>CAMTDV010001632.1:70506986-71835736 GCA_947069175.1 Scalesia atractyloides | reverse complement strand
GTCAATTGGATCGACAGAGATTTTTAGATAAATTATATCGTAAACTGTTAGCAGAATGTGATAAATTTACCCTTGATGTGCTAAATGATTTTTTATGATTTTTATGTGCAGAATTGGACCTTGAGAAAAATAATAGTATGCCTCATAATTTATTCATAATTTTTCTAGTCCTCTTAGATTTTTTTAAAAATTTGCAAAAATAGCTAGAAAACTGATATTAACTGGATTGGCTGAAATATAGTGATATTGTGTTTAAGTGTGGGTTACTGTTTGATTTATGAGTCATTGCATGATTAGTGCTTAGATAATGTAGTTAAACGTGTTGCATGTTATGAGATGAACACGTGCACATACCCACACAAACGGATAACTTAGTGTCAACGTGATTTGCATGTTATGTGTTAGCATTCGTGTGGGATTTAAATGACATACGTGAATCATAACTAACACTAAACGGTAATCATAGCAGGACGTGATTGACCTCATCTACCCTTAGTCAATTTAATTATAGCCGAGCAAATCAAAGGTGAGTTCACGCCCCCTACACTTTTAACGTTTTACAAAACATAGGGGAGAAAGCATGTTTAACATTACGGTAAAGTAATGTCTCACGTTACGGTGAAGTAACGTCACAAGGGTTATGGTTTTTGTTATATCAGTATAGTCACAAAGTGCACACTATCACATTAAGTCCATCATCTTGGACCGTTAGTATTGGGTTATAGTGAGGAATTTTCGAGTAGTACTACTGGGCCCGACAAGCCCCACCCGAGTTAGTAGCGCTAACTCGATTGGTAATGGTCGAATGGGTATTAAATTTGCCTCTCATAATACCATAGTCTGTGATAGACCTTGTAATCAAAGGCAACAATGCAAAAATCAGTCAGCTTCGGTTGCGAATGCTTAGTGACAGAACATCTAGGTTAGCAACCTACAAATTAGGCTTTGCATAACGGGTCAACCCGATCTGTTAAGACATGAACACGAAAAGACACGAAACCAAAACACGTAAACACGAACATAACACGAAATTTATCGAGTCACAATTTCGAAACACTAACCTGTTAATAAACTGGTTACACGAAATGACTTGTTAAGACACGAACCTATTAAGGTCTTATCGTGTCGACCTGTTTTAAACACGAAACATGTTAAGGTCAAACACGAAACATGATAACTTCGTGTAGTTTCGTGTCGTGTTGTCGTGTTCGTGTCAGAATTTCCAGCCCTACTATAGATATAACAAGAAACCATTAACCGCTATAAAGAACTGAAACGACTTAAACAAATGAATTGTTTTATATCTGTGAATCAAACCTATGAACTCACTCATCATTATATGTTGACACTTGTTCTTGCATGTCTTTCTCAAGTCGCTAAGGTACCCGTTCACACTAGAAGCACAAAATGACATTAAAAACAATTTTTGGGTGGTTAGAATTATTACATTTATTAACGTTGGATTTGGGTGTTGGTTTTGATGCACTGTTTTACATTAAATTAATTTACGCTTCCGCAAATTTACTTTGGTCGTGAAAAGCGTGACTTTTCTCATATATAAGTCGTTTTATATGACTAGTGTCTTGGATCCTGGTTTGTCATGCGCCTCGCGGTAAAATCCTACAGGTGGAATGTGAGGGTGTGACACTCATACTTGCGACAACTAACGCAGACTCGTCGAGTTGAAGCATCAGTGTCGGTCGTGCAGTTAGGCTTTTGTACCACTGCTCATAAGTAAAAGAGACCACCGGCTCTTTAGGCACTTTCTCCTCCGCCCTCCTAAATCTCCTCTCTAAAGGGATCACACCACGACGTATATAAAAGAACTTGTGCTTGAAGTAATGCAAGCTCTTCGGAGGATCCTTCCCACATGGTAACACGTTTCCCGTTTGGGAGTTGAACGAATAGAACCCAGCGGTTACCAAAACATAATAGAATATGTTGAACATCTTGAAGGTGGGGATCAAGTTTTGTGCTCGACAAATAAACTCGAAGTGGGTGATTCGCGGGATGCCAACATGGCTAACTTAATCCCATATCGGGTCAAGATTTCCCTAACAAACTTTGTCATAGATAACCGGAAGTTACCTTCTTTAAAAAATGTAGCATATAATGCCATATAGCCAAGAGGAGCATTAGCCACCGTGCTTCCGATTAAAAAGAACGTCGGCTCCCAGCTCACCGGAAACTGCAAATTCTAGCATAATTGTTGGAATTCGTCTTCTCTCCATTTGATGGTTGTCTAGGTCTGTCACACCCTAACCCGCGGTGGAAATGGTAGTCGAGGCATGATTGGGTTTTCATCAAAGCTCATGACATTTACTATAAAGTTTCATAATTATTATTTCTTTTTAAAGAAGAAGTTACAATAAACATATAAGCACAACATGTTCAAATACATTTTTCATTCAAATTACAAACTAAAATATCCAATAAACAAAATTCATAGAATTACAAAGGAAAACAAAACTAAACGTTCATTCCAAAGCATTAACTTGTTTATTCTTCTAGGCCATCCTAAGTGTTTCTTTCCTCAACTGGATCACCTGTATCATGTGTAAAAATAGGGTCAACAAAAGTTGGCGAGTGAATCTTATGAAAACATTTGAACGAATTTGTTATATTGGTTATAAAAATATGCACAACCACATATGAGTAAACGTAAATGTAAATTTGATCACAATAGAAATAATATCAATTAATGCACACGCACACACCAAATGATGAACAACGAGATCAAGGCTCAATCAAACGGAGCCGATCTAATGAGGCACGCGATGTTCAACTCGTCTCCCACGAGGAACTGATGGGCCTAATGAATGATTTGCACGCAACTTGACAAAATGTAAACACATCACAACAAACAATATTTACATCACATGTTTAGATCATATAATGGTAATAGCACAAGTTTGAATAAACGAAATAATTAAAGCGACACATGATACACCCTAAAACATGAATAAAAAGGGGAATTTGTAAGAATTCACTCACAGTGAGTGCATTCCTTGATAATGATGAATGCGCACGAATTTATGATTCAACCGACGAGGGAAAACTAACCTAAATAATAACGTAATAATTCGATAAATAAATAAAATTCATTTGAAATTAATATTTTTAATTAGTGCTCTTAATGAGATTTTTAGATTTATTTTTGTGAATTTAATGCAAATTTTTAGGCTTTAAAACCTTATTTTGAGGTTATTTTTAACTAATTTTCAAAGAAAATAAAAAGGATTTTTAATTAAAAATTACCCTTTTTCCTAGGGTTGACTGGTCAACGGCCGGTTCAACCGGTTTAATTATTGGTAGCGTGCGAGGTTCGAACTCGTGACCTCCCGTATACGTGCACGCAGCTCTACCAACTGAGCTACGTGTCTAACCCGAAATAAACCCAATTTTAATTATTCTTATATACTTATTGGAATATATCAGAAATTATTTAATTAAAAAAGGTTTAAAACCCTTTGAACCGGCGACTATCCCACACCTCGAACCCGCGACCTATACGATGCTTTGCACTCAGCCCAACCAACTGGGCTGGGTGTCTAACCCGTTAGGATCTTGTTTTTAGTTATTCTTATATTCTTGCTAGCTTTAATCAGAAATTAGTAAATTCTAAAAAGATTTTAAACAGTCGAACCGGTGTGAAGAGTTGGACTCGAACCTGCGGCCCTGACTTGGTTTGCACCCAGCCCAACCAGTTGGGCTGGGTGTTTAACCCTTTATATTTAGAATTATTATTAAGTTTAACAACTTATTGAAAACCAACATGGTTTGGTTTTTAAAAAAAAATTTACTTCAGGGAGAACGGTATTGCAGGATTCGAACTTGGGACGCGTATGTTTAATGTGCACACAGTCCACCACTGGACTGTGTGTCTAACCCGGTTAGAATACTGATTTTAATTATATTAATACAATATTTGAACTTCATCTTCTTCAAATATAAAATTCAGAACACCCGCTCAGTGATTTGTTTTGTTAAATCAAAATGTTTCTTTACTGATTAACAAAATAATAGATAGGAAAAATAATAAATCAAATGATAATACCGAGGGCGGTGATCTTGAATGTTTCCGGCGAGATTCCGACGGCTGAGATCAAACTCCGGCGAAGTGCAGAAAAAAAAACAGAGAGTATCCGAGAGGAATTCGAAGGAAATAGTGAGCTCAATTGAGGTTGTAAGCTCTGATATTTATAGTGTGGATATTCAATCATGAGATTTCGGTTTCAAGACCCAAATTATGGGTTTTTAATTTCCAATTGACCTTAGTTGATTTCGCATCTTGAATTTAAATTTTCGGTTGAATTTTGTAAACGGTTAAACGTTTTCAACAAGAATAATCGCGAATTAATGGTTGTTGATTTTGTCAGTTACCGATCTGGTCAACTGATTTGCAGGTTTAACATTAAATGAATATATAAAAGTTAATCGTTATGGGTTTTAAACCAAATAGTGCGTGTAGCTCAGCGGTGTACATGGTGTGTGTGGTTGTTGGGGACCCGGGTTCGAATCCGGTTACCCCTTTTTTTTGGTTTATTTAATTTTTATTTTTTTATTTTCTTAAAGTTTAATTACTTTCTTTATTCTTTTATTGATTATTATTTAAGTATGTAATTTATTTATTAACTATAAATATCAAAAGTTAAGTTACACTAATAGATAAATACGTAACAAGCTTTTAAATACCTATTTGATTCACAGACGGAGCGGGTTTTGGAACCGTTTTATGACAAATGTTACAAGGTCGCCGTTAGGGTTCCTTAGTTTTCTTCGCTTTGCGGGATCCTACCTGCCTAGATGTCGTCGACATGACGAGATGAGCGAAGATACACTATATTCAATCAAAGTTTTAAAGGAGAGTTCTTGAAAGAATGAGAGGAGTTGGGAATTTTTACTCCATGTGATGCATCCCTTTTGTATTTATACCCATCGCATTATGAACCATCAAGTGGGTAGCATCCTGCAATAGACAGCCGACACGTCAGGCGGGAGAAACCGAAAGGACACTTTTTCTGGGCGAGTGACGACCACACGCCTGCTGCAGCCGAAAAGCAAACTGACAGACACGATGTTATCCCTGCAAAGTGGCTGCCACTCTGACTGAGGAGGCATGCGCCTTGTCATGCAGCAGAACAGTGATAGGGGTTGCCATCAACTCCATCAACCACATTCCGACACTTCCAAGGGAAACGTAACTTAGAAGAAATCTCGGGCAATAACGTGCATGCGTCGATTTGACTCATCTGAGCACGCCTGATCCCATGCGTCGATCTGACTCGCCCAAGCAAGCCTGATGCCCATGTATCGATCTGACTCCTATGAGCACGCCTGATCCCATGCGCCGATCTAGCTCATCTGAGCACACCTGATCTCGTGCGCCGATCTAACTCACTTGAGCACACCTGATCCCATGCGCCGATTTGACTCATCTGAGCATGTCTGAGGCCATGCGTCGATATGGCTCATCTTGGTACACCCATTCCCATGCGCCGATCTTACTCACTTAAGCACATTATAAGCGCCACTCATATCGCTAGAATTTTTGTGAGTCCGGTGGCGCACCCATCCGACGTATTCATATGGAAGCAACACTGAACTGGCTGGGTGCAAAATACAACGAAGGTCGCGGGTTCGACTTCAGGGGTGAGCACCGGTTCAAAGGTTTAAAAATCTTTTTAAATTAAGTAATTTCTGAAATATCCTAACTAGTATATAAGAAAAATTAAAATAGGGATTATTTCGGGTTAGACACGTAGCTCAGTTGGTAGAGCTGCGTGCACGTATATGGGAGGTCACGAGTTCGAACCTCACACGCTGCCAATTTCCACGCATAACAACCGGTCAGACCTTGTCAGGTCTGACAAGATCCAATTTTTTTATTATTATTTTTTTCTTTAATATTTTAATTAAAAATCAATTAAAATTACTTAAAAACAACACTTTCTAGGTTTAAAAACTCCATTAATTACCACAAAAATAACCTAAAAATCTAATAAAAAGCGTTAATTAAAATATTAACTTTTACTTATTTATTTAATTATTACGTTATTATTTAGGCTAGTTTTCTCTCGTGGTTAAATCCTAAACTCGTGCGGGTTCGTCGTCAAATCAAGGAAACACACCCACTGTGAGTGAATTCTTACAAAATCCCATTTTTATTCATGTTTTGGGGTGTATCATGTGTCATTTATATATTTCGTTTATTCAAACACTTGTGCTATTACCATTATATGATTTAACGTGGGATGCAAATGTTATTCGTTGTATTGTGTGTTTACATTTTTGTCAGTTACGTGCAATCATTCACATTAGGCCCATCAGTTCCTCGTTGGAGACGAGTTGAGCATCAGGTGCCTCGTTAGATCGGCTCCGTTTGATTGAGCATTGATCTCATTGTTCATCATTTGTCATGTTTGTGTGTGCATTGATTGATAAGATGTGGTTTGTGGTTAGATTTACATACGCGTTTACTCATATTAGTTTATGCACATTTTTATTTAAATAACCAATATAACTAATTCGTTCAAATGTTTAAATAAGATTCACTCGCTAACTTTTGTTAACCCAAAACCCTATTTTTACACATGATACAGGTGGACAAGTTGAAGCAAGGATCACATCGGAAATTGCCTTAGAAGAAATATAAAGAGTTAATGCATATTGTTGTGATTGTAAGATTGTTGTAAATTTTCCTTTAAATTGGAAATAATAAATATGAGACTTTATTATAGTAAATGTCATGAGCTTTGATAAACCCAATCATGCCCCAACTACCATTTCCATTGCGGGTCAGGGTGTGACATCATACCACCAAAGAAACTTCGTCAACCAAATAGAACTTGAATGCCGATAGATAGAGCTGGCGATAAACGTGGGGCACCCCCGAAAAGGGCAGGAGGAGTACATGAGACAACTAAGGAAAAAAGACACCACGTGGCAACAATCATTGGTCATCAATCCTGCTGCAGAATCCTCACAAGACAGCCAGTGACAACCCGACAGGAAGTACAGGGAGACGCTAAGGTTCAAGGATCATTCTCTTTCGAGGTGGTTACAAGGCGAACCTCTAACCTCTCATCCATGTAACGATCTTCATGGTATTGTGTTGTTTTACAGGACCAGATTCAAGCATTCAACAATTTAACACCTTTGTGAATGAAACCAAACCCTTAAGTTAACCTCTTTGGGTTGACTTGCTATGCATAATCTAAATGATATATCTAGTTTACTATTATTCCTGGATATCTAGTTTCAATTAATCTTCTATATCTATCTAAATAACTCCCAACACTTTTGCATAGATATAGAAAAACCATAGCTCATAATACACACTTTTGCATAGGTATATTAAAACCTATTTGATCAACTCTGCCCTTGATAGTAAGTAGGTTATCAATTGGTTTTAGGGTATCATAATGACGAACGTTGCTATACATTAATTTACGTTTTAAGCAATCCATGATGAATTATATATATATATATATATATATATATATATATATATATATATGAGAATTTTCATTTGAGAAGAAATTTAATATAAGAAGAAAAAGAAGAAATGAAATAATGGTAAAACATTAAATAGTTTAAAACTCTTCTCATTAATTATGTTATTTCTCATTAATAAAACAAAAACATTATATCCTACACATTTAAAAATTTATCCTACATATATCTTATACTTATCGAAATTTACCCTACACACATGTAAAAATACCCTACACATTTCAAAATTTATCCTATACATACTAAAATTTATCCTACATGTGTTGAAAATTGTATTTCACCATAAATTATTTTATTTTGAAAAAGTATATTAAAAAAGGAGTTACAAGTTTAACTAATTAGCTAATTAATAATAATTATAGATATACCTATATGCACTTTTTCATAATATTAAATACACATATTAAATGAAGTAAATGAAAAATTTCTTTTGGTTTAAAAGTTATTCTTTTTATTCTTACAAAAATTTTCTTCTCATTTGAACTGTCCAATATATATATATATTATAAAGGTAAATATGAATTTTATAATAATAATAATAATAACCTTTATACCACAGGCTATTACTGGATTTTTCTGTTTATAGAAAAAGAGATCAAATCTACCCGTCGTACTCAACTCTTACACCATGACTGATTTTAATTTATTTTACAAGTTGGCTTGTTATTTAATAGTTGGATTTTCTTGCGCTACATGACAAGAATGGATTGGGGTACCTGTTCGATTTGTTACAATATCAAGGTTCACAATAGCAGTCGAAAGAGAAATTTGATAGAATAAAGTCGTGATATACCTAAAATAATATCGAGATGTGATTTACATCGATCGAAAAACATAAAAGTAAATACCAATACCAGTATCGATATTGTTCGGTCGTAATTGATTTGTTTCGTCATAATACATGTGTAGTATCGACAATCGTATAGCTTGCGATACCAAAAAACATTTTATTTTGAACACAAATTTATTGTTGAATGTTTTGAAAAAATTAAACTAAACTGCATAATTAATTTTTTTAACTTACCGAACACAATTTACTAGAGAAAATTATAATTAAATGGTTAAATGCGTATATAACAAATTTCGGTACCAATGTTCGGTTGAAATCAGTTTGGTTAGTCATAGTACCAATATCAAGTACAAAGTTATATAGTTTTGTCAAAAGAAATAAAAACAGTTATATTTTCAGTTCTTTCAAAATTAATAAACACAAATTATTAGAGAAAAATTAAGTTGAATAAAAAGTAAATGAGTTAAAAGAGGTATATGACTCCCACTCATATTATTCAGTCTCGTTTTGATAGTTTTTAACCTAGTCAGTCGGGTTTTGAGTACTTAAAAGTTCTTTCTCTTGGACTGGTTTGGTTTTCAAATTTACCTTGGACTTTTATAAAAATAGAGCCTACTTGATAACTCGTTAACAGTAAACTCTTACAACATGTTCGTTATTATTTATTTATTACAAGTTGGGAATTATCTTGCTTGTAGAGTACACTTGGACGAAATTACGTTTTCTTTGACTACATTGCAATATTTAAACAATCCATAGGGCGTATTATTATTTGGCATAAAAAATAACGTTGGTAACATTAATCTAGTAGTTGTATATATAAAGGCTAACCGATTAACTCCACCATCCATTGCCACCTTCATTGTCTAGTAACGAGAAAAAGATATGCCTCTTGTAAAGCTACTTTTCATTTTGTTAGTATCCTTTTATCGTGATGTCTTATCCCAAGGATACACTTCACGTTACAATACCTCAGCTATGTCCATAACGAAAGATGCCAAAACATCTCTTCACACTTTATATAACTATTCCCTCATTGACCTCGATGCCCCTTTCACATGGGAAGATTGTGTTATACATAACGGTCCAGTTGCTTGTGGGTTAGAGGAAGGGTGCAAATTTCCGGTACAATGTGACACAACTTTTTGCAAAGAAGCACACTCTTATAACAACCCTAAATGTCCTCCTCTTAATATTACATCCAAATATGGTTGCAAAATATGTGCTGTCACCCCATTGAATCCCATCTCAAAGTCTTGCAAGTTATCACAACTAACCACCTATTTGACGACATTTTGGGGAACTGATGGTCACAACCCTAGTTCATCTGCTCATTACCCAATATATGGCTTTGGATCAGAGTTTGTCGTATCATGTGCACCTTCCTCCTTGTTGAAATCACTTCCTGAAGGAGCCCATGGTGTTGCAGCTTTCTCATGGTCAACTTTAGCTTTTCCACGTCAAGTTCAAAATATTATTCCTAATGTGGCAGATAAATTTGCACTTTGTCTAGCAAGCTCCTCAAAGGCTCCTGGGGTGACATTTTTAGGTGAAGGGCCTTTTTATTTCACTTCTTTTCCAAATCTTGATCTTAGAAGCATCCTTTCTTACACTCCAATGGTCAGAAAGCATAAGACATCCCTTGGATATCATATTAGAATCAATAAGATTTCAATCGAAGGGATTTCAATTCCTTTACCATCACTAAAAAGTGGTTCTGTGAAGCTTAGTACCGTCATCCCATACACCAAACTCAGAAGTGATATTTATAAAGCACTTGTTTATAGTTTTGCAATGGCTACAAAGAGCATGCCTAGAATGAAATCCGTTGAACCCTTTAGTTTTTGTCTAAAATCTAGTGCTGTCGGGTCTGTTGAGAAAGGTTTTCGTGTTCCTAAGATTGGGCTTGAAATGGAAAGTGGGAAAATATGGACAATTTCTAGAGACAACTCAATGAAGCGTGTTGGGAATGGCACCGTGTGCCTTGCATTTATCGATGGCGGTTTGAAAATGAAAGATGCCATTGTAATTGGGACATATCAGATGGAGAACAATTTCTTGTTCTTCGATTTGGGGAATCAAAAGTTGGGCTTCAGCTCTTCCTTGTTAGCTCGAGGAACCTCTTGTAGCAGCTTCAACTTCACCTATGTTCCAGAATACTGAGTTGATATTTAAAATGCAATGTCAAGTAATAGAATAAAGAAGGCATGGTATCTTATGCTTTGAGTTTCGTAGCTAATTACTTTATATTTATCTCCCATGCATTTTAAATTTGATAGTAATTGTGATTTGTTTCATGTATGGTTCTCCTAAATTAATGTTTCAATTCTCTATTCACGACTTTGTAAGTGTCTTACTTTTGTTTGGTAGAAATAAACTTCTTCTGGAACGGCGAAACTTTTATTGATAATAATAGAAAATCGGGCCAACAAGTAACTGGAACCCGAACTTACAATATTAAATCTCTAATATTAAACTCACATTATCTATCCCAATGAAGATTAGCATACTTTGATCTATTAGTAATCCAAAGAAAAGTATTTTCTTTGATGAGGTCCGCCGTTCGATTGAAGTTGATGAAGTTATCATTGAAAGTCTTCTCGTATCTCGCCTTCCTAATCTCCCACACCGTGACATTATACTTAAAGAACCTTTGTGTTAACAAATTATGATTTGATTTGGCTCGAATTAGTTGGCTCATATCAGTACTCGAGGCCAATGAGAAACGGCAACAAACATTGGCACTAGTAAAAATAATAATCTATTAGAGCGTTATTTTTTTGAACTAAAGCAGTTCGCTATATAACCGGATACAAAAAACTTAAGCACTGCTATAGATAATACTTGACTCGAAATTCCCTAAGAACCTTTTTATTTATTAGATTAAAACAACGGTGATAACCCAATCATATATTTTAATACATCTCTTAGAACTTTTTGAAAGACACCTTTATATAAAACCTAAGAGTTTTTTTCGGTGGAAACCCTTTGAAAAACATAATGGTTGCAGTAGTTGCTAGGCGTTAGGCTAATGGAACTCGAACATGTTATATTTCAAAGAAATTAGTTTTCCGAAGATTATATACATGTCAAATACTAATATTTATACATATAACAAATGATTTTGTCTTTAAGTATTTTTTTCTTTTATTGTTTATGTCTTGTAGTGAGTCTCTCATATTTTATGTTAGCTTGCGGTATAAGTTTGTGTTTGCCTTTATCTACATTATATGTTACGTGGCGGTATGAATTCACGTGTTTATTTTATGATTTTCCCGGTTTTGGTTATCGTTTGTTTATTGCTTAGCACGGTTTTACGACTCTCATATCCGCAACTTGGGGGTCAACATCGGTACTTGTAATGTATTTATTTTTATGGTTTATATCGACGTGGTGGTATAAAATTCGTTGAGCACAAAGTTGTATTCACAATAAAATACTTTTGGTATTGTAAGCTATATCGAGTGTAGGTACCATATCTGTAGCATAATGAACCAAACCCATACCAATCAAGCAACACTAATACCAGTACATGTACTTGTTTTTATGGTTTCATTCGATGTAAAACACATGGCAATTGCTATGCCGAGTGTAATGAACCGAACTAATGCTAACTGAAAACCCACTGCGAAGAAAGAGAGAAATCCAACTAGTTTATAACAAAATACGTGAATATCAATATAAAAAACTACAAGTTCAAAGAGAAAAGTACTTTAAAAACTGAAATTCATCATTCGAAAAATGATATTCATTCTTCAATATGGTAGATATAGGAACTTATGTTTTATTTTTTTATTAGTCAAATTCGGCGCGAGTTAACTAAATAGATCCTATTCAAGCCGAGGTTGACCGCGTTTGATCGATTCCGAGTGATTAGGCGGAATTTAAGAAAGTCGCCTCTATAACCTATCTTGTGGCGACTACTCGGCCTCCGAAACCTTGTTTTACAACATTAGAAAACATCATTATATAAAACCTAACAATTTACATTAGTGGAAACCAACTGGTTAATTTTATTACATCTGTTATAATCTACTGTTATATTTCTACATATCTCTCTAATTATATCTTCAATTATCGATTTTTAACTAATTTTTCTTTTACCAAATACTAACATAACAAAGGTCATGAAGTACTCCGTTTCATATTATTCAGTCTCGTTTTGATAGTTTTTAAGAGATTCAATCGGTTTTAACTATTAAAAGTTATAGTTTTCCTACGGGTTTGCTTTTCAAAATTATATATGAATCTAAATGATTCTATGACTTCCGCATAAGTATAACCAATTTGATCAACTCTACACTTAATAGTGTATCAAACACTTAATAATATACTTTTTATAACATGCTCATTATTATTTGTTATTACAAGTTGCAAATTATATTGATGGTAGAGTGTACTTGTTTAATGCCAATGGAGTATTATTTAGTAATTACAAAACGTATATAATATTTTCTAGCAAATTATTTGACTTTTACATATATATAAGCTAATGGATTAGCTCTACCCTTCATTGACACCATTGCAAAATATGCATCTTGTAAAGCTACTTTTCACTTTCTTAGCATTCTTCTCTCAATATGTCTTATCACAAGTTCACAATTCACGTTTTAATACAACAGTTATGTCCATAAATAAGGATGCCAAAACATCTCCCACTTTATCAGGATGTACCCACATTGACCTCGATGCTCCTTTCGGATGGCAAGATTGTATTATCAACACTAAGGTTGGTTGTCGGATAGAGGACGGATGCAGATTTCCCGTAAGATGTGACACAACTTTTTGCAAAGAAGCACACTCTTATATCAATCCTACATGCCCTTCTCTCAATATCACAGACAAATATGGCTGCAAAATATGTGCAGTCACCCCATTTAATCCCATCTCAAAGTCTTGCAAGTTATCACAACTGACCACTGATTTGTTGCTAATGGAGGGAACTAATGGTCACAACCCAAGTACAGATAAGTCTACATATGGAATAGAGTTTGTAGTATCATGTGCACCTTCCTCTTTATTGAGATCATTTTCTCCTTATGTTGGTGTTTCAGCTATTTCATGGTCCACTTTGGCTTTTCCACTTCAACTTCGTAACCATATTGACATGGCAGATAAATTTGCACTTTGTCTACCAAGCTCAAAGGCTTCTGGGGTGACATTTTTAGGTGAAGGACCCTTTTATTTTACCTCATTGCCAAATGTTGATCTCAGAAGCATCCTTTCTTACACTCCAATGGTTAGAAAGGATAAGAAATCCTTGGATATTATATTGGGATCAACAACATTTCAATTAAAGGAATATCTATTCCTTTACCATCACTAAAAAGTGGCTCTGTGAAGCTTAGTACTGTCACCCTATACACCACGCTTAGAAATGATATATATGAAGCATTTGTTTCAAGTTTTTCAATGGCTACGAAAAACATTCCTCGACTAAAAGCAATTCAACCCTTTAGTCTATGTCTAAAATCCAGTGCTGTAGGATCTGTTAAAAAGGGTTTTCGTGTTCCTAAGATTGATCTTGAAATGGAAAGTGGGAAAAAACTGGAGAATCTCTGGTGACAACTCGATGAAGCGTGTTGGGAATGGCACCGCTTGTCTAGCATTCATCAATGGTGGTTTAAAAATGAAAGAGGCCATTGTGATTGGGACGTTTCAGATGGAGAACAATTTCTTGTTCTTTGATTTGGGGAATCAGAAGTTGGGGTTCAGCTCTTCCTTGTTATCTCGAGGAACCTCTTGTAGCAGCTTCAACTTTACCTATGTTCTAGAACATTGATTTCATATGATCTCAAATGCTATTTGAAGTAATATAATAAGGAAGACATGTTCATCATACCTTAAGCCTTTAAGTTTCATAGCTAATTAGTTTTTAGTTAACCTGACATGCATTTTCTGTTCAATAGTAATTGTGATGTGCATACTCGTTTTTCACATATAAATGTGTTGAATATCCATATTCATTAGAACTAGCTTTAAGCTTAGATGACAGCTATATAACCTCTACTAATGGTAGTTCAAGTCTAATGATTAACACCATAAACTATCACTCTGTCCATGAATTTTAATTACATGAAATGGGTATTCATTGTCATTTCAGTAGCTTTTGACGAAACATTTGAGTTGATTCATTAATTACAATTTTGGGAAACAACAAATCAAACTGTCCGGTTTGGATGGGTCGGCTGAACCGACTAGTTTGATGGCTTAACGGTATCATCCGCTCAAATCTCAATGGTCAACACCAAGTCACCAATACGCCATCATCCATCAATCAGTTTGTGTTCGCCATGGTCATCAACATCATACATCGCCTATTGGCGTCCAACAATGGGGGAAACGCTGGTAATCGTTATGTTCCTTTTTCTTCATAATCTTTTTATGAAAGGCACGTATAACTCGGTTTTAGCCTCGATACATCCAATGTTGTTAATGTGTTATGAACTAGGGCATCCTCTTATAAGTTCATTACTTGTTTTGAAATCTGATTTTACGTAAGATGTCTTTATCCCTAATTTTGTTCATATATATTACTTGATCTCTACTAATATACGGTGAAACATTAATCACATATAGACAATTGGTTGGCACGTTGCATTACTTGTTTTGAAATCTGATTTTAAAATTGACATTGCATTGCACTTAACTTTAAATGATGACGGATATAGGTACACAAAGACTAAGAAACATACAATGTTGGAAATTTCAAATAATATTATATCTTTCATAAGTATAGTAATTATTTAATAATTAATGTCAAGATAAATGAGGGGTCTTGAGCATTAAGTTTGTGTGTTGGAACTTTAATGTTTGAGAAATTGTGCTTATCCCACGTAGATGGATAAATAAATCTTTTGTTGATTTATAATTAGAATTCTCTAAAGTATTGTCTTCCTATGTGACAAGTCAAACCCAGTGTCAACTAGAAGTGTGTGAAGCACCTGATACGCGCCGGGCCTGAACCGGGACGAAGGCGCTAAGTGTAATGTGACGTTTTAATGGCACGCACTCACATCGCCGCGAGCCGCCTTTTCTATTTTTTAGATACGTGTGGCTCGAGTCACTGGCTTGGTGTGGACAGCTAGAGGTTGTATACATTCAAAATTCCACTTTATGTTAATTGTCTGCTATAGACTTAATCACGATTAAATTTAGTCTATATAAGTCTACAAAATTCCAATTAAGTGCTTAGGTTTGCAATCGATTAATTAAAATATTTGTCAAATCGCGTAGAGGTAAAATTGTCTGAACCGAACGTTGTTGATAACCCGGTAAAAATTTAACGACAAGAATTGTTCTAATATGCCTAGAACATTAAATTATTGGCATTATTATGTCTATTGGTGCGATTTTGTGCAAAAACTATAAAATAATAATTAGACATTTCATCGCCTGGTTTTCACGCTTTCTTGTTAAATGCTTTAATATTTGACGTTTTCGCACCCGGTTAAATTTTAGGCTATGTATAAATTTTTGTTTAACAATATGTAATATATAAATTTAGATTAGTGGCTTATTTTAACACTAAACATCCTAATTTAGGCCCTAAACTAGTCCTAATCACCCCTAATTACATCCTAGTCAACCTATACTACAATCCAACCTAGAAGATGACAAAACACACCAGATGATGGCCTTCCCTTCACTCTTTTCAGCCAATGACCAGCCCCATGCCCAATTCAAACCTGAATTTACTTGCAAGAATAGTTTGCATGCTTTGGAAAAGATGAAGACATCATTATCTTTGCATGTTACTCTTTATACACTGCACTACAAGCCACATGAAGACAAGAAACAAATAGTGAAGCCTCCCACCATACCATTTCAGCCATGCACCCTTACATTTCTTTTTTTTTTTTGAATTGTTGTTGAGTGTGTAAGAGAACTTGCATGCCTAGGAACTCACATTTTGCATTATGACTTCATGCAAGACCATATCTTCTTACACCCACCATATCGCATTGCATTTTAAAACAACAACACATCTTTTCTCTCTCCCTAAAACGTGCATCAAAACACCCTTTTCACTTAGGAAAATTCGGAACTCTCATGCATGATCAAAAGAGCACGAGGTTACTTCCATTTTGATGCGTGTTCTTCATTCCTTATTTTGACATATTCGTATGCCCAACTTTACAATACCATATCTCACTCATTTCTTCGTCTTATTGAGTGATTTCTTTTACTACAGTAAATTTTACTTAACCCAAAACTATCCCCACTGATTTCACTCAATTCTACTGAGTAATCGACCTCCAAACTACTCCTCAAACACGTCTGCCCAGAACCAAAGTTGTGCTATCAGTTTTTAATTGTGATCTTTCAAGGGGCTACACAGTTTGGAATTTGATAGTTTTTAATGCTATCTCCTTGGACTTCAATTTTGTTTATAGCCATGAAGAGTTTCAGAACCAAAAGTCCATAAAACCAAACTCTCCCTCCTCAAGAACTTACACCACAAACCCGATTTCATTATGCTTCAACAAAAACATAAAAAATCAAGAAGATTTCAGCAAGTTAGGGAGCTTTGAAGTGATATTCGGAAGGCTTGGAGCTGACTTAGGAGCTATACATCACAAACCCGAAGCTCTTATCTTATTATTCATTTTTTTCAACCCTAGCCTAGTGCTAGTGGTAATCTCTACGCTATTATTTCGTCATTTCATGTATATGTGTTATTAAGTGCAAGTTGGAATAAACTAATGAGACGTTTAAAAACGGTTTTCATTAACAGATTGTGATGTGTATAAAATGTATATTTTGGATGATATGAAGTAGTACAAATGATCAACACGAATTAAGGCAAAATCGATACGATACGGTACTTGAAAATGCATGAAATGTGGTTGATTTGGTGAATACTTGCATGAAATAATTTCAGGTTTTAAAACAGATTATAAATAGCTTAGAATGAGTATTTTGGTCACATGAATTGATTGGTATGATAGCACCTGTTTGATGATGAAATTGATACGTTTAAGTATGCTTGAAATGGTGAACTCTTCTGTGATATTATTTTTGGTTTTCATAACAGATTATATACAACATTAATTATGTGGTTTAACTATGAGGAATGATAGGTTTGATAACACCTTAAAATGGCAAAGATGATATGTTCATATATGCGAAATTGTCGAAAAAGTGCTAGTTTTAGTGATTTTATGACATGATTGTGTTATATTATAAATTTGTGATAAATTGTTACATTATGATATGAACAACCATACTTGGTGATATAGAGTTCAAAAACATTACTTTCCTATACTAAAAATTCGAAACATAAAAGTATAGTGTGTCGAAAAATTATGGACACTTATATAATTTTATGTGAAAAACGTTAGTTTAGTCAAAACCAAAGTCTTTGAGATTTTTGATATAATTACATAAATTCTAGACTTGGAAGATATTTTTGATAAAAAAAATATGTATTTTCAAAGTCTTAGTGTATAAGTTATTGAATCACAGAACCCGGAAAGTCAAATAAATGGCTATTCGGTATGTTTACTTGAAAACGGTAAAATTATGGACACTTATATAATTTTGATACATTACGGAGTTAAGACATATTTTTGATGAAAAATATATATTTTTAAAGTATTAGAATAAATATGGTTGAATAACAAGTCCCGAAAAGTCGAACTTACGACTATACGATGCACGTGCTTGAAATGGTAGTTTGTAGGCTATTGTGTGATAATATATATTTACGAGCCTAAGTTGGTAAAATATATTATTTGAGAAATGTGATTGTTGCCATGATAAAAATGTAATTCAGGTGTTGGACAAAAAATGTTGGGCTTGATGCGTTAAATGAAAATGTTGTGCCTGATGCGTTAGACGAAATTGTTATTTTTGATGCATTAGATGATATTGTTGTGCTTGATGTGTTAAACGGGATTGATATGCTTGATGTGTTAGACAAACAAGTTATAATACTTGCAAATAGATGAAGTTGGTAAGTTGTGATTTTATGTGAAAAAGTAAATTTTGTACATTATGATAAGTGCGATCTATGGTTTGCAAGAAAATGATATATATATATATATATATATAGGATAAGGATTATTACAGAATACTAATTTTCATGAGAACAAAAATAACTACCCTAAATCACTAAATTTTGGGATTTAAGGTTCATATTTTTAAAGTTTATATGTCTTACATTCATATGTGTATTATATATACAAAAAAACATATATTTTTACCTAAACATAGTCTATGTATATGTAGTTAATTTAACCTATACATAACCTACATATGTGTAGGTTATATAAAACTAAGCATTTTCTATATTTTGTTTGAAATTCTAGTGTAAGAAACAAAAAATCTTATATTTGTAACATTCTCATTTACATTTTAGGTCTGTAGAATTGAAAAAATGGGTGATTCATTTTGTTATGCGTGTTCTCGCAATATTTAGTGTTTTTATAGAATCTTCCAACATACGTCACAAATTTAGTGTTTTCGCTAAAGGAGATTTGTTACATATGTTCTCGCAATATTAGTATTTTCAGAGAATATACATAGGTGATACATAATTTAGTGATTTTGACCAATAATGTGCTAAGTATGATTATGGATTGTTATGTGAACGAGTACGATTGAGTTTTCATTTGTGATACAGTGATTAGTGCATAAGTGATATTAAAGATTAGTGTTATGAAATTATACATATTGTCTATACACTATTTTGATGAAGTTTAAGAAAGTATAAATTTACTTAAAAGTAAATATAATCACATGATCGGTTTTCGAAAAACGATGAATTTTGAATATAACAAATATATCATTTTTAGAATATATATTTATTAAGCGATCGAGTCATGTGATGGCACGAGTTTTCAAATGAGATTTGGGATGGAGTCCCTACAATGATTCGATTTATAAGTTGATTTATGTGCTATATGTGAATATATATATATATATATATATATATATATATATATATATATTATAATATATATATGTATATATATATATATATATGTATATATATATATACATATATATATATATTTGTAACTTGAATTATAATACTCACCAATGGATCATAAAATGAAACATTTTTCCTAATTATAGTATCTCGTTAAGTCTAGTAAGTTAGGTGAACAACTTGCCATATAGACAAATCATTAGACCATTAGTGTCTTACAAATCATAGGACACATGTAGGTCGGGTTACTCGAGCTTAACAACTAATTACTAGCTGCTTGGGAACCAGATGAGTTTCACGGCCTCTTTTACTGTTTTATACTTTTGGGGGAAAAACATGCAAAGTTTAAATTACGCGTATGTTAGTTATTTATGTAATTTGTGATCTTAATGTGTTCGTGGGTATGCTTTCGGGAGTTATCGTGCAACTAGAAAGTACTTGTTACTGTAAGTATTAGCTGCTTAGCCTTGGAACTCTTGAATAGATCTATTGGGTTGACACCCCCACCGCTGATTAGTCACTCAATCCTTTGTAGTGCTTGTAATTGCCATTTCGACTTTTGTTGACTTAATTGTTCGATATGCGGGGCGTAGTCGTTCGTCTTGGTTTGGTTATAGGCTCATGATGTCACATTTGTTAATGTCTTAATTACACATTAATATGATCATGCATTTTACATAAACTATATGTACATTTTCATTAACTGATTTACAATTGAGTCTTTAAACCTTTGAATTCACCAACATTGTTTGACGATTTTATGCATGTTTTTTAGGAAAATGATTTGAAGTAGCTGAAGTTGGGACTCTTTAAGCATGCATCAATTGATACCACTTTTGAGGGATTTACTTTTATTTCACGTCTTGTCATGGGATATAGTTGTAAAATCCCCAATGTTTTAAATAAAGTGTCATGGGGCGTTGTAACCTCTAAACAAGTACTTTTGGAGTCGTGTAACTCTTGAATAAATTTGGTATCAATGATTATGTTTTTAATCATATTGATGTTTTCTTAATCGAATGCTCGGAAAACCTTTCGTACGTCGCACCTCGCTTGGCTTCCGCCGCCGCGCGGGGTGTGACAGATTGGTATCAGAGCCGATGGTTATAGGGAACTAGGATTCTTTTCGAGTCTAAACTATAACTTTTATGAAAAGTGCACGGAAAGTTTTCATTTGCATGAACATGTTTTCATTGTATTGCATTGTATTGCATTGCATTGCATTGCATTCGTAAGTCTTGATGATTTAGTAGACATGAGATTTATCTTATATACATGTACAAGATAGATTATTTTTGCCAAGTCACGTATGGCTTCACCGTTTGACCCGATCATTCTGTCTGATTTGGAGGATGAGGTTGAAGTCTTAGAGTCCATGGAGGAGGTGCACATGGAAGATGCCGATCTGAAAGAGGAAGATGAGTTGAATCCAGAGGAGTTTGTGGATTTTGCTTCTAAGCCAAGGATCCTTGTAAGCGAGAGTGAGGATGATGAAGACTGGGATGTTGTTAGTGATGAGATCGAGGAAATTTTCGAGAATGAAGTTCATGCCCGTGATGATGTTGCCGAAGTTAATGTTCCTACTGATGGTGCTACCGTCAAGGCTGATATTGAGACAAAGAACATTAAGGACGCTTTCGATGTTAACGGTGCCGATGTTGATGACGAAAAGCTTGTTATGATTGGAGTGGATGTAGTGGAGAATGTTAAGAGTTTCCTTGAATTCCCTCGTATTTGGTCGTGCCAAATTCCCTAGAAGCCCACAAGATTGAGCGTTATATTATGGGCTTGAGTCCCCCAATTAGTGGCTTGGTTCGCTCTTCCCACCCTACCACATTTCAAGAAGCTGTTGATCTTGCCCAAGGTTTCTCCGAGAATGCCGTTCACATGGACCCCTCGTCTAAAAAGGTTCGGGTAAGAGAAAATCTGTGATTAAGAAGAAAAGTTCGAGGAAAATGTCATGATGGGAACGTGCTATGATGAAAGGGAAGATTTCAAGATTTCGGTCTAAGAAGAAGCGAGATGTTGTTGCTGCTGCAGTTGTTAGGCCTAAGAAATACACTGGGTCACTTCCCAAATGTGACAAGTGCAAGTATCATCATGTGGGTTCTTGTGATAGCATAGTGTGTGCTCACTGTAAGAAGATTGGGCACCCAACCGCTCAATGTCGTGTCAACAAGAGTGATGATGCTAAGGCCAGTGGAGCTTGCTTTGAGTGTGGTGTTGTTGGCCACTTCAAGATAGAGTGCCCGAAGTTGAAGTATCTGACTCACCAGAGAGCATTAGTGATTGAAAATGGAAATGCTTGTCAAAACCCAATGTTGACACAGGTTAGACACATGCTTTTCTACAGAATTGGTTATTGTTAAGTTGATCAAGTTAGCAGAAGTAGTAGAAGGTTGCATGCAGAATTTGATTGATCACGAGTTTAGCATTGATCATCTGGCCGGTTTTGTTAAGAAGTTTCGATGTCGTTGTTGGTATGGATTGTTTGTTGAAGAACCATTCCGGGATTCTGTGCTGCGAAAAGATAATAAGTATCCCCTATCCAGTGGCAAAACTCTTTTCCACCCAAGGAAAGAGACGTGGAACCCGTTACGAGTTATCTTATGCAAGAATACCCAAAAGTGTTTGTAAAGGGTCACTTTGCTTTTCTAGCATGTGTTGTGAAGATGAAGAGGAAGAGAGAAGGCTTAAAGACGTCCCTAGTATAAGGGAAGATCCGAAGGTTTTCTCGAAGATTTGCTTGATTACCTCCACTACGATGAGTCGAGCTTAGAATCGATTTCGTCCCCGGAGTTGCACCTATTGCACGGTCGCATATCGTTTAACTCTGTCAAATATGCAAGAGTTGTCTAGTCAACTTCCAAAGTTGTTAGACAAAGGATTTGTTCGACTGAGTTTGTCGCCTTGGAGAGCTCCGGTTTTTTCACGAAGAAGATAGATGGAACCTATCGGATGTGCTTAGTTGATCAAGGGTTGAGCAAGCTTATCATCAAGAATCGATACCCATTACCGAGGAATGATGATTTGTTTGACCAAGTTCAAGGTTCTAGCTTCTATTCGAGATTGTCTTGAGATCGGGGTATCATAAGTTGTGTATCCAAGAGGAGGATATCCCAAAGACAATGTTCATAACTCTTTGTGGCCCACACAAAAGTTCTTAGCTATAAGAATGCACCTACAACTTTCTTGGATCTAAAGAATCGAGTTTGCAAATCTTGATGGACAAGTTCATGAGTATATTTTTAGTCAATGTATTAGTATATTCGCAGTCCAATGAGGAGCACGAGTAACATTTGAGGTTGTTTTTGGAGTTGTTGAAGATAGAGAAATTGTGCGCTGAGATTTCCAATTGCAATTTTTGGATTCATGAAGTTCATTTTCTCGGTCACGTGGTAGATGAGAGAAGTGTACACGTTGAACCATTGTAGATTGAAGCGATTGAGAACTGGGATGCACCAAAGTCTCCATCTGAGGTGCGACAATTTCTAGGTTTCGCTGATACTTATCGGTTCATAGAGATTTTTTCGAAGATAGCCCAGCCTTTAACCGTGTTGACCTAAAGAATCTAGAGGTTTATTGAAGAGAATAGGAAGGATCAGTGTTTTAGTTGTTGAAACAAGAGCGTTGTGACACACCGATTCTGTCTCTACTTGAAATGATTTTGCAATGTACTATGATGCTTCGCATCTAGTTCGTTGTTGCGTTTTGACGCAAAGTGATAAAGTCATTGCGTGTTCTTACTACTAGTTAAGGGTCCCTTCCCTTGAAGTTGTTGTAGCGTTTACATTAAAGATAATGTCGTTATTGTATGTATGGTGCAGAGTGTAGTGTTTTTCACTAGTCATGAGAATCTTCAATCCATTTTGTTTGGAGAGAAGTGAATTTGAATCGAGATGTTGAATGATTATGACTGCGAGATCAAGTATCACCTAGGTAAAGCAAACGTCATAGCAGATGCCTTAAGTCAGAAGGAGCGAGTTAAGAAGCTATATGTATGTGCGTTGGGTTTAACGATTCATGTGAGCCCCACAACTCAAATTCATGACGCACAATGTGAAGCGCTTAAGTTAAAGATTGTGAAGATTGAGTTCTTGCTTAGATTGGAGAAACGGATTGGAGAGTTGTATTTCATGAGTTGGATATGGTTTACATTGTTTGGAGGATTACGTGATTGATATTAGAAGAGCTTTATAAGAGTAGGTCTTCGATGCACCTGAGAGTTTCAGCTTGTGCCAACATGAAATTCAGGATGTGCTGGAGGTTGTTTGATGGTCTGTCGCTGAAGGAGATTTTGTGACGTATGTTGGAAAAGTGCGTTACTTGTTTGGAAGTCAAAGAGGTTGTGGCGAGGCATGGTATGCCAATATCAATAATTTCAAATTGCGATAGCCGTTTCGCTTCGATAATTTTGGCAGTCATTACAAATGGTCTTAGATACTCATTCGGTCACGAGTACGAACTATCACCCACAAACGGATTGTTAGAGTAAACGAACCGTTAGACGTTTTAGGTTATGCTTAGAGTATGTGTGATGGATTTTTGTAGGAAATTGGTATCCCCACTTGCCTTTAGATGGGTCTTCTTACAATACATGTTATCACATGAGTATAGGTGTCACGTCATTTGAGGCATTGTGTGGAAGAAGTATAGATCTCTATTGTGTTCGGCAGAGATTTAGGACGAGCAGTTTTCCGGAGCCGAGTTATTTCAAGAGATCAAATGAGATTGCACAGATCAAGGACCGTTTGGAAGTGGCCCGAGATAGGCAAGAGTTATGCTGATGCAATACGAAATCCTTTAGAGTTCGAGGTCGGAGACAAATTTCTTTTGAAGTCTCACCTTGGAAAGGTGTTGCGAGATATAGAAACTCAGTAAGCTTAACCTAAATTAGTTTGGTCCATATGAGATCTTGGAAAAGATTGATATCATTGCATATGAGCTTAAGTTGAAGTAAGAACCGTTAGTAGTTTCGGATTTGAAGGTCCAAGACTAGGCGAAGTCATGTCGAGTTAGAGTAAGTTCGTTGCAACTTAGAGCATGAACTCGAGTTCACTTTGAAATGCGAAGTTAGTTTTAGAAGCAAGTATTTCCACCTTTTCGAGAAGACTTTTGTTCCGGAAGACTCGAGCTGAATTTCGTGATGAAATTCTTTCAACAGGGGGAGAATGTGACATCCTGCAATTAACCAGTATATTCGTATGCTTTAATTGAACCACTTTATGTTAATTGTGTGCATTAGACTTAATCACGATTAAATTTGCCTATACAAGTCTACCAAATTCCAATTAAGTGCTTAGGTTTGTAATCGATTAACTAAAATATTTTTAAAATCGCGTAGCGGTAAAAGAGTCCAAACCGAACGTTGGTGATAACCCGGTAAAAATTTAATGACTGGAATTGTTCTAATATGCCTAGAACATTAAATTATTGGCATTATTATGTGTATTGGTGCGATTTTGTATGAAAACTATAAAATAATAATTAGGCGTTTCATAGCCCGGTTATCACGCTTTCTTGTTAAATACTTTAATATTTGACGTTTTCACACCCGATTAAATTTTAGGCTATGTATAAATTTTGGTTTAACAATATGTAATATATAAATTCAGATTAGTGGCTTATTTTAACACTAAGCATCCTAATTTGGGCCCTAAACTAGTCCTAATCACCCCTAATTACATCCTAGTCAACCTATACTACAATCCAACCTAGAAGATGACAAAACACACCAGATGATGGCCTTCCCTTCACTCTTTTCAGCCAATGACCAGCCCTCATGGCCCATTCAAACCTGAATTTACTTGCATGAATAGTTTGCATGCTTTGGAAAAGATGAAGACATCATTATCTTTGCATGTTACTCTTTATACACTACACTACAAGCCACATGAAGACAAGAAACAAATAATGAAGCCTCCCACCATACCATTTCAGCCATGCACCCTTACATTTCTTTTTTTTTGAATTGTTGTTGAGTGTGTAAGAGAACTTGCATGCCTAGGAACTCACATTTTGCATTATGACTTCATGCAAGACCATATCTTCTTACACCCACCATATCGCATTGCATTTTAAAACAACAACACATCTTTTCTCTCTCCCTAAAACGTGCATCAAAACACCCTTTTCACTTAGGAAAATTCGGAACTCTCATGCATGATCAAAAGAGCACGAGGTTACTTCCATTTTGATGCGTGTTCTTCATTCCCGATTTTGACAGATTCGTATGCCCAACTTTGTAAGACTATATCTCACTCATTTCTTCGTCTCATTAAGCGATTATTTTTGTATAGTAAATTTTATTTAACCCAAAACTATCCCCACCGATTTCACTCAATTCTACTGAGTAATAGACCTCCAAACTACTCATCAAACACGTCTGCCCAGAACCAAAGCTGTTGTGCTATCTGTTTTTAATTGTGACCTTTCAAGGGGCTACACAGTTCAGAATTTGACGATTCTTAATGCTATCTCCTTGGACTTCAATTTTGTTTATAGTAATGTAGAGTTTCAGAACAACAAGTCCATAAAACCAAACTCTCCCACCTCAAGAACTTACACCACAAACCCAATTTCATTTTGCTTCAACAAAAACATAAAATTCCATAAGATTTTAGCAAGTTAGGGTGCTTTGAAGTGATATTCGGAAGGCTTTGAGCTGAACTAGGAGCTATACATCACAAACCGGAAGCTCTTATCTTATTCTTCATCTTGTTTTTCATCCCTAGCCTAGTGCTAGTGGTCATCTCCACGCTATTATTTCGTCATTTCATGTATATGTGTTATTATGTGCAAGTTGGAATCACTTAACGAGATGTTTAAAAATGGTTTTCATAAACAGATTTTTATGTATATAAAATGTATATTTTGGATGATATGAAGTAGTACAAATGATCGACACAAATTAAGGCAAAATTGATACGATACGGTACTTGAAAATGCATGAAATGTGGTTGATTTGGTGAATAATTGCATGAACTAATTTTGAGGTTTTAAAACAAATTATAAACAACTTAGAATGAGTATTTTGGTCAAATGAATTGATAGGTATGATAACACATGTTTGATGATGACATTGATACGTTTAAGTAGGCGAAAATACTTGAAATGGTGAACTATTGTGTGATTTATTTTTTGTTTTCATAACATATTATATACAACACAAACATGTGGCTTAACTTTAAGGAATGATAGGTTTGATAACACCTTAAAAATGGCAAAGATGATATGTGCATATATGAGACACTGCCAAAAAAGTGCTAGTTTTAGTGATTTTATGACTTGATTGTTATGATATTCAGCAAAACACTGGTAATTCCGTACAACATAAACATTTATTATATGATTTATTTTCACAAATTCGACTCAATTTTTATTTAATTAAGTCTTAAAAGTCTACAAATGAAAAATATCATAGCCTAGTATGATAACGGTTCCACCAAAATTAGAAATAGTATAAAACTATGTCCTAGACTGGCAGCATAAATGCAAACACAATATTCCTGCCAGGACTAGTCGCGGTACTGCCCGACATGGCAAAAACGAGACATAGAAATATGCCCGCAACAAATATTACATAGAAACATAAGTTGGAAACTACTAACAAATAATATTTTCCAGAAAAATTATATAAACACTAAATTGTCTTGTCCGCACAAATTCAGCAATTCTGTAGAAATGTACAACACTCCGTAGAACAAAACAACAAATGTCCAAAATCCAAAAATAAATATTATTTATCAAAAACAATATATAGCGTATTAAAAGCTACACAAAAATCCCCATATATAAACATTACTGGTTAAAGCTACACAACTCCTTCGGTAACTACCCGATAATAAAACCGGTACAAAAACTATGACCAAAATAGCAAATTTAATGTCCTAGCGAACTAGTTAACGAATTTTGAACATCAAAATTATCTCCATGATAGATTTACCAACAATTCCGTGAAAGAATACAAATTGCCGGTATTTGACCCGGTACAAAACATGAGCCGAATCCATTGTCCGAACAACAAAGCGATAAGTTTAGTGAACTAGTTAAACAAATTTTAGCATCACTATAATGTATTCGATTGTTAGTTTTTATAAAAACTAACCATTTAAATTATCAAAGTTTGTAAAAGTTATAAAATATAACAAAGTTTATAAAAAATAAAATAAAAATAAAACCCAAACCACACCCCCCAAATCGGTCATAGTGGAGCCTCCACTAACTCACATTTTTGATGTGTTGGAGCTTTTATAAACTTGCTAAGTGTATGATTACATGGAGGCAAGTTTATAAACAAAACCCACTAACTTATCCTCACTTGCATCTTACAACAAATCACCAAAACTTCTCTCTTCATCTTCATCAACGTCATCTTCATATCTTCATATCTTCAAAGAACACCAACTTTTTGATCTTCATAACCACCAATTTTATTACAAGCATGGCTCCTTCATGATGATCAAAGACATTTGAAAGTTGATGGAAGTTGTTTGAAGCATTTCTCAAATCTTGGAGCTCTAGGTCCTTCATCATATTCTCATCATCTTCATCTTAGTCATCTCAAGCTAGTAAGCTTCATATCTAGTAACTACATTTCTCTTGTTATGATTTAACATAAATGTACAAGATCATCTTGAAACTTAATTAAAAATCACTTCTAAACATTAATAAAAACTAAATGAACTAGTATGATTACTTGGTTATTATGATGATCTTGATGATCTTTAAATTTGTCAGCTCTAGGTCCTTCATCATATTCTCATCATCTTCATCTTAGTCATCTCAAGCTAGTAAGCTTCATATCTAGTAACTACATTTCTCTTGTTATGATTTAACATAAATGTACAAGATCATCTTGAAACTTAATTAAAAATCACTTGTAAACATTAATAAAAACTAAATGAACTAGTATGATTACTTGGTTATTATGATGATCTTTAAATTTGTCATAATGTGGTAAACATGATCTTCCATTTTTGTAAACACATGATCTAAACACATGCATGTTTAGAGCTAGCAAGATCCATTAACATGAAAATCATGAACTTATAAACTTGTCTAACAATGTTTTTATATAACATGTAATACATAGTCTAAATAAGAATCATATCACAAAAGTATAGTCTTCAAAAATATGTAAACAAAGTTTACATAAAGCTTTTGTTCAACTAAAAAGTTTACATGAACATGTTAAAATAAAATAAAGATGAACACTTTAAAATATGATTTTTGATCTAGACAAGGTTACTTACAAGTTCATGATGCTTCATATTAAGAGATTTTAGTTTATATTGTTATTATTGGAAGATTGGAAAATTGTTGATTTGAAAAAGTATGCAAATCATGTTTATAAAACATGGGAAAAGTCCATAATTTAAGAGAAACTATGGAAATTTTTTTATAAAATTAATCATGATTACAGTGTGTTTAAACTAAAGATTATTTTGTTTAAAAATGATTAGAGAGTTTAATCATGATTATACAAGTTTTGGGTAAAAAGGTTTAAGATTAAAATTACAAGACTTTTTCTTAAACTAAATATGTGTTAAATATATATGTTTAGAATAAAAAAATATATACTTAAGTTACCAAAAATTTTATATATATAATGGTATGTATTTATGCGTATGTATTTAGAAAAGTTAGGAAATACATACTAGTTTGAACACTTACAAAAACTCAAACATAAACATACTTGAAATTTTGACTAGTATAACACATACATATGTCCAAACTAGGACAAAACAAACAAATCAGATAATTCAGACAAATCGGATAAAATAGACAAACGACACGAACGAAACAAACGACACGGACGAAACAAACGACACGAACAAAACAGACGAGTGAACTAAATGGTCGAATTAAACATACGAATAGGCATACATGTTTACTAAAGTTATGTATACTAGAGCTTATAAATATAATTTTTATAAAATATATAGTAGTTTTTATAAACTAATTTTTATAAAAATACAAGTAAACTTTAATCATGGATCAAGGCCATTTACAAAATTATTAGGCTAAGCCTATTTGTTTAATAAACTTTTAGGCTAACGCCACTCGTATAATTAATTTGGGCTAGCCTACTTTTATAAACTATTTTGGGCTAAGCTCACTCTTATAAATTAATTTGGGCTAGACCCACCTTTATAAACTAATTTGGGCTAGGCCCACTCCTATAAATCAAATTGGGTAGGCCCATACATACTAAGCATAAGAAATTGGGCTTTTACACCTAACTTTTGGGCTAGGCTCATTGCAGCTAAAAAGATATAAAATATATGTATATGAAATACATATATACGAACAAAGAAAGCAAACAAATACAAGTATAATTATGAATTCAAGATGAAGTCTTGTATGAAAACAAACATAAACCTAAGTGTCTAATGAGATTAGAACCCTTTTAGGTTGAGACACGAACGCAGAATCAAACATCGCATAAAGATTTCCACGGAATGCAAATCTGTGAGTTCATGTTTCCCTTTTATTTAACTATTTTATAGTTTTAAACGCCCGAGGAAGTATACATGTTACAATTGGTATAATTAAGCTAGGAAATGAAAATATTTAGATCACATGCGGATAGGTTTATACGAAGGGACCATTAATGAACATTCAAGTACCGAGAAACGAAAGTGATAGATCTATTGGGTTTTGGCGAGCCCCACTCTTAACGGCAACAAAAACCAATCGTTAAGAGTGTTTTTGTGTCTAAAATGAGTGTCTCAAACACAATTTATCGTCAAGGTTTGGTTGCCTCCTATTTGGCATACATATTAGTGTCCTTGCAAAAGATTAATGATCTTACGAGTTTTATTTATGCTATACATACTAGATTTTAATACTTCAAATGTTTTAAAGATTCATTTGATATGAAAACTAAATACAAGAATTCACCAGCTTTTGTTGATTTTTCAAAACTAACATGTATTACAGGTAACTAGTGGACGACTTTGGGAAATGAGTCCGTGTTGTCATGAAGTCAAGCTTTAGATGTTATCCAGTTTTAGTTATTATGTTTTGTAAACTTGTGTTTAAATCTTGAATGTTGTCGTTGAAGTTGTAGTTGATTTCCTTTAACAAAATGTTAGTTGTAAACTTGGTTTTTAAATAATCTGTGTGGATGAACATCTTACTATGTTTTATATTGTTTACTTGATTGAATGCAACTATTACCGCTCTAGCCACACTTCGCGGCGCTTCCGCAACATCGAAAATTCGGGGTGTGACAATTGTGTTATATTATGAATTTGTGATAAATTGTTAAATTATGATATTAACAACCATACTTGGTGATTTAGAGTCCAAAAACATTACTTTCGTATACTAAAATTTCAAAACATATAAGTATAGCGTGTCAAAAAATCTATCATTTTATTTTTTGTGAAAAACGTTATTTTAGTCAAAACCAAAGTCTATGAGGTTTTTGATATAATTACATAAATTCTAGACTTAGAATATATTTTTAATAAAAAAATATGTATTTTCAAACTCTTATAAGTTATTGAATCACAAAACCCAGAAAGTCGAATAAATGTCTATTCGGTAAGATTACTTTAAAAAACGATAAAATTATGGACACTTATATAATTTTGATACATTCTGGAATTAAGACATATTTTTTATGAAAAATAAATATTTTTAAAGTCTTAGAATAAATATGGTTGAATAACAAGTCTCGGAAAATCAAACTTACGACTATGCGGTACGGTGCTTGAAACGGTTGTTTGTAGGCTATTGTGTGATAATATATGCTTATGAGCCTAAGTTGGTAAATTATATTATTTGATAAATGTGATTGTTGCCATGATAAATATGTGATTCAGGTGTTGGACAAAAAATGTTGTGCTTGATGCGTTAAACGAAGATGTTGTGCTTGATGTGTTATATGAAATTGTTGTTTTTAATGCGTTAGATGATATTGTTGTGCTTGATTTGTTAGACAAACAAGTTATAATACTTGCAAATAGATGAAATTGTGAACTTGTGTTTTTATGTGAAAAAGTAAATTTTGTACTTTATTATAAGTGCGATCTATGGTATGCAAAAAAAAATATATATATATATATATATGCATACATACATATATATATATATATATATATATATATATATATATATATATATATATATATATATATATAGGGTGAGGTTATTGTGAGAAAATTTAAAAGTGTGAGAAGGATAAGAAAGAATCTAAACCATTATATATTTAATATAATGGTTCAGATCATAGTGGCAATTCTGTAAATAATGTTTACTATTAAACTAACTAATTTTCTTATCCTTCTCACACTTTTAAATTTTCTCAGATGAACCTCTACCTATATATATATATACCTTGAATTATAATACTTACCAACAGATCATAAAATCATAATTATAGTATCTCGTTAAGTCTAGTAAGTTGAATGAACAACTTGCCATATAGACACATCAATAGTCCATTAGTGCCTTACATATCTTATGACACGTATAGGTCGGGTTACTTGAGCTTAGTAACTAATTACTAGCTACTTGGAATCCAGGTGAGTTTCATGGCCCCTTTTTACTGTTTTATACTTTTTGGGGAAAAACATATAAAGTTTAAATAATGTGTACGTTAGTTATTTATGTAATTTGTGATCTTAATGTGTTCGTGGGTATGCTTTCGGGAGTTATCGTTCAACTAGAAAGTACTCGTTACTATAAGCATTAGCTGCTTAGCCTTGGAATTCTTGAATAGATCTATTGGGTTGACACTCCCACCGCTGACTAGTCACTCAATCCTTTGTAGTGCTTGTAATTGCCATTTTGACTTTTGTTTACTTAATTGTTCGATATGCGGGGCGTAGTCGTTCGTCTTGGTTTGGTTATAGGTTGATGATGTCACATTTGTTAATGTCTTAGTTACACGTTAATACGATCATGCATTTTACATAAACTATACGTACATTTTCATAAACTGATTTACAGTTGAGTCTTTAAACCTGTGAATTCACCAACATTGTTTGACGATTTTAAGCATGTTTTTCAGGAAAATGATTTGAAGTAGCTGAAGTTGGGACTCTTTAAGCATGCATCAATTGATACCACTTTTGAGGGATTTACTTTTATTTCTCGTCTTGTCATGGGATATAGTTGTAAAATCTCTAATGTTTTAAATTAAGTGTTTTGGGGCGTGGTAACCTCTAAACAAGTACTTTTGGGGTCGTGTAACCCTTGAATAAATTTGGTTTCAATGATTATGTTTTTAATCATATAGATGTTTGCTTAATCGAATGCTCAGAAAACCTTTCGTACGTTGGAACTCGCTTGGCTTCCGCCGCCGCGGCGGGGTGTGACAGAATCTGTTAAGTCTCAGAATTCATTATGTTATTGAATTCTAGACTTCATTTTTATTGAATTTCGTATTCAATTGAGACTTTTCACTAGAATTCCTAACAACTCATATACAAAGCTTTGTGCTTTGTTCTATGTACACACAAGACACAAATTCGTATGGTTTAGAGCACAACACACGCCGCATCCAACGAGTTCCTAGATATCTTGTTTCAGGTATTATTTGAGGCGCAAGGCTACCTCTAGCGGTACAACCTCTCTAGCTGTTGTACCGTGGGAAATAGACAGGTTCACCTGGGTGGCCCGATATCTGTTTTAAGAGAAGTGTCTTGAACGTGCCTCAGTCACCCGTGTTTTACTTTTTTGTTTACTTTACTCTCTTTGTAATTCATTTTGAGTTTTCCTTCATTTTGTTTGTAATTTATATTGTTTTTGTAATTTTGTTCAGTAGATTTGTTTCTATTCATTTTGTTATTTTTCAATTGTAATCTGTAATGGAAAAAATAATGAAATGATATTTTATTTTATTTTATTTTATTTTATTTGTGAATGGTTCTCCTACATACAATACATGAACATCATTATAAAACTAATTATAAAGATACACTAACAACCCCTCGAAGAGAAAGGGTGGAGGTCTAAGCCGAAGCTGCGACTCGAGAAATTCAAACTGTGACCGGGGAAGGCTTTTGGTAAAGATGACTACAATCGGAAGCTTTGTAGGAACAAATTTGGTGTGAAGTTTCCTAGAAGTGACAAGTTCACGTATGAAATGGTAGTCAAGATGAATAAGCTTAGCTCGTTTGTGAGTAACTAGATGTTGAGTGAGAAAGAGAGTACTTTGGTTATCATATACAAGTGTTGGGCGATCTGGAGGTAATGCATGAAGCTCACGAAGTAGATGAGTGAGCCATATGATCTCAGTAGCAGCATTGTCGATAACACAATACTCTGACTCAAAACTAGAACGAGATACGGTTGGTTGCTTCTTGCGCTCCAGGATACAAGATTGCCACCAAGAAATACTTAATATCCATAAGTTGAATGTCGAGTCTCAAGGCACCGACCCTAGTCAGCATCAGAGTATCCAAGAATTGACGTGTGAGGAGGTTTAGTAAAGGTTAGTTCAAAGTTTAGAGTTCTTTTGACATATTAAGGAATCCATTTAACATATTGAAAATGTAGGTCAGTAGGGTTTTTTATGAAACTAACTGACTTGATTGACAACGTAAGTGATAACAAGATGACCGGTTGTTCAATATTGAAGAGCCCAACAAGTGAGCAATAATGAGTGGGATCTCTATAAGGGACACCTTGAGAACTAAAGACTGTTTTGGTTGATAGAGAAGCATGAACCGATTTAGCATCAAGAAGATTCGCCCATTGAAGAATGTCATGACTATATTTTGACTAGGAAAGAAATAACCCATTTGAGGATCTAAAAGCTTCAAGACCAAAAAAAGTAGTTTAGATATTTATGATCCTTAATGGAAAATTCCAGATTTTGTCCATTAATAAATGAAGTCAGGGCCCATGGTTGGTTGCCGATGAGGATAAGATCATCAACATATATACCAATACATGGTGAACGCATTACGAGAAGAAAAATGAAGAGATATGGGTCTGACCTACTACACGTAAGAACAATTTGTTTAATAATAAGTTGCTTAGTTGTTGAAACCAGTCACGTGGAACTTGTTTTAGCCCGTATATAGCTTTATTAAGTCGACATACATGTTCTTGGAAGCGAGAGTCAACAGGCCACCCAAGAAAAAAAGTTGGATTCAAAATCAAAGTTGACTTTTTCAAAAGGCCACCCAAGAAAAAAAATTGGATTAAAAATCTGGCTGCCACTCTGAATAATGAGGTTGTACGTAATGCATAAACACATGTATGTTTAAACTACTAACTAATTATCCAAATTATTAGGATTTGATTAAAGATTAGAGAATTAAAGTGTAACTAATACAGGGTTTTAAAGTGTAATTAGTGGTTAAATACTAATTTACCTTTCTTATTTTAGGTCGTACCTTATGCATTAAAACAAAAAAAAAGTTCTTATTTTTGGATCCTCTATATGTATGTGAGTATAACCTCTATATTTATGAGATTGGTTATAAATTGTTGTGAGTGGAGGAGAGAGAAAAAGTGTAAGTTCCGAAATCGGATCTAACAGGTATCACAAAACCTAATCAGTAGCGGAAATAATGATTAGGAAGAAGAACAATCTCTTGAATCAAAATCAACTTGCATACACCAGAAAAGTGTCTGATACAAGTTTTTCAGTTACAACTCTCTAACCTCTAAACCTTGACCTAAGACATATATTTATACTAATCACTAATCCTAACAGTTACAACCCTAGGCCCACAAGGCACTAGGAAGCCCAAAATCCTCTGAAAGCCCAAATGTAGCTCTAATGTGTAAACCTTTACTAGAATAAGCCCAATAATCTCCCCTTAGGTTTACAACATTAGGCCTTTTAGTCCTTAGGTTGTGCATCCACTCCCAATCATCCAGCAATAATACCAGCCACAACAACTGTCCAATCTTTAGCGCATACGTCGTACAACTCTGTTGTTCGAATTTGATGTGAAGCAAGAACCTGCAGATCTTCATCATGAAAGCTTACCAAATCAACCACATCGTTCACCCTAAATGTCTTCTCCTTCGTCACAATAGCCACGCTACCAACCTTGGGATCATACAACCAGAAATTAAAGTTCTTCAAAATTCCTCTTGGAAAGGTTAGAGCGATTGGTATAACAAGTTCCTAATCCGTTGGGGGCCACATCACCAACTTAAACCTCCTTCCCGTTCTCGCATCACGCACTCCTTTCGCAGCTCGTAAACACGGTTCAGCTGTTTTCATTATCTTGAACCCATTCTTTACCTCCTGTTCCAGCTTCTTGAAAAACCTCCAGCCTGGGCCACGTTCAGTTGTATCATCGTTAGAGTATGGAGCTCGTAATAAATCAGTCAAAGCAATCTTCGTCCACGTTTCAAACTGAGACTCCTTAGAATAAAACTCCCGAGTCCCGTCCTATCTAAAAATGATCCACATTTTATTGACATGGTCGTACATCCAGCGTAACACCTTCGATTTGTTTCCAACCTTGCTGTAGTAACTTGATCCAAGCTCCATGACATATCCTTCAGACTGGTTTGAAGGATATTTCAATTGGAAATTCTCATCAAGCGGATTGACATCAACGTTTTTCATCAACACCATCTGCTTCTTCTTTTGGGTCGCTGGACGCTTCTGACCTACAGTATATTTCTTTCTCGGATCACGCAGATAGTCATCCAACCTAGCTTGTCGTTCGGAAGCCAACTGTTCTGCAGCTAACCTGTTTGCTTCACTTTCCTCTGCAGCTCATTGCTTAGCTGCTCTATGTCTATGTTCTATGTTAATCGGAGCCCAAACTTGTTCTCCAATTTAGCTTTCAAATCAAACACCATAGTCATCAGCATAATGACGTCCCCTTGCAGTTGATCTATCGTTTGGTCTCTCACGTCTAAGCGTGTCTACAACGATGCTATCTGAGCATCCTTAAGTATGACCTCCTGCTCTAACATAATCACCCGCTTCTTCAAATCCACAACATCAACTTCTACATCTTCATCATCATTGTCCAAACCACCAAAGTCAAACGCACGTTTTTTCCGATCTTCGCGAGTAATCCATATCATCATCCTCAGCACCGCTTGTACCACTTCCACCTACGCCAGACCCCTCAGCACCCATCGAACCTCTGCCAAAATCCATCATTTGTAATACCGATTCTGTTGGAATAAAAACAACTGTGGAATGCATAGCAATGTGAGCAGTTGTTGATTCAGATGAAATAGGAGTATTAACCATCGGAGCGTCTGTCATAGATACAACAGAAGATAAAGTAGGAGCAGATGTCACAAGTGTAGACTCTTCAGCAATACTAACAACATGAGCTTCTGATTAACTTGGTTGAACACTAGGCTCTGTTTACCGTCTCTTGATCAAAGGTACTTCGTCCTCTTCATCCTCTTCAAACACACCTACCGGAACATCAACAGAGGGGATTACCAGAGGAGGATCACCCTGTCGTTCTTGAATTTCTTTCAGATGAGCAATTGGGGCTTCTAAGTTCTCCGAAGACAGCTTTGGCAAGACTGGAATCAGATTGGCATTAAACTCAGTAAGATCATCTAAGAAAGCTTGTCCCGTGTCAGTATCCTCATCTGTAACCAAATCTTCAATCTCGACCTCTTTCTCTTTTGCGGGCACATCATGCTCTTCAGCAACAATAACATTGACTGATGTAGGAGCAGGAACATCCTGTCCGATCACTTCAGCAAACTTTCCAAACTTCTTCAAGGAAAACGACCAACAAAGACAGTCTTCGATGTCGAGCGATTCTTCTTAATTGTGCTAAAGATAGTTGGTCCCATTGGCTTCATGTTTAAAAATTCGCATCCGAAGCATCCTTTGCCAAGTCAGGATATCTAGCATCCAAAATCAGCTGTACGAAACGTGGATATTACAGAAACATCCTCTTCTTGGACTGTTCTAAAATCTTCTTCATGTTTTCAAAAATATAACCTGAGAAGTTATACTTCCAGTCCATAATAAGAGCTACGATCACGGAGGTCTGGGTTTGGTTCGGTTGATCTAAGCCTCCCTTGTTCTCTGAAATGCACTACATAAACATGTGTACCAGTAATCTCCAGTAGGCAGGAAACATCTTCTTGAGTAACGGCGGATAAGACCCTTCATAACTCATCTCTGCAAGTATCGGCAACACTTTCTCCTTTGTGTACACAGTTGGGTCATTTGCAGCATCAGCAATCTGTAAAACCTCTCGAACGCAAGCTTCATTTAATAAGATCTCCTTCCCCTATATCTGAGAACTAATATACGGTCTCCCGTCAGCTCCTCTCTGGTGGAATCGAGCTCTCTTCCAAAATGAGTGCACTAGATCTTTGTATATAACCGGATTAGCACGAAGTGCATAAGCAATCTTGCACGCATTCAGACCCGCCATCATCGATTGGAACTCTTGATTGAATTCAGCTGGTGGATCTGATAGGTATTCTGCCTTATTATGGAACTGCTCCTCCACCAACATAACTGCATCAACGGCCTCTTCTACCATTTATGTCACAACAATAACCTGGTTAAATCAATATTAACGCAACTAATAGAAGTTAGCGGAGTTTATTAAAATAAAAGGTCAACACGAATTGGATGGTTCAAACAGATTTCAAAGGTTCAATTATTAAAGGTTCAAATCAGTTTGAAGGGTTTAATCATTTGAAAAGGTTCAAAAGAGTTCAAAGGTTCAAACCCCAGAATCCGGATTTACTAACAGGTCAACAGTAATCTGGATGAACCTTTAATCAATCCGGATTAGCAAAAGGTCAACAGTGTTTCAGAAGAATTATCAATTTGGATTAGCATGCAAATCAACAGTATCTCGGATTAATCATCAATCCGGATGAATATTATTCGAGATGAAATCCGAGTTCATTAACTCGGTTGAATATCCATCCGGAATGAAATCCGAAATGCGAGGTCCTTTGAAGGCCAATCCGAAATGTTGTCCGAAATGCATGAAACTTGAAGATTATCATCTGATTTTATGATTTTAAAGTATAATTTACCTAATCTGGATGAAATTCGAGATACAAATCTGAAATGAACAGTGAGAGAGCAGAGTAAATCAGAGAAAATCAGATGTTTCGGAAATTTGTGAAAAAATCTGAAATGCATCTCTGATTCACTTAACTTTTCTAGAATGGGCTTGTGCCTAAAATCTTTTGGGCCCAACACAATCTGGAATCCGAATTCCCAAAGGATCCGGATTGGGCTTTTATCAGGCCCAATCCGGAACAATGACAAGTAATGGGCCTATCCGGAAGGTGCTTGAAAGCCCAATCCGGAACATTGACTTGTGAACCCGAAATTTCAATTTTAAAGACTTTCAGAAATTCTATTGGATTGGCCCAACTTTGAAACTTAGCAGACCAGTCCAATATCCCTTGACAGAAACCGTCTAACCAAAATTCAGCAATTTGACTAACCAAGCATCCAACCACCTTTTATCAACTACAACAATAAGACATTTTAGCACAAACATAAACACAGGCTTGCTAAGGGATCAAATTGTTTCAAAGGTCGACTAAGGAACACTTTTCAGTATGAGCTGGGTCAGACTAGTCTAAGCAATTGCCAATATACTTGTCCATCTAAATCTAAAACTCAACGCTCCAGTTCTAGCTTCATGATACGCTTAAGGTAGTAGTATACTATGATACCCGTGTGTCCCATACCATGACATACACCAACGATCAAGGTAAGCACAACAATTCATCGTAGCAGGTGAGTATACTGAGGTCATCCTTTATCTTTTACAATGTCAGACTATTGGTGAACAGGTCAGTACTTTCGTATAGCAGGGTGACCAATAGTATCTGACGAGGGTTAGGCAAATACCTTATGTGGTACGTAGGAACTTATGGAATATTCTCATAATAGATTTCCTTTCTTTCAGGATTTGGCCCTTCTATTTGGCTCTTTTAATCCTGACTGTGCCTAGGTCTGCATATAATTTGGATGCAACAGAAGGGCAGTCAAGATATCCCAGGATGGCTCAACAACATAAAGACCTGAAACCTCAGACGTTGGCTATCTATCAACACAAGATTTAAGACCATGAATCATACGCCTATAGTATGTGGCCCACTGAATACATAGTTCTTTTATTTTTATATCGTTTGGCTTACACTATCCGGTTGAGATTTAGACCTATCAACATATCACCTTCGATCCAAGTCTTTTCCCGCTTCAACACCTTACATGTGTTAGTCAGACACTTTATCACGAAAAAGTATTTCATTTCCAATCATTGCAAAAGTTGATTAAAAACAATTTTTTGAATATTTTCCCCCTCAATTTGTGCATATAGATGAACAAATTTACAAAGCAAACAAAAATAAATGAAAGACAATAAACAAAAAGAAAAGGACAGAGGATGCTTAGTTAGAAAACCGAATCATTTTGAGAAGATCCACTAGCACTTGAAAACGCGTGTTGCTAACGGGTTTCGTGAACAAATACACCAAGTTTAACGACACCCTTTTCATAGCAATCATGTATAAAATGAACTTTTATATTTATGTGCTTAGTTTTGGAGTGGAAAACAGGGTTTTTTTTACAATTTGGATAGTGGCATCATTATCACAATAAATTGTTATCTTTAGATAAGTCAAATCGTAATCCACAAGCTGGTGTTGCATCCATAAAACCTGGGAGCAGCAGGCAACTGCTGCAACATATTAGCTTCCGCAGTAGAAAGCGAGACCGTCTGCTGTTTTTTGCATTGCCACGAGATTAAGCGGTCTCCCAAGAATTGACATCCAGCTGAAGTTGAGCGCATATCTCTATCTGTACCTCCAAGATTACTGTCAGAGAAAGCAAACAGTTCGAATTCAGAATTTTTAGGATACCAGAGGCCCAGTGATGGTGCCCCTTTCAGGTACCTAAAAATTCTTTAAACAACATGTAAATGAGAGAGTTTAGGAGTAGCCTGATAACGAGCACACTGGCAGACGGCAAACATGATATCTGGCCGACTTGCAGTGAGATACATGAGAGAACCAATCATAGATCAGTACATGGTTGGATTAACAGGAGTTCCTTCAGCGTCTTCATTTAGGAAAGGTCGTCCTGCAATAGGTGAAGCCGTAGGCTTTGAGTCTGTAAGCTTGAATTTCGCAAGAACGTCATGAACATATTTTCCTTGATGAATCAATATTCCTTGCAGGCTCTGACGAACTTGAAGTCCCAAAAACATAGTCATCTCCCCCAGTGAGCTCATCCCAAATTTCATCTTCATGATTTCTTCAAATTCCCAACACAAACCATCATTGGTAGAACCAAAAATAATGTCCTTGTCAACACGTTTGATGAACAAAGTTTGATCAATGGTTCCCCAAGTATATCTATGAGCAAGCAAATGTTAGAGTTGCATACCATGCGCGAGGCGCTTGATGCAACCCGTACAAAGCTTTGTCCAATTTGTATGCATGGTCTGGCTTGTCAGGATCAGTAAAACCTGGTGGTTATGCCACGTATATTTCCTCTTTCGCCATGTCGTAGAGAAACGCAGTCTTGACATCCGTTTGATAGACAGTGAAATCCATGTAAGATGCATATGCCAAGAAAATGCGAATTACCTCCAAGCGAGCGACTGGTGCATAAACCTCATCGTAGTCTAATCCTTCAATTTGACAAAAACCTTGAACCACCAGTCGAGCTTTATTCTGAACAATGACTCTAGTGTCATCCAGTTTGTTGCGAAATAACCAGCGATTTCCAAGAGCACATTTTCCTTGAGGAAGCTTCACCAATTGCCATACACCAAACTTCTCAAATTGATTGAGTTTTTCATGCATAGCATCAACCCAACCTGGTTCCTGCAAGGCGACATCAATACTTTTAGGTTCAAATTTGTGAAATAAAGCAAGAGTAAAGAAAAGTATTGATATCCCATGATTGACTACGGGTTCGAACAACAGCAGTAACCGGACCAATAATATTTTCAATTGGATGATCGCGCTGTAGACGCTGCGGTATTGGCGTAGCAGGGACAAGAAGATCCGTTTGCAAGTTGGTAACACTCGCTGAAGCAACTCTAGATGACTCCCCCTCATTAATTGCACCAGTAGAAGTGTTGACCGATGAATCGATAGAACAATTTGGCGGTGTAGGCTCAGGAAACAGAGATGAACCCAAGACATCGGGAGGAGTAGACCCTTCATTTGTCGTAGGAGGCTCTGTGTTTGAAGCCTCAACTTCAGGGGAATCTACCTGATGAGTCTTATCAGATGCTGTTTCTTGATGTTGCGATATTGGTGTAGAAGTAGATATAGCCTCATTAAATCCAGGTGGATCCACACTCAGCATCTTTAACGTCTCATGCAGTTGTGTGGCATCGGCATCGTCTTCGGGTGAGATAGGCATCGTGGGAAGTTCAGAAATTTTGCTTGTACCTGCAGACACATTCAAAGGAACATCAACATGGTTAAACAAGGTGGAATAATCATACAGCAGTCAGGACCAATACGTGTGTCCTTGGGATTTTCCTCCAGCCAACCCACATTGTAGGTTTCAACTACCATTTTCTTGATCTTATTATAGACACGATATGAAGTGTTTTTGGAATATCCAACAAAGATGCATGGATCCCCCCCCCCCCCCCCGTGATTCAAATTTCCCTTTAGCATCAATGATCAGGAGAACACAAGGGCATCCGAACTTGCGGAAATGCTTGACCGAAGGTTTGCGACCTTCAACCACTTCGTACGGAGTTTTCATGTGTCGTTTATTGATCAGGGCATGATTCTGAATATAACAAGCGGTATTGATAGCTTCTCCCCAGAAAATGAGAGATAGCTTGGATTCAACCAACATAGTACGTGTAGCTTCAATCAGCGTTCAATTTCTCCATTCTGCAACCCCATTTTTGTGGAGTTCTGGCTGCACTGAACTGTTGGTCAATAACCTTGGAGGAACAGAAAGAATTTAAGGTGACATTCTAAAATTCTATTCCATTATCACAATGAATGGCCTTCATGGTGGTGTCTGTCTGGTTCTCCATGAGTGTGACGAACTGTTTAACTAACTCAGCAGTTTCACTTTTATGTGCCAGAAAGAAAACCCAGGTGAATCGTGAGTAGTCATCAATAATGACCAGACAATATCCCTTCGCGCCAATGCTCAGAATATCTTTAGGACCAAAAAGATCCATATGAAGCAATTCTAAGAGTTGAGAGGTGGAAGGGGCGGTTTTAGTTCTATGGGGCCGTCGTGTTGTTTCCCACGTGCACATGATTCACACTTTTCAACCTGCATAAAATCACGAACTGGTAGATCTCTAACTAAACCACCTTTTGCAAGTCGATTTAGGTTCTTCATGTTGATGTGTCCTAGTCGACTATGCCATAACATTGCATCATGCTCAGTTGTGGATGAGAGTAGGCAAGTGAGCTTGTCAGAGGGAGCCTTGTTCATGTCGATGACATATGCATTTCCTTTTCGTGCCGCTTTTAGAAGAATCCAATCATCCGGATTAATAAGACCTTGTTTCAGTACATAACACCCTTTCTTGGTAAAGAGAACATCCAAGTGATTGTCACAGAGCTGAGACACACTCAAAAGACTATGCTTCAATTATGGTACGTAGTTCACATTCTTAAAGCTAAGGGCTCAGTTGCATACTGTTCCTCTCATTATGATCTTTCCGGTCTCACCACCTACGAAGGAGACAAACCCGCCATCGAAAAACTGAATGTCATTCAACTACGAGATGTCCCAAGTCATGTGCCTGGAACAACCACTGTCAATATACCAGAGTCTGACGAGAGTTTGCCAGAGCTGTTCCTGCACATTTCAACAGGTTTTAGTTAGAGGCTGCAACCCAGGCCATTGAAGATCTGGGCGTGCCATTTGCATCAATATAAGTAACCCCACGGAAAATTAAATTAGTTGAGGATGAGGTTGATGATGCTTTTGATTTGTTTGATACGTGGGAAGAAGACTGAATCTTGGTCAAGGTCTTAGGCCTCCAGGTTAACGAGTCAGACTTCTGCACAATCCTTGGAGTGCTAGAAGGATTCAAAAAACCTGAAGGTCTTGTAGATTTGGGAGTTTGTTTCTTGGCCATGTTCCAGTCTTGATCAGAAGGCTTAGCCATAGCAAATCGAGCCTGAGTTAGGCGATTAGGCATAGCCTTATGATATTTTGAGTATAATGTTTTAAACAGTGTAAAAGCCTTTTGACAATTTCGCGCAATATGCCTGGGAAATCCACATTTGAAACAGGTCTGCCTCTTCTGGAAGAAAACAGTTTGTTCAGCTTGGGAAATTCTAGGCAATTTGTCTGTCAGTTTCTTGCTTGCGGGTACTGACGGCTGATGCACGGTGTTGATCTTGGCTGTTGACTATGCACAACCATCAGCACACTTGTTAGTTTTGTAATTTGAATTACACAATTCAGAGTGTGTAGACTTAGGTGCAATTTTAACTAATTTCTGTTCAGCTGGTTGCTTAACAGATTCAGTTTGGTGATGCTGAGTCAATTTCTCAAAGTGATGAAGTGACTCAGCAGGTGACTTTTCATTTGTCGAAGACGCCTGTTTGTTTTTCTTCTTTTTGGATCGGCGTGTTCTCCGTTTCTTATTTTTATTTTTCAAATCACTTTGTGTGGCAGATTCTGCAGAGGACACAGGTGGCTCAGCAGGGACATCTTGTTCTGAACTTTCAGAAGATGAGCTTGAAACATTACAAGTAGGTGGAATCTCTAAATTTTGAAAAGTTTGAGAGTCCGATTCAGACTCAGTTTCAAGATTTGTATCTAAATCAGCAGAAAGAGAATGCTCATCATCTGTCGTTTCATAATCAATCCCTTGTTCTTGGTTTGAAGAAGCTGAGTCACCCGATTCTTCTACAATTATGCCAACATCAATTTTCACAGTGTCAGTTGGTTGGTTGAATTTCTCACTATCAACCATGGGATTAGCATCAACAGACGGAACCTCTGGAGAAGAACTTCCGGTCTCTTCAGTAGGAATTGAGGAAACCGAATCATCTGTCGATGCTGTACCTGTAGCAAAATTCATGTTTTCATCACAAGAGTTATCAGAGTTATTAGTAACATTCAAAACATCAGCATTAGATGAAAAACTAGAATTAAAACCGTCTGTGTTATCAACACAACCAACACTGTCTGAGAATTTATATTGTTCAGCAAGAAATTGATTCAAAATGTCAAAAGCAGGTTTATAAAATTCATAATCAGTAGCCGAATTGTCTGAATTTGCATTCAGACATTCTTCTTGATCACCATCTGTAATATCCTCAACTAATATTTCTTCTGCACATGAGGTAGAAACGTTAGTATCGTTCACTAGGTCAGTTACAGCTCCAGAAGAATTTTCTCGGTTAGATTATGTGGAGGATGTTGCTGCCTCTGCCTCAGGCGTCACTTTCTCTAAATCATCTGTACTACAAGATGGATGATCACCAGATTCATGTGAAAGTGGTGTGGAAGTAACGAAAACATCATCCCTCTTGAGTTCAGTTGGTTTATAGAACTTTGGGTAATAAGGCTTCCATGGTATAGAAAGATAATCTAAAGGTTTACCATACATCAAATTTTCTACATTTTCTAGATCAGCCTCAGATTCAGGCATTCTTGTATAGTTATGATTATATGGTGGAGGAGCCCTATTGTACCCCAAGACCTTTTGTGAAATTTTTCTGGTAATTGAGCTGTAGATCACACAAGTCCTTGACCAGTTTGCTGGAAGTTTCAAATTTTTTAATGTTTATTTCATTTTCGTGAAACTTTCATGTCAAGGAATTTAGCTTGACTAAGGCTGCTTGAAGTTCTACATCCTTTTCAGCTAATTTTAGCTTATAGTCGTAGACCCAACATTGCTGTTGGTTCAAGTCAAGCTTTAGCTGAGCTATATCTTGTTTTTGAGCTTCGACCTTTACCATAAGAAGCTTGTTCTTATGTTTAAGGGCGATGTTCTATGATGCAGCTTGCTGGTATTCAGCTACAAGAGTTGAATTATAGGCGCACATTTGTGATAATTTAAAACGACAACTATCAGAACAGAGAATTCGATTTACCGTTTCCGAAAGATCTGGTGTCTCAGTTGTCTGCACCATCATGCAGTGATTGCTGTTCTTAGAAAGATTCAAAGTTTCCATCTGAGCTGCAGCATCTGCCCAGTTGAATCCTTCATGCTGTTGTGCCACCAATGCTGTTGATTTCCCGCCCGAGCTGCTTGGGGGACTAGTAGTAGACTTTGAGGGAGAGACTGGCACCAGCTGTCTGTCGCTGCGCTGTAAGTCTGCCACTCTGGATGACACATATCCAGATGGCGGCTTCTTGCACTCCCTAGCAAAATGTCCTGGCTCATGACATCTGTAACACCTGAGTTTATCCTTTGTAAGACGAGGCTTCAGATTTGACAATGGTTGCCACCCATACTTCTTTTGAAACTTGTTGACACGAAAGGCAGCCATTGCAAGATTCCAGGATACATCAATCTCGTCCAGATCCTCCTCCATTATTTGATCTACTTCAGCTGGAACAATGGATGGGGAAGTCAGATCACCTGCTAAAAAGGCGTTCAAGTTGTTGATCATTGAAGCAGCTATCGCCAATTTCTCTTCATTTTCCTTAGTGAGAAAAGCAGAATTGCACACAGCTTGAGCAGGTGCCGATGCTGGAGCAGCAGATTGAGGAATGCCGCCTTGTTGAACTGCTTGAGGAATGGCAGGACTGAACACCATGTTAGGATACTGTGCATGGTACTGTGTCTGAACTTGGGCAGCAGAAATCATAGCGGGAGTCTGAGACTGAAGATCATAGACGTACTGAGTTTTATGTGGCGTGGCAAGAGGACTGTAAACCACGTTTGAGCTACCCGGTGTTTGAGAATTTACTTGCAGAGGGCTGTAGACCAGATTTTGCGACATCAATGCTGCATTTTGCCTTGTAATACCGGCGGCCATCAAACTACTCTGATGATTTATGTCTCTCTGCTTATTATCGATCTCACATGATTTAATAGTAGTTATCATTTCTGTGAGAGTGACATCATTCAGATTCTTCGTCTTCTTGATCATTCCAACATCAGCATCCCAACTCTTCGGTAATGAATTTAACAGCTGTCTGTTCATAGCACTATTGGTAAGAGTAATCTCAGCTGATATCATCTGGGAAACGAGCTTTACATATCTTCGGATATGGTTCTCAATGGTCTCCCCGTAAATGTGATTAAATGAGATGAATTGTTGATTTAGCTGATTTACTCTGCTGGCCTTAATATCCGCATTTCCCTCATAGAGATTTTGCAATTCACTCCATACTTCTTTAGCGGTCTTGCAATTTCTGACCGCAATTGAAATGTCGGGTCCAAGTGCCATTGTCAATACAGCTGAGGCCTTTTCATCTTCCTCAATTATTTTAACATCTTCTGGAGTCTACAAGTGACTGGGCTTTGGAATCTTTGTATCCAGATCTTGATCAGTACTGTAAACAATCGTTCGCGGACGATTCATAATACACCTCCTCACTTCAGGCTCTTTGGCCTTGCAATATTGCTCGAATCTAAACTTCCAATCATAATACTCAGCTCCATAGAACAGACGTGGCACTTTAGTCGAAGTGCCAATCACTTGATCCAATTCATGATGCAGGGCCAGAGTCTATGATTTCAATGCAGCCAAAGTGGCATTGGTCAAATCCTGAGCTGTCATGTAGCTGTTCATCATGGTTAACTTAATTAAAATTACCAAGTAAATTTAAATTCAGTTAATTTCAAATTTTATAATATGAACAGTGATGAGTCCGAAATCAGTCCAGAATAGTCAACTCTGAGATGGACAGGTCAGAAATCAGTCCGAGATGGTCAAATCCGAGATCGACAAATCCGAGATGGATAAATCCGAAATGGTTGAATCCGAAAGCAATCCGCAATTGAAAATCCGAAATGATGATCCGCAAGGCAGTGTTTATCCGAAATAAGAAATCCGGAATGAAAGAGAATCCGGAATGAAAACTAGTCCGAAATGAATCCGGAATCAGGAAGAATCCGGAATGAGACTGGATCCGGAGTGAAATCAGTCTGGAAGCTAATTCTTATCTGAATGCAACAATGGTCCGAATTCCAAGCAACAGTAATTTGGGTTCCAAGCAACAATAATCCGAATTCCAAGCAACTGATAACCACCAACAGTGTCTCCGATCTGAAATGGTAGCAATCCGGATTGAACAGTAGTCCTGGATCAATCCGAGATGGATGATCTCCTTCGTGTTCTTCGGGATCTTCAATAGTAACAAGTCCGAAATCCTTGAAGCTTCTTCGAGTTCTTTGGAATCCATAACAGTAGCAGACCCGAAATCTTCAAATCTTCTTCGACTTCTTCGGAACAGTAGCAATTCCGAACAAGCACAACAATTCTTCGATTCTGAACAGTAATCCGGGTTGAACAACAGCAACTCCACTTCCGATCAGCTCTTCAATCTGCGATACCTGGAGCCTGTATTGTACAGCAGGCTCTGATACCAATTGTAAGTCCCGAAATCGGATCTAACAGGTATCACAAAACCTAATCATTAGCGGAAATAATGATTAGGAAGAAGAACAATCTCTTGAATCAAAATCAACATGCATACACCAGAAAAGTGTCTGATACAAGTTTTTCAGTTACAACTCTCTAACCTCTAAACCTTGACCTAAGACATATATTTATACTAATCACTAAGCCCAACAGTTATAAACCTAGGCCCACAAGACACTAGGAAGCCCAAAATCCTCTCAAAGGCCAAATGTAGCTCTAATGTGTAAACCTTTACTAGAATAAGCCCAACAAAAAGGAAAAAATAACTATTTATCAGTAAATTTGGAGGAGATGTTGTTCATCATTAAAATTTTTTAATATTTTTTGAAAGTGGTTGTGAGTGGAGTATAGAGAAAATGTAATGATAAAAGTATAACAAATATATATTTAATTGAAAATGAGAGAGAAAATGTAGTGTTTTTTAGTGTAATTATAGAGATGAAGAGATTTGATTGTGAATGCTCTCATGTATTATAATAACACACTTACAATCTCTTGAATACTAAACATATACTTTATTTGAAACGCATCTTTACACATCACAGTTGCTAAGGCCACTCGGTGTGGGGGTCGTCCCAACCGCGTCGTGCGGTGACGACACCCCCAACACCACGCCGGGTGGCCCGTCGTCGTTGCCGGTGTGTTCCGGAGGACGTATGAGACGGAGCGTGTGTTTTTAATAACACAATCTGTATAAATTGATCCACCTTCGATCCTCAACACTCATCCGATGTCTGTTGCTTTCGAAGCCACTACTGAGTTTTCTCACGATGCTATGTGGATCTACAACCTGCCGGAATCTTCTAGATTCGCCGCCGGTAATCCCTGGAGCAGCAGCCTCCCTGCCGTTAAAGAAGAAGAAGATTCCTCCGCTTCTTCCTCCATCGGCGACAACAGTGACGCCGAATCCGTTCCGATGACGTTGACGGTGACGGTGAAGTTCAGAGCAGCGGTGACGGTTCGCTCAACGGTTTGAATGATTTGGAGAAAGTTCTGCCGATTAAGTATGTATATGAATTTATTGTTGATGATATGTTTATATTGCTAATGAGTCATAATATTTGCAGATTGATTCACCTATGTGTAATGTAATGTGTGTTTTTAGGTTATGTAATATGTGTTTTTAATATAAAATGATTTTTTTATATAAGTAAATGTTAAAAAACTAGTTTAATTAATAAAGAAAAATAAAAAAAACTAGGTGGGGCCGGGTCGTCACCCATTTCCAAGCTTCCATCCCAGGAGGGACGTCCTCCAAGCTCTCTGACGCGGCGGGTCGTCCTGGAGAGAGGCCGTCACCCACATCGAGTAGCCTAATTGAAATCGCATGGGAGGTTAACTGTAACTACTGACCGAGTAAACTCAAAGTGTATAAGATGAAGGCATCATCCTTATTCTATTACTTCCAAGTAGCATTTAGAAACTATAGTACCCAGGGATCATGAAATCAAACAAACAATCAATAACACAAAGCAAACGAATTTTATTGAACAATCGTTCTGGTTATTTGTAAGACTTGTTTAGGTTTATATAACCCTAAACCACGTGACTTTTGATGAATCGACGTGACGATTCATATTCAGTTTCTAGGTTTTAGTTTGACACATACAACCCTGATACATTAGTACATAATACACCTAAAAGTAAACGTTAACAAATGACACATTAGACCTGTTAACTTTAACCCAAACGGCCAAACTTGTCATTCTACAATAGCGGTGAAGTTGAAGCTACTACAAGAGGTTCCTCGAGCTAGTAAAGATGAACTGAAACCCAACTTTTGCTTCTCTAGATCCAAGAACAAGAAATTGTTCTCCATCTGAAATGTCCCAATCACAATTGCATCTTTCATTCTTAAACCACCATCGAGGAATGCAAGACATGCGGTGCCATTCCCAACGCGCTTCATCGAGTTGTCACCATAAATTGTCCACTTTTTACCACTTTCCCATTTCAAGATCAATTTTTGGAACCCGAAATCCTTTCTCAACAGATCCGGCTGCACTAGATTTTAGACACCGACTAAACGGTTGAACTGATTTTAGTCGAGGAATGTTCGTGGTAACCATTGAAAAACTTGAAACAAATGCTTTATAGATATCACTTCTGAGTTTCGTGTATGGGGTGACGGTACTAAGCTTCACAGAAGCACCTTTTATTGATGGTAAAGGAATGGATATTCCTCTAATAGAAATCCTATTGATTCTAATATGATATCCAAGGGACGTCTTATGCTTTCTGACCATTGGAGTGTAAGAAAGAATGCTTCTGAGATCAAGATTTGGAAAAGAGGTAAAATAAAAAGGCCCATCACCTAAAAATGTCACCCCAAGAGCCTTTGAGGAACTTGGTAGACAAAGTACAAATTTGTTTGCCACGTCAGGTTTATCGACCTGACGTGGAAAAGCCAAAGCGGACCACGAAAAGGCTGCAACTCCGTCAACACCTTTAGGAAGTGATTTTAACAAGGAGGAAGGTGCACATGATACTACCAGCTCTACTCCGAAAGTTTGACCCGACAATACAGCAATGTTTCGACCATCAGTTCTGTAAAATATGACCAAATCAGTGGTTAGTTGTGATAACTTGCAAGACTTTGAGACGGGATTCACCAGGGTGACTGCACATATATTGCAACCATATTTGGCTGTAATATTGAGAGAAAGGCATTTAGGATTGATATAAGAGTGGGCTTCTTTGCAAAGAGTTCTGTCACATCTTAAGGGAAATCTACATCCTTCCTCTAAACCACAAGCAACCATCGGAGGGTTACGCACAACACAATCTCGCCATGTGAAAGGAGCATCGAGGTCAATGAGTTTATCTCCTCCATGAAACCATGAAACACTGTGAAGAGATGTTTCTGCGTCCTTCAATATGGGCATAACTAAGGTGTTGAAATGTGTATAATAATATTGGGATAACACATCACGAGAGTAGGATACTAAAACAAAGAAAAGTAGCTTTACAAGATGCATATCATTTTCTTGTGAGCAAGTAAACTATGAAGGTGCAATGAAGGGTGGAGTTATCGATTTGCTTTTATATACGTTACCGACGCGTATAGAGTTATATAGTAAAACACCATTTGGATTGCTTATTGTACTATAAATGCGAAGGAACATGAAGCTTCATCGTTAAAGCAAGTACAGTCTTCAAGCAATATAACTCGCAACTTGTAATAACAAAAAAACAATGAGCAAGTTATAAGAGCTTACTATTAAGGGTGTTTAATACGCAGCTGAGGGTAGACTTGAACAAATACGTTAAAATTGTGTAGAAGTCCAAGAATGATTTAGATTCATAATTTTGGAAACCAAACCAGTCTACGGAAAAAAAAAACCTCTCAGGCAAACACCCTTAAAATTGTGTAGAAGTCCTGACTGAATTGGTTATCTATCAAGCCATTGGCCAATGTACGAATGTCTTGGCGACCACCTGCCCTCGGAGTGAATTTAAATATTTCTTTGCTTTTGTATAACAACATATATTAACCGACAAACATACAATTTTTGTCCTTTATTTTATCCTAAATTATGGATTGGGTAGTTTATAGTTTGACTCTCTATTTATAAATCGATTGGGCTTTTTAAAATTTTGAATTTCACTCTTTCTCCTTTATATGAAAAGTTAGCATTGGTTTTCTCCTTTGCGTTAACGATCATCCAAAAACTAGTTGAATAATGGTATGTGCATATTACATAAGGGTATTCAAGTAATTTCCCCCTTATTCCATCAGATTTTATAATTTATTCAAAAATAAAAATAAAACACATCATTCTCGCTCCTCTATCTCTCTACCAAGCATTCACAATGGATCCCTTGTATTTATATGAGGAGTTAGTTATATTAAAATGAATGATTATGAGTGGTTTTTTAGTGGTTATGAGTAGAGGAGAAAGAAAATATATGTGAATGTTATTGTTCATCTATAAATAAATAGGAAACACGATGCACCCTTTACATATTTTTAAATATTTTTAAAAGTGGTTGTGAGTGAAGGAGAAATAAATGTTAATAATAAAGGTATAAAAATATTATTTACTTGAAAAGGATAAAGAAAACATAGTGATATTTAGTGTAATCATATGAATACAAATAAAGAATCCAATGTGGGTGGTTTATATCTATTCTCTCTCTACCATAGCCTCGTACCACAACACTGTTGTCACCATCACACCATAACTTCCGACACCGTTATCGATGTCTTGATGGGATGGCAAGTAATTTTTTGACGAATCATCTAAAGAGAGCAGTCTTAGATTTATTACTTGTTTTATTGTTTTATTTATGAAATACTTACCACACTATTGTTTTAGGAGGGGTTTGACATTCCTGGGTTCTTACGAAATAAGGGCAAATGATCATCATGAGGACGAAGGCGGGTCGGACGTTCGTTCTAATCACAAAATTACCTCCATGTATCCATTATGAAAACCATTGTCTGACTCAAACTTGTTAAAACGAAGAAAGTTCACAGTCCTCTAAATTAAATTAGACTTTAACCAATCCCTAGTGATCGGTTATTATACAATTTAAACTTTGGTAACATAAATTTGACTAAGACCTTAAGCAGTCTCATGCCATACACGATAGAAGGAATATCATCCCTTCTCACCTTCACTTGTGATACTAATTATACTAGTTTGTTAAAATGATGAAAGTTCATCTTGCATTATATTAAGTTATGTTATATTCAATTCAAAATGAGTAGCTTCTTATCAATCCCTCAAGAATTATTATATAATAATAAGCTGTTGGTAATTATTAGACTTTATCACGTCCTCAACATCATATTAGACTAAAAAGTAATCCCTAGTGATCAATTATATATTTTTAGATCGTGGGGTGTGGGCTTGGGTTGAGGTCGTGGGAAGCCAAACAACGTCGCTTTAGTCACATCGGGCCAGCGTGGATAGCGGCGTTGGCGTGGCTATGGTGTCTGGTATGGGGCGGGTTGCGGAGATGATATGAATGGCTGGGATTGGCTAGGCAAAGTCGACGGTTGGTGTAGCCGTTACCCAACGACTAGATAATTAAAAAAAATCTTTTTCAAACTTATAAATACTTACACATTTTAAAATTTTTTACCAGTTCTCTACTTTTCACATTCTTCAATCTCTATTTTTTTATAAATTCAACCCACTTTAATCGTCTACACAATGCATCCATTTAACCGAAACCTCGACCCGAACAACCCCTATGCTTTCCAAGAGAACCTAAACCCTAGCCCGCCACAAAACCGCCAACCACCAAACCCGACCCAAATACCCCTTAACCGCGGCCAACCACAAGGTTTTGTATACTCACATTGTCCAGGGCTAGCCGGAATCGCATCGTATATGGGGGCGTGTTCTCACGAACTTTTCATACGGCGATTCATCTATTCCAACTAACATTTCCCAACCCGATTTTGTACCCGAAACACAACCGCAAAACGTTGGTGGTTCGTCATCCAAACCGGACAAAAAAGAAGTCACAAAAAACCGGTTGAAGAAAAAGCAATAGCGGCCGCTCAACGAGTACAAAAAAGTGGACGACTCAAGAAGAAGCTACGTTGACAAGATGTTATATCGATGAATCGCAAGATTCGATTAAAGGTATTTTATATATAACAATATTATGTTTTTTGTTTTATTATTAATTTTTTATAATGACTAAATTTTTTTGGAATAGGAAATTCATGACGCCGCACATATTTTTGGGATTCAATAGAAAAATCATTTCATCTACAAATGCAAAGCAATGAGGTGTATCGTGAAAATGATAGTCTCTCTTCCAAGTGGAGTGACATAAATACACATGTCACCTTCTTCAATGGTTGTTTCCAAAAGGCGAAGAACTCGCCAAGGAGCAGTGAAACCTAAGCCGACTTTATCATGAATGCCATGGTATCATATAGAGAGGACAGGAAGCAAGAGTTCAAGTAATTGCATTGTTCGAATATTTGTAGGTACACCCCTAAATGTGCGACTATTCCTACCGCTAGCGAAGCAACCTCATTCAAATGGGTAAGAACAACCTCGTCCTAAGCTTAATCTGATGCTCGTGATCAAGAGATTGATCTTAATTTGGATGATTTTGATAATTCTCCTTCCCACCCACCTTGAAGAGACACTTCAAAAAAGCGGGTTCAAAGAGGTAGATCGGGTTCGGGTTCGGGTTCGGCTTCAGATTCGGTCCCTAGCTCGGCTTCGGGTAAAGGGTTGTACAGCAATCAGTTGGAAGAAATTGGGACGAAAATTGAGACGTTCAATTTCATCCAACAACAAAGGTTTGAGGTGAAGAAAAAGATCCAAACGGCTTGCAAAAAAGGCATCTCACAATGAAAAACTTGCGGATATGAAGTTTCTCGCGATAAACGTCGATCACCTTACCGGCGCGGACTTGGCAACAATATTGGCGATGAAGAAGGAGATCTTGCAAAAATATAACATGGAAAAATGATGTAGTTTTTAATTTTATTTTTATTTTAATGTAGTTGTTTTTTAATTTTAATGTAGTTGTTTTTTTTTAATTTTATATAGTTTTTTAGTTAGTATGTTAATTTAACTATATGAAATCATATATAGTAAAAAAAAATAGCAGTGACACATGACTGGTCACGCCAGCCAGAGCCACGTCACCCCACACCAAAAAAAAACCACGCCGGTATAGCTTTCCCATATGGAGTTCACGAGTCTTACATTTATCAAAAAGATGTAAAGTAATTTTGTAAAGTAACTTAATATTATTGGTTAGTTTGGATGGTAGAGCCAATTATTAGGTGCCTCCTGTAATACATTAGCTTTCTTATTATTTTTATTTTAATTTTCACATCTTATTTTGTTTTTTAACAGACAACAAAAAGCGTAAATAATATTAAAAAGAAAACTAAACAAAGGCGACTAGCCAGCAGCTAGCCACCCAAACAGACCAGAAAAAAGGAACAGAACCTCCAAAAACCATACAAAAATTAAGTTTCAAAGACTCTAAACTTCCTCCAGTCTTCTATGGATAAACCGACTGCCTTAGACATGTGATTGACCCACATGTAGCTCATGGCCTTCGTCTCTTCCAACACATTTGCCAACAAAGTGTTTTTGTTTCCGAAAGTCACCTTGTTACGCTAGCTCCGAAGAATCCAAATCCTAGTTAAAATTACCGCGTAGAATGCCTTCTTTTTCTTCTTGCAACTGTTCACGTATTGATGTAATTCAAGAAGGGCTTTTATTTCAAAAAGGAAATGATGATGAAGCTTACACCATTGAAAAATAACCTGCCAAAAGGATTGCGAGAAGCTGTAGGAAACGAAAATGTGTTCACTTATCTCCCGCCATTCCCCGTAAAAGCAACAAAATTTAGAATTAACTGGTACACTTCATTTGATTAAGGCATCTCTTGTCGGAAGTCTATCCTTCACCACTCGCCACGCAACTACACCCACCTTTAGGGGAACTTATTTATTCCAAAGAAAGGTGGAATAAAGCAGATTGGAGGCAGAAATAGGAAAGACTTTTTTGTACTCTTGACAGAGAAAATGTCGGTGTCGACCAACGTCCAAATCCAGGAGTCCCGTCAATCCATTAACATACTCGACCCATCTAAAGACAACAAATTCAGCATGCTGGCCAATTCAGAGACCTCCACTGTGGATGTTACTGGCCACTTCCAACTCCACCCCCAACCGCCACCTGTAGGGCCCGACGACCATCTATCCAAAACTGAACAGCCCTTACATGTTTCTAAAGCAAAGAAAACTGGATATTTCTTGGCAAGAGGCTCCAAACCTACCCAAATATCCAGCCAGAAAGCTACAGCCGAACCCCTACCAACTCCCCTCTAACCATTTTTTTTAATCTAAACCTGCTTTCAGAAAATCATACATAATACCATGAATATGTTTCCAAGGGCCAGCATTGGAAACCTTAGTCGGAATCTCTTGCCACGATCTAGAGTTATGATGAAGCGACCAAATAGTTTTCTCCACAAACCTTCCGGGTCTACCTTAAACCGCCACCACCACTTCGCAAGCATGCTAAGATTGACATCAGGAAGAGATCCGAATCCCAATCCCCCATATCAATAGGGGTAATAATGTTCTCCCAAGCTATCCAACAATGTTTAGATTTGTCTTTCGAACCACCCCAAAAGAAGTCTCTTCTCAACTTCTCCAACGACTTAATAACTTGGCAAGAAGCTTTGTACAAAGAAAAATAGTAAGTCGAAAGTAAGTTGAGAACCGACTTTAATAAGGTGACCCACCTGCCATAAGAAAGTTGCCTCACTTTCCACATTGAGAGTGTACTCCGGAAAGTATCAATGATGGGTTTCCAATTTTGAACAAGATTGATATTAGCGCCTACCCATAAGCCCAAATGTTTAAACGGAAAATTTTCATTCTTGCAACGGAAGACATTTGCCATGGAAAGAATCACTTAATTTGACGCCCCAAAACCAAACAAGCTACACTTTGCAAGATTCACCCTAAGCCCGGAGACCAAATAGAATCCCCTAAGGATTCTATAAAGGTTTTGAGCACCATGGCGAGACCAATCACTCAAAAACACCACATCATCCGCGTACATCATATGAGAGATTTACCAGACCGTCCGCCCCACATTTAATGCCATTATACAAACCTATGGAGCACGCTTTCTTCATGATCCCCGACAATGCCTCCATAGCCACAACGAACAAAAAAATGAGATAAGGGGTCGCCTTGTCGCAAGCCTCTTTGACACCGAAATTTTCTAGTAGGCAACCCATTTACTAAAACCGAGGCCTTAGCGGATGACACAATGGTCATCACCGATTTCCTCCATCGGTCCGGGAAACCCATTTGCGCCATAATCAAATCAAGAAAATTCAATTTCAAAGAATCATAAGCTTTATTAATATCTACCTTGAAAAACAAAGCCTTGTTTCCTAAGTCTTTTCATCCACCTGTAAATCTCATTTATCATAAGGGGATCATCCATAACACTCCTCCCAGCTAGAAAACCGGTTTGCTCCACAAAAATAAGTTTTCCAACTACCCCTTTGAGCCTATTAAACAGGAACTTGGAGATGACCTTATTAATACACCCAATGAGGCTAATGGGTCTAAACTGAGAAGGGCGAACGAAGTCCTTCACTTTAGGAATTAGAGCTATAAAAGATGAGGTGTAAGACCGGTTAATGGAAGCATATTCGAAGAATTCAGCAAAAAGTCTCACAAAATCTCCTTGTAACCCATCCCAACACCTTTTAAGAAAGGTGAAATTAAAACCATCCGGATCGGGTGCTCTATCCTCATCGCAATCCCAAATAGCATTCTTGATTTCCAATAAGGAAAAAGGCGAGGTTAAGGACTCCGATTCTTCCAACTTAAGGGTAACCAAGTTAGGGAAAAGTAACGTGGGTCTCACCGTCATTGGCTCTGAAAATTGTTGAGAAAAAAACTCAAAGAAACCCTCCTTAACCTCCACCGGATTAGACACCCAATTTCCATTGAGATGAAGCCCATGGATCCTTCCACTACTAATATTTGAATAAACAATCTTATGAAAGAAAGATGAATTCTCATCCCCGTCAATAGACCATTTTACCCGCGACTTTTGCCGAATGTCATTTACAGCCAATTTTTCAAATTTGAAAACAAAATCCTTGCAAGCATTTCTCTCCACCAATACTTGATCACTTACTCACCTAGTGGTCTGATCTCCACTGGATTTTCAAGCTCCTCCATTTTTTGCTTCATTAAAAAATAGTTTCCTTCTCGTGATACCCTGTTGCTCTTAGGCCAATCCTTGATTCGGTTTTTTAGCCACCGCAACTTAGTGGCCAAACATAGATCCGCCTTGCCTGTGAAACGAAAACTGAGACAAAAACCTATGATATTCATCAAAAACCCTTCCGTTTCGAGCCGCGAGTTACAGAATCTGAATGGAATATAACCCAAATCATGCGGAGTAGTGGAAAGAAGTAGGGGACAGTAGTCCGACCTTCCCCTTGGTAAAGCCAGGAGAGAAGCCGATGCCCACGCCCCAATAAAGTCTGGCAAGCGAGAAATCTGTCAATTTTACTCATTTTTCCCCTGAATCAGACATATAAGTGAATCGCCTACCCCATAAAACATAGAATATTAAATGGTTCCTCATTTAACCTTAATAGATCCATGACGTTTACTTATACCTTTTGCTTGTTTTTTTTCTATTTTGGTGTAACCAAATTGCAAGGGGCATTCAATAATATTTTTTTTAAATTGTTATTTTGCTATGATATTAAATTTATGATAATTTTCAATTTCTATATTATTTATATTTGTTATTGTTATAATTAATTATAATTATTATTTATATTTTAACAAATGTTATAAATATTATTATATAATTTTTTTTCATTTAATACAACTATAACATTTTAACCCTTATAATTTTAAATATTATTATAGCTTTACACTTTATACTCTAAACAGTATACGTGTAATCTATTTAATTCGATTTTGTTTAAATAGTTTGCGTTTGTTAACTTAAAAAAAGTTATTACGATTGTGTTTAGATTGGTAAAAAAATGTGTGAGTTAAATGCTTGGTTGGTCCCTGTGGTTGGCAAATCTTGCAGACTTGGTCCCAGTGGTTCACTAATTACACACTTGGTCCCGGTAGTTTCAAATTTTGCACTCGGGTGGTCCTTACCACTAACCTTTGTTAGATTTCTCAGTTAAGTATACATAAAATGTCTATTATACCCCTCGTCTTCTTCATCCTTTCTATCTCAGCCACCACTGCCACAACCACCTGCAACTACTCTGCCCTGTCAACCACCTGCAACTACTCTGCTACCACCACCCTCACCCTCGTCGCCTTTCATCGCCATACCACTCAGCCACCACTGCCACAACCACCCTCCGCTACAACCACCCTCCGCCACAACCACCACCGCCGCACACACTTCATCTTCCCCATTGCCACAACCATCCTAAATCACCACCCACCTCTTTTTCATCCCAACACCACCTGCAACCACCCACCTCCATCATTAGGTAATCACCGGCGACCACCACCATTTCCTTACCATTTTAAATCATTGGTCGGTCTTATCAGGAAAGTTTATGCAATGAATGCTGGGGACAATACCAGAAGGACTCTGGACTTTGATTTACCTTACCAATCTGTATGTATATCATATCACCATCTCTGCTTCTGCTTGCTTACTAATCAAGTATAGTTTGCTACAACAATTTGGCCCAGAACTACTTGACGGGCCCCTTGTCACCTTCCGTTCGCAATTTAACTCGGATGCAGCGGATGTAAACCGTCTCCTTTCGATACTCTAAACTCATTGTTCTTGACGCTTCATCTGAATTTTGTTTAGGACTATTGGCATCGATGCATTATCTGGGGAGGTTCCACCAGAGATAGGGCTGCTTACTGACCTTAGATCTCTGTATGTTTTTTTTTATTTTTCTTCTGTTGTCTCTGTCCTTATGTTATCAAGCCGCCATTTCCTTTGGTGATTGGAGAATTTCTGTTACTTTCCATCTTGCAGGGCATTTGGCACAAATAATTTTAATGGTTCCCTGCCTTTTGAAATTGGAAATTTGCGAAGATTACAACAGTTGTAAGAACATTTAACCGGTGGTAAGGAAATGGTGGTGGTCGCCGGTGATTACCTGATGATGGAGGTGGGTGGTTGCAGGTGGTGTTGGGATGAAAAGGAGGTGGGTGGTGATTTAGGATGGTTGTGGCAATGGGGAAGATGAAGTGTGTGCGGCGGTGGTGGTTGTGGCGGAGGGTGGTTGTAGCGGAGGGTGGTTGTGGCAGTGGTGGCTGAGTGGCTGAGCTAGAAAGGATGAAGAAGACGAGGGGTATAATAGACATTTTATGTATACTTAACTGAGAAATCTAACAAAGGTTAGTGGTAAGGACCACCCGAGTGCAAAATTTGAAACTACTGGGACCAAATGTGTAATTAGTGAACCACTGGGACCAAGTCTGCAAGATTTGCCAACCACATGGACCAACCAAGCATTTAACTCAAAATGTGTTGACAATAGAGTTGTAGTAAAAATTAAGTGTTTTTCTCAAGTGCCCGTATCTTGTCGTTACCCTGATAAACAACACAAATTCTGACCGAACAACATCGACATTGATATCGGTATCATCTGAACCAGTAGGCGTGTTTAAGAATTTCAGTCAATGTAAAACTTTGTGCCAATAATTGGGATAATACTGAGTTTATGTTTTGGATTTCTTTTGATTGATATAGCAAATGCCGATTTTGTAATCAGCCAAAACAACACATACCGAATTTCTACCAACCCATAAAACAGGTATTCCACTAGTTACTATACAATTCAAACTTTGGTAACATATATTTGACTAAGTCCTTAAGCAATCCCTAGTGACTAAGATACAATTTTAAAACTTTGGTAAAATAAATTTGACTAAGTCCTTAAGCAATCCCTAGTGAGTACTATACAATTTTATATACCGGATCGTTTATCAAATAAGCATTGCTTATTCAGTTGCTAAAAGTGCTAAATGGATCGTATTCGTGGGTTGATCGATCAAACCTAAACCGAACCCGAAATTTTACACGAACCCGAATCCAACATCATGTCGGACATATGAACCCAAACACGCCACTAAAATTCACGGTTGAGCTAAACACCGCTCGTTTACCCTGAAATTTTTATATTCTTATTTTTTTCACATATTAATATATTAGGTTTGAACCCCGTGTATTACACGGGCTGCATAAATATAATTTAATATAATAAATAATAAAAAAGATATATCTTTAAAAACAAACTCATGGATTGCACGTGTTGTATAAAATATAATGTTATATGTTAACACAAACACTCGTCAAGATTTATCTTTTAAAACTGAACTTTAGTGTACTATTTACTTATTACAACATTCTAATTCATTTTTTTATTTATCATTAAGTAAAAAACACACGTATTACATAGGGTTGAATCCCGTTTTTATGATATGTTCAAATTATGAGATACAATGATTTTAGTTAGTTTTATGCACATTCATGCTTAATTTTTTTATTTTATTCATAAAATACTCGTCTCAAATTTGTATTCAAGAGAGTTTATGGTACAAAAAGGTGGAGATCGATCCCCACGTTTTTTAATATTTCATTATGAATTATACCGTAAACCGACAATTAAAATCTCTTTGAATGTAGTATAAAATTTTTATATTCATAAATGATGTTCTTTCTAACATTGATGCAATGTGCGATTAATGATAGGTTTAAACCAATTATAAAACTATGCCTAACATTTCAAATGTGAAACTAAGTAGTCAAGATTTGACATTTGAAAGAATTAAGAGACTATAATGGTTAGTTCAACCATTATAGCGATGCATCTAAAATCACGTATAATTTGATAGAAGCATATGCCCCGAACGTAGAATAATTATTTATCCTAGTAAAAAAACAATAATACAATTATTAAGTATATACCAAACGGGAACCTTTGATTCCTATACTATATAATAAAAGAAACCATTTAGGAGACACTTGTCATCATATTAGGCTATTTCTTATGGATATTTATTATTTTAGTTTAATCTCTTTTAATTAATTATAGATAACCTGTCACACCCCGACCCGCAGCGGAAAAGGTGATCGGGGCATGATTGGGTTATCATCAAAGCTCATGACATTTATTTTAACGTTTCATATTCATTAATACACTTTAATGAAAAATTAAAATCAATATTACATCATGTCCTAAACATCAATCTAGGCTTCATTGTTTTCTGCTAAGGCATTTCCTATGTTTTCCTTGCTTCATCCTGTTCACCTGTATCATGTGTAAAAATGGTTTTTGGATCAACAAAAAGTTGGCGAGTGAATCCTATGAAAAACATTTGAACAAGTTTATTTAATTGATTATAAAATAAAGTGCACAACCACACATGAGTAAAAATAGATGTAAACTTACTCACCAATCAATTAATATTGAATAATGCACACATGAACAATAATGGATCGTTTTGAGGCACGTGTTGCTCAACTCGTCTCTAACGAGGAACTGATGGGCCTAATGAGTGATTTGCATATACTTGACAATATGAAATATATAACTACAAGCAACATAAACTAAATAATACACACACGAACAATAATGGATTTGTTTTGAGGCGCGCGTTACTCAACTCGTCTCTCACGAGGAACTGATGGGCCTAATGAACGAATTGCGTATAAATTGACAAAATGAAGTACATAACTACAAGCAATATATACAATCTAAGTTTAGATCACAATATGGTATAGCACAAGTTTAAATAAACGAGTTAATTTTGTGACACATGACACACCCCAAAACGTGTAATTAAAAAGGGGAGTTGTAAGATTCACTCACATTGGGTGCGTTCGGTTGATAATGTTGAATGCACGCGAAGTTGGTTTTAACCACGAGTGAAACTAACCTAGATAATGGCATAATGGTTCGGTAAGTAAACGGGTTTTATTAATCCATTTTAGTAGGATTGTTGGGTGTATTTTTGTGAGTTTAAGGCTATTTTCTAACCTTAAAAATGTTATTTTTAAGTATTTTTAATTGATTTTTAATTAAAATAAATAAATAAAAATAATTAAAAAATGTTGACCGTTGACCGTTGACCGTTGACTTTGACTGTTGACCGGTTCGTATGTGTAATTGTGTGCGCTGGGTGAGGCTCGAACCCGAGACCTCCCGTACGCGTGCACGCAGCTCTACCAACTGAGCTTCGTGTCTAACCCGAAATATTTCTGTTTTTAATTATATTTATATATTAATTAAATTAAACAGAAAATCATTTATTTTTAAAAACGATTTTAATCAAACGACTCGGTGCGCTCCACAGGTCTCGAACCCGAGACCTGTGGTTTAGGTTAACACACAGTCCACCGTTGGACTGTGTGTCCAACTTGTTAAATAAACTTATTTTTATTATACTTAAATACAAACTAAGTATTTTCATTTCTGTCTTAAATAAAAAGTTTGATAATTGTCCGGACCGGTGCGGTAGTCCGGACTCGAACTCGTGACCTGTGTTTTAAACGCGCACACAGTCCACCACTGGACTGTGTGTCTATCTTGGTTGTTATTCCGATTTTTATTAAACTTAACATCTTACGAAGTGACTCCGGTTCAGTTAAAAAAAAAGAACATTTTTATTAGGACGAAGGTGCGCGGAACAAGATTCGAACTCGAGACGTAAGCGTGTTTTATGTGCACACAGTCCACCACTGGACTGTGTGTCTAACCCGAGTTATCGTGATTTAAATTAAACTTATAGACAACAGCAAACTTCGTCTTCTTCGTTGGATTTAACCAGAACTAACGTCCGACTGATTCATCGATTTTATCAAGTTTCTTTAGTGTGTTATGATTAATTATAGGTGAGATAAATGAAAAGAATGAAAGACTAAGCGTTAGATATACCGAAATTGGACGAAACTTCTGGCGATGTATGTCTTGCGGCAGAGAGTCTTCAACGAGCTTGAGATAAATGTGGGTGACTTCGGTATAAGCTATGGGGTTCAGTAAGGCTCAGAAGTGAAGGTTTCGGTTTTCCGGCGATTTGCAGGTATTTTCCGGCGAGTGAGTTTTCGTCGAGAAAGGGTGCGGTTTTGAGCAAAAAGGCTACCAGTGGATTGTGGGTGAATTTATAGGGAGGAATCGAGATGTATAGAGTCGGATTTCAGGCTTGATTCAAAGTCATTACGTTTTTCGGCGGTTATAGCTTGTGTCGCGGGTTCAGGCGTCGGTTATAACCGATGATGAGATTAAAGTTTACGTTAAAACGGAAGTAACCGTCCAAACTTGGTGAGTTAGTCGGGATTTCCGACGACTGCAATTAGGCGCGTCGGTTTTGAATTCGATACTCATGTTATGAATTAATTGTCTTCAATATTGAACAAGAAACATAAGCGGCGCAGTGGTTGAAGGGTTGAGTGTTAAGTTGTTTGCTGAAACGCTGGCTGACCCGGGTTCGAAACCCGGCAGCTGCTTTTTATTTTTATTTCATTATTTTTAACAGTTTTTCAAAAACAAATTATATATTTCAATATACTTATTAATTATGTATCGTTTAAAAATAATTTGGGCATTAAATATGCAACGACTTTTTAACTGATTGTTCGGTTAATAAACGGAGCGGGTTTGGTAAATCCGTTTTTTTACGGATGTTACAGTATCCCCTGCTTTTTAGAAATTTCGTCCCGAAATTTAAGTAGTGATATATTTGACTAAAAATGATGGTGTTTAGTTTGACAGTTACATGCTTAGAAAAAGAGTAAGGGTTTAAGTTTTTGTTTAAGGCGGTAACGTCCCTTGTAAGGGTTAAGTACCCTGTTACAGGAATCGCTTTTTGTTGCCTACGGTAAAAATATCAATAAGCAGAGTTGATTCGCTAAATATGATATCATGCGTAAGAGTTTTGATATGTTTAGAAGGATGTGGTTATATCCTAAAGCAAAACTTCTAATACTACAACCTACATGGAACTTCTCATAACCGTCTAACAATACCTCTGATCCTTTGACAAAAATACATATATATAGGAAGTACCAGCGGCGTATCCACCATATTCTTGTCAAATTTTCATTGGTTTTATCAGTAAGTTATGATTAGTTACCAAGAAATTACTAAATCCTACATAGAACTTCTCATAACCGCTTGACAATGCCTCTGAACCTTTGACAAGAATACTTATATATAGGAAGTACCAGCGGCGTATCCACCATATTCTTGTCAAATTTTCATTGGTTTTATCAGTGAGTTATGATTGGTTCTATGATATAACTCTAGAACATAAATAAACACAACAACCAATATTTGAGTCCATATTCTGATAGTATACATGTTTGAATGATGACAACACCTCTCTCGTTTGTTGTGATGGAGAGGTTAGTCATTGTGGAAGTGAGACATAGCTCAACTTCTTTAAATGATGAAATTGAATACGCTGAAATGTATAATGAACAAACTTCAACCAAAACATACTAAATCCTACATGGAACCTCTCATAACCGCCTGATAATGCCTCCGATCCTTTGACAAGAATACTTATATATAGGAAGTACCAGCGGCGTATCCACCATATTCTTGTCAAATTTTCATTGACTTTATCCGCAAGTTATGATTAGTTCTATGTGACTCTACAACAAACACAACAACCACAAGATCATACTGCATGTACTGAAAATGTAAAATGTATGTGCGATCAAGGCTCAATCAAACGGAGCCGATCGTATTGCATGTACTGAAAATGAAAAATGTCTGTGCGATCAAGGCTCAATCAAACGGAGCCGATTGTATTGCATGTACTGAAAATAATAAACAATAATCTAAACAATAATCACACCAACGGTTTATTCATGGAACCTCTCATAACCGCCTGATAATGCCTCCGATCCTTTGACAAGAATACTTATATATAGGAAGTACCAGCGGCGTATCCACCATATTCTCGTCAAATTTTCATTGACTTTATCCGCAAGTTATGATTAGTTCTATGTGACTCTATAACAACACAACAACCAAAACTTACTAAATCCTGCATGGAACCTCTCATAACCGCCTGATAATGCCTTTGATCCTTTGACAAGAATACTTATATATAGGAAGTACCAGCGGCGTATCCACCATATTCTTGTCAAATTTTCATTGGTTTTATCAGTAAGTTATTATTAGTTCTATGTGACTCTACAACAAACACAACAAAATGAAAAATGTCTGTGCGATCAAGGCTCAATCAAACGGAGCCGATCGTATTGCATGTACTGAAAATGAAAAATGTATGTGCGATCAAGGCTCAATCAAACGGAGCCGATCGTATTGCATGTATTGAAAATAATAAACAATAATCACTCATACAGTTTATACATGGAACCTCTCATAACCGCCAGATAATGCCTCTGATCTTTTGGCAAGAATACTTATATATAGGAAGTACCAGCGGCGTATCCACCATATTCTTGTCAAAATTTCATTGGCTTTATCCTTAAGTTATGATTGGTTCTATGTGATTCTAAAACATAAAGAAAAACATAAAATTAAACGATTGGAGTTGAATCTGGATTTTCGGTGAAGAGGACTAGTTGGGTATCTTCGTTTGGGCCGTCATTATCTTCGGCAGGATTGGCGTTGATGTTGAAAACTCTTCCTCTTGCTGGTGGCCTAGTGATTGGATTTTCTTGATTTACTTGGTTAACTGGGTTTGATTGAGCTTGAGCGTTTATGATGTTAACCAATCGAGGGCACGTGTTTCTATAGTGGGTAGGGTCGCCACAATTGAAACAAGCTCGAACATATGGGAACATGGGGTATTGGGGTTGTTGATAGGTTTGGATCATGTCTTGAGTAGGGGGAGAGAGTTGGTTTTGAAAGGTGCGGCAAACCTTGCTCAAATGACCATAGCGTCCACAAGTTGCACATAATCGACAAGGTAAGGTAAGGGGATGGTGATAAAAAACAGGTGTTACATCGAGGGTGAGGTCCAAGATATGGTTTCTTATTTGCATAAGTTGAGTTGGGTGCCACTTGGGTGATTGGGATAGCTTGGATGGTTATGGCGTGTGAAATTGGTTGATTACGTTGGGTAGTAGCGAAAAGTTGTCCGTCTCTTTTTCTCTTAGAAATGGGTTGAGAAGGGGATTCGGTTTGGGTGGAGTTTGAAGTTTCAGCCGATGCCTTATCCTTCTTCTTCTCCTCCTTGAAGTCTTTGTTCCGGATTCGGTTCTCGGTGAGCTTTGTAGCTAGCTCCATTGCTGCTTCCAAAGTTGCAGGCGTGGTACTTATTACAGAGTCTTGGATTTTTGACGGAAGACCTCGAATGTAGTGCTCGATCAAACGGTAGAGGGGAGTGAACAAGTTGGGAACCATTTGATGTAACTCGAGGAATCTTTTGTTGTATGTGGTGTGGTCGCCTTCCTTTTGCTTCAACGAATAGAACTCATCCTCTAATTTCTTGATTTCGCTCCTTGGGCAAAACCGTCTTGTCATGATTTCCTTCAATTCATTCCAAGTTAAAGTCATAGCATTTCCAACACCTCGTTTGGCCTTCTCTGTATTCCACCAAGTAAGTGCTATTCCATATAAACGACCGGTAGCATATCGCACTTTGCGATCATCGGGGCAATCGCAATTTAGAAAAGTGTTCTCCATTTCTTCAAACCAATGGAGGAAAGCGGTGACACCTTCAGTCCCTTCATATTTTGGAGGGTCGCATGATTTGAAATGCTTGTAGGTGCATTTAGTGGTATTTGGGGGAGGGTTGATAACGTTTTGATCTTCTTGGTTGACAGGATTAGCGGTAAGTGCTTGTTGGACTTGAATTACAATGTTGGGTATTACGGCAGCCATTTGTTGAGCGATTAGGGCAGCCATGCGCTCGCGGGCTTTTCCTGCTCTCATCTTCCTACGGGCGAGGATAGATGACATCTACAAGGAATACATGCCAAGAGTATGAGTTGGATGTTTTTGGGATCATGGGTCGCACTTAGGAATGAACATTCATAAAATAAATATAGAAAAATAAATCTACTACATCCATAGGATGTCTTGGGCTTTGCTCGTCATTAGGCCCTACATGCCGCCATACTTCACCTTCGTAATCATGTGGGCCCCCATGAATACCGGGTTTTTCATATGGTTCGCATGTGTTAGCCTGGTTACGTACACTAAAACCCGGAGAAAATCGAGAAATATGTATATAACGTATGATATTCGGAATGTGTCCAGGTGTAGACACGGTGACACCTCAAAGTAGGGTTAGTTCGAACGACGTTTGGTGTGGCATGCTTTGGCCTAATAGGTCCTTCGTACTCTCATCGTTAGTCCCCAGGTAGGCAAACTGGTCCGTTATATTGGATTTATACGAATGCCAACCTAGACAGGACGTTCCGACTACCGGTACTTGTACCCTTCCAGTTACTACATGCCCGTTGCAGAACTTACTTTGATGAGATTTGAAAATTGCAACAAAATCTTTGAATAACAAAAGTATGAAGATGATTTGAATATATGAACATTGAAATATGTATGATGAATGTGTATATAAGTATATGTATGTTTGACTGTAAGTATAAATAAATATGAAACAAATAAACATCACAAGTTTGTATGTAACCACCTAAACAATTAAGATTTAGGCAAACTATAGTATAGGCTCTAAGGGTCTAATAACCTATCCTATATCCCTATAGTCATGGCTCTGATACCAATCTGTCACACCCCGACCCGCAGCGGAAAAGGTGATCGGGGCATGATTGGGTTATCATCAAAGCTCATGACATTTATTTTAACGTTTCATATTCATTAATACACTTTAATGGAAAATTACAATCAATATTACATCATGTCCTAAACATCAATCTAGGCTTCATTGTTTTCTTCTAAGGCATTTCCTATGTTTTCCTTGCTTCATCCTGTTCACCTGTATCATGTGTAAAAATGGTTTTTGGATCAACAAAAAGTTGGCGAGTGAATCCTATGAAAAACATTTGAACAAGTTTATTTAATTGATTATAAAATAAAGTGGACAACCACACATGAGTAAAAATAGATGTAAACTTACTCACCAATCAATTAATATTGAATAATGCACATATAAACAATAATGGATCGTTTTGAGGCACGCGTTGCTCAACTCGTCTCTAACGAGGAACTGATGGGCCTAATGAATGATTTGCATATACTTGACAATATGAAATATATAACTACAAGCAACATAAACTAAATAATACACATACGAACAATAATGGATTTGTTTTGAGGCGCGCGTTACTCAACTCGTCTCTCACGAGGAACTGATGGGCCTAATGAATGAATTGCGTATAAATTGACAAAATGAAGTACATAACTACAAGCAATATATACAATCTAAGTTTAGATCACAATATGGTATGAAACAAGTTTAAATAAACGAGTTAATTTTGTGACACATGACACACCCCAAAACGTGTAATTAAAAAGGGGAGTTGTAAGATTCACTCACATTGGGTGCGTTCGGTTGATAATGTTGAATGCACGCGAAGTTGGTTTTAACCACGAGTGAAACTAACCTAGATAATGGCATAATGGTTCGGTAAGTAAACGGGTTTTATTAATCCATTTTAGTAGGATTGTTGGGTGTATTTTTGTGAGTTTAAGGCTATTTTCTAACCTTAAAAATGTTATTTTTAAGTATTTTTAATTGATTTTTAATTAAAATAAATAAATAAAAATAATTAAAAAATGTTGACTTTTTTGACCGTTGACGTTGACCGTTGACAGTTGACTTTGACTGTTGACCGGTTCGTATGTGTAATTGTGTGCGCTGGGTGAGGCTCGAACCCGAGACCTCCCGTACGCGTGCACGCAGCTCTACCAACTGAGCTACGTGTCTAATCCGAAATATTTCTGTTTTTAATTATTTTTATATATTAATTAAATTAAACAGAAAATCATTTATTTTTAAAAACGATTTTAATCAAACGACTCGGTGCGCTCCACAGGTCTCGAACCCGAGACCTGTGGTTTAGGTTAACACACAGTCAACCGCTGGACTGTGTGTCCAACTTGTTAAATAAACTGATTTTTATTATACTTAAATACAAACTAAGTATTTTCATTTCTGTCTTATATAAAAAGTTTGATAATTGTCCGGACCGGTGCGGTAGTCCAGACTTGAACTCGTGACCTGTGTTTTAAACGCGCACACAGTCCACCACTGGACTGTGTGTCTATCTTGCTTGTTATTCCGATTTTTATTAAACTTAACATCTTACGCAGTGACTCTGGTTCGGTTAAAAAAAAGAACATTTTTATTAGGACGAAGGTGCGCGGAACAAGATTCGAACTCGAGACGTAAGCGTGTTTTATGTGCACACAGTCCACCACTGGACTGTGTGTCTAACCCGAGTTATATCGTGATTTAAATTAAACTTATAAACAACAGCAAACTTCGTCTTCTTCGTTGGATTTAACCAGAACTAACGTCCGACTGATTCATCGATTTTATCAAGTTTCTTTAGTGTGTTATGATTAATTATAGGTGAGATAAATGAAAAGAATGAAAGACTAAGCGTTAGATATACCGAAATTGGACTCCTCTGTTTCTCCGCCGGAACTCCGTTGACAGCAGAAACTTCCGGCGATGTATGTCTTGCGGCAGAGAGTCTTCAACGAGCTTGAGATAAATGTGGGTGACTTCGGTATAAGCTATGGGGGTTCAGTAAGGCTCAGAAGTGAAGGTTTCGGTTTTCCGGCGATTTGCAGGTATTTTCCGGCGAGTGAGTTTTCGTCGAGTAAGGGTGCGGTTTTGAGCAAAAAGGCTACCAGTGGATTGTGGGTGAATTTATAGGGAGGAATCGAGATGTATAGAGTCGGATTTCAGGCTTGATTCAAAGTCATTACGTTTTCCGGCGGTTATAGCTTGTGTCGCGGGTTCATGCGTCGGTTATAACCGATGATGAGATTAAAGTTTACGTTAAAACGGAAGTAACCGTCCAAACTTGACGAGTTAGTCGGGATTTCCGACGACTGCAATTAGGCGCGTCGGTTTTGAATTCGATACTCATGTTATGAATTAATTGTCTTCAATATTGAACAAGAAACATAAGCGGCGCAGTGGTTGAAGGGTTGAGTGTTAAGTTGTTTGCTGAAACGCTGGCTGACCCGGGTTCGAAACCCGGCAGCTGTTTTTTATTTTTATTTCATTATTTTTAACAGTTTTTCAAAAACAAATTATATATTCCAATATACTTATTAATTATGTATCGTTTAAAAATAATTTGGGCATTAAATATGCAACGAAATTTTTAACTAATTGTTCGGTTAATAAACGGAGCGGGTTTGGTAAATCCGTTTTTTTTACGGATGTTACATAACCCTACTTCTAAATATTATTTAGTTTAATATCTTACAGATAATTGTTATGTAGTTAAATCTCTTATAATTAATTATAGATAACACTCTAACTAAATATTATTTTATTTAATCTCGTCTACTTAACTATTGATAATTATTATTTAGTTTAAATATAATGTATACTTCTCATTTATAATATTAATATTACTTTATACATAAAATTAGATTTATTACGGGTTTTTTAAATATAATTTATATTTTATCACTCAAATGGCTGCTTATTTACTTTTTAAATAACATGTTTGACCACTGTATCTTTTTTTCAAAAATCATCTCCGTAATCACTATATCTGTCATGTACCGAGTATATCCATTAGTTTTTTAAATATATTTTTCTTATTATTTGATATATAAAATCATATTTATTTAAGCCGTGTAATACACGAGAATTTTAATAATATAACTTTTTTATTATTTTTGTAAACAATATTATATTTATTCAACCCATGTAATACACGAGGGTTTTAAAGATATAAATTTTTTGTTATTGGTATATAAAATTACATTTATTCAACCCGTACAATAGGTTCTTGTAAATAACTTTTTATTATTAATATATAAAATTACATTTATTCCGTGCAATAAAGAGGTTTTAAAGATATATTATTTTATTATTTAGTATATAAAATTTATTTATTTAACCCGTGTAATACACTGGTTATAACCTAGTTTACTATGATTTCAATCACCCTAATTCAAAGTTATTATTATCATAATACTCGAAATTTAACTTTATAATTTATAAAAAAACAAATGTTTATCTTCATTTAAATATTGTTAAAATTATTTATAGACAAAAATTTTATCTTCATTTATTTGTTTAAATATTTAAAAATATTATATTATTTTTAAATTATTAATTTAATATTTAATATAAGAGATAAATAGGAAAAAAAAGGTGAGAAAGCATTTTTGTTTAAAATTATAAATTATTAATATTTAATATAAGAGATAAATAGAAAAATAAGGTGAGAAAGCATCAGAGCGTGACACGTGTCCAAAAAAATTTTCATTTATTAATATATAAAGATTTAAAATAAGCATATCAAAATTAAAAAAAAAACCCATATTTATATAAATGGGTTAAACAGGTCAATCCGACGGGTTCAACATGAACTCTACCCATTTAGCTAAACGCGTATACAGGTCAATATGAAAGTCACCCGAAACCATTTAGACTAAACCCAAACACACGAATTTCGTGTCAGATTCGTGTTGTGTTAAAAATTCACACCTAAGCTATGTGGGATTAATCGAAGCTATGTGTCAAAGATTCGTGTTGCATTTATTCAACTCGTACAATATGGTTCTTATAAATATAACTTTTTATTATTTAATATATAAAATTACATTTATTCCGTGCAATAAAGGAGGTTTTAAAGACATATTATTTTATTATTTAGTATATAAAATTTATTTATTTAACCCGTGTAATACACGGGTTATAACCTAGTTTACTATAATTTCAATCACCCTACTTCAAAGTATATGTATCTACTCATAATACTCGAAATTTAACTTTATAACTATATAAAAAAGCAAATGTTTATCTTCATTTAAATATTTGTTAAAATTATTTATAGACAAAAATGTTTATTCTTATCTATTATTTGTTTAGAATTATTAATTATTAATATTTAATATAAGAGATAAATAGGAAAAAAATGTGAGAAAGCATTTTTGTTTAAAATTATAAATTATTAATATTTAATATAAGAGATAAATAGGAAAATAAGGTGAGAAAGCATCAGAGCGTGACACGTGTCCAAAAAAGATTTTTATTTATTAATATAGAAAGATTTAAAATAAGCATATCAAAATTAAAAAAAACCCATATTTATATAAATGGGTTAAACAGGTCATCCGACGGGTTCAACACGAACTCTACCCATTTAGCTAAACGCGTATACAGGTAAATATGAAAGTCACCCGAAACCATTTAGACTAAACCCAAACTCACGAATTTCGTGTTAGATTCGTGTTGTGTCAGAAATTCACACCTAAGCTATGTGGGATTAATCGAAGCTATGTGTCCAAGATTCGTGTTGCTTATCATATCTAGTGTACTTTAGTCGTGTATATCTAAGTTATGTGGATTAATTGAAGTGACGAAGCGCTTCCAAACCAAACATGATTTCTTTAGAAATACTAAATCTGAACCGAACAAAGAGAAATCGAACAAGACTAATCTGATTTGAACAAAACAAGCAGAAATTAAATAAGTGAGAAAATTAATGAAACAAATTGAACGCGGAAATTGAACCGTGAAACAAAGAACTAATATCAGAAGGGTGTTGCTAAATGTACCCCTTTCTTTTATATTTACTGATTATACTCACACCTTAAAATTTTCAAATAAATACCATTAAACTTTTTATTTCTACTTTTTTTAACTTGCATCTACATTAAGTTTTTAAAAAATTAAAAAATAAATAAATCATATAACCAAAACTTATAAATTATTTTGTACATATTGAATTCACCAAATTGTATTTTGTACAGATTGAATTCACATCATATTCACTCGACTCACAAAACATATATCATTTTAACGTCATTTTCATTTGCTAAGATATTCCCTGTGAAATTTTCATCACCACTTCAAACCATTAATATTTTTGTTTAGTTGATAGTAAATAACTTTGTTGAAGTGAGCTATAGAAACTCTTTTTATCGCAGGGTATAACACGAAACAATGGCTAACTTCTAATTAATACATATCCAAACTATAAATTTGTAACAAATTTATATTTTATGTTTTAACATAGGTATTGGAAGTTTTAAAAAAAATTACATTCTTCACATAACTCAAAGATTTTAATTTTTTTTTTCATTTTAACCATTTGACTTTTTTAGTTTTAACAAAAAGCTTTTTGTGTTTTGCAATTTAACCTCCAACACTTTTTTATTTTCAGCTTTGGTCCACCATATTTTTTATTTTTTGCAAGTTTTTCGTTTTAAGTTTCATTATAATTTTTTCGAGTCAACACACCACAACGTGTGTGTAGGGTTCAACGTTTTCTCGTCTATTTTTTCCCGTTTGACAGGCAGCTGCAACACGTTTATTATTCTTCGTTTGACACGTTTGTCGCAACACACGGGTCCTGGATCGACTTAGTTATTCTTTTCTACGTTTTACATTTATGCCTAATTTTTTCATGTTATAACACGCTTCAACGGTCGTGCGTGGTTCGACGATTTTACGTTTGTTTTTCATTCGGTGTTAATTTTTACTTTTTTATTTGTTTTATTTTTACGAGCTCTTCTAATGTTGGTGGTCGCTGACAGTGTTGTGGCATTAGTGCTACTTGGCACGATTTTACGAATGTATGTAACTTATTAAGTTTTTTACTAATAATTTGTTTTGAGTTTATAGCTATATCTCCTTTACTTAACAAAAACTAATTTTTATGTGGATATTTTTATGTACTTGTGGATCTAAATTCGATTTGCTCTACGTCTCGTCGCAAACTTTTTATGAAAACTAGCCTGGTAAAATATGATACGTTTTTGTTTAAAAAAACAAATGTTACGTACATATTTTTATGTGCGTTTCGGTATAAATTCGAGTTGATATATGTTTCAATGTAAACTTTTTGGAAAACGTGTCACGTCAAATATAATAATTTATTGTGATTTTTATGAATGTTTTGTAAATTATTTTCGATTCAAGTGGAGTCAAATTGCGGGTTTTTTTCTATTTTTTAAAGCTCTAATTAATTTCTTTTCGCTATACGTATTTGCATTTCCGTTATAACCATTACATTTTCTATGTATGACTCGGGCCACATATAATACGTTATAATTGTACAGTATAAATTTGATTTCTTTATATTTTGATTCAATCGCAATGCTTGTATAGGTTGTACTGAGTTCAATAAGATACGTCGAAACACGTGTTTTCATATGATTAACACATCACATACTATTTGGACTAGTCCATTCGATGTTTGCGATGTACCCACGCCGCAACGCGCGAGGGACTTATTACTAGTTATATTATAATAATGAATATATATTAAAGTGTTCTTCATCTGCTGTTAACAAAAGTTCAAAACAAAGTAGTATATGTTGGTTGATTTAATACCTATAGCAAACCACATAAACAATGATCGGAAAAATGAATTTATACCAAGTAAGAACCTCCGTAGTTGGAGGTTATATCACGCCAAAGGCTATCATAGCACCATATGGCATCTCCCAACACCGTCCGAGGGGTGTATATACCCGGTTGCCTCACGAAAATTATAACGGGGTGAAAGTTGTTGGAAGACATTTGTCTCTCTCTCTCTCACACACACACATATATATATATATAGAGACATAGCACTCTATATCTACATAACCCCCCACTACACATATGTTATATATCCCCCCCCCCCCCCCAACCCTACTATAACTCCAACATTTTACTTTTTTTGCATTTGTCACATAAACCTTCTTAAAGGATATGGTGTTACTACTACACATGACCTAAGATGAAAAAAAGTTATAACCAGATACATCATATATCGATGTGAGATGTAATCAATAATTAAATAAACAGATTTCAAATTAAAAGTATGGATTTTTAAAGGAATGAAATTTAACAACTTTTAAACTTATATTTTTAGAAAGGGGATATGACTAGTAAAAAGAGGGGTTGTATTTGAAACAACATGATAGATTACTGAGATTCCGACGTTAAAGGAAATGAATTAGATACAATGTGAATTGAGATAGAGTTTGAATTTTTTTAATTTCATTGATTAGACAAAATTACAACCGAATTCTTTATGTAGTTGCAAAGGAAAACTGACTAACTTACATACAACATGCGTAGCAAAAGATACGCATCAGCAGTTGTGCTTGATGCAGAAACGTAGAGCCTTTCTTATTCGTATCAACATGAGTTAATACGGATCAAATCTTAACTGAGTTGATACGGAGCAAGCCTTGAACCCTTCTTGATACGGGATCACGGGCTTAGTTGCTAGGGCTGTTTCTACACAGGCATTCCTGGTGGCAGGAGTTTGATCATAAATGACAGCTTGCCAATGGCAATAACATCTGTGGATTCTGATAGTGTATGGGTTCAGCCACCTCATAGTGGGTGAACTGTTGGCGCTTCAGAGGTGACTGAGCGGCCTAAGTTGAAATTACTTTCAGGTCTAAACCAGCTTTTTTTAACAACCAATACATATAAAATAAAACAACATCAGCAGGTAGCTGAAATGTACATAGATAGAAAAACAAAACAGAACCCCCACCAATAAGCACAAGCTAGGCATAGCACCAAAGGTTCCACCAGCACCAAATTACACAAAGCACCTTTTGGGATTTTCACACCCTTTACCCCATTCTAAACCAGTTGACAATATTGAACCACTTGTAACTTATAATCACGTACTTTAAACTACGGTGCATTTCATATACAAGTAAGCGTGGGGATTCTATATGCAATTTTTTAAGTTTAATTTGTTAATGAAGTACTGTTTGGTGTAACACATTAACGTGTTAGATTATCTTGGAGGGAACTGCTAGTATTTTATGTTATTTTGAAGGGGATGTTATTTTGTTTCCAGTTGTTGTGATCAAATAATTTTTTGTTATGCTTTGTTTGTAGGAGATGAACTAGGGCAAAAACACTATGTGATGTCTTGCTTTAGTGAACGTCGATTTCCCAAATGACAATGGCGGACGTGGGGTGTGCACTGGTCGATTTTCTGATGACGATGGCAGACATGGGGGGTGGCGAGCATGGGGTGGGGTGCTGGTGTTAGAATTCTCCTTAAACTCACAAAGAATTATATATATGTGATAACCAAAGAAGAAAAGCATGCTTTTTGAGAACATCGAACAACAACAACAAAGATGCTTTAGTTGCACCAAGTGTTAGGATAGTTAGTTGCTTTTTGGCATTACTTAGTAAGACATGTTGTTGTTCTTTAGGGGATGTCTAGGACTTCAGCTTTATGTTTCATTTGACTTGATGTTTGGATAATTACGCTACCACTGCTCTTTTGTATATCAATCCCAGGCTTATAAAACGGTTACATGTAACTCAACAAATTATGATGGTGCTAACCTATGATTCTAGCCATAAAACGGATACATGGTGTACCGCACGCATGGATCTAACACTAGTTATATTTATAAAGTTTAACTACGTAAGTTACTAAATTTTATAAAGCACAGAACATTATTATACAAAAATAAATAATTGCGCAAACCATGTTTCGGAGATTTATTCATTTAACTTAGTCATTTCCTCTTTCCAAGGCATGTCTAAAATGAATTAAACAGTTATTTACCGTATAAAACTTCAAGGAACTATATAATGTATTTTTTTTATAAATTGAGAAACATGATATTAAATTTAAATGTTATACATGCATGTACATGTGTTATGTGTATCTCCCTATATATGTATCTATGTATGTGTATACGTATGTGTATTTGTACATGTCGTCGTCTTTGTGTATGTATACATGTGAATGTATGTGTTTATCTATGTGTATTTATGTTTACGTTTATCTATGTGTATGTAAATTTATAGTATGTATTTGAGATTAAATATATTTAAGTGTGTAGTTGATTTTAGTACCTGCTATTAAATAAGAAGTTCTTGATATGAAATACACACAATTTATTTAATAAGAAGTTCTTGATATGAAATACTCACAATTAAAAATCAATCCCTACGATGAAATACTAAATGTAATTTAGTAACTTAATGGATCAACTCGACCTTTCATTGTCAACTCTTACAACTAGGCACCTTGTAATTTTTTAAACAAGTTGGCAATTAATAGTATGTAGAATGTACTTTGTTTTAATGAGGAAACCTCATGCTCCTTCACCCTAGATTACATTTAAAGCAATATAACTTCTGACTATTAACATTAATCTATGTGATCCGTGACTTTGGCATACATAAAAGCCAATTGATCTACCAGCCTTCATTGCCACCTACGTTTAGCCAGAAAAGAAAAAATAAAATATGCATCTTGTTAAATTTCTTTTCGTTCTCTTGGCATTCTTCTCTTGTAATGTCTTATCCCAATATAAAAATTTCAATACCTCGGTTATTCCCGTAACCAAGGATACCAAAACATCTCTTCACAATGTTTCTCGGTTACTTAAAAAACGAACCTGGGATGGAGAATCGTATTACCTTATTGACCTTGATGCTCCTTTCACATGGAAAGATTGTGTTGTGCAGCGCATTCCAGACGCTTGCGGGTTAGAGGAAGGATGCAGATTTCCCTTACGATGTGACCACAAGTTTTGCAAAGAAGCACACACTTATATCAATCCTACATGTCCTTCTCTTAATATCACAGCCAAATATGGTTGCAATATATGTGCAGTCACCCCATCGAATCCCCTCTCAAAATCTTGCAAGTTGTCACAACTAACCACCGATTTGATATGACCATACGGAACGGATGGTCGAAACCCTAGTATAATTGGATATCCTACATTTGGAACCGAGTTTGTAGTATCATGTGCACCTTCCTCCTTGTTGAGATTGTTTCCTAAAGATGTCAGTGGTGTTGCATCCTTTTCATGGTCCACTTTGTCTTTTCCACGTCAAGTTTATAACCCTAATGTCACAGATAAATTTGTACTTTGTCTACCAAACTCCTCAAAGGCTCTTGGGGTCATATTTTTAGGTGAAGGGCCTTTTTATTTTACTTCTTTTCCAAATCTTGATCTTAGAAGCATACTTTACTACACTCCAATGGTGAGAAAGAGTAAAAAATCACTTGGATATTATATTGGAATCAAGACGATTTCAATCAAAGAAATATCTATTCCTCTACCATCACTAAAAAGTGGTTCTGTGAAGCTTAGTACTGTCATACCCTACACCACACTCAAAAGTGATATCTATAAAGCATTTGTAACAATATTTTCAATGGCTACAAAGAGCATTCCTAGAATGAAATATGTTCAACCCTTTAGTTATTGTCTAAAATCTAATGCTGTTGGATCCGTTGAGAAAGGTTTTCGTGTACCTAAGATTGATCTTGAAACAGAAAGTGGGAAAATATGGACAATTTATGGTGATAACTTGATGAAGCGTGTTGGAAATGGCACCGCATGTCTTGCATTTATTGATGGTGGATCAAAAATGAAAGGTGCAATTGTTGTTGGGACGTTTCAGATGGAGAACAATTTCTTGTACTTTGATCTGGTGAATCAAAAGTTGGGGTTCAGCTCTTCGTTATTAACTCAAGGAACCTCTTGTAGCAGCTTCAACTTCACTGAGATTCCAGAACGACTTGATGTCAGGAATAGTGATTGAAATGACAGAATGACAAAGATATATTCATCTTAAGCTTTGAGTTTACTAGCTGATCATTTGTAATGTGTCATGCATTTTTAGTTTAGTAGCAACTTTGATGTGTATCACACTCGATTGTCACAAATAAATGTATCGAATCTAGTTTATAATTAAGAACCTCTGTGTGCATAATTCGTGAGTTGATTTAGGTCGAATAGTGGTCTCGTGCATAATTCAAGCCTATGTTCAAGTGGAAGGTAACACACTGAAAAAATTCATTATATTACTTGCTTGCTACTATTTAGATCCATGTTTTAATAATATGAGATTGGTCTTAATTTTTTGTTTTTAAAACATGTATTAGAAAATTTCATCAATTTTCAAAAGAAATAACCAACTCACTAAAGCAATACCCGACTCCATTGCATATGAGCCGACTCATGTAGTATTTTCGAAGGCACCCGACCTTGTTTGTGATGTTGATCGGTTATGTAAGCACATAATGAAAAACTCATAAATTGTATGTCTCTTACAACATTCAGGCCAGCAGATAATCTAAAAATTGATGTAGTCATAGACGTAGACATGATAGTCTGCTTGATATGGTTCCCATTTATAGTGTATGCGAGTGATGGGATTTAGGAGTCCGTTGGGTGATGAACTCGTGAATAATAGGAGAGAGAGGAGGACGATTTATGATGATATGATATATGTCTAACCTTTAACCCTCTCTAAATGTCTCCTTAAATACAGAGGAAATCTTTATTAGTTAGCAAGGATAATACGGTCAATCGATAATTACAACTAATATTAATAAAGTATAATTATATTATTTTAATTCATTATAATGTAAATGATTATAATAGTAAGATGATTAAATAAATATAATGAAGCAAAGTTAATATTTTGGGGGAAGTCATGTAATTAATTTTTCTTTGGGTTAAACATATATCGAAGGTGTTGATTTAGATTGAAACAGGTGGAAAGTTTCAGTTTTGTAATCTGCTGTTTTGTTTCTTGAGTCAAGGCGGCAGGCACCTGCTAGTGTCTTACTACTTGGGTCGACGGCTCTTTGGTTTGAAATTTGTTGTTCCAAAAAGAAAATACATACAATATATTTAATCTAACATGTGAATCATATCCAAGATTTATTTATTATACATACTTAATGTGTAGCTTATCAATATCCAAACGGATTACACATGGAAATTAATACTAATCGAGCAATTAGTTCGTGTAAAACTATGAGATCATTACATCTATATTTATCAAACATCTGAAAATAAAATTAGGGAATACAGTTCACAAATTCAATATTAATTCAAAAGTTCTTTACTTTAAAACTCTACAAGTTACTATATAAATTGAAAAGTTATGGATGTATATGTGAACCTACGTATATATGATTAAATGTTTACTTTAAAACCCTACAAGTAACTACATATATTGAAAGGTCCATGTATATGTGCACCTACGTATATATGTATACATGTAGGTGGCTAGGCATCTATGTATACAACCGTATATAGGGCTGTAAACGAGCCGAACAAAGACGAATAATCCCATGTTCGTGTTCGTTCATTAAGGAAATTAACATGTTCGTGAACGCATACCGAACATAAGTTTATGTTCGTATTCGTTCGTTAGGGAAATTTAGTTATTAACAAATAGTTCGTAAACACTGGTCTCAAACACAAACAAACGCAAGCAAATAAAAACAAACATTTAACTCGAAGTTAAAAAATAAAAACATTGTTATCCTTAAACATAGGACATAAATAGTTAAATATAACTATCAGATGATAAATCAAAACACAAAAAGTCTACTACAATCACCAAACGATGAATCAAGTTTAACTAAATTAGACATAATTATTTAAAGTTTACTAACTTACACATAATTATCCCGAAAAATATCTTAGAATGTCCAATTTTAACGAACTTATAAAAACTAGGGTTTCAAGTTTTCATTATGTTTAGATAAAATGTTTATTCTTTTTATAGTTTTAATATAATCAAATGAACACGAACGAACGTAAACGAACGAACATAACTTAACATATTACCGAACGTTCACGAACGCAGTCAAACGAACGAGACCTGTGCTCGTGTCTTTCGCTAAGCTAACCGAACGAAATTTTTTGTTCGTGTTCGTTTGTTAAGCTAATTGAACGAACATAAACGAACTTCCCGCCAAACGGTTCACGAATTATTCGCTGAACATTCTTTTACAACCCTAACCGTATATGTGTCATCCACTATCTCCGTGCGTGTCTATGCAAGTGTATGTGAGTGTAAATATGTGTCTATATGTGTGTACACGTCTAGTGCGTATGTATATATTATAGGTGTGTGTTTTTACCTATGTTTATATGCGTGTAGGGTGAACTTATAATAATTTTTTGAGACTATATATATATATAGATTAAGGATCCTGTAAAAATGGGTAACAGTGTGAGAAGTGTAAGTAATAATCTAATACTGACATATGTCCTTCAATTATATTAGTAAAAAAGGGCAATAATACAATTTACTACAAACTTCAATTAAATGATAAAATAATCTTGTAACCGCAGTGAGTTATTTCAGAAGAATACAAATATAATTTTATTTTTTACAAAGATTGTTTTCGAATTAATTGTTATATGCGAATGGACAAATTTTATAAATCGGATTCATCTGATTCTTTTGATAGCGAAGATTATTACATTCATTTTTTATCGGTGTTTTTTTGCATAGCGAAAATTATTACATTATCTACAGGCTGTTTTATACTATAGTTCAGCAGTATGTTTTTAAGTAACATATATTCTGCTGTAGGGTATTTTATAATATTATGTGGCATACAATCTGGTGAGCAGGGTGTTTTAAATCACAGTGAGTATACTACATTAGTTGTAGGAATGATTTGATTATTTTGAAAATATAAAACACCATTCAGATTCAAAAAACACTACGACTTGAATCTTAATACATTCATGGTGTTTTAACATATGGAATGATTGCATTGCACATTACCTGCAATTCTAGTATTTCTTCTTCGTATGGTGTTTTACACCTGCATTCATGGTGTTTTACACCTGCAATCCATTATGTGTTTTTCGTTGTTCTTCATATAGTGTTTTACACATGGATTCATGGTGTTTTACACCTACATTCCAGTATATGTTCTTCATATGGTGTTTTACACCTTCAATTCCAATAAATCTTCTTCGTATAGTGTTTTTAAACCTGCATTTATGGTGATTTACATCTGTAGTCCAGTATTTGTTCTTCGTATTTTCTTCATATGGTGTTTGACACCTCCATTTACACCTAGATTCATGGTGTTTTACACCTTCATTCCAGTATATGTTATTTGTATGGTGTTTTAAACATACATTTCAGTAGGCTTCATATCATGCTATACATATTTTTTTAATATATATAAATATAGAAATATGATAATTATATTAAAGATAAAAAAGCTCGTTATTATGGTGTAATTTAAAAAAAAACGTTACGTATAAAAAGTTATTGACGTTCAAAAAATATGGGTGTAACTTGCATGTGCATTAAAGTTGATGACAGCTTCTTTATTTAAACAATAAATATAAAAAGACACTATTACCCCTAATCTAGTCAAATTAGTCAAAATACAATATAAAACTTTTCTAGCATTTAATTGTGGGGTTTAGTTTTAGAGTTTAACTTTTAGCATTTAGACCACACGGTCTGAAAGGGCTTGAAGAAGAGGCATTATGCAACACGTGGAACACGAGTCAGAATGGTGGTGGTCTTAAAACGGATAATGTGGTCGAGGGCGTGGAAACGTGGCTTTTTTTGACACGTGTAAGACACCTTTTATATTAATTTATAAATATTTTTTTATAAAATGTATTAAAGTTTATAAATATATTACTAGTAATTAAAACATACATAACATTAAATTAAAAAAAAACATTACATCAATTTTAAAAACATTACGTAATATTAAAAAAACATTACATAAAATTAAAATAAGTAACTAAAAACACATAATTTAAATAAGTATCTAATGATTTCCCACGTCGAGCGGATCCTGAATTCACGGTTGTTCAGGTGCCTGAAGTTGATGAGGTCGCCCTCCCCGAGATCACCACCCTCGATCTTCACGATGTTTTTGATCATCTCGAATCTTTCGTAATCAAGACGGATCGTCCTAAAACGAGTCGAGAGGGAATAGACATTTCGGTTGTTATGACCCGTATAGGTTTGAAATTGTTGTCGGATTATCCTCCAAATAGGACTGCTCGTGTGCCTACACGAGGTGGGGGGTGTTTAGGTTTTTGGGTTGTGGTGGGTAGGGGTGATCATCGAATCAAATATCGAATTTTCGAATTATTTGAATAATTTTTATTTTCCTTTGAATTCGAATTCGATTAAAGCCTACCCAATTCGATTCGAATTCGTATTCGATAAAAAACCTAATTCGTATTCGATTAAACTTTCGAATTCGATTTGATTCATATTCTTTTAAAACATGTAAAAAACTATCAAAATGAAACAAAGATTTTAAGACAGCAATAAAGTATCGTGCATCTAAAATCCGAAACAAGAAGTCGGGAATAACCGTTCCACGTTACACGTTAATATTTTTTGGGTCAGAAATCTATTAATAGATTTTTTGTTATTTAGGTTTTAGTTGGGCCATGTAGTGGATTTGGTAATGAGTAATTTTAATACATGAAATAAATTTTGAAAATAATTTAATGTATAGCCCAATAAAAGTTATATATGTATTATATATAAAAATAATAAATAAAGATTTTTAATTTTTATTCGAACTTCGAATCAAAACGAATTTGAAATTATAAATTTGTATTCGATTTACTTGACTCGAATTGAATTGAATTCGAATTCTTATAATCGAAACGAGTTATTAATAATCGAAACAAATTCTTAATAATCAAATCGAAATTCGAATTTTTCAAATTCGAAATGAATTTTGAACACCCCTACTGGTGAGGTGGGGTGGGTGTTTATGTTTTTTGATAATGATGGGGTGGGATTATTTTGTTTTGTTCACAATAGTTCTTATAGTTTTTGTAATAAGGGTGGTTCTCAAATAAACCCTATCCTATATATATATAGCTGCATAATTAGTAAGTTTTAATACATGGTAATCTGGTCTACAACTATAAAAGTTCAATAACACTAATCTAAGTAATTAATCTAGCGGATCAACTCTAGCTACCTTTCATTGTTAATTCTTACAACTTGGCACCTAATAATTTTTTAATTAAGTTGACAATTAACGGCTAGTAGAATGTACTTTCTTTTAGCACGAAAGTTCATGCTTTTTCACATTAGATCACATTTAAAGCACTGCCTATGATCATATAGCTTAAATCTAAGTAATCGTGGACTTTGGCATGTATAAATGCTAATCGATCAACTACCCTTTACCGTCACCTTCATCGTTTAGCTTAAAAGATATGCTTCTCGTAAAAAATACTTTTCATTGTATTAACATCCTTCTTTTGTAACTGGATATTTTGATAGTTAAGTGGTATAAGCTACTCAAGGTTCCATTTTGACACATCATTGTCACGTAAGACAAGGAGTTCCATTATCTTTTAAGAATAATGCAAACGGTATGAAATAGAGCCCCATAAATTACCATTTTTTTAATATTTATGACATCTAATAATTTTTTTAATATTCCTTACATTTAAATAAATTAATAAAAATCAAACATCTTAATAAACTAGAAATAAAAAAACTTAGCATTTAAATAACTTAGAAATAAAAAATAACACATAAATAAACATCAAACATTCAAATAAAGAAACGTAATCTAAGGACGTGCGTCGCCAATCCCCCCATTCCGGGCTTGCAAAACCCTCCAAGCCGCAACGTGATCAAATGGCCTTGTGTACCTTGCTTCGTACGTGGTACATGTCTCAGCAAGCGCTTCATCCTCGGCTACACCTTCCTCGTGGTTCAACGCAGTGACGCATGACCTCTCAAAATGTGTACACTTGACGTGTAGCGACATAAACCTTCCGAGAATTTGTTCTCTTCCACAAAAATTTTGACCTACATGTTCGTAAAATGCGGTCCTAATCATGCTCCAAGTTTAGGCGCATCATCAGGTAATCCTATATTGGCCATATCCGCCCAACTTATGACTAACGAGATATTATCGGTCTCGGTCCAACGGCGTGCCATCTAAATAAAAAGACTGAGAGTATAAAAAAGAGGTTGAGAGTGTTAAAAAAATTGAGAGGATGGAAAGGTTTTTGGTGGAATAAAATATGAGAGAGTGTGTATAAAAAGGATGCATAATTGATTTTGAAAATAATTTTTTGTAGGGTTATTCTATTCTCACACTCCTATAATGTTATTCTCACAACCTTTTCACTCTATCTCTCTCTTATTATATATCTATGTATACATATGTAAGTCCCGTGAACAGATCAAACAGGCATCACTGACATAATCAATAGCATAAATTATGATTAGGAAGAAGAACAACTTGAATAACTTCAATAATTGTAACTTGCATACACCGAAGATGTCAGATACAAGTTTTACTATCAACTCTCTCACCCCTACTAAATGACCTAGCCCCTCTATTTATAAACATCATAAAGCCCATAAGTACAACCCTAGGCCCATTAGACACTAGGAAGCCCACAGTAACTCCAAAAGCCCAAATACACTATAAATGAATAAACCTTTAAAGCTCCAAGCCTAACATTCTCCCCTAGGTTTCTTCATTTGTCCTTCGGTGCAGCATCCACACCTAAATGTCCAGCAATAATACCAGCAACTGCAGCCGTCCAATCTTTAGCACACACCTCATATAGCTCTGCAATACGTATTTGATGAGAAGCCAGAACTTGTAAATCTTCATCATGAAAGCTAACCAGATCCACCACATCGTTTACCCTAAACGCCTTCTCTTTTGTCACAATAGCAACACTTCCGACTTTCGGATCGTACAACCAAAAGTTGAAGTTCTTCAGAATTCCCTTTGGAAAGGTAGGAACAACGGGAATAACTAACTCTTTGTCAGTTGGCGGCCACATCACATATTTGAACCTTTTGCCCGTGTGCGCATCGCGAACTCCCTTAGTTGCTCTCAAGTACGGTTCAGCAGTCTTCATACTCTTAAATCCACTCCTAACCTCACGTTCAAGCTTCTTAAAGAATTTCCAACTTGGTCCATGCTCTATAGTGTCGTCATCAGTGTATGGAGCTCTTAAAAGATCAGTCAGTGCAACTTTAGTCTATGTCTCAAACTGCGACTCTTTCGAATAATATTCCTTCGTTCCATCCTGGCGCACAATGATCCACATGTTTTTAACATGATTATACATCCAACTCAGCACCTTCGACTTGTTGCCCACCTTACTATAATAACTGGATCCCAACTCCATCACGTATCTCTCAGATTGATTAGTTGGATCTTTCAGCTGAAAATTCTCGTCCAGAGGATTCACGTTAACATTCTTCATCAACACCATTCGCTTCTTCTTCCTCTGATCTGCAGTACGTTTCTGAGTAGCAGTGTACTTTCTGCGTGGATCGCTTAAATAATCATCGAGACCGGCTTGACGTTCGGCTGCCAACTGCTCAGCTGCCAACCTCTGTTCTTCAGTTTCTTCTGGCATACGCTGCAGTGTTGCATGATGTCTAGTTTCAACATTCATCGGATCATCGATGGGATCGCTAAAATCCCTGCCAAACTTGTTCTCCAGTTTGCCCCTTAAATCAAACACAATAGTCATAAGCATCATTACATCCCCCTGCAGCTGATCAATAGTTTGATCTCGAACATCCAAGCGATTCAGCAGAGAGGCAATCTGAGCATCCTTTAACATAACCTCCTGTTCCAGCACTACTACCCGTTTCTTCAAATCAATGACATCCACCACTGTATCATCATTATCACTGTCCAATCCCCCAAACTCGAATGCCCTCTTCTCAGATCTACGCATATAATCTCTTCTCAGATCTACGCATATAATCGTCAGCAACATCATCAGAATAACCAACTCCACTACCACCATCTTCCGAACCACCGGCACCTGACGAACTACCTCCAAATTCCATCATTTGCAAAGCTGTGGCAGCAGGAATTGATACAACTGTGGACTGTGTAATGATAGGAGCGGTTTACTATGCAGAAATACTAGGCGTGTCAACCATCGATGTATGAACAACAGATTCAGCAACTGTAACCTCAGCAAAAGTGATCTCAGCAGCAGTAGATGTAATCACATCAGAAGCAGCAACAGTAACAACAACAGGAACTTCAGGAGTACTAGATGAAATACTCGGCCCAGTTCTTTGCCTCTTGGTTAATGGTACCTCATCTTCTTCGACTTCATCATGTTCTAAAGTCTGAGCGGTTGGTGCAACAATAGACGGAATGTCAAGTGGGGGATCACCCTGTTTCTCTTGGATATCCTTCAATTGAGCAATCAAGGCTGCTAGGTTTTCAGACGACAACTCTGGTAGAACAGGAGTCAAAATGGCATTGAACGCATCAAGATCATCCAGAAAGGCTTGGCCAACATCATCCTCATCATCGGTGACTAAATCCTCTACTTCTATCTCCTTTGCTTTTGCCGGTATATCATGTTCTTCAGCCACTATCGCGTTTACTGGAGGAGGAGGTGGTGGAGCATACAAACCCAGCAACTTCAGAAAACATTCCAAACTTCTTCAGAGGCAACCGACCTACAAACACCGTCTTCAAAGTAGAGCGATTCTTCTTCATTGTTACAAAGATAGTAGGTCCCATTGGCTTCATATTCAGTAAATTAGCGTCTGTAGCATCCTTCGCCAAATCTGGATAACGGGCATCAAGTATCAGTTGGATAAAACGTGGGTATGACAGAAACATCCGTTTCTTGGACTGCTCTAAGATTTTCTTCTGTGTTATCGAAGATATAACCATAATAGTTATACTTCCAGTCCATGACTAATGAAACTATCGCAGATGTCTGGGCCTGATTTAGCTGATCCAGTCTGCCCTTGTTTTCCGACACACACTGCATGAACATGTGTCTGAGTAACCTCCAGTATGCCGGAAACATCTTCTTCAGCAGTGGCGAATAAGAACCCTCATATCCCTTCTCCATAAGTACAGGCAGTACCTTCTCTTTAGCATAAGTAGTTGGATCACTGAAAGTATCTTTCAGCTGTAGTACCTCTCTCACACAAGCCTCATTTACCACAATCTCCTTCCCTTGAATCTGTGAACGTATAAAAGGTCTACCATCTTCACCTCTCGGCTGAATCCATGCTCTTTTCCAAAACGAGTGGACTAGATCTCTGTATATCACGGGGTTAGCACGGCGGGCGTAGGCAATTCTGCAAGTGTTGAGCCCCACGATCATCGCATGAAATTCCTGAAAATACTCAGCTGGCGGGTCTGAGAGATACCCAGCCTGGTTGTGAAAGTGTTCCTCAACCAGCATCACCGCGTCAAAAGCTTCTTCCACCATATCTGTTAAAAAATCAACAAAGTTAAAACCAACTAACGGAAGTTAACTGAGTTTACCTATATGGTAGTTAAAATTAACTGGATAGGTCAAACAGAAGTCAAGGTTCAAATCAATACTAGTTCAAATTAATTAAGGGGTTCAACAGTTGAAAAGGTCCAAATTTCACATCCGGATTACTGACAGTTCAGAATGAATCCGGAATAAACTTTCATCAATCCGGATTGAGGAGGTCAAATAGCATGGTCAAAGATACAATCCGGATTATGTATCTCGGATAGATATGCATCCCGGATGAAGATCCAATCCGAAATGATATCCGAGTTCATCATTTCGGATGAATACCAATCCGGAATGTAATCTGAAATGCTTAGTATTTGAAGATTAATCCGGAATGTAATCCGAAATGCATTAAATATTCATTAAGTTTATCCGAAATTCACATGTACCTAATCCGAAATAAGTTGTCCGAAATGCTTAATTCGAGAGAGAGAATCAGAGAAGACAATTGTAATTCGGATTTTGGATAATCCAAAATGGAATCAGAGATGCCAATAAATATTTCCGAAATGGGCTTGGTCCTGGAATTTTGAATCTGGATTGGGCTTGTGACAGGCCCAACCCGGAACACTAACACAGTGGGCCTGTCCGGAAAGATCCAAATGGGCCTTTCCGGAAAAGCCCAATCCGGAACAGTAACCCTTTTTGTCCCAAGTGAGCCCAATTCGGAACAGTAACCTAATCTTCAGTTTTCAGACTTCAAACCAATTTCATTAGGCTGGCCCAAATCCCAAAGCACACTTAGCCAATCCAATATCTCTTGACAAAAAAACATCCCACCAAAATTCATCAATTAAACTAACCAAGCATCCAACCATCTTTTATTATTTCACAAGGAGACCTTATTAAAACAAACATAGACAGTTAACACAGCCTTGCTAAGGGATCAAATTGTTTAAAACGCTAACTAAGGAACATTTTTCAGTATGAGCAGGTTCAGTTGGTCTAAGCGATTGTCAGTATACTTGTCCACTTAAATCTAAAACTCAACCCTTGTTGTTCAGGCATCATGATACGCTTAAGGTAACATTATACTAAGATACTCGTGTGTCCCATACCATGACATACCCCCGCGATCAAGGTAAGCACAACATTTCATCGTAGCAGGTGAGTATACCGTGATCATCCTGCATTGTACAACATCAGGCTATTGTTGAACAGGTTAGTACTTCCGTACAGTAGACAGACCAATAGTGACTGACGAGGGTTAGGCAAATACCTTATGAGGTACGTAAGAACTTAGAAAGAAACTTTTGTTCTCTTAGGTTTTGGCCTTTCCATTTTGGCTCTTTTATAAAGATATCCTGACTGTGCCTAGGTCTGCATATAGTCTGGATGCAACAGAAGGGCAGTCAAGATATCCCCGGATGACTCAACAGCATAAAGACCCAAAACCTCAGATGTTGGCTATCTATCAACGCAAGATTTAAGACCATAAGATCATACGCCTACAGTAAGTGACCCACTGAGAACAAAGTTTGTTATGTTTATATCATTTGACTTTCCCATCCGGTTGAGTTTTAGACCTACCGACACATCACTTTCGATCCAAATCTTTTCCGCTTCTATACCTTACATGTGTTAGTCAAACATTTTATCACAAATATTCATTTCATTTCCCTATCCTTGCAAAACCCCTTTTTTAAGATTTCTCCCCCTAAATTTGTGCATAGAGATATGAACAAATTTATGAAGCAACGAAAAGAAAAGAAAAACAGTAAACAAACACGAAGATAGTAGATGCCTAGGTAGAAAACCGAATCATTTTAAGAAGATCCACAAGCACTTGAAAACTCGCGTTGCTAACGGTTTTCGTGAACAAATCCGCCACATTTGCATTAGTGTGGATTTGCTCAAGCTTTACGAGACCCTTTTCGTAGCAATCGTGGAATAAATTAACTTTAATTTTGATGTGCTTGGTTTTGGAGTGGAAAACAGGGTTTTTAACTATTTGGATTGTGGCATCATTATCACAATAAATTGTTGTGTTTAGATAAGTCAAACCGTAATCCGCAAGTTGATGTTGCATCCATAAAACCTGGGAGCAGCAAGCAGAAGCTGCAACATATTCTGCCTCTGCAGTGGAAAGCGAAACCGTCTATTGCTTCTTGCATTGCCACGAAATTAAGCGATCTCCCAGAAATTGGCAACCAGCTGAAGTTGAGCACATGTCCCTATCTGTACCTCCAAGATTACTGTCAGAGAAAGCAAACAGTTCAAATTCAGAATTTTTAGGATACTAGAGGCCCAGTGATGGAGCCCCTTTGAGGTACCTAAATATTCGTTTAACAGCATGTAAATGAGAAAGTTTTGGAGTAGCCTGATAACGAGCACACTGGCAGACGGCAAACATGATGTCTGGCCAACTAGCAGTGAGATACATGAGTGATCCAATCATTGAGCGATACATGGTAGGATTAACAGGCGTTCCTTCAGCATCTTCATTTAGCAGAGGCCGTTCTGCAATAGGGGAAGCCATTGGCTTGGAATCTGTAAGCTTGAATTTGGCAAGAACGTCGTGTACGTATTTTCCTTGATGAATGAGTATACCCTGTGGGCTCTAACGAACTTGAAGTCCTAAAAACATGGTCATCTCCCCCAATGAGCTCATCTCAAATTTCTTCTTCATGATCTCTTCGAATTTGCGGCACAAACCATAATTGGTGGAACCAAAAATAATATCATCAACGTAGATTTGGACAAGGATAATGTCCTTATCAAAGCGTTTGATAAACAGAGTTTGGTCAATGGTTCCCCGTGTGTAGTCATAAGCAAGCAGATGCTCTGTAAGAGTAGCGTACCATGCGCGAGGCACTTGATGCAACCTGTACAAAGCCTTGTCTTGTTTGTAGGCATAATCAGGCTTGTCAGGATCAGTAAAGCCCGGTGGTTGTGCCACGTATATTTCCTCTTTCACCTTGCCGTATAGAAACGCACTTGACATCCATTTGATAGACAGTAAAATCAATGTAAGATGCGTATGCCAAGAAGATACGTATAGCCTCCAAACGCGCGACAGGTGCATAAACCTCATCATAATCTAAACCTTCAATCTGTCGAAACCCCTGAACCACCAGTATAGCTTTATTCCGAACAATAACTCCAGTGTCATCTTGCTTGTTGCAAAAAACCCAGCGAGTTCCAAGAGCACGCTTTCCTGAGAAAGCTTCACCAATTGCCAAACACCAAGCCTTTAAAATTGATTTAGTTCCTCGTGCATGCCATCAACCCAGCCTTCTTCCTACAAGGCAATATCAATACTTTTAGGTTCAATTTGGGAAATAAAGCAAGAATAGAGACATGTATTGATATCCCCAGATTGGCTGCATGTGCGAACAACAGCGTTGACAGGGCCAATGATATTCTCAACGGGGTGATCACGCTGTAAACGCTGTGGTATTGATGTAGTGGGAACCAAAACATCTGTTTTCAAGTTGGTGACACTAGCTGAGGCAACTCCAGATGTCTCCCTCTCAACAGAGGCACCAGTAGAAGTGTGTGCTGTGGAATCCACCGCACAATCGAGGGGAGTAGGCTCGGGAAATAAAGAGGAACCCAAAACATCAGGAGGAAGGCCTTCATTTGTCGAAGGAGGCTCTGGATCAGAAACCAGATCTTCAGGATGATTCGGCTGAGCAAGCAAAGAGATAGGCGGGTTTTGAGAATATGAAACTGTGAGGAAGGCGAGACAGTGTCATTGAATCCAGGAGGATCCACACCTAGCTGCTTTAAGGTCTAATTTAGCACGACAGCGTCAGCATCATCTTCAGAGGTAATGGGCACCATTGGAAGGAGAGAATCCGAACTATTACTTGTAGGCACATTAGAAGACACATCAAAATGATTAAATAAAGAGGAGTAGTCATATAACCAGTCGGGACCAATGTGTTTGTCCTTGGGATTTTCCTCCAGCCAACCCACATTGTAGGTTTCAACTACCATCTTCTTGAACTTGTTATAAAGGCGATATGTCGTATTTTTAGAATAACCAACGAAAATGCAAGGATCCCTACTTGCTTCAAACTTTCCTTTAGCGTCCATGAGCAGGAGTACACAAGGACATCCAAATTTGCGAAAATGCTTGACCGAAGGTTTTGACCTTCAACCACTTCGTATGGAGTCTTCAGGTGATGTTTGTTGATCAGGGCATGATTCTGAATATAGCATGCAGTGTTAATTGCTTCAGCCCAGAAGATGAGAAATAGCTCGGATTCAACCAGCATAGTGCGTGCAGCCTCAATAAGTGTGTGATTTTTGCGTTCTGCAACCCCATTTTGTTGTGGGGTTCTGGCAGCACACTGAACTGTCGGTCAATCCCCTTGGAGGAGCAGAAGGAGTTTAAGGTAAGATTCTTAAACTCCATCCCATTATCACACCGTATAGCCTTCACCGTAGAATCTGTGTGGTTTTCCATAAGCGTGACAAATTGTTTCACTAGCTCAGCGATTTCACTTTTATGTGTGAGAAAGAAAACCCAGGTGAATCGAGAGTAGTCATCAATAATAACCAGACAGTAAGCCTTCCCTCCAATGCTGCGGATGTCTGTTGGACCGAAAAGATCCATATGGAGCAGTTCTAAGACCTGAGAAGTGGAGGGTATGGCTTTGGTTTTGTGCAGCTGACGATGTTGTTTCCCACGCGCACATGATTCACATTTTTCAATCTGCATGAAGTCACGAACTGGTAGATCTCTGACTAAACCACCTTTTGCAAGACGATTTAAATTCTTCATGTTGATGTGACCCAGTCTGCAATGCCATAGCATGGCGTCATGTTCGGCTGTCGAAGAGAAAAGGCATGTGAGCTTGTCAGAAGGATCCTGGTTCATATCAATGACGTACGCGTTTCCTTTTCTTGCAGCTTTCAGAAGAATCAAATCATCTGGAATGATGAAACCTGGTTTTAGCACATAACATCCTTTCTTTGTGAAGAGAACATCCAGATGATTGTCGCAGAGTTGAGACACACTCAACAGACTATGCTTCAATTCTGGTACAAAATTGACATTCTTAAAGCTTAGGGCTCCATTGCAAACAGTTCCTCTCATTGTGATTTTCCCTGTTTCTCCACCTGCGAAGGAAACAAACCCGCCATCGAAAAACTGAATGTCATTCAACTGCGAGATGTCTCCTGTCATGTGCCTAGAACAGCCGCTATCAATATACCATAATCGAACAAGAGTGTGCAAGAGCTGTTCCTGCACATTTCAACAGGTTTTAGTTAGAAACAGGAACCCAGGCCATGGAAGATCTGGGTTTGCCAGTAGCATCAACATAAGTAACCTCACGAAAGATTAAATTAGTTGAGGATGTTGTTGATGATGTTTTTTATTTATTAGAAAAGGGGGTAGCAGACTGATTCTTGGCCACTAACTTAGGCCTCCAGGTTGCCGAATCAGACCTCTGCACATTCCTAGGAGTGCTAGAGGGATTCTGGGAAACTAAAGGTCTCAAGTGTTTAACAGTTTGTTTCTTGGCCAAGTTCCAGTCTTGATCAGAAGACTTAGCCACAAATCGAGCCTTAGGTTGGCGATTAGGCATGGGCTTCTGATGTCTGGAATACAAAGTTTTAAAAGAGGTAAAGGTCTTTTGACAGTTTCGAGCAATGTGCCCGGGAGATCCACAATTGAAACAGGCCTGCCTCTTCCGGAAGAAAATAGTCCGTTCAGCTTGGGAAATTCTGGGCAACTTATCTGTCAGTTTCTTGTTGGCGGTTACCGACGGCATGGTCTTAGTCTTGACGGTGTCCTGTGCACAACCATCAGCACACTTGTTAGTTTTGCGATTTGAATTGAAAGATTTTGGACATGGAGATTTTGGCAAAATTTTAACTGATATCTGTTCAGCTGGTTGCTTAACAGATTCAGCGTGCGACTGCTGAGTTTTCCTCAGTTTGATGAGAAAACTCAGCAGCTGCCGTTTCAACTTTTGTAGACGCTTGTTTAGTTTTCTTCTTTTTAGATTGGCGTGTTCTCCTCTGTTTAGTCTTACTCTTCAAATCACACTTCGTGACAGATTCTGTAGAGGACATGAGTGGCTCTACAGGGACATCCTGTTCTGAAATTTCAGTAGATGACTGTGGAACCTTGCAATTTTGAGAAGTTTGAGGTTCCGATTCAAGATCAGGTTTAAAATTTTCGTTTGAATCAATTGGAACAGTGTGTTCATCTTCTGTCATTTCAGAATTAGTCCCTTGTGTTGAGTCGCTCAAGTCTTCTAGAATTATGTCACCATCAACGTTGACAGAAACAATTGGTTGGTCGTCGTTCATACTGTCAACCCTAGGAGAGGCATCAACAGATGCAGCCTCTGAAGATGAACATTCGGTATCCTCAGTTGAAGATGAACATTCGGTATCTTCAGCTGAAGCTGATGAAGCTGAATCATCTGTTGATGCAGATCCTATAGCTAAATTCATTTTCTCATCACACAAGTTATCACAGTTATTGGCATTGTTCAAAACATTAAAACTGTCTAAATTCTCAACACAACCAACACTGTTTGAGCATGTAAATTGTTCAGCAAGAAATTGATTTAAAATGTCAAAAGCAGGTTTATAAAATGCATAATCATCAGCTGAATTATCTGAAGGTGTATTCAGACATTCCTCTTCATCACCCTGTGTGATATCCTCAACTAAAATTTCTTCTACACATGAATTAGACACATTATTATCGTTCACAAATTTAGTTTGAGCATCAGAAGATTCCTTTTCATTAGGTTTTGTGGAGGATGTTGATGTTTCTGCCTCATGCACTGCTTTCTCCAATCCAACTCTACTTTCAGATGGACGATTACCAGTCTCACGAGGAAGTTATGTAGAAGCAACGAAAACATCATCCCTCTTGAGTTCAGTGGGTTTGGAGAACTTTGGGTAATAGGGCATCCATGGTTTGGATAAGTAATCTGACGGTTTACCATACATCATTTTTTCAGCATTTTCTACTTCTTCTTCAGATTCAGGCATTCTAGTATAGTTATGATTATATGGTGGAGACGCCCTATTGTACCCAAGGCCTTTAGTAAAGTTCTTTTGATGATTAAGCTGGAGGTCACATAAATCCTTGACTAGTTTACTAGAAGTTTCAAATTTCTTAATGTTTATTTCATTTTCGTGAAGCTTCACTGTCAAGGAATTCAGCTTGGCTAAGGCTGCTTGAAGTTCTACGTCCTTTTCAGCTAGTTTTAGCTTGTAGTCGTAGACCCAACATTGTTGTTGGTTCAAGTCTAGCTTTAGCTGAGCCACATCCTGTTTCTGAGCTTCGACCTTCTCCATAAGAAGCTTGTTCTTATGTTTAAGGGCGATGTTCTGTGATGCAGCTTGTTGATATTCAGCCACAAGAGTTGAATTGTGGGCGCGCATTTGTGATAATTTAAAACGACAACTATCAGAACAAAGTATTCGATTTACCATTTCCGAAAGATCGGGTGTCTCAGTTGTCTGCGCCATCATGCAGTGGTTGTTGTTCTTGGATAGATTCAAGGTTTCCATTTGAGCTGCAGCATCTGCCCAGTTGAAGCCCTCATGCTGTTGGGCCACCTGTGCCGTGGACTTCCCGCCTGAGCTACTTGATGGACTCGTAATTGTCTTGGAAGGAGAGACGGGAACCAGCTGTCTGTCACTGCTCTGTATATCAGCGACCCTGGATGATACATACCCTAGGTGGCTTCTTGCATTCCCTAGCGAAATGTCCTGGTTCGTGGCATCGGTAGCATCTATGTTTGTCCTTTGTGAGACCATTCTTCAGGTTTGACATGGGTTGCCTTCCATACTTTTTCTGAAACTTGTTGACCCGAAAAGCAGCCATTGCTAAATTCTAGGAGACATCGATCTCGTCCAGGTCCTCCTTAATGATCTGATCAACTTCTATTGGAAGAATAGATGGTGGGGTCAGATCGCCTGCCAGAAAGGCGTTTAAGCTTTTGATCATTAATGCAGCAATAGCTAGTTTCTCTTCATTTTCCTTAGTGAGAAACGCAGAGTTGGGCGCGGGTTGAGCAGATCCAGGGACTGGTGTAGCAGTTTGAGGAATGACGCCTTGTTGCACTGTTTGAGGAGTTGCAGGACTGAAAACCACGTTAGGATACTGAGCATGGTACTGTGTGTGAACTTGAGCAGCTGATACCGTTGTAGGATTTGGAGATTAAAAACCATACACATATTGAGTGTTATGAGGCGTAGCAACAGGAATGTACACCACATTTGATCCACCCGGTGCTTGTGCATTTCCTTGCAGAGGACTATAGACGAGATTCTGTGACATTAAAGCCGCGTTCTGCCCTGTCATCCCTGCTCCCATCAAACTGCTTTGATGGTTGATCTCCCTCTGCTTGTTGTCAATTTCACATGATTTGATAGTAGCTATCATCTCAGTGAGAGTGACATCATTTAAGTTCTTTGTCTTTTTTATCATGCCCACGTCTGCTTCCCAACTATTGGGCAGTGAATTCAATAACTGTCGGTTCATGGCGCTGTTGGTGAGGGTGATCTTAGCAGAAATCATCTGGGAAACCAGCTTGACATAGCGATGTATCTAGTTTTTGATGGTTTCCCCATATATGTGATTGAATGAACTGAATTGCTGATTCAGCTAATTCACCCTACTTGCTTCCATGTCGGCATTTCCTTCGTAGAGATTTTGTAACTCACTCCAAACCTCCTTTGCATTTTTACAGTTTCTGACCGCGAGAGAAATATCAGGTGCATGGGCTTGGGAATTTTCGTTTCAGGATCTTGCTCTGTGCTGTACACTATGGTTCTTGGACCATTCATGATGCATCTCCACACTCCAGGTTCTTTTGCCTTGCAGTACTATTCGAAGCGAAACTTCCACTCGTAGTATTCATCTCCGTACAATAAACGTGGCACTTTGGTGGAAGTGCTAATCACCTGATCCAACTCTTGGTGGAGGGCTAATGTTTGAGATTGTAGTGCAGCCAGTGTGGCATTTGTCAGGTCTTGAGCGGTTATGAATCCAGCCATTGAAATTAAATTAATTAAAAATTTACCAGCTTGATTTAAAGTTTAATTAATTTAAAGTGATTCTGGTGAACAGTGATGAACAGTACTGAATCTGGAAAGGTCAATTCTGTGGTCAAAGATGGTCAACCCAGAACGATTTTCCGAAATGGCAATCCTGAAGTCAAAGTTGGTCAACCCGGATAAAGTTTCCGAAATGAGTAATCCGGACTAAAGAATCTGAGATGAACGATCCGGATTGCTGAATCCGACTTGAAGATCTGAAATAGAAAACCCGAGAAGAAATCCGAAATAAGAATACCGAGATGAAGATCCGAAATCCAAATCCGAAATGGTGAATCCGAGATGTAGATCCGGGATGTTTAGCTCTAAATTTAAATCCGGAATTAAGAATCCAGAATGGATTATCCGAAACACCTGTCTTATCTACTAAAAATCCGGAACAATGATCCCGCCTTTTCTGCAAGTGAATTCCGAGATTCAAGGAATTCAAACACCGCAACAGTAACTCAGATTACAATCTGGAACAAGCAACAGTCCGGGATCAATCCGAAGTGGACGATCACCTCCGTGTTCTTCGGAATCCGGAACGGTGAATAATCCGAATTATGAGAACCTTCTTCGTGTTCTTCGAAATCTGGAACAGTGCCAGATCCGAAATCTTCATAAATTCTTCAAGTTCTTCGGAACAGTAGCCTCCGACGATGAACAGTGATTCGGAACACCAAAAACCGATCCAAGCAGTAGCAACACACTTCAAAACTTCTTCAATCAGCAATACCCGGAGCCTGTATTAGAACAGCAGGCTCTGATACCAATTGTAAGTCCCGTGAACGGATCAAACAGGTATCACTAACCTAATCAATAGCGAAAATTATGCTTAGGAAGAAGAACAACTTGAATAACTTCAATAATTGTAACTTGCATACACCAAAGATGTCAGATACAAGTTTTACTATCAACTCTCTAACCCCTACTAAATGACCTAGCCCCTCTATTTATAAACATCATAAAGCCCATAAGTAGAACCCTAGGCCCATTAGACACTAGGAAGCCCACACTAACCCCAAAAGCCCAAATACACTATAAATGAATAAACCTTTAAAGCTCCAAGCCCAACAATATAAACATGGATAGAGGGGAGGGGTGTGTGAATATTGTTGATGCATATTTGTGTGTATGCAACATTGTTCGGTTCGGTTCGACTCAGTTCGGTATTCACGCCAGAAGCTCATAGTCCAAAGCAGGCCATTAGAAATGATGACTGAAAACCAAGCAACATCCAACGGGGAGTTTGTTGATACACTTTTTTGTCTGTCGCTTGTTCTTAGATACGACAATAATTATACGTCTTTGTTTGTTGCGTCTATAAAGTTTTGGTCGTGTCGACCGAATCAAGATATCCTCCTATCTTGACTTAGTATGACGGTTAGTTGTTTGTGTTGTAAAACAGTTGCATGTGTGCATACTGTTAAGTCTTGTGTTTCTGATCTTGTTGTCTGTGCAGTATGTCTGTTAGAAGGGTTCCCCAAAGAACCACTTCTTCGTGAGAGTGAGTTGTCCTTCGTACGAGTGAGTTGTCCTTTGTACGAGCCATTTCTTGTTCGTGCGAGGACCATTCAAGAAGAACTTGCTTGTTCGTACGAACAAGTTGCATGTTCGTACGAGTGACCATTCAAGTCTAACCATTTGCTTGTTCGTACGAGTGACCATTCAAGTCTAACCTTTTGCTTCTTCATACGAGCAAGTTGGTGGTTCGTACGAGCCATGTGCTCGGTCATGCGAGTGACAAGTTGCATGCACCTATATAAACAGACACGCATCTCACAATTTCAGCAAGGAGAGCTAAGAGAGCACAGAGAGTAATAGAGAGATAAGAAGTTTATTCAATAGTCTATGTACTGGGTCTCTCTACAAATCAATATAGTGAATATTTGAAGATATATCTTTTGTTATATTGGTTGTTCTCTTGCTTTGGTTTTCATACACACTTGGATTCCGCACTCGTGTGTGTATTAAACAACAAGGAAGTAGGTTAATCTTGATCCTCCAAGTGGACCTATAAGTGGTATCAGAGCTTTGGCTCTCTTCCTTGTTTAAAACCAAACATAGTGTTGTGTTTGAGCAAGTTGTGAAGCTTCTTGAAAGTGTTCTTAAACTCAAACAAGAAACTTAAGTTTCTACAAGAAAAATAGTTTGAAACTTAGGTAAAACTTGTTGTTTTTAGAAAATTGTTATAAAAACCTTGTTAAAATACATGGAGACATGTTAGGCTACGGTTTTTCTTGAAATTCTCTATGAAAGTTTAGTTGGACATATTTTCCGGTGAAACACTAGTCGGAAAACTCACAAGAATATTCCTTGACGGTTGACTAAATCGTTAGATCTGACTGAAAAGCTGTTGTTGGAATGTTTGTCTTTTTAGCCAAATCGGTGTAAACATCTGTCAGCGTTCAAAAAACTCAGAAAGAAGATTATGATACAAAAGAAAACTTCTCACCAACCAACCCCTGTGAAAAACCATCTTTGCGAAAAACCAATCCTCATGAAGAACCATAAGTCGCACGAAGAACTGGTTAGCCGCACGAAGAACCAGTTGTTCATGCGAAGACCAGTTAGTCGCACGAAGAACCAGTTAGTCGCATGAAGAACCAGTTAGTCGTACGAAGAACCAGTGGTTCGCATAAAGCACCAGTGGTTCGTACGAACAAACACTTACTCACACAAGTAACCACTGATTCGTATGAAAAAACACTCGTTCGCATTAATAAACACTGATTCGTACGAACAAATACTCATTCATACGAATCAGTTGTTCGTTTTGGCTAAACATCAGTTCTTCGTGGACCTGAGGTATTTCGTGGACCTGGGGTTATTCGTGGTAGTAGTTTTTTCATGACCAGTTTTTCACGAGAACTGACGCTTCATGGTTTTTGAAAATGTGAACTTTAACAAATGACTTTTATTTCAAGTTAATCCTTGGAAGTTTAAACTTTTAAACTGATTTTCACAAACAAACAAGTAAGAAAAATGGGTACAAATCCTTGGTATTAGGGGTGTAGTTCAAGTACAAGCCAAGATTCACCACAATCTAGCTCCGCAACCTCATGGGTAAAATCTTTAATACCTCCACAAACGATTACCGCTGATCAATGGGCGTGTGTTATGAATCAAAATCAAAGCGTTTAAACTCTTCTCCTTAGCGAGAGTGAAACTGGAAGTAACTACTGTCCACCAAAGTTGAATCATATGAACGATTATCCTTCATGGAAAAGTCATTTTCATACGTATCTTCTTGGTCAAAATACCGAGTTGTGGACATGTTTTACTACTCAGTACAAAGAATCTCTTGAAGAAGTTGTATCAAATTCAACCTCTTTAGCAGAATTGGACGAGAATGATAAGAAGGCTTATGATCTAGAAAAGAAGGCCTTTGCCATTCTTACACAAGCACTCCACAAGGATATTTATCATTAATTTATGTATTGTACCACTACGAAGACTTTGTGGGACTCTTTGAAATCAAGAGGAGAAGGAAATGCAGTAACGAGAAAGATTCAACATGATCGTTAAAGAAAGAGTTTGAAGGGTTTCTGTTTATGGAGAGTGAAAGACTAGGTGATATGACGACTCATTTCTATCATTTGCTTAGTGAGATGTACTCATACAAGGTTAACGCATCACAACAAGAGATTGTTATGCATTTTGCTGATACCTTACCACCTAAGTGGAATCAATTTATTGAATTGCTAAAGCATACTGGTGTTTTGGATGTAATCAGCATTTACGAATTTGTTCAGAAACTTGAAAACAAAAATGAAGAAGAAATTCGTAAAGCAAAACGATTTCCACTTCCGCAAAATCCAGAGATGTATTTTGGAGGCGTTAACACATGTATAAGTACAAATCAGCAACCGAAGCTTCAAACAACATTTGCATCATGCAAATCCTTTTCTTCTGCAAGATGCTATACCAACAGATGCTCAAGTCTATGAACAAGCATTTGATCCAAAAGCATTTCTTCCTCAACCACAAGATGTTACACCACAAGTTCCACAACAAGCTTTCTATGGTAAAAACTTTCAACCCTCAAACCTTAACACTGTCAGACTCGATACATCAAACCTTTCTAAGGTGAGTGTGGAAGTTGCCCGGGAACACATGGAGTTTCTAAACACTTTGGTGAATTCTTACTTCGAATTAGTAGCTGGACAAATTGGTAACATCAATCTAACCAGTGAAGACTATGCACAAATCAATAAGGAGGAGATGGAGTTGATTGATATCAAATGGGTGTTTGCGAGTGCAATGAGAAGGGAAAAAGATTTTATGGAGAAAACAGGAAGAACTAATATGGAGAGCAACAAGGATACTCCATACGTTTTTGACAAAAGGAAGTTTACTTGTTTCAACTATAGAGAAAAAGGGCATTTTAAAAGAGAATTCACGAAGCCTCCACAGCAAGGGAATCAATATCCTTTCAATTGAAATTAAGTTACTAACAACGAAAGAGCAATGGTTCCCGCAAACAATTCCAACCGAGCATTAGTAGTTCAAGCAGATGAACGCTATGATTGGTCTGTTCAATTGGGAAATAGTGGTGGAGGGGGAACCGCATACTATGCCAAAATTGATAACGACGGAGAATCGTCCAGAAATGATGACAGTTCATGGGATAACAGCAGTTCAGATGAAGCAGAATCAGCTTCGAGTGAAGATAAATGTGAAGATGTTAATGATGAAGTAGATAATGTGATTACTGAAACTGAATCGACGGATAGTGGCGAAACAGATTTGGAGCATGAAACTGAAGGGTCATCTTATGAGTTTTCCAAGCATCTATCATCAATCAGATCTTCCACTCTTCGTGCAGCATTCATGGCCCGTTTAGAGTGCTAATCCAGTCAGGTAAGTTTCGATAAACCTATTGTGTCTAAGTGTTTTGAATGTACAGTTTTAAAAGGTAAATACTTAGAACTTGAAGGTAAATTTGATCACACGAAGAAGCATCATCAGAGTATGATTGTAGATCTGACAAAGTGCACTAAGGCAAACACTCTTAAGAAAAACAAAAAGGAATTTAAAACAACAATTGAAACCTTAAAGAAAGATATTTCTGAATTAACAAAGAATGTTTTGAGAAAACTAACATCCATTAACAATTATATTAACATGGTTGAAGAAACAAAAAAGGAGTTAGCCTGTCCAATGTGTGAACATGATGCAATCAAACTCAAGTTAGACAGTTACTCCAACTCAAGATATGTTTTGCATCACATCATCAGTGTTCAAAAGAAGAAAGGTGATGTGAAATGTATTGGTTATCAGGCTTGTCCCCCTCCGGTTAGGCACAATTACACCAAAATGCCAGATGACGAAGATATGCCACGGTTTGAACCCACCATTCCATTTGATCTAGCTGAATTTACAGCTGGTCTAGGGTTCAATAAGTGCACATCTTCAAGTCAAGGTCAATCGGATAACATCAATGACTCAAAGTCTATGAATGATCAAAATCCTCCCATTATTGAGGATTATGATAGTTCGATGACGAGTCAGATGAAGACAAACCTAAGCAGTCAGATACGGTAACAAAAGAGGAAAATGTACCTCTTGAAAATCACATTCTCTGTGATCCTCCAGCAAAACCTTGTGTGACTGCCCATGTCAAGACTGCTGAAGCTCATGTTGAAACCTGTGAAAGCGTGAACTTGCTTTATACATTTATTGGTTCCGACAAAGTTTTCTCAAACAAAGAATTTCCCATCAAAATGTCAATCAATCTTTGATTGAGAAAGTTTTCGACGATTCTACTAGTAAGTTTTTGCGTAATTCGATCCCAAGAGTTGTAGTAACTCAGTGTGCTCCTCTCCTAAAATCTGAAGTTAGAAAGAAATACAGAAATAAAAAATTGAAACCTCAAAACAATCAACGAAAGCAAACTAACCAAGGAAATGGAAAAAGCAAACAGAGTCAAAACAAGAAGAAAATTCAAAATGTGAACTTTGTGAAATCCCAAGGGACTGATAAAATTGAATCTTTTGAAAACAAATCCAACACGGATTTTGTTAAATAAAATAAGATTTTGAAGAGAAACAGTCAGAACAACTACACACAACACACAAATTGTTGTGATGTAGGACCAAGTACCTCTAGATCACGAAGTTCATCATCAAGCTATCAAATTTATAATACTCCGAGGTTTTTTGAGCGGAGATCATGCTTTGAGTATGTAAGTGTGGGCACATTGTAAAAAACTGTCCATATCTTATAAAGGGAAAAGCAAAAATTGATGCGCCCCGTGGTAAACATTACCATGCTAAATCTGTTTCGCCAAAACTGGACCCTCGTCTTGTTAAACAACTAGAAATGAAACAGAGAAAGAAACAACAAAAAGCTATTGAAAAGGCTTTAAAATTGGAGGTTGTCCAAACACAATCGATAAAACCAACTGTTAAAATTGAGAAACAAAAACAGATTTGGAAACCAAAACCGGTAATTATTTCAGGGGGAGCACAATCCATTCCGAATAATTGGGAAAACGAAGTTCCAATTCTCGATGATGTTAGATGACCCAAGTCAATGAAGGCTTGGGTCCCCATATCCAACTTATCTTTAATGAGTGTGCAGGATGTTCCAGGAGGAACTATTGATAATCATAGAATTATTGATAGTGGAGCATCCATGCACAAGATCGACGACATGCGGCTCCAAAACATCCTTATCCAGGAGTTGTTGCCTTTGTTGGAGAGACATAAGAATGTCCGATGAGTGAAGAAAGTTTGGTGAATGAAGCTGATAACTTCAACAAGATGAAAAACAACCAACAATTTGTTTGTTTAAGGCTTGAATCGGATCTACAGGATAGGTTCAATCAAAATGTACGCGCCTGCAGCACGTCAGAAGATTATCTAAGATTCGTGTCTTGTATCTTCCACAAGAAGTTCAAAGCTTACAAGATGATCGTGCAGTGTACATGTCTCCACGGGTGTGATTGAAGAAATGTGTTGGTTGAACAAACCTATCGGGTGTGCAGATGCCTTGGCATGATTTGAACAACCGCATACTACTTCTTAAGGAGAAAAGCAAAGACCTTTGCTGGTGCAAAAACATGTGGACAACATCATGTATGGACCGTCCAAAGATGATGCGTACCAGCTTCTCCACATGCTCTCTTGCTTCTTACCAGTCGGGCCCGGAGGTTTATGATCTTGATTGCTGTGAAGAGATTTCTCAGTTTTATGAAGTAGCTGCAAAATCGACTTTGAAATCCACACCGGGTGGATATCCAGTTGGGAGAGCATACAGATTCCTGGCAATGCACATAGCAATTGCAGGATTATGGTTTTAAAATTTTCTAATCTCTTCTATCTCTGTCGATATTTAAGCTGCTTTACAGATTTCTAAAATCTTGTTCAGCACTACAGTCCAAACATATTGATCTCGAATATCATTTCACACGTGATTGTTTCAATATGAAACTCATCAATGTGGTTTTGGTCCACACCGATTACCAACATGCCAACTCATTTTTCCAAAATTTTGATAAATCATTTTATCTATTAAATTAATTTTGGTGAATGGCATCGAAGTAAAACATGAGTTAATCCACATCGGGAAATTGTTTTTGTGAATATTTTCCTTGAAGACAATCCAAAAAGATGTATTTAAAGGATTAAATTTACTTTTTGCATTGTTAGGGAGTAAATTTCAATCCGAAAAATACAAAAACATTGCAAAACGTCAAAAAGGCTAAACATGAGAAAAACAAAAATAAGTTTCCTAGCGAGAAAAAGAGAAAATGATAGTAAATTAGTGGTCTGTCAAAACCTCTTTAAACTGAAAATGAAAATGATAAGTACCTCTATATTCAATGTATCGGTAGGCTCACAATCATTTTAAAGTGTGCACAGGGCGATATAAACATAATCGACTGAAGACCAGGTGGGAACCATTCATTGGCATATGGTCTTGGTACCGAAATTTCATTTGATAGTATGCTGAGGCTCTGAGATATGCGGTCTTTATGCTTGTTTATCATCTGGGTATCATGGTTGAATCTTTCACCGAAAAATAACGGGAACGCAAGTCTAGAACTTCCATGATACCATACATACATGTAAATACTACATACGACCATCAATAAGGATAAACATATCACAATCACCCAATCAATAAGTGATAATATATCACAACTTTTATGCGCGAGTTAAGTTCGTCTCTTTATCGGTACGTTGGTACTAACTTGTTCACGGACTTACTCCTGTGCCATGCATGCATCTGAAAATCAAGTTCCTCATAAGTAAGTGATTTAATCACATTAGGCTTGTCTTCAATCAAAATAAGTGAGTATCTCACAATTTATACAGCAAAATAGATGATAAACAGTATACTCACCGGTAAGATTTTCTCTCGTGCATGTCTTGATACGGGAATGTGTCGTGAGTGGATGAACACCGGTTGGTAAGTATAAATCATACATTAATCATATCCCCTAACTGCGAGTACATCTGATAAGTTGAGCTTATGTGGACAACAATACCGATAATTACTATAGGATACTTATCTAAATGATAACTAATCGAACAACAAGTGTGTTTTGGCATGACAGTATACTAATATGATTCTCTTACCCTCGAAATTCGCAAAAAGAATGTCTGTAAATATTTATTTGTTGCTTTCTGTCTTTACATTTAAAAATTAAAAAATGTCAAAAAGATTTTAGGTGAGTTTTAATATAAATTTTATAAAAGCCAAAATGATTTTGCTTCTAGTTTATTTTTTATTGACCGATGTTGGAACTCGAGTCTATCCTACCTAAAATCCTGATTGTAAGCCGGAAAACAATTATATCTTCATAAATGGTTGAAGTTGACAAGCTTTGAATGTTAATGGATTAAAACTGAACTATCTTAAAAACTCTCAAAGTATTGTCAGTTGGTAGTTGAATGAGAGTTGGTCTCACGTGTGTCATTTACTAATATTGCTTAAAATCAATCCTTCATGAAATTTTCAAATGAAAATTCTCTAAGGTTGATCAAATCCCTGCAGTTGTTCTCGTTACGCATTTAGCTTTGTTGTGTGTGAAGATATGGCATCCAAGCAAGCTAAAAGACAAAGAGAACGAGTTTGAAGGAAAAGTTATGGGAGTAAAGACACAACATAAATGCAAGTCATGGATCAAGAAGATCAATTCAGAGATGACCACTTATCAACACCACAAGATATATTCAAGGGGGCATTTGCTGATGCACCTCCTGACTATGACACGTGAAGACATCTAAAGATCCGATAGTGTAAAGAACGAACCATCACGAGCAGCATCCAAGGGGGAGTTTGTTGATGCATATTTGTGTGGATGCGACTCGAACCTATTCGGTTCAGTTCAACTCAGTTCGGTATTCACACCAGAAGCTCATTGTCCAAAGCAGGCCATTAGAAAAGAAGACAAAAGACTAAGCAACATCCAAGGGGGAATTTGTTGATACACTTTTTTGTCTGTCGCTTGTTCTTAGTTATGACAATAATTGCACGGTCTTTGTTTGTTGCGTCTGTAAAGTTTTGGTCGTGTCGACCGAATCAAGATATCATCCTATCTTGATTTAGTACGACGATTAGTTGTTTGTGTTGTAAAACAGTTGCATGTGTGCATACTGTTAAGTCTTGTGTTTCTTATTCTGTTGTCTGTGCAGTATGTCTGTTAGCAAGGTTCCCCAAAGAACCACTTCTTCGTGAGAGTGAGTTGTCGTTCGTACGAGTGAGTTGTCCTTCGTACGAGCCATTTCTTGTTCGTGCGAGTGACCATTCAAGAAGAACTTGCTTGTTCGTACGAACAAGTTGCTTGTTTGTACGAGTGACCATTCAAGTCTAACCATTTGCTTGTTCGTACGAGTGACAATTAGAGTCTAACCTTTTGCTTCTTCATACAAGCAAGTTGGTGGTTCGTACGAGCCATGTGCTTGGTCGTGCGAGTGACAAGTTGCATGCACCTATATAAACAGACATGCATCTCATAATTTCAGCAAGGAGAGCTAAGAGATCACAGAGAGTAATAGAGAGATAAGCAGTTTATTAAATAGTGTATGTACTGGGTCTCTCTACAAATCAATTTAGTGAATATTTGAAGATATATCTTTTGTTATATTGGTTGTGCTCTTGCTTTGGTTTGCATACACACTTGGATTCCGCACTCGTGTGTGTGTTAAACAACAAGGAAGTAGGTTAATCTTGATCCTCCAAGTGGACCTAAAAATATTAACACCGTTTTTTAACATATGACCGTTGCTCCATCGGTCAAAAAGCATAACAATCCACATTTCAAGCTCATGAATGCTTGTTATTGTGCTGGTAAAGCCTCAATAGTGCCCCCTATAGCGCTGACAGTATGGAGGTGAAGGGCGCTATTGTTCTCTTCCGGCTAAGGTGGCATTGGGTTAGCATCCCATTAAATACCATCTGAAACTGATAACAATTGCGATATGAAATCACTAGCCATCGGTACAATTCGGTTAGGGGTAGTCATATGGGTCGGGTTTAACCGTTCACATTCAAATGGGTTAAAATTGTATCCATGTAGATTTAAGTAACCCATGTTCACGACCACCCATAATTATTTGTACTTTTCTTTTTATGGTTACAACATTTTTTAATGCAATTTATTTCAATGCTTTTCTACTTGTACTTTAGGTTTTGTAGGTAGTAAGCCGTTTTCTTCTTTTGAGTTATTGGTTACCTTCCATCGCTAGCTTGAGTTTAGCCTCTTGAGTGCTGTTCTTTGGATCCTAAATTGATTCTAATGGTGAATGAGTGAATATGTTGTCACACCTCAACTCGCAACGGATTTAGTACGGGGTATGATGATTGTTCATAACATATGACACTATTATAAGTTTAAATATTTAAAGCATACAAATTAAATTGTCACATATAATCATAGAAATGTTCAACAAAAATTCAAACCATATTCAAAAGATATAACTAATAATAATAATCCATTTTATTACTAAGGCACATCATATATGTATTCAACCTTCAATCCACTCACACTTGTGTACCTGTATCATTCGTAAAAAAGTTTTGGCTCAACAATAAGTTGGTGAATACATCTTAGTTTTAGAAAAGAAAACTTAACAGTTTGGTTTATTAATGTAACACCTCGTAAAATTCGTGTTCGGTAATATACTGACACGTGTACATGCCCTCGGATCATACCTCAATGAGTTAGCCACTCAAACATGTGCAAAATTATAAAATTTTCATAAGCTTATCTGTAACTTACGGTCAAGGACCGTAAGCTATGGTCTAAAGCTGCTGAATGAATTTTTCATTAATCATAAGCTACGGTCTGTCGACCGTAGCCTATGGCGAGGTCTGAAAACCTCTATTTTTCACTATTTTAACTTTCAGTAAATGACCCAAAGGCCCCTAGACTACATTATTTTCGTGTTACTCGTTTAAACAAGTTATTTCTCGACCCGAACAACTTCCGGGTGACGGGATATCTCTTGATTTACCATCCTTGAGTATTTCGCTTCTTCACCAAACCTTTAACTATACTAATTTGGGTAATTTAACCCATGAAACCATAAATATTCGTATTCTTCATGTTTAAGCTAGTAAACACTTATAAGTCGTAAAAACACCTAGTGTGACATTCGTTAATGTTCGGTTATTCGTACTCTTCTTTAATACATCTCGTGTTGAACGAAAAGAACTAGTTGTGTCATTATGTCATTGAATTTAAGTCAAGGAACAATTCATGAAAATCCATAAACTATTTTTGAGGGGCTAAATGTGTCAAAACCCCAATTTTTTTGACAAGATGCCACCTCTCCTACAAATTGCCACACTCTTGCAGCTCTTGACACCTTGCTAGACACTTTTGAATATCCTACAACACCTCTAACACCTAGCTTCATCTTCACACACCTTCTTGCACTATAAATAGCCCACTAGTTCACCTCATTCTTTGCTCATTCACTTTTTCTCCTCTCTATTACACTCTTGGAAGTTCCTGACCATCTAGGAGCTTCCCGTTGAGTTCTAAACTTCTCTTGGATCACTTGTAAGTGTTCCATCTCTGCTCTTTCTTTTTATAGGCTTTTAATAGCCAAAAATCAAGCATTTTCGACAAATGCCTTGACTTTCGGTTAAGACCATTATAGTCCAGCCATTGTTCAAAATGAACATGGCTAAGTGATCGCAATTAGAAGGTATTAATCCCTTAAAAGGGCACCTCCTAAGGATCACGTTTACTAGGTCAATTAACGGGTCAAAGTTTATGTTTTAAAAAGTCAAACGGGTTAGATTTTATAAAAATTATAATCTAAGTTTATATATGTTATAAATATGTTTTTGACACTTAAACAAGTTAGTAATAATTATTAGAATATGTGGGAACATGTTCGATCCATCAATTTCAGTCCTAGAGTCGGTTCGCAACCGAAAGTCGCGAAGTTTGACTTCTGCTTTGACTTTCGATTCTGACCCGACTTAGATTAGTTAACTTCTGACTTATAGGCGCATTATGATCGTAATACAATGTAGCATAACCCTCTGAGGTTATATTACATGATCATAATCATAATCTAAGTTTATGCACTAAATGTCAATCTTTGACTAAAATGCCCTTTTTACATAAAACAAGATTATAATCAACAATGAACTTGCAAACAAATTACCTACTGATATGTTAATGTAATTAACATATTATGATGTTAATATTCTAATCATAAACAAATTTTAATATAACATCGTAAACTATACTCTTAAAAGACCAAATGCCCTTTCGGTGCATAGTATGGTTTTAAACCACAAATCACACTTATGTGTGCTATCTTACTGATCATATATCACAAATTAAGTATTTTTCCAGAATGTTTATGATCACAACATCATAATACATGCAAGCTCTTTTTTATACCACACATAAATGGTTAAAACGCCTTATAAGGCGTAGTCTCGTTTTAAAACCTCAACGGGCATATAAGTTGATATCTTACTGATATTACAACTTATTTAAAGTATAGTGACATATAGAACTTTTTCATGACTTATCCGGTTACCCGATATCGCTTATATGCGTACGGTTAAATATATATAACTGGTTTACGAAAATTAACCAAAACGGGTTTAACCTTATCATTTTAATCTCAAATTCAAGAATGTTAATTGTTTACCCATGACATACAAGTCTTAAGTACTTGTTGGGTTTAAACTACATTATATCCGGCCATTGATTAATCTAGCTTATTGTACCGTTTTGATCCTTTAAGCTAGTCGGTCTAAGTCTATGACTTAAATAGGACTGTTAGCATTCTAATTGGTTAGCTTATGCCATTATTCCGGACTAAAGTCTTCTAGTAAATGCTATCTGCACTTATCTAATTGATTAAATGGTTGAGTTAATATAAACTTGCATTTAAATCAAGTGCAAGCTCAGTTAAATACTCTTGACTTATTTTCCCTATACGGGCTTGGGTTACGGTAAATTATTAACGCTTGGTCGGAAATGGGATCAATTGAATGCCGGATTATGGCTAGTAAATCCGCATATTCCGTTTGATCAGTTTTGTTTGAAAACTTAAACATTTGGGGTTAACGACCGTGTCTTAGATCCTCGGCCCATTTAAGTTACTAATGGCCACGACCAAAGCACTGGTGTAGGCATACACCTGACAGATGTGAATGCTAAAATTTTACCCACAAGTTGGGGATAACTCCTTCGTGGGTCCATAAGTGGTGTGTTAGTTAATCATGTCTCGGTCTCTGTACTAGGCCCCATATGTATTGATAAACATGTGAATCTGTTAATAAGGTTATACATATAACTTTCCCAAGTTATAAAAGATTTTTCATGCCCTGTGCACTTAAAATGTTTTCCAAACGAATTAGTTAATTGTATTTACCAGCGAAAGCTGACGTATTTTCAAAAGACTAAGTTGCAGGTACAATACGAAATAGGTTGGAAGCTACTTGGTAGTGATATAAGAGGATCTTGCAAATCCTTAGATCTGCCCTAAAGTTTGTTATACATCTTTTGTATATTTTACGATCTGCCTTTGGATTTTTCATTATAAGCCGTCTGTATATTACTTTCGTACTTTGCACATTTGGTTTCTAATAGTAATTTAAACTCCAAAACTTCCGTTGTGCTGTGTTAATTGACTATGATGATATCAACTTATGTCACGATATTCTCCACCCGGGCCCGCCAGTGTTTGGTTGGAAATTCGGGTTGTGACAATTAATTCTTTAAAATAACTAACATGCAACTCTAAGTGCTTATGTGACATCAACAAACATCAAACAATCCAACATTTTCACAAATCACCACAACTTCCAACAATTAATATTTTCAACAGTTCACCACAACGACATTTAATAACGAAACAAAGACTATGAAAAAATATGAGATTCAAGCCCCGAAGATCAAATCTACAAGACAATGGTGGCAATAGCCAGTTCAACCCATGGCCGTGGGAAACCGGTCACCCTGGTGGATCCACATGAAACAATATAACACAAATCGAGTAACAAGTAGATAAATATATAAGAAACAAGTTTATGAAACTTAAGATACAAGTAACGAAACACGTAACGACACTTTGATTTGCATGTTGACAATAAGAAACAAGAAAATATATAAGAATATGACACAAATCGAGTAACAAGTAGATACATATATATGAAACAAGTTTATGAAACATAAGATACAAGTAACGAAACACATAAAGACACTTTGATTTGCATGTTGACAATAAGAAACAAGAAAAGGTTAAGACACATTATACACCCCAAAAAGATTAAGTGACAAAACGAGAGAAAGTAAAAAATCAACTTACAGTTTGCGTTCCGTTAAATCCTTAAGCAAAAAAACGCACGAGTATTCGGGAAAATAATTCCAAAAGACAAAAGTCATCCTAAAGAAATATGACACCAAAATACTAAATAATCAACATACTAAAGATATATAAAATAACACATCTTATACTTAGGGCTTTTGTCTAATAAAAAATATAAATTAATACTAACATCCTAACTATTTAAATTAATAAATGTAACTAGATAATTATATAACATACTAATCCTATTAATCATAATAAATATATATATATTAATCTCATTAGTCACTACAATATATCTTAAGTCAAATTTCAAGATATATGTATAACTTTGTCTAAAACACACCTCTTATATATAAAGATAACTAATTATGAAACTGAAATATCAAGTCATGTAAAATACACATTTTTATATTATTACATATCACATGTCTAATTTAGAAAATCCATTTTCGTAATATTATTATGTAATCCATTATAAATTCCTTAATCTATTTATTTTTTAGAAATTCAGAAAAACAAGTTCACGAGTCTTATATTTGAAGGAAACCATATTTTTTATATAATTCTCTACAAGACATAAGCTAATCATCAATCCAAAAGAAATCTATATGACATCTATAAATTCATAAATTTGTCACAACACACCAAATATGATGACAAGCAATATACTAAGTACACTTTTAATCAAAATACAATCCTACATCAAAAGTCTTAATTCTAAGATTAAGAACCCTAGAAAAAAAAAAGAAATAAAGTTCGTTTAGAAATTGCCTCTATCATAGGAGGGATAGTGAGGTTTATAGAGCTCTAAAAATGAAAGAATATAGGCTTTAGAATTACCTACTTCGGTGAAGAAATAAGGAAGATATCAAGTAGCAAAGTTCCAAGTCCTTTGTGACGATCCTTGTCCAAATTGCAATTGAGATGAAAGTTGATATGGAGATTTAATATAGAGGGTATAAGGTATGATGTGGTTGTAGAGAATTCTTCAAATTGTTTGCAAAAGTTGAAAATGTTTAGAGTTCCTAGAGAGATGAGAAATGGTAGCTTAATTGATTTTTATTAGACTAATAATGTTGTGTTAATTAGTCGTTTAAGTGTGCAATAAGTCTACCATTAAAACATAATTAAATAGGACAATAAGCAAGCCAAAATGTTGAGAATTCGAGGATTCTAGAATCTAATAATTTTATTAATTTAATTATTATACTAGCAATTATAACAATTAATAACAATGAAATAAATAATCACTAAAAAATCACAAGTAATAATAAAGAAATTCATATATTCATTTATTTCTTTTAGGTTTCAGTTTTACAAACGAGTTATTATAGATCAAGTGTCCAATCGAGTTTTTTATAAAATTAACACTTTTTCATTTCACAAATATTTGCTTTAATTAAATTACTACACAACAAAATATATATAATAAGTTATAAACATTTGCCTTTATATTTATTACGGTTCGGATCCGATTTTCAAAATGGGTTGGTTTTTCTAAGATCTGTTTTTTACCGGTTCCTCGCACCTTCAAAATTGTCCGCTTCAAGCCCGATGGGTTGCTCATCTAGGACTCAAGGATTTGTTTTTGGTTGCCCCGGTGGAGACTTCCCAGCAGGTCACATATCCTAGTACTACACTCACTAGAGTATTCTTAACTGTGGAGTTTTCATGTGCTCTATAGCTGTTAGGAACTGAGTTTGATATTGATGTGATTGTTTTAGATGAAATCAATGAAAGAAGATAATAATCAATAAAACAGTGCAGCAGAAATGTGTAAAACTTTGAAATCACAATAATAGAAAGATTGTTTTCATTGACATGCTTTGTAATATTAATCACATATGCATGCAAATTACAAACTCCCCCTCAGCCTAAGATCTCCCTAATTTGTTTCGTACAAAATGTGCATAAGAAGTGATGGATAGAACAGTACATGCATTATTCTATTTATAGTACATTACAAACCACTGAGCATCTTGGCTGACGTCACTACGAAAGTGACATTTAACAACCTAACAAACTCTAACCTTTGATAGACCTAATCATTGTTACATTAAAATACGATATAAACTCTGATGAAACAACTGTTGAGATATCCTCTGTTGGACTTTATCCTTTGTTAATCTGCTGGAGACTTTAATTCAACAGACTTTATCTTCATCAGAGTTTCTCATCAGCAGACCTTGGACTCCAGCAGATCTTAGCCATTGATTAGATCTTGTGAACAGTCTTTAAGTCTCAGCAGAGATTGGGCAGATCTTTATTATAAAGGATCAGATGTTAGAGATTGTTTTGACTTTTCAATTATCTGTTCTTTTGTAGGGTTCAATAGATCCAACAATGTCCCCCTAGAACAGATGATGCCAAAACTCTTCTTTATTTCTGATCTTTATTTCTCAACAAAAATTCCCTAATTTTCCCTTTAAACTGTAGTTCAAAGTTCATAGAGAACATGTCTTTAAAATCGCTTTATAATTTTAGGTTAAGTAGATCTTGGAGATCAGCTGCATCCAGTGTCACACCCCGACCCGCAGCGGAAATAAGAGTCGGGGCATAATTGGGTTATCACCAAAGCACATGACATTTACTATTATGTTCCATTATTAAATGAAGTCAAAGTTACATTTCTCAAACGTTCAAACATGTTCATTCATTACAAAGGAAAATAACCAAACATAATAATCCAAATACTAAATCGTTTTATTTCTTCTAATCCAGGTCCTACGTGTTCCTAGCTGCTGCTGGTTCACCTGTATCATGTGTAAAATGGGAGGTTTTTGGGTCAACATAAGTTGGCGAGTGAACCTTATAGATAAACATTAATAATGACTTTCTGGTTAGTTTATCAATAAAATATTGTGCATAATCATAAAAGAGCATATGTATGAAATCAAGCAATGGCAACATCAGATACAATTATAACATACATTAACAATCGATAGCATACATGAACATACCAACATCATATGATAATTAACATAAATGAACTGTGAGATCGAGGCTCAATCAAACGGAGCCGATCGTATTGCATGAACTGAAAATGTAAATTGAACTGTGCGCTCAAGGCTCAATCAAACGGAGCCGAGCGTATTGCATGTATTGAAATGTAAATAAAATGACCGATCAAGGCTCAATCAAACGGAGCCGATCGTGCGGGCACGCCCTGATCAACCGCATAATAAAATGGGGATCAAACTCAACCTCGAGGGATGGGGAGCTACGGCCTCAGCAATTGCATGTACTGAAATAATAATTTGCAAACAATAATAACTACTTATCAGCAACAACTAACACACATGTCATGGTATGATATATGCACAATAACTTAGTTATAATAAGTAAGTGAACAAGACACATGATACACCCCAAAAACGTGATTAAAACGGGGAATTTGAAGGGTTCACTCACATTGGGTGCGTTGGATTTGAGTTGATGAGATGCGCACGATTTAGACGAAACGAGTCAACGAGGAATCACTGACCTAAATAATAATGGGAAAAATATATTAAATGGATGGATTTTATTAAAGATTTTAATGGGATTTTTAGATATATTTTTTTTTGTGAGTTTATGGCTATTTTCTATCCTTAAAAATGTTATTTTTAAGTATTTTTAATTGATTTTTAATTTAAATTAAACAAATAAATATTTAAAAAAAAATAATATTTTTTTACTGTTTGACCGTTGACCGTTGACCGTTGACCGGTTCGGTCAGCGGTAATACTTGCGCCGAGCGGGATTCGAACCGGTGACCTTCCGTTCACGCGCACGTAGCTCTACCAACTGAGCTACGTGACTAACCCGTTAGGATTCCAGTTTTAATTATATTTATACACTTATTCGAATTTACCGAAAATTCCTTTATTTTGCAAAACGTTTTAATCCCATTGAACCGGTGTTTGTGACGGGACTCGATCGCGCGACGTGCAGTTTGTTTTGCACACAGTCCACCGCTGGACTGTGTGTCTAACCCGGTTATATTCTTGAATTATATTATACTTAACAACTACTCGATCTAACCCGGTTAGTTTTATGAATAAAAAGGAATGTTATTACGCAGTGTGTGTGTAGTAAGGATCGAACTCGGGACTCGTATATAAACTTTGCACACAGTCCACCGCTGGACTGTGTGTCTAACCCGTTAACTATCCGAATTTTATTTACTCTTAACCCGATTTTTTTTAGGTTCGTCTTCTTCACTATAATTACCGGTTTTTACTCAGACCACTGGTTCAGGGTTCTACTACTTAAATAACACGATTACTAATTTGAATGAACAAACCGAACAGTTTGGGGAAAAGAAATACCGGACAGGTCGTCTTCTTCAGAAAGTCCGGCAAGAACAGGTAACTCTGTTTTTGAACCTCCGGCTGAGAGAGTCTAACAACAGAATTAAAGAATTAGATTTGAAATTGAACCAGAGTACATGGATTATTAGCACGATTGAATGTGTTTACCGTTAACTAGCGTGTTTCCGGCGAATTCCAGAGTTTCTCCGGCGAACCCAGAAAATCCAGCAAAGTCTTCTGTGACTGATTTTGAGTGACGGAATAATGTTAGTAGTGTCCTAACAATAGATTGAAACAGCAAGAGAGGAAAATCTTACTGGTTTGAGTTGAACACGGTTTTCCGGCGAGATTTGCAGAGAATTCCGGCGACAGTTTTCTTGTGCTCAAAAGACTTGAAATTGCGACGAAAAGGGATTTGAGTGTATTTGAGACGGTCCTGAATCGTATAAATGATTGGAATCTGAATTATTTGGAGTTTGAATGTCTTTCGGTTTCAAAAACCCAAAACTTGAAGTTTATTCAATCTGAACTTTAATTAGAAACCGATATTCATCGGTTATAAGTTAACTAAGCGAACAAAAACTGATTTGGCGGTTCGGTTTACCGATTTCCGTTATTCAGATATCATTAACCGTTAAGTCGTGTTTGTGTATAAAATTCAATTGTTTTCATAATGTTAACAGAAAACAATTGGTGGCGGAGTGGTTAAAAGATCGGTAGATAAGTCGTTGGAGGCAGTTGACCCGGGTTCGAGTCCGGTCAGCTCCAAATATTTTTTATTTATTTTATTTTAACTTTTTATCAAATATAATTTATAGTTTAGTTTATATATTAATTATGTAACATTTAAACTCAAAATACTCATAAATACTTAATGTCATTTCATAACTTGGTATTTGATTACAAAACGGAGCGGGTTTTGGAGACCCGATTTATACAAATGTTACAGTATCCCCTACTTTTAGGAATTTCGTCCCAAAATTTAAACAGTTGAAGTAGTAGGGAAAAGATGAGGGTATTTTTCACGCATTGAGTCTTCACGTTCCCAAGTAAACTCAGGTCCCCGTTTCGACTCCCAACGTACCCTAACAATAGGAATGCGACTTCGACGTAGACGCTTTTCTCCATAGTCCATAATCTCTACTGGCCTTTCAATAAATTGCATGGATTCATCAATCTGAATATCCTCCAGTGGAATATGAAGATTCTCATCAGCGAGGCACTTCTTCAAGTTCGACACGTGGAATGTGGGATGAATTCTGTCGAGTTCTTCCGGTAGGTCAAGCTTGTAAGCTACAGGACCTACTCTTTCGAGTATCTTGAAAGGTCCTACGTAACATGGTGCTAGCTTTCCCTTTTGACCAAAACGAACTACTCCCTTCCACGGTGACACTTTTAAAAGCACATGATCACCAACGCTAAACTCCAAGGGCTTCCGTCGTTTATCTGCGTAACTCTTTTGACGACTTTGAGCCGCTAGAAGATTGTTTCGGATTTGATGAATCTTATCTGTGGTTTCTTGGATCAATTCTGGGCCAGTAATTTGTGCTTCCCCAATTTCGTGCCAACAAACAGGAGATCGACACTTTCGACCATATAAAGCTTCAAAAGGTGCCATGCCGATGCTAGAATGATAACTGTTGTTGTACGAAAATTCGACTAACGGTAGGTGGGCGTCCCAATTTCCCTTGAAGTCTATGACACATGCTCTAAGCATGTCCTCAAGGGTTTGAATGGTGCGCTCAGACTGTCCATCAGTTTGAGGATGATAGGCGGTACTGAGATCTAGTCGAGTGCCCATAGCGGATTGTACTGCCTGCCATGTTCGTGAGGTGAAACGACCATCACGATCAGAAATAATACTTAACGGAACTCCATGTCGGCTGACGATTTCGTTGATATAAATACGAGCAAGCTTTTCGTTCTTGAAATCTTCTCGAATAGGAATAAAGTGAGCTGATTTTGTGAGTCGGTCTATAATCACCCATATAGTGTCATACCCACTAGAAGTGCGAGGTAACCCGGTAATGAAATCCATGGTTATATTTTCCCACTTCCAGACAGGTATTTCTGGTTGGACTAGAAGTCCTGAGGGTCTTTGGTGTTCAGCCTTTACTTTAGAACAAGTGAGACACTTGGAAACAAAAACGGCAATATCTTTCTTCATTCCAGGCCACCAATAGGTGTACCGTAGGTCTTGATACATCTTATCGGCTCCTGGGTGTATAGAATATCGCGACTTATGGGCTTCATGCATGAGTGTTTCACGAAGATTGATGTGGTTAGGAATCCATATACGATCTAGGTAATACAAAATACCATCAGATTTAGTTTCCAGCTTTAGCTCGGCCCCACAAGACATTTCCTTTTGTACATCTTCCTCTGTTATTGAAACGTGTTGAGCTTCTCGAATTTGATCCTTAATATTGGTTATAATTTGCGAACATAGAAGATGAATGGAGTTCGCATAACCCTTTCGACTAAGTGCATCAGCCACCACATTTGCTTTACAGGGTGGTATCTGATTTCACAGTCGTAATCATTTAGGAGTTCGACCCATCTTCGTTGCCTCATATTTAACTCTTTCTGATTGAAGATATGTTGAAGACTCTTGTGGTCAGTGTATATTTCACACTTCGTACCATAAAGATAATGTCTCCATATCTTAAGAGCGAATACAACGGCTCCAAGTTCAAGGTCATGAGTGGTGTAGTTCTTTTCGTGTGTCTTGAGTTGCCTTGAGGCATAAGCTATGACTTTCCCTCTTTGCATGAGAACGCAACCTAATCCTTGTCCTGACGCGTCGCAATAGACTACAAAATCATCACAACCTTCAGGAAGATTGAGGATTGGTGCATCACAAAGTTTTCGCTTGAGAGTTTGAAAAGCTTCTTCTTGCTTGGGCCCCCATACAAATGGTTTCCCTTTATGGGTTAAAGCCGTGAGTGGCACCGCAATGCGAGAGAAGTTTGAAATGAATCGACGATAGTAACCAGCAAGTCCAAGAAAAGACCTTACTTTAGTTGGCGTACGTGGAGCTTGCCATTCCTGAACTGCTTTGATCTTTGATGGGTCCACATGTATTCCTTTGTCATTGACTACATGCCCGAGAAATTGCACCTCTTTTAACCAGAATTCACATTTAGAGAACTTGGCATAAAGCTTTTCCTTTTCTAGAAGTGTAAGAACAAGTCGCAGATGACGCTCATGATCAGCTTTGGATTTTGAATAGATAAGAATATCGTCAATGAACACAATAACAAATCGATCAAGGTAAGGTTTGCAGACTCTATTCATTAGGTCCATGAAAACAGCTGGTGCGTTGGTTAATCCAAACGGCATAACCATGAATTCATAGTGACCATATCGAGTTCGAAAAGCAGTTTTAGGGACGTCTTCTTCATGCACTCTAAGCTGATGATAGCCAGATCGAAGGTCGATTTTCGAAAAGCAACTGGCACCTTGTAGTTGGTCAAGAAGGTCATCTATACGAGGTAAAGGATATCGATTTTTGATAGTTAACTTGTTGAGCTCTCTGTAATCGATGCACATGCGAAAAGATCCATCCTTCTTCTTTACAAAAAGTACAGGTGCACCCCAAGGCGATGAGCTGGGGCGTATAAATCCCTTGTCAGTCAACTCTTGCAATTGACTGGCTAGCTCTTGCATTTCAGAGGGGGCTAACCTATATGGAGATTTTGCCACTGGTGTAGCACCAGGTATAAGATCGATACGAAATTCGACATCTCTGATTGGAGGAAGTCCTGAAATGTCGTCGGGAAAAACTTGTGGAAAATCTTTTACAACAGGAATATCTTCAAGTTTCTTTTCTGCGGTTCCCTTCTTGATGATATGGGCTAAAAACGCGACATAATTCTTGCGAAGGTATTTTTGAGCTTGAAGGCAAGACATTAAGTTGAGTCCTTTCGCCGAGGTTTCTCCAATAATTCGAAGAGTCTGACCGTTTGAAAGAGGAATACGAATAAATTTCTCACGACATACAACTTCCGCATTATGCTGACTGAGCCAATCCATTCCGACTATGATGTCGAAACTTCCCAGCTTCATAGGAATAAGATCGACTGAGAAATCGTGGTCGTTTAGGGTGAGCGTACAGTTGCGTAAAATAGAGTCTAACGAAACTGGTTTTCCATCTGCAACTTCCACTGTTATGGATTCCGCGAGCTTATCTCGATTTTTACTTAAGATAGGTTCAAACTCTAATGACCCGAAACTTCTATCCGCACCAGTATCAAATAACATAGAGGCATATCTACCATTTATAAGAAACGTACCGTTGACCACATTGCCGTCAGCTCTGGCCTGGTTTGCGTTAATATTGAAAGCCCTTCCCCTAGCAGGTGGAGGAGCTTGGTTCGCTTGATTCACAGGATTGGCTTGGGCCTGAGCATGAATAATATTAACCAGTCTTGGACAAGTGTTCCTGAAATGACTTGGATCTCCACAATTGAAACATGCCCGCATAGGTTGGCCCATAAGGTAGTTGGGTTGATAGTATGTTTGGGCTAAATGTTGAGTGGGTGGGAATGGTTGTTGTTGTTGGGCTTGACCCATAAATTGTTGGTGGGTTTGGGTTATAGGTTGATGGCGGTTTGTTCGTTGAGGCGCGCGGCAGTGTTGAACAGTGTGTCCAGCGCGACCGCAGCTGGTACAGTATTGGCAAGGGTAGTCAGGGGAGTGGTGATACTGACAACGGTTACATTTTGGTAGTGGTCCTGTGTATGGTCTTTTATATGGCGCGGGTGGAGGAGTGGCTTGAGTGATGGGTGCAGCAGGAACAGGGGTGTTGGTATGGGTGACTGCAAAGTTCCTGTTGTTACGCTTCCTCTTGTTAGCAAATTTAGAGGAAGGGGTGTGGTGGTTTGAGGTTTGTCCCTCCGCAGGGGTTTTCTTCTTTTCTTCCTTGAACTTCCCATTGCGAATTCGGTTTTCGGTCAGTTCTGTTGCCAACTCCATGGCAGCTTCGAGTGTTACCGGTGAAACGCTGAGGACCGAATCTTGGATTTTCGAGGGAAGTCCTCGAATGTAATGTTCGATCAGACGGTAGGTTGGAGTGAATAAGTTTGGTACCATCTGGTTCAACTCCAAGAACCTTTTGTTGTAAGTAGAGTGATCACCATCTTTTTGCTTCAGGGCATGAAATTCATCTTCCAATTTCTTAATTTCACTCCTAGGACAGAATCGCCTAGTCATGATTTCCCTTAACTCCTCCCAAGTTAAGGCCATCGCATCTTCCGTTCCCCTCTTTCCTTTCTCCGTATTCCACCAAGTGAGAGCTACACCAAGTAGTCTCCCGGTGGCATAACGAACTTTGCGATCCTCAGGACAATCGCAGTTTAAGAAAACGTTTTCCATCTCCTCGAACCAATGTAGGAGAGCAGTGACTCCCTCAGTCCCTTCGAATTTTGGGGGATCGCAAGACTTAAAATGTTTGTAGGAGCATTTGATGGTAGGAGGGACGTTGATGATCTGGTCCTGTTGTTGAGGAGGGTTAGTAGAATTTGCAGCAAGGGCTTGTTGTACTTGTACTACGATGTCAGGTAATATCGTGGCCATTTGGTTGGCGATATGAGTGGCCAAACGTTCCTGAGACTTTTCCGATTTCCTACTCCTTCGATGCGGTCTAGACGCCATCTACAGGATCATAAAATGAGAAGATTGTGAGTTTATGGTATCTTTTAGGTGTCATGTGTCTTTAAAAAGAATGAAATTAACATAAATATCAATAATGCAACTACATCCGAAGGATGTCTTGGGTTCGCTCATGTTGGGCCTCAAATGTCCCCCATACCTTCACCTATATAGCCATGTGGGCCCCCATGGCTATTGGCTTGGTAGGATTCACATTAGTATTGGCAATTTAACACTCGCATCCCCCGAATGCTAACCACAAAATATGCTCATGAGATGTTTGGTCGGAACGTGTCCAGGTGTAGACACAATGACAACTCAAAGTGGGATTAGCTCTCACGACGTTTGGTATAGCATGCTTTGGCCTAATAGGTATTTCGTACTCTCATCGTTAGTCCCCAGGTAGGCAAACTGGTCCTTTATTTTGGATTTATACGAATTCCAGCCTAGACAGGACGTTCCGACTACCGGTACTAGTACCCTTCCAGTTACTACATGCCCGTCATGAGAACTCACTTTGATGAGATTTGAAAACACGAAAATCATTGTAAAATCAATCATGATGTGGTGTGTGCTTGCATGGATGTGATATGTTATGATCATACGATTTCATGATAGGCATTGTTTGATAATACATACTTATGAACATGCTTGAATAATATCAAATGTAACATTTAACATAAACATATAAACATCATGAAATTTGGCATATAACACACAAAATTCTTATAAGTTTCTAATCGACTATAGTATAGGCTCTAAGGGTCTAATAACCTATCCTATATCCCTATAGTCATGGCTCTGATACCAATCTGTCACACCCCGACCCGCAGCGGAAATAAGAGTCGGGGCATAATTGGGTTATCACCAAAGCACATGACATTTACTATTATGTTCCATTATTAAATGAAGTCAAAGTTACATTTCTCAAACGTTCAAACATGTTCATTCATTACAAAGGAAAATAACCAAACATAATAATCCAAATACTAAATCGTTTTATTTCTTCTAATCCAGGTCCTACGTGTTCCTAGCTGCTGCTGGTTCACCTGTATCATGTGTAAAATGGGAGGTTTTTGGGTCAACATAAGTTGGCGAGTGAACCTTATAGATAAACATTTAATAATGACTTTCTGGTTAGTTTATCAATAAAATATTGTGCATAATCATAAAAGAGCATATGTATGAAATCAAGCAATGGCAACATCAGATACAATTATAACATACATTAACAATCGATAGCATACATGAACATACCAACATCATATGATAATTAACATAAATGAACTGTGAGATCGAGGCTCAATCAAACGGAGCCGATCGTATTGCATGAACTGAAAATGTAAATTGAACTGTGCGCTCAAGGCTCAATCAAACGGAGCCGAGCGTATTGCATGTATTGAAATGTAAATAAAATGACCGATCAAGGCTCAATCAAACGGAGCCGATCGTGCGGGCACGCCCTGATCAACCGCATAATAAAATGGGGATCAAACTCAACCTCGAGGGATGAGGAGCTACGGCCTCAGCAATTGCATGTACTGAAATAATAATTTGCAAACAATAATAACTACTTATCAGCAACAACTAACACACATGTCATGGTATGATATATGCACAATAACTTAGTTATAATAAGTAAGTGAACAAGACACATGATACACCCCAAAAACGTGATTAAAACGGGGAATTTGAAGGGTTCACTCACATTGGGTGCGTTGGATTTGAGTTGATGAGATGCGCACGATTTAGACGAAACGAGTCAACGAGGAATCACTGACCTAAATAATAATGGGAAAAATATATTAAATTGATGGATTTTATTAAAGATTTTAATGGGATTTTTAGATATATTTTTTTTTGTGAGTTTATGGCTATTTTCTATCCTTAAAAATGTTATTTTTAAGTATTTTTAATTGATTTTTAATTTAAATTAAACAAATAAATATTTTAAAAAAAATAATATTTTTTTACTGTTTGACCGTTGACCGTTGACCGGTTCGGTCAGCGGTAATACTTGCGCCGAGCGGGATTCGAACCGGTGACCTTCCGTTCACGCGCACGTAGCTCTACCAACTGAGCTACGTGACTAACCCGTTAGGATTCCAGTTTTAATTATATTTATACACTTATTCGAATTTACCGAAAATTCCTTTATTTTGCAAAACGTTTTAATCCCATTGAACCGGTGTTTGTGACGGGACTCGATCGCGCGACGTGCAGTTTGTTTTGCACACAGTCCACCGCTGGACTGTGTGTCTAACCCGGTTATATTCTTGAATTATATTATACTTAACAACTACTCGATCTAACCCAGTTAGCTTTATGAATAAAAAGGAATGTTATTACGCAGTGTGTGTGTAGTAAGGATCGAACTCGGGACTCGTATATAAACTTTGCACACAGTCCACCGCTGGACTGTGTGTCTAACCCGTTAACTATCCGAATTTTATTTACTCTTAACCCGTTTTTTTTTAGGTTCGTCTTCTTCACTATAATTACCGGTTTTTACTCAGACCACTGGTTCAGGGTTCTACTACTTAAATAACACGATTACTAATTTGAATGAACAAACCGAACAGTTTGGGGAAAAGAAATACCGGACAGGTCGTCTTCTTCAGAAAGTCCGGCGAGAACAGGTAACTCTGTTTTTGAACCTCCGGCTGAGAGAGTCTAACAACAGAATTAAAGAATTAGATTTGAAATTGAACCAGAGTACATGGATTATTAGCACGATTGAATGTGTTTACCGTTAACTAGCGTGTTTCCGGCGAATTCCAGAGTTTCTCCGGCGAACCCAGAAAATCCAGCAAAGTCTTCTGTGACTGATTTTGAGTGACGGAATAATGTTAGTAGTGTCCTAACAATAGATTGAAACAGCAAGAGAGGAAAATCTTACTGGTTTGAGTTGAACACGGTTTTCCGGCGAGATTTGCAGAGAATTCCGGCGACAGTTTTCTTGTGCTCAAAAGACTTGAAATTGCGACGAAAAGGGATTGGAGTGTATTTGAGACGGTCCTGAATCGTATAAATGATTGGAATCTGAATTATTTGGAGTTTGAATGTCTTTCGGTTTCAAAAACCCAAAACTTGAAGTTTATTCAATCTGAACTTTAATTAGAAACCGATATTCATCGGTTATAAGTTAACTAAGCGAACAAAAACTGATTTGGCGGTTCGGTTTACCGATTTCCGTTATTCAGATATCATTAACCGTTAAGTCGTGTTTGTGTATAAAATTCAATTGTTTTCATAATGTTAACAGAAAACAATTGGTGGCGGAGTGGTTAAAAGATCGGTAGATAAGTCGTTGGAGGCAGTTGACCCGGGTTCGAGTCCGGTCAGCTCCAAATATTTTTTATTTATTTTATTTTAACTTTTTATCAAATATAATTTTTATAGTTTAGTTTATATATTAATTATGTAACATTTAAACTCAAAATACTCATAAATACTTAATGTCATTTCATAACTTGGTATTTGATTACAAAACGGAGCGGGTTTTGGAGACCCGATTTATACAAATGTTACATCCAAACCATATGCATCCTCCATTTTCAGCTTTAGAATCTTGCCATTTGATCTAAGAAGAGTCAATTCACGGGTGTCTGGGGATGACTTCCATTTTATAATTTTTGATTTGGCCTTTGTGGGGGAAGACTTATTGTTGAGTCTGGTGGAAGTGATTTGCTTACAAGTTTGGAAATTGTTTCTTTTTAGTTTGTCACTTGCAGCATCAGTGTGATAGAGTAATTAGTTTTTGATTTCTCATTTCTGTGTCCTTCAAACCTCTATTCATCATCCTCATCCATCTGCTTTCTCCTTTTTACTTAATGTAAGGCAATTGTGGGTAAGACAGAGGAGAAGAGCTGTTTTTAAAGGTTTGGGTCTGATGAGGGATAAGATCTGTTGAGTAGTCTGGCTTTCTTGGAACTGTAGGATCTTTCTTCCTAAGCTCTTCCAGTTTTCTGTAGGTGTCTACAACCCTAGACTCGGACCATCTAACAACTAACCTTGCACTACCATAGTTAGCAGCAACCAGCTCTTGCTTCATCCTTGTAACCTTTAAAGCTCTGTTCTGATCTGCCTGTCTGTTTTTCTTCTAATCAGGTGGTGTTGGCTTGTGTAGAGGAACTTTGAGTATTGCTTGTATTCTGTGAATTTTTTTAAGATCATTTGTTGACCAATCTTTGGACTGTGATCTGGTAGTTTTGTAAGGTTTGTATTGCATAACGTGGTCAAGGTAATCCCGTTTCAGTTCTTCATCCAGCTCATCATTCACAGACCTTTCTAACACATATCTTTGGCAAAGTCTTCAATCTTTCTTACTTTGCTAAGTTCTTAAGACAAATGCCTTGAGTAGTCCTGACATCTTTCCATTTGCTCTTCTCTTTGGCAATATTCTTAGCCTGCCTAGCCTTCAACTTTAGATATTCATCTAAATTTCCTGGCTTTTTATAACCAAAGAGAGATGGAAAGTCAAATTTTGTATTACCCCTGCTGTGAAGAATTATTCAATTTCTTTTCGCACAGCCATCAGTTCCAGAGAATATTTGGTAGCAAAAGGTATGATAGATGGTGGTTGATAAATAGTTGGAAGTGAAGTGGTTGGTGAAGATGATGAGGATGGTGATGAAGTAATAAGTTTGGATAACAAAGGAACTAGTGACGGAATCCCTTCATCATCTTCTTCAACAACAGAAGTTTTTCTTTTGTGTTGGAATTTGATTTGTGGTAAAAGTGGTCATAATGGAATTTTTTGTGGTCTGGATAATGGTTGGGTTAAAGTGGGAAATGTGATCATGGCAGAGGTTTGATTAACATCTGTTGGAACATCTACTATTCCAATATCTGCTGGTACATCAGTTGTACTAACATCTATTGGTAATGAAGATGATTTATTTGGTGAGGGTTTTTGTTTCTTTTGAGGTGGTGGTGTTGGTTTTGTTAGAGCAGATGATACACTTGTTATAAGCATGGTAGTGGTTTTAGAAGAGCTGGTTATTGGTTGTATGACATTTCTTGTTGACTTTCTTCTTTTTGAAGTGCCAATGTCTTCTTTTTCCATCTGCTTGTCCTTTTCTTCTTCAATTAGTTTAGAAGCTTTAACTTCCGGTGTATATTGCCTTTTCTACTTTTCGGTGGCATATTCTTCTAGTAGTTTGTTAAGGGTCTCATCAATCCCTTTTTAAACACCAGCATCTGATGACACAACAGAAGTTTGATTTGTTGTGTGGTTGTAACAGACCCTGGCTTTTGTTGCATCTTTGAATCTGGCTACAACTTTCTAAGATTATCTTTCTCCACCTTTTTGGCATCATCATCAACTTCTTATTGAAGGATTTTTGTAGGGGCAGAGGCAGTGGTTTTTATTAAATATTCTTTGATGGCCTTGATATCTGCTTGAGTATCTTTATATCTGGTCTCAACCATGTTTCTAATTAGCTTCATGTGAGTTTCATGGTGAATGTCAGCCAAATTCCTTTGAGCTATAATGATTGGTTGCATAGATTTCCATAGCGCATTGGTAATTTGTTGTGTTGATGGTTGGCTTTGAAAATTTTGTAGCATCTACTTCATCATATCTTTCATTTCAGTGATTGAAGACTCCATTGATGTCATTCTCTCTGTCAATTCTTTGTATCTCAATTCATCACCTAATTTAATAGGATCATCTGAATTCCTACCAGAGTTAGTTGTATTTAGATCATCAACAGGAGGAATCTCCATGTTATCAGAACCAAATACCCCTTTGTCTTGGTACTAGGGACTTCCAACTAGAGCAGAGGTTACAATTGTAGCCTCAACAGTTGTTGCCTTTAAGGAAGTCTGATGGATGTAACCACTGTCCAACTGAAACACTTTTGTGTCATCAGTTGTAGTGGCTGCTTCACTTAAATTACCACCAAGAGTTACTTGTAACTCATGGGGTGTAACCTCCTTAGCTGTTTCTGGGTTAGCAAAGACGTTTAACTTAGACTCGGTCACATGTGGAGGTGAACTCTCATGAACAGGTGATTGAGAGGAACTAATTTATGTCTGATTTACCTCAATTGCACGAAACAGAGGTATGATAGCAGGTGGAATTGAGGATGATGGTTGTGGAGTAGAAAGAGAATTTGTCTTGGGAGAAGTGCTTAGAAACAAAGATTCAATTGAATCATCTACTTCATAATGTGGGATCCCTATGCTTACAACCTAGTCCTTTTGTGAGGAAGCAAGAGGAGTTTGGCTTTGAGGTGGAGATCTTTCCAACTGTTGTGAGGAAGTAACAACAGTGGTTTCAAGTGGCTTTCGTGCTACCACAAGGTTATCCTCTAGGATCTCATCTTCTAAAGGTGTCTTATTATGAATTGCGGTTTTGGTGGGCTTTTTGGATTTGGATGGTTTCTTTTTGGATTTTTCTGGTGGGGGTTTCACAACACCGGTTGTGGTGTCATGATCACAGGAGCAGTAGGCTCAGCAACAAAGGTTTGAGCTTGAGATGTGGACTTATCCCAAATTTTCTCATCCCCCTTTGCTTTTGTTTTGGAAACCTTTGACTCCATATTTTCTATTCTTGTAAAGGTTTCAGTAGTAAGACTCTTTATCTCAAAGACAACTCCCGGTTTAAAATCTTTTTCTAGAAGTTGCTTTTGTAGATAATAGCTTAGAAGCCTTGGATATAAAAGAAAAGCTTTGTTTTTTGAAATCTTGTTATAATTTGCCACCAAGTCCATAAACAATACCTTGGATAGATTAAAATCAAATTTTGTCAAAATAGCCTATCCCAGAAATTGAATATTTTGTGAAATCTCATTAAATGAGGTGGTCTTTGCTGAAAGACAAGTAAGTAAGGTATGGAAAAAATATTTCATTTTAGGAGGAAAGTTTGGTTTAAAAATTGTAACACCAGATAACTGACCCTCATACCCATGTTCTATGAACTCAGCATGTAATTCCTGCTTGCCAAAAGAAGTGTTCCTATCTAGGTCACTGAGACCAAAAGTTGTGGAAATTGAGGATGGGGAAATTTGGACAAGGGTTTCTCTGACCTTGGAAATGATAGCATATGGCTTCTTCTTTTAAGATTAAACTTTAGCATTTGCCCAAAACTGTCGGAGTCTATCCACATAGATTGGTGCATTTGCAACCATGATGTCTTTGTATTTTGATGATTTGAGAACATTAATTATTGAATGGAATGAAGTATTAGTGTCGGTTTTCTCAAAAGTGGGGAGGTAGTTGTGTGGGAGTTTGATGTTGAGAGCCATGATCGAAGTTTGAAATGAGGAGTAATGAAGAAGATGAGAGTAATGAAAACCGCTTTAGAGAATTTTGAATTCGAGACAGCAAGTAAAAAATGTTTTTGGATAGAACGGTGATATATAAAGGGAAAAAATGAATGCTAATGTGGCAGCGGTTTCAAAGATCTGATGACTAATCATCTGTCCACGTGTAACCTCTGATGGATAATGGATGACAGTTGTTAGGGAAACCACTGCTGAGAACCAGCAATGGTTGAGAACAGTGGTGATTTTACTCTATCAGAGGATAGATATCATTGGATAAGGCAAAACAGTGTTTTAGCCCAAATAGTGGATGGAACAGTGGACAGGATAACAGAGGTTACATTTAGAAGTGGATAGATATTTAAGCCAAACAGAGGTTTAGAAACAGTGGTTTAAAATAGACTTTTAGGATTATTGGAATTTTCAATTTTAGCTATTTTTAAGGATGGATTTTTGATTTTCTGAAAACATTTTAATGCTTTTTATTCATGGAAAATTTTTTTTTTGCTTTAATCCATGTTAAGCATGCGAATTCTGGAGATCAAGCTTTCAAAAGTAGATGTATCTAAAGCCTTTGTTAGAACATCTTCTAGATGATCCTTAGTTTGAACATGATGTAGAGAAATTAAACATTTTTCATAGAAATCCCTCACAAAGTATGTCTGATGTCAATGTGCTTGGTTGTTGAATGTGAAACTGGATTTTTAATGATGTTTTCAACTGCTTGACTATCCAACATGAAACGGGTCTTTAGAGCAGTTACACCAAAATCCAGCAACTAGTTTTGAAGCCATAGGAGTTGAGCAGTGCAACTTGCAGCAGCATTATAGTCAGCCTCAACTGTGGATGCTGAAACTGCAGCTTGCTTTTTTGCTTTGCCAAGAAACTAAGCAATTTCCTAGAAATTGAATACCTCCTGAAGTTGACTTCCTTGTGGCATGGCATCCAGCAAAATCACTATCTGAGAAACCTGAAAGCTCAATATTCCCATTAACAGGATACCAGATACCAAATGTAGGAGCACCTTTTATGTATCTAAATATCCTTTTCACAGCAATAAGATTTGACTTCCTAGGTGCTGACTGAGATCTGGCACAGACACATGTAGCAAACATGATATCTAGCCTAGATGCAGTTAGATACAATAAAGACCAAATCATGCTTCTATAAAGAGTTTGATCATCCAAGTCATCTTTGTCATCAATAGTGACTTGCTTAGATGTAGCCATGGGTGTACTAAATGGTTTACAATCATTCTGATCAAATTTGGTAAGTAGTTCTTTCACATACTTACTTTTATGAATGAAAGTACCATTTTGCAATTGCTTAACTTGAAAACCAAGAAAGCATTAGAGTTCACCCATAACACTCATTTCAAACTCTGTTGTCATGAGTTCTCTAAACTCTTCACACATACCATTGCATGTGGATCCAAAAATGATGTCATCCACATAACTTTGGACAACCATCAAATCCTTTCCTCTCCATTTTAAAACAAAGTTTTATCAATTTTACCACTTGTAAAGCCTATGGATAAGAGAAATGTGGAAAGAGTTTCATACCAGGCTCTTGGTGCTTGTTTCAAGCTATATAAAGCTTTGTTTAGCTTGTAAACATGATTTGGATAAAAGGTATCTTTAAAACCAGGGGTTAGCATACATATACTTCTTCCTTGATCTTGCCATATAAGAATGCGCACTTGATATCCATTTGATACACCTTGATGTTGTGGTTGGCAGCAAGGGCTAAAAACAGTCTGATGGCCTCCAATCTTGTAATAGGAGCAAAAGTTTCATCATAATTAATTCCTTCTTCTGGTCTATAGACTTGAACCACAAGTCTAACTTTATTTTTGACAACAATGCCCCTTTCATCTGTTTTGTTCTTGAATACCCATTTTGTACCTATGGGACATACATCCTGAGGCAATGGTACAAGTTCCCATACTTGTTGTCTTTTGAACTGTAGGAGCTCTTCTTGCATAGCCTCTACCCAACTGTTGTCTTTTAGTGCCTCTTGGTACTTGACAGGTTGTGTAAGTGATAGAAGACCAGCAAAAAGACAAGTGTTTTGGGATTGGCTTCTTGTGAGAACCCCTTCATTAATGTTGCCAATGATTTGGTAAGATGGATGGTCTTTAAGGTATATTAGATCTCCTTTGTATGGAATGATGGCATTTTGAGGTGAAGGCTACAGATTAGAATCATCTAAGCTAACATCTGTTTGGATGAAGGTGGAGGTATAGGTGGAATGGGGGTAAAGATAGGTTGACTTTTGTTCACAAAAAATGGACTTTTGTCAACAAAGGTTTGATTAGATGAGCTGGCAGAGGTTTGGGGATCAACAATCGTTGATCCAGAAGTGGCAGTGTTTTCACAGTCGTTAATAACATCTGTTTCTCTGGTGGATGAAATGACTTTTTATTGCACGAAGTCATATCCATAATCTTGAGGTGAAGACTGTGGTGTACCTACATGGTTACTCTTGATAGACACATGCTCATATGTAAATTTATCTAAATCAAACAGTTCAGCAAGATTTGCTGGGATTTTTAACGAAGAAAGTTAATTGAACTTTACATTCAAGGTCTCTTCCACACACTTAGTCCTTGAATTAAAGACTCTGTAGGCTTTAGAAGTGGTTGAGTATCCTAGAATATAACCACAATCTACTTTAGCTTCAAATTTTGAAATTGAGGCAACGTTGAAGGCATAACAAGTTGTATCCTGTACTTCTCAAGCCAAGTTCATCGAGCCAAGATGAGCACCTCATTGACTTGCTAGAGAATATATAAAAAATCCCAAATAAATTCCCTTTAATAGCCCAACAAATTTCATTTCTTTTTGACTCATGACTTGTTACTTGTTAGTAAACATGAGAAAATGCCAAAGTTAAATTTCTGGGAGGAGGTTGCGGACCGCAACCATATTTGGTTACGGTCTGTAACCAAATTGAAAACCTGGGGCGCCCAAGGGCCTTGTCACGATTGCCACCTATTTTTAAGCCTCTGCCCATATGGTCTGCAAGAGGGTCGCCGCTCGCAGATCATTTGGCAAAGTTTAAAATGAAACATGGACAACCAAAGATTTTGAAATATGATATCTGATGTTTAACTATTGTATAGAATTTCATATGTAGTCTTTTGTTGTGTCGTGTTAATCAAAACTCTGTTTTGTACATAGTAAACAATGTTTACAGCCTCTGCCTAAAACGACAAGGGTAAACCTGAATCTGCAAGTATTGTTCTAACAGCTTCAATCAAAGTTATATTTTTCCTTTCAACCACCCCATTTTGTTCTAGTGTCCTTGAGATGCTGTATTGCCTAATAATCCCTTTTACATACAGAAATCAAACAACTCCTTATTTTTAAACTATGTCCCATTGTCACTCCTAAAGACTTTTACTGGCAATTCAAATTGCTTTTCAATTTGTTTTACAAAATTTTGCAAAATACCTACAGTCTCATCTTTGGAGTGCATGAAGTAGGTCCATGTAAACCTTGAAAAATCATCAACTATGACAAGAGAGTATCTCTTCCTTTTAAGACTCATTATTTTTACAGGGCCAAATAGGTCCATATCTAGCAATTACAAACACTAGCTTGTTTTGGACTCTTCAATTGAGTTTTTATGAACTTTTATGTTGTTTACCTTTAAAACAGGAAACACAATGTTCATCATAGGTGAATTATTTTGATGGGAGACCTCTTACAAGACCTTGTTTGGAGAGTGTAGTGATAGTTTTAAGATTTGTGTGACCAAGTCTTCTATGCCATAGTTCTGTCTCTTTGTTAGAAGCAACTGAGAACAGACAAGCATTGGACATTGGATTATCTTTCAACATATTAACTACATACACACTCCCACTCCTGTGAGCAACAAGCTTTGCTTTGCTCTCAACTATGATTTGACCAATCCTCTTAACCACTTCTGACCCAACAATCTGACAAGTTTTCTTAGTGAAGAATGACCGATAGCCTTTGTCACTCATTTGAGATACACTAAGAAGATTAAATTTCAGATTGTCAATAAGATTGACATGTTCAAACTTGAGTTTCCCAGCGTGGACAGTCCTTGACCCTAACACCTTCCCTTTTTAATTGTTACCAAAAGATATATCACCCCTGCCATGTGCCATGAAATCTTTGAGTATGGCTCTACATCTTGTCATGTGCCTAGAGCCTCCACTAGCTACATATCATAAACTATCAAGGCAAGTAGAAGCTCTCTATACATTGGTAAACAATTAGCTTAGGTGAGTTTCCAAAGCCATGATGGCTTTGGATGGGGTCACAGACATTCCAGCCTCAAGTCCAAGAATATGGTCAATGTTTTGAACAAATTTTGATAAAATCAGCTGTGGAGCATTTCCTATCAACTGACATAACCATGAGGATGCCTATTAACTCTTGGTTTAGATGGTCTTTTGTAGACCTAATAGCCAAGTGGTACACTCTTGTAAACAGGTTGGCTATATCCTCTTGGAAATTTATTAGCTGGTGGTGCATTTGTTACCTTAACCTTTTTGGGAGCAGAGGTTATATTCAATTGTTTGGCAACAGATGTTTGGATAGGGAAAAAGGTCTATTTGGTCTTTTCATTTCTTGAACTCTTAAGTGTTTCAGATTTATACTCATTTCTTTTAATATCAAAATTTTTGAGATAAACACACTCTTGAGTTTTGTGGTTTGATCTGCCACAAATGGTGCAATTTGGTGAATCAATGATCACACTTGTTTTATTTATATCATAAGCTTTTAGAAGAAAACTATTTTTAGTGACATGATTCTTCTTTTCACGAAAATCACAAAACAAGTTTGATATTTTCTCTCTTTTCTTCACTTTTTCTGTCTTTTCGCCTGCTAGAAGATCTTTTAAGGGAATAACCTTGACTTGTGGTACCTTTACACCTTCAATGGTTGAAAACTCCATTCACTTAAAGTTGTCAAGAATGTCAGACCAGGTGGGTTTGAATTGATAATTTTCAATTTCCTCAAAACTTAAAAATCTTGCTGGTCTTTCTAAAACAACTTTCTTACCATTTGGTTCAGTGACTTTAATTTCTTGACCAGCCAAATTTGTTGGAATAATTTCAACCAACTCACAATCATTTACAGTAGTGCTTTGAGAAACTTGGTCATATTTTCTAAAACCTACACCAAATTTTATATTGCTTTTGATTTGTAATTCTAACATAAGCTCATGACCATTATATGATTCTACCCACTTTTCACAAGTAATTTGGGTAGATTCAAGCTCCTTTTTACAACTTTGATATTTTTCTATCATAGTTTGGAGTTGATCCTTGGTTATGCTGGACTCATGTTTGAGACTTCTAATTTCATAATCTTTTTCAAACAGTTTTGTGTTTAAATCTTTTGCAAGTTTTTCAAAATTAATTTCATCATCCAAAATTTTGTTTATAAGATTTTCATTCACCTCTTTTATGTTAGCAAAAGCAATAATGTATTTATCAGAACATAAGTCTTTAAGGATCTGAGGTGATACATTCGCAGCAGCCATCATGGTACAATCATATTCACCATCACAAACACTTGAATCCCATGGTTCTCATAGAAAATTTTTGAGTTCTTCACCAACAATTTTGCTTGTAACATCTGCTACAACAATTTCTTTTGTAACATCTGTTGCAGCATGTTCATTAGTCTCAATAGATATTTGTGATAACCGTCAAAATAATAGTAACTCCGTACAACTTAACAACTTAAACTATATATTTAATTACGTTCGTTACGAGTTAATTTAATGCATGATTAGGTCGCATAAAGTCTAGTAACCGTAGGACATGGTTACTTATGCTAAACAATATCGATACATTCGCCGCGCCGCGAGAAAACTACAAACTATATCCTAATATGTTGGTGAAGTGTTGAAAGCACTACTCACCTTAACACACTATTTATGCCAGCTAGTTCTAAAAATTGTCCGAACGAGTAACGAATGGCACGAACACATTTTAGAGTTGAAATACAAATAAATACCCTTAATTAGGGATGTTAAATACAAAAACACTTTCACTTTCCGGAAAATACGAGTCGTTAAAATTCGTCTGATCCGCGCCAACCTGTAAAAAATATATATATAAAAATAAATAAATTGTTCCGCAACATAAAAAAATTCGGTATTTTAATGTCTATAGGACTTGTAAATAATATTTTGCATCCTAAATAAGCTTAGGGATATCAATGGGATACTTGAAACATAAACACCCGGTGTTACGCCACAACTTTTACACCTTACCCAAATTCGAGCCGTTAGGCGAATAAGTTATATTTTTACCATCCAAATTTCTAAACTAAAAAGCTAGCGAACTAGTTAACTATATTTTGGCGTCATAAACACCTTGAATAAACGCTTTAGCGCCAACGGTAAATTAAAAACCATCGCTCCCGGTACCATATTACACATTCATATCTTACCCAATATCGAACCAACGAGCGAACTAGTGGCATTTTTTTCTCCATCCAAACCTACTAAACTAATAAACTCATTAGACTTTATTTAAAATGTTAAGCAGTCATTAACACCCTAATTACCTTTAACTAAATTAATTACCAAAATATCTTCTAATTTAACATATATATCATATGTCTTTTAAAAAAACTAATAATAAATAAATAACCATATCATGCCCATGTGATCGGCCATACTGTTCCCTAAAACCCTAGGTGCATGATGTTGAGTATGGTTGTATAGATCTTTTATTGACTAAAAGAGGTGTGTGTGTGTGTGTATATATATATATTAAAACAAAAATACGAAACAAATGCCAACATATTCAAAATACATAAGGGATCCAAATACTTAACTTATACAATAACGTTCAAGATGAACAACGTGTACATATTTAACATTAACTCAAGTGTCTAATGAGTTAGAGCACTTGTAGGTCATCATGCACTTTTGGGATATCCGAATTGCTAGCATATATATACGGACGCAAACCAGTGAGTTCATGTCCCCCTTTTCTCTTAAATATTTCGGTTGATAACTCTCGGGGGAAATACATGTTTTCGATGGTATGGTTTAGCTATGGAATGGAATAGTAGATCATGTGCGAATAGGGTTTCTCTTAAATGCCATTGATCTTTTATAAGACCGAGGAACAAGAGTGGTAGATCTATCGGGTGTAGCGAGCCCCACTCATGGGTCCTTGTGTGGCCGCATGTAGTGCTTTTGTTGTCCCTGCCAGGTGGACCGGAAGAAATCGTCTAGGTTGAGTACTTCCTATGTCGTCACACATATTAATGTCCTTGCAAAACATTAATGATTATCAAGTTCATTGACGCTTTACATACCACATAATTTCATATACGAACTCTCAAATGTTTATAAGATTCATTTGGTGCGCACACAAAACGCATGAACTCGCCAACTATTGTTGATGTTTTCAAACTTGCATGTATTTCAGGAAATTGAAGTGGATCTTGGTGCAGTTAGTTACGAAGTTTTCAAGGTTAACAAGTAGTCGATGTCATCCGTATTTTGAAGGGTTTGGTCTATATATTACGGCTTCGAACGGAATATAGGATGCAAAGCCTTAATGTTTAAATGTTATTTTGAAGAAGCCTTTTGTAAATTTTGATTAGTTATGTCGTCTTTTATTACCAAACAACTTGTGGCTTGTAATGTTTATTTATGGTGAATGGATGGACATCGTGCATGCTTTTGTTTCATATAGTTGTTTACTTATGTCGTATGCGATGAAAACTAATCAAGTTCACACCGCGCGCTTCCGCTATGACCGGTGTGACAATATTGGTACCACGTCCTTAGATTCAATCCCTTTTTGAATTGTTTCTAGTGCCATAAAACAAAAGTTATCATGTTTATTTTCATTATTGGCAACTAGAACAAAGTTCTCATCAATCAGTTCCACAGGTAAGCTACTCCAATCAACAAAGCCTTATGTAAAGAAGCTCTGTTGACTAGTTTCTGCAGGTGAAGAAACTTGTGTAGCTTGAGGTGCGGGTTGCATTTGAACCTGAGGAACTGGAGTCTGAACATATTGTATCTGAGGAACAATGGTTTGGACATACTGAACCAGAACAGTGGCAGCAGGATATGCAAAATGAGTGGTGTTTTGCATTTGTGGAGCAGGAGTATATTGGGAATAATGGATTGTGTTTTCAGTGTTTTGTGGTCTAGGACTAGGATGTGTGATAATTGGACCATTTTTTACTTCTAAACTCCCTAGCAAAGTGTCATAGCCTATTACACTTGTGGCATTTAATTTTAGACTTATCTAACCCAATTTATAACCCTCTATGCAACCCTGTAAATTTTCTACCAGTTTTCTTGTAAAACTTGCTAGTTCTAACACTTAGCAAGGCCAGTTGGTGCAATATGTCCATTCCTTCCAAATCAATTGGATCAAAAAGTTGAAGATCGTTTAACTCATAAGAAAGGTTGTTAGAAACTTAGTTTTCCCCATTTGTAGCAAATGCAAAGTTGGGTAAGTAAGGGTTAGAATTAAATCCACCACCAAATGTTATGTCAATGAAATGATCATAACTCTGATCCTTACTATCACCAGAGGTTTCTTCTTGACCAAAAAGTGTTGTGCTACGGAAAGCATAGTCATCAGCCACTTTTCCTGACTCTTGTTGCTTCTTTTTCAGGTTAAGCTCTTTATCATAGTGAGAAGCCTACCATGAAGCTGAGTTAGATTCATTTCTTTAAAACCAACAAAATTTCTTGTGACAAAGGCTATAGTTTATTTGTCTGGTAGGGACCTTAAGAACCGACTATTCAAAGTTGAATTTGGGTAAGTAACGTTTACCAGTTTTATCTCGCCAATAAGACAACTGAACCATTCAAACTGTTGAGTTAACGATTCTCCTTTTACATGACAAAATGTTTCATATTGTTGGTTTAAACTTCTCTATTGTTTTCAATAACTCCCTTAGTACCACCGAATTTCTCCTTCAAGGCATCCTATAACTCCTTTGCACTGTTGCAATGCAACAGGCCAGTTTAGATGTCGTTTGGCAAAGCTGGAGCTACAATGCTAATAGCCTTTGCATCTAATTCAATTTTTTTGAAAATCTTGCTCGGAGTAATTTTGAGGTTTTTTTGGCACTTGAATTTTTTGGTCCTCGGCACTTAGTCTACTGGAACATGAGGTCCAAAGGCAATTGACCTCCAACAACAAGTGTTTTGCTGAGCAAGTATATGACCCATCCGACGTTGCTAGATATTGTACTCAGATCTTACAAGAATCGGTGGTTTAAACATGGAACTAGTGTTATGAGGATCTATGTGTTTGGGACATTATGGTTGTTTACAAACAGGTTTTTTTAAACTTTGAACGTAAATAAACTTGCACTATGTTTTCAATACAAATGAACAAACAAATTAGTAGTGAGAGCTGACCATTTTATATCAAATTGATTGTTAAACCAAATTTGAACGACCAAGCTCTGATACCAATTGTTAGGATATGAGTTTGATATTAACGTTTTTGTTTTAGATGAAACCAATGAAGAAGATAATAATCAATGATACAGTGCAGCGGAAATGTGTAAAACTTTGAAATCACAACAATAGAAAGATTGTTTTCATTGACATGCTTTTGTAATATTGATCACGTATGCATGCAAATTACAAACTCCCCCTCAGCCTAAGATCACTCTAATTTGTTCGTACAGAATGTGTAGAAGAAGTGATGGATAAACAATATAGGCATTGTTCTATTTATAGTACATTACAAACCACTGAGCATCTTTGGCTGACGTCACTATGAAAGTGACATTTAACAGCCTAACAAACTCTAAACTCTGCCAGACCTAAACATTGTTACATTAAAATAAAATATAAACTCTGATGATAACAACTGTTGAGATATCCTCTGTTGGGCTTTATCCTTTGTTAGTATGCAGCAAACTTTAATTCAACATACTTTATCTTCATCATACTTTTCATCAGCAGACCTTGGATTCCAGCAGATCTTAGCCGTTGATTAGATCTTCTGAACAGTCTTTAAGTCTCAATAGACTTTGGAGTAGCAGATCTTTATTATAAAGGATCAGATGTTAGAGATTTTTTTGATTTTTCAATTATGTGTTCTTTTGTAGGGTTCAATGGATCCAACAATCTCCCCTTAGAACAAATGATGCCAAAACTCTTCTTTATTTCTGATCTTTATTTCTCAACAAAAATTCCCTATTTTGCCCTTTGAACTGTAGTTCAAAGTTCATAGAGAACATGTCTTCAAAATCCCTTTGTAATTCTAGGTTAAGTAGATCTTGGAGATCAGTTGCATCCAGACCATATGCATCCTCCATTTTCATCTTTAGAATCTTGCCATTTGATCTGAGTAGAGTCAATTCATGGGTGTCTAGGGATGACTTCCATTTTGGAATTTTTAAATCATCTGGCTTTTGTGGGGGAAGACTTACTGTTGAGCTTGGCGGAAGTGATTTGCTTACAAATTTGGAAATTGTTTCTTTTTAGTTTGTCACTTGCAGCACCAGTGTGATTAATTGGTTTTTGATTCCCTCATTTATGTGTTCTTCAAACCTCTGTTCATCATCCTTATCCATCTGCTTTCGCCTTTTTACTTGATGTAAGGCAATAGTGGGTTAGGCAGAGGATAAGAGTTGTTTTTAAAGGTTTGGGTCTAATGACGGATAAGATCTGTTGAGTAGTCTGGCTTTCTTGGAACTGTAAGATTTTTCTTCCTAAGCTCTTCCAGTTTTCTGTAGGTGTCTACAACCCTGGACTCATACCATCTAGAAACTAACCTTGCACTACCATAGTTACAAACCACTGAGCATCTTTCGCTGACGTCACTACGAAAGTGACATTTAACAACCTAACAAACTCTAACCTCTACTAGACCTAAACACTATTACATTAAAATATAATATAAACACTGATGATAACAATTGTTGAGATATCCTCTGTTGGGTTTATCCTTTGTTAGTCTGTAGCAAACTTTAATTCAACAGACTTTATCTTCATTAGGGTTTCTCATCATCAAACCTTGGATTCCAGCAGATCTTAGCGGTCGATCAGATCTTGTGAAGAGCCTTTAAGTCTCAGTAGAGTGTGGAGTAGTAGATCTTTATTATAAAGGATGTTAGAGATTGTTTTAGCTTTTCAATCATTTGTTCCTTTGTAGGTTTTAATAGATCCTACAACAGCCAAATAAGTCCAAAACGTGTTGGTGATTTAAGATGTGGGGAATGTCTTATAAACCAAAAATCTCTACTAGCCACGACCGATGTGGGATTTGCCTAGAGTGTCACAATGGTCCATGTTAATTTTCTTAGTATCGGTATCGCTACAATTAACCCCCCCCCCCTTTAGGGACTCATCGTCCTCGATGATGTTTTCCCCCACCATCCCGAACGACACAAGAATGGCTCTTATACCATTTGTAACACCCGTCCCTTCGCACCACCAATATTTTCCGCTTTTATTTCGATGGGTTTCCGACCCAGGAGCTCACAGATTTATTTTATTTGCCCCGGTGGAGACTTCCCAAGAGGTCACCCATCCTAGTATACTACTCCCACCTGAGCAAAGCTTAACTGTTGATTTCTTATGTGCTCCACAGCCAACTAAGCCCAAAATGCATTAGTTATTTAAGAGGCGGGAATGTTTTATAAACTAAGAATCTCTTCTTGCCACGGCCGATGTGGGAATTGACTAGTGTGTCACAATGGTCCATGTTAATCTTCTCATTATTGGCATCGGTATGATTACATCTATATCTAGTATTAACTTAGGTTGCGCTATTGTTTGCTTGTATGGTGTATCTATATCACAAACGAGCTTTAGATTTATCTGTTTTTCTACTTGTTTCTATTTGAATTTTGGTATTTATTCGTTACTCGGACTTTGATTTACATCACAAACTCTTGCAAGTAGTAACAACTAACCACCGATTATATGCGACTGTATGGAACAGATGGTTGGAATTATAGTTTTGGATCCTATCTTTGAAACACCAAATATAGTATCATGTGCACTGATATGCACAAAATGCTACATATAGATTATATAAAAAACGGCATAAATCAACCCTTTTTATGTACTAATTTTGGAAAAAATGATGTTTCTTTGTATACTTTTGATTTTAAGGACTAAATTAGCTTAAGTGTACAAAAGGAACAACTTAACGGCAAAAACCAATACAAATACAAAGAAATAATAGTTGACACACAATGCCTACCCTCCAAGCTACACCCCAAGACCAAAACAACAAACCAAAAGGCAAGCACCGGGTCGTGCCCCACTCCAAAGTCCATGCAGAATAAGACAAACGAAGCATACAAGAGACACGAGGTCGTGTCCCATGGACATGGGGCCGTGGTCAACTCCCAGATATGCAGATCTCCCAAAGGACCCCACAGTACTGACCATGAGGCCGTGCTTACTGACATGGGATTGTGTGTGCATACGGACTAACACTGATAAAAAAATGAAGACAGAGAAAGGACACGGGGACGTGCCCCCTAGGCAAAGGGTCGTGTGAGGACATTGTTTCCAAATATAAATAGAGATGCTTGGCTCACTTCCAACTCATCACTTGACAAACCACTTCTCTCCCTCCTGCCACCCTTCCACCACCACTACAATACCATCATCCACCACATTCCTCCATTGCCCACCTTTAGAATGTGTGTTGTAGTCTTGGTATCCAAGATTAATCGAAAAAGTTCTTGTCAAACAAAGGCCATGTTTAGCTAATATGTTACATCACTTGGTGAATACAAACCTTCTATGTATTACTTTTGATTTCTAAGCTTTGACTATCTGTTTTTGGGTTTGTATTAATGAGTTTAAGAAATAGTTTGTTATTTTGAAAGTGAACTTTACTCTATCATTTCTTCATGTTTTGTTGATTCACTCATTCGAGTCTTTACAACCTATATAAAGCAGGTTAACTACCTGGAAGGGGGTTAGAAGGGAGGTTGGGTTAATGTTCTTGCCTCGTTCAGTGTATAGATCCTGCGGAGACTTGATTCAAGCTTATTAGGACTTCTCTTGAGTCAGATAGCATCAAATCGGGGAAGTAAGAACGTCTTGAATCCCTTATATATAAACTACTGTTAAAACTTTAAACCGGTCTTGCGGAACTGTATCCTTGCTGACTCAGACCAATATGGCGGAGGGTAGCGTTGCCTGCAAAAGAGAACATGCCATATTTTGTATTGATAACTTACTTAATTTTATTTTAATAATACGGGCTTTCAGGACTCTATCTGATATGATCTAAATTATACATTTTTATATATAATATTTCCTATACTTTTAAATAATTTTAGGATTGTTTGTAATAAACTTTACTCATATTTGGTACCTAAATAAAGTTACATGATCTTAAATCAAAACGAACCAAAATCATCAGTATGCAATCAAATATTATATTATTTATACATATTATTATTTTTGGGTTTAATAAAGCCAAATCGTGGAAATTAAGATATACTAGTTGGTTAATACTTGTTTTGGATTTTCGACAGATGGGCGTGTGGTGAGTTATGGATAATTTATTGTTTGTGGCATAAGTTGACAACATAAGAGAAAAAATTAAAAGGCACTTGGATACAAATTTATTGGGCCGCAAAAATAAAAGGCTGAAGTTGGTGGATGATTTGGACGCAAGACTAGAAGCAGCCACCAAAAAAAATATAGATGGCCGCTAAGGAAGTTAAAGGGCATAATGGATTGAGTTAAATGGGGAGTAAGACATATATATATAAAAAAAAACACACCCTACTGGACGCAAGGTTATTACATTTGTACAAGGTTCGAACGGCAGAAGGTTAAAAAGGACGATTTTGAGGGGAGACGGCATTTGGAGGGTACGATCAACAAAGGAAAGAAGAAAAGAATTAAAGAACAAGCAAGGAGGCACGCACCTCTAAATAGATCTACGGCGTTTCGGAAAGAAATAAAAGCAAACATCCAAGCACGTCAAAAAGTCAAATCAATTAATAAACAGGTACGCAATGTGAATTAATTTAACCAGTAAGGCTAGTAACTCAATTATTTTTTAATTCTTTTGCAATGATTATTGATTAATTTTTTGTTTTTTTTCGGTCATGACAATTTTTTTTGTTCTTGTTTCGTTCATGAAAAGTAGCAAAATTTATTAGGTTCTACATTCACACACCCACTTGCTTATTTAGACACCCTTAAAACGGGTCGTCTAGATCTAGATGGGGCGTCAAGGTTTTTTTTTCTCCGACCACATTCCTCCCTCGTACAACGTCAAATCAGTCACATCAGACGGGGCGTCTACCCCTATACGGACCCTGAAGACGACCAAAACAAGACGGGCGTCTAGGCCTAGACGACCCGTCTTGAACTTTAACGTTCTGCATGCATGTCAGGAAAGTACTACGTGATACGCCCCGCCTAGTACTAGACGGGGCGTATACATCTTTGTTAAATAGACCCATGCAGAGCTTTTGTTTTCGCAGAAAACTAGGCTTCATCGCAGAAAACTTTCGATTCATCGTCGGCATTATCTCCATCATAAACTTTGGCTTATATTACTTCATCTGATTTCATTCAAATGTGGTGAAATGTAATCAAACTGGGACGCCAACTATTTCTTTGGGGCGTATTCTTGCGAGACATGGGTGCCTGAAGCCAATACGGTAATAGTTATCAGGTTAAACTAGTTGTTGTTTTAATTATTTACTAATGGTGGTATCGTTGGTAGTGGAGACCAGTGTTCCCAAATCTAACGTGCAAGAGGAAGTTTCAAGTGTACAAGTAAATCAAAACAGACCGTTTCTAGACTTGAACGAGCTTCCTTCCGTTGAAGAAACAACCCATGTGAATGACTCGTACCTAGTTGATTCACTATGTTATCCTGCGCAACATGGGTTTCCGGATTATGGATACGGGTGTGAATTCTCATACGTGCAACAACACGGTCCGGATGAATACGGAGGAGACTGTTACGAAAGTTACAATGCAACACATTTTTCGACGGTCAACAAGTCTATCCTGATGATGGAGGATATGGTGGTGAGGCATCCCCATGCGCAGGCAATCCGTACCTCACAGAGACGATATCAAAACTTATCTATTTAAGTTGTGAAGTTCAGTAAACATAAAATCTAACATAACGCTATCGATTTTACAGGTTTTCAACTCTCTAGATGAGGTAAAAACTGGGCACATGAAATGGCAAAGGCGGATGGTTTCGTTATTGTGACCCGACGATCAAAGAAAATTGGTGGAAGGCCGGGAGGGTATGGCTTGATTGTGATCGTGGTGGTGAGCACCATACTACAAAAACGGTTAGAAAAGCTGGAAGCAAGAAAACTGGTTGCCCGTTTTACCTGTTGGCTGTGCGGGACCATTCGTATGAAACATGGGGGATAAAAGGGGGAAAGACTGAACATATGTCAGGACCTGTCGGGCCACGCGTTTGTGCGAAGGTTTGCTCCTGACGAATACAGAATGATCGAGCAGTTGACAACACAAAACGTGGAGCCGCGCAAACTTTTTCAAACGATAAGGAAGCAGTTACCCGACAGTTTCCATGTTCAGAAAGACGTCCAAAACGCAGTCTAGAAGATTAGGGCCGAACAAAGATACGGTCTGACTCCCATGCAGTCGCTAGAAAACATCCTTAGTACAAACGAATTTATTTACGAGACACGGGAGGAACCCGAAACAGAGGTCGTTACAGAGATCTTCTTTGTTCATCCCTACTCGAGTGAAATGTGGCGTGCGTTCCCGCACGTTTTGCTGACCGATTCCACATACAAGACAAACGTATACAACATGCCATTTGTTCAGATAGTTGGTATGACTCCCACCAACTACTCGTTTTGTATCGCGCATGCCATTGTTTGCAAGGAACGTAGTGATAACTTTGTATGGGTGCTTGAGAGGATCAGGTCAATGTTGGACGAATGTATGGAGCCACGTGTTATTGTAACGGATAGAGACCTGGCCCTAATTAACGCATGTGAGAAAGTTTTTCCAAACGCCTCTCGATATCTCTGCAGGTATCATATTCAACAAAATATTTGTAAGCACTGCAAGAGTGCATTCACAAAAGAAGAATGGCAAAAAAATTTGTCACCATGGGGGAGATTGTGTGAGTCTCCATCAATACTAATATACGAGTACAACTTAGGCCACTTGCAAAAGCGACTTATGGCGTGCAAACGTTCAAGTAAGTTTACGTTCAAGTAAAATATGGCCTACCCATGTACATGTAACTAATTGTTGATACCTGGGTCTTTGCATACGTGTATGACAACTGGTTGAAAGACTACAAGCAAATGTTTGTCTTTACGTGGACAGATCAGAGCCGCAACTTTGGGAAGCGTACCACCAACAGAATTGAGAGTCAACACGCGAATTTAAAGAGATATGTCCAAGATAGGAGCTCGCTGGACCGTATAGTAGGTTATGTCAAGGATATAGTCGAAACACAATACGGGTAAACAAGGCGGAGCTTTCTAGAAAGTATCGAAAAACTAATGAACCACCACAAAAACCCATTATTTGACCACCTACATGGAAAAGTTTCCCAGACATCGCTTGATCTGCTGAGTGGAGAGCTACTTAGGAAACTAGACGTGTTGCAGTGCTTGCATTCATCTAGTGGATGTCAGATATGGTACAGCTGTGGGTTGCCGTGTGCTTGCAGGTTGGAAAAGTACGTATGAGCAGAGCATCTGATTCAACTCGAAGACGTAGACATCTTCTGGCGGAAGCTTAACTTTCAGCCATGTAAATTGACATCTGATGACGTTGATGTGGTAGAAGAGTTGAACATTGTTCGGCAATAGTTAGAGTCATGCTCCCCTGCTCAGAAAAAAAGCTTGCTGGGAAAGATTAAAGCGGTGTTGACCCCAACCAAATCCACAAAGAAACCACCGGTTGTCCAACACTCAACTCATGGACGACCAACAACAAAGCAAGCACAACTTCGATTTGATGACCCCCCCACCATAGCTCGTATGTTCCGTCGCAGGGTTATCAATCAAGTACATACGATGCCCCCCGCCATAGCTCGTATGTTCCGTCGCAGGCCAGTCAACAGTCGGTCATCAAGTCGCAAAAACCTGTAGCAGGCCGAAGCCGTTCAACGACTTCTAAACAAAGAGAGGTTCGAGACGATTATGGTTTTCCGTTGATAGTGGGCGACGGGGATGTGTCAGCTATCAAACGGTTTAAGCCTTTCCTTCCTTCTTTGTTTCACCCGTACATCTCGTGTATATAAGATGTGAGGCCAGACGGTCATTGTGGGTTTCGGTCTGTGGCTGTGGGCTTGGGTATGGGAGAACATGCGTGGAGCCACATTCGAAAAGACCTTCAACAGGAGATGGATCGGAACACGTCGATCTGGGCGCCAGTATTTGAAGCATGGGAGGAAGGATACTTTTACAAGCATCGTCAGAGCCTAATCTGGGATTCAGTGGAGCATTGTCCCCTCACTCATTGGATGGAATTCCCCCACGCAGGGCTTCTTATTGCACAACGGTATGGTATCGTAGTTCACCTCTTAAGCATCGATGGTTCTTCCATGTTCTTCCTGATAATCAACCCTCCAACGGATTGAGAACCACGACGATAACGCTTGCACATGTTAACAACAACCACTTCATACATATTAAGCTGGAAGGCCAGTTTCCGATGCCTACAGTAAACGGTTTGTGGTTAACCTACCGACGCACGGCTGCAGAACAATGGATGGACATGTACACGCCCCGTATAGAATGGTATACGTCAATAATGAATCCGGCACCAAATTCAAACCCGAGTATTAACTGGGTCAACTGTGAATCGGAAGAATGAGGCTTTTTGCTAAATCTAATATGATTTTTTCTATATTTAGTACGATTTTTTTTTGTAATTAATACAAACATTTTGTATACAACTGGAAATTTTTTGGTATAATTAACAATTTTATTTACCCAAGAAATGTGTAATTAGTAAACAAAATCATATTAATTACACCAAAAAAAAAATAATTGGGCATAGACGCCTCGTCTAGACCTAGACACCCCGTCTTGTTCTAGGCAATGGTCCATTTTACCCCTGCTTCGCTGTCCGTCTAGGCTGACAACAAGGGCAAAACGGTAATACTACACACTTAGACGTGTCGTCTAGGTTTTCTTTTTTTCCAACCACAATCCTGGCCCCGCACAGCATCAAATCAGTCACATCAGACGGGGCGTCTACCCGTAGACGGATGCTGAAGACGAGCAGCTCAAGACGGGACGTCTAGGCCTAGACGACCCGTCTTGGAGGTTGTGCTCTGCATGCATGTCAGTAAAGTAAGTGATACGCCCCGTTTGGGCCTAGACGGGTCGTATATTTCTTTGTTAAATAGACCCCTGCTAAGCATTTGGTGTCGCAGAAAACTTTCAATTCTTCGTCGGAATTCTCTGCTTCATGAACTTTGCCTTATATTACTTCATCTAATATCATTCAATGCATGTTAGTAAAGTAGTAAAGTGATACGCCCCACCTAGGCCTAGACAGGGTGTATATTTCTTTGTTAAAGACCCATGCAGAGCATTTGGTGTCGCATAAAACTTTCAATTTATTCTCGGAATTCTCTAATAAGAGTTCTTACAAAGGAGTCGGTTCGTTTGGAAGAATGTAAGGAGAAGCGTTTGGATTCAAGGGTTAAGAAGTAATGACTGCTAACTAATTGCAAGACTGTTTGTCGGGCTTCCAATACTCACCCAGGGTGATAAACAACGTTGAAACCACCGGTTTGGAGAATCGTTGTGGGTGGTAGTTACTCGGTCCCCTGCCGCCTTGGTAGTTGTTACCATATCCATTATCCCCTTGGTGGTTTCTGTACTCATCATCGTGTTAATAGTTATATCAAAAATAATTTAATTGTAAATGTACAAGTCGTCTTGACCTATTGTTATGGATGTACAAAATTATGTTATATATGTTGTATCTATAATATTAACTTTGTTTTCATTTATTCGATTACTTGATGATTGTTTGTGTTAAATCGACGTGTATTAAATTTTAATATAATTTAAAAAAAAAACAGAACGTAAAAACAATTTAATACTTAAAGGATCGAAAAAGATAACTTATTTTTATACAATAAACAAAACTTTTTAAAAAATATAAAATTACACCACAAAAATAAAAAATTAACCTCCAACAACAACAACCAATTTACCCACTAAAATACCAATTTTTCAAACTCCAACAACCAATCTACCCCACCAAAATACCATTTCTCCAACTAAAAAGAACAAGTTCGTAGGCGGGTCGTCTAGGTCTAGACGGCCCATCTTAGCACATAAATTTGTGCGCCCTTCCAGGTACTTGCTGACTCCTCAAAATCAGTACTATACGGGCGTCTAGACCTAGACGACCCGTCTTGACCCCAGGGGTGTCCAAATAGGCAGCAGGGGTGTGTGAATAGATTGAGCCATTTATTATGCTTCCTTAGGTTGATAATCTAGATGATCGTTTGAATGATTAATTTTTTGTTTTGAATAAATGTGTTGATTTAAATGTTATAATTTTGAAAACCTATTCTAAATAATTGTGTGTTAGTATTGATTGGTTTAATAATTTATTTGGAATCCATTGCTCTAAATATTTAAAAATACACTTCAAAGCCGTGAGTTAGTCTAGGTCGTTAATCTATATTTACAAGTCTAGACCTTGAAAGTGAGAAATCTAATTCAAGTCTTAAAATTATTAAAACAGTTGATTAAAATGTGCAATCTTTTCTAGATGTGAGAAATCTAATATAGAATTGCTAGGTTATTAGCTGGGTGTTGTTTGATAGTTGAGTGACCGATAACTCAGATTCATCTATTTATTTGCGTCTAGAGTTTCCTAGGAGTTCGGCGTTCTTAGCTATTTCAACTTCATAACTTGAGGGTTTTAGTACGTAAATTACTTTATACCCGATAGTTGTGGGACTTGGTGGTCGATAACTCGAGTCAGTCCATTTTAGCACTTCTTCACTTGTCATGCTGTTAGATTCGGTCTATCTTCCGGGGGTTTATTCGGTTAGACAGAGTCTTCATTCAATTCCAGGGTTATGATTTTCTTCATGAGTCTAGGGATTCTTGCCTAGGTAACCTACTTTCCTATCATCCTTGCTATCACATTAGTAGCCTTCAACCTACCTCGTGGTAGTTTAATCCCTTAGTTAATTTAGGATATTAGTTTATTTAATTAAAAAATTCAAAATCCAAATAAACCAATTAAGTATTAGTTGAGTCAGAGTCTAGTTAACATCGCTAGTATCTCAAGGATTCGATACTCGGACTTCATTAGGCTTTACTACGTACGATAGATACACTTGTCTGTTAGTGGTGTAGCATTTAGAGAGTATTAGTTTGTAAATTTAAAACTAAAGTGTCTAGGATTAGTTAAGTAATTTTAGCAGACCATATTTTACGCATCAAGTATTTGGCGTCGTTGTTGGGGACACTAGCAATTTTGAGAACGACCCGAGTCATCAATCTAGTTTTTACTTGCTTTCTTAGATTTTTCTTTTGCCATTAAGTTCCTTTGCTTGCAATTTGTGCCTTTAGGTTTAGGTTGCTTTTTAATTTTTAGTTTCGTATTGTTTTTATACCACAAACTCGTTCACAGGGACCGCCTACATTTGTTGCTTCTTCTGAGCCCGAGCGAGATATCGAGGAGTGTCTTTGCACCATCCGAGCTAGTAAGGTACACTTTCCTTACCGTCAGTAAGGTCTTTAGTGCGGAAAAAAATAAAACCCCAATTGGGGGCTGTCTTCTCCAATTTACCACCCGAAACCCCATCTCCACTCTTCACCATTCTTAACCAAATCACCACAACATCTCCTTCACTTTGAAAGCACCCCCCGCTACCACCGCATACCTGCACCCATTCTCCATCTCTGCTCTTTCAACCACCGATCACCCCACCCAACTCCACACCCACTGCCACCATACATAAATCCAACCTCTATTGCCGCCGGACCACCAGTTCCCACCTCCACCTTTGCCATCGATTCCAATGCACCACCACTCTATAACCATCTTCTACCACCGACACACCACCGCTACTCTGCCAATTCCATCTTCCACTGACCCAGTAGCACCACCGTCATTTCACCTCGAATTGCGTAACATTGTGTCATCGATTTTCAGGCATGTGTCGTGTACAATCGTTGTATGGTTGATTGTTTTTGTCAAGTCTTGTTTAATTTTTGTTTTTGTTGTGTCATCTTGTCCTTAATTGTGTCTCGTACGGTTGTCATAATGTGTAGTGTTGAAATTTGTCGGGTTGAGGTTTTAGCGGGTTATGTAATTAGTGTTCTATAAGCTACTTTATGTTTGAAGTAGATAATTGTTCTTGAAAGTTTTATGATATAGCACGTGAACTTTGACCGAGACATAACTTAGAGGAAACTATTGATTTGCTGTAGTGTCGTAATAATAGCTTAATAATCTTGGTCGAGTTTATACCAAGTCATTAGGTGCCCCTATTTTGAAATGATAAAGTAGTTGAAAAGGGTCGTTGTTGTAATTCGTGGACGTAACTTGGTAGTTGTGTTGTCATGTACATTGTAGTCGTGGAAGTCATTAGTTTGTGAGTGCTAGTTTTAGTTGTGGAGTTTTAGTTGAGTCTAGTTTGGGTCTTAGTCAACAACTTTGCCATTAGTCGTAGCGAGTGTTGCATCGTGCCTTTTAGAGTCATTACTCTAGTTTGGTCGAGTAGTGTGTTTGAGTCGTTATCTTTATTGTTGTGTTTTAGAGTCGTGTATTCGAGTCGAGTCGGTCGAATAAAATTCTTAACATTTCGTGTGTATACTTGAAAAATATGTATATACTTTGTCGAAAATGTTAAGTTTTGCTAACAGGTTGTGATCTCCTCGCCCATACTCAGTCTCATTCTAGTGAGGATGCTCGCTTTTGCTGTAAATGTGTCGGGGGTATGCCCGAATTTTTTGTTTTTTATGTATCTTATAATCCTTGGTTGCGACCGCGAACGAAATGCTATACGATCGCAACCATCGCCCCCTAACACACCAGGGTTACGTTTTCGCTAATTAAAAAAATATAAAAAAATGGTAACATCACAAAACGTGTTTGGGGGTGGGCCTGTCTATTAACCTGTGTTTCTAACTATTTAAATGAAGTGCATGTATGGCTTCATCATCTAAGGGATCGCGCAAGCGGCGCCGACTTTCACGCGCAACCATTCTGAAGTAGTAGAAGTAGCCGCCACCAACTCCACTAGATCCAGCAGATCCCGAGCCACCTCAGAGGGAGATCCGTTATCTGTTGAACGAGGTCCTTCTCATCAGCTAGGTCTGCGACAATGGCCAGAGGATCTTCCACAAATAGAGGATAACACCTTATTGTAGTTTCATCCGGACACGTAGGAATGCATAGATCTGTAGAGGTTCTTAGGGTTGAGGTTTCATCATCCGAGAGTGATCGACTGGGGGTTGGTAGGGCGTATGGGGGCCACAACTAGGTTAGAGGTTTGGTTACTCCCCATTGGAGGAGGCTATTAGATGAGGCACATGCAGCTTATCAGGAGCTTGCTCTGGAGTTTCATTTGACTTTCCGTTTCAACTCTGCACGTTTGACGTCTACATCCGCTGTTAGTTTTGCTCTTGGACGGTGGACACATGCCATGTCTATCGCTTAGTCTGCCGTCCACGCGGGGTTATATACATTAGCAGAGACTACCCAACCGATTTTTACTGAAAGCCTTATGGGATGGACTGCAAGGGAGACGCCTCAGTGCATGACTACTACTTAGTTGACAGCATTCTAGTCTACTATAGGTGACGGTGCTTGGGTTCTGGGTATTCCATCATCGAAGATCAGGGATCTAGTTATCCAATTCGTACATAGGATTCTAGCTTGCACTACCCTTGCTCGACACATGAGTCTCGAGAAGGTTTCCTACTACAATATGTTTGCTCTATATTGCATGATACGAGGCCGGGAGGCCAATTTGGTAGTGTTTTTACTTCATGCTTTTGCTAGAGATCAGGGATGAGGATCAGATTCAAAGATTTACATGGGTTCATATGTCAGTGTCTTAGCTTAGAGTTTGGGTGATTTTGACGATTACCTGACATATTGGTAGGCCCAGCCGACTTAGAGGGTTCCTTATATTGCTTTTAAGTTTAGTAATTATTAAAACCAATTGATTAAGACGTGAAATCTTTTCTAAAGGTGAGAAATTTAATCTAAAATTGCAAGGTTATTAGCTGGATGTTGTTTGATAGTTGGGTGACTGATAGATCCAATTCATCTATTTATTCGTGTTTAGAGTTTCCTAGGGGATCGGCGTTTTTAGTTATTTCAGCTTCATAACTTAAGGGTTTTAGTATATAAATTACTTTATACCCAATAGTTGTGGGACTTGGTGGTCGATAACTCGAGTTAGTCCATTTTAGCACTTCTTCACTTGTCATACTGTTAGATTTGGTTTATCTTTCGGGGATTTATCGGGTTAGACAGAGTCTTCATTCAATTCCAGGGTTATGATTTTCTTCATGAGTCTAGGGATGCTTGCCTAGGTAACCTACTTTCCTATCATCCTTGCTATCACCTTAGTAGCCTTCAACCTTCGTCTTGATAGTTTAAACCCTTAGTTAGTATAGGATATTAGTTTATTTAATTAAAAAACTCAAAATCCAAATAAACCAATTAAGTATTAGTTGAGTCAGAGTCTAGTTAGCGTCGCTATTGTCTCGTGATTCGATACTCGGACTTCATTAGGCTTTACTACATATAATAGGTACACTTGCCTTTTAGTGGTCTAGAATTTAGAGAGTCTTAGTTTATAAATTTAAAACTAAAGTGTCTAGGTTTAGTTAAGTAATTTTAGTAGACCATATTTTGCACATCAAGTTTTTGTTGTGTTAAAAGCATATATATTAATTTCAAAACAAGTTTTAAAATGGAATCGCTATTAAATCACGCACAATCGGCAACTGCACCGGTCGTAGTGTAGTGATAGATGGTAAGACTGGATATCAATCCATGGACACTATAGCCGAAAGTCGATACTTAACCTTTATAAAAAACCTAGCTAATCTTAATTGGGAATTTTGTGAATATCTAGAAACCTAATTGATTTAGAAAGCAGATAATGGGAATTTAACACAGACAGCTCAAGATAGCAAACTAAATGCAACATGCAGGCAAACTCGAAAAGTAGGATCTAGGAATAAATATGATGAGAAAGAACTACCTAGGTGTCGAATCCCTAGACTCATGCAATACTACTCTGACTACAGTCAATGGCTGAATACCTTAATCTACTCGATGAACCTCCCGCTAGAGATGATAAATCGTGCAAGAAAGTGGGCGAAATGCGAAGTGCTGAAATGGACCGGCTTGAGTTATCAATACCAAGTCCTATAAATGTTAAACATATGGCAACTAAGGTGTCACAATCCTTAATTCGTGAAGCAGAAGAAACCTCGAAGATTGAAATACTAGGAAACCCTAGACGCGAAGAAATAAACGGATCTGGGCTATCGGTCACCCAATCTACCCAATGGTGACTTGCTAATAACCTAGCAAACCTAATTCTCCTCTCGAATCACTTGGTAGGATGCACGTGTCAGTTAGTTGATTTTAATTATTGATTAACTTGAATTATTTCTAATGTCAAGATTTAAACCGACAAACTAAGTTTCACGATTCAAATTGTTTCTAAGTCTAGGTGATATTTCTATATGCCCAAACCACTGAATTCACCAATCTATAATCAACACAATAACTTTAACATGCAATATCAAGATTATTTTCAAAGCAACTTCATGTAAATCATGTAAATAATCAAGAAACCGAGTCAAAATAACGTCAAAATGTCTAGATCATCTTATCCTAAGGAGTTTAGAGGTTTAGCTATTCATATATATAAAAAACATAACAAACTCAGTTCTGAAAATCAAACAAAACATGGTTCCAATGCAAAAGATTCAAAAAATAAGCATAATATCGAACCCGCAATGCTCCAAACACAAACCGAATGCTTCCTAGACCTTCAATAAGATTCAAGATACTCCAAAATCGGCCCAAAGTTGCTTAATGTCGTCTGAGTTACGAGATATCCCAAACCTTAGCTATAGGCAGACTATTTATAATTTTTTTTGAAACCCGAATCGCTTACGAACCGTATCCACTTGCTTATGGTCTGTGAGCTTATAAAAATCACATTTTCGTATCTGGTGTCCCTTACGGACCACATCTACACCCCTTACTGTCCGTAAGGGGTCTTCAACAGAAGTTTTCTTGCACTAAACAACACTTTGTTTCTTCTTTTTTCCATTCTTTCTCCGCCTCGATTATTTTCCTTCGTTTTTGCTGCGAACTCAACTGGTTTTTCACCAAATCCTAAAAATGAAAGTATTTACCAAATCAATATCAAAGATCTGGAAAAAGCGTACACAAGCAACTCAAAATGTAGGGGATTCGATACGAAAAATATATATATAATTCTAAGCATATTAGTAACCTTACTGACTTAGACCAATATGGCTAAGAGTAGCGTTGGCTCCAAAAGAGTGACATGCCACAATAACGAAGATGATCTCTTAAAAAGCCCAAAGTGCGGAAATCATCAAAGGATACGTAAAAGAGGAGTCGGAACCAAGCGCTTCTATCTTGTTTATTGTTTTTAATTAACATTTTTATTTATTTTTTTTCTTTTCAAACTAACTAACATCTTTTCTCAAAATTTTGGTTAGATTAGACGTTGACGATATTCCGGTATTAAAAGCTTTTGTGTCCTTGGACGACCTCGGTAGATTACATCACTATACTACGCCAACGATGGGTGCACTTGCCCTAACGTGTTGTAGAGAGTGATTATTGTATTGTGTTTTATAAATTTAAAGCTTGATAAACAAGTAAAAAGTGCTAAAAATATATTAAAAATTATGCTACAAGTCAAGTTTGTGGCGCCGTTGCCGGTGATAGAAGAATTTTAAGAAAGTTTAAAATCGATAGCCTAATCATTTTTAATCTTCTTTATTTTTTTCTTTTTTAGGTTTTTCTTCTTTTTCTGCATTTTCTTCACTTTCTGTAGGTTCAGTACGGGCCATGCCTGATCAAACATGGGGTCGTGTCTTATTCTAGTAACATAAAACTCTGTTTTTGCGAGAAAGAAACTACAGCATGGAGTCGTCTAACACCCACACGGGGCCGTGCCTATCCCCGTATCTAGAAAACAGAACTATCTGATCCCGACAGTTATAACCTTGTCTAACAAATATGGATGTTAATGATTAGTTTTACCCCCGCCACTCTTACGGTGAATGGTGCCAATTATGTGGTGGATTTCATCAAGATTAAGAATGTCCCATCCTAAATTTTGATCTCCACTACCTAATAGACCCATCGTTTTCCTATGACGATCACCTTAAGATGAGTGGAAGTAAAAATTATAACTACCATCCGCCTGAATGCCATCAACTCTCTTTCCTAGAAGAAATAACCTTGGATGAGTTGTGTCCTATAGAAAAGAGAATTCTCCAAAAACTCAAAGAATTAGAATCCATGATAAATGCAAGACGTTCATCAAACGGTAATCAAGGAAGAGAAGAATTGAAAAACGATTCGATGGAACCACATTCAGGAGAAGACCATACCAAAGCCATCACTCATGGCTCAACCTCTTGTGAAGACGAAGGGGATAGTCGTCCCTGTATCGATTATACGGTGAAGGACATCTCGGCGTTTTGTGAATCTCACACCGACAATCCTTTAGACCAGAGCGAGTCGACTCACACCATCTTTAACACGGCCCGGAAAAGACAAATAAAGGTTGGTTCCGCCCACCTAGTTATAGTTTAGGTTTCTTTCTTTCCGATAACCTCTTACATTTTCATATTTCTCACAAGAACCTAAGGTACATTCGGCACTTCGGTGTTGTCCCAACTAGTACAGAACCGTCCGATATAAACTAATAAACTAAGGTTCCTTGAAATGCGACAAAACTTCACAATCCTGGATGAACACGAGGTGGTGCATCATAGGAACGTGGTTGTGCTCCTTATACTCTACGTACCATGAGGTGTGCTAAACTAGACACGAGGCCGTGCTTACAGTTCTAGTCAGAGACGTGGTTATGCCTCCCTAGGCATGGACCATGCTCACTAACAGACAACATTCTATAGCTTGTTACAGAAGGCACGGGGCCGTGCCTCCGAGACACGACACTGTGCCCCCAGACACAGGGTCGTGCTTATGTACTGTCACTTTCTATAAAGTTAGCCATGAGCGGAATGTTTGGACTCACTCCAAAGACAAGGATCCTCTCATATTTTTCACACATACCCAAAAAGGTATGTTCTTAAAAAGGTTTCCTTAAAGGTCATGTTCTTCTTCTTCAACCTCCAACAAAACTCCATTAGAACTTGAAGCTTCAAACTTCGAAGCTCAACCCAAACTTTTGCAAAACTAATGTTTTACAACACTAAGTTATTTACGTTCAGAAATGTCAAAAACCAAAAATCGTTAACTTAAAATAGGAACTCATGGGTTGAAAATCAGTTGAAGCAGCACGGGGACGTGCCTAGTAGGCATGGGACCGTGTGAGCTATGTTCAACTTTAAATGGTTTTTCTTTTTTTACTTAGCATGTCAAGCCAACAAAGTGAAACTTAATCAACTAACTCCCGCAACAGCATAAGAGGAAGGAGACTTTCACTCGAAGCGACTCTTGTTCGCTATGTTTGCGCACTACAGGAATCGATCAATGAAATGAACTCGGTGGAAGAAGTCCTTATTGACCATGTGAACTACCTCACATTGGCACTCGGGAATAGCTTCGGGGAGATCAACCTTTTGCACCAAAGGTTAAATATCCTAATAGTTCCCCCTATGGATCAGATTTTCCATCAAGAAGATTGGAACCTAGCCCAAGAGTTCATAAACCCAACCGGGTGGGACGAAGTCCTAGAAGAACCTCCCGTTGATGCCTTCCATGAGGTTCCGGTGGTTGCCGCCCCTCCTCTGCAAGAGAACACCGATGATGAACTGTTTTGGTCAAAAATTGGTTTAAGGATAAGGTAACCAAACTTTGATCGTGAGGTAGAGTGCTAATGTGTTGAACAATTGTGTAAACGAATATGAAATGACGAACACAGGGATTTATACGAGGAAAAGCCCTTAATCACTAGTTGATCGCCATCATGAAAACCTCGGATAGTGAAAACTATCACTATCAACTATAGTACAAGAAATAGATTACAACTTTGGAAGATCTTGAGCTTGTTATAATTGACTTCCAGTGTTTGTGCGTAGAACAATTAGAATGTTGCGAGAGAGAGAGAGAGAAAGAGAGAGAGTGTGTGTGTGTTCGTATATGCTGAATCAAGCCCAAAATCCCCTGATATAATTGGAAATATCCTAGTAACTAACTATCCGCAAATTAGTCAACTCTCCCACGATCTCCCATAACAGCTACTGCTTCCCTTGCACGTGCATGAATATGAGCATATTCCCCGATATTTCGGCATAGACTAAGTCCACTTCGTAATGCACCTGCTTATACAAGCTAAAAATATAGGAAACAATTGTTAGTCAACATAAGTAATAATAAGGATCCTTGATCCTCAGACTTCCTGCACCATCCGTGAAGGATAAATGACCCAGGTCAAATCTCAGGATACATGATCCACAGTATCAAAATCAATGCTCTGACAACTGCCCTCAAATATGGCGAATAAGAAGTTAATCAAATTAGCCATATATCCGTTAGTGCGGACTAGCCGTTGTGCATATAACTAGCCGTTACACTTCCTGACGTCATTGATGAGATAACTTACAACAATCATCACGCTATATATGGTAGAGATAGGATTGAGAAACCATTTAAAGGTCAAGAGATCCCTTTCAAATCCTTATTCCAAGATCGAATCAGGTATTCTTCTTCTCTCTTCACTCTTCCTCTAAAATTTCTTCATCCTATTTTCGTCTTTATCATGGCGAAAATGGCCACTAGATCCTCTCCGAGCAAGAGCTAAGATTCTGATGACATACCCGAAGCCAAAACCTTCTCTCAAACCCATCTTCGGAGCTTTGCAAGTTCACTGATCCTGAGATCGATAGCTTGTAGTCATGTTTCACTCCAAAGACCATATTCCGGCCATAAGATTCCATGAAAAGCGATGCTATCTCACCCATTTGGTGTGCTTCCTTGCCTTACCTTTCCTTATCGGCTTCACCTGACCCTTTCCTGATTTCACTCAAAGGTCTTTCACCCTCACTGGCATGAGCTATAGTCAAGCCATGCCTATGCTTTGGAGGGTTTTGTATACCCTTGAACAAATCATCAGCAAAGAAGGAATCGACTTCAATCTATCCTAGCTTTCCTACCTCTACAGCCTCGTCACTCATGGTTCCATCGGTTCTTGCTCAAAGCCAAACCCTAAAAGCCCTTACCCATTCTCAAAACTACTCAAAACGGTTTCGCCTGGAAGAATCAATTCTTCTTTGTGCGAAGGTACTCAACTGGGAATAGTTTACCCAAAAAGTGGATCAAGAAGGGTAGGATATAGGCTCCTTAGGTAGTCACTACAGAAATTATTTCTTGTTGCTGACTTGTGTACTTTTTTCTTTTTGCATAGAGGGACCAACTTTTCCTCCCTTGCCAATTCACCGGGAACTGAAGAGAGAGTTGTTGTATGTTGGGCCCTTGACTCATCGATTAGAACATTCAAGCCATGAACGAAGGATCCAGAAGCCAACACTTCCACCTCCTATACAATGTCGAGTAGTATTTTGTACGTTTGTAATAGATATAATTTTATATTGAAAAAGTTGTACAAAGTAAGAAGACTTATTTTTTTTCGATGTAGGTGCTCAGAAATCCACCAGCAAGTCTGCTACCAAGTTTGGCCTGGGTGATGTTGACGGCATCATCTCTCCCCGCTCCATCATGAATGAGCTGGCCAAAGACCCAAGCTTTCCGGAGCCAAAGGCCATCACCACCAGGGCCAAGGTTGGGTCGAGAAGGAAGAAGCCCATGGATGTGGAGGAAGACGAGCTCTAGGCTGAGCGGCTGATCCAGAACTTCATTGCTGAGGTAAGGATCCTTGATCCATTTCTATCATTGTCATCTTTAGTGAAAGATCCTTGATTCTAACTGAACATGTTATCCATTGCAGAGGTTTGTTCGGTTGAAAGCCCGGACAAGATTTTGGCTGAGCTGGAGGATAATTTAGCTGATCTTCGATCTATAGCTGCTGCAAAGGACAATATGACTTCCAAGCTGGAAAAAGAAAACAAGCTTTTAGAGAAGAATATCTTGGAGGTTGACATGCAGGCTGACAGGGGGAGATGAAGGCAAACGATGAGGCCAAGATTTGAGCTGCTCGAGCTATCCTTAAGGCTAGGATCAAGATTGTCAAGGAGACAATGGATCCTACCTTTGACTGGTCTTCATGGGATCTAGCTGGATGGGAGGCAAGACTCCTGGAGATTGGTGATGAAGAGGAGCCGGAGCCAGTAGATATGTTGGAGGCTGGATCTAGCGGAGCTAAGGAGGTGATCGAGGTTGCTGGAGGTGAAGAAGGAGGTGTTAGTGCAGCTTAAGGTGACGCTGCTTGAGTGGGCAATGAAGCATATTATTGGCTAGGCCTAAGCCCACTTTTTTAGGATTCTGTGGGTTTTGTTGACAACGTCTTAATTATGAACAATTATGGTCTGTAAGGATTTGAACAGTAGGTATTTAGGTTAAGGATCACTAATCCTTCAGACAATAGGGGGTGGCAAAGGTGGATGGGTCCTTCTGTGTGGAGGATGAAGCCCTTGACGCCCCTCACTTTTATTTTCCTGCACTTGATGAACAATTAGTATGGACACCCTTAATCAACCCAAGTGGACAGACCACGTTTTACTGGTATGAACAATTATGTGACCAAGAGTTATACATTTTCAATCGGAAGGTCTCAGGTGTAATTAATAGTTCAAATAAGTAAGGGATAAAACATACCAAATAATCCAAGTTAGGACTCTGTATCCTTAAAATTTACAATTGTACAAACATACCAAAAAATCGTTAAGGTTTAAGGATTCAGGATCCTTATTTGCAAAACTTCATGAACCTGTAACAAACCACTTGGGACTAAGCCAAATATTATGGGAATAGATCTATTATAACTGGGAACAAATCTAAACAAACTGAGGACAAGCCCAAAATTCTTGGGATCTGGCCGGAACTGGGCACAAGCCTAACGTGAGTGACATGAACATGCCAAAACCTTAGCTAACATAAAAATGTTATAAACCTTAGGATAACGGATGTATGGTACATCTACCATTATACTTAGGATCCTACATATAGCCAACAGCTATGAAATTGTCAGCCCCTAAAGCGGGTACTGGTCCCATTGCCTCGAACTATACTTGTATAAATGTGCGCTACTTACGGGGTGTCGAAACCCAATTCGTGTGAAAGGTGAAAACCTGTAAACCTTAAAAGGTATAAGATACTTTAAACGTGGGAGAGATGTAGCCAACCCCTTAATCCTTTGTAAATAAAAGTCAAATACACTACAAAAGCTTAGAACTTGATAAAAATGGATATTAAATGCTTAATATCCTTTCCTTATAATGAATAATGAGTATAAAATGAAAGAGAGTAAAAGTAAGACGTTACCGAAGTAAGGATCACATATCCTTTTGAGGATCCTGGATCCTAGGTCAGAATACTAGAGTCTCTAAGGATCCTTGATCCTTCTCACATGAAGAATTTCTCCAGATGAACAACATTCTAAGCTCTTGGAAGAAGATCACCTCCATAGTTAGTAAGCGATATGCTCCCTTTCTAGCTTCAGCTTCTATCAAGTAGGGATCTTCCCATTTTGGTGCTAATTTGCCATCAGCTAGATTTGTAGTGTTCTAGAATGCTTTTCTTCGAACCAAATCACCAACTTGAAATCTTCTGATCCTGACATTTTTGTTACATGCTCCCGCCATTCTTTGTTGATAGCTAGCCATCCTTATTCTTGCCAAATCTCTAAGCTCGTCCATAGTATCCAGGTCTTGGGTCAGGTTTTCAGCATTTGTTTCAGGATCAAGGATGCTTGTTATGCCTGTAGGAACCACCATTTCTATAGGGATCACTGCCTCAGCTCCAAAGACTGGGGAGAATGGAGTTTGACCCGTAGCATTCTTTGGAGTTGTTCCATCTGCCCAAAGGACATACAGTATCTCTTCAGCTCACTTTCCTTTCTTTGACCCAAGCTTCCTCTTCAAGTTGTTGATGATGATCTTATTGCTTGATTCTGCTTGAGCATTGGCTTGTGGGTGGACTGGCGTTAATGTTATCATCCTAATCCCCTAGCTATCACAAAAGTTAGTGTAACACCTCGTAAAATCGTGTCCAATAATACAGCGACACGTGTCATTACTTTTATATTAAGTCTAATAAGGACTAAAGGTGTCAACATGCTCAAACTAAGCCTCTAAGTGACCCTTTACAAAGTCTTAACTCTCTATGAGCCACCTATTGGACGAGGGGACTATTTGTGTAAATATGTAAAAGTTGGAAGATGGAGGGGTTAAAAGTGTCAACATGTTAATTTATACCTCTGAGTGACCTTTTAATAAACCGAGAGCTTGACAACGTCTGAGCATACTCCCGGGTATGCCAAATATTAGTTACGGAGGGCTAATTATGCTTATAAAGGTGTTTTAGAAGTTTAATAAGTTGAGGGGCTAAATGTGGGAAATTTTGAAAGATTCTATAGGCTGCTGGCGGGCCGCAAGAGACAAGGCCTGGTCTCTTGCGGGCCGCCAGAGGATCTCTGCTGCAGAAAGTTTTGCTTGGCAGCCACACCAGCTGCCAAAACACATTCAATTCGAAACCATGGATTTCCAAACTGCTATGCCATGTTTTAGGACAATTGTAGACACCCTCTAACACCTGCTAACACCTGGCATCACCTCCTTCAAGCTCTCCAACTATAAATAGGAGCATTGGTTCTTCACTTGAACTTGCACTTTTCTCATAATCATTCTATCTCCCTCCTCCGGAAGTTCCTAACTGAAAGGAGCATCCAACTTAGTTCTATTTCATCCAAGGGTCACTTGTACATGTTCCTTTCTCTTGCATATTCGTTTATAGGTTTTTTATAGCCAAAAGTTAAGTGTTTATGGAAAATGCTTTGACTTTCGGTTAAGACCATTATGGTCCAACCATTATTCATAACAAACATGGCTAAGTGATTGTAATAAGGTAGGTGTTAATCCCTATAAAGGGTACCTCATAAAGATCACGTTTACTAGACCAATTGACGGGTCATAGTTTTATTATTAAAAGGTCAAACATGCCAGGTTTTGAAAATATTATAATCTAAGTATATATATGTTATAAGCATGTTTTTGACACTTAAACAAGTTGGTAATGATTATTAGAACATGTGGAAACATGTTCGATCCGTCAATTTCAGTCCTAGGGTCGGTTCGCAACAGAAAGTCGCGAAGTTTTACTTTTGCTAAAACTTTCGTTCTGAGCCGACTTAGATTAGTTAACTTCTGATTTATGGTCACATTATGATCGTAATACAATGTAGCATAACCCTCTAAGGCTATATTACATGATCATAATCGTAATCTGAGTTTATGCACAAGTTTCGCTAAAATGTCATTTTTTACTAAAATGCCCTTTTTTACATAAAACAAGGTTTTAATCAAAAATGAACTTTCAAATAAATTACCTACTGATATGTTGATGTAATTAGCATATTATGATGTTAATATTCTGATCATAAACTAATTTTAATATAATATCGTAAACTATGCTTTTAAAAAGAACCAAAATGCCCTTTCGGTGCATAGTTTGGTCTTAAACCACAAATCACACTTATGTGTGCTATCTTATTGATCCTGTATTATAAATTAAGTATTTTTCCAGAATGTTTATTATCATAACATCAAAATACATGCAAGTTCCTTTTAAATGACACATAAATGGTCAAAACGTCTTATAAGACGTAGTTTCGTTTTAAAACCTCAACGGGCATATAAGTTGATATCCTACTGATATTACAACTTATTTAAAGTATAATGACATTTAAAACTTGTTCATGACTCATCTGGTTACCCGATATCGCTTATATGCGTACGTTAAGTATATGTCACAAGTTTACGAAAATTAACCGAAACAGGTTTAAACTTATCATTTTAATCTCAATTTCCAGAATGTTAATTGTTTACCCATGACATAAAAGTCTTAAGTACTTGTTGGGTTTAAACTACATTCTATCCAGCCATCGCTTAATCTAGCATATTATACCGTTTTGACCCTTTAAGCTAGTTGGTCAAAGTCTATGACTTAAATAAGACCGTTAGCATTCTAATTGGTTAGCTTATGCCATATTCCAGACTAAAGCCTTTCAGTAAATGCTATATGCACTTATCTAATTGATTAAATGGCTGAGATAACATAAACTTGCATTTAAATCAAGTGCTAGCTCAGGTAAATACTCTTGACTTATTTTCCCTATACGGGCTTGGGTTACGGTAAATTATTACCGCTTGGTAGGAAATGGGATCAATCGAATGCCAGATTGTGGCTAGTAAATCCGCATATTCCGTTTTGATCAGTTTTGTTTGATAACTTTAACATAGGGGGTTAACGACCGTGTCCTGGATATCCTCGGCTCATTTAAGTTACTAATGGCCACGACCAAAGCACGGGGTGTAGGCATACACCCGACAGACGCGAATGCTAAAAATATTTTACCCACAAGTTGGGGATAACTCCTTCGTAGGTTCATAAGTGGTGTATCAGTTAATCATGTCTCGGTCTCTGTACTGGGCCCCATATGTATTGACAAACATGTGAATCTGTTAGCAAGGTTATAAACATAACTTTCCCAAGTTATAAAAGATTTTCCGTGCCCTGTGCACTTAAATCATTTTTTAAATGTTTTCAAAACGAGTCAGTTAATTGTATTTACTAGCGAAAGCTGACGTATTTTCGAAAGACTAAGTTGCAGGTACAATACGAAATAGGCTGGAAGCTGCTTGGTAGTGATATTAGAGGATCTTGCAAATCCTTAGATCTGCCCTAAAGTCTGTTACACAATTTTTTGTATATTTTACGATCCGCCTGTGGATCTTTCATTACAAGTCGCCTGTTTATTATTTTTGTACTTTGAACATTTGGTTTGTAATAGTAATTTAAACTCCAAGACTTCCGCTGTGCTGTGTTAATTGACTATGATGATATCAACTTACATCACGATATTCCCCACCCGGGCCCACCAGTGTTTGATTGGAAATTCAGGGTGTGACAGGTTGGTATCAGAGACAACGTTTGAGGAAGTGAGAAAGGATCCTTGGGACATGCTTTTTTTAGATCAGTAAAATCTACGCATACCCTCCACTTTCCATTCTTCTTCTGGACAACCATCACCTTGTCTAACCATTTTGGATACTTGACTTCTCTAATCATACCTACCCTTAACAATTGTCCACTTCTTCTTGGATAATGGCATTCCTTTCAGGTGCAAACTTCCTTCGTTTTTGGTGGATTGGCATGAAAGATTTATCAATGCCTAATGTATGAGTAATAATATCTTTGGAGATACCTTTCATATCTTCATGCTTCCAAGCAAAAGTAGACTTCCTTCTCTTTAAGAAGGATACCAGATCCTGCTCTATGCTATCCAGGATCCCGGATCCTATAAAAACTTTGGTTTCAGGATCCTCAGGGTCTAGTAGTATATCCTTGACGTCTTGCTCCCTAGACTCCATGACATCCCTTAGAGGATACTTTAATTGCTATGCTTCCATCGGTCTCGAAGCTGGCTTCATAGAAGAGGTGTAACAGTTCTTTGCCTCTTGTTGATCGCTTTCTATTTTCACCACTCCCCACGAGGTTAGTAGCTTCACACATTGATGGTAAGTCGAGGGAACCGCCTTCATATCGTGTAACCAAGGCCTGCCAAGAATTATATTACAACAAGACAAAGAATCAATAACATAAAAATCTTGTATAGAGTTTACTCCCTTAATGTAAATTGGGAGTATGATGTTCCCCAGCGTGTTCTTTGTCTCTCTATTGAATCCCACAAGGACTGACGATCTTGGAACTATTTTAGTTTCCGTGATGTTCATCCTTTCGAGGACATCAAGTTGAATAATGTCCACGGAGCTTCCTCCATCAATAAGGATCCTGCGAAAAAAGAGGTTAGATATAAATAAAGTAATGACTAAACCATCATGATGAGGATCCTGAATATCAACACGGTCATCCTCATCAAAGGATATGATTTTCTGCTGAGTCAGAGTGGGGTTCGGTAGGTCTATCTCCATTCTCTAGCTGTCTCATTAGCATGCCTCTTCGCTACAGAGAATGAGGTTCCACATATATCAGAGCCTCCAGATATAAAGTTGATGATTTTAGCTTCTGCCGGTGGTGCAGGAGCTCTTTCGGGCACTTTTTCAGGATCCTGGATCCTTGATTTCTTCATTCCAAGTAACTCTTTCAAGTAGCCTTTGCTAAGGAGGTAGCCTATCTCCTTCCTTAGTGCTATACATTGATCGGTAAGGTTGGTGAAGTCTTTGTGGTATGCACACCATTTTGATTTATCCTTGTTGGATGTAGACTTCTCATTCTTCTTAGGCCACCTAGCTTTCTCACCTTGATTCTTCAAAGCAAGGATTAGTATACTCCTCATCATCCTCTTGTTGTTCAACCGAATGAACATTCCAATTGTCTTGTTTGGAGTATTTCTTGGAACGATTATTCTCGTAGAAGGATCCTTGATTCTCCTATTTTGATTATCCAGGTAACCTGTCTTGAATCCTTTTGTCATCCTCCAGTCGAATGAATCTTAGAGCCATGTTCCTAACTTCATCTAAGTTCCTGCAAGGTGTCATAACAAGATCATCATAGAAAGGAGAATCTTTTTGTAATCCCATATTAAACGCCTCTACATCAGTAGCAATGTCTAAGTTTAGATTTCCAAGGATTCTCTACCAAATTTAGTAATATAATCTCTAAGTGATTCATCACGGGCTTGGGTGATCCTATACAAGTCACTAGTTAACCTTTCGAAAATTCTACTACAAGAAAACTGGTTATTGAATAAGTTAACTAAATAAGAAAATGCAGTTATAGAATAGGGAGGAAGACTTAGCAGTCATTTTAGTGTTGATCCAGTAAGTGTGAATCCAAAGCCTTTGCATAAACAGACCTCTTTCAATCTTTAAGAAATGGGGTTAATCTCCATTCTCTCTCTGTATTGAGCCACATGCTCTTCTGGATCAGTGGTACCATCGTATACTTCATATTGGGGTCTGAAAACATTTTGGTATCTCAGCACTGCATGGGAGGTGCAAAGCAAGATGCTCTATGACTTCCGTCTGGAATCTCAGGAATGGGTTTGACCACTCCTAGGATGCTGGATATCACGTCCTTGAGTTTTTGCAACTCTCTGGCCATGGCTTGGTTGATCCCTGCATCATGCATGTAACCATAGTTAGTATCAAAAGATGTATTAAAATTGTTACCTCCTGATTGGTTTGAGGTTGGTATCCCAGAAGTGTATCTAGGATAAGACATGTCACGTTCAATGGTAGGACCAGAAGAAGCAAAGGTCTGCATAGGGATGAAATCCCCTTCATGAACTTCAGAACTTCTGAGTGGTTGACTCCTTAAGGATCCTTAATCCTGAAAGATTTTGGATCCCGGATACATTGGTGCTGAAGGTCTTGATGGATACTCCATAGATCCTTGAATCAGACTTGAGGATCCTTGGGGCTGGTACATTCCCTTTGATCCTCCAGGTTGGTAAAAGAATCCTTGAGGCTTAGTGGTCTCCAATGATCCTAGCCAAAGGATAGAGGATCCTTGAAATTCAAAGTAAGGTCCTTAACGTTGCGAAATTGCTAGCGATCCATGCTGGAGGTTTGATGATTCTTAAAACTGGACATTGGATCCTTTAGAATGTTGGATATTGATGATGGAGTAGCAAACTCCAATAACCTAGGTTAGGACCAATCTTAAGTTGGTCTCTTCTGCTTCTTGATCTCATCAATTTCACGAATGATTCATTGTTTGGTTTTGTCTTGCTGTTCCATATAGCCTTTCATCTGCAACACCAAAACAGAAATATCATTATTAGTAGTTGTAGAAGAAGAAACAACAGGAGCTTTTGATCCTGAGAAGACGGATGATGTCTTCTTCTGAGCCTTTTCAGCATTCTTCTAGAATGTAGGAGGAATGGGAGGCAACGACGATCTGGTTTGGGATGAGGTAACCGTCGTCATGACTCTTGAAGTGGATTTTCCCTGAGAAGCCATGTAGTTGATGGAAATGAACGAAATTTCTTAGGATTGAAGCACCACTAGCCCCATAGTGGGTGCCAAACTGTTTTGCTCAAAAATCGGTTTAAGGATAATGTAACCAAATTTGATTGTGAGATAGAGTGCTAATGTGTTGAACAATTGTGTAAACGAATATGAAATAATGGACACAAGGAATTATATGAGGAAAAGCCTTCGATCACTAGTAGATCGCTGGCATAAAAACCTCAGATAGTTAAAACTATCACTATCAACTATATTGCAAGAAATAGATTATAACTTTGTAAGATCTTGAGCTTATTACAGTTGAATTCTAGTGTTTGTACGTACAACAGTTAGAATGTTACGAGAGAGTGTGTGTGTGTTCGTATATGCTAAATCAAGCCCAAAATCCCCTGATATAATTGGAAATATCCTAGTAGCTAACTATCCGCAAATTAGGCAACTCTCGCACGATCTTCCATAACGGCTACTGCTTCACTTGCACGTGCAAGAATATGAGTGTATTCCCCGATATTCCGCCATAGACTAAGTCCACTTCATAATGCACCTGCGAATACACACTAAAAATATAGGAAACAATTGTTAGTCAACATAAGTAATAATAAGGATCCTTGATCCTCAGACTTTCTGCACCATCCGTGAAGGATAAGTGATCCAGGTGTAACACCTCGCTTTTTCGTATTTTCCTTAATTAGAAAGTATAATCGTATTTCTATTTATGGAAACTTGTATTCGTATTTCTTTCCCAATTTTGTAATCTGAGACTTGAATCGTAATAAAAATTCATACTTGTTATATTACATGTCTTACATGCATTCAATCGTTTAAACTGATACTTGTTATACGTGCAAAGACTCATACATTCACACTCGATACTCAAATCATACTTATATGCGTTATGCATGAAAAAATGACAAGTTATAGCCTGAAATAAAAGATAAACTAAGTTCAAGGACTAAAAATGGCATAATCCAGAGAAAGTGTTTTGTAGCCCGTGGATTGGTCCAATTTGTGTTTTCTGCATTAAATGCACTCAACAAATAACCCCTCTCACCTCAACTATAAATACCCACCTCCTCCCACTCTCATTTCACACCTCAAACACTTCACTTCTTCTCTCTAAAGCTCTCTCTCTCCATCTGAAAGTTCAAGACTTTCAAAAGTGAGTTCTAGCTCACCCTTACCTCCCTTCTTTGATCTTTCTTCCTTTCTTAACACTTGAATCACCTCTAGGAATGTTTCCATAGGTTCTCCATGGAAAATCAACTTGGAACATCACCATATTTGAGGTCTCAAGTGTAAGAGCTTTTCGTTTTAATAGGGTTTTACCCCATAAGTGTTGTATCCTTGCAAGCTTGTTCTTGAAACAAGACTTGAGTTGGTAGTGTGTGATTACTTGGAAGCCTTGACTATCCTACCTTCAATCCACCACCTCACTTGATGATTTTAATTATTTTTCTTATTTTTATGTTCAACTTATTCATGACCATCCTTGTTGTCCTTGTGACGACTTGTGCATTGGTGAACTATACGAAAGAGGTTAAAGAAAGGTTATCCTTCTACCTCCATGCATGACTTCTATGAACTTTCATGATAAATATGATTACGTATACTATAATATATATATATACACACTAACCGAACTCTTGATGGTAATCGAATGATTATCTGTCATGGTACTAGGTTACATCACCTAAGTACTTAATTTCTCGTTATGATTCTAATGGGTATCCTAACCCATGAAAACACATCAACCCGAGTAGGTATTATAGTGTCAAGAACGAGTATTAAGTCTAGATTTTTTTGCCGTGTACATACTTTAGTATATTTAAATTCCTAATCCTCCGTTATCATTCGAATACCTACCAACCTACGTTTTCCTCTTGTAGGATAACTCGGTGCTCCATCTACCAAACTCCCCCAAGACTTTATGGAAATATCAAGTGGAAGCTTGCAAAACTTGAGCACACTCGAACACCCTTTTAAGCTTTACACCTTTGGGTATAACATGTTAGTCTATCATTACGCAATCACACTTATACTTTTATGCAATCACACAAACAATCCATCATACATGCTATAGTTACGTGATACACGATTTGTATACTTGTAACATTCTTATGTGATGCTATTTGTCATTAACTACGTACGAGCCTCCCCCTTAACATGTATAGCGCTACAGGAGTAACGCACCACCCGTATTCTTGAGGTCATGTTAAGTTTATTCTATTTTGCGGTGACACGCGAGGGTTGACTTATAGATCTCATGCCATGTTTAGCTTAATCTAGTATGCTAGCTTAACATGTGGATTCGTTTAAATTTTTTCATACTTATGCTATATCAAACTTGTGTACTCGCCAATACTTTTTGTATTGAACTATACTTTTAACATGTTGCAGGTTAAGGATGTTGATCATGACGAACTTAGTAGGGGCGACGTAGAAACACATCTAGAATGTTAGGATTTATGTTGTTGAACTTATTGTATTTGACTTCCTTATTGTAATTGACAATCTTGTTATGAAATGAAATTGGTTTGAAATAAATATTGTTGCAAATAGTGTTATGATGCCTTGAGCAATCCATTTCGTCTCACTCCGATGTTTCCGCCATCGGTTGGGGTATGACAGATTGGTATCAGAGCCATAACTATAGGGAAGTATGTATAATTGCTATGTTCGACCTAGTCTATAGTTTAAGTGACCAAACTTGACCATTCTTGATTCATATTTAAAATGCTAATTCTACCTACCTTGCTTCTTCCTATTTTTTTAGTCTTAATATATGCAATATGTCTTTCCTAAGACATTTACAAAATATAGGCGCTTGAAGACTTGAAGACACTCATACTACAAACGACACGATCTCACCAAAATAGGGGTGAAACCCACACTTTAGTGATCCCCCTCAATCCGCGTATTTGATTTTTCATGAAATTAAACTATCAAGTTAGGAGTGATATCCACATGTTGATGGAAAAAATTCTATTTCATACTCTGGTGGACCCTTACCAATGAGTTTGAATTCGCTCCTTGATGTATAAGAATTTATACATCTTTTAAACGTCAAATATTCCCCATTAATGCGGAAATTCGTTATGTTTTCAATGATCTTGATACTCATATGAGTTATTTGTGAAAATGCAGGTCCGGGCTTCGGCCCGGTGAAGAAACAAAGGCTTTTCGAGCAAATTGGAGTAATGGAACATTTCTGCCAAACTGACAGATATGGCACAACCGCGCCAACCCTTGGCACGACCGTGCCCACCCTTGGCACGACCGTGCCAAGCATCCAGAAGCCGGCACTATCACCAGCACTATCATCAGACTACACAATCCGAGCCAATCCAACACTTGGCAGGATCGTGCCAACCCCAAGCACGACCGTGCGCGTGCAATCACAGGCCCTGATCAGCTAGTTTCCGAGTTCAACTTAGTCATTTCTGAGTACGATATCGATAAGCACGACCGTGCCACCATTTGGCATGGTCGTGCCACCTCGGGGAAATTTTAGCGGGATCTTTTCGGATTTGGCATCAAACTTGGTCAACAACTCAGAAAGGCACCTGCCAATTACCAAGCACGACAGTGCCAAAAGGTGGCACGATCGTGCCAAATGCCCAGTAGCTTAAATATGTGAATTCAGCTCATTTGAAGGGGAGTTGGAGCATTTGGGTGGATTTCTCTCTCAAGAAGCTGATCTTGGAAGCTTGGAGATTGAAGAAGGAGCCTTTAGGAGGTTGTATCACTTGATAATCCAACTTATTTTGCTAATTATCTTGTCTTAAACTCTAGTATTCCACTTGTTTTTCATGCACAATCTATACTACTTTGTATTTGTCTTAGTCATTATGAGCCTTCTAGGCTAAACAATTGTGTTGTTTGAATTTCGTTGAAGCTAATGAACACTTGAAAATATGGAAATAGATGTGGTGATTATTGTATGTTAATCTTCATGATGGTATTTAATCAAGTTTCTTGGAATGCATGTTCATGTTTAAAGTCATTATTCTTGAATGTTCGATCATAAAAATTTACATGTACTGTTGGAAAGCCCATGTAGAGATTATGATTATTGAATCTTGTTAGTTGTTGATTTGATTCATAGCATGAAACTAGGAATGGTAATTGCTAACATGATTAGGATGATGATTTGAATATGAGTATGAATTCTTGCATTTGGATTTCTAAAGATCTTATGAATGTTTTTATGGATTCTATGTTTATGTTCATGTTGGATTGATGATTTAGGCCAAAATTGTTGTTTAGCATGACCATGCTTGTGATTAATGTCAAGAACTTGTTGAAGATATCATTTACTTGAAACCAAGTTAGGGTGATTAGTGTATTGTTCATGTTAGTTTTCCTTAATTTGTAGAGTTAGGAGTTTTGACAAAAATTAACTCTTTATTAAAGGTTAAAATAAATTTAGCAAGAGAGCTTAAAGAATGAATCTTAGGTGATTAAAATGTTGTTCATTATAATTTTCTCAAGATTTATAAAACTAGGAGATATTGAATGGAAACTTAGTTGATTCTAAGACTTGCATCACCATTAGTTTTTCTTAAAAGTTGTCATATGTTTGTCAGTGGATACTTATTTCAAGCAACCTTCCTTAAGTATTGTTCTTGTTAATCCATTTAGTTAATTTTTATCCTTACACGATAGTTTAAAAACAATCAAGAAATCAATTCATTGATCAAAACAGGTTTAAAAGTAACGAAGATTTAGTACTGGGACACCGAGTCCACGGATTGATATCCAGTTCTTACCAGCAAACTATACTATCACCTGACGGGTACACTTGCCCTATGTGTGTGTAGTTGGTCCTAAGTAAAAACTATTTTAAAACCTAATCTGTGTGAACGAAAATTATAATAATAAAAATATATTTAATTCACGCACATCAAGTTTTTGGCGCCGTTGCCGGGACTCGGTCTTCTTGAGAATGGTTGGAGTTACTTGTTAAGTCATTGTGAAAAGTGTACAAACATTTTGTCTAGTTATTTTTGTATGTCTTGTTTGATCAATTGAAAAGAAAAGGAAAATATGTTAAGTAATTAATTATTTCTTTTTATCTTTGTGTATACATAGGGCATTGTGTTCCTTGTTTTTCCTTACAGGTCGTGCATGTCCTCAACCCCAGTTGCTGAAGTTGTTGAGCCTTCATCGGAGCCGGAGCGCAATTTTCATCAAAGACTGCGGGAGCGGGCCCGCAGGGTTGCCGCCACAATCGAGGTAGACGCATTGGGAGACGAAACACTTCACGAGGTTCACGTAGAAATGGCAGACGAAGAGGAAACAAGGGTCTTAAACCACATAGAAAAACCTTCACTTGAGGGTTTACCTGCGAGCACCAATGCACTACAATAAATAATAATAATTTCGAGATCAAATCTGGTACCATTTCGATGCTACAGAATGCGGTTCAGTTTTATGGCAAGGATCACGAGGATCCTAGTGTCCATATCGCGGGGTTTCTGGAGGTTTATGCCACATTCACCATTCGTGATGCATCATCGAATGCAATACGTCTTCGGCTCTTTCCGTTCTCTTTACGTGATGGAGCTAAGGAGTGGCTTCTTTCACTTCCAGCTGGGTATATCACTACGTGGAATCAATTAGCTGAGAAGTTCCTTCGGAAATATTTTCCCCCAGAGAAAACTGTTTGCTTAAGAACCAAGATTCTTAACTTCCGTCAAGACGATGATGAGCCCTCTATGAGGCGTGGGAGCGGTTTAAAGAGCTCATGCGAAAGGTCCCACACCACGGGTTGCCCAAGTGGCAACAATGTCAGATCTTCTACCATGGTTGGATGGTCAAGGGCAGATGATGGTCGATACATATTCAGGCGGAGACATAGGCACGAAAAATGACAACGAGGCATTTGAAATCTTAGAGAAACGCGCCTTGAAGAATCGGACACAACAGCCGCCAAGAGGGAAGAGTTTAGACAGGGAGTTCATCACGTGAACGATTTCACCGCCATCACAGCACGAATGGATGCCTTATCTTCAAAATTAGATCGAGTGATGGAGCTCCACTCGAGTGGTTCCTCGAGTGGGGGAGCATATCATGTAGGCGATTTTCCGACTGGAGAGGTTTCACACGAGCATGTAGATTTTATGGGAAACCAGTCCCGTCCTCAGCATAATCCCTACAGCAATACATACAATCCGGAGTGGAAGAATCACCCAAATTTCAGTTGGAAGTCTGAAGCGTCAAATCAGCATCCACCCGGATTCGCTCCACGCCCCAGTTCCTTGAGGATATGGTGCACCTCGGCCTCAGCAGATGTCTTCCACTAATGAACCTAGTGTGCAGGACATGTTTAGTCAACTCTTAGCTGGTCAAAATTCTCAAAGAGTCGAAAATGAAAAGCGCTTCTAGGAGTATGACGGTCGTTTCATGAGGCACGAGAGTGAGTTGAGAAGCCAAAAGGCTTCCATGCAGACCATTGAAAACCAAGTTGGTCAGATTGCGAAGATGTTGTTCGAGAGGTAGCAAGGGGGTCTACCAAGTAACACAGAGCCAAATCCTAAAGCTACTGCAAAGGCCATCACGTTGAGAAGCGGCAAGATCGCTAAGCCCGTCACTTCGGTGGTTCCGAGTAAGCCAGTTGATGACGAAATTGTTGAGGAGATTGAGACTGAGTCTCCGGGAGGGATGCAACTGAGGCGAGACCCATCAAGTACAGCACGTCCCAAGGAGCCAGTAAGAGAGTATGTCCCTCCTGTTCCATATTCGGGGAGGTTGAAGAAGCAGAGGATGGAAGAACACCACGGTAAATTCCTTGAGCTTTTCAAGAAACTTCATATAAATCTACCGTTTGTCGAGGCACTTGCTCAAATGCCTAAGTATGCCAAGTTTCTGAAAGATATTTTATCTAACAAAAAGAAACTTGAGGAGCTTTCGCATGTGACCTTGAACGAGGAGTGTTCAGCAGTTCTTCAGAACAAACTACCACAGACAATGAGTGATCCCGGGAGTTTCACTATCCCATGCTTGATTGGTAGTTTGTCGGTCAGCAATGTACTAGCTGATCTTGGAGCCAGCATAAACCTCATGCCTTATGCGGTTTTTGCTAAGACTTGGGAGAGCCAAAACCCACTCCTATGAGCGTTCAGCTAGAAGTACCCTCGAGGTATAGTTGAGAATATGCTAGTGAAGATCGACAAGTTTGTCTTTCATGTTGATTTTGTGATCTTGGACATGGATGAGGACAAAACTGTTCCTCTCATCTTAGGTAGGCCATTCCTTGCCACTGCTCGAGCATTGATCGATGTCTGCACCGGCAGACTTACTCTTAGGGTAGACGATGAAGAGGTGACCTTTGATATAGGGAAATCCATGCAGCACCCACAGAGTCATGATGATACACTGTACTTTATCGAGACTATTGACACGTATGTGAGTGATCATCTTCATAGCACGTTTGAGGAGGAAGTTGTGGACACACAGCTAATTGGAGGAGAGACTTTTGGTTCGCCTGCTATGGTCCAGTCAGCTGAAGAGATGACCTGTCTGATAGGTCATGTGGCTCCCCCACGTACTGAGGTTTTTGAAGTGGTGGATCGCGTTGCTGAGACTAAAGCACGCCCTTCGGTTGAGGATCCACCCTCACTTGAGCTTAAGGAGCTTCCAGATCACTTGGAGTATGCTTTCTTGGAGGGTGCGACTCAACTACCCGTCATCATCTATGTTAGGTTGTCAGAAGAAGAGAAGGGTCGATTGCTTGAGGTTTTGAAGCAGCATAAAAAGGCGATAGCTTGGAAGATCATGGATATAAAAGGGATCAATCCATCTTTTTGTACCCACAAGATCTTGATGGAGGAGGACTTCAAACCCGTAGTGCAGCATCAGAGGCGTTTAAATCTGAACATGCAGGATGTTGTGAAGAAGGAGGTCATCAAATTGCTTGATGCAGGTTTGATATACCCAATTTCTGATTCGTCTTGGGTTAGTCCTCAGCAGGTGGTCCCAAAGAAAGGAGGGATGACAATGGTGACCAATGAGAAGAACGAGTTGATTCCCACTTGTACTGTCACCGAGTGGAGAGCAATACATTGATTATCGCAAACTCAATGATGCCACGAGGAAAGATCATTTTCCTCTTCCTTTCATTGATCAGATGTTAGAGAGGCTTTCAGGGAGGATTTTTTACTGTTTCCTTGATGGTTTCTCTGGCTATTTTCAGATTCCCATCTCCCCTGAGGATCAGGAGAAGACGACATTCACATGTCCCTATGGCACATTTTCCTACCGGCGAATGCCCTTTGGACTGTGCAATGCCCCAGGCACGTTTCAAAGATGCATGGTGGCTATTTTTCATGACATGATCAAGGATTCCAAGGAGGTCTTCATGGATGATTTTCTGTTTTCGGGAGTTCTTTTGATCATTGTCTTGGGAATCTGAAAAGGACGTTGGCCCGATGTGAGGAGGACAATCTGGTGTTGAACTGGGAAAAATGCCACTTCATAGTGAAGGAGGGCATTGTACTTGGGCACATGATTTCGCAGGCGGGGCTCGAGGTTGATCGGGCCAAAGTTGAGACTATTTCTAAGCTCCCGCCACCCACATCCGTGAAACCTATTAGGAGCTTTCTTGGTCATGCAGGTTTCTACCGGCGATTCATAAAGGATTTTTCCAAAACGCCCGCCCGATGACCCAACTTCTAGAGAAGGATGCCCAGTTCGTTTTCTCTGATGAATGCCTGAAGGCATTCGAGCTGTTGAAGGAGAAGTTGGTAAATGCCCCAATCATGGTAGCTCCCGAGTGGGAATTACCATTTGAGCTGATGTGCTATGCGAGGGACTTCGCAGTTGGGGCTGTCTTGGGTCAGAGGAGAGATAGGCATTTTCACCTGATTTACTATGTGAGCAAGACCTTGAACGACGCTCAGGAGCATTACATCACGACTGAAAAAGAGCTCCTAGTAGTGGTCTTCGCCTTCGAAAAGTTTCGATCTTATCTCATCCTCTCCAAGACCATAGTGTACACGGACCATGCAGCTTTGCGGTATCTATTTGGCAAGCAAGATGCCAAACCTAGACTGATACGATGGATTCTTTTGCTGCAGGAGTTCGACATTGAGATCCGTGATAAGAAAGGGGCCGAAAATTTGGTGGCTGATCATTTGTCCCGTCTTGAGCATTGCGAGGGAAAAGAAGTTCGTGGGGCCAACATCAATGACAATTTTCCCCACGAATTTCTTATGAGGATTGAGACTAATGACGACTCCCCATGGTTTGCTGACATCGCGAACTACTTAGCCAGTGGCATCCTGATCAAAGGGATGACCTTTCAGCAGAAGAGAATTTTTTTTGCAGATGTCAAGTACTACCTATGGGATGACCCCTATCTATTCAGGGTGGGCGCGGATTAGATGATCCGGCGCTGCGTGCACGGCAATGAGGCGAGGGACATCCTTCACCACTGCCACGAGGGACCTACGGGAGGTCACCATGGGGCAAATAATACCGCCAAAAAGGTGTTTGATGTTGGATTCTTCTGGCCTTCCATCTTTAAGGACGCCCATGAGTTCGTGAAATCTTGTGACACCTGTCAAAGGGCAAGCAATATTTCTGTACGCCACGAGATGCCGCAAAACGACATTCAAGTCTGCGAAGTTTTTGACGTTTGGGGTCTAGACTTTATGGGACCTTTTCCGACTTCCTTCGGAAACCGATACATCCTAGTCGTGGTCTACTATGTTTCAAAGTGGGCGGAAGCGCAAGCTCTGCCCACCAACGATGCTAGGGTGGTGGTCAAATTTCTGAAGAAGCTATTCGCGCTTTGGTGCTCCTAAAGCGTTAACCAGTGACCGGGTGACACACTTCTATAATGCTCAATTGGAAAAAGCATTGTCCTGATATGGTGTGCAACATCGGTTTTCTACACCATACCACCCACAGACTAGTGGGCAAGTTGAGGTCACAAACCGGGGCATTAAGCGAATATTGGAGAAGACGGTAAATGCCAGCCGTAAGGACTGGTCTGAAAGACTGGATGATGCATTGTGGGCCTTCAGAACGGCCTACAAGACTCCTATAGGCACTACTCCATTTAAGTTAGTATATGGGAAGTCTTGTCATCTCCCTGTTGAGCTCGAGCACAAGGCATACTGGGCCTTGAAAACAGTTAACCTCGACATGGCAGCTGCAAGTGAAAACAGGTTTGTGCAGATCCATGAGATCGAAGAGCTCCGAAATGATGCCTATGAGAACTCCAAGCTGTATAAGGAACGCACTAAGACGCTCCACGACTCCCGCCTAAAGGACAAGAAGGAATTCCGGGTGGGTGATCGGGTATTATACAACTCGCATCTCAAGTTGTTCCCTGGCAAGCTTAAGTCTCGTTGGTCAAGTCCTTACATGGTGCGATCAATGTTTCCTTACGGAACAGTGGAAATAGGCCATGAGGATGGCCGCTTATTCATGGTCAATGGGCACATACTGAAGTCGTATGTTGGTGGCCCAGTGGATAGGAGTGAGGAGGTTGTCACCCACCACCCCAAGAACAAATGAATTCGGGGTGGTGCGTTTAGCTGAAGACTCGTAAATAAACTTAGCATGTTTTTGGGGTTTTAGTTGTTTTTCTGTTTGGGTGCTTAGTTTCTTTTTCAGGTTGCGGTTCGTCTTGGACGCGGGGGATGTTGGAATGCATTGTCGATCTTCAGGTATGTTAGTTCGGCCCTTTTCTTGGTAGGAGGTGTTTCGTGAGTGATCTGGATTCAAGTAATGTTTTTATTTTTTGTTTTATTAAATGTAAATAAATAAGCTTAAGAGGAAAATAATTCCCAAAAAAAAACTGAAAATCTGAAAAAGTCGGCACTATCAACAGTGTTTTCTGGCACTGTCAGGTCTGATAGTGCAGACCCAATTGAAAGGCCCATCCTCTTCTTTCTTTAAAACATTCAAACATATCACTTGAATCCTCACAAATCCTCTCACGAATCCTCCACACCTTCTTCCTTTCCCTCAAGAATCTGTTTTTCTCTCATCCCAAGCATCAATCCAGGTACGAATCTTTATTCTTCTCTTTGTAGTTGTTGAATAGTTGGGTTTGTTCTTCAAGTAGTTTTCCTTTAAGTTTTTTTAGGGTTTGGTCTAAACCGACCGATTCAAGCCCGTTTTCTGTGAAATTTGTTGTTGTTGTGCACCATATCTGACCGATCTACAAACCTCCCAAGCAACTTTGATAAAAAATCGGGGTTTTGGGTGATTTTTGAGACTTTTCCGGATACGCGTTCTGTCACGCACGATCGTGCCAAACCCTGGCACGACCGTGCTCTTCATAATTTGTGACTGAATCTTCAAAATTTTTCAGAAATTCATCAAGCACGACCGTGCCATATGATGGCACGATCGTGCTCTTCATAAAAACTTGATGAATTTGCATATCTGGTTCAGAAATTCATCACGCACGACCGTGCCATCTGATGGCATGATCATGCTCTTCATAAGAATTCCTAGTCTTCAAAAATTCCACCCAGAAATTGGTTCAGCATGAGAGTGCTCAGGTATGGCATGATCGTGCTTAGGGAAGAACAAACCCAGAAAAACTTCATAATTTGGAAATCTTCATAAATTCTGTTGGAACAAGCACGCACGGTCGTGCCAATATATGGCACGGTCGTGCGAGCCCGTTTTTAACCCAGTTTTTGTTGGTTTTCCGTATTTTATGTTCTGATCTTGTCCTATTCTTGCAGATGAATCATCCGTTTCTTCGATTCAGCGATAATGTCAGGGAAGCGCATTGTATTGCGAAGGTTGAAAGGTTATGGGCCAGGAGGCACTTAATAGAGCCCATGAGGACACTTCAAATGGTCGATCTCGACCTACTCGGTCAGACCGAAATATTTGAGGAGCTTATGACCCCTCCTTGGACCCGCCTATTCACAATGGCTGAGCCCCAATATGTCGAGCTAGTCATCGAGTTTTTTGCCTCGTTCAGGTTTATCTTCCCCTGCCCAGATGTTTATGAGAAACGAGTTGGTGTTAGTTACCGTCTGGGACGGAAGTGGCATCATCAATTGATCAGCAGGTTTGGACAGATACTTGGGTTATATGAGGAAGACGAGATCGACTCCGAGTTATTTCACCGCAGTCTGCAGGAATGGGAGGCTGATACAGATAAAGCAGCATTTTGGGCTCAGATCACTATACCGGGTTGGGCCTAGGATCCACGCCGAGCCAAGGCCACATGGATTCTTGACCTGCTGCACCGCATCATAGAGCGCGTCATCTTTCACGTAATCGGCGGTCGGGGTGATAGCACTGGAAACATCACCACCCGCAACCTCTTCCACCTCTATTGCATCATTTCGAGGTCCAACTGCAATGTCGCAGTTAGTGTTGCAGAGTCCATCCAAAGGGGTATTGGGTTGACCCCCACATCGATGATCTGTGGTGGTGCATTCGCCACCAGGTTAGCTAGGCACTACATGGTGCGGTTGGATGATCTTACCGTAGCTTGTGATTATGGATTGCTTGATGTGGCACAGCTGACTACCATGCATATGATTCGCAAGGTTAATGGTATCCCGAAGTTAGTGGATCGACTGGGTAGGATTTGGGACCCACTTCCAGAGGGAGAAAGTGATCCAGAAGAGGGCGATGTTGGTGGAGCCGAGGACGTCCACATGCAGGATGCTCCAGGATTCGGGCCAGGTGAGGCTGCTGCAGGAGCAGACCCTCATCTTCAGATGGGTGAAATAGGCCAGGGCTTTGGAAGCCCAAGTTGGAAGCACTTGTTTGGTGGTTTTGGTGGTGGTTACGAACAGGGTGCATACGGTCCGCATGAGCCGTCTACAGTGGATATTTGGAGAAGAATGGATGGGTTAGCGTTGGACCAGCAGACAGTACAACACGACGTGGACTTAATTTGCGCCGAGCAGCATAGGCAGGGCAATTTTCTGGAGGATATGTACGAGCAGAGTAGGCGGAGCTTCGATTGGCTCTTCGGATCACAGCAGCATTTGGCGAACTCGCTCGGTCATCCTTACACGCAGCCGCCGCCACACTTCACTAGGCGATCCCGGTTTGACCGCCAGGATGATTCCGGTCCATCAGGATCTGGCGGCCGTCCCTGATCTTGCAGCTCATGTCGTACTTTTATTTGCATTTCTATGTTTGAGGGGTGTACCATTTTGCATTGTCCGTACACTCCTCCGTTGTTGCTTTAAATTTCGTACATATTTATTTTCATTTAATGGTTTAATTTTTGAACAACGACAAGGGATTATTGGGTTGGATTGTTTATTGTGATCTTGATCATGTTTGCAAGTGTGCAGTTTTGAATTGATGATATGCTAGTCGCTGGATGGTGCAGTGGTGCGTTGGAATGTTTCATATTACCTTCTTTCGCTCCATTCTAGCCTTTGCAACCCAGGGGAGTTTTCGTATTCCCGCTTCCTCTACTGTTATACTATTGCATTATGCTCATTTTTTGTTGTACATCGTGGGCAATATACAATTCAAGTGTGGGGAGGTGGTTAAGCTTGTTTATGGTTGTCCTAAAAAAAATAAATTAAATTAATAATAATAATAACAAAACTCTCTTGAATAATCAACTCAACACAAGTTTTATATAACTCTAAAAGTTTTAGATAAATTCACAAAGGTGAACGAAAAAAGGATTTGCTCGAATAAAAGTTACCATTTAGTAATCTTTTTTGTATAAAATTGAGCGTGAGAAATCAAGCAAAATTCCTACCTGTTTGCCTTGCATAGTTACCGAATACGCCCGTTTCCGTGAGTTTTTTTTAGCCTTATAGCGTTAGAATAATTTTTGCTCATGTTTTTGCGGGCAAAGATTGAGTGCGCCGGATGATTTTTGTGATTTAGAACTTGTGTTAGGCATGCATTTCGAGAACACAAAGCAAGAACATAACATAAAAATGATTGAGGCAGTAGGAAACCTTTTATTTTAAACCAATTTTAATTATCCTTACACCCAAATCACACCCTTAGTTAAACCAATTTGAGCATTTCCCTTTCATTTCATATAAACCACTAAATATCACCAATCAGCCAATTTAGCCTTTTCTTTTTGAACCCACATTTTTTGTTTAAAGCTCGATCCGGTTAAGACTAACTTGTAAGCTTTCTTATATAGCTTATCATTTTTTTAGTCATAACATCATAGCTTGGAGTTTTTATCTAAGTAGACGTACTTAGTTCCCTCTAAAGTAGTTAAAAAAAAAAGAAGAAGTCGTGTCAATTGGCTTTGCTAGAGCAATTTTGTGGATACATCTAAGCGGTTTGCTAGCTCTCGGTTAGTTATTTGGATAGTTTTATCTTTTTTCACTTCAAGTTAGTCGAGCCTTCGGTCTTTAGCCGTTTTAGCCACTTTAATAAATCCTTTTCCACACCCTTTACCCTAGCCAAATTACAACCCACACAAGACCTCTTGATTTTTTATATGTGTTGGTTAAGTGTTTAGATTTGATCCTTATGCAAGCTTATGATATCGCATAGTCATTGTCTTGGCATCGTGTGTTCTAAACATACTCATTGAATTGTTTGTCTCTTATATTTTAGTCGAGTGTGTGTGAACATTGCGAGGATGTAATGTGAGCTTGTAGGGATGTCGAGATGGATTATTGCTCATAACCATATTTCATATACTTTTTGGTTTTTCTTTTATATCGAGTAATCCGTTTTGTTTTGCCCAAGTTATTTATTTGTGCTTATATAACGCTAGTTGAGATGTTTGCCAAGATAGAATTTTGTTTACTTTAGTTTGTTTGAGGACAACCAAAGCTTAAGTGTGGGGATGTTTGATGTATAAGAATTTATACATCTTTTAAACGTCAAATATTCCCCATTAATGCGGAAATTCGTTGTGTTTTCATTGATCTTGATACTCATATGAGTTATGTTTAAAAATCCAGGTCCGGGCTTCAGCCCGGTGAAGAAACAAAGGCTTTTGCAGCAAATTGGAGCAAAAATGGAACATTTCTGCCAAACTGACAGATATGGCACGACCGCGCCAACCCTTGGCACGACCGTGCCAAGCATCCAGAAGCCGGCACTATCACCAGCACTATCATCAGACTACACAATCCGAGCCAATCCAACACTTGGCACGATCGTGCCAACCCCAAGCACGACCATGCGCGTGCAATCACAGGCCCTGATCAGCTAGTTTCCAAGATCAACTTAGTCATTTCCGAGTACGATATCGATAAGCACGACCGTGCCACCTCGGGGAAATTTTAACGGGATCTTTCCGAATTTGGCATCAAACTTGGTCAACAACTTAGAAAGGCACCTGCCAATTACCAAGCACCATCGTGCCAAAAGGTGGCACGGTCGTGCCAAATGCCCAGTAGCTTAAATACGTGAATTCATCTCATTTGAAGGGGAGTTGGAGCATTTGGGTGGATTTCTTTCTCAAGAAGCTGATCTTGGAAGCTTGGAGATTGAAGAATGAGCCTTTAGGAGGTTGTATCACTTGATAATCCAACTCATTTTGCTAATTATCTTGTCTTAAACTCTAGTATTCCACTTGTTTTTCATCCACAATCTATATTACTTTGTTTTTGTCTTAGTCATTATGAGCCTTCTTGGCTAAACAATTGTGTTGTTTGAATTTCGTTGAAGCTAATGAACATTTGACAATGTGGAAATAGATGTGGTGATTATTGTATGTTAATCTTCATGATGGTATTTAATCAAGTTTCTTGGAATGCATGTTCATGTTTAAAGTCCTTATTCTTGAATGTTTGATCATAAAAATTTACATGTACTGTTGGAAAGCCCATGTAGAGATTATGATTATTGAATCTTGTTAGTTGTTGATTTGATTCATAGCATGAAACTAGGAATGGTAATTGCTAACATGATTAGGATGATGATTTGAATATGAGTATGAATTCTTGCATTTGGATTTCTAAAGATCGTATGAATGTTTTTATGGATTCTATGGTTTGTGTTCATGTTGGATTGATGATTTAGGCCAAAATTGTTGTTTAGCATGACCATGCTTGTGATTCATGTCAAGAACTTGTTGAAGATATCATTTACTTGAAACCAAGTTAGGGTGATTAGTGTATTGTTCATGTTAGTTTTCCTTAATTTGTAGAGTTAGGAGTTTTGACAAAAATTAACTCTTTATTAAAGATTAAAATAAATTTAGCAAGAGAGCTTAAAGAATGAATCTTAGGTGATTAAAATGTTGTTCATTATAATTTTCTCATGATTTATAAAACTAGGAGATCTTGAATGGAAACTTAGTTGAATCTAAGACTTGCATCACCATTAGTTTTTTTTAAAAGTTGTCATATGTTTATTAGTGGATACTTAATTCAAACAACCTTCCTTAAGTATTGTTCTTGTTAATCAAGTTAGTTAATTTTTATCCTTACATGATAGTTTAAAAACAATCAAGAAATCAATTCATTGATCAAAACAGGTTTAAAAGTAACGAAGATTTAGTACTGAGACACCGAGTCCACGGATTGATATCGGGTTCTTACCAGCAAACTATACTATCACCTGACGGGTACACTTGCCCTATGTGTGTAGTTGGTCTTGAGTAAAAACTATTTTAAAACCTAATCTGTGTGAACGAAAATTATAATAATAAAATATATTTAGTTCACACACATCAAGTTTTTGACGCCGTTGCCGGGGACTCGGTCTTCTTGAGAATGGTTGGAGTTACTTGTTAAGTCATTGTGAAAAGTGTACAAACATTTTGTCTAGTTATTTTTGCATGTCTTATTTGATTAATTGAAAAGAAAAAGAAAATATGTTAAGTAATTAATTATTTCTTTTTATCTTTGTGTATACATAGGGCATTGTGTTCCTTCTTTTTCCTTACAGGTCGTGCATGTCCTCAACCCCAGTTGCTGAAGTTGTTGAGCCTTCATCGGAGCCGGAGCGCAATTTTCATCGAAGACTGGGGGAGCGGGCCCGCAGGATGGCCACCACAATCAAGGTAGACGCATTGGGAGACGGCACACTTCACGAGGTTCACGTGGAAATAGGAAAACCTTCACTTGAGGGTTTACCTGCGAGCACCAATGCACCTACAATAAATAATAATAATTTCGAGATCAAATCTGGAACCATTTCGACACTGCAGAATGCGGTTCAGTTTTATGGCAAGGATCACGAGGATCCTAGTGTCCATATCATGGGGTTTCTAGAGGTTTGTGCCACATTCACCATTCGTGATGCATCATTGGATGCAATACGTCTTCGGCTCTTTCCGTTCTATTTACGTGATGGAGCTAAGGAATGGTTTCTTTCACTTCTAGCTGGGTCTATCACTACGTGGAATCAATTAGCTGAGAATTTCTTTTAGAAATATTTTCCCCCCAGAGAAAACTGTTCGGTTAAGAACCAAGATTCTTAACTGCTACAACTATCACTAGCATCTCTCAACATTCCATGTTCGCATTTTATCCGATATTCATACCATTTTTACCCCTCGCATACACCTACCGAATCGTTCACTACCATACCACGATTTCCCAATTCTTCCCTTAACCCTTAACCCTTCACCCAAACATTTTTTATAGGGAATCAGCCTAAACTTTCATCCATTTTTGTAAACGTCCCCACCGGCTCAATCTTGTCAAAATGTTCCTTTTCTTTTAAAACTATCTTTCACTCTTATCTACGCGCAAACTTCAACTAGTCGGTTTATTACCGCCAAAACCTTTTAGAAACCGTAAATATTTACCATCCTAGCTCTCCCCAATAAAAATTTTCTACAACAAGTGATTTTACTAATACGCTTTAGAACTGACAAAACTTTTCTTACAACTTACGGTGCAGACCGCTCATTTTAATCAAAATACATCCTTAGTCATACTAAAACCTTCCTCTTAGGTCGCACTCTTTTAAAATATTCCTTCCAATGAGTTACCCAGACCCATTCAAACTTACTTGCTTACACACACACATACACGTTTTCCTTCAAGATTTCGAGACATATTGAAACACTTATACATGAACTTCGCAAAAACTTTAAACTTCAAAATCTTGATTTTGGCCAAACATTTTCAACAAAATGACATCTTTTCCAAAGTCTTCCTCTTGAATAAATTTCGGGACGAAATTTCCTAAAGGATGGGAGACTGTAACGCCTCGCTTTTTCGTACTTTCCTTAATTAGAAAGTATAATCGTATTTCTATCTATGGAAACTTGTATTCGTATTTATTTTCCCAATTTTGTAATCCGAGACTTGAATCGTAATAAAAATTCATACTTGTTATATATACATGTCTTACATGCATTCAATCGTTTAAACTGATACTTGTTATACATGCAAAGACTCATACATTCACACTCGATACTCAAATCATACTTATATGCGTTATACATGCAAAAATGACAAGTTACAGCCTGAAATGAAAGGTAAACTAAGTTCAAGGACTAAAATTGGCATAATCCGGAGAAAGTGGTTTCTAGCCCATGGATTGGTCCAACTGTGTTTTCTGCATTAAATGCACTCAACTAACAACCCCTGTCACCTCAACTATAAATACCCACCTCCTCCCACTCTCATTTCACACCTCAAACACTTCACTTCTTCTCTCTAAAGCTCTCTCTCTCCATCTGAAAGTTCAAGACTTTCAAAAGTGAGTTCTAACTCACCCTTACCTCCTATCTTTGATCTTTCTTCCTTTCTTAACACTTGAATCACCTCTAGGAATGTTTCCATAGGTTCTCCATGGAAAACCAACTTGGAACATCACCATATTTGAGGTCTCAAGTGTAAGAGCTTTTCGTTTTAATAGGGTTTTAACCCACAAGTGTTGTATCCTTGCAAGCTTGTTCTTGAAACAAGACTTGAGTTGGTAGTGTGTGATTACTTGGAAGCCTTGGCTATCCTACCTTCAATCCACCACCTCACTTGATGATTTTGATGATTTTTCTTATTTTTATGTTCAACTTATTCATGACCATCCTTGCCGTCCTTGTGACGACTTGTGCATTGGTGAACTATACGAAAGAGGTTAAAGGAAGGTTATCCTTCTACCTCCATGCATGACTTCTATGAACTTTCATGATAAATATGATTACGTATACTATAGTATATATATATACACTAACCGAACTCTTGATGGTACGTATACTATAATATATATATATACACTAACCGAACTCTTGATGGTAATCGAATGATTATCTGTCATGGTACTAGGTTAAATCACCTAAGTACTTAATTTCTCGTTACGATTCTAATGGGTATCCTAACCCATGAAAACACATCAACCCGAGTGGGTATTATAGTGTCAAGAACGAGTATTAAGTCTAGATTTTTTTGGCCGTGTACATACTTTAGTGTATTTAAATTCCTAATCCTCTGTTATCATTCGAATACCTACCAACCTACGTTTTCCTCTTGTAGGATAACTCGGTGCTCCATCTTCCAAACTCCCCCAACACTTTACGAAAATATAAAGTGGAAGCTCGCAAAACCTTGAGTACACTCGAACACCCTTTTTACGCTTTACACCTTTGGGTGTAACATGTTAGTCTATTAGAATACATGCAATCACACTTATACTTTTATGCAATCACATAAACAATCCATCCTACATGCTTTAGTTACGTGATACACGATTTGTATACTTGGAACATTCTTATCTGATGCTATTTGTCATTAACTACGTACGAGCCTCCCCCTAAACAAGTATAGCGCTATAGGAGTAACACACCACCCGTATTCTTGAGGTCATTTTAAGTTTATTCTATGTTGAAGTGACACGCGAGGGTTGACTTATAGATCACATGCCATGTTTACATTAATCTAGTATGCTAGCTTAACATGTGGATTCGTTTAAATCGTTTCATACTTATGCTATATCAAACTTGTGTACTCGCCAATACTTTTTGTATTGAACTATACTTTTAACATGTTGCAGGTTAAGGATGTTGATCATGACGAACTTAGTAGGGACGATGTAGAAACCCATCTAGAATGTTTGGATTTATGTTGATGAACTTATTGTATTTGACTTCCTTGTTGTAATTGAAAATCTTGTTATGAAATGAAATTGGTTTGATATAAATATTGTCGCAAATAGTGTTATGATGGCTTGAGCAATCTATTTCGTCTCACTCTGATGTTTCCGCCATTGGTTGGGGTGTGACACCAGGTCAAATATCAGGATACATGATCCATAGTATCAAAATCAATTCCCTAACATGAACCATTCTTTTTTCTCCCAAGGGAGATTGAGGAAATACTCAATGACTTCTAAAGGAGCATACCTAGATATAGCTCTAAGTCTGTATCATCAGAAAATCAGTTTCGGGTTTTTGTTGTTATTTCATTGTGCTATCTAGGGAGAGGTATTGTGGTTTAAATCTTTTGTCTTGTAGGTATATACTAGGAACTATCTTTTAGGACCTAACTCAAGTTTGTAATTTTCATTTTCTTAGTGTGTATTCGGTCGGTGGAGGAATTTTAATAAAATGTAGTTGGAAATGGTGTTTAAACTTATGGAATGGTTTGTGTTAGGATCGTGTAGAACGACAATTAAGCACGGGTGATATCTAAACTTAGGTATAATGTGTGGAATTCATGATACGATAGCAGAAACATAAGAATTTGTCAATTTTCTCTGTTTCCATTAACTTTTACGAGTTTTACATTCATGGATCAAAGATAAAGTTTCGCCTTGTAATGCAAAAGTTACAAATGACTCACATCCCTTCACTATTTATAGAAATGCTAGGACACCTTGGGACGGATCACCTAGTCCGTGCAGATGAACTCATCCGTACGGATGACCATCCTTACAAACAAAAGTAATCTAACATTTTAGCCCTATTACATTAAAGCGACACAACACCAATACGTAGGCAATAGACATTATGCACCAACAGACTCCCCCTTTGATGTTGTCGCAGTCTTGTTCAGTCTTCAAAAATCTTCCATCATTCTTTAGTCGTTACTTTCCAAATAAGTACTTCCTGACTCTTTGACCTTTCAGTTCAAATATGACATTGGATTCTGATCAGTTGGAGGAGCCCACTTCATATACTTGTTTGTACCTTGATATAGAAGCATTCTTAGTTCTTTCAGCAATTCTTTCTTCATTCTTAACTTCTTCAAGACCTCTTTTCTTTCCAAGTCTCTCCACTTCGACTCCCACATCCTCCCTGAGTGAGTATCATAGGCATAGCAAACTTTGATCACTCTCTGGTATTGCATTGCTTGCACTATGTCTTCAACTACATAGTAGATCTTGTTGTAGAATAAGATCTCAGTATCTTTCTATGACATATTAACAATCCACATTGGATAATAAATCCTTATCGACCTCCAATTACCATTATTGCAAAGCACTATCACCGCTTCACCAGTCTGCTTGTCATAATGCCACCACTTGAAATCTTCATGAAAATCTTGCTTCATCTTCATCAGTGGCATGTTTTTCATCGCTTTTGGTCGTTTATAGATCAATGACACTTTAGGCTTCTTTGTTTTAGGATCAATCTCTATCTTTGAAACAACCCTCTTTTGCTTTTGTGGTTTCCATGTTGGAAAGTCATGTCTCACTTCATACCTTATGAACCTCCACATTTTGTGATCATATTGTCGCATCTGATAATTGATCAGCTTTGTTGTAACACCCCAAAAATATTAAATTATATATATATATATATATATATATATATATATGTATATATATATAACTATAGACATTTAACCTAGTTAGTGATGGGTTGTTAAATAATAAAGATAAAACCTTGAATTGGGTCTTTTTAAAATGAACTAATCAAGAGGGACTAAAATTGTAAGAGAGTGAAAATTGTTTTAATAAAACAAAAAAAAATATAACACACTCTTGTGTGTGAAGTGTGTGTGTGCGACCAGACTTGAAGAAAACCAACCAAAACCCTAGTTCTTGGAGGTGATCAACTTAGAGGGAAAATTGGGGCCTTTAGTGGTGTTTGAGTTAAAAATATGGATCATCCATACTTGTCTAACATCTGGTAAGTTGTAATTTTAATTTTAGTGATACCTAATTTTGGATGATTAGTGTTCTTGAGATGCTTAATTGATGTTATAACATATGGGAGATGTAAATTAAGTGTAGGATCATAATCTTAACTGAAATTAGATGATAAATTTATGAAATTTTGAGTTGAGATTATTATGCTTTATATAAAGAAGTGGGTTATGTTCTTGCATGACAAAGCCCCAACTGATTATATTATTATGAATGCAATGATGTAAGTTTGCTGAAATAGCATGTTAATATGGACTTTGATGAGTAATTTTGATAATGAAAATTGAAGAAGTGATACATGTAAAGTTTAGAAGTTAATTATACATACTAAACATAGAGGTTTGAAAGGATATGGATACATGGCTATTAGACAAATCATAGGCTGATAAAGGTATTATGTAATCTTACCCACAAGACATTAGATGTAATGTTTAAATAATCCGGAATGCTTGAGAAGTGTGTAAGAATCAGGTAAACGAGGTTTTGACAATGACGCGTGTCCTAAATTATATCATGAGTTCTAAACGATGTATCGGATTGAACTCTATAGGCAAATTGGGCGAAGCGTCAAGTGGCTGAGACGGGATGAAGGAAAGCTTTAAGGTACGTGGCTTATGCTTCGTAAAATTTTCTTATATTTTATATAAACATATCATATGTTGATTATTGATGCAACACTTGTGAAATGTGGTTATTCAAAGCGATGGATTTTGCACGAATGAACCGGGTCAAAATGATAAAAAAATAAATAAATAAAGGTTTGGTTGAATAAAAGCGATGCATTTCGCTAAAGTAACCAAACAGGTCAAAATGATAAAAGAATAAAGGTTTCGTTGAATAAAAGCGATGGATTTCGCTAAAGCAACCAAATGGGCCAAAATGATAAAAGAATAAAAGTTTGGTTGAATAAAAGCGATGGATTTCGCTAAAGAAACTAAACGGGTCAAAATGATAAAAGAATAAAGGTTTGGTTGAATAAAAGCGATAGATTTCGCTAAAGCAACCAAACGGGTCAAAATGATAAAAGAATAAAGGTTTGGTTGAATAAAAGCAATGGATTTTGCTAAAGCAACCAAACAGGTCAAAACTAAGTCGTGACATATACTAGAATGGTATGAACGACTACTTGCATTTAAATCCGGTAAAAAGGGTAAAATCAGAAATTTAGGCGTAAACTGAGCAACGGATACGTAAAACACAAGAGAGTTACCTCGAGGGATGAGGTGCAATCATAAAAATGATGATTTAGATAAAAGACGTGGTCAAATGAGTTGTTTAATAAAAATATAAACGGGACAATAATTTCATAAATAAATAATAAGCCAAAGGCTTATAAGTTAAAAATATGATTAATCCGGATGTTGGATTTTGAGTTCATGAGGTAGAGGATCATGTTACGATCATGTAGGAAGAAACGGGAGGTTAAACGGATAAGCGATCTAAAAGATACGGAGGTTTTCGTGTCAAAAACGGCAAATGAGAAAAATCATGCATTAAGCCACCGTAGGCTACGGTAGCCTACCGTAGCTTACCGTAGGTTGTTGGTGTTTGAAACAAGAAGCCCAGACCGTAAGCTAGGTGGCCAACCGTAGCTTACGGCGGAGTCCGGGGCAAAATTTTTGTTTTGATTGTTGGGCCATGTTTACGAGGATAGGTTATGTTTAATATGTTGCATAAACTACATAACTAACGTTTAAACCGTAGCTTACGGTGGAGTCCGGGTAAAATTTTTGTTTTGATTGTTGGGCCATGTTTTCGAGGATAGGTTATGTTTAATATGTTGCATAAACTACATAACTAACGTTTAAAATAAATTTCGTGATGTAGGTGATTAACGTAACGTTACGAATGATTGGTTAAGCTAGACGAAGAACCGAATACTTCCAAATTTCAAGCTTCCGCTTTAGTTAAAATCTTTCCTTCGTCTAAGAACATAATAGTGTTAAAGTGTTTATGAATGTTTTTATATACTTAAATTTTTTTAGTAAACTCGTACTTTTGTAATTAGTTTTGATCGTATTATCTTAATGAATGCCAAATCTTTTATTAATTCCATATAGAGTAGGTTAGGGCATTTCATTTGTTCTGCATAATTCTTGTATATCCCACCACGGTAGACTCTTTATATCAATCAAGTGTTTGAAGTACTAAACTCCATATTCCCTCTTGATAGGAAAAACATCTAACTCTGAATCTAGCCCCAACTAATAATATCTCCCAGTGAGATATCTTGGTTTCTTGTAAAAAATGCCAATGGTCTTCTATACTTTCTTTCAGCTGACATAAATTTGAATCATTTCTTACGAGCATCTTGGATTTCATCTTGATTCAGCCTCAGCGATTCACCATCTTTGATTCTTTCCTCAATTTTTCTCATCACAATATCATCAGCTTCATTTGGAAACATTTCCAAGAATGTTGGAAAATCATCAGTATCTTGATTAGCATGACGAGCTAGCTCTTCATCATAATCATCTTCTACTATCACTTCGTCATAATCATTTGCATCAGCTATCGAAGTGTAATCATATTCATCTGGTTTATCTATCTCCATATTCATAAGCTCTTCTTCAAAATCAAATTCAAACGAATCTTCATCAACTCCTCACATTTTTCCTATTTCTTCCTCCGTGACATAAGTAGATAATCTTTTGATATGCAGGAACATAAGGCACAGCATCTATGAAGATTCCTAAAGTATCATCACCAAAACTTTCATCATCGTGCTCCCCCTCACCACCAAATACTTCTTGATTTATATCATCTTGAAGATGTTCTGTTTTAATATGAGTTTTCGGTGCTTCAGTTTCAGTAACATTCTTTTCAGTATTAGTAATCCATGCACCTCCTTGATCATTATAATCATTTCCATCATCTTTACCATCATTGTCATTATCAGAACCATCATAGTCAACCTTTTCTCCGTCCTCTTTATCTTCCTCTTCTTCTTCAAGTTTATTTTCGGGACCGAAGAATACTTCACTTTCAACTTGTTTTTTTGGCTCAGCTCCAAAAATAACATTATATGGTTCTTGAACAAATCTCGCAGAGATCGGTGGAATACCAACATTTTCAGCTTCTGTTTCAATCACTTTCTCTAGACACTTCACATGTTCAGCTTCAGAAACAATTTCAGAATAACATCTATCGGCTTCTTTCCTTTATCAAACACCACTGTCTCTACTATTAGTTCAGATTGCACATTCTCTATAGCATGAGCTTCAGCTTCCATCTTTTTGTATTCATCATCAAAGTAAATTCCCATCTCCTTCTCAAGCACTTTAAACCAGTTTCTATACTTTATCAACATGCTGGCTTGAATCTTTTTGCTATCTACAAGATCTTTTGTCACTTTCAACAATCTATCATTCTATATCACAAGACTTTCAATAATCACTATCATGTTCACCACTTTGTGTTCAAGATCTTTAATCTTCTTATCATTTGGATCATCGAAAAAATCATAATCCATTGAACCAATATGCGGAAAATACGGACCTTCTTCATGAATAAACGCTATGCTTATTGAAGGACCTGCTTGTTCATGTTTTCTTTGTTGTGGTGGAGGTGTTGGTGGTCTTTGTTGCGATGCTGTGGAAGTAGGAGTCTTTATGTGAATACTTGTTGTAGTTTCAAGATCAACGACCTCCTCTTCTACCACCAGTGTACCATCTTTCACCTTCACATTCGGATCAACATCCATTCTATCACCTTCTATTGTTGTACCTACTGGTTCACCTCCAGTAGTTTGATCTTTTAAAGGTTCATCTTCATCAATCAATCTTAGACTCAGTGATTTTCTCGATTTCTTTGCAGCAGGAGAATCAATTTTCTTAACACTCAAACTCTTCCAAAAGGTTTCTTCATAGGCTTTGGTTCATCCTCTAGTACATAAGTTTCATCATTATAATCTTTTGTACGTTTAGGCTAATCACTCTTTGAATTAAGCTTTCCTCTTTTGGAATATGGCTTTTCTACATCAAAACATCTTGTTCACTCTTTGTCGATTCATCATCAACATCTGCACCAGCCTCTTTCTAAACTTCCTGCTCAATCACTTCAACAATCTCAGCAATATCTTTCTTAGAGGTTGCAGAACCTCATCTTCAGTTCATCTTTCAATTGAGTTTGCGATGTAACACCCCAACCAATGATACCGAAAACGTTAAGGTGTCACGTAAATAGATCACTCAATAGCTAATGATCGACTAAAAATTTAAATATTTCATTAAATAATTTAAAGATCATCCATACATGAAAAACAAATTGTTCAAACAAATAACTAGATCAAGTTAAAATTATTCTAAGTCCCACAGCATCCTAGATGTGATATCCTTTGCATTGTTTCCTGAAACATGTGGAAAATAAAGGGTCAACTTCAAAAAGCTGGTGAGGATACATAAGTTTGCTAAACAAAGTAAGTAACATGTCAAGTTTTATCTAGAACTTTCTTGTGAAAACAAGACTTAGGAACAAGTGGAGCGCACAATCAAACCTTGTGACTGAAGGAACTGCGAAAAGTTAATCTTTACGGATGTTGTTGTTTCAATCATCCCTAGATCCATACGGGGATGGATTTGTCATGCCTATAGCACCATAATCTACTAAAGTGGGCTTCGCTGAAGTTAATGATTGTACTAAGTTATGTAAGCTCCTAAAGTTGTGTTTAAGACAAGCAATATAGAGATAAAGTTAACATAGATAATTAATAAGTTTAAGTTACATGTTTCACCCAGAAGTTTAAAGAAAAAAGGTTTACACTCACCTGGATGTAGCTAGCAAACCCAAGCAAATAATCATGCAAATAATGTTGAAAATTTCCAAAAAGTTTTTCTAAGAAACGTAATATTATTTATCAAATCATTTAAAGGTGTTCAGGTAAATTTTAAATCTGGAAAATAGGTGAACGAATTTCATATTTGAATTTCAATCAAGAACATGAGACTCAATCTATGTTTTGAACAAATTTTTTTTGTTACTCTCATCCTCAAAACCCATGAAATATATTGAAATCGGTGTTCTCTAAAACTGGAAAAGAGGATCAAAAATTGAAAAGAAAGCATAGAATGTAGTAGTTCTTTTATAGTTCATAATTAAAATAGAAGTTTGGTAACTCGCATGGAGAAGTAGAGCCTTGGAAATACATGTCTTATTTTCATTATTAGTACATTTTGTTTTAATATACCTTCGCTTAATTATTAAATATATGATCTGGTTCCTGAATCTGGTTAGAGTGCCCCGAATGGATGGACTAGTTGACCGGAATAACGTCCGATTCTCATCCAATCTGGTTTTAAGAACACCACCGAACACTCTCACCCTCTCAAAATTTTATTAAAAGCCCAACACCATTTAAAAGACCACTGCTTATTTGTAACTTGAAAGCCCAAAGTAAAATGAGAGATTAAGCCCAAACCCTTGTTTACTTGAATTTTGCGACGTTCTAAACAAAAGCTTGTCAAGACGGATTTACGCAATCGAATAATTACGTAGTATTTGAAATTGTAAGGTTGAAAAAGAAATCTTTTATAAAGTAAAAGAAGATGATCTAATGGCTCGATTTCAAGTTTTCAAAAACCAAAGAGAAAAAATCTATTAGGTATATATTTAACTTCATGTATATCGTGTTTTAATTTTTGTTTCGTTTACATTGTATGAAGTACGAAAAAAAAAATTGAACATTACCTCTTAAATTTTAATCTATATCCACCACTGATCGAGATAGTATTGGGATGCCATTGTTTCTTATTCGGTCAACGTGTATATATTGGTCAACGGAGTTACGTTTAACAGCATATTAATTATTAGTCCATATATTGGTCGACGGAGTTACGGTTAACAAACATATTAATTATTTATTTTTGTAAGAATTCATTCACTCGATTTTGTTTTTTTAGGTATTCCTAAAAATGTTCACTGTTACTACCAAAATAGTTACGTCATACCAAATCAAACAACCATAAATCTAAACCCAAAATAACACATCAATTAAACAGAGCAAAATAACAAACCAAACATCACCTGCAACTCATTCTTCAAACCCTATTATTCATAACACTCTAACTACATACCAAACATCCGATTCATTGTTCATAGGCATTCAATCCTCTTCTTCAAGCCACCTGCACCTGGATCGTCTTCGGCTTCTTCGGCTCCGGCGGAGGCAGCTTCTCCACCGTCACCGTAAGCACTCCGTCTTGACAAACCGCCGATATCTTATCCGTATTCGTATTTTCAGGCAACGCAAACTTCCTCATGAGCTTCCCAATCCTCCTCTCCATCTTCACATACTTGACTCCTTCCTTATCTTCCTCTCGGTTCCTCTCTCCGCTTATCACCAAAACGTTGTCGTCTTCCACCTGCACCTTTATATCCCCTGACTTCAGCCCCGGCATGTCCACATTAAACACGTAGGAGTTTGGATACTCCTTGACGTCAGCAGGGGTTGCCGCCATTGCTCTTGCGTCGCGGACGTAAGCGCGAGATGGACCGCTGTTGTTTGACTTGGTGTTGTCATCGGTTGAATCGAGGATGTGGTGGAGGTTGCGGAGGAATGGAGAGTCTAATTCCACCAGGCTGTATTCCATTTTGATTGTTGTTGATGATGATCTTGTTTTCTGAAATTTGATCACGATTGAAGAATTGGAATGAGAATTGAGACGTAGTTGTATAACGGGATGATGAGGAGAGTAGAGTTCGAATGGCGGATTTATGGGGATGAAGAAGTAGATTCTGGAAAGAGGAGAGAAGGGGTAAAGAGGGTTCTAGAAGTCCTCTTCTAGTAAGTTTCTGGAATAGAGGAAGCGGAAGAGGAGTTAAATAGAGAGTACAACGATTTTTGTCCATGAAAAGAAAATATATTATTGTTGGAATGATGTGTTGTTATAAATAGTCAAAGGAAAAACTAGATATTTAACTCAAGATAAATATATTATTGTTGGACTGTCTTTTATTTTTATTTTCTTTTTTCTAAAATATGTAATAATATCATAAAAGAAACAAGAAACCAATTTCTAAAATAAGCATATTTTACTAAGTTATTTATATTAAGAAACAAGAAACTAGATTTGTTAAATAAGTATATTACAAAGTTACTTATATTATTAATCCTTATATTAATTCATGACTCTTAGCTACAATGTTCTCAAATATTGAACTCTAATTTTGACTTTTTTCACTTATATTTTCACCTTTTTATTAAATTTTCTTTGTTTGATGGATGGCATGGTTAGTTTTGGTGTAGAGCCGTTCATAGTACATAATACTTGACCGGTTGTTTGATTATATCTGTTTTCTTTTGTTATTCTTTTATCTTTCTTTATACCTTCTCCTCATCGTGAAAAAAAAAAAAGTAACTGTTATTATCTTATATCATCAAAGTAATGGTCTATCAACCTTCCGGGTTTTTTTTTTCTGAAGTACCAACCGAAAAATTCATCATCGAAATGGTAGAACTGATAAAACTCATGAAACCTTGACAAGGGTTATGTAACACCACAAATTTTGTTCATATAATGATAGAAATCTTAATGTTCAGTAGATTTGTTGGGTAAATTTTGGGACAAAATAGTTTAGATGGAAAAGTCTATACGGGGCAAGTTACACTAAAATCTGTATAAATTAATAATGTTGTGACTGGATATTTTATTAATTTAGCGAGATTTTATTATATCGATAAAGTAATAAATTATTAATCCAAAGAGTTGGCTTATATTCGCGAGCAACTCTCAAATTAATGCATCGACCTTCAAAATTTCCATATCCGTTCACTTTATCTATTTGAATAAAACAGAAACAAGAACCTTCAAATTCCCATATACATTCACATATTAATGAACTTGTCAAGTTCAATGTAGATTGATATATATTGATCACTATAAAATGTCCAATGATAAATTTCAAAATAACATCAATAATGGCTTTTAAACTAAAAGGTGTTAAATCAAAGAATACCAATCAACAACAAAAAATATTCCGCGAGTATAAGAGAGATCACCAAGGATTTACATCGAAAATTCTTATTAATTTATAGTTTTGCAGGGAACAACGTATATACATTGGGGTTTCAAAATAATTATTATCTTATTACCGATTGGGGTCAAATTCTGTACTGATCCTAAGTTGCGACCAGACAAATTATAAATTTTATCGAGTATTTATTTATAGAAGCAGGCTCACAAGACATGTCAAGGAATTAAAAGGCCCATAAAGGGAGTCGGTTTTAATGCAAGTTAAAGAGATTTTGACGGTAAGGTGAATAGGATTTATATAACAGTTTGACGGCAATTCTTTTGGGGACGCCACTTCTTAGAGTTCGCATAGAGTTTTTTTTTTTTTGACACAGAATTTTTAGATCCACAACACGAAGCAGGATCAGTCTTTGCTAGACGCGAATCAAGAAACCAAAGTAACAAGATGACAACCATGTGCGGCTAACTCTTCGTGATCTTCTCCAGGTGTAGGGTTTGTTTTAGAGAACTTTTATGTTTTGTTTGACTAGATTTTGGGAATGGATTTGTTAACCTCTTAAGTTATTTAAAATCCATTTGTGGTTTTTCGCGTTAAAGATTTGATTTTGTTGATTTTCTCATATTATTGAATTGGTAAGTGTTGCATCGAACCCATTAAGTTTAGATGCTCAATTGTCACTAGATTAATCATGTACGTAGTCACCCTTAATGACTTCCGGCTAGTTAAATAAATTAATTGTTTTAACCAAACCTAAAACCTAGAGAAGATTGTTTTTCTCACATTTGTTTAAATCAAAAGTTAAAGTTTGTTTCTTTTAAACCTACTCGACTAAAAAATCAATTTGTTTCTTTTAATAATTAGCAATTTAATCAAAACTAAAATTACACTAATTCCTCGTTTAGACGACTCGACTTTCCACTTACTACTTATTTATATATTTTTGACCAACCAAACGACATCGCATGGTGGTGGCAGTGGTGGTGTTGGACATGGGTGGCGGTGATGGTGGTTGGCCATGGTGGCGGTGACCGGTAGTGGCGGTGATCGTGGTGGCGGTGGATGGCGAGTGGTAGTTGTGGTTGCTGGTAGTGAGGGGAAGTGGTTGGTTATGGTGGTGCTGGGTGGTGTAGCTGGCGATGGGTGGTGGTTGTAGTAGTCAGTGGTGGGTGGCTGGCGATGTTGGTGGTGGAGTGGTGGTGTGACGGTGGAGGTGATGTGAGGTGAAAGAGGGAATGGAACAGAAAAAAAGGTGGGTGGAATGAATTTGGGTGTTTTAGAGGGAATGGAATGGACAAGGTAATCAGTGATTCAATTTCATTCACCAACTAACACCATTTTATATTACCTCACCACGTTCCATTCCATTCTGTTTTTCATTCCTGCATACCAAACGCTACCTAAATGCCATTTGAGACTCCTCACTTGCAAGGTATTCTAGAGAGAGAAAGAGAATTCAGATTCAAGTTAGGATCGAGTCTAATCAAAGGGATTAACAAAAAGATCGTTTTGGATAGTTTTCAAAGGGTTAATCTATTTTATACCCATTATGGAGTGTGAAAATGGTGGGTTCGATAGTTTTCAAAGTTCAAAGCTAAGGGTTTAACCTATTTTTATACCCATTATCCAGTGTGAAAAGGGTGTGTTCGATTTAGGGCAGTTTACCAGCCTCCAAGTTTTAAATCAACCTCCACTGTTGGATTTGGCTGAGATTAAATCTCAGCCACTTAAACTCACAAAAAAAATATTGCTACCATGGCAGTTTTCTAGCATCCAAGTTTTCCTGCCATGTTCATCATAAATCATGCTTCCCACAAAAATGGACCGTGGTTTCAATGCAGTTGCGTGATGGTCTTTTATATAATGCAGATTCTTACATGGCTACATCCAAATTCACACTTCCTACCCTACATTCTTCTTCAACTCACACTACCTGTCTACATTGAACAACCACCACTGGCGTCTTCATGAAGCGTTTCTATAATCTCTTTATAGATCTAATTTCATATATCTAATAGACCAATTCATGAAATCGTTATCAACAACATCTACAATGAAATCGAGCACAGGACACCATGAAGTTGTTTACGAAGAATACAGCGCCAAGAAAGACAACAATCCTTTTTCCAAAGACATATTAATCTTTGCGTATTATGTTATTTTTTTTATTATGTTAATTGTTAGATTTGAATTTTGAATTTAAAAACGTATTTCGTTTTACCTTAAAAGAAGAGCGAATTGTTGCATTTGAATTTTGAGTATGTAATATAGTTTCCATTTTTATATTTAATTTTTTATTTTATTTTGTCTAGTATCTTTAGTTTAACATTAGTTTTTGGTGCTTGTGGAATCTTCTATATTACAAACCCCAGGGGAATAGGACTCCATAATTATTGTTAGGTTTGGGCGTTGTTAGGTTTGGGCGGTCTTCCTGATTTCCTTTTCTTATTTTTCGTTGTAATATTTTATTTATACATCTACAGATGTCCGAATAAATTATAATTTTACGTTAGTTTTTAATTACGATTTTGCCTCCTAGTTTGAATTTATGTTCTTATCCCAAGTTATAAATAAAATTATATTTTTGCTCATATCTTAAAATTACGATTTTACACTTTGTCACAGTTTAAAATAAAATTATGATTTTCTCCCCAGCTTAAAATTACGATTTTGCCCCCAGCTAAAAATTGTGATCTTGCCATCATATTTTTTTTACCAAAACTATAGTAGTATTTTATTTTATTTGGTTGAACAATGTAACCTTTATTTGTGTCAAGCAACTGTCTAGCAATCGCTCATTGATCTTGACAAATTACTATTTTACCTCGTCTCAAAATTATAAGTTTGCCATCATTTTTGTTTTTTTAGCAAAACTATGGTAGTGTTTTGTTTATTTGTTAACTCGGTGTATTTTTTATTGAAATTGTGTTATAAGTAGTATGTATAAGTAACCGAAATACATGCGTATATGTTATGAAACTAAGAAATGTTTGGTTTATGCCCCGCAACGCGAGCGGGGCATATCACTAGTTGTATATATTTTGATTGTATGATATTGGTTACTACTTGGGATGTTTTAGTGTCTACTGTTAAGAAATGTCAATTTTTGGGTGTTGAAATTGCATAAATATTATCGCTGTCAAGTAATGCTTTGGGTGTCGTCTCCACAACCTGCATCCTAGTCCCACTCTCCTCCAAAGTGAAAACGAGAAGGAAATTGGAAGTGGAGAAGCCATTAGGTAAGATGAAGTTACAGAAATTCGCCCGAGTACCGGTATTAGAAAGCAAAATTCGATAAAATACCGGTACCGTACTGAACCGGTATCAAAAGATGTACTGAAAACGTCAAAAAGTGGGTACGAATTCGGTACCAAATATAATTCGGTATGGGAAATTCGATACCAGTAGCCAGTACCAAATGCTCATCCCTATAACCTAAAAGTTGTTGCGAGGTCGCCATCCATGGAGGAACCATTGCTTTCCATTTGATCTTGTAGAGTTTATTAGTGTATTACCCAAAACTCAGCCGGACTTTTGATTTCGGAATAAGTAAAAGAAAGAGCCAAAGAAATGTTTGTGAGTGATGGTCGTTCCGAAATATTTGGACTTTATAACTGAACTAAACTTGTTGCTATACATTAAATGATCGATTCTTAACCACTGCTAAAAGATTGGTAACCGGAGACTTGTCACATGGCTTTTCAGGAAGGAGTTTCAGTTTTAGTTTTTTTTTACAACAAATTTGGATTACTGACGGACCACTAGAGCATCATCATGCCACCAGCAAAACCACCTGATCATATCCATCTCCACTAGGCAATAATGTCTACGCACCAATTTAGGATGAAACTCAATAAATTTAGAAAAAAAAAACCCCTTGTAAGAATCAAACTCAAGACATAATGGTCCGTTAGCCTTGTGTTACCCCAACATGTCACTAGGCTATGATTCTATGGGCAGTTTCGGTTTTAGCTGGTTTGGCACAATCAAAAGATTTATTTTTTAATTTTATGCCTTTAGATGTTATAATTAATATCTTTTTTATTTAGTTAACTTCTATTATTTTCTCAATATTTAGTATAATCATCAGTTAATAGTATTTCAAAGTTTCATTCTATTAAACTATAATTTAATGTTTAATTAAAATAAATTGAGCTCACACATTACGATATAATATGCATCACTTCTTGTAAAGGAAAGAGTAAAAGGTATCAATGGAAGAAAATGGTGAAAAAAAGCATTTTAACTATGACTATTTATATTTTATCTTAAAAATTGATATCCAATTTGTTTAATAATATAGTATAGATATAAATTTACATTTTTAAGAAATGTTTGAAAGAAAACTACGAACATGTTTAAATAAATTAATTGGATATAAATTTGCAGCTTTAGCTTCGTTCTTGAATCTCTAGTGTGACGATAAAAAAAATCGAATTAGTGTATAATGTAAATTGAATGGGCATTATATATCTACTTTTTGCAATTGCATGTTCTTTGTTGGGTAGTTAATTTGGATTGGTCATATATTGCTATATTTTAGGTTTTTCTATTCTCTTTTTTTACTAGTTAAACCATTTTTCTAAGCTTTCAGATAAATACAATTAAAACCTTCTTATTTTCACTTTTTAAAATTCTTGTTTTAATTTTAATTGTAATATAATCTTTTTATCTTACAATCTTATAAAATAAAAAATTATTATCCAAATCAAAGGTGGAATTCGTCTCTTGATTCTTCAAAAGCTTTTACAACAACGTTGTCGTAATATAAGCATGAACTGATTATGAACATTTCATGATTTTTAAAAGCTTCCACTAGCCAATTCTCTTGTTGCATGGTTTATCTTTTTATTGTTTATGTTTATTTTCATTTGTTGTTACTTCAATGGATTCAAAACAATAAAATAAATATATAGAAAAAACAATCAGATGATAAAAATTAGTGGTATGCATAGTTTATTTTGGGTCATTTATTCCATCCTAACAGATCATAGCCCGGTGATAAGTGAATTATTTCTTCCAAAAGAAGACTAGAAGCATAGGAGAATGTGACAAGTAACAAGGGGTATGTTTAGTATACCCTTTAATTAATAATATATATTTTGTATAATTTATTTTTCTATTATAATTTACGGTCATTGACTTTGTAAAAAAATAATTACAATTGTGTTTGATTTTTTTTCGATGTTATATAAATTTTATTAAAACGGAGTATTATTATATTAAGACAATACTTTTTTTGGTGGCATAGGCTATACAAGTGCCGATAAGTGACGAACCAAACTGACTTCAATCGAACAATATCGGTATCGAGATTATCAGAATTGGTACTAGTATCATTTTTATGGTTTTTGGTCAATGTAAAATACATGTCAGTGTTAGTTTGGGCATATTACAAATTTATGTATTGGATTTTCTTTTTTCGTTGCAATATAGAATGATGGTATCGTGACAAACCAAACTAATACTGATCAAGTTTCAGCCGTATATCACGTGGGAATCCCACTGGTTAATCTACCTCTGGAGCTTACTACCACTACATGTTGAACTCCCATTCAAACAAAACTAACTCCGCAATTCCGCCTCCACAAAAACTCTTGACCTTACAGTCTAATATTATGATAATTGCCCCTTCTTTAAAATGGTCGGAATGTATATTCTTACAAATACAAAAATAAATAATTTTTAGGCCCCTTGTAGGATGGTAGCCATGCCACTTCATCATTTCCAAGCGTTAAACACCATAATACCTTAGTTGAAGGTGCCAAAAAAAAGCAGGTGTTATCCCCTTAATGCCTATTAATATGTAGAATCCGCTACACTCCACCAATCACGTATACATACACATTCATTTTATATTTTTTCCTTTTATTTAACATTTTAGTTTTATTTACAAAATTATAACATGTTATACACTTTTCAGTTAACCTCGTTCTGGTTCCATTCATCATGTCAGACGCATGTTCTAGTTTCATTTATCATCACTTCATTTGACCACATTCAGCAAGTCAAAATTCTATAGAAAGTCCACGTCTAACATATTCGTTTCATGTTTTTTCTTTCGACACCTTTAATCAAATATGTGAAGTGTTACTTTACGGTTTCCATATGATTGTGCTACCAAAACAACTTCTATACCTTCTTTAGTTCATTATGGTTTATTGCTTGCTTACGTCTAAATATTAAATAGAACTTTTATATCATAAATCGTTTTACAAAGGGACAAACTTTTAGATCATAATTCGTTTCTCTAAGTAAGATTGTTGGTTGAGTTTTATTTGTGACAAAATATTATGTATGAGCCAGAGTTTTACCACACTTAATTTTTAATAAGTTCCTTTTTGAAATTTTTGATAGACCTTATGTGTAATCATAGATATGGGTGACATTTTGCCTGTAAATGTACCCGGACTTTTGTTAGACGTTAAAATTAATCTTCTTGAACGTTCACCATATTAATTGTTATAATCACTTAAATCTAAAGATTCAATATGTCTATTGTTTTTATATTAGACATGTAGTGACACGTGTTCACCTAATCAACTGAAGTTAAGATTAGTATAACGCTTCATTCTAGGATTAAATAATTATTAAGTTTTTTTAATTAAAAAATAATCAAGTGTTCTCACTTCTCATTGGTGAATTTTACAAATAAAAAATGTTCTTTAAAACACGCCAAAAGCAGAAAACCCAAAACAACGTCCCATCCAACCGTAATAGTTGGTGGCATTTCAGTCCAAATACTGCCCTGCTACGAGTGGTCCTAAATAAATTGTGAAATCGTTCAAATAAAATCAAAAAATTAAATACGTTAAACTATCCACAAATCAAATTGAAAAACCGATATCAGATTCATTATCGTATCAAACAGAGCAAAACAACAAAACATGCTTCAAACCCCACAACTCGTAACATTCGATTGCACACCATACATCCGATTCATTATTAATAACATCCAGAAAGTATTTGAATTGTGAAAAAGAAAAATATAAATTCTTAATTAGGAATTAGTCTGAACTAGTTGTAAACTGTGATATTTTTAGATTATTATTATTTTTAGATTGAAACCTTTTATATCAAAAGAAAAAAAAATCGTGTAAATATAAACATGTAATTTAATAATAGGAAGACTTGTATATATAATAGTCTTTCTAATAGATTGTTTGACAACTTATAAATGTTATAAGGTCTAAACCATTAATTTTTAAACCGGTATAAGGTCTAAACTATTAACTTCTTTATCAGTAAGAGACCTGAACGATTAAGAGTCAGTATAATGATTAAGCGTTCAACAGTGGCGGCCGAATCTATAAAATCTACATAGAGGTAACGTTTAAAAAAGGATAACGAAATCGAACAAAAATCAATTTTTTTCCAAAATTTACATTATCGTCGGGAGTATCAAAGGGCAACGGTGGTTACCTTTTGTAACACTATAGGTATGCCCCTGCCGTTGAGAGGCAAGTGTCTGACCAGTTCAAATTAAATGTTTTAACTATTCAGACTCTCTATAATGCTTAACAATTTAGAGGCAAATATCTGAACCATTCAGAAATCTTCTCACGAAATAACAGTCTGAACCAGTAAGTATTAAACTAGTAAGAGATCTGAATCATTAAGGGTTTCATTAACAACTAAATAAATAGGCTCTAAGTCTGTTTAACTCTCTGTTTTCATATTCACCCAATAGAAAAATCAAAATTCAATATATTCCTTCCTTATTAAATTTTAGGGTTTATTACATACATCCTTCTCCTAAAGATTAGTTATTATATATTTACCTGACCCTTAGAATCAATCACATATTTTCCCTTACATATTTATCCATTTTATTAAAATTATTCTCATTAATTTCTATTTTACCCTTAATGAATTTACTTTACTAAAGTTGTGTTTTGAAACTCCAAATTTAAAACATCTAGTTGCATCTTTTCTTCCTAGTCGTACTATACATTACAGAGGATTGAAAATTTTACAAATATTATTTATGAATGTCATGTATGTTGCTATATCAAGAAGTAACAGTCCAGTCACTTTATGTAATCCATCTACACCAAACTTATTTTGTCCATACTTTAGCTATATAACTTTCTTACTTCACCTGAACCATCCATTACCACATGAACATTTGGATAGTAGATAACATGGTACAAGTAAGTGGCGAAAGGGGAAGTTGGCAACTCGATTACATAAGATGTAACAAGATACAACGCTTAAAAGATATTGATATTGTTTCGAATAAAGAAGCCTTAACTTAATATTTTATCCAACGTACAAACAGAAAACAATTGAGAAACAAGAAGCAAAAAAGTGCCAGATCGATTGGGGTCACAGCGAAAATACAAATGTGGCTGTGACGGGGGTTAGTACCCATAAGTATCTTAGTGGACGATGTAATACTTATTTTGGAAACATACAACTTAATTAAAACATAAAGTTTAAAGTTTAAACACAACCACAACATAGTTGTTTGATTTTTATGGATCTTAGTACACATGGTCCCAAAAGTTTTTAAAAGTTGTCCAAAACATTATTTAATACAGAATTGCATTAACTACCACAAGAACACGTAAAAATTAAGTGTCAACACAAAATGGCTGGTGAGTTCACTTATTCAAATTGTAAACAATTTGTTTAATGAAAACTTTCTTATTAGAAATTTTATATCAAAACATTCATATATATTTAAGAAAGGAGTAAATTGCACAAAACATCCTTTATGTTTCCTCAAACTTGCAGGTTCCAGCCTTAATGTTTAAAAGTTGCTAAAAACAGCCTTTAAGTTTATTTTTGTTGCGGGTTCAATCCTTTACAGCTAACCACGTTATTTTCTTCAGTTAAGTTCCCTCACATGCATAACATGTGAGGGTATATTCGTCATTTTGGTTGATCTTCCACCCACGTCAATTATAAGAAAAAAGAATATTTAAGGTTTAACCTATTTTAAAAAAAAATTCTAACCGCAGGGACTAATGTGCAATAAAACCAAACTTTTAAAAACCAAACACCTTCTTTCCCGGTCTTCTTCTCCAGCGACTTCGTCGGATTCCGACGAACCCGGAATTAAGATAGGAATCTTGTTAAGCTAGCCCATTAAGCTGTAAAGATTAACACAGATTTTGATCATGCCAATCAAACTCTTCAGGATTATCATCAGTTGGAAGAATCGGCGCCTTATTCGCATCAGACGGAAACGACAAACGACTCTTCAACCCTAGATACCTCTCACGGAACTCCGATGCCGTCAAATCAGAGAACTTCGTAACATCGTGTTCAGTAGTCGGGTCCAGCAACTGGTGGCGCTTAGGATGCCGCAAGTTAGACTTAAACACTATCAAACGGTAATCGTGCTCCTCTGTAGTCGCGTACGTTTTACCAAACTTTGTTTAAACTAGGTTAAAACTTAAATATTCTTTTTTTTGTAATTGAAGTGGGTAGAAGATCAACCAAAATGACGATTATACCCTCACATGTTATGCATGTGAGGGAACTTAACTGAAGAAAATAACGTAGTTAGCTGTAAAGGACTGAACCCGCAACAAAAATAAACTTAAAGGCTGTTTTTAGCAACTTTTAATCACTAAGGCTGGAACCTGCAAGTTTAAGGAAACATAAAGGATGTTTTGTGCAATTTACTCTTAAGAAAGTCTAATTCATTTCCTTCTTAAAAATCCAATGTTCAGTTCTCTGATCGCAAGTGTTTTCTCTAAAAAAAACCTTCGATACAAATCGTCTTCCCGAGGATTTAAATATATATTAAATTTCTAGTATCAACTTTTCAGATTCATAGGGTTGCAAGGCCTAAGAACTGTATATTAACAATAAGGATGTAATCAATGCTAGACAATCACAGAATATCAATTCGTCGTTTGACTTGATACGGAGCTACTGGTCACGACGGGGTGGTCAACCCGATAGATCTATCAACAATTCTATGCATACCGGTATTAATGATTAAACGGCTAATTTGCGCGAAATGCCACATATTGGGTCACTTATGGTGCCTACCTCATGAACATAATATATATATATATATATATATATATATATATATATATAATATATATATATCCTACTAAAATGATAAATTTAATATTTTGCGTTGTACGAATTCCCCAAAGGCCCCACCGAGACGTATGCCTATTCCGATACTACTCTCTTGAGATCAAGCAAATTCCTAACAACTTAAATTTAATCTTAAATCTATACAGTCGTCTTACCTCAAACACTATAATCCTCCCCCTTTCTCCCCGAAACAATTTATATTCAATCATTTCCCGTTTTCCTTGAAAATAATTTTATATCATTCACATTTCCAAAACCATGTTTTACCTTGAAAACATAACATATCATTTCTAAACCATATTTTCCACGAAAATATATTAATAATTTATTCAAATGCATGTTTCATACAAAAACATATAATATCCTTTTTAGGCGTGTTCTTACACCCAAAAGATTATATAAAATAGCAAATGAGGGGTTAGTGACACTCACCTTTAGGTGCGTTTTCTACTAGCACAATTCCACAAATTGGTCTACACATCCTAATTCCAAGTAGAAACGATTTAATAACCAATTATTCTATAGATCCCTAAGTTTCTCCAGTACTCAAGATTTTCACATAATTTTGAGATTTTCTCGAAAAGTTTTTATTTTTTGGTTTGTTGGCGTGTGTGTGTATATATATATATATATATATATTATAGTGTGTGTGTGTGTGTTCAAAAATATATATTTTAAGATTTTTGCGACTTGAACGATTTTATTGGTGACCCTTATTATGTTATATCCGTTATATACCCGTTTATGTACAATATATCTACGATTTGTGCTTCGTAGCATATTTACACAAACGTTAACATATCATTAAATATCGTAATACACGTATTCCGTCAACTTACATATTTTATCATTTTTATAGCATAACATATACATGAAATAACTTAACAAGTTAACCTATGTATCATTTTAATGCTCGACAAATAAGTTGCACATTTAACGTGACTTTTAACGAAATTACCGTTTTAACCGTACAAGTGCACATGCATAGTCTTAACTCTTACTATCATGTCAACACTTATCATTTAACATTAAACATACTCATATCCACATACCATATCACAACATGTAAAGTTCACCCTTGAACAACCTGTTTTCACGTACATCGAAATATGCGTATTTTTAACGTTTTGATAACGTTTTTAGGCGTCGGAACTCTCGTAGGACTAGCCAAACACCATCGATACTTAATATAAGTTTAAATAATTATATTTATCATAAAAATATCAGTTTATAACCTGATCTAAAACAGTTTTGCAAAAATCACTTTAAAAGCTGATTTTACCGTTTTTACGCATAATCTTGTACCGAACTTTACTCTAATCATCCCAAATCGTCACGACTTCATATTTTAACATAACACATGTTATTTACTAAATAAAATGGTACTAATATCCATGTTAGTGCAGATTTCATTTAAGTTACATAAATCATGCATTTTCACCCATTTTACCACTTTTTAAACTTCATGTACAATATACAAAGCTACTAGACTTATGACATAACTTTATATCATCATAACACATTATTTAGCATCATTTTAGCATGCTTACAATATAGTTTTTACTAACTTTTATCATATCATTTGAAGTTCACCATCATATGATCATTTAATCATCATCTACACTTATGTACAAGCACTTAATGCATGATTATCATATCATCATCATCCAAGAACTTAAATGCATTCAAACATACATTTATTTCATTTTCTTATATCCAAGACATCATGTTCATCTAATCAACATAACATCATTGCATGCATTCATTCTTCACATTTATGAACAATCCAACAAAAAAAAACCCATATGTACATGCATATATATATATATATATGTGTGTGTGTGTGTGTGTGTGAAGAGTTCAAATAGAAGAATTTTTTTGTAAGAATAAAAAAGAAGAAATTTCAACCAATAGGAATACTTCAATTTGCTTCATTAAATTTTTGTATTTAATATAAATGTAAGGGTATATTAGTAAACTTTCACAGATTACTAAATTGTAGTCTTCCTCTTTAATAACTAACTAAATTAAATTTCTAACTTATTTTCAAAAAAAAAATTTAGAGTGTAGGATAAATTACGAGGTGTGTAGAACAAATTACGAGTTGTGTAGGATAAATTTTGGAATGTGAAAGATAAATTTCGGAATGTGTATGATAACTTTTGATATGTGTAGGCAACAGTTTTTAGTGTGAATGATGATAGTCTTTATAACTAATTAATTAGTCAAATAAACAATAAATGAGATGGGAGAAAAAGTATTTAATGTTTTACATTTGTACCCTTTGTTCTTTTTCTTCTCAATTAAAATTTCTTCTCAAATGAACCTCCCATATATATACATATATATAAGGAGAAATCCTGAGAAAACTACATATAAATAAGAAAACTAAAAAAGCCTAAAAAACATATCAATTTTTTATTAAATTTTGCTACTTTTTATATATAAAAAATAACTTCTTTTCAAAAAAAAGTTGTACTGCATATGTGCATTATATGCTTAGTGTTAGCTTTTGAGTTTAGTTTAGCTTTTAGGGTTAGGTTTTTTGGAGGTTTAACATTATGTTTTTTTGATATGGGGGAGGGGGTTTAGGTTTTTAAGTTGTGCAGGTGGGGGATTTAGGGTTTTTTTTTTTTTTTTGAGGGGGGGGGGTTGGGGGGTTTTAGGTTTTTTTGGAATGGGAGGTTTAGGCTTTTGGTGGGAGTGTGAATTTAGGTTTTTTGGTGGGTTAGGTGGGTGTGGGTTAGGTGGTTTACGCTTTTTCGTATTATTGCACATGTGCAAATACAATTATTTATTTATTTATTTAAAAAAAGCTTTTTTATATAAAATATGGGAAATGAAATAAAAAATAAAAAAAGACTAGTATGTTTTTAGGCTTTTTTAGTTAGTTTTTTGGTTTTCTCATTTAAACTAGTTTTTTTCATGATTCATCCCCTATACACACACATACATACTTCCAAGAATCAAGTTTTTAATTATCCACCTTTAATCATATGAACTTTCATAAAGAACCTTTTGTTCCTCTTTAAAATCACTTGAAAACACGTTTAGATCTTCAAACACTTTTGAAAACATCTTGGAATAGCCTTGATTCTTCAAGAAGAAGTTCAAAATTTGAAAATGGAATGATGGTGGTGGGTTTACGGTTTTGATTGAGAGAAAGGGAAAAAAATTGTGAAATTGATCTTGGAAAATGGTGTGACATGGAGTGTTGGAAAGTTTTAATCATTATCTCTTCTCCCCATGTCTAACATATGTCACAAAAGAGAAAAGGTGGCACACCTTGGGCAGCCACCTACCATGCACACACACACCTCTTCACATATGCGTATATATATATATATATATAGATATATATATATATATATATATATATAATATATATATATATATATATAATATATAATATTTGGAGAAAACAGGTATTTAATTCACTACATGGTATTTTATCTCGCGTTTTAAAGCATTTTAAATTATTTTTATCATTTTATAAAAATTAAATAATATTGCAGAACAATATATTATTTGTCTTGACTGTCTTCGTCATTTAAATTTTGTAAGATACGTGCAGTATTGCGTAGTACGCGCTTAAATTCGCAAAACAGTGTTTTTAAGCACTTTACTTAATTTTTCCTCACGGATATGATTAAAAATAACATTTTAATCATAACGGAATATTTTTAGGATTTTAACATTAACCGAGCGGTCACCGACATTCGTTTCGTATTTTGTTCGTTACGCGATAAGCGATTATCTTATTTTTACCAACTTAATTTTTAACAAAAGTTTGGACTTGCCAACACAAAAAATACCAAAAGTTAACATCAAATTTAATATAATATTGCCTTTTTTTTCATTGATAACACGTGTCACACTAGTACGGCACAGACTCAAAATAGCCAGGTGTCATATCGATCATCGAGTATGGCTTTCTCGTACAAGAATGTGCGTCATCTCCGTTTAATTCCACTACCACTTCCGCCGTTTCGCTTGTTCTCGGTTTCAATTGTTTCTTTCTAACCAGAATCGTTGACCCATTTGAATAGGAACCGCCGCCCGTCGCTGCCCTCTTTGTTTCAACGTTTGAACTTGGATTTTACTTTCTGGATTTTGTTACCATACACCGCTGAGATCTTAAGTGTGTTCTTCACTGAATTGATCCGAGCTCGAAGCTCTAGAGGTTGTACTAGCTTGAAGAAGATTTTGAAATTCCATAGTTGAACTTTGATGGGTTTGAAGTTAGTATTGGAACTGAGGTAATGAAAGATCTGAAAGAGAAAGGATTTAATGGATGGGTTTGAAGTCGATGGTTCAATGGATGGGTTGGAAGTCGGTATTGGAACTGAGGTGATGAAAGATCTGAAAGAGAAAGGATTTAGTGGGAAAGAAAAACATTTTTGAAAAAGGTAAATGAGTAATTTCATATATAAAGGAGCAATATGTAATAAATTTAAGAGTTAGATAAATATGTAATAAAGCCTCTTACTTATGTAAATATCCATAAATTTTAAATATTAACAAAGTTGCACTTTCAAAATTTAAAAAAATTAAAGCCCTATGCAAGAATAGGGAGAATTACCCTTTCTGGGTCAACAACCAGTTCATCTACAATTCTTTTAGTTCTTCAAAGATTCTACATGTGTGTTGTTCTAGTTTGATAAGTTGTTTGCGATAAAAAGAAACTAACCAGTCACTTTGAATGTTCAATTCAATCCTCGAACAAGTTTTTGTTGTTTTATTAGTTATTTGGAGTATTTCTTAGTTTAAAAATGAGCCATTTCATGTGACAGCTTTATAAGAATTATGAGGATTTTATTATTGTCTTTTGAAACTTACAAAAAAATAATTTCGAGGAATGAATATAACTTGAACTCTGGCTTGATTTGGGAATTAGCAGTTATTCAATCGTAATAGGTTAAAATATTTTTTATTAATTTTTTTTATTTTGATGATTGTCACTCGTATGTTATATGATTAAACATAGACGTAAAATAAAATCAGTTAAAACCAAATAAAAGACAAGGAAAAAACTAGTTAAAAATTGAGTAAATTAGTATTAAGCCCCTTGACATACACTAAATTGTACGTTTTTAGTCCCCCATTTTTCTCTCGTTTTTCGCGTTTTTACTACAAATTCTATGTTTAGGTACTTAATCGTGCACTTTTGGATTTTCAGATCTTAAACGGCGTGCCAAAGACAAAGTTGGAGAAAACGAGGAGTTTCTGGGCATTTTTAGATGAAAACTGCGAAATCTGCTGAATATATAGATGTTGCACGGCCGTGTACTCCATGTGCGCGATCGTTCAGGCTTAGATACTTGGAAGCACCAGTAGTGCATGTGACAAGCGACAAAATAACCGGTAATTCCATATAACTTAATCATGTTTACATATTTAATTATGTACATTAGATTTAATTTTTGCATGATTGAGTCTTAAAAAGTCTAGCGATCCCAAGACATACAATTATATTGCATATCATATCATCATATTCCCCGCATCGTGAAAAGAAATAAACTATGTAAAAAAAAAACGTTGGTCAACAATGTGAACACACTATTCATGCCTATTCATCCTAGGAGAGTTCTGGTACTCCCTGAAACGACCAAAACACGATATGAAAGCGTATCCAATGAAACACTTATAAAAAACCATAAATGGGAAACTACTAGTAATGTTGTATACTTTCTGGAAAAATGCATAAACACTAAAATTGTCTGATCCAAACTTTGAAATGACAAATTCAGCAAATAAACAGCAAGATGCAGCATTCTATGGTAATAACAAGATCCATTAATGATGTTAATTATCATAAACAACATAAAGATACTGAAAATATATTAAGGATATATACATACATACATATATATATATATATATATATATATAATATATATATATATAATTATCATACAAGTTACATAAATTATCCGTTAACGATCCGATAACGAAACTAGTGCCGATCTTATTATCTAAACATCAATTTAATAGTCTAGTGAACTAGTTAGAACTTGTTTAAACCCCTAAACTCCATTTAACATCCTAATCACCTACAATTACACTAATTGCATAAATATTTAGAGTATACACTTTTCATCACATGGCAAATTGTTTTAAAAATTGAAACCGCCATACTACCCTCCCCCTTATGGTTTGTGTTGATGATGATGATAGAAAAGTACAGTATGGATAGATTTTATTTTGACTTAGGTGATACAAGATTATAAGGAGACACCGCATATAACCTCTTATCCTCTTCTCATTTTACACACTTCAATACACACTATCTCCAACTTTCGACCATACGACAACTATAATCACCTCCCATATTCAAACAATAAACCACTAAATACAAGGATCCTTGGTGCATGAAGATGATCTAAGACACTCTCAAGCATTGGAAGCTCTCAAGGAGCATTCTCTCAAGTGTTGGAGCTTTCTCATCTTTTCATCATCTTCATCTTTTTATCTAAGTTCATCCCTAGCCTAAGTGCTAGTAGTAAGCCTCATCTAACCTTGTCTAAGCTTCTTGATGTATGTAGATTATAAAAGTATAAGTTGATCATCTTGAACTCACCTTTAAAATACATAGAAACCCTCACTAAAACATGATAAACTAACATATTTATGTGTTATTTTGGTGTTTCTTACATTTATATAAGTTGTATATTATGTTTAAACAAGAGATCTTGCAAGATTATAGTTAAAAATAGGATCTAAACATTTATATGTTTAGATCTAGCAAGATCTACAAACATGAGCATTATGAACTTTAATATGGTCTTAAAATGATTTTTGAAAGTATAAAGTTTATGTATATACTAAAAAATACATGTTCATGGTTTTATTTTTGAAAAAGTATATATTATGGTTTACATGGACTTGGTAAATAAACGATGAACATAGAAAGAAATGGTTATTTTGAAGATCTTAACAAATTATACATATAAAGTTCATGCAACTTGATGTTAAGAATGTATGAAATTTCATGTTAAATGATCTTTGGTGACTTTGTTGAGTTTTGGATGAGTATGATAAGTGCGAAAATTGGTTTAAAATATGTTTTGAAAACGTGAAAAAGGCCCCAATATAAGGGAAACTATGACGAAATTTTCTAAAAATCTAATCAATATTAAGATGTAATTAACAAGGGATTTACATGGCTAAAATATGATTAGCATTCTTAATCATGATTATACAAACTCTTGGTGGAAAAGGTTAAGTTAAAACTTACTAATATTTTCTTAAACTGAAAGAGACTTATATATATTTTAGGATGAGAAATGTATATATAAAGAAACTTACCAATAAGTTCTAAAAATGCATTATTTTTAAGAACTCAACAATATATATATAATATATATATATATATATATATATAGGTAGAGGTTTCTGTAAGAAAATATAAAAGTGTGAGAAGGATAAGAAAGATTTTGGTGGTGACAAGTGTCCCTTTTTATTTTGATAGTTTAAGGGTATAATTGTAATTTAACTAATAAAATCTAAGTATGGAATGAATATTGACAACCGATTTATGGCAGTTATTTTAGGGAATTCGATTTTTAAATTGGTTTTGAATTTACTAATCATATTCAACAACATATCTTAACGAAAATTTAGTTATAGCTTCCATAGCATTTTTTTCATTCACAGTATATGAGATTTACTAATCATCTTCGACACCCTAACTCATAAAAACACCATAGCAGTTATATTGAATGCATAAATCTTATAAAGAACAGAAATACAACAGAAATAACACCCTAACTCATTGAAGGCATACATCTTTATAGAGAACACAGATGTGCAACAGAAATAACAGCCTAACAGAAACAACACCCTAACTCTTTGAAAGCAACAGAAACCTACTGAAGACACCAGAAACCACATTAGTTCTATTGAATACAATGCAAGGACCTGAAAAACACCCTAACTCTTTGAATAACACCCTAACTCATAAAAACACCACAACAGTTATATTGAAGGCATACATCTTATAAAAACAAAAATACAACAAAAATAACACCCTAACTCATAAAAACACCACAACAGGTATATTGAATGCATACATCTTATAAAGAACACAAATGTGCAATAGAAATAACACCATAACAGAAATACAATGCAATGAAGACATACATCGTATAAAGAACACATCAATTCTATTGAATACAATGGAATGAAGGCATACATCTTATAAAGAACACACATGTGCAACAATGCAAGGACCTTTGTCCTCACATTAAATCTAACAAAAATAACACCCTAACTCGTAAAAACACCACAACAGTTATATTGAAGGCATACATCTTATAAAGAACATTAATACAACAGAAATAACACCCTAACTCGTAAAAACACCACAACAGTTATATTGAAGGCATACATCTTATAAAGGACAGAAATACAACAGAAATAACACCCTAACTCATAAAAATACCACAGAAGTTATATTGAAGGTATACATCTTATAAAGAGCACATATGTGCAACAAAAATATAACAGAAACAACACCCTAACTTATAAAACACCACAACATGTATATTGAAGACATATATAACAGAAACAACACCCTAACTCATAAAAACACCACATCATGTATATTGAAGGCATACATCTTATAAAGAACAGAAATATAACAGAAATAACACCCTAAATATATGAAACATAAATAACACCCTAACTCTTTGAAGGCAACAGAAACCTACTGAAAACACCAGGAACCAAGCAATGCAAGGACCTTTGTCCTCACATTAAATATAACAGGAATAACACCTTAACTTATAAAAAACACCACAGCATATATATTGAAGGCATACATCTTATGAAGAACAAAAACATAACAGATATAACACCCTACAATTAAAACACCATTGTATGAACATAGAAAAAAACACCATGGACTAAAACATCCAAGCGGGACGTAATTTTTTTCTCCACATAAGTATATCAATATGGTACTCATATTAAAGATAAAAAAACACTCGTTATTATATTGTAATTTTGTTAAAAAAAGAGTTACGTATAAAAAGTTATTGACGTTTAAAAAAGAAGGGGGGAACTTGCATGTGCATTAATGTTAGTCTCTTAATTCAAAAATGTTAAATTTACTTTATACCCAGCATATATATTGAAGACATACATCTTATGAAGAACAGAAACATAACAGATATAACACCCTACAATTAAAACACCATTGTATGAACATAGAAAAAAACACCATGGACTAAAACATCCAAGCGAGACGTACTTTTTTTCTCCACATAGTATATCAATATGGTACTCATATTAAAGATAAAAAAACACTCGTTATTATATTGTAATTTTGTTAAAAAAAGAGTTACGTATAAAAAGTTATTGACGTTTAAAAAAGAAGGGGGGAACTTGCATGTGCATTAATGTTAGTCTCTTAATTCAAAAATGTTAAATTTACCTTTATACCCATAATCTAGAAAATTAATTAGTTTAATACTCAACACAGATTGCCACCAATATCTTAACCATTAGATTAAATATCTAATGGTTTAGATTCTTTCTTATCTTCTCACACTTTTATATTTTCTTACAAATAACCTCACCCTATATATATATATGTGTGTAAATATATATATATACATATATATATATATGCCTTTGTGACATTTTCAACTTAGTTAACTGAAGAAATACTAGCTGAACCTAGAGGTATCCAGAGATATCTTAGTTATAGCTCAACGTCTCTGCATAAAAGGTTATTCCTCGTTTGCTCTTCGGAGTGATCTCACTTCAAGCTATCTACAAAACTAGAAACATCGTTAGCCTCGTCACGAGAGAAGGGGGAAGGTTTTCTCCGTGACCATACTCCAGCGTGAGAATAAGTATTTGGGATAGCAAGGTAATAAGCAAGTAGCAAGTAATTAGTGAGTGAGCTAGAAAACATGTGTGTTACCTTGTGCTGTGATCCTTATTTTATAGCCGAAGAGAGGTGTGTAGGAGATGGGCTGATGGGCCTTGGGCCTGGACTCGACGACCAAGTATATCCATTCTATCTCCTCTACATCAACCATTAATGGTCTTTGGCAGGAGGGTCCACTTGGCGCATGGTGAATGGAGCCACGTGTCATGGTAGTTGTCCTTGGTGCCAGATCTGTCATCAGCCGATAGTGGAGATCGTGTGACAGTCGCTGGCGTGAGTTTGGTTGGTGCCATGTGTCTGTCCTTGTATATAGTCTGCCCTTTGCATGACTGTTCATCATGCGACGAGGTCTAGAACAACCTGCCAAGCGGTTATTAGGTCACAGCTCTGCTACTCTGTATCCTTGTACTTGGTCAACGCCTCTTTGCGCTTCTCCCTTCCGCGTGGCTTTATCAGTGCTTTCTGACCAGCGCAGAGTTGTAGGGTTAAGTCCTTTTCTCAAGACTATAAGTTGCTCTCATGTTGGTCTTGGCCTTGTGCAAGGTTTTAGGACTTCGCGGCTAGAGAGTTGTTTGATACGCGCAGGGTCAAGGTCCTGCGCTTCTAGGTTTAACTCGCCGTTGCGTAGTGTGCGCAAGGTTTGTTGTGCAAACTGCTAGTATTCGAGGTTGCAATATCGTTGCGTGTTGCGTGCAAGGTTTGTTAGGCAACCTGCTGGTTTCAAGAATAGCGCACCGTTGCGCGTTGCGCGCAAGGTTATGCTTGTGGTATGTTGTCATTGAGGGTATGGTTCCTTGCGCAGGCGCAAAGTTTTTGGGACCAGACCCCTCCAAGTCCCCCCAGACCAGTGGTGCTCCTATGCGCATGTTGGCAAGTAGGTGGAGTGCTGGACTATAAGGATTCATGTATGCGTGCTTATTTCAATGGCAAGAATTCAATAAGGGTTGAAGAAAACCTTTGTGTGGGGGAACCTTTGCTCATGATGAGGTCTTTAAAATTTGAATCTTCGTCATGCTGATGTTGAAGTCGAGTTGGTGAGAAAAAAGGTGAGGTGGAAGGGACTGTTGACAGCTGTGGTATGCTGCCAACAGTGCAACATCTCTTTCATTAATGAATTGGCAGAGAAAGTACCAGCCACGCGCGTGTGATGACTGTTAGTTGCCACTTGCCCTACCAGGTCATGTGCAAATTGGCTGTTGGGTCTGCGCGTGCGTCACGTTTCCCCTATCGCATTAAATGCGATGGGTATAAATAGAGGGACCGTCTTGGGTTTCAAGCACGCCTTCAAAATTTCTTCTTTGCTTTCTCTCTGAATTCTTCTCTGAGTTCTTGTTCTCTTCTTTCTAAAATCTACCTTTCTCCTTCTTTCTATCCGACGATCAAGATGACCAGGGGTCTAGAGAGTGTTTCCGCCAGTGAGGCGTCAACATCTTTGCCGGTTCTTAAATGGTCTCCTGCAAGCTTCCAAAGGATGGTATCCGGGTTCTGGTTCCCTAAGGATTGGGACGCCCGATACCCCTCTGACGGAGAGACCGCCGCCGCCGCTCCGACCGGCTATATTACTTTATTTTTTGATTTTTTCGCCGATGGCAACTTCCGGTTGCTGGAAACTAAATTTTTTCTTGAAATTTTGGACCACTACCGATTCCACATCTCCCAACTCAATCCGTTGAGGATGGTGAGAATCAAACATTTTGAATTTTTGTGCAGGTCTATGGGTATTATCCCGACCGTTAATCGGTTTAGGGTTTTTTACAAGTTGCACTGCTTTCTGGGTTTGTATTCCTTCCAACAAAGGATCAACGCGAAGAAAATTTTGCACGCGCCGCCGAAGTCCTACCATGATTGGAAGGCAAAATTCTTTTATGTGAAGGCCGGTATGATTCCCCTCTCGAGGCACTTCTTGGGGGTGGAAGACATTGCTGTGGAGACATCTCCTATACCGGCGGAGGAGCCGTGGTATTTGTAGATGAAAGATATCTTGGCGGTTCAGTTGTCGGAGAGGGCGCTGGTGGCTGCGGGCATGAGCCTTGTATGGAAGCCCAACCGCCGGTAGAAGCCAGTTTATATGGAAGGGGAGAAGAGTAAGTACTCTTTCATATTATTTCCTGATTTCTCCTTGTGTGCATACTAACCATATGCGCACTTTTGCAGGGGTGGCGCTGTATGTGGTGGCTTTTCAGCGCGAGAATGGGCGGATGGAGAACATCGCCCTTGGCCCAGAGGAGCCAACTTGGTATGCGCAGATCCTGGGAAATTTTGAGCTTCCTAGGAGTGCGGATTTGGCGGCCCCCGCACCTTAGAGTGGTAAGCCTTCATAATTTGATTGTTTTATCTTTTTAGACTGCTTGTTGTGTTGCGCGTTGATGCAGGCGCACTGAAGAATTTAGGCATTGGCCTAGATTCCAAAAAAAGGAGGCGCGCGGGGCCAAGCGCGGTGGTAGAGAAGAAGGCGGCTCAACCCAGGGCGGACCCGCCCAAAGGTACGTATTCTGTACCAGACACTTGGAATGACTATGTAGTAGTCCTTGAGTCCTTGGAGGGTCTCGCACCTGTATGTATGAAGAAGCCGAAACTAGAGCCGCGCAAGATGGGCGGATATTCCGGTTGCCAACCCGGATGAACTCATTGATGTGGAGTCAAGCTCGGAGCCTCTTAAGAGGAAGAGGGCTCCCAAAAATGATATCTCCGCGCAGCCTCCCAAAAAGGCTGAGGCTGCGCGGAACATCATAGGGAAACGTGGTAGTCTAGATGCGCTCGCCGCTAAACTTTCAATAGGTAAACACCTTTTGATTGTGATTTTCCTTCCTGCTTCAACTTGTCTAACTGTTTGTCATCATGCAGGGGGAGGTGAAACAGTTTTTATTGCCCAACTGCTCCGGCCGCGCCCGTTGATATTCCTATGCACCCGCCTGTGGTTGAGATGGCGCAAGCATCGAGTGTACAGGGTGGGGAGCCAAGTGCCGGGGCGGCGGAGGTTCAGGCGGAAGTCGAGGCCGTTGGGCGTGAGGAAGATGTGGTGGTTGGTGGTGAAGGTGGTGAAGAGTAGAAGAGTTGTAGGGGCTAAGTCCTTTTCTCAAGACTATGAGTTGCTATCATGTTGGTCTTGGCCTTGTGCAAGGTTTTAGGACTTGGCGGCTAGAGGGTTGTTTGATCCGCGCAGGGTCAAGGTCCTGCGCTTCCAGGTTTAACTCGCCGTTGCGCACTGTGCGCAAGGTTTATTGTGCAACCTGCTAGTATTCGAGGTTGCAATACCGTTGCGGGTTGCGCGCAAGGTTTGTTAGGCAATCTGCTGGTTTCAAGAATGGCGCACCGTTGCGCGTTCCGCGCAAGGTTATTCTTGTGGTATATTGTCATTGAGGGTATAGTTCCTTGCGGAGGCGCAGAGTTTTTGGGACCACACCCCTCCATTAACATGCTTAGGTTGTTTGTAAAACAAGATAATATGTATTTTAATACAAATATCTCTAATTTGGGAAAGTATTAAAAGGTGGGTTGGGTTATTTTTTATAAAAAAACGGGAGGAGGATGAGAGAGGGTCTGAAATATGTGGGAAAACACGATTGAGATGAGATCAGAGAGTAACACGTGTCATCCAATGGTTTCCTTTATATATATAATACACACCCACCAGTATCATATATACTTTTACAAAATGTGTGAAATATCATATATATATATATATATATACCTAATTCATTAGAAATAATTTAATAAATTACACTTTTACACTTATTTTTCTGAAACTTTAGAATCAAATGTATACCTTTAACTTCAAATATCTTAATTTATTTAGCTTAAATATTGTAGATTACATAAGAATATTAATGTTTTTGGGAAAAAATAAATAAAATAAAAATAATTTAATTTTAAAATGTTTTATATAAAAATACGAAGATAATAGATTATTTATATGAAAATTTGAAGTTAAAAAAATAATGATAAAATGATTATTTATTGAATTGTTTTCAATAAATTGAATATCTTTAATATTTAAACTATTTGTATGAACATGTATATGAAAAGAGTAAAACGTTAAAATGGTCCTTGAGTTTAGGTCACTTTTGGCACTTCAGTCTAAAAATGAAACTTTTTGTATTTGGGTATCTGAGGTTTCATTTTTGTTGTCAAATCGTTAGAATTTTCTATTAACTTCTCTCATTTTTGTCATTTTCCTTATTTAAATGAAGTGCATAATGGTCATTTTATGACATAATGTATTTTAATTAAATGAGAAAAACGATAAAAAAAATGAAGAAATTAACATAATATTATAACTCAGTTTGTCAATCAGATGAAATTGACAATAAAAATAAAACCTTAGTGACCTAGATATAAAAGTATTTCATTTTTAGATTGAAATAACAAAAATGACTTGAATTTAGAAACTATTTTAAGTATATAAAAATTTTCAAGTCTGAGTAGATGTGAAATTAAGTTTATAAAAGTAGATGTGAAATGAATTAATATCTATCACGTTCATAAGAGTAGATGTGAAATTAATTAATCTATTAAAAAACTTGTTACATGCCTATATTTCGTCACTAGATTTTTCTTTGGACAATACTTATTTCCGTTGAACTAAATTAAAAAAAAATATATTCAAAAGGAAAGCACTGTTTTCGTCTTCTCTTCCAGAAACTTAAATAGAAATCTAGAATCATCTTTTCCCCTTCCATTTCTTTCCAGAATCCACTTCTTCATCCATATAAATCCACCATTCAAACTCTAGTTTCGTCATCATCCTGTTATACAACTACATCTCAGTTCTCGTTACAATTCTTCAATCGCTTTCTACTACAACAATTGAGATGGAATTCAGTGTGATGGGATTAGACACCCCGTTCCTCCGCAACCTCCACCACATCCTCGAATCAACCGATGACAACACCAAGTCAAACAACAGCGGTCCATCTCGCGCTTACGTCCGCGACGCAAGAGCAATGGCGGCAACCCCTGCTGACGTCAAGGAGTATCAAAACTCCTACGTGTTTATTGTGGACATGCCGGGGCTGAAGTCAGGGGATATAAAGGTGCAGGTGGAAGACGACAACGTTTTGGTGATAAGCGGAGAGAGGAACCGAGAGGAAGAGAAGGAAGGAGTCAAGTATGTGAGGATGGAGAGGAGGATTGGGAAGTTTATGAGGAAGTTTGCATTGCCAGAGAATGCGAATACAGAGAAGATATCGGCGGTTTGTCAGGACGGTGTGCTTACGGTGACGGTGGAGAAGCTGCCTCCGCCGGAGCCGAAGAAGCCGAAGACGATCCAGGTGCAGGTGGCTTGAAGAATGCGTATGCGGTAGTATCGATATGGGAATGAATAATAATGAATCGGATGTTTGGTGTGTAATCGAATGTTATGAGTTGTGGGGTTTGAAGCATGTTGGTGAATATCTGGTTTTTTGCTACCATAATCGACGTGTTGTTTGTTTGTTTTTTAATTTGAACTCTGGCTATGTTGGGTTTAAATTCATGAATGTTTGATTTCATTCGAACGATTTTAGTAGAAACTATATTTCAAGCCATGATTTTTTTTTGAGTTCACACAGTTAATTGACCTGAATGCATTGAACAAATTATACAGATTGACACATGCCATAATTTGGGAAATTTATGTAGGTGATGAATTTTAGACTATGGGATGTGTTTGGGAATGGCCTCACACATGGTGAAAGTGAAATTCACAAGGTAATTTTTAAAATCAAATGGTGTGGGATGGTGTGATCAGTTATATGTATTTTTTTCCTTTTTTATGTATTTAAACATTTATTTAATTAAATTAATACACTAATTAAAATAAAGATTGCATATAATATTTTAAAAAATTAAAGAAAACTAAAAAAACTATATAAAATTTAAAAAATAAAAAATAAAAAATAAAAACTTCATGGTTTATCCATGTTATATTTTTGCAAGATTTCTTTTTTCATTTCCAACGTCATTGTTAATTCTGCGTCGGTAAGGTGATCAACGCTCATGGCGAGAAACTTCATCTCTGCAAGTTTTTTTTTGAGATGCATTCTTTTCGCGAGCTGCTTGGATCACCTCAATATTTTGTTGTTGGATGAAACTGAATGTTTCAATTTTCGTTACAATTTTATCCAATTAGTCGGTGTACAACGCTTTACCCTGTCGAACTCGAGTCTGAACCTGATGCCTAACCCGATCTACCTCTTTGAACCCGATTTTTAGAAGTGTCTCTACTGGATGGACGGGAAGGAGAATCATCAAAATCATCCAAATCAAGATCAATCTCTTGATACGAGCATTGGTTTGGTGGTTGACGGTTTTGTAAGGGGTATTTGGGTCGGGTTTTGTAAGCAATATAATAAGAATCTCAACAGAAGTATTGCTTTTAACTAAACTATTTTAGTGTCGACCATTAGTTTGTTGCACAAAAAAAAACATGTTATCTTTTTAATAGTTGATTGCAGTAATGTGCCACACGCATTAACGAAGAACTTGGGTTGCCTTTAACATCTAATTTGCAGCTCTATGCTTCAATTCAGTTCATGATAGAGGTATAACCATTCATCTTAAAAATACTAAAAGAATTACTATGTCAACATAATGGCTTTAATTAAGATTCAAAAAGAAGAAAATTCAACAAAATTATCGAGGGTAAATACAAATTAATATTCTTAGTTTTTACAGAGTATAGTGTTTAACTGTTTATCATCAAGAATCAACAGAGCAATCACCCACTTACAAATTACAACAGATTCAGCAATTTAAAACAATTACAATCAGATTTAGAATAGTTATTGGTTGGATGTTGGCTTGAATCAAAAAACTTGAATAGAATCTGAATCACTTTGAATCAAACCTGAACGACCTTGAATCAAACTGGTTGTCATCCCCGATCACTGTACTTCGCCGTTGGTCGCCGGCCGCCTCCGGTTCTCTTCCCCGGTTAGATCGATGGCCGAGAAACATGAAAAATCGGGATTGAGAAGTTCCTAGGTTTTTTGTTTATGATTAAAAGGGTAGTTTTGTCATAGAGTCATGTAAATATGTAATTCGGGTAAATATGTAATTAAGGTTTTAAATAGAGGGATATATGAAATACTCCCAAATATTTAAACTAAGCAATCACATTGTTAAAACTTGTCTGCACCAACATGCCCTCCAAGACAACGATATCTGCACCAACAAAAAAAAACTAAACATCATTCATTTTTAATCATGCTCAATTATATGAAGAATAATAGCGCATCAAACAAAAAATACTTTTTTTTCAATTTAAATTTCAATAAGTTCTCATGGTTCCATTTAAGCTCGACGGCTCAGAACTGAACCGACTCTAACATAGAACTGAAAACTTCGTTCGGCAATTCTAGAAGGTCAATCAAAGGTTCTCCCGGGTCGGAACCACGAAAAGCTCACCCCAACCCTAGACTCGTTCATTCAACCTCAAATCAATATAAGACAAAGAGTAGAGTGTGAGGTTGGTTAAATAAAACAATTGATTAAATGAGATGATACGTACAACTATCATACCTTCTCCACTTTTTCTCTTGGTATAGATCTGTTCAGTAATATGCAGTAGAAAACAACAAATTTGGATTAAATGAGCTGAAAAGACAGCAACATAACAAAAAAGAGAAATTATAACTATTTAGCATACATGCTCTGAGATCATACTTACATCATAATCCAAGTGAAGTGAATATGATTTTCTCCCCTTTCATGTTATTTCCAATAAACCAAACACCAAGTACATGGAGGTAAAAGAAGAACAATCAGCATTACTATTAATACTCAGTAAAAAAAATACATAATAATAATAATAATAATAATAATATTAACAGTAATAATAAGAGTAATAATAACACTAATAATAATAACACTAATAATAATAATAACTATGATGATGATGATGATGTTATCTTAAATTTCTAAGTGAACCATAGAGCAATATCAAGAAGCAGCTTATTTTCATAAGCATCTTTCTTTTAGGTCACTCGGTGTGGGGCCGTCCCAGGCCTGTCTTTGGCCGACGACGCTCCCCACACCGCGCCGGGTGGCCCGTCGGCGTCGCGGAGTCCCTCTGCGGACGTCGGAGATGGGGCAACTTTTTATGTTAGTTTATTTTTTTTTGTAATGTTAGACACCAACTATACAACATGCTTCCATCTCCGCGGCGGTGTTGATGGATCCGCGGTTTGGGTTTTCTTCTTAATTCCTTTGTTAGCCGCCGTGAGGTTAGGGTTACGGCCAGTGTCGGTGGATCCGTGGCGGAGCCAGGCGCAGCGAGCGACGGAGAAGAGGCGATGAAGACGATGGTGAGAGTGGTGGCCGCGGTGGAGCCAAGCGCAGGAAGAAGAAGAAGATGAAAGTGTGTGTGTGTTTTTGTATGTGTGTATGATTCTACATGTTATGTTATCTGGCTGGTCGGAGATGAAGACGATGGTGAGAGTGGTGGCTGGAGGTGGAGCTGATGGTGGTGGTGTGGTGGACGGCTATAATATTAAAAAAAAAACTAGGTGGGGTCGGCTCGTCACCGGTTTCCAAGCTTCCATCCCTAGAGGGGTGTCCTCCAAGGTCTCTGACGCGTTTGCTGACGTGGCGGGTCGTCCTGGAGAGAGGTCCGTCACCCACACCGAGTAGCCATTCACACTTTAAGAGACATTCCTGGTATGCGCTTTTTGTACAAATTCAAACGAACCACATTGCCCTTCCAATGGAGAATCTGGAATCAAGAAACAACCTTGAACAATTGCACCTGCATTTACGAATAAGTTCCCATTGAAACTGTTAACTGAAAAGATAAAGGTGTGTTAATCTGGTGAGATTGGTGAGGAAACAGGTAAGTTAAGTTACAGTACCCGGGCTGCTTGTGCCCATAAGAAATCATATCACGGAGCCGATGCCACCCATCACCCACTGCAAACAATATATTCATGCCTACAATTCAACTTAAATTTTCAAAATAACAGTTAAGTACCTATAAGTTTGTGAATTGAGCTGATAGTTTACTTTAGTCTCCTTTTTTGAAAACCAACACACAACAGCAATAAGCCTCCTTTTCCATTTTTGATAAAAATTTGGAAACCCTCTCACTAACGTATAACACAAAGAAATGTTTTCAATAGAACTTTAGTCAAAACCTATTAAGTCACCTTTCGCCAAAAGAAATTGTTGGAACATAATGTCTATTGTCTTCGTCTTAGGGATGTGTCTATAATTGTAATAGGACGAAATTGTTAGATATTACGTTTTTTGTATTTAACTTCACTTGAAGTTGAGTCTACCTTCGTGCGAAGATAAACTACCTTCGCACGAAGGTAGCATATCTATATATAGGTTGTTATAGGTGTTAGTGTGTAGAACTTTTGCAACTGAGACGGCGAAGCTCTGTCGGATTTCCTGGTCATTTCTAACTGTTAAACATTAAATGAAATCAGTTAATTGTCACTAATTCATATGAATTCCGCGCGTATGGACTAGATACTCAAATTAGGACCTTTGCTATTGGACAAAACAATCCTACAAGTGGTATCAGAGCTCAGGGAGCCTGATTTGAAGACAATTGTTCAAGATTCAGCTTAGAAGACTTCTTATTCTACTCATTCTTCTTATTTTTCATTTTTAAAATGAATCCATGGTCAAAATGAACTTATTTTCAAGTATAATACATAAAAACATGTTTAGATAAACCCTTGAGAAAATCAGAGCTGAAAACAAACGAATTCATGTTGAAAATTGGAAAAAATGGTCAAGTTTTGAACCTACCTTCGCACAAACATAACTTTACCTTCGCACGAAGATAATTTTATCTTCGCACGAAGATAAAAATTGTAAAGGTTTAAAATCATTTACCTTCGTACGAAGATAAATCAATTTTTAACATTTTTACTTCACTCGAACCGAAATCTTAATCGTTTTAGCATTTAACGTTGTTTCAGGCTGGTAAAGTGAAGAACGAATTTTACAACGTGTTTGTTATGTCAACTGTTAATGTATCAACTGTAGCCGCACAGAATCCGAATTTGGAGAACGAAATTGGGACAATGGTGAAACCCCCAAAGTTGATGAATTTGGAGGATATGACAGTTAAAGTGAACGGTTTGTTAACTGGGTGTAAGTGAACCATTTTAACTGCTGGTTTTCTATAGAAGAAAAATATACCGCACCAATTGGGGAAAATGAATTGGAGAAGACGTTGACTCAGTTTACAATAGTTGAAAAAAAATTCGTCAATGAGAAGAAACGATGAGCATATTGCAACAATCAATCAAAGAATATATCTTAGCATTGCTGCAACATGATGATAACTCACAATCATTATGGAATGCATTAAGTTTGAAGTTCCAGGGAAGTTCACAAATGAGGAAGAGCAAAAAGGCACTGCTTAGAAAAGAGTTTGATTTTTCAACTTTCGAATGGCGAAACTATGAAGCAGTTGATCAAGCGTTACCGTCACCTGGTTGTTCAAATGAAGAGGTTAGAAATTCAGAAAACAAATGAGGAGTTAGTCGACAAGTTGGCAGATGCTTTGCTTGAGGGAGAGTGGACTACATACTTGACGATTCTGAAAAAATGGTGTAGAGTATAGTGGTTACAACCTATCAAAGTTCATAGAAAAGCTCGAAGGTCATGAACTAGAAATGTAGAAGATGGCCAAATCAAAAGGTGCTCAAATGCAACAAGATGTAAACCTTTACTTTAAAGGCTATACCGCTGGTACTCAAAGTCCGAAAGTACAAACCGCCTTCCGTGCTAATAGTTCTGCAAGCCCATCTTCTAATCAATTCGGTTTCCAATCAATTTCTAGCTTTGAACCAAACTCACTCAAAACACCTCAATCTTCACAGAGCTCAAATAGTTTCCAAAGTCAACAATCTGGTCAATCTAACTCAAAGCAGACGTTTTTACAGTGAATCTCCAAAACGCACAAGATTTTAATGAAATACTGCCAAGCAACACATGTTGTTGCTCACATCTGTTCTTTAATCTCACAAAAGCATGGTTGCTGGGAAGATAGGAAATCCAGATACGACCAAGGAAGATTATGATCAAATAGATTCAGAAGAATTAGAGCTTATTGGCATCAAATGGTGTATGGCTTCTATAGTTCGAAGAGCTCATAAATTTATGGAGATTACTGGCAGAAATAGTTTAGGAGGTTTGGATGGGAAGCCTGGATTCGACAAATCAAAAGTTACTTGTTTCAGATGTAAAGAAAAAGGACATTTCAAACCAGAATGTACTAATCAGAAGTCACCAGTAATCAAAGTCCTTTTGATGATGATTACTACAAGAAAGCTATCTATCATAACACGTCACCACCACAATCAAATTCAAGGATGATTCAAATAGAAGACGGTCCATCTAATGCTAAAGACAAAGCTTTAGTAGTCGCCCAAGAAGATGAAGGATTTAACTGGAGCAAGTACATTTCTAAAAATGAAAGTCTTGCACTTCTCGCAGAGATAATCGAAGAGCCTGAACTTGAAACAGAAGATTATTCTGAACCAGTATTCGATGAAGCTCTTGAGGAAGCTGTTCTTGAAGGATATATTCATGAACAACATGCTGAAGAAGAGAATATATTGCATAATGCTTTCAGAAATCTGATTCCACCTAATATGTTTCCATCTTTTGTAGGATATTTTGATTCAAGCTATCAAGTGCCAGTAGAAGAGGAATCAAAGTCTGAATGTGTGGAATTGACATATATAGAAAAAGAGAAGAACGCCGAGAATTTGACAGAGATTGCGAACAAAGCAATGATGGCACACCTTAAAGAGGTAGTTTCTAATGAAGTCAAGGAAGAGTCAGTGACTGAATTTGCCAAAGAGTCGATAAGGGAGGTTGTCAAAGTTCAGGTTGTTGAGGTTGAAAAACCATACAAAAGATGCCAAGAACCTGCAAGGAATGTGTCGAGAAAAAAACTATTCTGAACTGAAAAAACTTTCAGATAATTTGTCACGTGATTATAATGAAACTAAACAAGCTTATGATAAATTATCTTAAGCAACTAAACAATATGAAAAGGTTAACAATGAAGATAGTGCAACTTTGTCGATGCTTTAAGCAACTCTTATGGACAAATAAATGGTAATTAACATTCATCTGAACAAAATTGCTGAACTTAAAAATGAGCTTGAAAAATAAAAAACAAAACGGAAAGGGTTAACAAATTGTTAATCAGTTATTACACCAGTTCATATGTAATTGATCATATTCTTCCAAAATTGAAAAGGAAGAAAATGATAAAACCGGTAAGAACAAAAGTGTTGGTTACAACCGTGTTCCACCACCCATGTGGGAAAGCTATGCTAGAAAGAAACTATCAGGAGTGGAAAATGCGCTCAATCTAAATTTGAAAACCGAAAAGAAAAATGAGTTGTCTGAGAACATTGATGTAACATACATTAGATCAAATAATGAATGTGAATCTAATGTGGTTAAAATAGTGGTTGAAAAGGTTTTGGGAAGTGAAAGTGATAGCACAGAGTATGAAAGTGCTGAGTCGAACTTGGAGAAAAATAGCTCAAGTTTACCTTCTAAAAAGAGTAGAGCTTTCACAAGAATTATCTTGATAAATCAAATTCTAGTTCGGATGATGATTCTACATTGGTTGCTTATACCATGAAAGGATCGGACAAACTATATTCTGATCAAGAATTTCCGATTCGGATGTGAATCTTGAGAAAGTAGAGCAAACAAAAATCAATGTTTCTGAACTCGGAAATTTGAATAAGTCTTACTACTCTAAACCCAAAAGCTTTTGTAAAAATGATCACAAAGGTTAAAGTTATCCTGAAAATAAGCGTAAAGGGTTGGGGTATGTTAAGAAGAAAAATGATAAGTTTCAAAAATCAAATTTTCAAAAGAAAGTTAACTTTGTGTTTGGATCAAGCACGGTAAGTGAAAAACAAAGGTTGGGAAAGGAACAATCAAACGACGAGTTCCATGCAGAAAAGAAATGTCGTGAGCAGAATTTGAGTTCATCTACAGATTGTGACAGTAGAACATGTTGGAAATGTAACAAAGTTGGGCATATTGCACGACATTGTACTCAAAGCAACTCAAAATCTATTTACAACGCAAAGAAATCCACAGAATATGTGAGACAAAAGAAACCTGAGTTTGTTCCAAAACAGATCTTAAAAAGAAATAATCAATCCAACAAAATTGTGAAACTAATAATTCTAAATGTTTCAAAATTTGAAATTGGTGAAACTTCAACCAAAACCGAACAAAAGGATTCAAAATTTTATTCGAAAAAGGCAATTCTAAAAACACAAAGTTGGGTGGTTAAAATCACAACATCTTCTGTAGAAATCAAAACATCTGTTAAATTAAAGTTAAACAAGATGTTAATGTCAAAGTTCCAACGTTTGATATTCCGAACCCACCCAAGACTAAGAAGGCTTGGGTTCACTGTTTAAGTAATTGCTTATTTACATGTGCAAGGGCTCTTGAGGTCAATCATATCAAAATGGATAATGGACACTGGAGCTTCTCGTCACATGACAGGAATGCTGGCCTTACTCTATGATGTTAAGTCTATTCATGTAGGCTATGTAGGATTTGCTGGAAATCAAGGTGGAAGGATTGTCTAGAGAAGGAAAACTTTCCAATGGAGTGGTCTCATTCAACAAAGTGAACTACATTGCTGAATTGGAGAACAATTTACTAAGCATTTCACAGATTTGTGATAAGAAGTTTACAACGCACTTCAATGATAAGAATGCTTAATTCTGAAGCCGGGATTCAAAAATCCTGAGGAGTTGATTCTCATGCGCGCTCCACGAGAGAATGATCTTTATGTTCTAGACATGAGCGTCGTATCCACTACATCGAAGTCGGCACAATGTTATGTTACGAAAGCAAATGAAAAAAAATCAATCTTATGGCATCGAAAGATGGGGCATATCCATTTGAGAAAAATGAACTATCTAGTGCACAACAATCTAGTGGAGGGTGTTAATATCAAAAGTTTTCATCTGAATTACGATTGTCTTAGCTGCAAAAAGGGGAAGCAGCATAACAAATCACACCCGAGAAAAATTTTTAATTCTATAAAATTACCACGAGAGAGGCTTCATATGGATCTTTTCGGGCCAGTCAACGTCATAAGCATATATGGTGATCTATACTACCTCGTTGTGACAGACGACTATTCGAGATTCTCATGGGTTATCTTCAAGGAGAGTAAAGATGAGATATTTAATAATCTTATGGTTCTCTTCAGAAAGTTAGAGAACTTGTATCATTTTCCAATCAGACGAATACGAAGTGATAAGGTACTAAGTTCAAAATACTCGAATGCTCGAATTTTGTAACGACAAAGGTATTCTTCACGAATTCAGCCCCCCATACACCGCAACAAAATGGAGTAGCTGAGTAAGAATCAAACTCTCATTGAAACTACATTCACGATTCTCACTGATTCAAAGTTACCTGTTAGTTTTTGGAGCGAAGCCGTTGCCTCTACATGTTACATGTTGAATAGGGTTTTACCATCAAGGCACATAAGAAGACATGTTTCAAACTGCTTAACCAACGAAAGCCGAACTTATACTTTTTAGAACCATTTGGATCTCCATGTACGATCATTGACCCGAATGGTAAATTTGGTGCCTGATCTTTTGAGGGACTTTTTGCAGGATATGCAAGTCCATTGAGAAGAGTATATTTACCAAGTCTAAATAGAGTTATTCTTGCTTAACATGTTGATTGTCAGAAGTATACAATGCCTACTTAAAAGCTTGGTGAATTTTGGATGTTCAACTACGAGAGTTTATGGAATTCTTTCAATCTGCAAGAAGAAACAAATGAAGAGGAACTTGTGTTCTTATATCAACAACAACAATTGTCTAATCAAGAACAAGTTCCAAGACCAATGGTGGTTACTCAACCATCTATTGGCACAAATGATTCTGGAGCAGGTTCGAGCACGACTCAAACAGAACCCGTCGTTGTACCAGTAGTGAATGCCACAAAGCTCACTTTCGACCAATCTGACGATTCTGATTCAGATGCTGGGCCGGCATATGATCAAGATGGTGAATCCAGCTCCGGTGAAGGTTCTGAGCAGATAACAAGTTTGTTAAATCAATCTGCAGGTCCTAGCACCAAGAATGAAGCTTCAATGAGTACTCCGGTTAGTGAACAAAACATCACAAATTTGGAAAGCGAAGTAAATGTTCCTAATGAAGTAATGCCGAGAAATTTGTCTTACCACCCTTCAAAGAATATTATTGGAGAGCTGCAAGCTAGAATTAGAACACGCAATCAGATCAACAAGGATCTTAGTTGTTTTTATACCAAAATTGCACCAATTCAAGATATATGCTTACATCGTTGTTTTATTTCACAGGTTGAGCCGAAATCGAATAAGGAAGCGCTTGCCGATGATAGCTGGATAAATGCAATGCAGGAGGAGCTGCAACAATTCGAAAAGCTTGGTGTCTGGAAGCTTGTTGACCTACTGGCTAATCACAAAGCTATTGCTACTAAATGGGTTTTCCAGTGCAAAAGAGATGTTCGAGGGGTAATTGTGCGCAATAAAGCTCGACTGGTTGTCAAAGGTTTTCATCAGCAAGAAGGCATTGATTATACAGAGGTTTATGCTCCGGTCGTAAGACTAGAAGCAATCCGCATATTCCTGGAATTTGCGTCATGGAAAGGTTTTAAAGTGTACCAGTTGGATGTCAAATCAGCTTTCCTTTACCGAAAAGTGAAAGAGGAAGTGTATGTTGGACAACCACCAGGGTTTGTCGATCCAGTTCATAAAGACAAGGTTTACTTACTAGATAAGGCGTTATACGGGTTGCATCAGGCCCCGAGAGCCTAGTATGAGACACTCTCTCAGCACTTGTTAAACAACGACTTTACCAGAGGCACTGTTGATAGCACACTCTTCACACGGGAAATGAAAGGACATCTACTGATCGTACAAATATATGTGAATGACATCATCTTTGGCTCTACGAACGGTGCGTTGTGTAAAGAATTTGAAGAAGTCATGAAAAAGAATTTTTAAATGAGTTCAATAGGAGAGATGAAGTTCTTCTTGGGGCTTCAGGTTGATCAGTTGCCTGATCGTATCTTCATCCATCAGACAAAGTATGTCCATGATATCTTGGAGGGATACGAAATGTCAGGAACGTCACCATTATCTACCCCATTGGCTATTAATCATGGCATCTGTCCAGACGAACATGAAGTCAAGATAGATGAAACCTTATATCGATCGATGATTGGATCACTGATGTATCTTACAACATCAAGACCAGACATCATGTATCCAACATGCCTTTGCGCCCGATATCAACCGAGCCCTCGAGTGTCACACCTGATGATAGTCAAGCGGATTTTCAGATATTTGAAAGGTTGCCCAAGCACCGGCTTGTGGTATCCGTGAAATAACAACTTTGACCTCGCAGGATATTCAGACTCAGATTTTGAATGCTGCAAACTTGATGCCAAATCTACAACGGCTAGTTGCCAGTTATTCGGAACACGCATAGTAACGTGGCAATGCAAGAAACAAACCACGGTCGATTTCTCTACTTGCGAGGCTGAATACGTTTCGGCTTCCGGTTGTTGTTCCCAAATTTTGTGGATACAACAACAGATAAGAGACTTTGGATTGCAATTTCTTGATACACCCATATATGTAGATAACAAGACTGCCATCGATATAACTAAAAACCTGGTTCATCACTCTAAAACTAAACATATTGAAATTCGACATCACTTTATCCGTGATTGCCACGAGAAAAAGTTGATTCGAATAGAAAAGATCCACACTGATGAACAAAAGGAAGATTTTTATACAGAACCATTTGATCGAACCAGATTTAAATATCTTTTGAGAATTAATGGCATGAAAAATCTAATATCAGATGAGGAATTAGAGGTTGAATACGGATCGGATGATGAGTTTTCGTGATAGTTATCGGTTTGTCACATTTTATATAGTTTTTTAGAATTTCTTTCTTTAAAAACAAAATCCAAAAATATGTTTTTGATTTTAGGGGGAGAGAAATGTTGTAGAAAATACAAAAACATTACAAAAATGCAAAAATGTACAAAAACATGAAAAAGACAAAAAGAGTTTTTGTGTGAAAAAAGAAAATGATAGTACATCAGTGGTCTATCATGGTATGCTAAAGATTTATAGTGTTAAAAAGTTTAAATAGGTCTCACTGAGGATGTGCCAGTAGGCTTTGCACATTCAGTAGATTGTTTTTGTGATATAAACTTAAAAGAAAAAACTTCTGAATTAGTGGCTTAACATCTCTCGGATATATGGTCTTAGTACACCGAAATTTCGTTTGAGAGATTGCCTGCTTCTGAGATACTAGGTCTTTATAACTAACTGATATCTCGGGTATTATACAAATTCTTATGTTTTTGCGCCGGCGATGGACTAGAACTTGTAGAATCTTTTGCTTTTAAAACCCAAAAACTGCAGCAAATTGTAAGTATCGAAAGATCCAACAATTGCAGTAAAAGATTTCCAAATTGGAACACCACTTTTACGACGAGACTTCATCTCTTTGTCGGTACGGTGGTACTAACATGAGCTCTCAAGGTCTCGCATTACCCAGATACAGATATCAGTTAGATATATTCACCTGTAAGATGAAATCCAGGAAATCTTGATACGAGAGTATATTCTGAGGTGGGAAACATGGTTAAGTCAAGTTCCTAAAATCACCTAAATGTATCTCGGATCAATTGAGAAATGTGTAGAGGTTTATGTGGACAAGTATACTAACAGTCTAAGTGAATTTTTAGTACTTAAAGTCTTACAAAGGTCAACGGTACTAGTGATATGTCTGATAAACTGATATGATTCTCTAACACAAACTCAAAATAATATGTCTGTAAATATGTTTGTTCATAGTTTATTACATCTTATTTCAGAAAAGCCCAAAAAGATTTTCAGTGTGTTTTAGCATAAACTTTGTTTATTTCTATCTTAGTTTTGACTACCGATGATGGAAAGCGGATCTTCAAAATCCAGAGATGCCGAATGCTGAGAATTCCGGAAGACAATGTCACACCCTGACCCGTAGCAGAAATGGTAGTCGGGGCATGATTGGGTTTTCATCAAAGCTCATGACATTTACTATTATAAAATTTCCTATCTATTATTCCAAATTAAAAGGAAAAATTCCAACAAACACATAAACCATACAAGCACCAAATGTTCTAAACAAGACATTCAAATAATGCTTTATTTATTCTCTAAGGCCCAATCCTATGTGTTCCATGCTTCAACCTATTCACCTGTATCATGTGTAAACATAGAGGTTTGGGTCAACAAAAGTTGGCGAGTGAATTCCGTTTAAATATTTGAAAGAAAAGATATGTTGATTAATTTAATAAAAATGTGCATAAACCAAATATGAGTAAACGTATATGTAAACTACTCACAAACTACATAAGCATCTAGTAATGTACACATGAGCATGATAAATGATGAACTGTGAGATCAAGGCTCAATCAAACGGAGCCGATCTGATTAGGCACGCGATGCTCTACCCGTCTATACAGGGAACTGATGGGCCTACTGTGAATGCTTAACTGAAATGAGAAAATAAATGATGAGCTGTGAGATCAAGGCTCAATCAAACGGAGCTGATCTAATTAGGCAACGCGATGCTCTACCCGTCTATACAGGGAGCAGATGGGCCTAATGTGACAGCATGACTGAAATGAGAAAGTATAACCACAAATAACGATAAACAGAATATCACATAACACGTTAGTTCACATAATGGTAATAGCACAAGTGTTTGAATAAAATATTTAAATAAAACGACACATGGTACACCCCAAAACATGAATAAAAAGGGGAAGTTTGTAAGAATTTACTCAGCACGATTAAAGATTCCAACCGACAAGAAAACTAACCTAAATATTCACGTAATAATTCGGTAAATATATTTCTTTTATTTAAAACTAGTATTTTTATTTAATAAATTTTATTAGACTTTTTAGATAATTTTGTAGCGTTTATTACTAATTTTTATGTTTAAAAAAGACTTATTTTAATATATATTTTTATAGTTTTTGGAAAAAAATGAACAAAAAGGTTAATTAAAAAAAATATACCCTTCAGCGGGTCGAACCGACGATTTTTGGCAACATGTGAGACTCGAACGCGTGACTTCTCGTTTACGTGCACGCAGCTCTACCAACAGAGCTACGTGTCTAACCCGGAATATATTCGTTTTTAATTCTATATATACACATACTATGGTCAAACTTAATTAATTTTATTTAAAAAGGTTTGCTTTATTTAACAGTGCAATGCGTATACCCGGTGTAACATTTGTGTAAATAGGGTTTCGAAAACCCGCCCCAAGTTATCAATCAAAGTGTATTTATTTATGTCGGGTGATTTTTTTTAGCATTTTTGTTTACTGTTTTATATATTAGAATTCTTTTTGTTTAAAATAACTTGAATAAAATAAAATAAATAATCAAATTTAATATTAAATATTTAAATTTAATAAATGATTTAACTTATAATAGAGAAAATAAAAATAACAACTCAAAAATGGGCGAGCCGGGGATCGAACCCGGGTTCCCCGGGTTAACACACACCACAAACACCACTGAGCCACACACACCTTTTGGTTAGAATCTGGAAACAACTTATACTTATACACGAACCGCCTGTGCCTGCAAATTCAAATCAGCGAACCGCTGATCTCGCCCTGTCTGGCAATCCATAATCCACAGCTGTAACCGCGTCGAATCCTTCCAAATTCGAACCAATTTACCTTAATATCAAGAATCAATCATGCGAACTGGTTTCCAAAAAGATCGAAATCAACATCCCTGTTTCTCCTATAAATACCGACCTTTGAACCTTTAGAAACCCGCTCACACTCATCAAAACACTCTGCAACACTCTGTTTTCGAAGTTATACTTCGCCGGAGTTATTCGTCGGAAAGTTCTTGCTGCCGGAAGTTCATCGGTGAAATCAAAATCACCCCTTTGTTCGGTATATCCTCCCGAATCCTTGATTATCTTTCCATTATGTAATCATTCTAAAATATATCATAAGTGCGCTGGAAAATTTTCAAAACAGTATGAATCATGCGAAGAAGATGAAGTTGCTGTTAATATATAAGTATAATATAAAATGGATTTTTAATCGGGTTAGACACACAGTCCCAGTGGTGGACTGTGTGCAATTATAAAGCACAAGCCCTGGGTTCGACTCGTATACGTTACCGATTCTCTAATAAAACCAAACTTTTTAAACTCACTCAGATCACTCTGGAACAAGTGTTTAAAGTTAATACAAATAGGGATTCATACGGGTCAGACACACAGCTCAACTGGTTGGGCTGTGTGCACGAGAACTAAAGGTCTCGGGTTCGAATCCTAAAATCTCAACCGGCTTTGAAGATTTATAAATCTTTTTAAAATAAATAAATTATGTGTTAACCTAACTAGTATATATATATATATTAAAATTGATATCGAGTTAGACACGTAGCTCAGTTGGTAGAGCTGCGTGCACGCATACGGGAGGTCGCGGGTTCGAACCTCACATGCTGCCAATTTCTCATTCAATCCGACCGGTTGACCCGGTCAGACCTGACAAGGTCAACTTTTTTTTTATTCATTATTATTGTTTTATTTATTTCTTTATTATTATATTTAAAAAAATCATTTAAAAATGCTTAAAAATAAGATTTTTAAAGTTAAAAATTATATTAATTACCATAAAAATAAATCTTAAAAATCTAATAAAAAGGCATTAATTAGGAATATTAATTTCAAATAGAATATATATATTTATCGAATTATTACATGATTATTTAGGTTAATTTTCCCTCGTCGGTTAAATCATAAATTCGTGCGCATTCATCATTATCAAGGAACGCACCCACGGTGAGTGAATCTCTACAAATTCCCCGTTTTAATCACGTTTTGGGGTGTATCATGCGTCGTACAATTCCTTTATTTTATTTAAACACTTGTGCTTATATCATCTCGTGATTAAATGTGTAATGGTTGTTGTGTGATTATTATGTGGATTAAGTTTATCATTTCAGTGCACTCATTTCATTAGGCCCATCAGTTCCTCGTGGGATACGAGTTGAGCATCAGGTGCCTCATTAGATCGGCTCCGTTTGATTGAGCCTTGATCTCAAATACATCATCATTCATGTCATATATTCATTCAACGTGGTCTGTGATTGTTTACATGTATATGTTTGCTCACATGTGATTTATGCACGAATTTTCTTTAATAAATAAAACAAGCAATTATTTAAAATGTTTTATCAAGGTTCACTCGCCAACTTTTGTTGACCCAAAATCTCCCCTGTTTTACACATGATACATGTGATCCAGTTGAGGAAAGAAACACTTAGGATGGACTAGAAGAATAAACAAGTTATTGCGTTGGAATAAACATTTAGTTTTGTTTCCTTTGTATTTGTATGAATTTTGTTTATTGGATATTTAAGTTTGTAATTTGAATTTAATAAATATGAAACTTCTTAGTAAATATCATGAGCTTTGGTGATAACCCAATTATGCCCCGACTTTTATTCCGCTGCGGGTCGGGGTGTGACAGATTGGTATAAGAGCTTGTGGCTATGGGGATATAGGATAGGTTCCTTAGAGCCTATACTATAGTTGATTAAATTTTAATTGTTTATGTGTTACATGCAAAAATTCATGATGTTTACATGTTTCATGTTTATTTTCACACCCAATATTATGCAAGCACCCTCACAAGTACATGTTAATATGCAATGCTCATCATAATTCATATCCTCATAACATGTCATATCTATGAAAGCACACACCTTACGATTTCCATGATTTTTGCAATGATTTTGTATTTTTTTTCAAATCACATCAAAGTGAGTTTTCACGATGGGCATGTAGTAACTGGAAGGGTACGAGTACCGGTAGTCGGAACATCCTGTCTAAGCTTGGCATTCGTATAAATCCAAAATAAAGGACCAGTTTGCCTACCTGGGGACTAACGATGAGAGTACGAAGGACCTATTAGGCCAAAGCATGCTATACCAAACGTCGTGTGAGCTAACCCCACTTTGAGTTGTCATTGTGTCTACACCTGGACACCCTCCGACCATACATCTCGCAATCATGTTTTACGATTTTCATTCGGGTGGTGCGAGTGTTAACCCGCCGACACCAATGTGAACCCTACCAGGCCCAATAGTCATGGGGGTCCACATAACTACACAGACAATGGCATGGGGGACATTTGGAGGCCCAAACATGAGCAAACCCAAGACATCCTATGGATGTAGTTAAATTATTTTCAGTTATGTTGTTTTTATTCTTTTTACGACACATGACACCTAGGAAATTCTTAAACTCACAATCTTCCTACATATGTTCCTGTAGATGTCGGCTAGGCAATTACGTGGAGGTAGAAAGTCAGGAAAGTCAAACGAACGCTTGGCCACACAAATTGCTAAACAAATGGCCGCAATGCTTCCTGACATCGTGCTACAAGTTCAACAAGCCCTCACCGCTAATCCCATCAACCCTCCCAACCAAGAAGACCAAAGTGTCGCCAACCCTCCTCCCAAAACCCCCAAGTGCACCTAAAAACACTTCAAATCCTACGATCCCCCAAAATATGAAGGGACTGAAGGTGTCACCGCTCTTCTTCACTGGTTTGAGGAGATGGAAAACACTTTCCTCAATTGCGACTGTCCCGAGGACCGTAAGGTACGTTACGCGACTGGAAGACTGTTTGGGGTAGCCCTTACCTGGTGGAACACGGAAAAGAGTAAGCGAGGTGTTGAAGATGCCATGGCCTTAACATGGGAATAGTTAAGGGAAATCATGACAAGACGTTTCTGTCCAAGAAGCGAAATCAAAAAGCTAGAAGACGAGTTTCACGCGTTGAAACAAAAGGAAGGAGATCACACTTCATACAATAAGAGATTTCTCGAATTGAACCAGATGATCCCCAATTTGTTCACCCCTTTATACCGCTTAGTCGAACACTACATTCGAGGCCTCCCCTCGAAAATCCATGATTCGGTTTTAAGCACTTCGTCTGCAACACTTGAAGCCGCAATGGAGTTAGCTACAGAACTCACTGAAAATCGCATTCGAAACGGTAAGTTCAAAGATGAGAAGAAGAAAGCACCCATTGAGACCCCAACTCCAAACCACCCAGTCTCATCCTCGAAGTTTGCTGGTAAGAGGAAGCGAAATGGCAAGAATTTTGCTGTCACTCAAACCAACCCCCCCATCACTGCTGCACCAATCACCCAAGTTGCTCCTCCAGCCGCACCATTCAAAAGGCCATACACTGGCCCACACCCAAAGTGCAACCGTTGTCAATACCATCACCCTCCCGAAAACCCCTGCCAACATTGCACAAGTTGTGGCCGCACGGGTTACACCATCCAAACCTGCCGTACCCTTCAGCGAATGAACCGCAGTCAACCTCCAACCCAAACCAAAATCAAATGGTGGGTCAAGCCCAATAACCCTTACTTCTACCACCTGCACAACACGCAGTCCAACCTTACTACCAACCCAACTACCACATGATGCAACCCATACGAGCCTGTTTCAATTGTGGGGACCCAAACCACTTCAGAAACACTTGTCCATGCCTAGTGAACATCATCCATGCCCAAGCTCAAGCAAACCCGGTAAACCAAGCCAACCAAGCTCCTCCACCTGCTAGAGGAAGAGCTTTCAATATCAATGACAACCAAGCCAGGGCTGACAACAATGTGGTCAACGGTACGTTTCTCATAAATGGTAGTTATGCATCCATATTATTCGATACTGGTGCGGATAAGAGCTTTGTGTCCTTAGAATTCGAATCTATCCTCGACCAACCTCGTGTTAATCTCATTGAATCCCGAACGGTGGAAGTTGCTGACGGAAAACCCACTTCATTATATTCTATTATACGCGATTATACTCTCACCCTAAACGATCACGATTTCCCAATTGACCTCATTCCTATGAAGTTGGGAAGTTTCGATGTTATAATCGGTATGGACTGGCTCAGCCAGCACCACGCTGAAGTGGTGTGCCACGAAAAATTCATTCGTATTCCTCTTGCAGACGGTCAGACACTACGTATTTTTGGGGAAACCCCTTCGAAAGGACTCAAGTTGATGTCCTGCCTTCAAGCCCGAAGTTATCTCCGCAACAACTACGTCGCATTTCTAACTTACGTCGTCAAGAAGGGAGGCAAGGAGAGGAAGCTCGAAGATATTCCAATTGTGAAGGAATTCCCACAAGTTTTTCCCGACGACGTTTCAGGACTTCCTCCTGTGAGAGAAGTCGAATTCCGCATCGATCTTGTGCCTGGCGCTACACCGGTCGCCAAATCTCCTTATAGGTTAGCTCCATCCGAGATGCAAGAATTGGCCAGTCAACTACAAGAGTTGACTGACAAAGGATTCATACGTCCTAGCTCATCGCCTTGGGGTGTGCATGTTCTTTTTGTAAAGAAGAAAGATGGAACGTTTCGCATGTGCATTGATTATAGAGAACTCAACAAGTTGACGGTTAAGAATCGGTATCCACTGCCTCGCATTGATGACCTCCTGGACCAACTTCAAGGCGCCACCTGTTTTTCCAAGATCGACCTTCGTTCTGGTTATCATCAGCTTAGAGTGTGCGAGGAAGATATCCCAAAAACCGCTTTCCAAACTCGTTATGGTCATTATGAGTTCATGGTTATGCCCTTCGGTTTAACCAACGCCCCCGCTGTCTTCATGGATTTAATGAATAGAGTATGCAAACCCTACCTCGACCGCTTCGTCATAGTTTTCATCGACGACATCCTTATCTACTCCAAGTCCAAATCCGATCATGAGCGACACCTTCGACTCATTCTTACACTCTTAAGGACTGAAAAGCTTTATGCTAAGTTCTCAAAATGCGAATTCTGGTTAGGAGAAGTACAATTCCTTGGTCATGTCGTCAATGACAAAGGGATTCATGTCGATCCTTCAAAAATCAAGGCAGTACAGGAATGGCAAGCGCCACGTACCCCTACCGAAGTTAGGTCATTTCTTGGTTTGGCTGGTTACTATCGACGCTTCATTGCCAATTTTTCCCGTATCGCCGTACCACTCGCGGCCTTGACTCACAAAGGAAAACCCTTCATTTGGGGACCTAAGCAAGAAGAGGCCTTCCAAACTCTAAAGCAAAGGCTTTGTGACGCACCTATCCTTACACTCCCTGAGGGTTGCGATGACTTCGTGGTTTATTGCGACGCGTCAGGGCAAGGACTAGGCTGTGTATTAATGCAAAGAGGAAAAGTGATAGCCTATGCCTCTAGGCAACTCAAGGTTCATGAGAAGAATTACACCACCCACGACCTAGAACTTGGAGCCGTTGTGTTCGCTCTCAAGATATGGAGACATTACCTCTACGGTACCAAGTGTGAAATATACACTGACCACAAGAGTCTCCAACATATCTTCAACCAGAAAGAGTTGAATATGAGGCAACGAAGATGGGTCGAACTTCTCAACGACTACGACTGTGAAATTCGGTACCATCCTGGCAAGGCAAACGTGGTGGCCGATGCACTCAGTCGAAAAGGATATGCGAACTCCATTCGTCTTCTATGTTCGCAAATCATAACCGACATCAAAGATCGAATCCGGGCAGCTCAACATGTTTCTGTAACAGAAAATGACGCACGCGATGAACTGTTATGTGGAGCTGAACTCAAAATTGAAACCAAATCCGACGGTATTCTATACTATTTAAACCGCATATGGATTCCTGATCGCGATAACCTTCGGGATTTCCTCATGAATGAGGCACACAAAACACGATACTCTGTACACCCAGGAGCCGATAAGATGTATCAAGACCTACGATACACCTACTGGTGGCCTGGCATGAAAAAGGATATCGCTGTTTTTGTTTCCAAGTGCCTTACCTGTTCCAAAGTAAAAGCTGAACATCAAAGACCTTCAGGACTTCTAGTCCAACCCGAAATACCTGGTGGAAGTGGGAAAACATAACCATGGACTTCATTACCGGGTTACCTCGCACCTCCAGTGGGTATGACACCATATGGGTAATAATCGATCGTCTTACAAAGTCATCTCATTTCATTCCGATTCGCGAGGACTTCAAGAACGAGAAGTTAGCTCGTATCTACATCAGCAAGATCGTAAGCCGTCATGGTGTACCATTAAGCATCATTTCAGACCGTGATGGTCGTTTCACTTCACGAACATGGCGAGCCGTACAAACCGCTTTGGGTACACGGTTAGACCCCAGTACCGCCTTTCACCCTCAAACTGATGGTCAATCTGAACGCACCATCCAAACCCTTGAAGACATGCTACGAGCATGTGCCATAGACTTCAAAGGGAACTGGGACGCTCATCTATCGTTAGTTGAGTTTTCGTACAACAATAGCTATCATTCAAGTATCGGCATGGCTCCTTTCGAAGCTTTATATGGTCGTAAGTGCCGATCTCCAGTATGTTGGCACGAAATTGGGGAAGCGCAAATCACCGGACCTGAATAGATTCAAGAGACAACCGACAAAATCCTTCAAATTCGAAACAATCTTCTAGCGGCACAAAGTCGTCAAAAGAGTTATGCTGACAAACGACGAAAGCCCTTGGAGTTTGACATTGGTGATCAAGTACTTTGAAAAGTATCACCGTGGAAGGGAGTGGTTCGTTTTGGCCAGAAGGGCAAGCTAGCACCACGCTACGTAGGACCTTTCAAGATACTCGAAAGAGTAGGTCCTGTAGCATACAAGCTTGACTTACCAGAAGAGCTCAACAGAATTCATCCCACGTTCCACGTATCAAACTTGAAAAAGTGCCTCGCCGACGAAAACCTCCATATTCCTCTAGAAGACATTCAAGTCTATGAATCGATGCACTTCGTCGAAAGACCAGTAGAAATCATGGATTTCGGTGAGAAGCGCTTAAGGCGAAGTCGTATTCCAATCGTCAAGGTACGTTGGGGGTCAAAACGAGGACCTGAGTTCACTTGGGAACGTGAAGACTCAATGCGCGAGAAATACCCGCATCTTTTTCCGGTTACCACCACTACTTAAATTTTGGGACGAAATTTCTAAAAGTAGGGGATACTGTAACATTTATGTAAATCGGGTTTCGAAAACCCGCCCCAAGTTATCAATCAAAGTATATTTATTTATGTCGTGTGATTTTTTTAGCATTTTTGTTTACTGTTTTATATATTAGAATTCTTTTTGTTTAATAACTTGAATAAAATAAAATAAATAATCAAATTTAATATTAAATATTTAAATTTAATAAATGATTTAACTTATAATAGAGAAAATAAAAATAACAACTCAAAAATGGACGAGCCGGGGATCGAACCCGGGTTCCCCGGGTTAACACACACCACAAACACCACTGAGCCACACACACCTTTTGGTTAGAATCTGGAAACAACTTATACTTATACACGAACCGCCTGTGCCTGCAAATTCAAATCAGCGAACCGCTGATCTCGCCCTGTCTGGCAATCCATAATCCACAGCTGTAACCGCGTCGAATCCTTCCAAATTCGAACCAATTTACCTTAATATCAAGAATCAATCATGCGAACTGGTTTCCAAAAAGATCGAAATCAACATCCCTGTTTCTCCTATAAATACCGACCTTTGAACCTTTAGAAACCCGCTCACACTCATCAAAACACTCTGCAACACTCTGTTTTCGAAGTTATACTTCGCCGGAGTTATTCGTCGGAAAGTTCTTGCTGCCGGAAGTTCATCGGTGAAATCAAAATCACCCCTTTGTTCGGTATATCCTCCCGAATCCTTGATTATCTTTCCATTATGTAATCATTCTAAAATATATCATAAGTGCGCTGGAAAATTTTCAAAACAGTATGAATCATGCGAAGAAGATGAAGTTGCTGTTAATATATAAGTATAATATAAAATGGATTTTTAATCGGGTTAGACACACAGTCCCAGTGGTGGACTGTGTGCAATTATAAAGCACAAGCCCTGGGTTCGACTCGTATACGTTACCGATTCTCTAATAAAACCAAACTTTTTAAACTCACTCAGATCACTCTGGAACAAGTGTTTAAAGTTAATACAAATAGGGATTCATACGGGTCAGACACACAGCTCAACTGGTTGGGCTGTGTGCACGAGAACTAAAGGTCTCGGGTTCGAATCCTAAAATCTCAACCGGCTTTGAAGATTTATAAATCTTTTTAAAATAAATAAATTATGTGTTAACCTAACTAGTATATATATATAATTAAAATTGATATCGAGTTAGACACGTAGCTCAGTTGGTAGAGCTGCGTGCACGCATACGGGAGGTCGCGGGTTCGAACCTCACATGCTGCCAATTTCTCATTCAATCCGACCGGTTGACCCGGTCAGACCTGACAAGGTCAACTTTTTTTTTATTCATTATTATTGTTTTATTTATTTCTTTATTATTATATTTAAAAAAATCATTTAAAAATGCTTAAAAATAAGATTTTTAAAGTTAAAAATTATATTAATTACCATAAAAATAAATCTTAAAAATCTAATAAAAAGGCATTAATTAGGAATATTAATTTCAAATAGAATATATATATATTTATCGAATTATTACATGATTATTTAGGTTAATTTTCCCTCGTCGGTTAAATCATAAATTCGTGCGCATTCATCATTATCAAGGAACGCACCCACGGTGAGTGAATCTCTACAAATTCCCCGTTTTAATCACGTTTTGGGGTGTATCATGCGTCGTACAATTCCTTTATTTTATTTAAACACTTGTGCTTATATCATCTCGTGATTAAATGTGTAATGGTTGTTGTGTGATTATTATGTGGATTAAGTTTATCATTTCAGTGCACTCATTTCATTAGGCCCATCAGTTCCTCGTGGGATACGAGTTGAGCATCAGGTGGCTCATTAAATATTTAAATTTAATAAATGATTTAACTTATAATAGAGAAAATAAAAATAACAACTCAAAAATGGGCGAGCCGGGGATCGAACCCGGGTTCCCCGGGTTAACACACACCACAAACACCACTGAGCCACACACACCTTTTGGTTAGAATCTGGAAACAACTTATACTTATACACGAACCGCCTGTGCCTGCAAATTCAAATCAGCGAACCGCTGATCTCGCCCTGTCTGGCAATCCATAATCCACAGCTGTAACCGCGTCGAATCCTTCCAAATTCGAACCAATTTACCTTAATATCAAGAATCAATCATGCGAACTGGTTTCCAAAAAGATCGAAATCAACATCCCTGTTTCTCCTATAAATACCGACCTTTGAACCTTTAGAAACCCGCTCACACTCATCAAAACACTCTGCAACACTCTGTTTTCGAAGTTATACTTCGCCGGAGTTATTCGTCGGAAAGTTCTTGCTGCCGGAAGTTCATCGGTGAAATCAAAATCACCCCTTTGTTCGGTATATCCTCCCGAATCCTTGATTATCTTTCCATTATGTAATCATTCTAAAATATAATAAGTGCGCTGGAAAATTTTCAAAACAGTATGAATCATGCGAAGAAGATGAAGTTGCTGTTAATATATAAGTATAATTTAAAACGGATTTTTAATCGGGTTAGACACACAGTCCAGTGGTGGACTGTGTGCAATTTAAAACACATGCCCTGGGTTCGACTCGTATACGTTACCGATTCTCTGTAAATAAAACCAAACTTTTTAAACTCACTCAGATCACTTTGGAACAAGTGTTTAAAGTTAATACAAATAGGGATTCATACGGGTCAGACACAAAGCCCAACTGGTTGGGCACGAGAACTAAAGGTCTCGGGTTCTAATCGTGAAATCTCAACCGGAAGATTTATAAATCTTTTTAAAATAAATAAATTCTGTATTAACCTAACTAGTATATATATATAATTAAAATTGATAATATTTCGGGTTAGACACGTAGCTCAGTTGGTAGAGCTGCGTGCACGCATACGGAAGGTCGCGGGTTCGAACCTCACACGCTGCCAATTTCTCATTCAATCCGACCGGTTGACCCGGTCAGACCTGACAAGGTCAACTTTCTTTCTTTTTTTATTCATTATTATTGTTTTATTTATTTTTTTATTATTATATTTAAAAAAATCATTTAAAAATGCTTAAAAATGAGATTTTTAAAGTTAAAAATTATATTAATTACCATAAAAATAAATCTTAAAAATCTAATAAAAAGGCATTAATTAGGAATATTAATTTCAAATAGAATATATATATATATTTATCGAACTATTACGTGATTATTTAGGTTAGTTTTCCCTCGTCGGTTGAATCATAAATTCGTATGCAATCATCATTATCAAGGAACGCACCCACGGTGAGTGAATCTCTACAAATTCCCCGTTTTAATCACGTTTTGGGGTGTATCATGCGTCGTACAATTCCTTTATTTTATTTAAACACTTGTGCTTATGTCATCTCGTGATTAAATGTGTAATGGTTGTTTTGTGATTATTATGTGGATTAAGTTTATCATTTCAGTGCACTCATTTCATTAGGCCCATCAGTTCCTCGTGGGATACGAGTTGAGCATCAGGTGCCTCATTAGATCGGCTCCGTTTGATTGAGCCTTGATCTCAAATACATCATCATTCATGTCATATATTCATTCAACGTGGTCTGTGATTGTTTACATGTATATGTTTGCTCTCATGTGATTTATGCACGAATTTTCTTTAATAAATAAAACAAGCAATTATTTAAAATGTTTTATCAAGGTTCACTCGCCAACTTTTGTTGACCCAAAATCTCCCCTGTTTTACACATGATACAGGTGATCCAGTTGAGGAAAGAAACACTTAGGATGGCCTAGAAGAATAAACAAGTTATTGCGTTGGAATAAACATTTAGTTTTGTTTCCTTTGTATTTGTATGAATTTTGTTTATTGGATATTTCAGTTTGTAATTTGAATTTAATAAATATGAAACTTCTTAGTAAATATCATGAGCTTTGGTGATAACCCAATTATGCCCCGACTTTTATTCCGCTGCGGGTCGGAGTGTGACACCTGGACTCGAACCCGCGCTCCTTGACTCGTGTTGCACACAACCGACCAATTGGGCTGTGTGACTAACCCGAAAGATATGAAATTTTTATTATTCTTATACACCACCTGCATTGATTTATAAATTAGTTATAAAAAGGTTTGGTTTATTTAAGGAAATCGGAACCGTATGTGAAGCTCGAACTCAGGTCTATTTATTTGATATGCACACAGTCCACCACTGGACTGTGTGTCTAACCCGGTGTATTTACGGCTTTCAATTATATTTATACACTCTCCAACTTCATCTTCCTTAGTTTAAAAACAATAGTTTGACATACCCGATTGTCAATCCGGTAATTCCTTGTTGGATTAATTTAATTTACTACTGATAATAAAATAATTAAAACAAGAAGGATTCAAGTGTGAATATACCAAAACAGTGTGATATCCGGTGAAGTTCCGGCGACAAGCAAATTTCCGGTGAAATGTGTTTTGAACACAGAGAATCTTCGGAGAGTTTAGAGAGGTTTTGCGAGTGTGTGAGCGATTTCTGAATGACTCCTAAGATTACTATTTATAGTCGAAGGTGCTGAATTGAGTTAAATTTTGGTTTTATCGGTTTCGATCAAATCTTTAATAGCCACATTGATTCTATAACGAAATTTAATCATTGTTGAATCAATGATTGTGTTTAACACACAATTCTGAAACGGTTTCTCCGGTTTAAATCATAATTTAAACGGAGATTTGAAGATGGATTGGGGGTTACAGCCGTTACAGGCAGTTATGTTGAAATTGATTTCAAGGGTTGTTTCAATATAAGATTTATTTAATTTGAGTTCATTTCAGATATGTGTGTGTAGTGTAGTGGTGTGTTGTGTGCGTTGGTTTGGTGGAGACCCGGGTTTGATACCCGCGGTCTTCACTTTTCGTTATTTTATTTTTTTATTAATTATATTTTATTTACTAACATTTATTATTTTACTTTATTTATTATTTATTGAAATTATTATATCAAACTTTTAAACATTTAACATAAACACGAAACGAACATCATGAGTATATTTACATTACAAAGCGGACCGGGTTTTAAAACCCGTTTTATGACAAATGTTACAGACAACGGGTTGTGAGCTTATCTGAATTGTGAAAATACTTTGAAAAGATCAAAAGTTCATTAACTTGAAACTTTACATTGCCTAAAACATCAGTTTGATCACATAGTGTTCAACCAAATTCATTAACTTGGACTTGGTATACAAATCAGTTAACCGGGGTCATTAACTTGGATTTTGTCAGCTGAGTGGGTCGTTAAAACTAGTTAAAATGGACAAAATGTTAAAAACAGTTTTACCTTCGCTCAAAGAAGTTATCTTCGCACAAACATAGCCTAACTATATATATTATCTTTGCACGAAGATAATACATATGTTCATTGTACATATGCTCTGAGCGAAGATAAAAATTCTTGCAAACGACGAAGTGTTGTCTGATTGTTGCCACAAATATTCCTTTTTGTAGTGGTTGATTGGCACACCACTAACAATGTCTAAGGTAGATTGGACCTAAATAAACACGAATTGAACGTTTATGCAATCAAAAGGGAATATGGTGTTCAATACTTCAGGTACTTGAATGATTTGAAGACGTTGCCATACTAGGATATCGAAGAGCTTGTATAGACGAAGAGTATTAACTTCCAAATGAAGTTTCATGATCAAAGATTATGGAAGTTAATCAAATACGAAGCAGTTCACGGTTATAACAAATGGAAACCGTTGATTCCAAAGAAAAAGGTAAAGATTGACAAAATTACTAAAGAGAAAGATGTCACGCTTATGATGAAACGACCACGTGTGATGAAAAACATGCCGTTGATGAAGATCGAACAAGATTTCCATGAATTCTTTAATGGTGGCAAGTTGATTCTGAAACAGGTGAAGCTATTATTGTGTTGAAAGCTGATGATACCTGGGATATTACTGAAGATTTGAATCCAGAAATGATCGAACGAAGGAGGATATGGGGTTTGTGGAGAACTATTCGTATACTAGACCCGATGTGGCTAGTAATTTGTTAAAAAGAAGATATAAAATGTTTATTTTTCAACAAGATCTGTTATGATGTGAAGGAGAAAACGTAAGCGATGCAATACCAAGGCGTGATTAATATTTGCTATGCGCATGGTATTAGTTCAGGAAAAATGTGGGAATCAACATGGAGAGAGTTAGAGAAAGAAGAGTTTATGAAAGACGAACAAAGATTGGACCTCTGCTATTGGACAAAACGATCCTATGCATTTGATCCCACGATAACCATCTAATTTATTTAACTTTATATACCAATGACACACATAATATATTTTGTAAACAGCCGTAACAAAGTAAGTGTCAATATTCAAACAGCAAAAAACTATATAGTCCAAGTGCTACAAAAAGTATGGTTTTCGGAACGGCATTCGTGTCCACAGGACATGCGGGCGTACACGAGTTCAACTAAATTCGGCTCAAATTTTTCACCCCCATGCGCGCCCACGTAGGGGTTTTGGTAAAACATGGCATATAGTTATGTTAGTTAGGTAAAACATTACCTTATACACTAACATCTATTTTATTCCCACACCTATGTGGGACAAAGTTTTAGACTTCATTCCACACGTTCAATTATCCAACAACAAACAAAATATCTTACCTTCACAAGTACGACCATCTACATGAAAACCTGGTGTTCAACTATAACCAGTTATGTTACTCTCCTGTGTAACTAAACAATAAACTCAAAACCCAACACTCAACTGAGCAAGCCGAAAACCTTTGTCCGTCCCGTATATCTGACCAGCATCCACCATTCTTGACGGTAAATCTACCGGGCCAAATGGCTGTCATTTTAACCATCCAATATTATAAAGCACCTTACATATGTTAATGGTGGTATTGTTAAAAACTCGACTGAAGAGGATTCGCATGAACCTTCACAAGACGTATATCCATCCCCTCGAAATTGCACCTCGTTACAGAAGGGCATTCGCATACTCGTCCTCTAAAAGTGTCCTAAAAGCAAAAAAAAAAAAAAAAATATGAAATAAGTGACATAAATGATTGTAGATGAGCAGATTCCTCCGTTTTGTTTACCTTAGATGGGTCAAACTAAGGGTTAGCCCGTTTACTAAAAGGTGAACCTGGCAAGCTCTCCATCAGTTTACCAGTCAATAGATTTAAAACTTTGGGCTTACATCAAACCTGCATATTCTCACACAGTCACATTACATCTACTAAAAGTAAAACATATATATCCGCACGTAATTCAGATAAACCAGTGATCTCCCACCGCCCCACAGAAACGAACATTTCGCAGATTAACAAATGAAAAATACGAATTAATTTTATAAATTAGTTTACACTTAATGAGCAATGAAGTTGTATTTAACATGAAAAAGCGGTTGCTAACTAAATGTCGGTTACAGATCGTGAACGGAATGACTACAGTACATTGGTTTCTAAAGTCACCTATGTGAATTTTTTTTTTTTTTTTTTTTTTTTATAATAGTGTTGTTTCAAAAGCATTTACTAAAATAGTAGTGTTTTATCTTTTTAATGGTTTCTTACTTCTAATTTCATTGGTTAGCTCACTTTATTAACTACATTATTAACTTAACCACTTTTTTATTAAAAAAATAAACTGTTAACTTTAAATACTTTCCTAACATTGAGACTTCACATATATTTTTTTTCCGGAACTAAAGAGATTAATTTGTTTCTTTATCTGTGTTATATTTTCACTGTCCACATGTAAAGAAAACAATGAGCAACAATAATTCAATAAGTAATTATATGTATCATCTATATAAACTAAATAAATATATACATGTATTTTTAATAGGAAAAGACAAAAAATATTTAACTCGATTATATTTTTTTTATCAAAATAATCAACTTGTTACAATCTTATTTTATTTCATGTTGTAAATTTATTTTGTACGGTTCTTTAAATTTTATTGTACAGGGAATCTTTAATCGAAATACACATATCAAACATACTTAAATGAATTTATTCAAATTCGAACAACGGATTTGAATTCGGATATCACTCAATCAAGTAAAATATAAACTAAAAGAATCATGCGAAATAAGTTTAGTTAATTAGGAAAAAATAAAAAAAGAAAAAATATAGTTCGTCAGTTAACAAAGAAAACTATAACGGTTGATAATCCGTACCGCATTCCGAATTTTGTTTTGAATCGAATTCAGCCTATAAATTTTGAACCGACCCCATTATTCAAAAATCGGGTTATATGATTTTTTTGTTATTAAAATTTCAATTGTGTTTCTATTTAAACATCGTATTATATGATTTTTGTTATTAAAAATTCATTTATGTTTCTATTTAGTTTATATTTGTTTACACATATAATTGCTTTTTTCATTTATCGTTCCTCATTGTTTTGTATTGGACAAATATATAACGGATAATAAAATAGTATTCTCTCGGCATTTCTAGTAAAAAAACAAATAATTGCATACTTATTGACATATGTAAGGTGATTTTCCTTTTTTTTTATTAATTAAAGGAAAAATATATTTACATATGTGACCGTTAATATTTTTTATATTAAGAAAAAAACTGTTTTTTTTAATTTTAAGAATAATTAAGTCGTCGTTTTATGAAATGAGGTTATCCGAATAGATTAGGAGTGAGAAATTAATAAATTCAGATAAAACACTATTTTAGTAAATACTTTTGAAACAACACTATTTTGATAAATACTTTTTCCACAAACACCACTTTAGTAAAAACCTCAAATGCAAAGTCTATAAAATATTTAAGTTTGTCCATGACGTTATTATAGCCTAGTAAGATCTTAGGGGTGAGATGAGTCTTAAAGACTATTATATTCTGATGGGGTAAGATAAGGGTTAAAGACTATTAGGTTTTTGGTTCGATTCACACAAGAGAAGTTTTCCAGATTTATTGGGTTTTCTTCTGAATTGATGTAGATGAATATGATCGGGTGGTTCTGCTGATGGTGTAATGATACTTCAAAATTTCTTTAAAAAGAAAAAAAAAACCTGGGTTTAGGAAGGGAGGGTATTGAGCTTAAGTTCTATTCTAGAGATTAAAAGAAAATTGCTAGGAAGGTATTGAGTTCAAGTTCAATGAGAAGGATTAAAAGAAAATTGTTCTTAACGAAAAAAGAAAGAAAGACAGATTCCGTATAAGAATTCAACAATCCTTCCGAACTTTATATTCCAAAGAATTCACTTTAATTGAACAAGATACCTCAAATTTTATTCACTATCGTCTACTTCAATTAAAAATCGATTGTTTTGAAGCTTCATAGCATATCCCAAATAAAACCAAAAATTTGCTCAAGTCAATTCAAAATCGTAGTATAACCTTTGAAGTGGAGTGGGCCCAGTAGCATTATGGCTAAAGCGATTATGCGTAAAGTAACAGTTTTGAGCCCAGTATATAGAAATATATAATATGGACACTATCATGTAATTTTACAGTTTTAGCAAATCATGCTTACTATCATTCCGCGGAACGAATGGAAACCGTTACTTCCAATTCCAGCTCAACTATATTCTAAGAAATGAATGCTACTAAGAGTTGCAATTCTGTCACATGATTCGTGTAATTTTATGAATTTACAAGGCCTTGTGCATTAAATGCATACGTAGTAAGATGGGGAGGTAACGCTAATTTAAGAAATAGTTATTTTGGTTTGAATTGTGCGCTTGTTGAGGTGTGCGTATATAACGTATATATGTGTGGGTCATAGGGGGGCAAAAGTGAAGTTGCACTAATTTTAACGTTATTTTACTAATTTTGAGAAAATAATGTTAAAAGCGGCGGACGGTTAATCATGCATCATGTGGTGGCGTTGATAACCGAAAGATAAGGTGTTACATGCACTAATCGGCCTTTGTCCCGATTGTTAAGTGTTATGTGCCTTATGTCCAAGATTTGATGCAAAACTACCATCGAGTCGGGGGGTCTCACTGGAAGCAACCTCTCTATTCCTACGAGGTAGAGGTAAGGTTGTCTACATCTTACCCTCCTTAGACCCTACCTTAGCTTTGCTATTGGTGAGATTTACTGAGTAAGATGATGATTTTGGTTCGAATATAAAAACAAGTGCAGTTCAAGACAGGTCATTTTAAGGAAATATGATCATTGCTAGAGCAAACAAACGATGCAAGCCATGATTTTTGCAAGCATCTACATTGCTTTATTCAAGGAAAAATGTAACAATATCAATGCTACAATGGGAGTAATCAACTAGCACTGAAAGTTATACACTAGATGCCCCACACTTCTCCAACTAACGATTTAAGGAATCAAATATATATGCAAACAGCTGGTAGTATGTTTCGAAGGGGTAGAAGACAACCCATGGTGAATGAGCGACAAGATTTCATTTGCTAGTTTGGAAACAAAAGAAAGGACTTTATCAATATAGGCATTGAACAATTGATGATAAGCAATGGACGTATATGACAAAAGAACTGATCGTCCATTCTAACCCGAACCAAAATCAATAATAAAGGCGGATTAAGGTAACCCGGATGGGATTCCAACCAAACCATGGGGTTGAATCAGTTTAGGAAGTCCTTGGTTGAAACTGGTTAAACACGAACCGAACTAGTTTAGGGCAAAAACTGATGTTTGACTAAACCCAAAACCAGTTTTAACCCAGAACCCGCCTTGGACACCTCTAAGCCCATATACACCCATAAATAAATAATTTAAGGCCGAAAATAATCCAATAACTCAAAAAAAATCATCCGTATTAACCAAATTACATTCTCTAGAAGTATTATATACAACTAACCTATAGATTGATTGACCATTTTGATGATGCAACTTCAAATCTCGTCTTGAGGATCATGAGAAATGATAGCATTGTTAGCCTTGCTATAGATAAAAGAATACATCGAGAATCTAATGTGAGAATAATATACCAATATAAAAAGTAAAAAGTTATCTGTAACACTCAAAAACGGGTTTGGTAATCAAACCACGTTAAAATTAAAGAGCGGTTAAAAGACTGGTGGTAAAAGTGAACCCGTAAATAAGATAATTAGGAACAAATTAACTTAATTAATAACATGTATATAAATAACAAGACAATGAGTTGTAGTCTCATTTATAATCAAAACTAAACTTGAGAGACTAAAGCTGCCACAAAGGGAACTTGTTTTATTAAAACATAAAATTTACACATAATACACACACTTAGTGTGTGCATATGTCGATCATCAGAGGGTGCAACACAGGCAAACCCTTGTTGATAAAGAATTATCAAAATTAAAGGGTGAATTATGGCTAAATCTTATGCATGAACATATAATTGTGATCATCTAGGCTTGGAGATCATGAGGTATGTTGTAAATTATGTTTTGGTGATGATAAATATGTGAATGAACTTGAAGGTGATAACTTTGAGTTCAATACTTTGTTAGTATGGTAGAATTGATAATGAAATTATGTCTATAATCATTATACTCTCAAGTAAATGTGAAATACTTGAGCAATTTTGTGATTTGAATAAGTGTTCATGGATGACATAAAATGTTTTTGATTATATGATGAAATGGATAATGTAGGAGTGTTTATGATCATCATACTTGTATGTATGTGTTAGATACTTGAACAAGAGATTTGAGTAAGTAATCATACATGACTTGAAATGGGTTTTGTATGATATAATGAAACTGATGCTATGTCAATGTTAATAGGTGTTTGAGATCATGTTGTCTACTAGTTAGTGTGTAGGATTTGATTATATTAGGTATTTGGATGGATGTCTAATAATATGATGAAATGGGTTGTTACATAAAGATGAAAACCCCTAGTTCTAGTAAAATGAATGGATAAATTAGCATTGATAATCGAAAGTTAAGTTAACTTGATGTTAACAGTTGCTCGAACTTGTTTAAGTGAAAGAAATGACATGAATTTGGTTGGAAATTTAGATAAGAAGGTAGCTTAAACATATCGCATGTCGGGTAATTGATAAATGTCTATATGAGTTCGTTGAACCGTATTTACGTATTTACATATGTTAATAGACAATTGACTTTTAAATGTCAAACTGATCTATAATAAGATCAAATGGTAATTTTGATATAAAACGTAAGAATGGGATAGTCGTAATAGAAGATGACTAATCTAACCATCTTGCGAATGATGAAGATAGTTTGACGCTTGAGAAGCTAGGTGGAAGCTTGGAAGAAAGCGGGTCAAACAGATCAAGTACGCGGGAAAAATGCATAATCGGATGCAATGTAAGTAACGCTTACATCCTAAAAATAGTAAATTTATTTATGTAATTGACTAAGAATAAGTGACTTGGTATTTCGGGACGAGATTTCGAAATACATGGTTCTGACGTGAATTGATACGGGTTGGAACAAGTGAATATGGTATTAAACCATAATTGATGGTAAAGGGGTAAAATAGTAATATAGTCATGTAATGAAAAATAAATAAGGAATTTTTTTAGATGAAAAAGGTAAAAACTAATAATTGATAAATAACAATTAAATAAGGTTTTCCCAAATATTTTTTGAAGATATGGACATGAACAGAGGATTTACTTATATGAGGAGTAATGTGGTAGTTATAATAAGGTCATGCGTATCATGTGTTGATCGCTTACTCTGGCCAAGTAAGTAGTAAACACATGATACCATGAACTTCTTATAATGAACACATATACATCCGATGTAGTAAAGACGAGGCTAATGGGATGAATTAAAGGAAATCATTCAGGATAAATAAAGAATAAAGTTTGACTGTTCAAAAGTGATGGATTTCACACGAACAAGTCAAATGGGTCAGATAAAGAATAAAGTTTGACTGTTCAAAAGTGATGGATTTCACACGAACAAGTCAAACGGGTCAAATAAAGAATAAAGCTTGATTGTTCATAGTTGATGGATTTCACACGAACAAGTCAAACATGTCAAATAAAGAATAAGTTTGATTGTTCATAGGTGATGGATTTCACACGAACAAGTCAAAGGGTCAAATAAAGAATAAAGTTGATTGTTCAAAGGTGATGGATTTCAAATGAACAAGTCAAACGGGTCAGATAATGAATAAAGTTTGACAGTTCATAACGGATGAATCTCACACGAACAAGTCAAACGGGTTAAATAAAGAATTAGATTTGATCGCTCATAAGTGATTAATTTCACACGAACAAATCAAATGAACCAAATGAAGTATAGTGATTGAATTTTTAATGTAAACGCAAACTGGGTAACAGGAGCGTTAAAGCAAAAGAATAATAAGCCCAGGTAACGGGACGAGATTAAATATAAATGTAGACGCAAACCGAATAATGGGAGCGTGAAATATTAATGAACCCGTGTAAAGGGTCGTGAATGAATTTAAACGAAAATGCAAAACGAATAATGGGATCATTAAAACATTAAGATAGAGAACCCAGGTAACGGGTTGTAAAGAAATATAGGCTTAAACCGGATAGCGGTAAACGTGAGACAAAACTATGCATAAATGACATATGAAGTCATAGAGTCGGAAGAATTGTCCGAACGAAAAATGATCTAGTCATGAGCTACAATCGCGCGGCTACCAACTGACAGTGTCTGATCTGAATAAGTGTTTGGGGCAATTACACAAAATGTTGTGGTTGCCACTAAAGAAGGTAGTTGTGACTTGGTGGTGATGAGTGGTCAATGCCATTTGACCTTGCGCCAGGTTTAGACGCAAATGATCATCACCCATCACTCAATAGAGATGAAACGACTAATAGATCCGACAAGTGAATGTGATTCATAAATGACTCGCGGAGTCATAGAAAACGAAAATGTTAACAAACCGGATCTAACATGGTCTAAGAACCATAATAGAAATAAAATAAATTAGCCTTCAAGGTAAGAAAAAAAAGAGAGCCATGATTTGGCGGATAAAGAAAGGACAATGCAAATGATTTTTCTTTCAAATATAAAAGAGGTGCTTTGACACCAAATATATTTAAAGAACGACACGACTAAAGGGATGATTTAAAGGATCACCATGACCTTCGGGTTAATAGTGTAATGGTCTACCGGGTCAAAATGACCTTCACGAATCAATAGGTATGATGCATTAAAGACCTTACCTTAGGAGGCTAAGTAAAGGAAAAGAAGAGGGTGAAAGCCTAAAGAAATAGCCTACAAGGCTAAGGGAAAGGGGCTTAAGGATTATTTAGACCAAGTGAGGGAACCGCTAATGATTCCCCGCATAAAATAAGAACAGTAAAGAAGAAATATTTGGTTACCAATTACTTGATACAAGTAATTGACATTAGTTAAAGAGAAAACGTTAAATTAAAATTCAGTATTAGTTAGAACAATGTTTCAACAAATATAAATAGAATGAGAGAAATTGGAAATGATTAGTTTCAAAAGAAATAGGTCTTGATACCAATAGGTGCAAGATGATAAATTTGAAAAGAAAATCTTCGAAAACGAAAAGATTAATATAAACTTAAACATGACGCGATGCAACCACGGTCAATAACAAAAAAATGGTATATTATTATCTTGTAACATGAGCTATGGGACTGGGGTCTCGAAGGTTTGTAAAAAGCATTGCGAAGGCAACATGAGCGTAACCAAACTATGAGATATAAGGTAACCGGTGACTGATAAGTCTAACAGGTAAGACCAGTCAAGGTCAAATTAAATTTAAAACTTGTTTAATATGCTTATCGTTATATAATTAGCATGAAATAAAATATGATGACAGACTCATACGACTGCATAGCCAAATAGTGACTCGCTCTAGTGAATTATGAGGAAGAGGAATACTAATCGGATTTGATGGTCAAGAAGGCCCTACACAAGAAAGGCGCACACGGCAAGGCATATAACAACCTTTGACCAAAAGATTAAATGCCTTGAATACAAAATATCAATCAAGAAAAAGAGCAAGAAATGAGTCGCACACCATTTAGGAGTCTGAAGGACATTGTCACACCTTCTGGTAAGATTTCTGAATAATTATAATATAAGCAACGCTTAGGTGAAAATGAAACCAAGTCCATTGGGTTGAACCCAAGGAACTACGTAAGAAAGGTTTCAGGAACGAAACCTCTTTAAGGGGGATAGACTTGTAACACCCACTAAACGGGTTTGGTAATCAAACCACGTTAAAATTAAAGAGCGGGTAAAAGACCGCCAGTGGTAAAAGTGAACCCGTAAACATGATAATTAGGAACAAATTAACCTAGTTAATAACATGTATATAAATAACAAGACAATGAGTTGTAGTCTCATTTATAATCAAAACAAAACTTGAAGGAGTAAAGCTTCCACAAAGGGAAACTTGTTTTATTAAAACATAAAATTTACACATAATACACACACTTAGTGTGTGCATATGTCGATCATCAGAGGGTTCAACAAGGGCAAACCCTTGTTGATCAAGAATTATCAAAATTGAAGGGTGAATTATGGCTAAATCTTATGCATGAACATATAATTGTGATCATCTAGGTTTGGAGATCATGAGGTATGTTGTAAATTATGTTTTAGTAATGATAAATATGTGAATGAACTTGAAGGTGATAACTTTGAGTTCAATACTTTGTTAGTATGGTGGAATTGATAATGAAATTATGTGTATAATCATTATACTCTCAAGTAAATGTGAAATACTTGAACAATTTTGTGATTTGATAAGTGTTCATGGATGACATAAAGTGTTTTGATTATATGATGAAATTGATAATGTAGGAGTGTTTATGATCATCATACTTGTATGTATGTGTTAGATACTTGAACAAGAGATTTGAGTAAGTAATCATACATGACTTGAAATGGGTTTTGTATGATATAATGAAACTGATGCTATGTCAATGTTAATAGGTGTTTGAGATCATGTTGTCTACTAGTTAGTGTGTAGGATTTGATTATATTAGGTATTTGGATGAATGTCTAATAATATGATGAAATGGGTTGTTACATAAAGATGAAAACCCATAGTTCTAGTACAATGAATGGATAAATTAGAACTGATAATCGAAAGTTAAGTTAACTTGATGTTAACAGTTGCTCGAACTTGTTTAAGTGAAAGAAACGACATGAACTTGGTTGGGAATTTAGATAAGAAGGTAGCTTAAACATATCGCATGCCGGGTAATTGATAAATGTCTAAATGAGTTCGTTGAACCTATTTACGCATTTACATATGTTAATAGATAGTTGACTTTTAAAAGTTATAATAAGATCAAATGGTAATTAGGATATAAAATGCGTAAGAATGGGATAGTCGTAATAGAAGATGACTAATCTAACTATCTTGCGAATGATGAATGATAGTTTGATGCTTGAGAAGCTAGGTGGAAGCTTGGGAGAAAGCGGGTCAAACGGATCAAGTACTCGGGAAAAATACATAATCGGATGCAATGTAAGTAACACTTACATCCTTAAAATAGTAAATTTATTCATGTAATGACTAAGAATAAGTGATTTGGTATTCAGAACGAGATTTCGAAATATAAGGTTCCGACATGAACTGATACGGGTCGGAACAAGTGAATATGGTATTAAACCATAATTGATGGTAAAAGGGATAAAATAGTAATATAGTCATGTAATGAAAAATAACTAAGAACTTTTGAAAATATATCATTTTCTTTAATCAATCCATCACAAGTATAGTTGTGGTAGAAAATAAATAGATATCTTAGTAAGGAAATGAGAAGTCAGGTAAGAGGAAGTAAGATTTAAGCTTAAGTGCTTAAATCTCTTAACGGGTCAAAATGAATATATGCATAAACCGGGAATGGATACGTAATTCATAAGAATTAAGAATCCGGGATTTGGAATTCGGGTTATTATGTAAGAAAACATTTTACGGACAGTTAGAAACCAGTATCATAGGAAACGGACGAAAATGTTACAAGTTACGGAAGTTTTCTTAACAAAAATGAAAAATCTTGCGGCAGCCCACCTTAAGCTACGGTGGCCAGCCGTAGCCTACGGTGGGCAACTGTTGAATGAAAATTGGAAATAGTGTTTTACGGATGTGTTATCGTTAGTCTCGAGTTCATCACCATCATCAAGCTTCAAGATGTCAATGTTCAAGCTATCATTAATCGTTGATCAAGTTTCGTTCACCATGAGCGGCTAATCTCTTTGGGTTTTACCCCGGTGTAGGTTTTGTAAGTTCTTGGGTTTGACATTGTTTTGAGTTTTGATTTGTGACAACTTGTGATTTGATTTTGAAACCTAGATAATTGACTTGCATTTGTATTGAATTCGTGAATTGTCGAGTGAACATTAAATTTGACTTTGAGAAATGTTTATGTGCAATTATGCGTTGTCTAGGTTAGAGTTTACATGTTTGTGGTAACGAAGTGCATTGTAGTCTGTCGTTCACGACATCGATAACTCTTGGCATCTAAGTCACGTAACACTAAACTTGTTGGTCATTTTTACAATTGAATTGAATCTAAAACGTGTAGGAACCTTAGGATTTACATTACCGAACCGGGTGTGAACCTTGTTCTAAATTATTGTTTTAAAATTGTTAATTAAGTTTTATTACAATTATTCAAGTTCCTAGTAGTTAAGTAATCAAAATCAACTTGGTCGGAGCATTCCGACATCTTTTTCAAACACACAAATTAATCAAAATATTAGAAAGCTTCATAATTCGTGACAATTTGTTAAAATCAATCTTGTTCGCATGCAAACCATAAACTCTTCGTGGTTCGACCCCTTACTACCACTAACACATTGTTAAGGGTAATTTGGGATTATAAATATTATCTTTGACCGGGGCGCGACACTCCGATCAAATTTTGGCGTCGTTGCCGGGGAGTTCGTGCGCTTTGCGTTTGGATTTGTTTGATTTTGTGATAATCTGTTTAAATTGCTTGTTTCTTTATATCGTCTCTGCTTTTGTGTTACGCGAGTGTGTTACTTGTGCAGGTTACAAGTAGTGCATGCATACTCGGAATTCCGAGAGGACCTCGCAGTTAGTGTTCGAACCAGAGATCGAGCGGGTCGTTAGAAGAAACCTAGCCAACCGGTTAGAGGAAACTCTTGTCTCTTATCCACCCAATAGCCACTCACCACCTACACCATCTTTTGGACCCATTCCAATGATCCACAAAACTCCAACTAACCCAACAACCAAAACCAATACTATGATTACCCAACCCAAAACCAATACTATGATTGTAACATTCGTCGAAAAACGGGTTTCCAAAACCCGCGTCGTTTATTAATCGAATATCCAGTTATAAATTTCGTTGCATATTTGTTGCTCAAATTAATTTTAAATGATACATAATTAATAAATATATTAGAATTTAAAAACCATAATTAAAAATTACTAATAAATAATGAATAAAAAAATTAATGTAGACGCCGGGTTTCGAACCCGGGTCTCGCCTATAACCAAACACACTTCACACCACTCCGCCACACGCATTTATCTGATAAGACTCTAAAGTAAACAGAATTAGTACAAGTCTCGAAAATTAATTCCTGAACACCCGCCGAAAGTGACGGCACCCAGTCAACCGGAAATCACCAAGATTTCCGTTTACTCTTCAATTGATCACGAAACCGACTCTCAATCATGCATCTAGACTCAAATCGAGTCAAACCGCGTTCAATCCGTTATGCAGACAACTTGCGCATACCCGATTTAAACCGAAGTTTCAAAAACTGAAATTCAACCTCTGCAATCCCTTTTCAACTATAAATAAAGGGCTTAGGGAACCCATTCGACTGCACAAACACTCTCCCTAATATCATATCAACTTATATTCATCAGAAAGTTACGCCAGAAAAACTCGTAACTCGTCGGAACCTCGCCGAAAAACCGAATCTATCCCATTATTGCCTTACTCTATAAATAGGACTTCTAGAGCTTCGACAGAAGTCACCCACACTCACCTCAAACTTCCTGTAGATCCTCTGTCGCAAGTTACACTTCGCCGGAATTTCTTTCAGTCACCGGAACTTCATCGGAGATCACACCTGTTCGGTACAACATCCTTAAATCCTTTTCTGTTTAAATTATTTTCGTTATCAGCAATAATCAATCAACTAATTCAATAAGATTTGATTAAACAGTCGAGTTATGTTTCTGGGTATTAAGTCGATTGAAGAAGATGAAGCCAGTCTAAATATATATGTGTAATAAAACTTGGTATTTTAACTGGGTTAGACACACAGTCCAGCGGTGGACTGTGTGCAATTTCAAAAGCGTACATCCCGGGTTCGAGCCACACCTGTTTCGACTTTCTGAAATAAAATCCATTTTTTTAAAACCAAAACAGATTTGTCCCACAGTATGTTGTTAAATATAATTTAAGAACTATATATTACGGGTTAGACACCCAGCCCAGTTGGCCGGGCTGGGTGCAAGTTAAGTCAATAGTCACGGGTTCGAAACATGTTCTGCGCGTCCGGGTCAAGCCAGTATAAACCTTTTTAATTAATTAAATTCCAGATTTAAACCAGTAAGTATATAAATATAATTAAAATCAGAAATATTTCGGGTTAGACACGTAGCTCAGTTGGTAGAGCTGCGTGCATGTATACGAGAGGTCACGAGTTCGAACCTCACTCTGCACATAGAATAAACACAGTTCGACCGGTCAACGTTCAACGGTCTACATGGTCAAAAGTCAACTTTTTTTATTTCTTTTTTATTTATTTAATCAGAAAATTATTTAAAAATACTTAAAAATAATATTTTTAAAGTTAGAAAATGTCCTTAAACTCACAAAAATAAATCTAAAAATCCTATTAAGGTTATGAATTAAAATTATTAATCTCAAATAAAATCCATTTATTTACCGAACCATTTCGTTATTATTCTAGGTTAGTTTTCCTCGTCGATCAAATCCTAAAATTCGTGCGCATTCATCGTCATCCAGGAAACGCACCCAGTGTGAGTGAATCCTTACAAATTCCCCTTTTATTCATGTTTTGGGGTGTATCATGTGTCGCTTTAATTATTTCGTTTATTCAAACTTGTGCTATTACCATTATATGACCTAAACTTGTGATGTAAATATTGTTTATTGTAATGTGTGTTTATATTCTTGTCAAGTTGCGTGCAAATCATTCATTAGGCCCATCAGTTCCTCGTGGGAGACGAGTTGAGCATCAGGTACCTCATTTGATCGGCTCGTTTGATTGAGCCTTGATCTCATTGTTCATCATTTGGTGTGCGCGTGCATTATTTGATATTATGTGTTTATGGTTGAATTTACATTTACGTTTATTCATATTTGGTTATGCACAATTTTATTCAAATAACCAACATAACTAATCCTTTCAAATATTTAAATAAGATTCACTCGCCAACTTATGTTGACCCAAAAACCCTATTTTTACACATGATACAGGTGATCCGGTTGAGAAAAGAAACACGTAGGATGGCCTAGAAGAATAAACAAGTTAATGCTATGGAATGGACATTTAGTTTAGTTTCCCTTTGTAATTGTATGATTTTGTTTAATACTTTTGTTTGTAATGAAAGTGTATTTGAACATGTTATGCTTGTATGTTTATTGTAACTTCTTCTTTAAAGAGAAATAAGAAATATGAAACTTTATAGTAAATGTCATGAGCTTTGATGAAAACCCAATCATGCCACGACTACCATTTCCGCTGCGGGTCAGGGTGTGACAATGATTACCCAACCGAAAACCAAAACACCCAAAACCATCAATCGGGGGGGGGGGGGGTGGTAACAACTTGAGACCACCAACACCACCATTCCAAACTCGTAGCCGAAACCAAAACAACCGCCAACGTACACCACACCTCCACCTCAAAACTAAAACCGACAAAACCCATTACCACCCAATCTCAATAACCGAAACGTTAACGCCAACTGTGGGGTTAGCCAGAATTGTGGCAATCCCACATAGGAAGCCCAGTATCTCGATCTCGATGATTTGAAAAATAATATTCCTGACGATGCACCATATAGCGTTCTCGGTTATCAATCACCGGAACATGTGAGATCCACTTGGAATATTCGGATGATGGTGGAAATAACGAAAGGGTTGTAGACGACGAATGGGGAGAAAACAACATGAGGAACTTCTATAACGCTCGGGGGTTTGAGTATGAAAATTTTGGCTATCAAAATGCCAATTTTGTGGGGAACAACGATGGATATGGTCATGATTATGGTAGAGATGACGGCTACGGGAATAACCGTCAACCACGAAACGACTGAAGGAATATGGATTATGGCAGCAACAATAACAACAACGGTAACCATAACAACAACAATAACGACTGAAGGAATCGGGATTATGGCAACAACAATTTGTGGGCGGTGGAAATCAAGGTGAAGATAGGGGTGGTGACCGAAGAGATAACAACAGACCGGTGAATCAAGAGGTCAATGGTCCGAGGCGTCAATTACATTAACAAGCTTCGGGAGGTGTAAATGGTCGGTTTAGACCGGTGGTCATTGAAAATGACTCACCCATTGTTCCTACGCCTCGGGAAGAAAGGCTTTTGATTGTAAGCCGAATTATATTAATATCCTACCCCACTTCAATGGTAGAATAAATGACGAGCCGTACACACATTTGACGGAGTTCTCGGCCATATGTGGTACTATTGGGGGTCATGATTTTGCGTTAGAAGAGGTGAAGTTGCGGTTGCTTCAATTTTCCTTGAAAGACAAAGCTAAACAGTGGTTTCTCACACTTCTGGAAAATATTATTCACACTTGGGCAGAAATGTAACAAGTTTTTCTGGATGAATATTACTAAATTGCAAAGACCGATGATGCAAGAGATGAAATTCGGTCATTTAGACAATTACTGGGGGAGTTATTATACGAGGTATCGATACGTTTCAAAGAATTGGTTCGGGAGTGTCCTCATCCTCAAATTCCAAGGTGGGAATTACTTAAATGCTTTGTAAGGGGGTTAAATGCCGATGATCACAAGTATTTGCAATCAGCAAGTAACAGAACGTTGTTGAACAATCATGAGGAAGATGATTGGGATTTTTTGGAAAGGATGAGCAAGAACTCTAAAGCGGTCGCTATGGCAGACCGATCTAAAAAGCATCCCGTTTCTCGATCTCTTCCCAACTTTGATTCAAGTGCTAAGGATCGAATTGCTACTTTGGAACGGGAGTTGGCACGTATGAAGAAGAAGGATGTTGGTGCGGTTCACTTCGCGGTGTGCGAGGATTGTGGCGATATTGGGCATCGAACCGAAGAGTGTCAAGTAAGTATGGCACATCCGATTGAGGAGGTGAGTCAAGTGTACGGGGATCGCAAACAATTTGATATGAATTCTAATACTTATCACCCGGGTTTGAGAAACCATCCAAATTTTCGGTATGGTAATGCCTCAAACTAAATGAACCCCAACTTTCAACCGGGTAACCAAAGTGGGAATCAAGGAGGATTGATGTATCAAAATCGTCAAGGCAGTAATCAAGGGAGGTATCAAAGAAATTATAACCAAGGAAGTATCAAGGCTATCAAAGTTGTGAAGGTGGTTATCAAAGGCGCTACCACCAAGGCGGTAATGGAGGTGGTAAATCTAACCCTCAACTAGGTGGTGAAGACTCCTTGAATTCAAAGCTGGATGCAATCATGAATGCCAATACTACTTCAAATCAAGAGATAAAGTTGGAAATGAAAAAGGAGTTCGAGGTACGTGACAAATCGCACAAAGCTTTAGAGAAGCAAGTGGGTCAACTTGAAGAGGGGATGGCACAGATGCGAGGAAGTGGTGGAAGATTGCCGAGTGAAACCACAGTGAACCCTAAGCATCAAGGGTCCAACTCAAAGAACACACGTGAGGTACCAATTAATAAAATTTCATTATGTAGTGGTCGAGTCATTGATAATGGTGTTGTGTCAACACCACCTCAGTTTGTTGAAGGGGTGTGGAAGAGGCTAGTGATGATGAAGCGGTTGACGGTTAAACGGAACAAAAAGAAAATGTTTTGAAAAATGATAAAAATATACCCGTTGTGACCGTCCCTGTCCCGAAAGCTAAGGAAAAGGGTGTGGAGGTTAATCCCGCCCCTTATCCCGAAGCTTTGTTGGGACCTTCTAAAAAGTGGTAAACAAACGAGGTCCCCACCAAGAAGAAATGTGGGAAATATTTAAACAAGTCAAAATCAATTTACCACTTTTGGATGCCATACAAGAAGTACCTTCTTATGCTAAGTACTTGAAGGACTTGTGCACTAAAAAACGGACTCAAAAGTTTCCAAAGAAGTTAGATTTAACTAAAATGTGAGTTCGATTCTTTCGGGTGCATTTCCACCCAAGTTACAAGACCCAGGAATGCCTATCATCTCCATTCAAGTTGGAGATTTTAAAATGACAATGGCACTCTTGGATCTTGGTGCTTGTGTGAGTATTCTACCGGGTAGTTTATATGACCAATATGAGTTTGGTCCACTTCGAGCGGCAAACACTACTGTAGTGCTAGCCAACTTGACTCCTAAACTACCCCGTGGGATAGTCACGGATGTAATTTTCAAAGTCGAGGACTTTTACTATCCGGTGGATTTCTTAGTACTCGATTACGTTTCGTTGGATCTAACCAAGCAACCTACGGTTATTCTCGGTCGACTGTTTTTTGGCAACATCAAATGCCCAAATTAATTGTAAAAGGGTACGGTTAACATGACCTTTGGTAACAGTCGGTTGTGGTTAAATGTTTTTTCTGGATTAATGGATGCTCTAGTCAACGACGAATGCTATATGGCGGACGTTGTTCACGAGTGTATACCTCTCTGTGACATGGGTGTTGAGGAGGAAAACACAATAGAGGAATGTTTTATGTTTAACAGGTTACAAACGAAATCGAATCGGAGCATTGATGAAGAGGAGAAGAAGATGGAGGTGATGGCAGTGAAAGAAGGAAGACCACCTTGGACACACCAAGTGGAAAGTCTTCCCGAGAAGATTGACACCAAGTTGAAGCCATCATTGATAGAGCCTCCCACTGTCGAATTGAAGGTGTTTCCCAAGCATTTGAAATATGCTTATGTGGGTGTGGGCAACACGCTTCCGGTCATCATTGCCTCAAATCTGACCGGGGAGCAAGAGAAGAAGCTGATGGAGGTGTTGGTTGCCAATAGAGTTGCTATTGGGTGGACCATTGTAGATTTGAAGGGAATTAGCCCTTCCATAGTGATGCATAAAATCATCACTGAAGACGGTAGTACTCCTCCTCGTGACACACAACGGAGATTAAATCCTAATATGCGAGAAGTTGTCAAGAAGGAAGTACTAAAGTAGCTAGATGCGGGTATCATATACCCCATCTCTGATAGCCAATGGGTGAGCCCTACACAAATTGTTCCCAAAAAGGCGGGCTTTCAAGTCGTTACAAATGACGCAGGTGAAGAGATTGCCACTCGGCCGGTAACCGGGTGGCGTATTTGTATTGATTATAGGAAGTTGAATTCCACAACTTCTATAGACCATTTCCCTTTACATTTTATTGACCAAATTGTTGAAAAGTAAGCGGGTCAAAAATATTATTGTTTCTAGGATGGGTATTCGGGTTATAATCAAGTTGCTATCCATCTGGAAGATCAAGCTAAGACCACGTTTACTTGCCCGTAGAGTAACTTCGCATTTAGGTGAATGCCATTTGGGTTATGCAATGCCCCCACCACCTTTCAAAGGTGTATGATGAGTATCTTTTCAGATATGGTAGGGGTCATTAGAGATTTTCATGGATGACTTTTCAATTTTTTGGTCATCGTTTGATGTTTGTCTTGACCAACTCAAAAAAGTTTTAAAAAGATGCTTTGAGAAAAAATTGGTTTTGAGTTGGGAAAAGAGCCATTTTATAGTTCAAGAGGGAATTGTGTTGGGACACGTGTCAAGTCGTCGGATAGAGGTCGATAGGACAAAAGTGCAAGTTATCTCTACTTTGCCATATCCCACAAGCATTAAGGGTATTAGATCATTCTTGGGTCATGCGGGGTTTTACAGGCGGTTTATAAAGGGGTTTAGTGATATAATAAAACCCTTATGTAATTTATTGTTAAAAGACCAACCGTTTGACTTTAATAAAGATTGTCAACATGCTTTTAACGTGTTGAAAAAGAAATTGGTTGAGGCCCCAATCTTGCAATCACCGAATTGGTCTTTACCATTCGAAATCATGTGTGATGCAAGTGACTATGAGGTGGGGGCCGTTTTGGGTCAAAGGATAGAAAAGAAACCCGTTGCTATATACTACGCGAGTAAGACTCTTTCAGATGCTCAGTTGAATTACACAACAACCGAGAAAGTGCTACTTGCGATGTTATATGCATTGGATAAATTCCGGGCTTATATTTGGGGTAATAAAGTGATTGTATATTCTGACCATTCTGATGTCAGGTACCTCATGGAGAAGAAAGATGCAAAGCCACTGTTAATTCGATGGGTACTTCTGCTACAAGAGTTTGACTTGGAAATAAGGGATAAGAAGGGGAGCGAAAATGTGGTGGCAGACCACTTATCCCAGTTGTTGGTGGAAGAGGGTTCTTCTCGTGTAGAGATTGACGAGACGTTTCTAGATGAGCATATCTAAAAGTGTCAATTTCCCTTGGTTTGCTAATATTATCAATTATTTGGTGGCATGTGATTTACCGGCTCATTGGGATAGGAGGAGGAGATTGCATTTCCTCTATCAAATTAAATACTACACGTGGGAAGAACCGATCTGTTCAAGACATGCCCGGATCAAGTCGTGAGGAGATGCATACCGGACGAGGAGATCCCGAGTGTCTTGACGCACTTGCATTCTTTTGCTTGTGGGGGTCATTCAAGTGGTCACAAAACGAGGCATAAAGTGCTCAATAACGGCCTTTACTCACCGACTATTTTTAAGGATGCCTTCAACTTTGCGAAAAATTGTGTTGAGTGTCAAAAGTTGGGGGGTAATTTCAAGCGGGATTAGATGCCCTGCAACCGATTCTCATTGTTGATATTTTCGATGTGTGGGGAATCGAATTCATAGGCCCATTCCCGAATTCACATGGGAATTTGTATATTTTGGTGGCGGTAGATTATGTGTCTAAATGGGTTGAAACAATCTCCACCAAAACAAATGACCATACCGTTGTTTGTAATTTTGTTCAAACTAATATTATTTCTAGATTTGGGATTCCTCGGGTGATCATTAGTGATGGGGGATCCCATTTTAAGAATTTTAACTTCGGAAAATTACTAAAACGGTATGGTATTGACCATAGAATTGCTACCCCTTATCATCCGTAAACAAGTGGTCAAGTGGAAGTGTCTAATAGGTAAATTAAGGAAATTTTGCAAAAGACCGTTCAACCGGACTGTAAGGATTGGTCAACGAAGTTGAATGATGCCTTATGGGCTTATCGAACGGCACATAAGACACCTATTAGCACAACACCTTACCGCTTAGTTTAAGGTAAAAATTGTCACTTGCCGGCTGAACTTGTACATCGTGCTTTTTGGGCTATTAAAGAAGTTAATCTTAAATATGATGATGCAGGTAAAAACGCAAATTGAAGTTGTTCGAACTGGAAGAGCTTCGGGAGGAGGCATATAAGTGTGCTTCGAAATACAAGGATGGTATGAAAAGAGCACACGATGCTAGGTTGAAGCCGAAGGAATTCATGGTGGGCCAAAAGGTTTGGCTATACAATTCAAGGCTCAAGTTCTTTCCCTGTAAGCTAAAGAGCAAGTGGATGGGCCCGTATGTGGTTACACGGGTCGGCAAACTAGGTGATGTTACCATTGAGGACCCAAAGGATGGGTCAAAACAAACGGTCAATGGTCATCGTCTTAAACCGTTTCTCGATGGTAACGAGGAGAACAAAGAAGCAAACAAGGAATTGGTAAACGTGACAACATATGAGGTCAATTAAAGGGCCAAGAACTATTGTGTAGAGTTTTGTACATTTTTATTGTTTGCGTGTATTATTATGTATTTTATTGTGATCGTTTAGTACTAATCTCGTTAACGTGTGAAGTTCGGATATCGCAAACGGGTCATGAAGACATAAGGTATGTCTGAAACTTGCTTTGTGTATTGAGGACAATACACGATTATTCGGGGGGATGGGGTGGTAAGAATCGTAAACATCGTAAACGTGTGCTTTCATAAAAAAAGGCAAAACGGTGATGTGTCGGCGACGGGGTCCCAGGTCATCGCCGACGATTCTTGGTTAGGGGCCGTCAGGTAAAAAGTACCATAGTTAGGAGGTTAAGCCGTCGGAGGAAGTTGGCCATTTTGGAGGAGCGTCGGTGACGGACCAAAAGACCATCGACTGACGGTCCTTGGTTTGTCAGCCGACGCTGGTTGATCTTTGACGCATAAATTCGGACCAAACACATTCTAAAACTATCTAAACTTGACCCGAACCTAGTTTTAGCCATACAATTGACCCGGGAGAACCTTATCCAACCCACAACTCATTATAAACCACCAAATTCTCTGCACATTCATTCCTCTTCTTCATCTCTTCTCCAAGAACCCTAACTTTCAAGCATCCATATCTTCTTCAATTCTTAACCAAATCAAGCAATTCTTGAGTCTATTCTATGTAGATTTTCGAGTAGAACAAAACCCCTAACATGGTTTCTTTCAATTCTTGCCCGTTTGCAAGATTGGTGAAGTTGAAAATTTGGGTTTTTGAGGAAAAGTGTTCTTCAAGTTTTACAGTACATCTTTTCCCAGTTCTTTCAAATATACAAACATTAAAGGTATGATTTTTACTTAAATTTGAGCATGACTATCATATGGTTTGTGAATTTCTTCCGAAATTTGAACTTTGTGTTTAAGAGTAGGTTGTTTAGGATGTTTAAATGTATGATATCTAGCTAGAGTGTGAGTAGGCACCTGATTTGGGTGGGATTGAAAATGCAACAAAGTTAGCAATGAGATTATACTTGTTAGTTGCATGATTGAACATGAACATAATGTTGAACCTTGTTATGGTCTTATGGATTTAGGATTGAAACATGAAAAATTGAGCTTTAGATGTTAACAAAATTGCCACTTTTGAAAGTTTAAACCGACTAGTTATGTCTAATCAATTAATTTGTGGTTCAACATTGTATGTTATGCTTAAGAAGTTGAGTTGACTTGAAGTTTTGAAGTGATAAGTTACATGTTTGAAGTTCAACAATGCTTAATTGTTTTCCCTGTATTATTACTTGTAGATATGGCGAGCCGAAAAAGAAGCAAGATTTCGGGTCAAGGCTCATCTTCGGGAGCCGGGTCTTCTTCAGGTGTTATAGCAAGAAAGTGGGAGCAATTAAGCGGGATTGAGGAGCAATTAAGCAGGATTGGGCATGGGAAAAGATTAGGGATAGTAATGTTGGTGAACCGTTGGAGAATAACAAGAAATGGCTGCACTCAAGGTTTAATGATAAAAGATTTGAAATTAAGTTTTGGAAGTGGAAGATGGTACACAGGGTGACCACGGCTATCCCGGTAAGGATTATTCCCGAGCGTGCCTTAAATGTTGAAGAGTTTAGGACGATTGGCATCATCCAAATGTTCGAAAGGCTTTATTGGGAGCGGGTTTTGGATTGGTGTGAAGACATCACACCAAGGGTTTAGTTGGCTGTTGTTTGTGAGTGGTTGGCTTCACTAAGGTTTGTCAATAGGGATGGCCCACCGAGTACGTGGCAATTGGTGGGAGATACGGCAGAGGTCAAATGATTATGTCCTTTGAGACTGATGAATTGCATCACGCGGTTTGATTCGTTGGGGATCGACGAGTACTATTATTACAACGTCGATCAATTTCTTGACAACAAAGTGAACACAGCGGATCCCGATGGCATGGTTGGATCGATATTGCCCTTTTCTAATGGTGGGGCAGCATTGTTTAGTCAACTATTGGTTGAAAGGAAAATTCTTCAACCCTTCTCTCTTGGGAATCTTATGGTAAGATTTGGGGACTGGGGGAAAGTTAAGGCGTCTGATTGCCGGGGTGCTCCATTCACTACTTTTTGGATTACCAAAGTTGTCATGGCGACATTTGGTGATGATTAACACATGGGATACCCGCAAGTCGTACACCTAAAAGATGATACCTTATGTACGACTCATCAGTGCCATGATAGTGCAGCATAATAGGTTGCCGCCTGAATCATTGTGGGTTTCAAAACTTGTGGATCAGGTCTGTTTCGCATTGATGAAGCAGCACTGGAAGATTCAAGTGAAAGTATATGGTCATCAATACACAGTGGCTGATGATCAAGGGCATCGATTCCAGTTCACTGATCCGAGTGCGGCACAGGAAGTTGCGATAGAGGAGGAAATGGTTGATGAGGAAGATGAAGATGAGCCTCAGGGTCTGAGGGGACCCCGACAAAGCTATACCCGGCCACATCGAGAGATTTCATCAGGAGTGGCCAGTTTTATTCCAAACCAACGTAGACCTGGATATCCTAATTACAATCGGGGACAATAAGACGTATATGATAATGTCTCGCTTGTATTGGGGAGAACCGGGAATATGAACATAGGAGACAACAGTGGGAGCAGAACTGGGAGGCCTAACAGCAATTTCATTGGGCCGAAGAGGCTGCTCATCGGGCTAGGGAATAGGAATATTGGGAGAGACAGCACGAACAGTGGGCTGCCCAGCAAGCCTACATGGAAAGACAAGACTTGTATCAAGCACAAGAATTGTTTAGAAGGCAAGCATGGGAGGAGGAACATGAAAGGTTGCGTGTTGAGCACAACACGTTGGAAGACCGCTAATGGAATGCTATGGCGGTGGCTCAACAGATGGCGGTAAATAACGCCAAACACTTGCACGATCAAGAGCGCCACCATAAAGATTGGGAGGCTGGGGCGACCATATCAAGAGCACACGTCTTGGACGTCATACAAGAACCTTCCTGTGCCATCTGGGCCTTCTGATCCATCTCCACATTGGCCCGAAGCAGTTGGTTCTAGTTTTATCCCACCTCAGTTTCAAGCACCGGCTGAAGGTGAAAGAGGGCCGCTAGATGATTTCAATAACATGATGTCGGCTCTCACAGGATACCCTTACCATCCGTACCCACTGGTAGACCCCAATAGCGCTACCGACGATGATCACCGGTATGTTTTTGTTGTTGTATATTTTTGTTTAATTTTTCATTTATGTTACTTTTGTTGATAGTAGTTAAATGAACTTTGTGGGTGTGTCCCCTAGATAACCCTCACGAGAGCTACTCGTCCTCCCGAGCTATCGGGAGTTTTAAAGGGCTTGTTGCATGCGCTAAATGCAACCTTACGAAAGTGAGTCTAGTATGTTGTTGTAAAATCCTTTTCCACAAAAAAAGTCAAAGTTGAATAAAATATGACTTGGTAATTTCTTTTTGTAAAAATGGTAGAACTAAGTAACTAACAAGTTTTAATGGTTGTGAGAAGCTTGCTTCTACACAAAGGTTGAGATTTGTAGGTACATTATGTTCGCGAGATGAACATTTTTGCTGAAAAATGAAGAGCAAACGAAGAATGAGCGAAAAACCAGGTGCATACGTTTCCTTTAGCTTTGATTATTAGTTTTAATAAGTGGAATGTATTTTTCTATTTTCTTTTCGAGGTGAAATTTTAGGGAAGGTTAGCTGTGTCACATCCCTTATGCGTTTTAAATAGCTCTATTCTTACACATTAAAGACAATGTTGATCTTAAGTATGGGGATGGAGAGAAAAAGTTTTTCAATTTTGACCCGTTTATTTAAACACTACACATTGAGGACAATGTTGACCTCAAGTGTGGGGATGGGGGAAAATTTCAAAATTTTTTCAAAATGTCTTTGTTTGAAGCAATCTAAAAAGCACAAGTAACTAAGTTAATGAGGGATGGCACAACCCATGTGGTCTTTTGTCATGGTCAAGTTCAAATTAATAACATGACAGGTACTTAGCGGGTGGTTATTCGGGAGTAATCCGTGTAAGAAACTGCATTTTATACATATCGCATACCATACCCTTTATACGTGAGATTTTGAGCCACTTTTATACATCATATATGCGTATATTTCTTTGGTTGAGTGGACCATTAGTCGCGTATTGTAGAACTTGCAACTTTTGATGCGTTTGAGACCCTAGACCGAATACGAGCACAAGAATGATTAAGGAATTAGGTAAACCTTTTCATTTTACACCATTTATATATCCTTACCCGAAATCAATCCCTTAGTCGCCAACTTTGAGCTTAAATCTTTTGTTTGACTAACCCAATTAGCCCTTGACCGTTTAACCTTTATTTTATGAAAACTCGATTTTAGATTTAGTTGCAATTGTAAAAAAAATCATTAAGAAAAGCATAAAAATATGTGTTGAAAGTTGTTGAATAAAAGGCGAAATTGTTTGCCTCTTAGTTTGTTTATTTGTAGAGTAGTTGTGTATGTAATAAAAATCGAGTTTTCACCACCTTAGCCACTTTCAAAATACCCTATTCCATACTCTTAGCCTAGCCCCGTTACAACCCATTCAAGACCTTTTGACTTGTGCTTAGTATTTGTGTTCGGTGGTGGAGAATGATTGAGTTGCAAGCCTATGCGGGTGCGTGTTCTATTCGGTTTGAGTGATTACATCAAAGTGCTAATCAATCATCTATTAGCCAATTTCTAAACCGAGTGGAGAGAACATTGTAAGGGATGTGTATGTTTTGTGAGTTTCAAAGGGGGGTCAATCTCGGGTAACCATTTTTATGTGTTAATCACCATAATGTTAAATATTTTGTAAATGGTTAGAAGTATGGACCGGGTATGACATTGGACCTTAGCTTATGTCTAAAGAATGGGAAATGTGTTCCTCATTCGACCCACGTTAAAGTGAAAAACATATTTGCTTGAGTGCAAGCAAAAGACAAGTGTGGGGATGTGATGTGTGGTCGAAAACTGATGTTCTTATTATGCTTAAGTTCATGTTTTACATAACTTTTGTTTCGAATAGCCTACTTTTTATTGGATTTATGTTTTATGGGTTTACAGAGTTTAAGGAACTATTTGGGAGCTTTTCGGGGCATCGGGGCGGAAAATGGGTCATCTGGGATTCAAATCGGAAAAACAGGAAACCAGGATTTAGAGAGGCCGTCGCTGACGCACCTCTGGGCCGTCGGCGACGCCTCTCAGAATGCTCCGTCAGCCAAAAATGTTCGTAGGCAGTGGATTAGAGAGTCGGAGGAATTTCAGATGATCTAAAGGCCGTCGGCGACGCCATGTCCATTTGCAATATGCTGAAACTTGGTTTTGGACGGGTTATATCATGCTTGTTGTCCAATTCTTGAGGAGTTACGGTTTTTGTGAGTTTGAAACTTGTTCTTGGAGCCAAGAATCACCATACCATCATCTCTATCACCACAAATTCGAACCAATTCTCCGAATCATCCTAATCATCTAACCCTAATCCATCATCACCATCATCAATCCTTCAATCCATCCACCATCATCATCAACCTCAAACCCTAATCATCATTCATCACCATCATCAAGCTTCAAGATGTCAATGTTCAAGATATCATTAATCATTGATCAAGTTCTGTTCACCATGAGCGGCTAATCTCTTTGGGTTTCACCCCGGTGTAGGTTTTGTAACTTCTAGGGTTTGACATTGTTTTGAGTTTTTATTTGTGACAACTTGTGATTTGATTTTGAAACCTATGATAATTGACTTGCATTTGTATTGAATTCGTGAATTGTCGAGTGAAGATTAAATTTGACTTTGCGAAATGTTTATGTGCAATTATGCCTTGTCTAGGTTAGAGTTTACATGTTTGTGATAACGAAGTGCATTGTAGTCTGTCGTTCACGACGTCGATAGCTCTTGGAATCTAAGTCACGTAACACTAAACTTGTTGGTCATTTTTACAAATGAATTGAATCCAAAATGTGTAGGAACCCTAGGATTTACATTACCGAACCGGGTGTCAACCTTGTTCTAAATTATTGTTTTAAAATCGTTAATTAAGTTTTAGTACAATTATTCAAGTTCCTAGTAGTTAAGATAATCAAAATCAACTTGGTCGGAGCATGCCGACATCTTTTTCAAACACACAAAATTAATCAAAATATTAGCAAGCTTCATAATTCGTGACAATTTGTTTAAATCAATCTTGTTCGCACGCAAACCATAAACTCTTCGTGGTTCGACCCCTTACTACCACTAACACATTGTTAAGAGTAATTTGGGATTATAAATATTGTCTTTGACCGGGGCGCGACACTCCGATCAGGGTCGAATGGACAATTAAACAAATCTGCAGCAAAACTGCTGCAGAAGGTACTGTCACCGACGTTACAACCCGCCATCTCCGACGCAAGACCTTTATTCCGTTGCGTTAAACTACTACCTACGGCAGTCTTGACTCGACGCAACTGTCACACCCCGACCCGCAGTGGAAAAGGTGATCGGGACATGATTGGGTTATCATCAAAGCTCATGACATTTATTATAACGTTTCATATTCATTATTACAATTTAATGGGAAATATACAATCATAATTACATCATGTCCTAAACAACATTCTAGACTTCATTGTTTTCTTCTAAGGCATTTCCTATGTTTTTCTTGCTTCATCCTATTCACCTGTATCATGTGTAAAAATGGTTTTTGGATCAACAAAAAGTTGGCGAGTAAATCCTATGAAAAACATTTGAACAAGTTTATTGAATTGATTTTAAAATAAAGTGCACAACCACATATGAGTAAAAATAGATGTAAACTTATTCACCAATCATTTAATATTAAATAATGCACACACGAACAATAATGGATTTGTTTTGAGGCACGCGTTGCTCAACTCGTCTCCCACGAGGAACTGATGGGCCTAATGAATGATTTGCATATAACTTGACAATATGAAATACATAACTACAAACAACATATACAATCTAAGTTTAGATCACAATATGGTATGGCACAAGTTTAAATAATCAAGTTAATTTTAATGACACATGACACACCCCAAAACGTGTAATTAAAAGGGGGAGTTGTAAGATTCACTCACATTGGGTGCGTTCGGTTGATGATGTTGAATGCACGCGAAGTTGGTTTTAACACGAGTGAAACTAACCTAGATAATAGCATAATGGTTCGGTAAGTAAGCGGATTTTATTAATCCATTTTAGTAGGATTGTTGGATGTATTTTTGTGAGTTTAAGGCTATTTTCTAACCTTAAAAATGTTATTTTTAAGTATTTTTAATGTAAATAAATAAATAAAAGAAATAAAAAAAATGTTGATTTTCGACTGTTGACTTTGTTGACCGTTGACTTGTTGACCTACCGGTTTTATTGTGTAATTGTTGCGCTGGGTGAGGCTCGAACCCGAGACCTCCCGTACGCGTGCACGCAGCTCTACCAACTGAGCTACGTGTCTAACCCGAAATATTTCTGTTTTTAATTATATTTATATACTAACTGAATTAGTCCTAAAATCATTTGTTTTAAAAACGATTTTAAATGTCTCACTCGGTGCTCTCCACAGGTCTCGAATCCGGGACCTGTGGCTTGGGTTAACACACAGTCCACCGCAGGACGTGTGTCTAACTTGGTAAATAATCTGATTTTTATTATACATATATACTAACTAAATAATTTCATTTCTGCTTTATTAAAAAGTTTGATAATTGCCCGAACCGGTGCGGTAGTCCGGACTCGAACTCGTGACGTGTGATTTAACCGTTCACACAGTCCACCACTGGACTGTGTGTCTATCTTGGTTATTATTCCGGTTTTTATTAAACTTAACATCTATTGGAGTGAATCCGGTTCGGTTAAAAAAAGGAACATTTTTATTAAGGCGAGTGTGCGTGGGACAAGAATCGAACCCGGGACGTAAGCGTGTTTTATTTGCACACAGTCCACCGCTGGACTGTGTGTCTAACCAGAGATATATCTTGATTTTAATTAAACATATACAATACTGAAACTTCATCTTCTTCATTGGACTCACCCAGAAACGGAGTCTGACTGGTTCGACGACTTAATCATGTTCTTTAGTGTGTTGCGATTAATTACAGGTGAGATTAATAAAAAGAATGAGAGATTAAGTGTAAGGTATACCGAACTGGACTCCTCTGTTTCGCCGGCGAAGCTCCGATGTCAGCAGGTTATTCCGGCGACGTGTGTCCTGCGGCAGAGGGTCTTCAGGGAGCTTGAGATGAGTGTGGGTGGCTTCGGTATGAGCTCTGGGTGTTCAGTAAGGCTCAGAGGTGAAAGGCTCGGTTTTCCGGCGAGTTGCAGAAATTCTCCGGCGAGTGAATTTACGTCGGGAAAGAGTGTGATGTGAGCGAAAAAGCTAACAGAGATTAGAGGGGGTATTTATAGGGCAGGACATCGACGAATTTGGTCCGTTTTCCGTCTGGATTCATCGGTCAATAAGTTTTCCGGCGGTTATGACTTGCGTCGCGGGTTCAGACGGCGGTTATAACCGATGTAATAGTTAAGGGTTCGGTTAAAACAGAAGAAACCGTCCAATCTTGGCGAGATCGTCGGGATTTCCAACGACTGCGATTGGGCGCGTCGGTTTTGAATTCGAGACTTATGATATGTAATTAATTGTTTCCAATAATGAACAAGAAACACAAGTGGCGGAGTGGTTTGATGGATGAGTGTTAAGTCATTGTTTGACCATGTTGACCCGGCTGATCCTGGTTCGAAACCCGGCAGCCTTGTTTTATTTTTAAACCACAATTTTTAATACTTTTTCAAATATAAATTATATATTCCAATATACTTATTAATTATGTATCGTTTAAAATTAATTTGGGCATTAAATACGCAACGAAATTTTTAAGTGATTGTTCGGTTAATAAACGGAGCGGGTTTGGTAAATCCATTTTTTGACGGATGTTACAGTATCCCCTGCTTTTTAGAAATTTCGTCCGAAATTTAAGTAGTGATATATTTGTCTAAAAATGATGGTGTTTAGTTTGACAGTTATATACCTAGAAAAAGAGTAAGAGTTTAAATTTTTGTTTGAGGCGGTAACGTTCCTTGTAAGGGTTGAGTACCCTGCTACAGGAATCGCTTTTTGTTGCCTTCAGTAAAAATTATTGATAAGCAGAGTTGATTCATTAAGTATGATTTCATGCGTAAGAGTTTTGATATGTTTGGAAAGATAGGGTTATATCCTAAAACAAAATTTCTAATACTACAACCTACATGGAACTTCTCATAACCGTCTAACAATGCCTCTGATCCTTTGACAAGAATACTTATATAAAGGAAGTACCAACGGCGTATCCACCATATTCTTGTCAAATTTTCATTGATTTTATCAGTAAGTTATGATTGGTTCTATGATGTGACTCTAGAACATAAATAAACGCCACAACCAATGTTCCAAGAAATTACTAAATCCTACATAGAACTTCTCATCACCGCCTGACAATGCCTCTGATCCTTTGACAAGAATACTTATATATAGGAAGTACCAGCGGCGTATCCACCATATTCTTTTCAAATTTTCATTGGTTTTATCAGTAAGTTATGATTGGTTCTATGATGTAACTCTAGAACATAAATAAACACAACAACCAATATCTGAGTCCAAATTCTGATAGCATACATGTTTGAATGGTGACAGTTCCTCTCTCGTTTGTTATGATGGAGAGGTTAGTTTATGTAGAAATAGAACACAATTCAATTTCTTTAAATGGCGAGATGATATGAATGTAACACAAATTTCAACCAAGACAATACTAAATCCTACATGGAACTTCTCATAACCGCCTGATAATGCCTCTGATCCTTTGGCAAGAATACTTATATATAGGAAGTACCAGCGGCATATCCACCATATTCTCGTCAAATTTTCATTGGTTTTATCAGTAAATTATGATTAGTCCTATGTGACTCTAAAACATAAACAACACAACAACCACAGCTTGAGTCTAAATTCTGATAGTATACATGTTTGAATGATGACAGTACCTCTCTCGTTTGTTATGATGGAGAGGTTAGTCTATGTAGAAAAAGGAACACAATCCAATTTCTTTAAATAATGAGATGATATGAATGCTAAATCAGGGAGTATAACACAAACTTCAATCAAAACAATACTAAATCCTACATGGAACTTCTCATAACCGCATGATAATGCCTCTGATCCTTTGGCAAGAATACTTATACATAGGAAGTACCAGCGGCGTATCCACCATATTCTTGTCAAATTTTCATTGACTTTTTCCGCAAGTTATGATTAGTTCTATGTGACTCTAAAACAACCACAACAACCAAAACTTGAATCTCAATTCTGATAGTATACACGTTTGAATGATGACAATACCTCTCTCGTTTGTTGTGATGGAGAGGTTAGTCTATGTAGAAAATGGAATACAATCCAATTTCTTTAAATGATAAGATGCTATAAATGCTAAATCAGTAAGTACAAAACAAACTTCAATTAAAACAATACTAAGTTCTACATGGAACTTCTCATAACCGCCAGATAATGCCTCTGATCCTTTGACAAGAATACTTATATATAGGAAGTACCAGCGGCGTATCCACCATATTTTTATCAAATTTTCATTAACTTTATCCGCAGGTTATGATTAGTTCTATGTGATTTTAAAACATAACAAACTGAAATAGTAATTCGCATTAATATCCTTGGATAAGATTCCCATTTATAACTGAGATACGGGAAAATTGAGATAACATAAAGAAGACGTATAAACTAAGCGATTGGAGTTGAATCTTGATTTTCGGTAAAGGTGACTAGTTGGGTGGTTTCGTTTGGGCTGTCATTATCTTCGACAGGATTGGCGTTGATGTTGAAAACTCTTCCTCTTGCTGGTGGCCTAGTGTTTGGGTTTTCTTGATTTACTTGGTTAACTGGGTTTGATTGAGCTTGAGCGTTTATGATGTTAACCAATCGAGGGCACGTGTTTCTAAAGTGAGTAGGGTCACCACAATTGAAACAAGCTCGAACATATGGGAACATGGGGTATTGGGGTTGTTGATAGGTTTGGATCATGTTTTGAGGAGGGGGAGAGATTTGGTTTTGAGTGGTGCGGCAAACCTTGCTCAAATGACCATAGCGTCCACAATTTGCACATAGTCGACAAGGTAAGGTAAGGGGATGGTGATAAAAACAGGTGTTACATCGAGGGTGAGGTCCAAGGTATGGTTTCTTATTTGGGTAAGTTGAGTTGGGTGCTACTTGAGTGATTGGGATAGCTTGGATGGGTATGGCTTGTGAAATTGGTTGATTACGTTGTGTGACAGCGAAAAGTTGCCCATCTCGTTTTCTCTTAAAAGTGGGTTGAGAAAGGGATTCGGTTCGGGTGGATTTTGAAGTTTCAGTCGATGCCTTATCCTTCTTCTTCTCCTCCTTGAAGTCTTTGTTCCGGATTCGGTTTTCGGTGAGCTCTATAGCTAACTCCATTGCTGCTTCCAAAGTTGCAGGCGTGGTACATATTACAGAGTCTTGAATTTTTGACGAAAGACCTCGATTGTAGTGCTCGATCAAACGGTAGAGGGGAGTGAACAAGTTGGGAACCATTTGATTTAACTCGAGGAATCTTTTGTTGTATGTGGTGTGGTCGCCTTCCTTTTGCTTCAACGAATAGAACTCATCTTCTAGTTTCTTGATTTCGCTCCTTGGGCAAAACCGTCTTGTCATGATTTCCTTCAACTCTTCCCAAGTCAAAGTCATAGCATCTTCGACGCCTCGTTTGGCCTTCTCTGTATTCCACCAAGTAAGTGCTATTCCATATAAACGACGGTAGCATATCGCACTTTGCGATCATCGGGGCAATCGCAATTTAGAAAAGTGTTCTCCATTTCTTCAAACCAATGGAGGAGAGCGGTGACACCTTCAGTCCCTTCGTATTTTGGAGGGTCGCATGATTTGAAATGCTTGTAGGTGCATTTAGTGGTATTTGGGGGAGGGTTGACAACATTTTGATCTTCTTGATTGACAGGATTAGCGGTAAGTGCTTGTTGGACTTGGATTACAATATTGGGTATTACGGCAGCCATTTGTTGAGCGATTAGGGCAGCCATGCGCTCGCGAGCTTTTCCTGCTCTCATCTTCCTACGGGCGAGGCTAGAAGACATCTACAAGGAATACATATCAAGAGTATGAGTTGGATGTTTTTGGGTTCATGGGTCGTATTTAGGAATGAACATTCATAAAATAAGTATAGAAAAATAAATCTACTACATCCATAGGATGTCTTGGGCTTTGCTCGTAATTGGGCCTTGCATGCCGCCATACTTCACCTTCGTAATCATGTGGACCCCCATGAATACCGGATTTTTCATATGGTTCGCATGTGTTAGCCTGGTTACGTACACTAAAACCCGGAGAAAATCGAGAAATATGTAACGTATGATATTCGGAATGTGTCCAGGTATAGACACGGTGACACCTCAAAGTGGAGTTAGTTCGAACGACGTTTGGTGTGGCATGCTTTGGCCTAATAGGTCCTTCGTACTCTCATCGTTAGTCCCCTGGTAGGCAAACTGGTCCGTTATATTGGATTTATACGAATGCCAACCTAGACAGGACGTTCCGACTACCGGTACTTGTACCCTTCCAGTTACTACATGCCCGTCGCAGAACTTACTTTGATGAGATTTGAAAATTGCGACAAAATCTTTGAATAACAAAAGTATGAAGATGATTTGAATATATGAACATTGAAATATGTATGATGAATGTGTATGTAAGTATGTATGTTTGACTGTAAGTATAAACAAATATGAAACAAATAAATATCATAAGTTTGCATGTAACCACATGAATAATTAAAAATCTAGTCAACTATAGTATAGGCTCTAAGGGTCTAATAACCTATTCTATATCCCTATAGTCATGGCTCTGATACCAATCTGTCACACCCCGACCCGCAGCGGAAAAAGGTGATCGGGGCATAATTGGGTTATCATCAAAGCTCATGACATTTATTATAACGTTTCATATTCATTATTACAATTTAATGGGAAATATACAATCATAATTACATCATGTCCTAAACAACATTCTAGACTTCATTGTTTTCTTCTAAGGCATTTCCTATGTTTTCCTTGCTTCATCCTGTTCACCTGTATCATGTGTAAAAATGGTTTTTGGATCAATAAAAAGTTGGCGAGTGAATCCTAAGAAAAACATTTGAACAAGTTTATTGAATTGATTATAAAATAAAGTGCACAACCACACATGAGTAAAAATAGATGTAAACTTATTCACCAATCATTTAATATTAAATAATGCACACACGAATAATAATGGATTTGTTTTGAGGCACGCGTTGCTCAACCCGTCTCCCACGAGGAACTGATGGGCCTAATGAATGATTTGCATATAACTTGACAATATGAAATACATAACTACAAACAACATATACAATCTAAGTTTAGATCACAATATGGTATGGCACAAGTTTAAATAATCAAGTTAATTTTAATGACACATGACACACCCCAAAACGTGTAATTAAAAGGGGAGTTGTAAGATTCACTCACATTGGGTGTGTTCGGTTGATGATTTGAATGCACGCGAAGTTGGTTTTAACCACGAGTGAAACTAACCTAGATAATAGCATAATGGTTCGGTAAGTAAGCGGATTTTATTAATCCATTTTAGTAGGATTGTTGGATGTATTTTTGTGAGTTTAAGGCTATTTTCTAACCTTAAAAATGTTATTTTTAAGTATTTTTAATGTAAATAAATAAATAAAAGAAATAAAAAAAATGTTGATTTTTGACTGTTGACTTTGTTGACCGTTGACTTGTTGACCTGTTGACCGGTTTTATTGTGTAATTGTATGCGCTGGGTGAGGCTCGAACCCGAGACCTCCCGTACGCGTGCACGCAGCTCTACCAACTGAGCTACGTGTCTAACCCGAAATATTTCTGTTTTTAATTATATTTATATACTAACTGAATTAGTCCGAAAATCATTTGTTTTAAAAACGATTTTAAATGTCTCGCTCGGTGCTCTCCACAGGTCTCGAACCCGGGACCTGTGGCTTGGGTTAACACACAGTCCACCGCTGGACTGTGTGTCTAACTTGGTAAATAATCTGATTTTTATTATAAATATATACTAACTAAATAATTTCATTTCTGCTTTTTATAAAAAGTTTGATAATTGCCCGAACCGGTGCGGTAGTCCGGACTCGAACTCGTGACGTGTGATTTAAACGTTCACACAGTCCACCACTGGACTGTGTGTCTATCTTGGTTATTATTCCGCTTTTTATTAAACTTAACATCTATTGCAGTGAATCCGGGTCGGTTAAAAAAAGGAACATTTTTATTAAGGCGAGTGTGCGTGGGACAAGAATCGAACCCGGGACGTAAGCGTGTTTTATTTGCACATAGTCCACCGCTGGACTGTGTGTCTAACCCGAGATATATCTTGATTTTAATTAAACATATACAATACTGAAACTTCATCTTCTTCGTTGGACTCAACCAAAAACGGAGTCTGACTGGTTCGATGACTTAATCATGTTCTTTAGTGTGTTGCGATTAATTACAGGTGAGATTAATAAAAAGAATGAGAGATTAAGTGTAAGGTATACCGAACTGGACTCCTCTGTTTCGCCGGCGAAGCTCCGATGTCAGCAGGTTATTCCGGCGACGTGTGTCCTGCGGCAGAGGGTCTTCAGGGAGCTTGAGATGAGTGTGGGTGGCTTCGGTATGAGCTCTGGGTGTTCAGTAAGGCTCAGAGGTGAAAGGCTCGGTTTTCCGGCGAGTTGCAGAAATTCTCCGGCGAGTGAATTTACGTCGAGAAAGAGTGTGATTGTGAGCGAAAAAGCTAACAGAGGTTAGAGGGGGTATTTATAGGGCAGGACATCGACGAATTTGGTCCGTTTTCCGTCTGGATTCGTCGGTCAATAAGTTTTCCGGCGGTTATGACTTGCATCGCGGGTTCAGACATCGGTTATAACCGATGTAGTAGTTAAGGCTTCGGTTAAAACTGAAGAAACCGTCCAATCTCGGCGAAATCGTCGGGATTTCCGACGACTGCAATTAGGCGCGTCGGTTTTGAATTCGAGACTTATGATATGTATTAATTGTTTCCAATAATGAACAAGAAACACAAGTGGCGGAGTGGTTTGATGGATGAGTGTTAAGTCATTGTTTGACCATGTTGACCCGTGTTCGAAACCCGGCAGCCTTGTTTTATTTTTAAACCACAATTTTTTAATACTTTTTCAAATATGAATTATATATTCAAATATACTTATTAATTTTGTATCGTTTAAAATTAATTTGGGCATTAAATACGCAACGAAATTTTTAACTGATTGTTCGGTTAATAAACGGAGCAGGTTTGGTAAATCCATTTTTTGACGGATGTTAGTCTTGACTCGACGCAACAATCTGCATGGCGTCGCCGACGCAGCTATATGCCGTCGCTGACGCCACCTTAAAAATTATCTTTTCTGATTTGATTTTTTTATCAAGTCGATGATGTTATGCTTTCGAAAATTTTCTATAATACTAATAATTACAAATTTCCAGTTTAGGATAATTGCAAGCACCTCCGGATGACGATCAAGCTCAATGAAGAACCGAACATGATCGAAGATCAAGCTTCGCATTTGGTTTCAATGTTACGAAACTAATTAGTAAGGACATGTTAAAATGTTTAGTGTTGATAAAGTTTTAATAAACTCGAAAATTTGTAGTGACGTGTATTCGCATTTACTCATTTTAATGCGAAATTTTTAATAGAAATTTAAATATTATACAGAAATCTATTGAGAGATTTGTTACTTAGGTTTTAGTTATGGGCCGTGTAATGGGTTTGGTAATAGGTAATTTTAACACTTGAAAAAATTTTGAGAATAATTTATAGTATAGCCCAATAAAAGTTATATATGTGTTATACATACAAAATAATAAATAAAAATGTATACTTTTTATTCGAACTTCGAATCGAACTAATTTGAAATTATGAATTCGTATTCGATTTACTTGACTCGAATTGAATCGCATTCGAATTCTTATAATCGAAACGAATTCTTGAAAATCGAATCGAATTTAATCGAATTTTGAATTTGAAAACACCCTTATATTATGATAGATATACATCAAAAGCGAAGGAATCGGGTAATCCCTTTCATTGTGTTGTGCATGGTTATGTCGGTTTGGTTATTATCCTCAACCTAAGCCGAGACCAAAGTCATCGGTTAGTCTATTTTATTAACCAAGCGGTTTTCGGTTAATCACTTTGGTTTAGTTAGTTAGATTGACGGTTTTCGATTTGGTTCATTTAATAGCAAAATCCAAACTTGGGCTAAAACTTTTGCTTAGAAATATATGAAATTGATGTATAAATACATGAGATGATAGTATAAATATATGAAATAGAGATATAAAATATGAAATATATGAATCGGAGGTATAAAAGCTAGAAATATATGAAAATATAAATGATTCGGTTCGATTTAGCTAATTTTGGTTAAACGAGAGTACAAAAATTGATAACCAATTTTTGGTTAATTTGGTTTTCAATTTTCAGTGAGTTATTGGTTGATTTAGGTTTGGTTAATAACCAATAGGTGTGTGCGCGATGCGGCGTGAAACACAGACATTGCCATGGTAAGCATTTTTCGATTGGTTAGATTATTATCCTCAACCAAAATTGAGGACATCGATTAGTCTATTTTATTAACCAATATATTTTTCAGTTAATCGGTTTGGTTCATTCAGGTAGGTTGACTATTTTTGGTTTGATTCATTTAATTAAGGTAATTGCCCAAACCAAACTTGGGCTAAAGCTTTTGATTAGAAATGCATGAAACTTAGGTATAAATACATAAAATGGGGGTATAAATATGAAGTATTTAAATTGAAGGTATAAAAGCTAGAAATGTATGAAAATATGAATGGTTCGGTTAAGTTAATTTTGGTTAAATGAGGGTACGAAAAAAATCTATAACCTTTTTTGCTTAATTCAGGTTTGGTTAATCGGTTTTCAGTTAACTCAATTTTTAGTTGATTTCGGCTGAGTTACCGATTCAGGTATTAGTCACCCTTAGACGTTGTTAATCACGTAACATATCAATTTTTTATTTAAAAAACTATAGCAATACTATACTAATTTTAAAGAGAATAAAATAATCATTTATATGGTGAATTTAAAAAAATTAACGTACCAAAAAATTAGGACCGTTTAAAAATCAGGAAGGGGTGGAGGGTTAGTTTTTATAAGGGGATAAAGTGTAACTACTAACTAACTAACTATAATTTTGTTAAAGATGAGGGTTTAATCTTTGACATTCTGTAACTATTAAACATTCTGGGATAAGGACTAAGTACGATAGACTTTAATCACTTGTACACTAAGGCTTTATCTACTTGTACCTTTTAATCAACACGTCAATACTGACCAAGACAACTATCAAAACGTCAACAAAACGTGTAGGTTCATTATAGGTTACAAGATATGACAAAAATACGTAAAAGAATTATAAGTTTGTTGTGGAGAGAGAAGTGTAACTAATTACCTATAATTATGTTAAAACTTAGGGATCTACATGTAATAAAATGAAGGGCTAAAATATAATTATTGTTTAAAAGACTAATTTACCTTCATTTCAAGAGTGTATTTATAAATTAAGAGAGAAAAAAATATCATTTTTGGTATCTTAAAATACCCCTACTCATACATTATAATATAGTATGTGTGTGTGTGTGTGTATATATATATATATATATATATTAAGTACCTTAAAGAACTAACATCATCATCACCATACTCAGTAAATCCCACCAATAGCAAAACTAAGGCACATAACACTCAAACAATCAGGACAAAGACCGTGCATGAACCTCCCGTGTCTTTCAGTTGTCAACGCCACCACATGATGTATGATTAACCATACGTTGCTTTTAACATTATTTTCACGAAATTAGTAAAATAATAAATAATGATAGAGTTAGTACCATTTCACTTTTGCCCCCAAACGCCCACACACATATACATTATATGTGCACACCGTAAGCGAGGCATCAACTTAAAGAACTAACATAAACAAAATTAATAAAGAAGGACTTAAACGAATATAAACGAATTGACAAAAACAAACACATTATCTAATGTTCTTGAACAAAATTGAACGGACACGACCTTTGTTTGTGTTCGCTCATTCAATTAATCAAGCAAAGAATTAATGTTTTTCCACTAACAACTCATGAACCGTTAGATAAACATTTGATCCATTTACAAAATTAGTATCATGTGAATGTCAAAATTCTCAATCATTCACATTGTTTTTTTTTCGTTTAACATTCGTACAGTATTTCAGTTTTCAGACGTCACAAGCTAATATTTATTTCTAAACCATTCGCATCAAATATTAATTATCGTAGAGGATTTATCGAGTTTCTTGTATATATCATGACAACGTTCATTTCACAGTCCTTAAACATTACGACGACATAAATGCTTAGTATTTATTTATTTATATAAAATAATTAATATTCCAACTTACCATTATTTTTGTTATATAAAAGGAATAACATAAAGATTGGTTCCCTACCTGATATAACATTTATATTTTATTTCGTAATAAATAAAACTATGTGTGTAAACGAACCAGACCGAGCCCGAGTTTGAGTGGACTCGAGTTCGGCCCGTCATGTTTTTATGAAGCTCGAGCTTGAGCCCGGCTCGGTTTGAGCCTACTAGTCTGAGCTCGAGCTCGACTCGTGAGTTAAAACCAAAGCTGAGCTCGGCTCGACTCGGCTTGAGCTATTTTTAGAACAACCTCAAACGAGCATCATCATCATTGTTATTATTAATATATAAAAAGTAAATAGATTTTTGGTTGGGCTCGTTTAGGCTCAGCTTTGTATTTTAGGCGCGAGCTCGGGCTCGATAACTAAACGAGCTCTAATTCAGGCTCGAGCTCGGGCTCGTTAAACTCGGCTTATTCGAACTTTTAACCGAGCCGATAACAAATAGCCCTCGAGCCTATGGGCTTGTTTACACGGCAAAATAAAACAAAGCTAACTTAACAAGATTAGCTAGACGTATATTTGGGCTTCAACGTTTACTGGACTATGCCTAGTGGGCTTCGCAGACATTGGTGCAAAGGGCAAAGGCTTGATCCAGAATGTGAAGCAATTAGCAACCTGCCGACTAGGGTTAGCAACTTTTTACAAGAAGCGCGACAACCGAGAATTAAAAAAAAAGTTTTGGGTTAAACAAGGCCCTCCAATAACTAACAAGAAATGGGATAAAGCCCATTATTTACCAATAGCGCCCTCTTTCATTAATTAAAAATTGATTTGGCCAAACATAAAGTCCTATATCTGTCACGGTTGCATTCACAAACCAACAATAGCATCCCCTCAATGGTGCCCCTTGTATGGAGAGGGGGGCGCCATTGATCAATTTTTTGTGAGGTGACATGAGCAAAGCGCCACATACTGCATGGCCTTATAACATGTTTAATAAACAAATCAAGTTTGGGTTAATATGATTAATTAAATAAGTTATGTTCGAGTTCGCATATATTTAATCGGGTCATGTTTGGCTTTGCCTGTTCAACTCGTTAATTAAATAGGTTCATCCAAAAACACGTTTAACCTATTTATTAGAACTCAACAACATAATTAATTCCTTTGCACTTATTATTTCCCGTCCACCCGTTATGTGTATCAAATTTCGGAAGCTAAGAAGAAAAACAGACGACAATAGTTTCGAACCATTGTGTCAACCCAACATTCACAACATTATTCTAGTTTCTTCAAAATGAAAGACAATTATTAAGGATTTATACTTGGTATTCCAAACCAAATCTAAAACTTAAAAGCCATAACTCAAAGGTAATATACATAAAAAATTACAAGAATGTCTACACAAATAGAGAGATCTAAAGTCGAGTCAGGCTCGCTTGTATAGCTTAAAGCTTGATTCTAATTTAAATATTAATCGCTTCGATCTTGACTCGTAAACAACCCTAAACTCACGTCCCATTATTTTTTTTAAGATGGAAACTTTAATGAGTCATGTTGGATAATTAGTTTTACACTAACAAGTTAGGATTTGTTCTCAAACTAGTAAGTTCCATCCGCGTGATACAGAGGAGAAATATATACTTATTTAAATATGCACATATAGCGCCTCCATCTAACCAAAAGATAAAACTAAAAAAATAAAGTCATAGTAATCTCAAAAGGATACCGATATGTTTTAACATTTATTAAAAACCATAAAACAAATCCTGATACCAGTTATAATAATACTGACCAAGTACTAATAATCATTCGGTTGATGTTGGTTTTGTTTGTCATGATACAGGTACTCGGTGTACGTTAGAATGCTGGAAGCATACTTTATTTTGAATACAACTTCGTTTTCATTAAAGAAATATATTGATACATTGAATAAAAAAAACTTAAACCCAGCTATGCGTAACTAAAAGATACAACCCAAAAAGTCAGATATACCCAAAAATATGATAACATGTGCTTTACATTGACCAAAACCAAAAATCAACTTCCAATTGGTGGGCAACAAAAACCCACTTCAAGAACTAATTAAGATAAAAAGTGTAATAATATAAAGAAGATTAACATGACCGATTATAACACTTTAGATAAATCTCACATCGGTCGTGGTTAAAAGAGAATATTGGTTCATAAAAAAATCATGCTTCTTAAATCATTAACGCGTTGTAGGTGCATTGGTTGTGGATTATATGAAAACTCAACAATTAAGCACACTCACATGCCAAGTGAGAGTTGTACTACGATGGGTAGCCTCCTAAGCAGTCTCCACCAAAGCAACCCGAAACAAAACCATGAGTTTTAGGATAGCAATCCATCGGAGATAAAGCGAACAAATTTGATGGTACGAAAGACCGGATGTTACAAATGTATGCTTTACAAAACTTACTCTATGACAAATTTTATATTTTCATGAAAAACTAGCGAGATTTCCCCTGCACGATGCGGAGGTTCGGTCGCGATTCAGTTCGTGACGGTGTCACTATGGTTGAAACACACGGTTTGAAGTTATGATATGCACAAAAGAATGCGTTTTACATTATAAAATCTATATAAACGAATGTTGGTACCATTCCGATAATGACAATGGATAAAAACACAATAAAGACGAAGAAGGGTATCAATTTCGATAATAACAATACTTATACCATCTTAGTAGTATTTTCAATAAACTCTTTTTCCTACAAAGTCTACAGGAATGTTGAGAAAAAACACAATCACATGTTCAGTTAAAAGAGAAAGATAATGAATACGAGTTATCAAAGAAAAATGAAATTACATAAAAACTAAATGGGTTAAAACCTTATATTATTTAATATATTGACAGTGAAACTTAAAATTTTTAAAAAATAAATATATAATAAACTAAAAAATAGGTTAAAAGTTTGTGTTATTTAATACATTAGAGACAAAACTTAAAATTAAAGAATTAATGTATAATAAAATAAAATTTTCAATTTCAACTATTCATTACAAATTACAAATATTATAATACAAATATTATAATTACAAATTACAAATTACAAATATTATAATTATAATATAATATAATATAATTCACATGTATAATATCTGATCTAATAATAATATAATATAATATAATAATACTATACATATAATATAATAATAAAATAATGTATAATATAATAATACTACACATAAAACTTCAATTTTTCTATTTCATTTTAAAAATCAAACTCTTATCACATGGTAGAAATATTTTGTCTATGAGAAATTAATTTTTTTTCCAAAAATCAACTATAATTAGGTGTTTTACTTTTTAAGCTAAGAGAAATTAATTTTGTCCAAAAATCAACTATAATCAGTTCTTCAACGACGACGATGATAAATACGAAAACAAGGGCACAAGTAGTTTTCCATCAAAGCAAAGAAAACAAAGACTTTGAGAATTCCCCTCTCTTTTTCTACAACTTGTGGCTCTATCTCTCTCTCTCTCTCTATCGATTTATTTTTTATTATTTTTAACAGCAAATTAATATGGGAATTTATTTATTTAAAATGACTATTGTTTAACCTTGGTTAAGACTTAAGACATCTAATCATAGAAATATGTTTATGGTAAGCCATGTTTTGAATCAATCATATGATATTTATTTTTAATTTATGAGGATGTTAAAAAAATTAATCTCTATGTACCATTATTGTATTATTGCTCAGATCATATTGATTACTATATGATATTATTAGTCTTTGCTATGTTCTATATTCTATCGTTTCGAAAATTTAACATTATAGCTTTGATGTTGGTTATATTATTTTTATGACTATATTGGTACTGTTATTCATGCAATTCGATAACCATACTTATTAATTTCCATGAAAAATGGAAGTAACTTTATTATAATCTTTTACAAGTATCAATTTCGTTCATTTTACTTTAAATAATATACGTTTTAACCTATTTAGTTTTCTTTTAAATTTGATTTTTTTTTCTAGTAACTTTTCTTTTAAAAAAAGAAATGTGTAGGTGTGTTGAAATTTTATTTCCCGACATTCTTAACACTGGTATCCGTTTTGATATTTTCAGAACCAGAGCTTGATTCTCTTTTATGGTTTCAACCAATGTAAAACACGTATCACTATCCTTTTAGGTATATCGCGACTTTATTTTTTTCTTCTCTCTGTTACTATACCGAGTGCAGTGGCGAAGCTTGAGATTTCCGACCGGGTGGTCGAAAACGTATATACCAATAAAAAATATAAAACAGGGGTCGAAAACGTGTATACCCAAAAATTTCTATACGAAAACTACATACTCTCCACTACTGAGCGAAAAGTTCGAGGGGTCGGTCGCCCCCTCCCGCCCCCACTATGCTTCGCCATTGACCGAGTGTGGTACGACACTGGTGCTGTAAATAGTCAAACTAATACCAACCGACTTCCCACCATGAAGGTCGGTGAGAACACTTGTTTCAGTTTCACCTTTATACTATAATTGTAAACATCTTTAACTTATTTAGTTTTCGTTTAATTTGATTTTTCTCTAATTAATTTAGTTCGTTAATTATTTAAAAAAAAAATTGAATATGCAGTTGTATTCCTATATTGTATATAAATTTGGTCTCACACGGTATTGGATCAGCGATGTAACAAACCAAACCGGAAACAAAAACAAAATTCCTGCCACATTACATATTGGAATCCCACTAGTTTTATTGTAAGACTGTGCGTTCTCCATTAATGATCGAAGGTTTAACGCGCCATGTAGGATCGCACACAGGGCCGACATGTTAAAGGATCTCGCCAACGGCCACAATCGTGAATGTGTTAACGGGATTATGCGCATGCACCGAGAAATTTTTAGCCGTTGGAGGTAGTGGACCCTTAGGGGCAGGGTATTTAAAAGAAAGATTTTGGTATTTAATTTTTGTATAAATACCACTCAAACAACCTAAGAAAATACATTCCCTCATTCTCTACACCTTCTAATACTACAAAGAAAACATGAACCTTTAGGATCAAAGGCACCAATTTATGCCAATGCTCAACCTGATGCGTTTGGTTCAAACACGTAATGAAACCCACCTCCTTCCAATAACGCGAACAATACTTCTAATCTTTTTGACCCTCGGTTTTATGATCAAAGTAATGTGTATCTTTGCACACTAGAAAGCCAACCGACTCCAAATTTGGAGTATGGCTTTGGGCTAAGCTCCATTCCGAAAACCCAATTTCTTGCTGACACACACCCACTACGGACCCCGCCTAATCAAGCAACCAAACCCGAGTCATCCAAGAAGAAACGTGGCGGTAGCAAGCATGGCCCTAAGAAAGCTGCAAAGGAGCTGGTCGACAAGGTTGAGAAGTGAACTAGTGATGAGGAGTTCGCTTTGGTACAAGCGTGACTCCATGTTTCCAAAGACTCGATAGTTTGGTATTATCTTTTTGAACTTTTGTGTTATATATATATATAATGTATATATTATATATGTATATATATATATATGTATATATATAAATATATATTACCCAATAGGGAATAGTCATAAAGGTAAAAACAATTTCGGAAGGCGGTTTGTGCCAAGTTTCACGAGGTGATGGAACGTGAGGAGTATGGAGCGGACAAAATTTGGGCAAATGGACGTATATGTGTAAACGAATCAACACATTTAACGGGATCAATAATTGGCTAGTTAATAGTCGTACACGAGGGAGTGGAAATAGATATGTGGACATTATCTATTTACAGTTGTTCAAACGACTAGAGGACCATAAGCACGAAAACAATGTCATCCGAAAAACAAATACTTTTAGATTCTCTTTTCATTCAAAGATATATTCATTTCTAGCTCGTCAAATGATCCACCAAGACACAAACATAATCAACTCAATAACTTTTCTTCTTCATGAAATATATTGGGTTTTTAATCCGGTGAGTCCACCTAATTTACAATTGTTCAAACGACTAGAGAACCACAAACACAAAAACGAAACAATGTCATCACAAAAAAATGCTTTTGGATTTTCTTTTCACTCAAAGATATATTCATTTCTAGCTCGTCAAATAATCCATAAAGACACAAACATAATCAACTCAATAACTTTTTTCCTTCTCCTTCGACAACGCACAAGAATGCAGCCAATGAATCATCGAAGTTGTGCTATTATTGACCAGCAAAACAACATTAATCCACATCGAAACATCCCAAATCTCCACTTCAACAACTAATTAAGAGATTAGTATGACACATTTTAACATCGTGGGCAAATCTTACGTTGGCCATGGACGGAAGAGATTTTTGGTTCATAACAAATGTCATGGCTCTTTTAACTTCAACGAGTTTTGGACGCATTGGTTATGGAGAATATGAAAACTCGACAGTTAAGAGTGTTGAGTTGTGAGTAGTCCTATGATATGTGACCTCCTGGAAAGTCTTCACCGAAACAACAAGAAAATAAATCTGTTAGTTCCTGAATGGGTAACTCATTGAAGGCGAAACAGACAGTATTCATGGTACGAGAGACCAAATGTTACAAAAAGATGTATCACTTTTTTTCAACGACAATAATATGAAAGCGGAAACAATGGTATAAGGGGGGGGGGGTGGGGGTTCTTCCAACAAGGAGCCATAAGACTATACGGTGTGGAGTAGATTGAAAATGGGGCGTTATGCAATATGTGGACGATACGTAAGCACGCTCTAGAAATGGGGCATGGTGCAAAAACAGGGGATGTGAGACACGGCGTGGAAGAGTAGTGTCATTCGACACGTAACACTCAACTTTTGTTATTTTTTATTATTCAAAACTATAAAAAAAATATATTTGTTTTTTTTAAAATACCTAAATAATAAATACAATGATATAAAAAGATTACATAAATAAAAAATGAGGCGAAGTGGTGTTCGGTACTTTGCCGACACTATAGGGGTTGTTCGAATTGAAGTTGCGGTTGTGCGGATACATTATTCTTTTATAAAAGTTGAGAGATTTTATAAAAATGAAGGTTGAGAATGAGTTGGATAGAAGAGAATGAGGTGAAAATAGTGAAAAGGTCGAGTTTTTTTTATATAGGTGAGTTAAAATGACTTTCTTAATTGATTTTTTTTTTAAATCGTGCCGTTGATGTCTAACCGCTATAATCACACCAATAGTCAAACGTCACGTCGCCTCAACCATTACCTCCACGCTGGTGAAAATTGCACCGCCCCAACATCAACTCCATTGACAAAGCCGAGCCCTATGTGGTGTGTACCACGTGGAGTGATCTAAACGTATAATAATTTCACTTTATACGTAGTCTCAATTGGGATTACTAAGTTCCTAATTTCCTATTCTCTCGATCTATTGAATTCAAATGTATAATTATAATTTTTTTTAATCCTTTGTATTCAGTTATCCAAGTTATAACACTTTTCTTTTGTTTTTATCTTCAATCAACATATAATACCTTTTTCTGTAATTTACTTCTTTATAATAACCTTTTCGTATTCATCTTTTTAATCGAACCACGTTAATACAAACTAAAAGAATCACATCAAGTAAATTGATACAAACTAAAAAGAATCACATCAGATAAATTTAGAAAATGGATAACATAAAAAATAATGTATTTATGCATATTAAAAGTTGTGAAATAAATTGAATTGAAATTGCATAAACCCACAATGCAGTTCAATAGTAAAACTATTATTTTCTCTAATCATAATCGAGGTCATATACAAATTGAATTTATCAAAGACATGAAAAAAAGTTGCAGCTAATATAAAAAAATGCTGTCTCATCCTCTAAAACATAAATTTGTATGAATTAAAATCTGTTTATGTACTAAAAAGAAAACAAAATTTAGAAAACATGGGTTTATTAAATAAGAAAAGAAAACCAGTTTTTTAAATATTATACAAAGTTTTATTTTACCAAAATTATAGATTGTCCAATTAGATTAGGGGTGAGAAAAACAAATTCTTTAAAAACACTATTTTAGTAAATATTTTTTAGGCAAAATCATAATACTAAATACTTTTTCCCACAACACTCTTTTGAGAAAAAAAACTCTACTAAAATCAGGAAAGTTTTCAAATAAATGTTTTTAATTGTCATTTTTATTTTATTTACTTATCATATGCATTCAAATATACATGCTATATTATAATAAGTATCCAAATAAATGTTTTTGAACAAAGTTATACTTTTACTTTTGTCGTTTTAACATTTCTAGAACTTTATATTAACATCAAAATATTTTCCTTACATATTTAAAATAATAATGATGTAGGAACAATTAAATTCGTTTAAATTTGTAAATAAAATATTCCATTATGTGAGTTTCTTTTTGATCTTTGTGTACAAGGCAATTATTTTTAGTTGAAGTATATATGCTAATCAAGTTGAATATATGATCAATAATAAGTTAACCATTAAATATTAGAACTGACATTATTAATTACATAAAAAACCAGAAACTCTTAATTAATTTAAAGTCATCCATAAATTAGTTAAAAACATACTTTTAATATAAGTAATTTGTTAATAAAATTCAAATCAAAGTTATGCAAATTTTAGAGATACCAATGTCTCATGGATCAAACTTTTGGTGTTGACATCTAGAAACACATCGAAGTTTTACATTGATGATCTGGTAATCATGAGCCCAGAGGAGGACTCATGCTGAAAGACATAGAAAATACTTTCAAGTCGCTGTGTAGCGTAAATATGAAGCTCAATCCGAGCAAATGTTCATTTGGGATGGAAAAAGGAAAGTTTCTAGGGTTCATCGTGACAAAAGGAGGTTTGAAAGTTAACCTTGAGAAGGTTCAAGCCATAGAGCGTATGCCCTCTCCAAGTAGCATCAAAGAAATGCAACGGTTGGCCAGCCGGCTGGCCGCACTGAACTTTTTCCTATCAAATCACCCTGCAAAGTCTTTTCCCTTCATTAGCATGTTGCACAATTGCGTCAAAAAGAACGAGTTTCGATGGATGTTAGAGGTGGAAATGCTTTCAAGGAAATGAAGGAGTGCCCGACCCAACTCCCAACCTTAACCGCACCACGCGAAGAAGAGTCACTGGTCCTGTACTTGTTGGCCTCCGATAAGGTAGTAGGCACGATACTATTAGTAGACAGGAGGGGGTTCAGACTCCAATTTATTACGTCAGTCGGATGCTCACTGATCCAGAAACAAGGTACTCAACCATGGAGAAGCTAGTCTTAGCTTTACTCCATGCATCCAAAAAACTGCGTAGATTTTTCACTGGTCATATAATCAATGTTCTGACGAATTATCACATAAGCACCATTATAAGGAAACAAGAAATCTCTGGGAGACTTGCTAAATGGGCAATCGAATTAGGTGGCAACAACATTGTTTATAAGCCGCGACCAGCCATCAAAGCTTAAATCCTTGCGGACTTTGTCCCGGAAGTACCTATGGACAAGGTCCAAGAATGTGAAGTTTTCGAGAGCCCTACGCTAAAAACATCAGAAGAATTATGACTGTGATATACTTATGGAGCTTCAAACAAAGACTGGCGCAGGCATAGGATTGAGGTTGATCAGCCTAGAAAAACATGAGTTCACATATGCAATCCGACTGGATGTCAATAACACGAACAACGAAGCGAAATATGAGGTGTTCTAGCTGGTTTGTGCCTAGCCATAAAGATGGGGGCAAGGAATCTTCAAGCGCATGTTGACTCCCTACTAGTGGCAGGGCAGATCAATGGTTAGTATGACGTGAAAGGCAAGATAATGGCACTCTGCTTGGAGCAGGCCAAAGAACTAATTCAAAATTTTCAATCTTTCAAGGTTGTTCACATCAACCAAGTGACAAAAAAACAAACCATCAGATGTGTTGAGCACGTAATCTTCAACGGCCTTTCAACACTTAGCGAAAGACATCCGAATCGAGGCACTTAAGAACCCTTCAAGTTCCTTGAGCCAAGTCAATGTGATTGAATTAGGGTCACCTTCATGGATAGCGTCCATCATTCAATATCTACAAGCAGGGATCCTTCCTGATAATAAAGCGGAAGCAAGAAAGATACAGCATAAATCTTTGTTTTATCAGATGGATGGAGGCATTCTATACCGTCTATCTTATTTGGGCCCACTGCTACGCTGTGTCAAGCCGCAAGATACCAACTACATCATTCACGATATACATTAGGCATTTGTGGAATACACGCAGGACCATGCTTGGTGGTCGCCAAAATCATGAATGTAGGGTACTACTGGCCCGGCATGCACTTAGACGCCGTGAAAGAGTTGCGCAAGTGTAACTCTTGCCAGTGCTACGCGCCGAAAACACTCCGGCCCAAAAAACGATTTACTCCCGGTTTCCATATCTTGGCCTTTTCAATAATGGGGTAGAGTGTACAACCCTCAAAAAGGTCTCACAACCTTTGGTAATCGAAACCCCAAACGCACACGGTGAGAACCAGCACGAAAAATCAAAAAAGAAAGATTTTTATTGCTCCTCGCGGGCCGGGTCAGGTATGTAAGCCGCCAGAGACACGTGTAGGCCACGTGTCGTCCACGTGTCAAGCCTACCCCATGAGTCATGCCAATATGCGGTAGTTAGACCCTTCCGCAGGCCGCGACAGGGAAACTCTGACCCGTCACGTGGCGCGAGATGCCCAAAATTCAGCTATATAAGGGGCGAGACCTGTACATTTCAAATCGCTCAGGTTTCTTTTCTTTCTATCTCGATATTCTGGTGTAATACTTTTATTATACCCAAAGTTCCAAAAACTCTGCCTTTTATCCAGCGTGCTAACATACTTTGGTGTAATACTTCTATTATACCCAAAGTTCCAGAAACTCTTAATTAATTTAAAGTCATCCATAAGTTAGTTAAAAACATACTTTTCGTATAAGTAATTTATTAATAAGATTCAAATCAAAGTTATGCAAATTTTAGAGATATGCACAACAAAAATATCTAAATAACATTACATTATAATCGTTTAAAGAGATTTATGCAACAAAAATATCTAATAACGTTACATTATAACTGTTTAAAAAGCGTTATAATGCATATGAAAATAATAATTATATAGAATTGTAACACCTCATAAAAATCATGTCCAATCGTATAGTGACACATGTTGTATTTTTATTTTAGTCTATTAAAGAATAATAGGGATTATGTCACACCCCCATGTAATCCCTTTCGCATCAGAGCGGGGGTGACCTGAATGGCGTCGTCATCGCACAGCAGAAGCAAGCGTGAATGCTAAGGTTTCTAGTAAATGAACGCCCGCTAACTACTCGAATCCCCATGGGTTCCACTATTCCAACCGAGCCATACTTGAATTGTAACCTGAGAAAGAACATGCGAAAAATCAACATAAAGTTGGCGAGTTTATAGTTTGTTTGTTTTCGTTTTCATATGAGTCATAAAACATTTGAGCATTTTGCGTTCGAAAACCGGTTTGTGGGATCATAGTATCCCAAAGCATTTGAAATGTCATGTTTGTATAACAGTATTGAAATGTTTTCCATGTTGCAAATCCATGCATATAACTGTTATGTTTATAAACCGATTAAATGTTTTCAATCGTATCTGTAAATAAACCGGCGTTGAAATGTTTTCTGTCATAATTGTAAACCGGTATTGAGATCGTAGTATGTAGTTTTCCTATGGAATCTAAGGATCTGTCAGTGTGTAGCTAATACACTGACCTATGTGCCATAAGTAAGTAAATAACCAAACCGAGACAACTTTGTCATCAATAGGGCTCACAAAAGCACTCCTAACCGGTTAACATACCAGGAGTGGAGCGTGTCTCAAACTCGATAGATCTACACCTTTTGCACCTTGGTCACTAAATGATTAATGGTTACCAATGTCATAATCCTACTTACGCACAGTGATCTGTTATAATCTAATCCCATAGCTACATACCAGTTGTTATGAATCTGTGTTATTGGGCCTCGCCCATGTTATCCATGTTATTGGGCCTAGCCCATGTTTTCTTGTCATTGGGCCTAGCCCATGTTTTAAATAAAATTGGGGCCTCGCCCCTAGTTGTGACTATGACAATCCTGTCACTAGTCATAAAACACATGCATGTTTCGAAAAGCTTTGTATAGCTTTTGAAAACCGGTAAGTTTAGCATAAACCTTTCGTAAACCATTTGTGTTCATTGAAATCTGTTTGTAACATGGTTTAGAAGTATATGATTTTCGTTTCATCGAAACATTGTGTGCTTTAGCAAAATTTGCATGTCTTTCCACCCCCGAAACATTTATAAAAATGTAAAACGGTAAAAAGTGGGGGTTATGAACTAGATAATCTAGTGCAAAGCTAGCTTAATGTGATTTTCCATAGTGTTGTCTCCACAACTTGACTCGCTAGCATGCAATCTAATGTATTCCTAAAATGGAATAACTTGTAAGTTTCTAGATATGACGTAGCTATACTACGTGATACCGAGCTCTACCGAATCGTTACTCATACGATTCTATGAAATTGTCATTGTCTTAAATCGGTTAACCAACCTATAGTTTTCTTAGAAACGATTCTGTTTTCGAGCGACTTGAAATATATGTTTACATATAAACATAACTATATTTCATGAAATCATATTTAGTCGTCATGTACGTCGACGGATAATAGTACGACTCTTCGTAGTTTTCGTAAGGTATATTATATATATATATATATATACTTGTAAATTTATCCGTATAGGTAACACATTTCTATCCGCGCGATAGTCTTGTGGAGTTGCGCCGTACTTTGTTTAGGCATTGAAATCGAATATAATAAATATATATATTGTTACAAGATCCTCCGAAAGTATTCGCAAGTGTTCGCTGTCACACCCCGACTCGCAACGGAAAAGGTGATCGGGGCATGATCGGGTTATCATCAAAGCTCATGACATTTATTATAACGTTTCATATTCATTATTACAATTTAATGGGAAATATACAATCATAATTACATCATGTCCTAAACATCATTCTAGACTTCATTGTTTTCTTCTAAGGCATTTCCTATGTTTTCTTTGCTTCATCCTGTTCACCTATATCATGTGTAAAAATGGTTTTTGGATCAACAAAAAGTTGGCGAGTGAATCTATGAAAAACATTTGAACAAGTTTATTGAATTGATTATAAAATAAAGTGCACAACCACACATGAGTAAAAATAGATGTAAACTTATTCACCAATCATTTAATATTAAATAATGCACACACGAACAATAATGGATCGTTTTGAGGCACGCGTTGCTCAACTCGTCTCCCACGAGGAACTGATGGGCCTAATGAATGATTTGCAAATAACTTGACAATATGAAATACATAACTACAAACAATATATACATTCTAAGTTTAGATCACAATATGGTATGGCACAAGTTTAAATAAACGAGTTAATTTTAATGACACATGACACACCCCAAAACGTGTAATTAAAAAGGGGAGTTGTAAGATTCACTCACATTGGGTGCGTTCGGTTGATGATGTTGAATGCGCACGAAGTTGGTTTTAACCACGAGTGAAACTAACCTAGATAATGGCATAATGGTTCGGTAAGTAAACGGATTTTATTAATCAATTTTATTTGGATTGTTGGATGTATTTTTGTGAGTTTAAGGCTGTTGTTCTAACCTAAAAATGTTATTTTTAAGTATTTTTAATGTAAATAATTAAATAAAAGTAATAAAAAAATAAAAATAAAAAATATTGATTTTTTGTACTGTTGACCGTTGACTTGTGGACCGATTTTATTGTATAATTGTGTGCGCCGGGTGAGGCTCGAACCCGAGACCTCCCGTTCGCGTGCACGCAGCTCTACCAACTGAGCTACGTGTCTAACCGAAATATTTCTGTTTTTAATTATATTTATATACTAATTGAATTAATCCGAAAATCATTTATTTCAAAAACGATTTTAATGACTCGCTCGGTGCTCTCCAAGAGGTCTCGAACCCGGGACCTGTGGTTTAGGTTAACACACAGTCCACCGCTGGACTGTGTGTCTAACTTGGTAAATAAACTGATTTTTATTATACTTATATAGAAACTAGATCATTTCATTTCTGCTTTATATAAAAAGTTTGATAATTGCCCGAACCGGTGCGGTAGTCCGGACTCGAACTCGTGACGTGTGATTTAAACGTTCACACAGTCCACCACTGACTGTGTGTCTATCTTGGTTATTATTCCGGTTTTTATTAAACTTAACATCTATTTGTAGTGAATCCGGTTTGGTTACAAAAAGGAACATTTTTATTAAGGCGAGTGTGCGTGGGACAAGAATCGAACTCGGGACGTATGCGTGTTTATGTGCACACAGTCCACCGCTGGACTGTGTGTCTAACCCGAGATATATCTTGATTTAAATTAAACATATAGACAACTGAAAACTTCGTCTTCTTCGTTGGACTTAACCAGAATCGGTGTCCGGCTGGTTCGACAATTTAATCAAGTTTCTTTAGGGTGTTGTGATTAATTACATGTAAGATTAATAAAAAGAATGAGAGATTAAGTGTATGGTATACCGAACAGGGCTCCTCTGTTTCACCGGCGAAACTCCGATGACAGCAGATTATTCCAGCGACGTGTGTCCTGCGGCAGAGGGTCTTCAAGGAGCTTGAGATGAGTGTGGGTGGCTTCGGTATGAGCTCTGGGTGTTCGGTTGTTAGAGTAGTGCACAGAGGTGAAAGGCTCGGTTTTCCGGCGAGTTGTAGAAGTTCTCCGGCGAGTGAAATTACGTCGGGAAAGAGTGTGATTGTGAGCGAAAAAGCTAACAGAGGTTAGAGGGGGTATTTATAGGGCAGAACATCGACGAATTTGGTCCGTTTTCCGTCTTGATTCGTCGGTTAATGATTTTCCGGCGGTTATAATTGTGTCGCGGACTGGACATCGGTTATAACCGATGTTGAGGTTAATGTTTACGTTAAGTCATAGATAACCGACGACGTTTGACGAAATCGTCGGATTTTCCGGCGTCAACGGATTTGGGCGCGTCAGTTTACTGGGTTTGATTTCTGTTTCATTATTTGAATTAATTGTCTGGATATATTACTAAAGAATACAAGTGGCGGAGTGGTTTGATGGATGAGTGTTAAGTCATTGTTTGACCAGTTTGACCCGGCTGACCCGGGTTCGAAACCCGGTAGCCTTGTTTGATTTTTAAACCACTATTTTTAATGCTTTTTCAAATATAAATTATATCTTTCAATATATTTATTAATTATGTATCGTTTAAAAATAATTTGGGCATTAAATACACAACGAAATTTTTAACTGATTGTTCGGTTAATAAACGGAGCGGGTTTGGTAAATCCGGTTTTTAACGGATGTTACAGTATCCCCTGCTTTTTAGAAATTTCATCCCGAAATTTAAGTAGTGACATATTTGTCTAAAAAGGATGGTGTTTAGTTTGACAGTTACAAACTTAGAAAAAAAAGAGTAAGAGTTTAAATTTTGTTTGAGGCGGTAACGTCCCTTGTAAGGGTTAAGTACCCTGTTACAGGAATCGCTTTTTGTTGCCTACGGTAAAAATATTGATAAGCAGAGTTGATTCACTAAGTATGATTTCATGCGTAAGAGTTTTGATATGTTTGGAAAGATAGGGTTATATCCTAAACAACGACCAAAGTTATAACCGCCGGAGTTTTTATAACCGACGAATCCAGTCGGAAATCAGACCAAGTTCATCGATAATTTGCCCTATAAATACCCCCTCGAACCTCTGCAAACCTTTTCGCTCAAAACCACACCTTTTCTCGGCGAAAACCCACTCGCCGGAATTCTTCTGTTTGTCGTCGGAAAACCGGGTTCTTCATTTCCGAGCCTTGTTGAACCCCCTAAGCTTATACCGAAGTCACCCATACCTTTTTCAAGCTTTCTGGAGACTCGCTGCTGCAAGACACTCGTCGCCGGAGCCTATTGCTGTCGCCGGAAAACAGAGGAAGACAGTCGGTATACCTCTTCGCCTAATTTCTTTTTCTTTTCACTTATATCTCACCGTAATGAACTGAAACACGCTAAGAAACCGATTAAAACATTGAACCCGTCAGTTATCGATTCTGGTTAAAACTCAACGAAGAAGATGAAGTTCGGTAACTCATAAGTATAATTTAAATCAAGAAATAACTCAGGTTAGAGACACAGTCCAGCGGTGGACTGTGTGCACAATAAACACAAAGGTCTCGAGTTCGAATCCTGTTCCACACACGCTGCGTAAATAAAAATGTTCTTTTTGTTAACTGAACCGGATTCATTTTATATATATGTTAAGTATATTATTAATCGGAAAAATAACCAAGTTAGACACACAGTCCAGTGTGGACTGTGTGTATGTTTAATCAAAGTGCATGAGTTCGAGTCCAGTCTTCTGCATCGACCCGGACAATTATTAAGCTTTTTAAATAAGTCAGAAATGAAAATAATTAATTTGTGTTTAAGTATAATAAAAATCAGTTAAGTTAACAAGTTGGACACACAGTCCAGCGGTGGACTGTGTGTTAGTTTAAGCCACAGGTCCCGGGTTCGAGACCTGTGGAGCGCACCGTCCGAATCAAATTAAATCGTTTTTAAATAAAAGGATTTTTCTGTTTAAATTAATTAATATATAAATATAATTAAAAACAGATATATGACGGGTTAGACACGTAGCTCAGTTGGTAGAGCTGCGTGCACGCGTACGGGAGGTCTCGGGTTCGAGCCTCACTCAGCGCACAACAATACGCATACGAACCGGTCAACGGTCAGTCAACGGTCAACCGGTCAAAGTCAACGGTCACTGTAGCAAAAAAACCAAAATTTTTTATTATTTTTATTTAATTATTTTAATTAAAAATCAATTAAAAATACTTAAAAATAACATTTTTAAGGTTAGAAAATAGCCTTAAACTCACAAAAATACACCCAACAATCCTACTAAAATAGATTAATAAAATCCGTTTACTTACCAAACCATAATGCGATTTATCTAGGTTAATCTCACTCGTGGTTAAAACCACTTCGCGTGCATTCAACATCATCAACCGAACGCACCCACTGTGATTGAATCTTACAACTCCCCCTTTTAAATTACACGTTTTGGGGTGTGTCATGTGTCATAAAAATAATTAACTCGTTTATTTAAACTTGTGCCATACCATATCGTGAACTAAATTTAGATTGTTTATATTGTTGTGATTACTTATTTCATTTTGTCAAATTATATGGAATTCATTCATTAAGCCCATCAGTTTCTCGTGGGAGACGAGTTGAACAACGCGTGCCTCAAAACCAATTCATTATTGTTCATGTGTGTATCATTGAGTTTATATTGTTTGTGGTTGTGTCATTCATATGGTCATGTTTATGCAATTCATTCATTAGGCCCATCAGTTCCTCGTGAGAGACGAGTTGAGCAACGCGTGCCTCTAAATGTTCCATTATTGTTCATGTGTGCTTCATTTAATATCTTATGATTGTTGAATAAGTTTACATCTATTTTTACTCATGTTTGGTTGTGCACATATTTCATAATCAATTTAAATAAACTTGTTCAAATGTTTTCCATAGGATTCACTCGCCAACTTTATGTTGATCCAAAACCTTTTTACACATGATACAGGTGAACAGGTTGAAGCAAAGAAAACATAGGAAATGCCTTAGAAGAGAACAAAGATGCTTAGATTGATAGCTAAAACATGTTGTAACATTTATTGTAAATTTCCATTAAATTGTATTTTAATGAATATGAATCGCATAATAAATGTCATGAGCTTTGATGATAACCCAATCATGCCCCGATCACCTTTTCCGCTGCGGGTCGGGGTATGACAGATTGGTATCAGAGCCATGACTATAGGGATATAGGATAGGTTATTAGACCCTTAGAGCCTATACTATAGTCTGCCTAAATTTTAATTGATTAGGTGGTTACATACAAACTTGTGATATTTATTTGTTTCATATTTGTTTACATTTACAGTCAAACATACATGCTTATATACATATTCATTATACATATATCGATGTTCATGTATTCAATTTATTTCATACTCTCATTATCCAAAGATTTTGTTGCAATTTTCAAATCTCATCAAAGTAAGTTCTGCGACGGGCATGTAGTAACTGGAAGGGTACAAGTACCGGTAGTCGGAACGTCCTGTCTAGGTTAGCATTCGTATAAATCCAATATAACGGACCAGTTTGCCTACCTGGGGACTAACGATGAGAGTACGAAGGACCTATTAGGCCAAAGCATGCCACACCAAACGTCGTTCGAACTAACCCCACTTTGAGGTGTCACCGTGTCTACACCTGGACACATTCCGAATATCACACGTTGTATACATATTTCTCGATTTTCTCCGGGTTTTTGTGTACGCAACCTGTCAAACCCGTGCGAACCATATGAAAAACCGGTATTCATGGGGGCCCACATGATTACACAGGTAAAGTATGGCGGCATGTAGGGCCTAATGGCGAGCAAAACCCAAGACATCCTATGGATGTAGTAGATTTATTTTTCTATAATTATTTTATGAATGTTCATTCCTAATGCGACCCATGAACCCAAAAACATCCAACTCATACTCTTGTCATGTATTCCTTGTAGATGTCTTATAACCTCGCCCGTAGGAAGACGAGGGCAGGAAAAGCCCGCGAACGCATGGCTGCCTTAATCGCTCAACAAATGGCTGCTGTAATACCCAACATTGTAATACAAGTTCAACAAGCACTTACCGCTAATCCTGTCAATCAAGCAAACCAAAACATTATCAACTCTCTCCCAAATACCACTAAATGCACCTACAAGCATTTCAAATCATGCGACCCTCCGAAATACAAAGGGACTGAAGGCGTCACTGCTCTTCTCCATTGGTTTGAAGAAATGGAGAACACTTTTCTAAATTGCGATTGCCCTGACGATCGCAAAGTGCGATATGCTACCGGTCGACTATATGGGATAGCACTTACTTGGTGGAATACAGAGAAGTCCAAACGAGGTGTTGAAGATGCTATGACCTTAACTTGGAACGAATTGAAGGAAATCATGACCAGACGATTTTGCCCAATGAGCGAAATCAAGAAATTAGAAGATGAATTTTATTCGTTAAAGCAAATGGAAGGAGACCACATCACATACAACAAAAGGTTCCTCGAATTACATCAAATGGTTCCCAACATGTTCACTCCACTCTACCGTTTGATCGAGCACTACATTCGTGGCCTTCCGTCAAAGATTCAAGACCCTGTAATAAGTACCAAGCCTGCAACTTTGGAAGCAGCAATGGAGCTAGCAACAGAGCTCACCGAGAACCGAATCCGAAACAAAGACTTCAAGGAGGAGAAGAAGAAGGATAAAGAATCGACTGAAACCTCCGACTTCACCCAAACCGAATCCCCTTCTCAACCCAATCCTAAGAGAAGAAGAGACGGACAACTTTTCGCTGCTACCCAACGTAATCAACCCGTTTTACACGCCATACCCATCCAAGCTATCCCAATCACTCAAGTGGCACCCAACTCAACTTACCCAAATAAGAAACCCTATCTTGGACCTCACCCTCGATGCAACAACTGTTTTTATCATCATCCCCTTACCTTACCTTGTCGGCTATGTACAACTTGTGGACGCTATGGTCATTTGAGCAAGGTTTGTCGCACTTTTCAAAACCAAACCTTTTCCCCTACTCAAAACATGGCCCAAACCTATCAACAACCCCAATACCCCATGTTCCCATATGCTCGAGCTTGTTTCAATTGTGGCGACCCTACCCACTTTAGAAACACATGCCCTCAATTGGTTAACGTCATCAACATTCAAGCCCAATCAAACCCAGTTAACCAAGTAAACCAAGAAAACCCAACCACTATGCCGCCAGCAAGAGGAAGAGTCTTCAATATCAACGCCAATCCTGTCGAAGATAATGACCGCCCAAACGAAGATACCCAACTAGTCCTTTTCACTGAAGATCCAGATTCAACTTTTATCGTTTAGTTTTATGTTTTTCTTTATCACATCGAACCAATCATAACTTAAGGATAAAGCCAATGAAACTTTGACGAGAATACGGTGGATACGCCGCTGGTACTTCCTATATATAAGTATTCTTGTCAAAGGATCAGAAGCATTATCTGGCGGTTATGAGAGGTTCCATGTGTAGACTGTTAGAGTAATTATTGTTTATTGTTTTCAGTATATGCATTTGCCGAGGCCGCAGCTCCCCATCCATGAGGTTGAGCTTGTTCCCCATTTTATTATGCGGTTGAACTGTGGCGTGCCCGCACGATCGGCTCCGTTTGATTGAGCCTTGATCGGTCATTTCATTTTACATTTCAATACATGCAATACGATCGGCTCCGTTTGATTGAGCCTTGATCGCACAGTTCAATTTACATTTCCAGTTCATGCAATACGTTCGGCTCCGTTTGATTGAGCCTTGAGCGCACATACATTTTCATTATCAGTATCTTGTGGTTGTGGTGTTTGTTGTAGAGTCGCATAGAACTAATCATAACTTGCGGATAAAGTCAATGAGAATTTGACAAGAATATGGTGGATACGCCGCTGGTACTTCCTATATATAAGTATTCTTATCAAATGATCGGAGGCATTATCAGGCGGTTATGAGAGGTTCCATGCATAGGCTGTTTGTGTAATTAAGTTATTCATTTTCAGTACATGCAATACGCTCGGCTCCGTTTGATTGAGCCTTGAGCACACAGACAATTTCATTTTCAGTACATTCAATACGTTCGGCTCCGTTTGATTGAGCCTTGAGCGCACAGATATTTCATTTTCAGTACATGCAATACGATCGGCTCCGTTTGATTGAGCCTTGATCGCACAGATATATTTCATTTCAGTATTTTATGTTTGTTGTATTGGTTGTAGAGTTATAGGACTAATCATAATTCACTGATAAAACCAATGAAAATTTGACAAGAATATGGTGGATACGCCGCTGGTACTTCCTATATATAAGTATTTTTGTCAAAGGATCAGAGGCATTGTCGGACGGTTATGAGAAGTTCTATGTAGGATTTATTAGTTTCTTGGTAACTAATCATAATTTGTGGATAAAACCAATGAAAATTTGGCAAGAATATGGTGGATACGCCGCTGGTACTTCCTATATATAAGTATTCTTGCCAAAGGATCAGAGGCATTATCAGGCGGTTATGAGAAGTTCCATGTAGGATTTACTATTGCCTTGGTTGGAATTTGTGCTACATTTATATCATCTTGCTATTTAAAGAGATTGGATTGTGTTCCATTTCTACATAAACTAACCTCTCCATCATAACAAACGAGAGAGGAATTTCCACCATTCAAACATATATGCTATCAGATTGTGGATTCAAATATTAGCTGTTGTGTTTATTTATGTTCAAATATTAGCTGTTGTGTTCATTTATGTTCAAATATTAGCTGTTGTGTTTATTTATGTTCCATGTAGGTTGTAGTGTTAGAAGTTTTGCCTTAGGATATAACCATACTTTTCCAAACGTATCCAAACTCTTATGCATGATATCATTTTTAGCGAATCATTCCTGCTTATCAATACTTATACAGTAGGCAACAAAAAGCGATTCCTGTAATAGGGTACTTAACCTTTACAAGGAACGTTACCGCCTCAAACAAAAACTTAAACCGTTACTTTCTCTAAGCAAGTAACTGACAAACTAAACACCATCATTCTTTTAGTCAAATATATCACTATTTAAATTTCGGGACAAAATTTCTAAAAAGCAGGGGATACTGTAACATCCGTCAAAAACGGATTTACCAAACCCGCTCCGTTTATCAACCGAACAGTCAGTTAAAATTTTCGTTGCGAATTAAATGCCCAAAATAATTTTAAACGATACATAATCAATTATTATACGGGAATATATAATTAGTTTTTGAAAAACTGTTAAAAATCGCAAAATAAAAATACTTTGTTCCTGCCGGGTTTCGAACCCGGGTCAGTACCGATCCAGCAACAAACTTAACACACAACACACAAACCACTGCGCCACTGATGTCTTTTGTTAACCATTAAGATCATTTAATTGATATCATGACTTTACAAATTCAAAATCGGCGCCCAAAAGTTCAGTCGTCGGAAATCCCGGCAATCTCGCGAGTTTTAACGACAACTTCCGTTATAACGTATACATTTACTAAGACATCGGTTATAACTGACGTCTGGGTCCGCGACCAAAGTTATAACCGCCGGAGTTTTTATAACCGACGAATCCAGTCGGAAATCAGACCAAGTTCATCGATAATTTGCCCTATAAATACCCCCTCGAACCTCTGCAAACCTTTTCGCTCAAAACCACACCTTTTCTCGGCGAAAACCCACTCGCCGGAATTCTTCTGTTTGTCGTCGGAAAACCGGGTTCTCCATTTCCGAGCCTTATTGAACCCCCTAAGCTTATACCGAAGTCACCCATACCTTTTTCAAGCTTTCTGGAGACTCGCTGCTGCAAGACACTCGTCGCCGGAGCCTATTGCTGTCGCCGGAAAACAGAGGAAGACAGTCGGTATACCTCTTCGCCTAATTTCTTTTTCTTTTCACCTATATCTCACCGTAATGAACTGAAACACGCTAAGAAACCGATTAAAACATTGAACCCGTCAGTTATCGATTCTGGTTAAAACTCAACGAAGAAGATGAAGTTCGGTAACTCATAAGTATAATTTAAATCAAGAAATAACTCAGGTTAGACACACAGTCCAGCGGTGGACTGTGTGCACAATAAACACAAAGGTCTCGAGTTCGAATCCTGTTCCACACACGCTGCGTAAATAAAAATGTTCCTTTTGTTAACTGAACCGGATTCATTTTATATATATGTTAAGTATATTATTAATCGGAAAAATAACCAAGTTAGACACACAGTCCAGTGGTGGACTGTGTGTATGTTTAATCAAAGTGCACGAGTTCGAGTCCAGTCTTCTGCATCGACCCGGACAATTATTAAGCTTTTTAAATAAGTCAGAAATGAAAATAATTAATTTGTGTTTAAGTATACTAAAAATCAGTTAAGTTAACAAGTTGGACACACAGTCCAGCGGTGGACTGTGTGTTAGTTTAAGCCACAGGTCCCGGTTCGAGACCTGTGGAGCGCACCGTCCAAATCAAATTAAATTGTTTTTAAATAAAAGGATTTTTCTGTTTAAATTAATTAATATATAAATATAATTAAAAACAGATATATGACGGGTTAGACACGTAGCTCAGTTGGTAGAGCTGCGTGCACGCGTACGGGAGGTCTCGGGTTCGAGCCTCACTCAGCGCACAACAATACGTATACGAACCGGTCAACGGTCAGTCAACGGTCAACCGGTCAAAGTCAACGGTCACTGTAGCAAAAAAATCAAAATTTTTTATTATTTTTATTTAATTATTTTAATTAAAAATCAATTAAAAATACTTAAAAATAACATTTTTAAGGTTAGAAAATAGCCTTAAACTCACAAAAATACACCCAACAATCCTACTAAAATAGATTAATAAAATCCGTTTACTTACCAAACCATAATGCGATTTATCTAGGTTAATCTCACTCGTGGTTAAAACCACTTCGCGTGCATTCAACATCATAAACCGAACGCACCCACTGTGAGTGAATCTTACAACTCCCCCCTTTTAAATTACACGTTTTGGGGTGTGTCATGTGTCATAAAAATAATTAACTCGTTTATTTAAACTTGTGCCATACCATATCGTGAACTAAATTTAGATTGTTTATATTGTTGTGATTACTTATTTCATTTTGTCAAATTATATAGAATTCATTCATTAAGCCCATCAGTTCCTCGTGGGAGACGAGTTGAACAACGCGTGCCTCAAAACCAATTCATTATTGTTCATGTGTGTATCATTGAGTTTATATTGTTTGTGGTTGTGTCATTCATATGATCATGTTATGCAATTCATTCATTAGGCCCATCAGTTCCTCGTGAGAGACGAGTTGAGCAACGCGTGCCTCTAAATGTTCCATTATTGTTCATGTGTGCTTCATTTAATATCTTATGATTGTTGAATAAGTTTACATCTATTTTTACTCATGTTTGGTTGTGCACATATTTCATAATCAATTTAAATAAACTTGTTCAAATGTTTTCCATAGGATTCACTCGCCAACTTTATGTTGATCCAAAACCTTTTTACACATGATACAGGTGAACAGGTTGAAGCAAAGAAAACATAGGAAATGCCTTAGAAGAGAACAAAGATGCTTAGATTGATAGCTAGAACATGTTGTAACATTTATTGTAAATTTCCATTAAATTGTATTTTAATGAATATGAAACGCATAATAAATGTCATGAGCTTTGATGATAACCCAATCATGCCCCGATCACCTTTTCCGCTGCGGGTCGGGGTGTGACATAAATAAACACCACAACCAATGTACCAAGAAATTACTAAATCCTACATGGAACTTCTCATAACCGCCTGACAATGCCTCCGATCCTTTAGCAAGAATACTTATATATAGGAAGTACCAGCGGCGTATCCACCATATTCTTGTCAAATTTTCATTGGTTTTATCAGTAAGTTATGATTGGTTCTATGATGTAACTCTAGAACATAAATAAACACAACAACCAATATTTGAGTCCAAATTCTGATAGCATACATGTTTGAATGGTGACAGTTCCTCTCTCGTTTGTTATGATGGAGAGGTTAGTTTATGTAGAAATAGAACACAATCCAATTTCTTTAAATGGCGAGATGATATGAATGTTAAATCAGTGAATGTAACACAAATTTCAACCAAGACAATACTAAATCCTACATGGAACTTCTCATAACCGCCTGATAATGCCTCTGATCCTTTGGCAAGAATACTTATATATAGGAAGTACCAGCGGCGTATCCACCATATTCTCGTCAAATTTTCATTGGTTTTATCAGTAAATTATGATTAGTCCTATGTGACTCTAAAACATAAACAAACACAACAACCAAAGCTTGAGTCTAAATTCTGATAGTATACATGTTTGAATGATGACAGTACCTCTCTCGTTTGTTATGATGGAGAGGTTAGTCTATGTAGAAAATGGAACACAATCCAATTTCTTTAAATAATGAGATGATATGAATGCTAAATCAGTGAGTATAATACAAACTTCAACCAAAACAATACTAAATCCTACATGGAACTTCTCATAACCGCCTGATAATGCCTCTGATCCTTTGGCAAGAATACTTATATATAGGAAGTACCAGCGGCGTATCCACCATATTCTTGTCAAATTTTCATTGACTTTATCCACAAGTTATGATTAGTTCTATGTGACTCTACAGCAAACACAACAACCACAACTTGAGTCTTAATTCTGATAGTATCCATGTTTGAATGATGACAATACCTCTCTCGTTTGTTGTGATAGAGAGGTTAGTCTTTGTGGAAGCGAGACATAGCTCAACTTCTTTAAATGATGAAATTGAAATACGCTGAAATGTATGATGAACAAACTTCAACCAAAACATACTAAATCCTACATGGAACCTCTCATAACCGCCTGATAATGCCTCCGATCCTTTGACAAGAATACTTATATATAGGAAGTACCAGCGGCGTATCCACCATATTCTTGTCAAATTTTCATTGACTTTATCCGCAAGTTATGATTAGTTCTATGTGACTCTAAAACAAGCACAACAACCAAAACGTGAGTCTAAATTCTGATAGTATACATGTTGGAATGATGACAATACCTCTCTCGTTTGTTGTGATGGAGATGTTAGTCTATGTAGAAATGGAATACAATCCAATTTCTTTAAATGATAAGATGCCATAAATGCTAAATCAGTAAGTACAAAATAAACTTCAATCAAGACAATGCTAAATTCCACATGGAACTTCTCATAACCGCCAGATAATGCCTCTGATCCTTTGGCAAGAATACTTATATATAGGAAGTACCAGCGGCATATCCACTATATTCTTGTCAAATTTTTATTGGCTTTATCCTTAAGTTATGATTGGTTCTATGTGATTCTAAAACATAAACAAACACAATCAACCAAAGCTTGAGATAACATAAAGAAAAACATAAAACTAAACGATTGGAGTTGAATCTTGATTTTCGGTGAAGGGGACTAGTTGGGTGGTTTCGTTTGGTCCGTCATTATCTTCAACAGGATTGGCGTTGATGTTGAAAACTCTTCCTCTTGCTGGTGGCCTAGCGATTTGGTTTCCTTGATTTGCTTGGTTAACTGGGTTTGCTTGAGCTTGGGCGTTTATGATGTTACCAATCGAGGGCACGTGTTTCTATAGTGGGTAGGGTCGCCACAATTGAAACAAGCTCGAACATAAGGTAACATGGGGTATTGAGGTTGTTGATATGTTTGGATCATATTTTGAGTAGGAGTTTTGGTTTGGTTTTGAGGGGTGCGGCAAACCTTGCTCAAATGACCATAGCGTCCACAATTCGCACATAGTCGACAAGGTAAGGTAGATGGATGGTGATAAAAACAGGTGTTACATCGAGGGTGAGGTCCAAGGTATGGTTTCTTATTTGGGTAAGTCGAGTTGGGTGCTATTTGCGTGATTGGGATAGCTTGGATTGGTATGGCTTGTGAAATTGGTTGATTACGTTGGGTAGTAGCGAAAAGTTGCCCGTCTCTTTTTCTCTTAAAAATGGGTTGAGAAGGGGATTCGGTTTGGGTGGAGTTTGAAGTTTCAGTTGATGCTTTATCCTTCTTCTTCTCCTCCTTGAAGTCTTTATTCCGGATTCGGTTCTCGGTGAGCTCTGTAGCTAACTCCATTGCTGCTTCCAAAGTTGCAGGCGTGGTACTTATTACAGAGTCCTGAATCTTTGACGGAAGACCTCGAATGTAGTGCTCGATCAAACGGTAGAGGGGAGTGAACAAGTTGGGAACCATTTGATTTAACTCGAGGAATCTTTTGTTGTATGTGGTGTGGTCTCGTTCCTTTTGCTTCAACGAATAAAACTCATCTTCTAATTTCTTGATTTCGCTCCTTGGGCAAAATCGTCTTGTCATGATTTCCTTCAACTCTTCCCAAGTCAAAGTCATAGCTCTTCAACACCTCGTTTGGCCTTCTCTGTATTCCACCAAGTAAGTGCTATTCCATATAAACACCAGTAGCATATCGCACTTGCGATCATCGGGGCAATCGCAATTTAGAAAAGTGTTCTCCATTTCTTCAAACCAAAGGAGGAGAGCGGTGACACCTTCAGTCCCTTCGTATTTTGGAGGGTCGCATGATTTGAAATGCTTGTAGGTGCATTTAGTGGTATTTGGGGGAGGGTTGATACATTTTGATCTTCTTGGTTGACAGGATTAGCGGTAAGGGCTTGTTGGACTTGAATTACAATGTTGGGTATTACGGCAGCCATTTGTTGAGCGATTAGGGCAGCCATGCGCTCGCGGCTTTTCCTGCTCTCATCTTCCTACGGGCGAGGCTAGAAGACATCTACAAGGAATACGTATCATGAGTATGAGTTGGATGTTTTTGGATCATGGGTCGTATTTAGGAATGAACATTCATAAAATAAATATAGAAAATAAAATCTACTACATCCATAGGATGTCTTGGGCTTTGCTCGTAATTGGGCCTTGCATGCCGCCATACTTCACCTTCGTAATCATGTGGGCTCCCATGAATACCGGGATTTTTCATATGGTTCGCATGTGTTAGCCTGGTTACTACACTAAAACCCGGAGAAAATCGAGAAATATATATGTAACGTATGATATTCGGAATGTGTCCAGATATGGACACGGTGACACCTCAAAGTGGGGTTAGTTCGAACGACGTTTGGTGTGGCATGCTTTGGCCTAATAGGTCCTTCGTACTCTCATCGTTAGTCCCCAGGTAGGCAAACTGGTCCGTTATATTGGATTTATACGAATGCCAACCTAGACAGGACGTTCCAACTACCGGTACTTGTACCCTTCCAGTTACTACATGCCCGTCGCAGAACTCACTTTGATGGGATTTGAAAATTGCGACAAAATCTTTGAATAACGAGAGTATGAAAATGATTTGAATATATGAACATTGAAATATGTATGATGAATGTGTATGTAAGTATGTATGTTTGACTGTAAGTATAAACAAATATGAAACAAATAAATATCATAAGTTTGCATGTAACCACATAGACTATTAAAAATCTAGTCAACTATAGTATAGGCTCTAAGGGTCTAATAACCTATCCTATATCCCTATAGTCATGGCTCTGATACCAATCTGTCACACCCCGACCCGCAGCGGAAAAGGTGATCGGGGCATGATTGGGTTATCATCAAAGCTCATGACATTTATTATAACGTTTCATATTCATTATTACAATTTAATGGGAAATATACAATCATAATTACATCATGTCCTAAACATCATTCTAGACTTCATTGTTTTCTTCTAAGGCATTTCCTATGTTTTCTTTGCTTCATCCTTTTCACCTGTATCATGTGTAAAAATGGTTTTTGGATCAACAAAAAGTTGGCGAGTGAATCCTATGAAAAACATTTGAACAAGTTTATTGAATTGATTATAAAATAAAGTGCACAACCACACATGAGTAAAAATAGATGTAAACTTATTCACTAATCATTTAATATTAAATAATGCACACACGAACAATAATGGATCGTTTTGAGGCACGCGTTGCTCAACTCGTCTCCCACGAGTAACTGATGGGCCTAATGAATGATTTGCAAATAACTTGACAATATGAAATACGTAACTACAAACAATATATAACATTCTAAGTTTAGATCACAATATGGTAGGGCACAAGTTTAAATAAACGAGTTAATTTTAATGACACATGACACACCCCAAAACGTGTAATTAAAAAGGGGAGTTGTAAGATTCACTCACATTGGGTGTGTTCGGTTGATGATGTTGAATGTGCACGAAGTTGTTTTAACCACGAGTGAAACTAACCTAGATAATGGCATAATGGTTCGGTAAGTAAACGGATTTTATTAATTAATTTTAGTAGGATTGTTGGATGTATTTTTGTGAGTTTAAGGCTATTTTCTAACCTTAAAAATGTTATTTTTAAGTATTTTTAATGTAAATAATTAAATAAAAGTAATAAAAAAATATATATTGATTTTTGACTGTTGACCTGTTGACCGTTGACTTATTGACCGATTTTATTGTATAATTGTGTGCGCCGGGTGAGGCTCGAACCCGAGACCTCCCGTTCGCATGCACGCAGCTCTACCAACTGAGCTACGTGTCTAACCCGAAATATTTCTGTTTTTAATTATATTTATATACTAATTGAATTAATCCGAAAATCATTTATTTCAAAAACGGTTTTAATGACTCGCTCGGTGCTCTCCACAGGTCTCGAACCCGGGACCTGTGGTTTAGGTTAACACACAGTCCACCGCTGGACTGTGTGTCTAACTTGGTAAATAAACTGATTTTTATTATACTTATATACAAACTAGATCATTTCATTTCTGCTTTATATAAAAAGTTTGATAATTGCCAGAACCGGTGCGGTAGTCCGGACTCGAACTCGTGACGTGTGATTTAAACGTTCACACAGTCCACCACTGGACTGTGTGTCTATCTTGGTTATTATTCCGGTTTTTATTAAACTTAACATCTATTTGTAGTGAATCCGGTTTGGTTACAAAAAGGAACATTTTTATTAAGGCGAGCGTGCGTGGGATAAGAATCGAACTCGGGACGTATGCGTGTTTATGTGCACACAGTCCACCGCTGGACTGTGTGTCTAACCTGAGATATATCTTGATTTAAATTAAACATATAGACAACTGAAAACTTCATCTTCTTCGTTGGACTTAACCAGAATCGGTGTCCGGCTGGTTCGACAATTTAATCAAGTTTCTTTAGGGTGTTGTGATTAATTACATGTAAGATTAATAAAAAGAATGAGAGATTAAGTGTATGGTATACCGAACAGGGCTCCTTTGTTTCGCCGACGAAACTCCGATGACAGCAGATTATTCCGGCGACGTGTGTCCTGCGGCAGAGGGTCTTCAGGGAGCTTGAGATGAGTGTGGGTGGCTTCGGTATGAGCTCTGGGTGTTCAGTTGTTAGAGTAGTACACAGAGGTGAAAGGCTCGATTTTCCGGCGAGTTGCAGAAGTTCTCCGGCGAGTGAAATTACGTCGGGAAAGAGTGTGATTGTGAGCGAAAAAGCTAACAGAGGTTAGAGGGGGTATTTATAGGGCAGAACATCGACGAATTTGGTCCGTTTTCCGTCTTGATTCGTCGGTTAATGATTTTCCGACGGTTATAACTTGTGTCGCGGACTGGACATCGGTTATAACCGATGTTGAGGTTAATGTTTAGTTAAGTCATAGATAACCGAAGACGTTTGACGAAATCGTCGGATTTTCCGGCGTCAACGGATTTGGGCGCGTCAGTTGACTGGGTTTGATTTCTGTTTCATTATTTGAATTAATTGTCTGGATATATTACTAAAGAATACAAGTGGCGGAGTGGTTTGATGGATGAGTGTTAAGTATTGTTTGACCAGTTTGACCCGGGTTCGAAACCCGGCAGCCTTGTTTGATTTTTAAACCACTATTTTTAATGCTTTTTCAAATATAAATTATATATTCCAATATATTTATTAATTATGTATCGTTTAAAAATAATTTGGGCATTAAATACGCAACGAAATTTTTAACTGATTGTTCGGTTAATAAACAGAGCGGGTTTGGTAAATCCGGTTTTTGACGGATGTTACATTCGCGTCGGCGACGTTTGAAATAAATATAACTATATTTATTTTATAAAAGTATTCAAGATCTCGTCATTCGAATATATATAATTTATTCATGTTATACGATTTCCGAATTCGTTCGTTTGAAATAATACGCGCCTTGTATTCGTCTTGTATAAGCGTTCGGAAACATTGACGTTCAAATTCAATATAAACAATATACATATTTTATATCATCGTTCATAATTATCGATGTTTGAAACCTAGTTTCCGAGTTTCGACTTTGAATTAAACATAAGTAAATATTATTTATCTTGTAGTCGATTGCCGAACTTTTGTTATCTTGAAATCGCGCTCGTGGAAATGTTGTCGGCTCGAGATTTGAATGTTTTAATTAGCGTCGACAAAATAAATATATACTTATATTTATTTTATAATAATCGTTTGAAATCGGACGTTTAATCTTTGAAATGTGTCGCGTTTTCGTATTGCGTATTTTACGAAAATCGGGCAGAGTTTCCTCTATTTTCAGACGATCCCGACAACACAAGTTGTCGATTTATTTATCAAATCACAATCTGCAATGTACGCAAACAATATATATAATTTCTCGACGTGTTTCGAATATAATTTTCGCCGATTTAGTTTTTCCGATTTATATATTTAACTAACGCCGGTTTGATTTTAATTAATAATTATTCGAAGATAGCGTACGCCGACTTAATTGTTATTTTTAACTCTTTGGCGGTATGTTATCGTTAACGGGTCGGGTCGAGCTCGGTTCGCGACAAGATTAATATTAAGATTTATATTAACTATATAATTAAAATTTCGCGTCGTAATTAAATTTTTACCGAGTCTCGGGTTGACCCGTTGACCAGATTTGACAAGGTTTGGCTCGTGTTGACCGGGTTTGACCTGTTGACTTTTGTTGACCGCACCGAACCGAACCTGAAACATACACTTAAATATTTAACTAAACCGAAGTGAACTCAATCGAAATGAACTAAAATATCGAAATCTGTTTCGAACTTGAACCGGGTCGAACCAAGTCGAACCCGAAACCTGAACCGGAGTCTGAACTGAACCGGGTTCCGAGACCAGAGTGAACCAGAACTGAACTGAGTGTAGCGAAACTGAAACCTTGCTGAACCGGAACCCGAAACTTGAAACCCGATTCGTGACCTGAGCCGCTGACTGAACCTGAGCCGAAGATGACTCAACCAGTTGAATTGAGACCCGAGTGACCTGAATGGAACTGAGTCAGAGATCCAAAATACCGCCGCCGTTATTCAGCCACAACCACCTCCACTGCCGCTGTCGGCCAGCCACTGTGCCGCCGACCGCGGCTTGTTGTTGCCGCTAACACCCAACCCCACCCAATTTTGACCCGATCCAAAATAACCACCACCCTATCACTTCTTAACTTCACATCAGCCGCACACAGCCACCACCGCCGCCACCGGAGATCTGCGCCGGGTTTGTTGTGCGAGAGAGAGAGAGACCGGGGCGTGTGTGTGTCGCGTCGGAGGTGGGCCGGCGGTCACCGGAATCCGGTGACCGGATTCAAACATGAGAAAGGGGCAGAGAGTTTTGTTGTTGTAGGCCGGGTTTGAGTGAAATAAATGAGGGAATTGTGAGTTTACTTAGTTTATATACTTAGGGTTTTGATTAGTGGTTTGGGCCCAAGGCCCGTTAGTCGTGCTCAAGCCCAAATATGTATCCAAGGCACGTTTTCGCTTACCGAACTTTGTGAAATGTCATAGAGTATAATTTTAGGGTCATAATGGTATTCGATATTTATCGCTTGCGTTCGTCGGTTTCGTTAAACTGCGCGAAATGCTTCGGTTGACGTTTCTTGTCCGTTTTTCGATCCGATTTCGACCGTGAATACAAAATTCGAAAAAAGCTAGATATATCATAATATATCAGTATTTAGACGCAACTCTAGTCCGTGGCTTCCGTTTTGATGTCGGTGCGTTCCGGTTTTCCGCGTAACTTTCGCGTTGTGCTTTGCGACGTCCGACGATCCAAATTTATAGCATAATCATAACTGTATGGTAAATATAAGTATAAACTTCGTGTTTTTAGACGTTGTCAGTATTTTTTCGGCATCGCTCATTCGATTTCGCATTTAGTGTCTTCGATTGTCGCCATATCGCGTAACGTGAAGCAAGAAGACGTTCCTAGGCTTTCCAAAGGCCTGATCGAGATAATTTACTTCTAATTACGCTAATTATAATGTATTACCATTTGATATGCGCTTAATTACAACCGGAAAGTGCCGGTTGTCACATTCTCCCCTTGTTATAAAAATTTCGTCCTCGAAATTTAAGTTATGTTATCTCTTTAAATTTTTTGTCATGCGTAGATAAGTATCAATACTACCCAGATAAATGACCATGTAATCGTACCGAGACTTGTCTGGATTATATGAATACAATGATTTACTACAACAATATGAACCCACTGGTTCAACTGAATGTGTTTTCAAAATCGATGCCAAGTGAACGAAACGTAATGATATAGTCACCAATGTGACTGAGTTTACATGGGTGATACAAATGAGAATCTCGACAATAAATTTCCAAGACGTTCACAATCTATAAATGAATTTCATAAGCAATAGAAATTTATACCAACGGAAAGTAGCATTGGTTGTTGGATCGGTAAGACTTAGAATCAACAAGCTCAACTGAATTAGAAACATGAAGGTGATCTGTTAACTTTTCGAACCATAAGTTAACACTATTGAGTTGCAAGGATACACCGAATTACAACCGAAGTTAGTGTATTTTGTCTTAATACATAGTTGCATTAAGACCATTTCCGATGATTAGCCTAAGCTACAAGTTCATACCGACGCCACAAATCGTCATAGTCATTGAAATAATTGTATAATAGCGGTGACCTAACAAATTCACCGTATTTACAATAAAAAGTTCAATCAAGTAAGTCTGAATATTTGTTCCAAATAAATCCCATAGGATTTTCAACTTAAAATGAAAGAACAAATATATATAATTTTCGGTCGATAGTGGAAGAACAATAAATATCCCAAATTTTTCGACCGATATTGAAAGAATCCGTTAAGAGGTACACTGAAATAGACCATAAAGTTGTGTATCATCTTCTTAATACATGATTGTATTAAGAATGTTTTAAGAAAATGATCCAACAAGGGGATTTAAAAAAATGAATAAATAATAAATAATTAAATCTGTACATAATGGTGAAAGCGAGATTAGCACAAGCTTCAACTAGTGTAAACGCCACCACAAGGTGTCGTAACCAATAAATGACTTAACAAAGGTGTAGACTGAACCAGTCTGCTATGGTTCGAAACAATGAATTGCTTATTAATTTGAATATGATGGCCTAAATCCATCATATGAAATCCTTGAATTGAATTTGTATACCGTGAGCAAGTTCAAGCAATTGAACTTGGTTTGACACAATCCAACAATACATACATGATTCGACCAAGAAGTTTTGATATGATTACTACAAAAACCCATGTAGGCAACTTGGAAAGAAAATGAAATTCAAGAATTCGTTGACTCAATAATGCAGGTCATCTAGATCACAAAGCGAAAATTTGAATATAGTGAACCAATCTTTGAATTTGATGAAATGACCATTCGAAGTGAAGACCCTGATGGTCTCCATGTATCAAGTTAACCACATGCATAACAAACAAAGCATGTGTATCATGTAAATCTGTCAAGAAATGATGCAATAGGTGTTCGCAAATCAAGAAAGAATTTCCGTGACACAATGACCGTTATGAGGAGTAGAGGTATACAAACCTACTCAGTATATGCAAAGTTGAAATTTCAACAAAAGGAATTCCAGGACTTTACCTGGTATTTCCTGTGATGACTTATTGTTTCGTGACATTACCACCGAACGTCGTATATGGCATAGTCGTCATTAATGAAGTAGGGGGAATGCGAGGACGTGTGACTTCTGTTGTAGCGCCAATCATTGTGATTGCCATTGTAATAAGTACCGACTGTTATGAAATCTCGTTTGGACATACCTCAGTGTGTTTCGTGTCGTTTACTGGACCACGTGACAAGTTGTCGTATTCTTGTTGGTAGTTCTCCCGCTGACGGGATTAGTATCGTTGTCGTTATGTCGTGTTTCCTCAAGGCCGTGCCTTGAAAGTCGTATGTGATGTACTTCAACATCCATTGTCGTATTGTTTAAGTTTCATGTATATTTTTCACACTAGCGTTTTGTTTTACGTAGGTTACCTGCTCGGGTAAGTAAAATAGTAGCGGCAATATATGTAATGTGTTTGCCCGAGTTAATAATCATGGTTCCTACGTATTGACCTTTAATGTATATTGACATAAGTTTTCCAAAGGTCTTAAATGCATGTTGCCGAAACCCTCAAGGTTTTGCTTACGGTATGTCATATTTTCGTATACCGTGTATCAAATACAACATTAGTGTATGATTAAAATCATAACATTGACTTAATGTTTCGGCCACGGTTGGAACCCATATTCGAGTGCTAGGCGTTCTGTATGTATTCAAGTCTTAATGATCTAATGTCCCCAAGGGAAAGTGAGGTTAAAGCCTAGGTATCTCCATAGAAACCTGATTCGATGAAACCTATGCCTATGATACTACTCTGTTATCAGAGTCGGTTTGATACATAATTCGCTAGAACCTATAGCTCTGATACCAATCTGTACACCCCCATGTAATCCCTTTCGCATCAAAGCGGGGCGTGACCTGAATGGCGTCGTCATCGCACAGCGGAAGCAAGCGTGAATGCTAAGGTTTCTATTAAATGAATGCCTGCTAACTACTTGAATCCCCATGGGTTCCACTATTCAAACCGTTCCATACTTGAAATTGTAACCTGAGAAAGAACATGCGAAAAATCAACATAAAGTTGGCGAGTTCATAAACATTAGCCTCTGAGTGACTTTTGGATGTCAACATGCATAAACATTAGCCTCTGAGTGACTGATATGTCAACATGCTTAAATATTAGCTTCGGAGAGACTGATATGTCAACATGCTTAAACATTAACCTCTGAGTGACTGATATGTCAACATGCTTAAACTTGGACTCTGAGTGACTGATATGTCAACATGCCCAGCTTCTGAGTGACATTGGAGTCAACCTGCTTATAATCCTCTGAGTGATCCTTTACGAAGTCCTAACTCTCATACGTGCCACTCTTGCACGAGAGAGGTTAATTCTATAAATATGTAAAAGTTGGATGATGGAGGGGTTAAAAGTGTCAACGTGTTAATTTATACCTCTGAGTGACCTTTTAACGAACCAAGAGCTTGATAATGTCCGGCATACTCCCGGGTATGCCAAATATTGGTTACGGAGGGCTAAGTATGCTATAAAGGTGTTTTCAGAGGTTTTATAAGTTAAGGGGCTAAATGTGTCAAACTTTGAAACTGACCACGGGGCGCTCGCAGGGCACGAGAGGTAAGGCCCTGACCTCTCGCGGGGCGCCAGAGGCATGTGTCTGCAGAATTTTTGCTTGGCCTCCACACATGTTGCCAAAAAACCATTGTTTCGAAACCATGGACTTTCAAACAGCTATGCCACGTTTTAGGACACTTGTAAGCTCCGTCTAACACCCCTTAAAACCTACCATCACCTCCTTCAAGCTCTCTAACTAAATAGGTGCAATGCTTCACCATTTGAACTTGCACCTTTCTCATTTATCACTCTATCTCCCTCCTCTGGAAGTTCCTAACTGAAAGGAGCATCTAACTTAGTTCTATTGCATCCTAAGGATCACTTGTAAGTGTTCCTTTCTCTTGCATTTTCGTTTATAGGCTTTTATAGCCAAAAGTCAAGCGTTTTACAGAAAACCCCTTGACTTCGGTTAAGACCATTATGGTCCAGCCATTGTTCGTAACGAACATGGCTAAGTGATCGTAATAAGGTAGGTGTTAATCTCTATAAAGGGCATCTCCTGAAAAATCACGTTTGCTAGACCAATTGACGGGTCAAAGTTATTATATTAAAAAGTCAAATAGGCCATTTTTCGGAAAGTTATAATCTGAGCTTATATATGTTATGAAACATGTTTTGAAACTTAAACAAGTTGGTAATAATTATTAGAACATGTAAGAACATGTTTGGCTCGTCAATTTCAGTTCTAGGGTCGATTCGCAACCGAAAGTCGCGAAGTTTGACTTCTGCTTTGACTTTTGATTATGACGATTTAGATTAGTTAGCTATTGATCTAAGGTTGCATTATGATCATAATATAATGTAGCATAACACCCTGAGGTTATATCACACGATCATAATCCGAATCTGAGTTGAGCACAAGTTCCGTAATTATGCCATTTTGACTAAAATGCCCTTTTTGCATAAAATGAGGTTTAAATGACAATGAACAAAATGAGTTTCCTACTGATGTAATAATATAAGTAAGATTATTCGGGATGTCAAACCAGATTATAAACTGAGTTTATAAACAAGTCCTTGTATTATGTCGATAAATGACGATAAAGCCATTGTGGTTATAAAATGGTTTTAACCATATCTTTTCAAAGTAAATCTTTTACCTACTGATATGTTATATTAAATAACATATCTAAGACATGCTAACTTGACCTTAACATCAGTTTTCATTAAATATCACATAAATCGTCATTTTACGACATAAGCGCCGTTTCGGCGCATAGTATGGATTTAAACCATATTAATCAACCAAGACTTGTTACCTACTTATTTCAAAACTTATTTTAAATATTCTTATAGTAGGTACATGATATAAACTCAGAATCACAAATAATTTATAAACTATGTGTAAAATGACCAAAATGCCCCTTCGGTGCATAGTTTGGTCATAAAAGATAAATTACATATATAATCAATATCCTAATGATATTATATCATAAATAAATTATTTTTTCCAAATACTTATGATCGTAACATTAAATTATATTCGAGTTTCTTTTATACGATATGAAATTACCAAATGCCTTTATGAGGCATAGTATTGTTTTAAAACCTTAACAGGCATGAAAGTTGATATCCTACTGATATTACAACCTATTTAAAGTATAATGGCATACAGAACTTTTCCATGACTTATCCGGTTACCCGATATCGCTGATATGCGTACGGTTAAGTATATGTAACTAGTTTACGGAAATTAACCGAAACGGGTCTAACCTTGTCATTTAAGTCTCAAAATCCAGAATGTTTATAGTTTATCCATATTACATAAGTCAAAGTACTTGTTGGGATTAAACTACATTCTATCCAATCATCATTTAATCTAGCGTTATACGTTTTGATCCTGTACGCTACTCGGTCTAAGTCTATGACTTAAATAAGACCGTTAGTATTTAATTGGTTAGCTTATGCCATAATCCAGACTCGAGACTTGCCGGTAAGTGCTATCTGCACTTAGTACTTTTGTGTACGACCGAGTTATTAAAATCTTGCGCTTAAACGAAGACTAGCTCAGGTAAATACTATCGACTTATTTCCCCTATACGGGCTTGGGTTACGGTAAATTATTACCGCTTGGTCGGAAATGGGATCAATCGAATGCCGGATTGTGGCTAGTAAATCCGCATATTCCGTTTTAATCAGTTTTGTTTGATAATTTAAACATCGGGGGTTAACTAACGTGTCCTGGATATCCTCGGCTCATTACATTAGATAATGGCCACGACCTTAGTGCGGGTGTAGGCATACACTCGATAGACGCTCAAAAGCATTACCCACAAGGTTGGGGGAAATAACTCCTTCGTGAGTTCAAAGTGGTGAGTACGTTAATCATGTCTCGGTCTTCGTACCGGGCCCTGTATGTATGGACAAAGATGTGAATCTGTTAACCAGGTTGGAAGGTCAAGTTTCCCAAGTTATAAAAGATTTTGTGCCAATGTGCATTTAAAAAATTTTTAAAATGTTTTTAAAATGAGCCAGTTGGGTGTATTTACCTGCGAAAGCTGACACATTTTCAAAAGACTAAGCTTGCAGGTACAATACGAAAATAGGCTAGAAGTGCTCGTAGTGATAAGAGGATCTTGCAAATCCTAGATCTGCCCAAAGTCTGTTTTACATTCTTTTTGTACAATTTACGATCCGCCTGTGGATCTTCTATTACGAGCCATCTGTATATTATTTTGTACTTTAAACATTTGGTTTGTAATAGTAGTTTAACTACAAGACTTCTGCTGTACTGTGTTTAATTGACTATGATGATATCAACTTACGTCACGATATCCCTCACCCAGGTCCACCAGTGTTTAGATTGGCTGTGGAAAGCCGGGGGTGTGACAAGCATGCATTCACTTTAAAACATTTATGTACAAATATATATTATCGTTATTATTAATTTTTAAATAGCATGTACAAATAATTATATCAAATAATTATATCGTAGTTATAATTAAATTTTAAAGGGGGTAAGTTCAACATATGTTTATTTTATTATCATAGGTGACATCTTTTATGTCTAATAATTAAAGATTATGAAAGTCACATGTTCATTTTTTAAGCCATCTAAAAATTGGTTTTTTCACCGATTTCTCATATTAAATATTCGATACTATGTGTCGACTTTTGATAAGCTATAGATTTAAATAACTATATAAATGTTATTTAAAACAAATATTTAAAAAAAACATTTAATGAACTTTTGTGTTACACAATTCCCTAATCAAATTATATATATATTATATATTATATTATATTTATTAGTGAGGCTTCATGAACAGTATTTGTAATTGATAGACCAATCGGTGGATGCCATGTGACATACACTATCTTTTTTTTTTAAATTTTTTTAATTCTTAAAATATAGCATATATAGATATATATATTTATATTCTATAAATAAAACAAAGTTTGTGTTTGGTCTATTGGTTAGTCTACTGTAGTTACATACATAAGGTCACAAGTTCAATTCTAGGTCTACACCACCTTTTAACATTTTTAACCCATTTCAAAAAAGATTTGCAAAAGCTCTTCTATTTGCGCCGCGCAGTCCAAACGCACAGATTGTCATTTGAAGACTGTTTGTTTTTCCGAAAACGTTTCATTTAAAAATGTCCTTGCGAGCTCTTCTTGGTGCAGACTTGGCCCAACCACTTCTAAAATCTTCTAAGCTCTGTAGAGAGTTAAACACCACCACCGTCCACCACCACCACCACCACGTCCATCACCACCAACACCATCCACCACCCACCACCACCGTCCACCACCACCACCACCGTCCACAACCATCCACCACTAGCACCATCACCGTCCGCACACCACCATCAGTTTATTTCAGAATTCTACATACGTTAATAAACAAACTTCTTTTTGGAGACTGCATATGTTTGGTTTATCTCTTCTTTTACAGAGTTCTGTAGATGTGGTCCGCAGACTAAAGACATTTTACCTCTTAAAAACAAACAACACCAAACTCTCTCATCTTCTCTTCTCATTTTATCTATTCCCTTTTTATCTATTTCTTTTTTTCCTATTATTTTTTATGTGTTTTAGATTTTTCTTTTATTTAGTTTTCCTTTTCGTCGTCGTTTTTAACTATCAAAGAATTATATACATATTAGAGTTTTTGTTTTTAATATTTTTTTCTTTTTTAAATCATATTTTCTTTATTATTTATTTTTAATTTAATCATTCCTTTTTTATTTTAAATCATGTTTCCTTTATCATTTAATTTAATAGGACCCTTCGCTCCCGGTTAGTGCTCTTTGGCCGGTCTATTCTGTCTGATATGATATCATTAGCCAGGAAAAAGGGATCAACTAGTCATCGCCTTTAATAATTTATGTTCGTTAACTTTTCTAAATCATAACTACGTATTTGTGCTTAATTTTTTTCTCAACATTCCGGTATTAATTTTGTTAAACGAAGTTGTATTCAAAATATAGTATGTATTTGGTATTGTTAAACGGTATGGTGATAACTGAACGAACCGATTCTGACGGTTTGACTTTCAATACAACACTTTTCTTTTTAATTAACGTTTGTTTTACATTATCATCTGTTTTGTTTCAGTGCAACGCGTGACGTCAAAAAATCTAGTTTATATTAATTTGCATGAATAATGGAAGTAACTTTAGTAGAGAATATCATTATTTTTTTTTAAATTTCAGTTTCACTCCTTGTACTTAAATAATATATGTCATTAACCAATTTAGTTTTCATTATGTACTTAAATAATACGTCATTAAGGTGTCAATCGTGTCGGGTTGATGGGTTGGTCGGTTCACCGATTGCGGGTTGGTGGGTTGAAATGTTCAACCCGAACCCATCCCATATTATTATTCGGGTCAAATATTTCAACCCTAACCCAACCCATATAAATTTGGGTCAACCCGAACCCGACCCATTTAACCCATATTTTTAAATGAGTCATATAAGTTGAAGATTTATAAGCGAGTTGTTGGGTTTTAAGCTGATTATCGATAACATGTTTAATGATAAGTATGAGTGTGACAAACAAGTAATACAATGTGTCAAAACTAACATTATTATAACTAACCATGTAAAATAGAAACAGAAAAAACAAAAACAAAAATATAAAAGTTTTTTTTTTTCTAAATAGTTAAACGGATTAATAGGTCAACCCGTTTTTATACAGGTCAACCCGAACCTGACACGCTTTCAATACTGGTCAACACGAACTCGACCCGTTTTTTAAATGGGTCGTGATAGTCGACCCAAACCTGTTTTTTCGTGTCGGGTTGACGGGTCTGTCAAGAATTGCCGCCCCTAAAAGATACTCTCTATACACATTTGGGAAATTGTAGTACACATACCACGTATCATGTACAAATCCTAACGAAAATAACTTATAATACAACATAGGGTTATTGGATTTTAATAATCCTACCTGTTGGCCAATAATAATTCCAACTTTAAAAATTCCTTCCAACGATCCCAACTTATAAGAATTTGGCCCTCATTGATCCTTTTCCAACATACCTGCACTTACATCATTTAAGGAGCCTGCCGATACACTTGAATCTATTGAGGAGGCCAAATTCTTATATGTTAGAAAATGATTAGTGAGGCCAAACTATTACAAGTTGGGATCGTTGGAGGAATTTTTAAAGTTGGATTATTATCAGCCAACATGTGAAACTTAGGATTATTAAAATCCAATAACCCTACAACATATGTAATTAAATTGATTCAAACTATAGTTTTCAACAAGATCTTAACCACGTCTTCCTGTATAATCCGTTGTGTAGACTTCAACGAACTTTGAATCGCATCTTCTTTTACAATCCGTTGTGTAAGCTTCAACGAGGTCTTGAACCACGTCTACTTGTACAATAATTTCCTACAAAAAGAACAAAGAACTATTGACGGTTGTGGCTGAGGCACATGTTCACCACGTTTTCCTTAAAACAGATTTCACGCTTCTAGAGTTGACAAAACATTTGTCTCCCAAGGTACAACAGCCGAAGCAGTCTGTTTCCCGGAGATGGCTCATATGCCCGAGATTACATCGGATAAAAATTTGTATTTGAACTTATGGAACGAATGAGGATGTGATGACGGTGGAAAACTAGTAGAGAGTGCTCCTCTCTCTAGTTAGTCTTCAAGTGTTCATCCTTCTCCAAGTATTCTTTATGTACATAGTTATGTATTTTCCTTGTAGTTTTTCTTTATCTCAAACGAAGCACATAGCCCACTATTTTTACAAGAGTTGAGGATGGGTGAAAAGTCTCACTTAACTAGTCACTTTATTATAGACTTAATTTGAGACATAAAGGCTCAAATTAAAAGACATAAAAGTCTAATTAATTTAAGACATAAAGACTATTATTAAAAGACATAAAAACTCTACTTAAGAGTTTAGTCTTTAGTTCACCATATGATAAGTTTTATTACTATTTAAAATTTCACTAAAATATAATTTATTAAACATCCATTCACCAAATTTCCAACAATCTCCCACATGAATGGAAGTTGATTAAAACATACAAAATTTAAAATGCAACCTTGAAAATTTGAGTATTGAATGATAGGTAAGTATTAGATTTGAACCTTCCTTTGTGAATCATACTTAGTCTTCTAGCAGTTTATAGACGTGATATCCTTGTACAAACCACCATTTGTGTAAACGACAATACTCTTCACACATACTCTCCTTAGCCAAGCCATCCCCTCATAGTCGTGTCCAATAATGGTCGTGGAACACTTTCCTGGTTTTGCGAGAGCTTTAGGAATTGTGCCCGCAATTCCATTCAAAGCGACCCTACTTCTCTTTAACATAGATGATTCTCTTTAAATCATTAAAAGTATCTGGTTACCATGATTAACCAAAATCATTTACCACATAATATGCTTAGCCTCACAAGTGTCACTGAATTTCATAGGACTGGACTAGGATGTATTTAAACACCTTTTTATAGTTTACGGGTATATGTAACATATATACTAGCTTATGTATATTAGCTATGCCCCCTATAGTCACCACCCTTTAACATATGGATTAGTTGACCACCTTTCACACACTCTTTTCCATAAGCTTTAGTCTCATTACATAACTTGATCTATAATAAACCCTCAGGTTAAGTCACATTATTATGGACCCTTTGCACAATTGAGATCAGTTGTCATGATGTGTTCTTAACTCGTAAGTTAATTTTCCTATTGTCAACTTTAAGACTACGACGTTAGTGGCCACCTGAATCTAATATAATACTGTCTTTGAAAGTTACATGTATCAGTTAAGGAAAATGTACTACGACCTTTGTGTCCTCCACTTAGTCATGTGTTTGCAATGTTAGATTGGATTCACAATCCTTATTGCCAAACTTTTATGACACAAATACAATATACCCCCACCTTTAAATGTTATTGGATAACATCCAGATGGGTAATGAAAACCATTTCTACATACCCTTAGAGGGTTGTTTCTCAAATGGCCCCCCCCCCCCGCATTTCTTGTCATTTGATCAACATTCTCGTAATTCACTTATGATGACAGTTATGCACCTATGATTGAACAAGATCAACCTAGTTGTATAAGTCATCACAAACTTAGATTGATTCTAATTTACCATCTAGAATAAGCCTAGACAATGACTTCACATCATTAGCTTTTCAAACAAGCTCTCCAAAATTACATGTATTTTCTTATAATGAATGAAAATTCTCCATTAACTTTGTCTATATACAAATTCATTTTGTGTTTATACACGTTTGAATGTGTAGAGTTAATTAGTCTTCATCAATAACCATAATTAACCAAGTACTAATCTAGCATGCTAAAGCGACTACAATATTTTAGCATGTAAACAGAAGATGCATGATTCTGATTCTTTACAACCCCAAGGATATCATAATATCACTTTGCAACATTCATCCCTTGTTAAGACAAAATAATGAGGCTTAAAACATAAGTATTTAGGAAGGTCTCACTAGTTATTATATATAGCACATAATTTTTATCATTCAATTAAGGAACATAACTTGTTTAGCTTTGATCTCCAATGCTTCACCATTGACTCATAAGGACATTAAATATAAATCTTAATCCAAGTCACTTTGGTGAACACATTTATCACCAACAAGATGAATGCTCCTCGTCTACAATCAATATTATGTATGCGTTAGAGTCAACTAGATCGACACTTACCAACATGGCATTACTAATTTTGTCATAAGTGATTTACACACATATATTGTTGCCATTAGGAGATATATATATATTTAGGATGCTTTCCCAAATGAAGGTAAAATCTCCATATAGTTCTAACGATAATCAATTGGTAGACGCGTCTACATAGAGATCACTTAGAACGAATCTCGTAAAATTTATCAAAGTATACAATAACATATAGTACTTTTACCTCCAGATTTTAGAATTCGCACTTGTGAATTTTCCAATAACTTCTAACGAAGGTATATCGACATGTATCTCATTAATACACTCACAACTTTCTTTCATTACTCTCTAATGATGTGGTTATACATTTGATGTCTCATCTTTGACTTTTAGTCATTGCAACAACTCTCAAGTTGTTTATGTCCAAATCTTTTTTGTACTATCCGTTTAAAATCATATTCGTTTAAACCATGTATAGTCGACATTATAATTATTATTTTCCACAAAACAATAGTGATTTATTTATTTATAAAAAAATCCATGTGTTATCCAAAGATATTGAACATAAAACAATAAAATACACTTAAAATTAAATCATAATTGGTAAACACTTTGAATAATTTAAACAGAAGCATAGACGATATGTAAAAATTTATCACAGTACAAATAATCCTTCAAAATCAATCAATAATAACATAACCTGGCTTTTTTCTTAAGGCCTCATCCCTACATGTCATCATAGCATCTTCAAACCTAATGTGTAAAAGTAGTTTTTTTTGGGGTCAACATATGTTGATAAACAAATCTAAAAGTTTTAAGTAAAACTGTTTTTGTTTATTTCTTTTAAGAAAAATGTTAACATGCAATTTCAATAGTAATTAAATGATGACGACAAAAGTTAATAATAAATTAGTAACTCATAACCAATCACCCAACATGACACTGTAACTGTAACAACTGAACTGAAAATGATAACACTGTAAATATGAGACTCAAGCCCACCAACGAGTGAATCTAAATGATATGGCAGTACTAGGCTACAACCCATGGCCGTGGGAAACCTAGTCAGCCTAATGCATCCATTGAATGATGATTAGCGACAATGATTAGTGACTCAAACAATGAAAAAACAACAACTATCTCACACATTGAACTTTTGCATGTATTGGTTTTTAAAAATAATTAAAGTAAATGAATAATGTATAACTGACACATCATACACCCTAAAACATTTAAATGAGAAAAAAAATTAGGAAAGATTTAGTCACAGGTTTTTTCCTTGAATTAAGCGCATGAATAATGAGGAAACAACAAATGTCAAAAAGTACCCTAAAACAATTAAATACAAAGCAATATATATATATATATATATATATATATAATAATCCAAAAACGCAACTAATTGTTTTCTTATTCTATTATAGGTTTAACTATTCACGAGATATGTCTTTATGTCACCATGGTTTTCTAGATCCCGAGGGATCCGCGTGAGATCAGAGATACACCACCTCCTGGAAGGTTAGGAGTTATCCCGATATTATACAATTGTGAATATATACAAGCTGTAAATTTTATAAAAGATAGATTTTTGATTATAATATATATAATTTATATATATATATATATATATATTATATATATATATATATAGGTGTATGTACTTATTAATTATATACATCAATTTATATTATTTTATATAAACCATTAAGTTTTTATTATCAATCCATAAAAAGAAAATATAATGATCAAAGAGTAGGGAAGCCGGGGATCGAACCCGCGTCTCCCCATGGTTTTTTTTTTCTTAACCACGTTTACACAACCCACTGCACTACCCCAGATCTTTGTGACTTACATGTTACGCTAAAACTTTATACAAAAGCTGTTCAATGAGTAAAACAAAAGAGATGCAAAAAGGGCAGAGGGACCGGGTCGAACCGTTACCTCATCTGTCTCGAGGATCATGGTGAAGATCCGCAAAAGGGTTTGGAGATGATTTGGATTCCGCTGTTCTTCTCATGGGGGCAAGCTTTGTTTCAAAGTTATAACTTATTTTTAAAATATTTATGACATGGAATGAGATAATAACTAAGGCTGTGGTGGAGTGGTCTAAGTGTGTGAGGTTAAGTTTGATCCAGGTGGGAGACCCGGTTTGTTCCCTGTCTCCACCCTTTTGTCGTTTTCCTTTTAAAAATTTGAAATTCGTTTAATTAAACCAGGCCCCTAGCCTATAAAATTCTCTAACAAGTAATGGTTAGCTTAGTTAACCATGTACTCACAATAATCAACTTGATTTTATTATAATCAAATTTCTTTTAAATTCTTGTTATCTATATAAATGTACAATATAAAATACCAAATTCCATTTCTATTAAATTCGCGAAGATAAAGAAAATTTGATTTGCAAAAAGGTTCGTGTTTCAGAACCTGTTTCTGGCAAATGTTACAGTCTCCCCAACTTTTAGGTATTTCGTCACGACATTAGAGAAAACATTTCGTGATGGTGTGTAGGTGGGTTTCTCATAGACATAAGCGATATCGTTTAGGATTAGCACTAGGAACTCAAGTCTCGGAACTAGATTGGGTCTCAGTGTGTCAGGTAACAAGAGTCTTGGAGATGCTGAGGGTGTGTTTAACGAAAGAAAGGCCTAGAATCTGGATTGAGTAACATTCCTAGTAAGCTGGTCCTAAGAGAGGAGGGAACTTGAAATGTCATGGTACGGAGATGACTTGTAACATGTTGGGGGTTTGTTATTGAGTCATACTCATGATGTTTATCTAAAATTTGTGTCACAACATGGGATTTTGAGAGGTACAAAGCACCATATAAAGTTACATATGAAAACCACAAATATGAAATCATCAACCACATAAGCTCCCATGATTAGTTTAACGTTGCTTTTTGAAAAATTGTCAGATACGCTTATATATAGGAAGTATCAGCGGCGTATTCACCATGTCTCTACCAAACTTTCATCCAAATCGTTATTCGAATCATGATTGACAATACTTACACAGAAGTTCCCATGACCAGGCTAATGATGCTTTCGATCGTTTAACAAGAACATTTATATATAGGAAGTACAAGCGGCGTATCCACCATGTACTTATCAAAATTTCATCATCTTCGTTATCGAGTCATGACTAGTTCTATGTGACGACTCGACCTAAAATCTACTAGACACAACCAAACCACAAACAACCAATACTTGAGTCTCGAGTCTAAAAAGGCAAGACTAAATGATAGCAGTTCCTACAACCCATGTTACGAGGGAAAGGGTCGGCTTATGAAAAACTGAGGCGATAGCCACACCTAATAAATTATGAGAATAGGTTAGCCGTTATACGTGATGCCATGAAATATAGTTGATGTAAAATGACATTAATTGAAATGATAATTGTACAGGTAAACAATAATATGAAATATCAATGATAGGAAATTGATGACTACATAAAAAGTCAGAGTACTACATGAAAATGATGATAAATTGGAAATAGTAACTTCGAAACTTCCACGGTGAGAAAGGTTGACTGAGCTATCCGTTCATATTGTCGTTGTTGGCCATAGCTGGATTTGCATTGACGTTGAAAGCTCTACCCCTTGCTGGCGCATTTGCTGGGTATGCCTAATTTGTCTAGTTAACTAGGTTAGCTAGAGCTTGGGCATTGCTTATGTTAACTAATCTAGGGCATGAGTTTCTAACATATGGCACCATTGGGTAGTTTGGCTGATGATAGGTTTGGATCATGTTCTGAGCAGACAGTGAAGCTTAGTGTTGGGTAGCACGACAAGTATTTGCCAAGTGAGCATATGGTCCACAACTGATGCCCTATTAGCAAAGAACATTGGGTTGATGGTGATAGTGATAGTGGTTGCATAGGGGTGAGGTCTAGTTTAGGGTTTCTTGTTTGGATAAGTAGAGTTGGGTACGACTTGGTTAATAGGTGCGACAGGTATGGGTGAGTTGGTTGGTTGTGGTAACAACATAATTCTTATGACTTTGCTTCCTTTTGGAATTGAAACAAGAGGATGATTCAGGTTTTGTTTCCTTTATCTCTCCTGCTGAAGTCTTGTCAGCCAAATTTTTGTCCCCTTTTCCCTTGAGATCTCGTTGCCATGACACAGTTTTTAGTGAGTTGGGAAGCTATACGAATGGCAATTTCAAGGGTTGTTGATTCACTACTCAGAATTGGGTCTTGGATTACATCTAGAAGTCCTTCTTTCTCTATGAATCTTGAGAGGGGAGTGAACATGTAATGGACTAACTGATCGTAGAATCACTTATTGTAGGCCATATCCTCACTGTTTACTTGCTTCATAACCCAAAACTCATCTTCAAGTATCTTGATTTCACTACGCGGACAAAGTCGTCGGGTCATGATTTCCTTGAGTTGTTCCCAAGTCAAGGTTACAGCCGCTTCCGCACCTCGGGGTTTTCTTCTCACCGTTCCACCAGGTTAGAGCTAGACCTATGAGCCAGCTCGTGGCGTAACGGACCTTGCGGTCATTGGGATAGTCACAGTACATGAATGTGCTCTCAATTTCTTCAAACCAACGGTATAGGGCGGAAGTACCCTCGATGCCCTTGTACTTGGGAGGATCACATGTGTGACATCCCGGGTTTTTCGGATAACTTAAACGTAATACTTGTCGAGTGAATTATATGCTATGTATTAAATGTGTACGAGTTAGTGAATACGTGATGTGCGATTATGTGATTGTGTTAGTTATAAAATAATCATGGCAAATATGTACACGAACCGAACCGCGACACGAACCCAAACCCTAAACTCCTTGTGACTCTAGGAGTGAACCGAGTTCTAACCCAAACCTTAAACTCAAACTATTCGGCCGCAAGATCAAACCCAAACCGAACCAACCCAAACCACTCTCAGCCGAGAACAAGGATCAAACCCAAACCGCAACCCATTCCCTCATCTCTTTGCGCCTATATATACTAACACTCATGCATGTTCCTTCACAAACACAAACCCTAATAGCAAAACAGCCGTCGGCTGCCTTACTCTTGTCCCATTGATCGCGAGCAACCTCTTCCTTCATCACCTTGATCTGATCAGCCCTTGTTACATTCCATTCGGTCGCGAGATCAGCCCATTGTTCAGTTCCTCGATCACAAACAGCCTACTTCATCATCATCTCTCGGCCGCAAGCATCTTTGATCACCGGTTCCTTATCTTACTCACGGTTCGTTTACCTTATCATTAAAAGATTAGAATTTATCATATGTTACAAGATCATATTCCGATACATGTGTTTTGATTTTGTTGTTCTCGGATTGTATGATTGAATGAGGTGATTGTGTTGTTTCGGATTGTTAATGCTAGATTGAAAGTTGGATGTTTGTTCGAAAATCTGAAATCATAGGCTGTGTTGGTTTATAAAAACTAGAGATGTTGATTAGGGTTTGCATGGATATGTTATATGTATTGATCTATGATTAGAAAAAACCGGTTCTTGATCGCCTAGGTTAATTATATGGACGGTTTATGCGATAGAATGCTGAAACAGTTTGCTGAGTAATAGTTACAGCCGACTTCATCTGGCTGTAACTTGGTCATTAGTTGTCGAAAAACGGATTTTCTGATGTCTAGAACGTAGAGATTTGAATAACGAATCTAATGGCGCTGGATTCATAATTTTCTGAAGTCGTTTGATATTTTTAAGTGGCCAAATAAGTTCAGTAACTAAAGCTGTGAAAATCCTGAAATTTTGTTAGTTGTTTATCGAGTTGGATTTCATAATCAGTAGGGAGTCGAATCATGAAATTTGTACAGCAACTAGGTATGGAAATTTCCGGGCAACTCCAACTGGAATTTTGTTAATTGGACGATCAGTGATTTTTAAATAAATTCTTCCGTGGACTGCAGTCAGAAAGCGATGAATCTGACTGCAGCCTAGTATATTAATATTTGTGGTTAATTGGTAAAGGTTTAGGACTTGGAAAAATTTATATAAATTTCTACATTATAAATGTCACCTGCTGTAAAATAATTGGAAATTTTGGAACGTTGGAACTATTTTATAAAAATCCTAGAAAACAGCTGAATTATGAGTATTGAGCTGAAATTTGATAACTTGTGATTGTGTGCACCAAAGTGTTGCATGGATTGAATTATGTTCATGATAAATTGTTTTGATTACTATGATCACATGAGGATACTTGCATGCATGTTTGAGTATTAGGTATGTTGTTTGTGTGTATCACTTTGTGCGTAAATTAAGTGTAGAATTTGTATTGGTGTGTTCACACACTGACGTGAAATCAATTGGTTTGTTCGGACACAATTAGCGGTCCCATCCCTTGCAACTTCTTTACTACACCGAGCAACTAAAGGTGAGTTCACGGCCCCTAACTTTATCCGGTTTTTAAACAACAGGGGAGAAACATGTATACACTCTTCAAACTCAATCTCTTTACGTTATACGAAATTAACGTCACATAACTATTCGGTAACTAAGTTGATGTTAATGTAATGTTATGGTCACTAAGCAGCTATATCACTTAAGTCCTCGTCAATCTCTCGGATCGTTAGTATTGGGTTTTAATAGCGGGGGAATTATAAGTAGTACTACTGGGCCCGACAAGCCCCATCCGAGCTAGTCGCGCTAGCCGACCGGGTATGGTCAACGGGTGAATAATTTGGCCTAACTTCGCCATGGTCAGTGATAGGCCTGGCAACACGGAGGCACAACAGTCAGCTTCGATCGCGAACACTTACGTGACATAACTTTAGGCTAGCTATATATATATGTTAACATTGAACTTAATTACGAGACAACTATATTATCCCGGGTTGAGGATAATGGAAACAACAACTATATTATCCCGGGTTAAGGATAATGGAAACAACAACTTACTATTCCGGGTTTGGAATAATGGAATCAACATCATTATTATTCCGGTTAAGGAATAATGGAACTATCAGTATTATTCCGGGTTGGGAATAATGGACTAAATCGTTATCCCGGGTTAGGGATAACGGGGGAAACAAACTCATAACCGAACAAATGAATTTATGAAAACCTGTGAACTCACTCATCTTTAATGTTGACACTTGTTTCTTTACATGTTTCTCAGGACGCTAGGAGCTCTAGGTGCACTCACATTCATTGAACAAGACATCTTTTATCGAGTCTCATTTACAAACGTTGTTTTGGGTTTTTCATTTGTTTTGGCGTTTGTGTTGGCGCCCGTTTCTCTACTTATTTTTATGCTTCCGCTCAACCACTTAAACTAATGCTTCCGCTAAACTTTGGTAACTAACTAAGATAATCTAAAATCTACGATGATTGGTTAATCAAATGATTTTTGGAAAACGTATTATCAAATCATATAGAGTCGTTCGACGTACTAGTGTTTCAGATTCTGGTTTGTTCACACGCCTCGCGGTAAAACTCCGCAAGTGGAAATTGAGGGTGTGACAACATTCTTTGAAATGCTTATAGGAGCACTTGGATAGATTTGGATCGACAGAAGTTGCTTGAGGAGTAGGCCCTTGAAGCGCCTGCGGAACCTGGACCACTATGTTGGGTGATAAGAACGACCATTTTCTTGGCTATTTGAGTAGCCATGTAGGGACCAGATTTTCAATCACGTTTTCCTATGGGTAACGTTTAGAAGACATCTACAGGAATCAACGCAAACAAGGTCGTGAGTTTTTGATGAAATTGATAAATAAAATAGAGAAATAAAACTTAAGATATAATGAATATTCTAGTGTCTCATAAATTAAAATAATACATTTGAGGTAATGTGATGTTTAAAAAATGAAACATTGAAAATGTCATGGGCTTTGCTCATAATTGGCCTTTGTATGCCTTCCATATGTCACTTTCGTAATCACGTGGGCCCCCATGATTACTTAGCTTTTGTATGGTTCGCATATATTAACCCATTAACGTACACTAAAACCCGAAGAAAACCGTTAAATATTGAAAAAATTGAAATAATATTAAGTAAAATAATGTGGAGGGTTCCCGTGTATGGATACAATGACTTGTCAAAGTATTGTTAGTTCATATAATGTGTGGTGTGACTTGCTTTGGACTAACATGTCTTTCATACTCTCATTGTTAGTCCCCAAGTAGGCAAACCAGTCTGTTAATTTCGATTTATACGAATGTCAGCCTAGACAGGACGTCCTGATTACCGGTACTTAAACCCTTCCAGTTACTAAATGTCCGCTACGTGAACTTACTTTGATAAGATTTTGAGAAAACGAAAACTAAAACTCAAAATTAAATGGTAATAATTGAATTTTTTTAGAAGTTTTAATACTTGTATCGTGCAAGGTGTCTGGTGTGATATTATACACATATATATATACATACACACACATATATATATATATATATATATATATATATATATTTATATATATATATATATATATATATATATATTATAAATACATAAATAATTCACATATTAGCATATCATGTAACACTTAGATCACATAACAATTAAACTGCTCGCATGTATTTGTGTGTGATATTCGGAAATATAAAAGCATCTGGAAATAAAATAAGTATCATAAGCTAGAACATCATAATCATTTAGCACGTGGCACATAAGCGTTTAATTGACAATAGACTAGGTCTATTCTCTAAGGCCTCATCCCTACCTGTCATCATAGCATCTTCAAACCTTTTTACCTTTTTCATGTGTAAAAGTAGTTTTTGGGTCAACATAGATTGGTGAGTAAATTTAAAAGTTTTACGTAAAACAATTATTGTTTATTTGTTTTAAGAAAAATGTTACCATGCAATTCCAACATTAATTAAACAATGACAACAAGTTAATAATAAATCAATAACTCATAACCAATCACCCAACATGACGAAGCATAACTATAACAACTGAACATAACATGACGACACTATAAATATGAGACTCAAGCCCACCAACGAGAAAATCTAATTGATGTGGCAATACTAGGCTATAACCCATGGCCGTGGGGAACTTAGTCAACCTGATGGATCCATTGAATAATGATTAGCGACAAAGGTTAGGACTCAAACAATGAACAAACAACAACTATCACATAATCACACGTTAAACTTTTGCATGTGTTGGTAAATGAAAATAAATGAATAAGTATAACTAACACATAATACACCCCAAAACATTTAAATAAGAAAAAAAGGGAATTAGGAAAGATCTACTCATAGGTTGCGTCTTTGTGTTTCCATGAGTTAAGCGCACGAATAACAAGGAAACATCAAATGTCAGAAAACTACCATAAAACAATTAAATTTAAAGCACTAAATATATATATATATATATATATATAATATATATATATTAAGAATTATTTAAAGTGCGAATTTTAACAACATGTTTTGCCGAAATTGATAAATTATAAGTTTGTAGAATTTTTATTAAATTTAGATTGTTGAATCATATATGTGTTGCGCGTGTGTATTTAATAGTTATACGCATCAATTTATTTTAGTTTTATATAAACCATTAAGATTTTATTATTAATCCATAAAAAAAAATATTATGACCGAAAGAGTAGGGGAGTCGGGGATCGAACCCGCGTCTCCCCATTATTTGATTCTAACCACGTTTACACAACCATTGTACTGCCCCAAATCTTGTGACTTAAATGTTTCGCTAAAACTTTTATACAGAACCTCAACGATTAAAACAAAAGAGATGCAAAAGGGTGGAGGGGTCAGGTCGAACCTGTGACCTCCTCTGTCTCAAGGAACCACAAGGGCACCATGCCTGTTGGTGTGTATATGGGTTCGGTTTAGATTATATGCAGTGGTTTGAGGTGACATCTTCCTGATATAACACCTAATGCGAAACCCTAGGCCTACTCATCCCAAAATCCATTCATATTACGAGATATTACCGAATGAAGTTTAGGGTTTTTTATCTATGAAAAGAAACAAATTGATCGATGTAAGTTATACCTCCAGTTTGTGTTGAAAAGTGAGAGAGGGGAAGGATCAGGCGAGGCTTACAAGTTCTCTGATGTGTTTTTGAGTGACCTTAGGATCGATAAGGGTTTTAGAGGTTGATTTTAGGGTGCATTTATATGAAAATAACTTGATTTGCAACCAAATCAAGCTCTTTGTATTCTTTACGATTTACAACATTCGAATTGGTTATAAAACAATTTGATTCATGTTTAACAAACTTATTATAGCAACCAGGTTCATAATTCTAAATACGGAAACATGATCTCAAGGATCACGGTGAAGATCCACAAAGGATTTGGAGATGATTTGGTCCGCTATTCTTCCCTTGGGTGGCAAGCTTTGTTTCAAAGTTATAATTTGTTATTAAATAACTTATTACATGGAATGAGATAATAACAAAAGGTGTGGTAGAGTGGTCTGAGTGTGTGCCGTTAAGTTTGATCCGGGTGGGAGACCCAGGTTCGATCCCCGTCTCCACCCTTTTGTGGTTTTCCTTTTTAAAATTTGAATTTCCTTTAATTACAACTAGGCCCTTAGACTTTGAAACTTATCTAACAAGCAGTGGTTAACTTAGTTAACCATTTATTCACAATAATTATAATCAAAATTTCTTTTGAATTCTCGTTATTTATATAAATGAAGTACAAAATAAATACCAAATTTCATTTTTATTTAATTCGCAAAGATAAAGAAAAATTGATTTACACAAAGGTTCGGTTTTCAGAACCTATTTCCGGTAGATGTTACAATTCCCCTACTCTTAGGAATTTCGTCCTGAAATTAGAAGAAAACCATCCGTGAGGGATGACGTTGTAGGGTTTCTCATAGACATAAGCGATATCATTTAGTATTAATATTAGCACTAGGATCTAAACTCTCGGAACTAGATGGCATCTCGATTTGTCAGGTAACATGAGTCTTAGAGATGCTAGGTGTTTGTTTAACTGAAGAAAGACCTATAATCTTGATTGAGGCGGAAGCGTTCCTCGTAAGGGCCGGATACCCGAAATGAAGAAATCGCTTTTTCATGTTAGAGGAGCGGGACTGAAAATGTCATGGTATTGAGATGACTTGTAACATGTTAGGGGGTTTGCTACTGAGTTATACACATGATGTGTATCTAGAATTTGTGTCACAACATGGGATTTTGAGAAGTACAAAGCGCCGTAATGATAACGTTACATACGAAAACCACAAAAATGAAATCATCAACCACATAAGCTCCCATGATTAGTTTAACGTTGCTTTTTGAAAATTTGTCAGATACGCTTATATATAGGAAGTACCAGCGGCGTATCCACCATGTCTCTACCAAAGTTTCATCCACATCGTTATTTGAATCATGATTGACGATACTTACATAGAACTTCCCATGACCAGGCTAACGATGCTTTCAATCGTTTGACATGAACACTTATATAAAGGAAGTACAAGCGACGTATCCACCATGTACGTATCAAATTTTCATTAGCTTCGTTATCGAGTCATGCTTGGTTCTAGGTGATAACTCGACCTAATATCTACTAGACATAACCAAACCACTTATAAAAAATAGACGATACCCACACCTTTGTAAATTATGAGAAGAGATTACCCTTGATACGTGATGACATGAAATGGTAATAATATAAAATATAATTGATGTAAATGACATTAATTGAAATGATAATTGTACAGGTAAATAATATTACGAAATATCAACGATAGAAAAATGATGATTATATAAAAAGTCAGAGTACGATATGAAAATGATGATAAATTGGAGATAGTAACTTTGAAACTTCCATGGTGATAAAGGTTGACTGAGCTATCCGTTCACATAATCACTGTACTCTTTTAGTTAGTTTTCAAGTGTTTATCCTTCTCCAAGTGTTCTTCATGTATATAGTTATGTATTTTCCTTGTAGTTTTTCTCTATCTCAAATAAGGCACATAGCCTACTAATTTTCAAGAGTTGAGGATAGATGAAAAGTCTAACTTAATTAGTCACTTTATTAGAGACTTAATTTGATACATAAACACTCAATTCAAAAGACATAAAACTCTATTAATTGAGACATAGAGACTATAATTAAAAGACATAAAAAATCTACTCAAAAGTTTAGTATTTAATTCATCATATGATAAGATAAGTTTCATTACTATTTTTATAATTTCACTAAATTAAAAATTTATTAAATATTCATTTATCTAATTTCCAACAACTTTAATTCTACTATACATTTTAATAATCAAACTCTGCGACATGGTAGAAATATGAGATCACAAAACCTTCTTTAAGAACTAATTAAGAGAAGGACAAATGTCATAAATTATCAACATATTTTTTGTTTTTTCTTATAAAAGTCATTTCATTTTTTTCACTTAAAAATCAACATACTTTTTTTTATTTCATAAAAATCTCTCAACTTTTTTTATGCAATAAAACACCAACGTACTTTATTTTTTTGTCTCATAAAATTCCCCTAACCGCTTTTATACATAAAAAACAACATATTTTTTACTCTGGTATCATATAAGTCTCTTAAAATGTTACACTTTCACAAAAAAAAATCTTAATTATGATCGGATGAAATCAGGAAAACATTATTTGGCAAATTATGTTATATTTTTTAACAATTTTAAATTATACATACCATTTTATATGTTTTTATTTTATTTTAACTTACGTCATCCATGCTAGTGAATCTTATGATACTGTCTTCCGAATAATATTTATTCTTATCAGTTTATTGAATTTAAAATGGAAAAGAAATGACAAACATTGAACATACTTTGGTTTGTCATATATCCAACTTAAAACATTAATTCATCTCATTTCTTCTAACATGATATCAATAAGTAAAAACCCTACACACACTATATATATATATATATATATATTCATAATTTTGTTTAATTTAACATTTTGAAAGACTTTTATATGCAAAAAGTTGTTTGGGGATTTTATAAGACTAAAAAGAAAGTATGTTGGTTTTTTAAGTAAAAAAAAGTGAAAGAACTTCTATAAAAAAACAAAAAGTATATTAGTTTTTATAGAATTTGACGTTAAGAGAAAATGAAAGACTACTTGTTTTTGCTAACGAAAACGATAATATAAAAACCAAAACAATGGTAAAAGGAGTCTTCCAACAAGAAGCTAGAAGAACACCATACAAATCATATTAATTAAATTAAACTTAAAATCATTTTGGCAAATGGGCATACACATATCTTCTTTTCCCTATTGACAAAAACTTTGAAAAGTCCCCTTTCTTTCTCTAGAATTTGTGCCCCCCCTCTCACCACATGGATTCATTTTATTTGAAACCAGATGTTTTTCCGACGCGCGTTGTCACGCCGAATTTTCAGCTGTGATCTTGTGTTTTCTGTCAACAATAAGTTAAAGATAAAAGCAGCACAGCAGCTAATACTATTAGCCGCTGAAATGTCTGACATCAATTTGCCCCTCTACAAGACATGTTTATATAAGTAACAACACCCAAGCATAAACCTCTGGTAGAAAAGATGTAACAAAAATTAGTAGCAAAGCAACATACAACGAGAATGTGTAACAATAACTAACTGTGTATAGCCAGAGTGCAACGCTAAATCTGTAAGGGTATATATGCTACCATAGGGGACACTAAAATAACAAACTTAATACAGGTAAAAATGAACAACAAAATATCATCACTGGCAGTGTCTATAGTTAGTTGTTAGGCCTCCTGCCCATCTACACCACATACACACCCTCTTCATCATAGATTCCTCAAGCCAGTCGCCTTAGGGTCACCGGGTCCGGAACTCTCTTTCCCTAATCTTTTTTCCCTCCTTAATTCTTTTTTCTCACATAAGGGTTTGCACAAAATGCAAACCGCCCAAGCAAGCGAATGGATAAGTGCCAGACAGGCTGTCCTGCCCATAGTGTTTGTAGTGGTGTATATAAATGAGTCTTTGTTAATTATGGTCAAGACATACAGAATTCTAGAAATATGAGGTAATGCCCCTTTACCTCCTGCACCTTGCACTTTTAAGTCAAAGAACCGTAAACTTGTGTTTAACCAAGTTTGACCCTACAAAATTTTGAAATTTATTTGTTCTTTTCTTTACAACTAATCGACTTAGAAAATCGTAATCTGTTTCAAAAATAAAAATAAACCCTCTTGAATATAATTATTTCACGGATTTAGGATGATAAATTAAATCTATATTTGCATGTTTCAATAGATTTATCTCGAAGCAAGGTTTACAGTGATTGTTATGTATTTTTGTTTCAAGATTATTTAGGAATGTAGAGTAGGGATTATGAGAAAACACATTTTAATAAATAAGCTAAAATATTCATAAAGAATGCTACGAATTCTGTGGATAAGTGCGTGCGGTCCGCAAGACAAAAGAAAATGTTGTATTACACACGCGTAAAAGTATGTTTTTTTTCCAAAATTTTTTATTTTTCACATAATGTAATATATCCAAAAATAAATAGAAATTTTGGAAAAAAAACCGTACTATTATATATGTGTAATAAATCATGTATACACATGTGAATTACTAAAAATGTACGTAAGTATCACAACCAATTTCCATGCGGTATGCTGCGTGTTTTTGTTGGAATTTTTAGTTTCCCATGATCCTTTTCGTACGAATATATGCCAATATGATGCAATTGATGTACTCGATCAATAATTTTAAACTAAACATAATCATATAGATTCATGGTCTAGTAATCTAATGGTATGGTATTTATTTTCTCCGTGGGTTCAAAACCTTACGTAAGGTTGTGTGTATACATTGTTGTTCAGGAAAAAAAATCACAACCATGTATTCAAATGATGATTTATTCCAAACGACATAGAGGGAATCTGGTCTCATAGTTATCATCTTAATTTTTCATATCATCTTGCTTGGTTTGATGGGCGGACCCACCCCTTGGCCAAGGTGGGCGGGCACACCCCTTAAAAAAATCAGTGTTAATTTCCGGCAAAAATCCTAATCACACCCTTTGGAAATTTTCGTCCGCACTCCTTGGAAGTTTTCGACTGCCCTCCTTAGGAAAATAAATGTTATGAATTTGTAAAAAATAAGTTAATTAAGTAAACTCAGATTTTTATTAAATACAACCCAAAATTCTATTTTTATATCATTATTAAAGACTCTAAACTAACCCAAGTAACAATCACTTAACCTTTACTTATTTAGCCCAATAAAGAGTACATAATCTAATTACCCAAACCCAATCCATTCTAATTTGAACAAAAATAAAATAACCCAACCACCACCTTTCCCCTTCTCTCTCAACTCCTACTCTCTACCATCCGAGACCCACGTGCAAATCACAATTCACAAGCGATCGATTTCTCTTGTTTTTGCCGAGAAAAGTGAAATCCGGTCACCTTTCCCATGCAAACAATAGGAACATCACGCAATCGGGTATAATCTGCACCCCTAGGAAAAAAAATTACTAGGTCCGCCACTTATTTATCATTGTATGCTTTGTCTATTGTATACCATTATCGCTCTATGTCTTCATATATCTAAGTGTAATTTGGGTAAGGTATCAAACCAAATGCAAAGAAATTACCAAACATTCGGAACCTTAATTAATTTAAATTCAAACCAAATTCAAATATATAATAACTTAAAAATGAAAATTTGGTTCAAATTCAAGTTGATTCGAATAAATTAATTATGACGAAATAGAAATAATAATAATAATAATAAATAATAATAATAATAATAAAATAATAATAATAATAATAATAATAATAATAATAAATAATGTTTTTTACAAACCTTCTTGGACTGGCATGTTACGCCCAAAATTAAATATGGTACTTCTTCTCCATTAAAATAAAGGTGTTTACTATCATCAAATTTATTAAATACGCGAAATACTACAAGTAGAGATGAACTAAAGATCCATGGGATTGGGTCCATCAAACAGAATTGGAATCGAATGGATAATAAGTTGCTTAAGAATTGCAATATGCCTAAACCAAGGTTACTATCATACTTGAATTGATAGCTTGGATGAAAGACTACAAGCAGGGTGAAAGTGAAGTGTTAGAAATTAGAATGATACTAAAGTATATACATATTTTCTATACTAGATTGTCTAGATAATAAATATTTTATAAGAGAATCATTCATAGAAAGGAGGTTTTGTTATCAAATTCATTGTTTGTTAATGCTTTTCAACTTGCACACATGTCAAATGTGTCACACAATGCCCCTTCAAAGGTCATTGAAAGTTAAGTTGTATGCACATGTCACGTATGAAAACTTGTGTGAAGTTTAGCCACATGTTCTTCTTCCAACATAACTTCTAGAGGTATGTGTAACAATATGTCATATATGTGTTACGTCAAAGAGCTTCACTTTAGGGGACTTTTTCCTATTACTAATTTCCAAAGATACATAACTTCTTGGTGGCGAGTTTTCAATGTTTATAATCTAACTTCATCCATTTCACCATACATTGATGCCTTGCACCCAAGGTGTTATAGCATACATGATCACAAGTATGAAATGGACTTTTTAATTTGATAACTTTAAAAATATAAACATGTGATAGAAATGCTAAATATACATACTTTATATTTATCACACAATCTATTGTCATTAACAGTGAAAATACTTGATTGACTATCATACACACTCAGTGCAATGATAGGCTGTGCAGTGGCATGATCGGATTAGAAAAATCTATGGTAGAAGAACCATGATACATGGATAGAACATGGATCAACACTCTAACAGGTCGAAGTACAAGTTGGCATAGTGGTTAGTTATTTGGTTTATCTCCTTGAGTTCCCAAGTTCAACTCTCACTAGCATCACTTTGAGGGACATTGGTAGTGGCAATGAAGTTTAGAACTAGGCCTCTCTGGAGGTCGCTAGTTCGAAATCGAGCCGAACTGGGTTTTACCGCAGTGGGCATTCGGGCGGGCGGATTTTCCCCGGAACCGGTGGCTTGGTGGCTTGGGTACGTATCCAACTCTGACCGTTATGGAGGAGAGGATGCGTTTGCTCGATTGAGAACATCTCAAGATAGCTTACATGGTGATTTAGTTGGTCGTTCAAACAAAATCAAATAAATTTTAATTTGAGAAAAATGCCCCGACAATCCCAATGGTTTGATAGAATTTCACTTTTAGTCCTCAGCTTTCTAATATTGCATTATTGTTCCCTGTGATTGGCTTAATTATTACTCGGATAGTCTCTAGAGTGGATGATCATCAGTTTGTCCAGTTAAATGTGTGTTAAATGACAAAAACACCTTTACTATCAAAAATAAAAAATTCGAACACTAAAATTGAAATTTAATTTATCATTTAAATTAAAGTGGGCCCACCAATAATTAAACCCAACGAAATAATATAAAAAATTGATTAAAAAAACCTTGTGGGCCCACCCTCATCTCTTTATTCAAGCTTCTGATGTTCGTTTTAACTTCTCCACTAAACCATATTAAATGTATGAAGCAATAATAAATCATCCGAAGTGACGACGAAAAGGAGATGCGCCTCCTCAAGTCGCACTATAGGGTCCTGATTTGCCTTGTTATGTGATCAAGTCTAGCCATAATGGCCTGATGCCCTCCGCGGTGAAGCTTATGTACCTGCTGCTTGACCTCATCATCTCTTCCGTCCTCTAAATCACCATCAGCCGCACCACCTCCATGCTCATGTCAAAGCTCTTCATGTTTATCCACAAGCTTATATACCCCATCAAACTTTTTCAAGATTCCAATCTTAGCCATATTGCCCTCCCCAATATCTACGATGGGTGTATAATCAGAGGTGGAACAATTCAACCAAATAGAAAAGGTGGCACAAATCTCTAGTCCTCACCCTACCAGTAGTCTCTTTCCTACCCCCAATGGTATAATAGTATGGACCATGCACATATGAAGATAATGGTGTAGTAGGCCAGTGAAGCTAGAGCTCTTCTACACACGAGGATCATAAACTCCCTTAGCCATCTTATTCGAAAAGTCCACATCTTTAGTTCCTCTAAAGTCAAACCTACTCATGGTGAACACGAGACTACTAGTATCCGTCTGTCTATACAACCCTAATCTTACTCGAAAGTTTGCTAATGTGGTGGTATACTATTTGTGATCCATTCTAAACTCTATGCACTCAAGTGTTTGCGTTTGTTATATTGGGAAGGGCTTATAAAGCCTAAAGGATGACAGAACTCAAGAGTGAGTTCTTTGTAGCTAGACTCAACCGCGTCATATAGCTTGACCTATTGTTGTGTCAAAAGATCCCTACACATTTCTAGCAATCCATATTTGTCTAAGGCTTCATAATCAATGGTTCTATGTTGTCCAATTTTTTCTACCCATCATTTTCCTCATCTTATCATACCCATGAGTTTCTTTTCCTTTTCTTTTTTGGGGTTAAATATAAGCCAAGGGTAGATTTTAGGTTGGAGTATTTTGGGTCGAAGGTAGGTTGGAATTCTGGATTTGGTAGAGGTGGTGATGGTGGTTCGGTGTCAAAGGTGGGATGAGAGTTAGATTGGGGGATGATTAGGGTGTAGGTGGTGATCTTGAAGGTCTTCTTTTACGAGATGATGATTCGGCCATAATTTGCAAAACAAAGTTGGATCAGAATGGTTTAAGATTAAATAGAAGACAAAACAATTTATAGACAGAAGCTATTCTGTTATCTTCTACATATACGCACGATCGTGCATTATCAACTTTACTGATGAGTAGAGACTGTATTGGTTGTTTTCTGGTTACTATTTGAAGTTGTTTACTGGATCTTATGATTTTTTGAAAAGGATGCACAGTTGTGCCACTTAGGGCACGATTATGCACATGTGTTTGTAACAAAAGATACTTTGAGTTTTTTTCTATGGTATGTTTTGTGCAAACATCATGCACGGTCGTGCCCATGGACATGTCTTGTCATGCATCTATCTGTGACAGGTGACATTAGGGTTTCTGTTCACTGATCATTGATCTGCTTGGTAAGTGTGCACGATCGTGCATCTCATATATGACAAATGACATTAGGGACGACCACTTGCCATTGGTAGAATTTTCGTACAATAATAGCTACCAAAATAACATTCAAATGGCACCATATGAAATAATGTATGGAAGGAAATGTAGAACCCCGTATCACACCCCGACCCGCAGCGGAAGAGGTGATCAGGGCATGATTGGGTTATCATCAAAGCTCATGACATTTATTTTAACGTTTCATATTCATTAATACAATTTAATGGAAATTTACAATCATAATTACATCAATGACCTAAACATCAGTCTAAGCTTCTTTGTTTTCTTCTAAGGCATTTCCTATGTTTTCCTTGCTTCATCCTGTTCACCTGTATCATGTGTAAAAGGGTTTTTGGATCAACAAAAAGTTGGCGAGTGAATCCTATGGAAAACATTTGAACAAGTTTATTTAATTGATTATGAAATAAAGTGCACAACCACACATGAGTAAAAATAGATGTAAACTTATTCATAAATCAATTTAATATTAAACAATACACACATGAACAATAATGGATTGATTTTGAGGCACGCGTTGCTCAACTCGTCTACCACGAGGAACTGATGGGCCTAATGAATGAATTGCATAAACATGATAATATGAAAGACATAACTACAAACAATATAAACTCAATGATACACACATGAACAATAATGGATTGGTTTTGAGGCACGCGTTGCTCAACTCGTCTACCACGAGGAACTGATGGGCTTAATGAATGAATTTCATATAAGTTGACAAGGTGAAATACATAATCACAACAATATAAACAATCTAAGTTTAGATCACGATATGGTATGGCACAAGTTTAAATAAACGAGTTAATTATTTTATGACACATGACACACCCCAAAACGTGTAATTAAAAAGGGGGAGTTGTAAGATTCACTCACAGTGGGTGCGTTCGGTTGATGATGTTGAATGCACGCGAAGTGGTTTTAACCACGAGTGAAATTAACCTAGATAAATAGCATTATGGTTTGGTAAGTAAACGGATTTTATTAATCCATTTTAGTAGGATTGTTGGGTGTATTTTTGTGAGTTTAAGGCTATTTTCTAACCTTAAAAATGTTATTTTTAAGTATTTTTAATTAATTTTTAATTAAAATAAATAAATAAAAATAATAAAAAATTTTGACTTTTTTGACCGTTGACCGTTGACCTTGACCGTTGACCGGTTCGTATGCGTATAAGTGCGCTGAGTGAGGCTCGAACCCGAGACCTCCCGTATGCGTGCACGCAGCTGTACCAACTGAGCTACGTGTCTAACCCGATATATTTCTGTTTTTAATTATATATATATATTAATTAGATTAAACAGAAAATCCTTTATTTTCTAAAAACGATTTTAATCCAAGACTCGGTGCGCTCCACAGGTCTCGAACCCGGGACCTGTGGCTTATGCTAACACACAGTCCACCGCTGGACTGTGTGTCCAACTTGTTAACTAAACTGATTTTTATTATTCTTAAATACAAACTAAGTATTTTCATTCCTGACTTAAATAAAAAGTTTAATAATTATCCGGGTCGATGCAGTAGACCGGACTCGAACTCGTGACCTGTGATTTAAACATACACACAGTCCACCGCTGGACTGTGTGTCTATCTTGGTTATTATTCCGGTTATTATTATACTTAACATATACCAGTGGTGACTCCGGTTCGGTTAACAAAAAAAGGCATTTTTATTAAGGCAGCATGCGTGGGACAAGATTCGAACTCGAGACGTTTACGTGTTTATTGTGCACACAGTCCACCGCTGGACTATGTGTCTAACCCGAGTTATAACTTGATTTTAATTATACTTAAACATTACAGGACTTCGTCTTCTTCGTCGATTTTAACCAGAATCGGAAGTCCGACTGGTTCAATGTTTTAATCGGTTCCTTTAGCGTTTTTTAGTTAATTACAAGTGAGATATGTAAAAAGAAGGGAAGATTTAAGCGTGAGGTATACCGACTGGATTCCTCTGTTTCTCCGGCAGAACTCCGGCGACAGCAACAGACTCCGGCGTCGTGTGTCTTGCAGCAGCGAGTCTTCAGAAAGCTTGAAAAGGATGTGGGTGACTTCGGTATAAGCTCAGAGGGTTCAGTAAGGCTTAGAAGTGGAGGGTTTGGTTTTCCGGCGAGATACAGAAGTTTTCCGGTAAAGGTGGGGTTTTGAGCGAAAAAGCTTGCAGAGGTTCGAGGGGGTATTTATAGGGCAAGTCGTCGATGAATTTGGTCCGATTTCCGACTTGATTCGTCGGTTAGAATTTCTCCGGCGGTTATAGTTTATGTCGCGAGTTCAGGCGTCGGTTATAACCGATGTGTGTTTAAACGTTTACGTTATAACTGAAAAAGTCGTAAATTATTGGCGAGTTTGCCGGGATTTCCGACGACTGCATTTGGGCGCCGGTTTTTGAATTCGGAAAGACATGTTATGAATTAAATGATTCTAACATTTAACAAGAAACATCAGTGGCGCAGTGGTTTAAGTGTTAAGTGTTAAGTCTGTTGAACCGTGACCCGGCGACTGACCCGGGTTCGAAACCCGGCAGAAACAATTTATTTTTATTTTCTTATTTTTAACAGTTTTTCAAAAACTAATTATATATTCCCATATAATAATTAATTATGTATCGTTTAAAATTATTTTGGGCATTAAATTTGCAACGAAATTTTTAACTGATTGTTCGGTTAATAAACGGAGCGGGTTTGGTAAAATCCGTTTTTTACGGATGTTACACCCCGTATGTTGGGGAGAAGTGGGTCAAAAAGAGATCACGCGCTAGGATGTAGTGGTGAAGACAAATGAAAAGATCGACCTTGTTTGAGCTCGATTGAAAGCGGATCAAGACCGACAAAAATCTTATGCCGATCGTAGAGGACACCCCCATTGAATTCCAAGTGGGAGACCATGTATTATTAAGGGTCTCCCCATGGAAGGGCATAATCAGATTCCGTAAACAAGGGAAGTTAGGCCCTTGGTATATCGGACCTTTCAAAATTCTTGCTCGAGTTGGAAAAGTAGCTTACCAGTTGGAGTTACCATTGACACTGGATGAAATTCACAACACCATCCATGTGTTGCAACTAAAGAAGTGTCTTGCGGATGAAACAACATACATAACCCTTGATGATATTGAAGTAGACGAAAGAATGAATTGTGTGGAAAAACTGGTAGCCATAAAATATTACAAGGTAAAGTACATTCGTAATAAGGGAATTACACAAGCCTTGGTCCAATGGCAACTCCGGAAGGGGTCGAATCTTACGTTGGAATCGAAGAACGAAAATGCAGGAACACTATCTGACTTTATTTAGAATGTAACTAGGTTTCGAAGACGAAACCCTCATTAAGAGGGGTAGACTCGTAATGCGTTAAATTCGAATATGTAACTATTATGTGTTTTTAAAATTATAGCATGATGTGTAGTAATTATAAATAAGTAATCAAATTGATTGTATTAGTCTTTTAGTAGAAAGTATGGAGTTTATGAGCAAATAAATAAACCAATAAAAAGACTAAAAGTGAACAAATGGGATATTTGATTTAATAAAAGAATAAGAAAAAGAAGAACGTTGATGTATGTGTGCGTGTAGCGAGATTGAGAGAGAAAGAGAGAACACTCTCAAGAACCAAATTCACAAATCTAGCAAGTTGTAGATGAAATTGGAGGCAAACCATGTATGGACACTAAATCTTTATCATCGAGACTTAGACTTATTAATCATAAGGTAAGTTGTAATATTTCATTTGGTGAAGTTTTAGTATGAAGAGGAACTTGACATCATCAAATCAGAAAAGACTTTTGATAGTATGATATAAATCAAAGTAGGATTTCTTTTAGAATCACAATATGATTGAATGTATGTGTTGAAATTGTTTTGTTGTTGCAATATGTGAAAACCCTCATATAGGATGAAGTGGCTTATTTTTTACTTAATCATGAAATTGGAGTTGTAGGTTAAATGTTTTTGGTGTTAGTTAAATAACATGAAGCTATGATGATTGAATATGGTTGAATTACCACTATGATGAGTATGAATACTTCGAATTTGATGTTATGTGGAATAGTGGTGTTTAATGTCCTAAAATTGTAATTTTTGGAGTATGTTGAATTGTTCCCACCAAGTGTCCAATGAAATGCTTTGCATGTGAATGTTTCCTTGGATACCTCATGATGATCATGGTTAAAATGTGAGAATTTATGTATGTGGTGATTTGATATCATCTTATTGAATGATATGTTCTTGGAAGATTCATAAAAATCGAAGTATGAATTTGCTAAGTGTAGGAGTAAAAGAAGTATTGAAGGTATAAATTAAGTCATGGTTAATTCAGATTATTGAGTATTAATTAAAAAGTTTGTGGAATGAAGCTGACTCGTTGAAACAGATCAATTGGGTAAAGAAAGATAAATGAGTGGAAGCAAGACATAGAACTTGGATATTGTTGGGTGTATCAAAGTGGCATAATATATGTAGAATGATTTCTTTAGGATGAAGAGAATGAAGTCCAAACAAGTAGGCACTAAGTAATTTTAGTAACTTAACATGCCAAAAGAATGAAAACTTGGAAGAATGACCACTGGTTACCATCCGACATTATTTCATTTCATATTATATAAAGTTTTTCAATATTTCAAGATTTTCCATGGGTTTTAGTGTACGTTAATGGGTTAAAAATACGAATCATACAAAAACTCGGTAACCGTGGGGGCCCACGTGATTACGAAAGTGACGTATTGAACGCATACAAAGCCCAATTACGAGCAAAGCCCATGACATTTCAATGTTTTATTTTTGGAACAGTATGTTATCATAATTTTATCATTTTATGTTATAACACACCCCATAACGTAATCTTAAGTTTTATTTTATTTTGAAATCCCTAAATTTATCAAGAAAATTCACAACGTTGTTTGCGTTAATTCTGTAGATGTCTTTTAAATGTCACTCCTATGGAACTCTAGTCGCTGCATGGCTGCTCAAATAGCCAATGAAATGGTCGCTATTATACCAACATAGTGATCTAAGTCCAACAAGCCCTTCAAGAGCCTACTCCTTTAGCAGCTCCTGTCGATCCAAATCCACCCAAGTGCTCCTAACCTTCCAAATGGTGATGAATCTTTGATCTCACCAGGATCTTTCGGGATCTAGAAAACCATGGTGGCACAAGACGTACCTTGCGAATAATAAAAATATACTATAATGAAACAATATAATTAGTTTTGTGTTGTATAATTTGTGCTTCGTATTTAATTGTTTTTAGGGCAGTTTTCATTGTTTGAAGTTTCCTCCTGCGCTTATTCTCAAGGAATCACAAAACGCAATTCGTGAGTAGATCTTTCCTAATTCTCCTTTCTCATTTAAATACTTTGGAGTATATTATATGTCATAACACATTTATTTATTTCTTCAAGTTTTCATTATTCAAAGACATGCCAAGTTCAACGTGTGATTATGTGTTAGTTGTATTTGTTCATTGTTTGAGCCACTAATTTGTGATTATGTGATAGTTGTATTTGTTTATTGTTTGAGTCACTAATATGTGGTTATGTGTTATTTGTTAGTTGTTTGAGTTACTAACCAATGTCGCTAATCAGGTGTCACTAATCATTATTCAGATGGATCCATCGCTGACTAGATTCCCCACGGCCATGAGCTGTAGTCTAGTATCGCCACCCTATTTTTGATTCGCTCATTGGTGGGCTTAAGTCTCATATTCTGTGTTCAGTAAATTTACAACACTTTACATATTCATGTTTGGTTATTGGTTTCGGTTTATTTATTTGTTGTATGCATTTATCACTTAATTACCGTTGATTTGCATGTCAACATTTATTTATTAAAATAAACAAACAAAAACAGTTTTACATAAAACTTTTAGATGTAGTCACTTAGGGATGATGCCTTAGAGAAATAAACTGAATTGTGTTGCATTACTGATTTATTGTTTGTATTCGTGATTGTTAAATTGAATTATTAATAACATTTAACCTTTAAATATCTTGTCATGAGCTGTGAACAATCAATCATGCTGCGACCACCTATTCGGCTGTTGGTCGGAGTGTGACATGTCTAAGAGCAAATACCAACAAAAGTAAACCATTGACATAACCCAAAACACCTAAAAGGAAATCACCAACAAAAGTAAACCATTGACACAACCCAAAACCCCTAAAAGGAAATCAAACAGAAAATCCTAAGGAAATCATAAACATACCTACTTTGCAAACACCATACATGTGAGTGGTGTTAATTAATGACATATGAAAGAGGCATTGTATTAGCAACCATAATAGGGAGCATAAAAAATAAGCACCTTGACATAACCCTATCAAATAAGCACATCGACATATACGTATCAAATAAGCCCCATGAAAGCAAGATACATGCTCTACAAAGCCAACAAATAGAGTAGTTTCATCTATGAGCATAATGAAAAACATAACTTAACGGGAACAAAAGAAGGATAAATATCCATACTAAATGAACATAAGTTAGACATGAAAATGGTGAAACATAGAGACTAAGAGAGACCTAATACCCATTAAGTATAGTAATGTAATAACAGTAAACAAATAGCTAAAGGATCAGGTATGCATTAATGCATAAAATATAAAAACTTGTATTCTTTGTGGAGATGAATATTCATATTTAATGACCTAAGTTATACATCAAATAGTCAAACATAGAGATCAAGAGCGATGTAATACCCATTTAAGTATAAGTATTGTAATAACAGTAAACAAATAGCTAAAGGATTGGGTATGCATAAATACCTTCTGATGGAAACTCGTATTCTTTATCGGCCGATTGTTGAATGGCTTCACCTTCGCAAAGCATTAGAAAATTTAAAAACTTAATCAACATGTAAAGGAGATTTATATGCATGTGTAGTTACTACCATTAGGCATAATTGTAATGGCAACCATACAAGGGAGCATGAAAAATATGCACCATGACATATGCATATCAATTAAGCAACACAACATATGCCAAATAGTACCAATCATACCCTTACATAATAGTAAAGTATATCCGTAATGCCTACATAAATAAAGCATTATCTTATCCACCACAATAACAATAGACAACATCCATCAATGTCCAATACATAGATTTCAAATAACCACGCCAAGATTGCATAATAACAACACATAATTAAAAGTTAGCCATACTGACCTCTACAAAAATATTATTATGCCAAATAACTACGAGAAATCCAAAAAATGTTAAATTTACAAACCCACAAATAGAGTAGTCCCATCTATGAGCATAACCAAACATATAACTCAACATGAACATAGATGAATATCCATGTTTAATGACTTTGAGGTGAAAATGGTCAAAAATAGAGGTGAGTAGAGATGTAGGACCCATTTAACTATTCGTAATGAAATAATAGTAAACCAATAACTAAGAATTATGTGAGCGTTTATACCTAACTTAGAGAAAGTTTTATCTTTCGACGGTCAATTGTTGAATGATTTCACTGGCGCTAATAATCAGAAGATGAATGTAAACTCAGTGCAGTTACATTAAGTGTATACATAACTAAGCCGTCAACACAATCCAAACACTCAAAACACTCCAAAAAGAAATAAGCATGAAAAGCTAAACAAATCAGAAAAGAACCAAAGTTGTATGCCTGGTAGATTAAGTGTTGAATGAGATGAGTGGCTTTTGAACTACTTTCACATGCGATAAGCATCAAAAGATGCCAAAATTGATACACCTTTAAAGCCAGTACAGGAGTAGGCATCACAATCTCCATTCAGTTCAAATACATTGAGACGATAATAATACTAAACCATCTACACAAACTCAAACCTCTAAAATTAAATCAAACAAAGAAACCTAAAGTAGTCAAAAAGAGCCAACACAACAAACAATCAAACATCAACATAACAACACAAGTAACAAAATTTTAAGTTCGATCGTAAAAAACCATATTGTAACAACATCAAAATTTTGGAATACAAACATCCAAGACAAAAACCAAGAAGATGACAAAACTAACCTACAAAAATGGTACCGAATTATGATGAATAAACTTACGCTAACATCCAATAATGAACACAAAACGAAAGCAACAATGTTCGAACTAAAACACATTACCTTAGAAGACGAGAAGATGGCAAGTCGACGTAGGAAAAGGATAAATTACCATAGGCAAAAATCGATAGAGGTTGAAAAGCAAATAAAAACACTTTACACAAAAAATGAACGTGCGTTGTCCAAAAGAAACTCTTAAGTGACACTTCAAACCTGCATGAACAAAAAATGCCAAAAAAAAAAACGAAGGGCCAAAGTCGATAAATTAATTCACTACCGACATTGATTTTTAGTATACAAAAGAATATTCATTGTGGATAGATTCAAACACCATAGTGTACAAAGAAAATATTACTTGTATGTTAGATTTTCAGAGGAATAGATAGAGATTTTGTTTTCAAAGTTCATGTGAAGTAAGTTGTTTAATAAACTTGTAATACTTAATCTCTTGTGAAGAGTATAAATGTCATCTAACATAAGTGAAATTAAGCTAAAGTTTAAAAAAGAATTGTAAACTTTAAAAGAAATACATATATTGTATCCCACATTGATGAGTGGATATTCATTAAAAAATGCATACAAAAAGACATTTCATCCCATATTGCCAAATTTAATATAGTAATGTAAATATTATCTTTAACACTAGATTGTGTACTGTTAGTTATAATTAATAATCTTTTGTTGCCTTTGTGAACCACTAGTTATAGTTTTTTTTTTCATCTTTCTTGTTTTTGTGTTTTGTTGAATGCACTTCCTTTTCTTTTATTTTTACAAACTGTATACTTTCAACTTTTTTTAAATATCCTTATTATTCTAAGGGTTTATCTACTTTTTGATTATCCAAATCTGTTCATAAATGTATAAGAAAAAGGTACCCAATAAATCAAGTTTTTTTGCAACGGCCAATTATGTAAATTAATAATAAGAGCTCATGAGGAATAAAAACTTACACTTCAATTATGCCAATTTACCAGTCAAGCAACGCCATTGAAAGCGTAGACCAACTAATGTTTGTTAATGTGAGGCTAACTCACTTAGTAAAGACTGTTGCCTCTTAATAGAAGGTCTTAGGTTCAATACCTAGCAAAGAATAGGTTATAATTTATTTGTGTAATTTAAGAGAAGTATGTAAACGTTTACATTCAAACAAAAAAAAAACTAATGTTTCATTGAAATCATTAGCTCAATCTGATGGAACCGTGCCCTTAAAGAAAATCAACCATATGATCAATATCTTGCAATTTTAGCAACAAGAAGTTATTGGCAAAATAATTATTATATAACAATGAAAATTTCAATTGCATATATAAAATCTTGATTTTTTATAATCCTTTGCTTATTCCAATGTAAAATAACACAAATTAGTAACCACTATATTTATTCTTTGATATAACAACCCAGCCACACACCAGCCTTCATTGTTTATTCTCTAAAGTGTGATGAATGGATTTCTAAAAGGATAAACTTTGAAAAGTATTAAATTGATATTTTTGAAAAGGAAGGTATGAAGAGCAGTAAGGAGAGTGAATTTAACTACACCCTTTTTATATTGGTAACAGTCTATGTTTTTTCCTTTTAATAACATAGTAGAGCCACATCTCTCTAACTTGACAGCTAAAATAAAAAATAGAAAACTAGCAATACACGTACTTTACGTCTTCTTAGTTGCATTGCATGCTCTTTATGTTTAAAATTTTCAGTATGTGTCTTTTACGTTTATTTTTTGTTGTAATGCACGTCCTTTATCACAAACCTAGTTAGTTAATTTCTTAGTTAACTTAATTGCATGCCTAACACATAATAGCCAATAAAGTCGTTTTAATTCCCTAACTTGTATAATAGTGCCAAAACAGTTGTTCAAACATAGCAGGTATAACATAACATAACATAATAGTATCAAAACATTTGTTCTCAACTAGGGATGGTAACCAAACCGGAACCCGATGGGAAAACCTGATACCCTAAATATATGAGACAAGTATGGGGTCGGGTATGGGATCAGTTCTGAAAATATGGACGCATATGGGCTTTGATGTTATACCAGTTTACCCGTCCCAATTACCTGATTATATCTACCCGTTTACCTGGGTATATGTGCTCGTTTACCCGATATTAATTTGTTTTTAATTTATAAATGCTTACTGTAGAAATCTATTATATGCTTATTGTAATCTTAATACGATTTTTATCATCAAGCATCTGTATTGGTTTTCTTCTTGCATCAACAATTTTTTTTTTGTAATTTTTATAGTCGAGGATTTAAATAATACCATCTTTATCATGTTAGTAAACATCTTGATATGTGGTTGGTAATAAGCTTTGTAAATTTTTATCGATATATTATGTGATAAAATTGTACACCATTATAGTTTTCTGATTCGAACGTAGGGAGAAAGCCATGGACGTTTTATGTTTCAACTTTCAATTTTAATTTTGTCAATTTGATTTCCTAGGGAGTTCCGCATTTCCAAATTCTAAATTCCTTACAGCTGCACAACCACATATTTGTATCTATATGTTATAAATACAACTTTGTTATCAATACATCATTAAGAGTGACTCTTCACATCCTTAACTTCTCTTTTGTATTTACTTTTATATTAATGTACGGGCCTATAGGTAGAGGCTTTGTATTTCATACTTACACATGAGTAAGATATATGTTTACCATTCTCTCTTTATCTCTATATGTTAATTGGCTAGTTGTTACACAACACGTTATCAGCACGATTTGCTTTTAGAATGGATGATATTAATTTTAAGTGTTGCAAATATTAGTGTACCATAACGCATGTGGCTATCGTATCACGTATGGGGACCTCCACCAAGAACATAACTTTTCGATGGCCATCTACTCAAAATATCAGGTATCCATAATGGCTTTATATACTCTGTTACTACTCAACTATTAATCAACCATATAGATTAATTACTGAAGTCAACAAATATATATTTTATGATAAAATTAAATTAATGGGTTGCGAATAAACTTGTATGATGGTATCCAAAAGTCTTAGTTAATAGATATGATGTTTTTTCTTTTGTGGTAGTAAAAAAAGAAACACAAGGACACCAATATTCTTGAAAACTGTTTACTCTATTCGCTGTAACAAATTTAATAATTAATATAAAATTCATGGACAATTATTTGCATTGAAATTTATGTTAATGTTTTATATCTTTTCTATTCAAGACGTTTTGTTTTCTAATTAAAAGCAAATTAATTAATTATTTCATCTAATAAATACCACACTGAAATATTTTGGTGGACTTTGTTCATATAATATTTGTTTCCTATCTATTTGAAGTATTACAGTAATTTCCTTGATCATATCAGTTATGATTTTAAATTCAAATTTCTCAAGTAAGTATAATATGTAATACAGATAATATGTCATTAGATAACTAGTAAAAATCTCAGTATATTTATATTTTAGTATAGTGCTTCATAATCTGGCATTATCTAAAAGAGTTATGTTTTTAAACATTTACATAATTGGTTAACTTGTTCCTTAGCTATTCTTATATATTTTATCTTATTCTTTGAAAAACAATTTTAATTTGTTTATATTTTTCTTACTAAAAAGGATAAATAAAAGTAAAAATAACTAAGAATTTGCTTATACTTTCAACTCTAATGTTCATAATCATGTTGAAATCTCATAATACTCTAAAGTGGATAAACATTTTGAATCTCTCATAATATTTTATTATTACCTTTTCTTTTGGTTTAAATGTGCAAACACGCTTGAATACACCTAGACAAACCTATTGTATTCAGAGATTGCAAAATTTCGGTTGTTGCGCCAAGTTATTTTAGAAAAATGGAGTGATCTGCAAGTAAGTGTTATTGTCATATATCCATGTCTTTAGTTTTGTGTTTACGATGAGATTTGATTTTTAATAACATGTTTTACATAAAAGTTTTAGCTAAGATTCTAGCTTAACTTTTATATGCATGCATATATAAGTGTATTTTTTATGATTCTAAGATGTATGATTTGACGAAGTCTTACATCGTTTTCAGTTTTGTCTTTATGGTAAAATAAAAAAATCCTTGGATAAGTTGATTAAAATACTTGAAAGATTGTGAACACCTAGTATTATTGATTCATGGATACAAATTATATAATCATTATCTTTTATACATGTTAATCTTCTACCTTTAATCAAGATTTTAACATGTTAATTGGGTTTTATTTGGTTATTATACTGTTGAAAAAAAACTTTGAACATTTTGTATATAAAGGATAAAGCTATAAATTAACTTACAACTTTGCTTGGAAATTAAGATTAAAGATCATACATATTTCATGTCATGCTTTGTATAATCTGGAAAACTTGAAAAGACATAATATTATATGCTATTAGTGAATACTCTAAATCATGGAGATATTTGTATAATTTCAAGTTAGAGTGACAAAACTGTGTATGTGAGATATACTTATGATTGGTTATATCGTGATGAGTTACTAGTAAATACATACTTAATAGAAATGATAGAAGTGATGAATGCATGTTATTCAAAAGGTTGTATTATAAGTCATTTTATGTAATGACATGACATAAAGTTATGCATTATATAATCTAATCTTGTGTATACATTGTGTTCCATATCTTCTAAGTTTAAAAAGAACATCGGAATGACCAAAGCTATGGTATACGATCACAAGTTATAAACATGATTAATTTGTGATCAAGGTTCAGTTTTAAAATATGCACCAAAAGTGTCTATAAAAGCTTGTAAGATTTCGAACCGATAAATCTTAATGATTTGATCATGTAACTTCTTCTCAATTGATATTATGTGATGAGAAAGTTATTTATACATTGTTATATGAAACATATTTTTATTATCAAAACTCAAATATGCTCTTGAAGTAGCAAGATTATTAAAGAAAATAATATAATGTTTGAAATGACCATCATGAAAGTTGTGTGATTATAATACTTTCCCTAGAGTGAATGTAAAGTCGTGTAGTTCTAATTTATTCACTAAAATAAAGGCGACGATGATCAGTGTAAAGGTCACGATCATGATTAAGGAAATTGTAATGATGCCACCAAGAAAGTTGTGTGTTAATGATACTTTCCCTGAAACGGATGTGATGATATACTTATCGACCGGTTTAAAGTTTGTGATCATAGAAATTGAGAAAATCATAATAATGCTCATGTTAACAATGAGTTCAACCATGTTAATAATGTGATGATTATACAATGACCCTTGTAAAGGTTGTGATCATGGTAAATGGGGAAATTGCAATGATCCTCATGTTAATAATGAGTTGACCATGTAATAATGAATCTAGCCACAAGAAGTGGTGCATTAAGAGAGTGAATAACGAGAATAAATATGGGAAATGTATTATAAGATGAAATTTTGAAATAATTATACATTATTCTCTCGTATATACTGTCGTGTATTAGACAACCAAGAGTGCACATATATGGTCATAAACCAAAAGTTTATGGATCATAATTATTTAATTAGTTGGCACGACTGGTTAGACCACACCGAGTATGATGATGTGAAATGTGTTAAAGAACCATATCTTCTTAATAGTTAAACATGTCAGTAGAAATTAATTATTTATAGCTAAAGTAGGGTATAAATCCCTAAATATTCTGGAAATGTTAAAGGATTTATATGTATCCTAACATGAAACCATTTAGTATTTTCAAATCGATGCATCATCTAAATGGTTATCAAGTGTCACACCCCGTATTTCCAACCAAACACCGGTGGGCCCAGGTGGGGAATATCGTGACGTAAGTTGATATCCTCATAGTCATTTAAACAGAGCACAGCAGAAGTCTTGGAGTTTAAATTACTATTACAAACCAAATGTTCAAAGTACGAAAAATAATATACAGACAGCTTGTAATGAAAGATCCACAGGCGGATCGTAAAATGTACAAAAATGTATATCAGACTTTGGGCAGATCTAAGGATTTGCAAGATCCTCTTATATCACTACCGAGCAGCTTCCAGCCTATTTCGTATTGTACCTGCAACTTAGTCTTTTGAAAATACGTCAGCTTTCGCTAGTAAATACACCCGACTGACTCATTTTAAAAATATTTGAAAATGATTTTAAGTGCACAAGGCACAAAATCTTTTATAACTTGGGAAAGTTGACCTTGCAACCTTGTTAACAGATTCACATGTTTGTCCATACATACAGGGCCCAGTAAAAAACCAAGACATGATTAACGTACACACCACTTATGAACTCACGAAAGAATTATCCCCAACAAGTGTGGGTAGTTGCATTTGAGCGTCTATCAGGTGTATGCCTACACCCCGCGCTAAGGTCGTGACCATTATCTAATGTAACGAGCCGAGGATATCCAGGACACGGTAGTTAACCCTGATGTTTAAGTTATCAAACAAAACTGATTAAAACAGAATATGCGGATTTACTAACCACTAATCGGCATTGATTGATCCCATTTCCGACCAAGCGGTAATAATTTACCGTAACCCAAGCCCGTATAGGGGAAATAAGTCAAGAGTATTTACCTGAGCTAGTCTTGATTAATTATGCAATATTTAATATTCTCAGCCGTATTCAAGACGAAATAAGTGAAGATAGCATTTACTGGAAGGCTCTAGTCTGGATTATGGAATAAGCTAACCAATTAAAATGCTATCAATCTTAATTTAAGTCATAGACTTAGACCGACTAGTGTAATGGATCAAAAACGGTACGATACACTAGATTAAGCGATGACCGGATAGAATGTAGTTTAAACCCAACAAGTACTTAAGACTTGTATAATATGGGTAAACAATTAATATTCCTGGAATTTGAGATTAAAATGATAAGGCTAAACCCGTTTCGGTTAATTTTCGTAAACTAGTTACATATACTTAACCGTATGCATATAAGCGATATAGGGTAACCGGATGAGTCATGAACAAGTTCTAAATATCATTATACTTTAAATAAGTTGTAACATCAGTAGAATATCAACTTACATGCCCGAAAAGGTTTTGAAATGAAATTATGCCTCATAAGGGCGTTTTGGTAATTATATGTCATAGAACTTACGTGTATTCTGATGTTATGATCATAAACATTCTGGAAAAATACTTAATTTGTGATATAATATCAGTAAGATAGCACACATAAGTGTGGTTTATGGTTTAAGACCAAACTATGCACCGAAAGGGCATTTTGGTCATTTAAAAATATAGTTTACGATATTAAACAAAAATTAGTTTATGATCAGAATATTAACATCATAATATGTTAATTACATTAACATATCAGTAGGTACTTCATTTGAAAGTTCATTGTTGATTAAAACCATGTTTTATGTAAAAAGGACATTTTAGTCAAATTTTGACATTTTGTGGAACTTGTGCATAAACTCAGATTATGATTATGATAATGTAATAATAAACCTCAGTGGGTTATGCTTTATTGCATTACAATCATAATGTGACCTTAATTCAGAAGTTAACTAATCTAAGTCGGTCAGAATCGAAAGTCAAAGCAGAAGTCAAACTTCACGACTTTCGGTTGCGAACCGACTCTAGGACTGAAATTGACGGATCGAACATGTTCCCACATGTTCTAATAATTATTACTGACTTGTTTAAGTGTCAAAAACATGTTTATAACATATATAAACTCAGATTATAATATTTATGAGATATGACCCGTTTGACTTTTTAAAACATAAACTTTGACCCGTCAATTGGCCTTGAAAATGTGATCTTTAGGAGGTGCCCCTTTAAGGGGTTAATACCTTCCTAATTACGATCACTTAGCCATGTTTATTTCGAACAATGGCTAGACCATAATGGTCTTAACCGAAAGTCAAGGCATTTGTCGAAAATGCTTGACTTTTGGCTATTAAAAGCCTAAAAAAAGAAAAGAACAGAGATGGAGCACTTACAAGTGATCCAAGGGAAACTTAGAACTCAAAGGGAAGCACCCAAATGGTTAGGAACTTCCAAGAGTGTAATAGAGAGAGAAGAAGTGAATGAGCAAACAATGAGGTGAACTAGTGGGCTATTTATAGTGTAAGGAGGTGTGTGAAGATGAAGCCAGGTGTTAGAGGTGTTCTAGGATCATCACAAGTGTCTAGCAAGGTGTCAAGAGCTGCAAGAGTGTGGCATTTTGCAGGGGGTGGCATCTTGAAAGAATTTTGGAGCTTTGACACTTTTAGTCCCTCAAGAATAGTTTTGTGGATTGTCATGAATTGTCCCTTGACTTATATCCAATGACATAATGATACAACTTGGTCTTTTCGTTCAGTAAGAGATGTATTGAAAAAAAGAATAAGAGTAACCGAACATTAACGGGTGTCACACTAGGTGTTCTTACGACTTATAAGCGTTTACTAGCTTAAACTTGAAATATACGAATACTTATGATTTAATGAGTTAAATCACCCAAGCTAGTAAGGTTTAAGGTTGGTGAAGATGTGTGATACTCAAGAATGGTGAATTACAAGATATCACCTTAACCGGGAGTGTCGGGTCGAAAAATGACTTAAAGATGCAAGGAAAAGGTTATAATAAAGTCTAGCGGCCTTAGGGTCATTAGTTGAAAGTTTATATGGTGCAAAACTAAAGTTATAAGGCTTCTCCATAGGCTACGGTCGCCAGACCGTAGCTTACGTTTAGTTAAAATTTCTAACCAGAAAGTCTGGACCGTAAGCTACGGTCCAGGACCGTAGGCTACTGTCAGTTAAAATTTTTTTTTTGATTTTTGGATTCGTTTAAGGAGTTGAGTGGCTAACTTATTTGAGGTATTTATATTTTGTATTTATTTTATTTTTCAAGGGTATATACACATGTCGGTTTATTACCGAACACAAATTTACGAGGTGTTACATCCTCACCCCCTTAAAAGAAATCTCGACCTCGAGATTTTATTAAAAAAGATGGGGGTAATTTTGTCGCATAGTAGACTCATCCTCCCATGTATACTCGGGGCCTCGAACGGCATCCCACTTAACCTTTACAATAGGTATAAACTTCCTTCGGAGCTTTTTAACCTGTCGATCCTCGATCGAAATTGGTTTCTGAGTGAACCTCAGGTTTTTATCAATTTGCACATCTTGATGTGACATTGCTAGCACTCATCGGCTAGACATTTCTTTAAATTAGATACGTGGAACACATCATGGATTCCACTTAGCTCCTAGGCAGCTTGAGCTTGTAAGCTACAGAACCGACACATTCGATTACCTTGAATGGTCCAATATATCTCGGGCTCAACGTGCCCTTCTTTCCGAAACGCATCACACCTTTCTAGGGTGATACCTTCAATAATACTTTGTCCCCTATTTGGAACTTAAGAGGTTTTCGCCTCTTGTTTGCATAACTTTTCTGCCTATCACGGGCAGCTTTGAGACGATCACGGATTTGTATTATCTTATCCGTGGTCTCTAAGACAATCTCAGGTCCAGACAGTTGGGCTTCCCCAACTTCAGCCCAACAAACAGGCGTTCTACATTTTCTCCCATACAAGGCTTCAAAAGGAGCAGCCTTGATGCTTGTATGATAACTATTATTGTAGGAGAATTCTATTAGGGGTAAGTGGTCATCCCAGCTTCCACCTAAATCAATCACACATGCCCTAAGCATGTCTTCCAATGACTGGATAGTACGCTCACTCTGACCATCAGTCTGCGGATGGTAAGCCGTACTAAAATTTAATCGTGTGCCTAACGATTGTTGGAAACTTTTCCAAAAGTGAGACGTGTATTTAGTATCTCTATCAGATACAATAGATACCGGCACACCGTGTAGGGACACAATCTTGTCCACATATAGCTTTGCCAACTTATCAGAATTATAAGTCTCTTTAATTGCAAGAAATGTGCTGACTTAGTCAGCCTGTCCACAATGAACCAAATCGTGTCATTGCCACGTTTGGTCTTATGTAACTAGGTACAAATCCATAGTTACCATTTCCCATTTCCAGGTGGGAATCTCAAGCTGTTGTAGGAGTCCTAACGGTTTCTGTTGTTCGGCTTTAACTTGCGAACACGTCAGACACTTAGCTACAATAGTGGCTATGGATTTCTTCAAACCCATCCACCAATAATTCTTCTTCAGATCTTGATACATCTTGTCACCTCCTGGGTGAACTGAGTATCTCGTATTATGCGCTTCCTGGAGGATTAGATCTCTAAGTCCTCCAAACATTGGAACCTAGATTCTTCCATTGAATCTAAGGATTCCATCCTTTCCAGGCATTAATTGATCAACAGTTCCTCCTAATCCCTCATTAGGAATATTAGCCTCTAATAGGGCTTGCTTTTGTGCATCTAATAACTTCTCATTCAAGCTATTTTTGAGCTCAATGCTCTTAGCATTAATCCTAATGGGCTTAACCCTTTCCTTGCGACTCAAGGCATCAGCAATGACATTTGCCTTGTCGGGATGATAGCGAATCTCGCAGTCATAATATTAAGTGTTTCCATCTAACGACGTTGTCGCATGTTCAATTCTTTCTGATTGAACAGTGTTGGAGGCTCTTATAGTCAGTGTATATAATACACTTTGTGCCATACAAGTAATGTCTCCACAATTTTAGTGCAAATACAACGGCACCCAATTCCAAATCGTGGGTGGTGTAATTTCCTCATGCACTTTTAATTGTTGTGATGCATAGGCAATTACTTTGCCATTTTGCATTAGCACGCATCCCATGCCGGTGTGCGAAGCATCACAATAAACAACAAAATTCTCAATACCCTCAGGTAGAGATAACACAGGAGCATTGCTCAACTTGTGTTTTAGAATTTCAAAAGGTTCCTGTTGTTTTGGACCCCAGTCAAACTTGACATTCTTACGGGTAAAGGTAGTTAAAAGAGTGGGTATCCTCGAAAAGTTCTCAATGAACCTCCTATAATAACCGGCCAATCCTAAGAAACTACGAATCTTCGATGGAGTTTTGGTACTTCCCAATTCATTATAGCTTCAATTTTAGTGGGATCCACTTGGATACCACGCTCACTTACAACATGTCCAAGAAATTGGACTTCTCTAAGCCAAAACTCGCACTTAGAGAACTTAGCATAAAGCTTTTCTTGCCTTAGTAATTCTAGGATGCACCGAAGATGTTTCTCGTGATCAACTTGATTACGAGAGTAGATAAGTATGTCATCTATGAAGACAATGACAAACTTATCTTGGTACGGCTTGCAGACTCTATTCATGAGATCCATGAATGCTGCAGGTGCATTTGTGAGCCCAAAAGGCATCACTAAAAATTCAAAGTGACCATAGCGGGTCCTGAAGGCAGTCTTGGGAACATCCTCACTCCTAACCTTCAATTGATGATATCCTGATCTTAAGTCGATCTTGGAGAAGTAACTAGCCCCTTGAAGTTGGTCAAATAAATCGTCGATCCTGGGCAGAGAATATCTATTCTTAATTGTTAACTTGTTCAGCTCTCGGTAGTCGATGCACATTCGCAATGAACCGTCTTTCTTTTTAACAAAAAGGATAGGAGCTCCCCAAGGCGAGGAACTAGGCATAATAAAACCCTTTTCCAAGAGTTCATCCAATTGAACTCTTAACTCATTCATTTCGGTTGGTGCTAGCCTATATGGAGCTCTAGCTACGGGGGCTGACCCTGGTATAATATCAATCCTGGACTCCACTTGCCTGTTTGGAGGCAGGCTTGGTAATTCTTCTGGGAATACATCAGGATACTCTGAAATGACTGGGAGGTCTTCTACATTTGGCTTAGGCTTGTTTATAATGACTTGTGCCATGTAGATGACATAACCTTTCCCTAGACACTTGGATGCTTTAAATAATGACACTTTGTCTAGCAATCCATAGTGTGAATCTCCAAAGATGGTGAGCATTTCACCAGATGGGGTTTTAATTTCGATGAGTTTCTTATCACAACCAATGCGGGCTTGGTTATGGGATAACCAATCCATGCCTAAGACTACATCGAACCTCGCCAATTTCATTGGCAGAAAAGAGATAGGAATTGAATGATTCTTAATGGATATAGAACATCCATCAAGAATGGAAGATGTTGTTTCTAAGGTTCCGTCGGCAAGTTCTATTTCATAGGTTTTATCTAGAGTTCTTACGGGTAAGTTTAATAGTTTACTAAACTTATGATCAACAAAAGATTTATCTGCACCCGAATAAAAAAGAACTCTAGCAAAAATGTCATTAATGAGAAAAGTACCTGTTATGACATTATTGTCATTAACGGCCTCCTTAGCATTCATCTGGAAGGCACGGGCATTTCCTTTCTTGGCTTCTCCAGGCTTTGCCTCATTAGTTCTGGGATTCTTTGAGCAATTAGGCTTAATATGCCCTTTCTCATTACAACCAAAACAAACGGCATCTTTAAGATTTTTGCACTCGTGGGTCTTATGCCCTTTCCTCTTGCAAATACCACAGGGTTTAATCTGGGGGTCGGTATTGCATTGCCCCCAATGCCTGCGGTTACAGGTTTTGCACAAAGGTCTATCTTCAGACCTGTGCTGGTTCTTCTTGAACCCAAAATTTCCTTTCTTTTTAAACCTTTGGGAGTTATCATCCTCCTGCTTTCTTTTCCCCTCAGTCTCAGATTTGATTAACTTTTGCCTCACTGGATCAAGGGTGAGGGAGAGAGATAGGTCAACAGCAGACCAATAGGTACTAGGCTGAGCAGCCTTTACCATGCCCTTAATCTCGGGCGCTAACCCATTAATAAAACGCGCAATGCGTTTGGTCTCAGGGGTGATTAGATAGGAAACTAACCTAGATAGGGAATTGAAATCGGAGACGTACTTCCAACAATCTAGGTTTTTCATCGAAAGAGACTAGAAATCTATCTCTAATTTCTCCACCTCATGAGGTGGGCGGTACGTTTCCTTAACAAGGTCCGCAAACTTGGTCCATCCCAAGTTATGCAAGTGTACTTTTCCTGTTGACTGGACATGGCCTTCCACCATATTAGGGCATCGCCCTTGAAGGATTGGGATACAAACTTCACTACATCTTTATCAGCACATCCGCTGATAACTATAATAGTTTCCATCTTATCAAGCCATCTCAAGGCTTCTACTGCTCCCCTTTCTCCATTAAAATCTCAGGGCTTGCAGGAGACAAAGTATTTATAGGTACATCCGTCTTTAGAAGAACGGGACTTATCATTGAATTCTAGTTTCTTCGATTCACTCTTCGCATTTGAAGAGTGGACAGAGCTCTCCTTTCGAGCTGATGATGGTGGAATGGATAAAGGTTTGGAGCGAGTAGCGCTCACTTTCTTAAATTTCTCCATGGCCTTTTCCATGGCTTTTCTGACAGTTTCATCAATGCGAGCTTGGAGATCATCATTATTGATGGCTATATTTCAGCTTTGTCAGCACTATTATCACGGCGATTACTTTGCGCCTCATCTGAGTTAGCCATCTCTGATGTTTGGGTACTATATACCAAATTAAATTTTATTTTAGCCATGGTATTAATAACCATATAGGCTATAAAGTTTGGATATATAAATCCATTGCCTATTTGAACTAGTGTGCATGGAATCACAACTCTCAGGCTTAACATTTTACATGAATGTTTTTTATATTTGGCCTAGGTCTCAAGTGGACCATCAAAGGCAATTACAATTTGGACATGGTCCATATATTATTAGACAGTGGATCGTAATGTCACAACTGTCGTTGTCACTAGACAATTATAAATAGCTCATAGGCTTGTCACGAAGGACATTTAAAATATGGCTCAAAGGCCTGTCACTGATGGACATATGATTATGGCACACGAGCCTGTCACTAATGAACATATGATTATGACACACATGCCTGTCACTAATGGACATTAATTATGGCACATTGGCCTGCTACTAATGGACATAAAATATGGCACATTGGCCTCTCACTAATGGACATTAATTATGGCACATTGGCCTATCACTAATGGACAATAAAATATGGCACATTGGCCTGTCACTAATGGACATAAAATATGGCACATTGTCCTGTCACTAATGGACATTAATTATGGCACATTGGCCTGTCACTAATGGACATATAATATGGCACATTGGCGTACTATGGAATAAAAATATGGCATTGGCTAGATCACTAATGGTGTTTGAATCATAGCCCCAAGGCAATACATCACTAATGGATGTTTAATCATAGCCCCAAGGGCAATACATCACTAATGGATGTTTTAAATCATAGCCCCAAGGGCAATACATCACTAATGGATGTTTAATCATAGCCCCAAGGGCAATACATCACTAATGGATGTTTTAAATCATAGCCCCAAGGGCAATACATCACTAATGGATGTTTTAATCATAGCCCCAAGGGCAATACATCACTAATGGATGTTTTATTCATAACCGCACTGGTGATATGAGCCGGGATCAAATTTGATCACATAGGCTATATAAGGTTAGGACGTAGTCCACTATCTTGAAGGCTAGTGTGGTTCCTCAAGTCACACTACCAAGAGTATGAACATTCTTGAATGTTAACATAAGAGTACCTTAATGGTTGATTAATAGTCCCGGTCGCATTGACCTTAACGACTTGGAGGCTTGAACTTAAGTCCACCACCTCTGGATAGAAGGATAACTTCCCTTAACTATCATGATAGAAGACCCCCTTCGTACTTAACTATCATCTATAAATTGGCCAAATGTGTGGTCTGTGCCACTTGGCTAATCAAAACCATTAAGATCTTTTTGGAATTATATCGCAGAGCATAAATTTTGAGTAAAATGGAGACGCTCGTATGAAAGGGATGAGTACATATATATAATTCTAAAATACTTCATTAAATGATAATAGAAAGTAAAATACTTGAAATAAATAAATAAAACTAATTGTCCATGCAAGGACTAAAATAAAAATGCCCACGCAGGGACTAAAGAAATAACAATGTCCACGTAGGGACTAAACATAACAAAAGAAAAGACTTCACTCGTCCTTCTTTCCCTTAACCAACTTGGAGAACTTCTTGAAGAACTTATTCGTCTTCTTCTCCGTCTTCTCCGCTTGTTGTTGCATTTTCTTCATTCGTTCTAAGGCCTCGTTAGTGGCCTCGAGTTACGGCGGAGGTTGTGGTTGTGGCATCATAGGATACTGGTACCCATAAGTTGGATATCCAGTAGGTAGATAGTAGGTGGGAAAGGAGACGGGTAAAGGGGGTTATGCATGACCGCTTGCATATAAGGATCATGTGATAGTGCCTGGTAATTTACCGACGTAGATGGGTTAAAAGGATCATATCCAGTTATATCTGGATATGTAGGAATAGGGTTATTAAAATCTGATGGTGGTGGTTAAACCACTGGTGGTGGTGTCGGTTCCACCACAGGTGAAGCATTGGATGGTCCACCCATTTGTGGATCCTCTTGAATGGTTGGGTAGGGTTTGGGCAAAGGTGGCAGCGATCCCGACCGTTGGCCCGCACGTACCGACATACGTGCTCCTCTTTTTCTCCTTGGTGGCTCAAGTGGAAGTTGGAGTTGGTCCTTGGTACCGACATACGTGGATCCTCTTTTTCTCCATGTGGACATCTTCCTGTATGGGAGGTGGTTGAGAGTGACGGGAAGGAGCATTAGCAGAGGCAAATTGACTCCAATATTGGTCCTACTCATTAGGACCTTGATATGGCGATCCAACATAGGAGTTGGAATCGCTCAAGATTTCAATAGGATGCGCGTTCGATCCTGATGGCGGCATCTCCGGGTTGGAGTCTTCGTCCATTGGGTTCGGTTGGTCCAACTACGGAGGCAAATCTTTGCCTGTTAGGTAAGAGGATAACAAGTTCCAAATTCTGTCTCGGTAGGACATGTATCTCTATTACTATGAATTTCATAAATGTTTTGGTCAGCTGGAGGTGTGTTAAATAGTAATTAGGGTTAAATTCTTCATGGTAAAAGTGTGAATGGGAATGATGGGAATAGTGAGAATGAGAGGAGTGGTGAGAGTGGTAAGAATTTTGGGAATGTGGGGGCGAGTGTCTATGAGAGACAGAGTGTCTCGCTGGTTACCAAGGAGACGAATCTCCTGATTCTTGGTAGGAATATGAGTTGTGAGGTTGTGAAGGGATGCGCCCGGTGGTCCTCCCCTCATTGGACCTTTTCCTCTTCCACTTTGTCCTCTTACTCTTGGCGGCATTTTCCTGTTAAAAATAAAATTTAAAACAATACTAAAAACTTAATAATGAGATGAGTAATCCTAGGTCAAAGCCTAGACTCGGAAGTCTAAGGAATGTGCTTGTGTAAGTTTGAGATTAAACACAAGAAGGCTAGTGTTTAATTATCTCAAATGTTAGCTCTGATACCAACCTGTCACACCCCGTATTTCCAATCAAACACCGGTGGGCCCGGGTGGGGAATATCGTGACGTAAGTTGATATCATCATAGTCATTTAAACACAGCACAACGGAAGTCTTGGAGTTTAAATTACTATTACAAACCAAATGTTCAAAGTACGGAAAATAATATACAGACGGCTTGTAATGAAAGATCCAAGGCGGATCGTAAAATGTACAAAAATGTATATCAGATGTTGGGCAGATCTAAGGATTTGCAAGATCCTCTTATATCACTACCGAGCAGCTTCCAGCCCATTTCGTATTGTACCTGCAACTTAGTCTTTTGAAAATACGTCAGCTTTTGTTGGTAAATACACCTGACTGACTCATTTTGAAAACATTTGAAAATGATTTTAAGTGCACAAGGCACAAAATCTTTTATAACTTGGGAAAGTTGACCTTGCAACCTTGTTAATAGATTCACATGTTTGTCCATACATTACAGGGCCCAGTACAAAAACCGAGACATGATTAACGTAAACACCACTTATGAACTCATGAAAGAGTTATCCCGGGATTGTGTGGGTAGTTGCATTTGAGCGTCTGTCAGGTGTATGCATACACCCCGCACAAAGGTCTTGGCCATTACCTAATGTAATGAGCCGAGGATATTCAGGACACGGTAGTTAACCCCTGATGTTTAAGTTATCAAACAAAACTGATTAAAACAGAATATGCGGATTTACTAGCCACTAATCGGCCTTGATTGATCCCATTTCCGACCAAGCGTAATAATTTACCATAACCCAAGCCCGTATAGGGGAAATAAGTCAAGAGTATTTACCTGAGCTAGTCTTGATTAATAATGCAAGATTTAATATTCTCAGCCGTATTCAAAATGAAATAAATGCAGATAGCATTTACTGGAAGGCTCTAGTCTGGAATATGACATAAGCTAACCAATTAAAATGTTATCGGTCTTAATTTAAGTCATAGACTTAGACCGACTAGCGTAATGGATCAAAAACGGTACGATACGCTAAATTAAGCGATGACCGGATAGAATGTAGTTTAAACCCAACAAGTACTTAAGACTTGTATAATATGGGTAAACAATTAACATTCCTGGAATTTGAGATTAAAATGATAAGGTTAAACACGTTTCGGTTAATTTTCGTAAACTAGTTACATATACTTAATCGTATGCATATAAGAGATATCGGGTAACCGGATGAGTCATGAACAAGTTCTAAATGTCATTATACTTTAAATAAGTTGTAATATCAGTAGGATATCAACTTACATGCCAAAAAGGTTTTGAAACGAAATTATGCCTCATAAGGGCGTTTTGGTAATTATATGTCATAGAACTTGCGTGTATTCTGATTTTATGATCATAAAAATTCTGGAAAAATACATAATTTATGATATAATATCAGTAAGATAACACGCATAAGTGGGTTTACGGTTTAAGACCAAACTATGCACCTGAAGGGCATTTTGGTCATTTAAAAATATAGTTTACGATATTATACTAAAATTAGTTATGATCAGAATATTAACATCATAATATGTTAATTACATTAACATATCAGTAGGTACTTCATTTGCAAGTTCATTGTTGATTAAAACCATGTTTTATGTAAAAATGGCATTTAGTCAAATTTTGACATTTTGCGGAACTTGTGCATAAACTCAGATTATGATTATGATCATGTAATAACCTCAGAGGGTTATGCTTCATTGCATTACGATCATAATGTGACCTTAATTCAGAAGTTAACTAATCTAAGTCGGGTCAGAATCGAAAGTCAAAGTAGAAGTCAAACTTCGCGAACCGACTCTCGGACTGAAATTGACGGATCGAACATGTTTTCTAATAATTATTACCAACTTGTTTAAGTGTCAACAACATGTTTATAACATATAAACTCAGATTATAATATTTATGAAATCTGACCCTTTTGACTTTTTAAAGCATAAACTTTGACATGTCAATTGGCCTAGTAAACGTGATCTTTAGGAGGTGCCCCTTTAAGGGGTTAATACCTTCCTACTTACGATCACTTAGCCATGTTTATTTCGAACAATGGCTGGATCATAATGGTCTTAACCGAAAGTCAAGGCATTTGTCGAAAATGCTTGACTTTTGGCTATTAAAAGCCTATAAAAAGAAAAGAGCAGAGATGGAGCACTTACAAGTGATCCAAGGGAAACTTAGAACTCAAACGAAAGCTCCCAAATGGTCAGGAACTTCCAAGAGTGTAATAGAGAGGAGAAGAAGTGAATGAGCAAAGAATGAGGTGAACTAGTAGGCTATTTATAGTAAGGAGGTGTGTGAAGATGAAGCCAGGTGTTAGAGGTGTTCTAGGATCATCACAAGTGTCTAGCAAGGTGTCAAGAGCTGCAAGAGTGTGGCATTTTGCAGGAGAGGTGGCATCTTGACAAAATTTTGGAGTTTTGACACTTTTAGTCCCTCAAGGATATTTTTGTGGATTGTCATGAATTGTCCCTTGACTTATATCCAATGACATAATGATACAACTTGGTCTTTTGGTTCAATACGAGATGTATTGAAGAAGAATAAGAGTAACCGAACATTAACGGGTGTCACACTATGTGTTCTTACGACTTATAAGCGTTTACTAGCTTAAACGTGAAAGATACGAATACTTATGGTTTAATGAGTTAAATCACCCAAGCTAGTAAGGTTTAAGGTTCAGTGAAGATGTGTGATACTCAAGAATGGTGAATTAGAAGATATCACCTTAACCGGGAGTTTTTCGGGTCGAAAAATGACTTAAATATGCAAGGAAAAGGTTATAATAAAGTCTAGGGGCCTTAAGGTTATTAGTTGAAAGTTTATATGGTGCAAAACTGAAGTTCTAAGGCTTCGCCGTAGGCTTCGGTCGCCAGACTGTAGCTTACGGTTAGTTAAAATTTCTAACCAGAAAGTCGGGACCGTAAGCTACGGTCCAGGACCCGGTAGGCTACTGTTAGTTAAATTTTTTTTATATATTTTTGGATTCGTTTAAGGAGTTGAGTGGCTAACTTATTTGAGGTATTTATATTTTGTATTTATTTTATTTTATTTTTTTATGAGTATATACACGTGTCGGTTTATTACCGAACAAGAATTTTACGAGGTGTTACATCAAGTTCGCAACTTGAAGTACTGATCGTTTATGGCTTAGCTAATAAGATAGCAAACATATTATTCCAGATTGCCACATTTATTTTGCATATAATAATGAATTTGATTCTCATGTTATTAATGATCATTGGCATAAGTGTTATTGTTGAGACGATCACCTAAACATATACAAGTGATTGAAAACCAATTGATCATGAAGCAAAAGCTTCATGCTTATATTTAATTTTACATGTATCCATATCAAGCCAACAAGTTGTCATATTTCTTCCTTGTTATAGTTGGTTTTGGTAAGGAACGTAATCTGTCCCTTCAAAGGTTTTTGGTTATATGGCATGAATATTTAAATTCATCCACCACACGACACAAAGATGGAAACTCTAAAAAGGTTGAGAATATGTTGGGCATAATTAGTTGTCTATGATTAAAAATTTAAAGCCATTAGTAAGAGATTTATTTACGGCTCATTGTTATTCATTTTAGTGAATGAATGTTCCCAACAATCGGGGGAGATAAAAAGCAGTTGCAAAGTGAAAAGTGGAACGAATTATCATGTTATCTTGATCCTCAGACTATAAATTATGAACCAGAAGTTCAAAAGATAATTCATTTACTAATAAAAATAATAAATTATCAGACGAGTTCACTGACCTAAATATAGTGATTAAGTTAATTGTCCTAGAAGGACAAACCATATATTAGTAATGAGTTTCTTGCAAGCCTGAAGCATGGTAGACTAGTTGATTCCAAAAAAAAATTACTCGAAAAAATTTGGAGCAAGTAATGAAGAAGATGATAAAGTAGAGACTATAGTGAAAAGGTCTCCTGAATAGACATTAGACATGATGGTTCCAGAAGAACCTTAGGTAACTGAAAATAAAGAGCTCTTAGTAAAATAGATCATGTCTAGAAATGTTTTGGAATCGAAATTAGAACGACGTCGTTATACTTTTGTATATCATGTAGCGCTTTAAATAATTAAATGATGAGGATCAAAATTTAAGATTTGCATATGAATTAATACATACATCTAAATGATTGGCCAAAAGCGGAAAAAACGCAAATAAGGCAGAGTTGAATTCTCTAATAAAATGGAAAGTTTTTCGGACCAACAGTCCATACAACTGAATTTCTTGGATACAAATAGGTCATTATGTGAATCATGTGAATATCAAATTAAATGAGATAAGGCAGTATTGGTGCCACGATATTTTTGCAAAAACCCATGATTATGAAGAGACGCATTCTGAAGTGGTGGATGCAATGACTTTCTAATATTATATTCATCTGGTAATACAAAGAGAGAATTGTAATGCATCTTATGGATGTTGTGTATCATTTGATATTGAAATTTACATGAAGCTCCATGATGGATTTATATTATCCAAATCATGTAAAGTAAGGTCTTGAGAACACTATGATTGTTATATGCATATTAAAATTTGATTACTTTGTGATTATTTAATATGCTGATTATAATTGGAACTCTTGAGGAGTTTCCTAAAGCAGTTGGGTGCTTAAAGTAATCTCAGACATCGTAGGATGTAATTTTGTTCACCAATATATACGCAATGAATAACTAGAACTTGGTGATCATGATATCCTAATGTATAAGAATGGTACAATGTTCATTGGAAGTGTTTTTGATGTTATCGATGTTCCAATTGATTTGCTAAATGATAAATTTTATGTACCAAACTCTTAAAGAGTGAATGCACATGCATAATTGGTCAAGATGGAAAAAGTCCATGATGGATTGATGATGATGGAAGCATTAATATCAATACTCAAGAGTGTTACTACAAAGTTAACAAAATGTGTAAGGATTAAGATAGTTGGGTTGAGTGTTTTATAACTCATGTGATATTGTGATAACGAGGGATATAATTTTGATTAAGTTAGCCATTCTTTTATCAAAATTTCACTTCTAAGGTTTGCTATAATCACAGTTTATAGTGATGATCTACACATCATCGAGAGAAACTGTCGAGCTTTCAAAGAGAAAATTTTTTGAAAGACCTTGACTCAATGTAATTATTTCTCGACTTGTAGCTCGAGTATATGTGTAATGATATTTTTATCAATCTATCAAAGTACATTTAGAAGTTGTTGTGACATTTTACTATGAACAAAGCTCATCTTTAAAGAACGTTAAATTTTGTTCATGACATGATACAGAAAAAGAAACCTTATCATCTCCAATTAAATAAATTGAAAAGTTTGGTCGAGAAGTACCATAGTTAAGTGCAATAGGTGCATTAATATTTCTTGTTACCCATGCATGATTATAAATACTTTATTTGAATATATTGACGTAATTTAACAAGTTGAAATTAGTTAAAACAAACTACTTTGATACATCTAAGGTATAAAATATTATTTTACTAACCAATCAAAACAAGTTGGTTAGCCTTGTTGATGCAGGGAATGTAACACAACACGGTTGTTGAACTTGTCGTACGTATATATGAGAGGAGGCAGTAGAAGTCTAACATGAAACTCATGCATCATTGCTTAGTTTAAATAATTGCACATAAGGAGATCAAGCAACAATTCATTGACTACCAAGTTTTGAGAAACTTTCAAAGACGATCGACATTGTCACTTAAAAGATACATATTAAAATGAGGGGGAGTAATATACACGTTATTTGTTCCTCTTCACTAAGTTTTCTGCTATCAGGTTTTCTTAATAAGGTTCTTAACGAGTAAACAAATCTGATCCAGAAGTATTAGGAGGAGAAAATACGCGCTACACTCTTTTACCCTTAGCTATGGTTTTATCCCACTGGGTTTTCCTAGTAAGGTTTTTAATGAGGTAGCATCGCTAAGCGTATTAGAAGAATACTATAATATTTCATCATGTGGATAGTCAATGGGCAGTGTTATGAATACATCATTAAGAGTGACTCTCCACATCCTTAACTCCTCTTTTGTATTTACTCTTATATTAATATACGGGCCTATAGGTAGAGGCTTTGTATTTCATACTTACACATGAGTAAGATATATGTTTACCATTCTCTCTTTATCTCTATATGTTAATAGGCTAGCTGTTACACAACAAAATTTTATTTACTTCATAAGAATCATAAGTGCTTTTGCATTAGTTACTCATTAGTGTTGGGATATGCCTGAAACTCGAAACCCACGAGCATACCCGAAACCCGCGGGCATACCCGATACCTAATGGATAATTACCCGATAGATACCCAACAAGTTTTGGGCTATGTATGGGATAAATTTTTATAAACAAGTATGGGGTTGGAAATAGCCATATCCGTCAATTTGCCATCCCTATTTCCAACTTGTATGCTTGGTGTACCCAAGTCTTTCCTAACTCAACCTGATGCAAATATATTGTATAGAATTATATGTAATCATGTTTCCAACCTTTAGACCATGAGGTAACCCAACTTCTTCTTGATTAGCTCCAACTCATAAATATCAAACCTAGCAGTATCCAATAAATCAACCAAGCTTATCACACCAATCTTGTATGTACTGCCTAGGGATGAAGTGAAATAGCCACCATGATGCAAATTTATGAAGAATACGATTGGGTACGTCGTTGCATTAATAAATCAAAGCTGATGTCAAATGTCATCGTCTACGAAAAAGAAGAACGTAACCTGGGTACATGACGTACCATCAATTATACATATTTATAATATGTAATATGAAATTACCCTCATTTATAAGTACTTTTGAAACAATTTATGAAGGAAACACTACCTAGATCGGTCCTTTTAAGTTTTTGTAAGAATTGAAGGTCCAAGATAAAAAAGAAGCAGAAAACAATGAAAACTGAACGAAAAATACAAAGTATTCAAGAAGCACCCCCGTGCACAACATGACCTACTGCCATGCTTATCGACTCAGCCCATCTTTTGAAAGATTAGCAAGAATCTGAACAGCGTGGTGGTGCAAGAAAGAAAAAGTGTTGTGCACACCCGTGCCTTCATAACAGACAAATCGGATAAGATAAAAGCAAAAAACTAGAAGTACACATGTTGTTGCCCCGGTCGAGACGCCTCACCAGCACGACCATTCATGGGTAGGCACGACCATTCATAGGTAGGCACGCCCGTGCCTAAGTATTCCTGGGAGACAGAAATGACAAGATCTAGAAGCTTCTAACGGATAAAGGGACACGCCCAGGCGTGCCACTTTTTGCACACCCGTGCTCACTTGCCCTCGACTAGGATATAAATAAAGGCCTTATTTACAGATTTGAGGCATGTCCTTCTTCGCTTTTTTGTTCCCTTGTTTACTACAGCCTCAAGGCGGATAGACTTGTGCCTTCATGGACTTGTTCTCTCTTCCTTGAAGGCTCTAGTCACTTGAAGAAAATGTGGATGATCCATAGAGCTTGGCTAATCAATAATCAGGTACGTCATAAGCATGATGCTTCTTATGCCTGACCTCTTTGCACTGTAACAAAAAAAAGGTAAATAATGTGCACTGCAACTTTTAAACATAAAGAACATATTGTGCAATTTAAGATAAATGTAAAGAACGTGTACTATAATTTTGTCTTAAAAATACCATGAAATTCAACACCAATCCTATAATCTCTTAATCCGTTACTTGTTAACGTCAAAAAATTCATAAATCTAAAACTTGAATGCTTGATATAATTATGGTTGTATAGACCTAATTAAGAAGCTTCTAAGCAACCATATATTATAGTGGATTATTCTTTAGTTAGTGGACAGTTAATTATTACAATTGGAATTTAATAACTTGTGCTAAATCCATTTTAGTAATTGTATGTGTACGCACGTACATCATGAAGTAGCTTAACAAAATCGGATGAAGTACCTACTAGCGGTGAAGGTAAAATATTTAATTAAATAAAAATATTTTAATTTATACTAGTAATTAAAATATCATCCACACTTCGTGACGGGGTTTTCATAATTTTCTTAGATTTACTTGTGTGTGAACAGAAGTTAAGAATAAAGTATGCAACAAATAAGTTGTTGCAAAATTGATAGTAATAAAAATAGATAAGAAGATCCGTATCCGTATGGATTCAGCAAACCTATCATTGCAAGATTATTTAAAGTTTCACAATTAAACAAAAAAAACTTTGGCAACTTAGGACCCGAATGACTTTGCAATTTTGATATCTTCAGCAATAAGTTGTTCAAATTTATACTTAGAAAGACCTTGTTAAGCTTAATAAGAAGATTTTAAATTAAAGTTTTTTTTCTTAAAAGATAATAATTGTAAACTTTTATGGTTAAATTGTAAAATACAAAATTTTAGTGTTCAAAATGAGAAAAACTAAAAAAATAATTGTAGCAAGATATTAATTAGAATTTTCTCTTAAAAGATAATAAATGTAAACTTTTACTGTAAAATTGTAAATGTAATACTTTAGTGGTCAAAATAAAACTAAAAAAAGACAATTGTAGTCAACAACTTCAACTTTTATATATATAATATTAACTGTAGCCAAATACTTTAGTGGTAATAAATGTAAACTTTTATGGTGAAGTTGCGGTGCGAATACATCGTAAATGTCAAATGTATTTCTTCAAACGTTATTTGATGCGTTAACCATAGGAAAATGTGTGTCTCTATGTATATAATTGAACTCAATGTAACATATATAAGTATTGCGATTGGATCAAAATGTAAAGTAATTCGAATTTATACCATACAATCATAATATATTATATGTGACCCGACTAACTCAAATTTATACCATCAAGTCAACACATATCATATACGACCCAACTCATGCGTAGGTAACATACAAAATAAAGCCCGAAAGCGTACATCAAATTATGTCGAAATGTAGACAAACTCGAATATTGTACGGACTATGTGGCGTGATTATGTATAGATTCTTATCGACCTTTTATGTTAAAACGTAGACCAAATCGAATTAAATCGACGAATAGAAATTAATGAACCTAACCCGATACAGTGTACGGGCTATAACAAAAGAAATAGAAAACTAAAAGAATGTAGTCGTGACATGCCGAAAGCTCGATTTATTGTTTTTTTTAGTTTTCTTAGAACGTAGAGAGGGAAAACCATTATATAAAATATTATAAACTTGAATTACGACCGGTCGCAATGCAGCGAGGGCGTAAAATCATGCCAAATAGCACCAATGCCACACCAATTCTAAAGTTACGGGTGTTAATGCGAAAAAAATATACTGCAACGTAAAATAAAGAAAATAAAAATTAAGTTGATTTAGGACCTAAAACATAAAACATAGAAAATAAAATTAAGTCGATTTAGGACATGCGCGTTGTAACGAGCCTATCAAACGGGGAAAATAGATGACGCAAAAATGTTGAACCACAGACGCACGTTGACCCGTGTTAACTTGCAAAATCTAGTATGAAGTTTAAAAGAAAACATAACAAAATTTAAACCACACACGCATGTTACGCCGTGTTAACTCACCAAATTTAAAACAAAACATAAAACGAAAAATATACGAAATATGAAAAGTATGGGAACTAAAGTTGAAAGTAAAAAACGTTGTCAGGTTAAATTGGAAAATATGAAAACCTTTGGGTTAAAAGTAAAAGTCTATTTGGGTTAAAAGTGTAATATCAATATTTTGTTTTAAATTCCCAAAACATGAGTACAACACCTATATGCATAATTATGGTACTAATTTATACTTTGTTAATTGTTAGTTGATTTAAATAGAGTTAAATAGTTTTAAAAAATAAGACAAAAGTGCACATATTAAAGGAAATTTAGAAAAAGAAGAATTGAGAAATGGTTGATAAAAATATAATCGTAAAACAAGGTTTTTTATTAAGTTTACGAATCGTAGAGTACCTTTATTAAAATCTAGGAGTAGAAACGTTTGTCCACTAATAGCAAATGGTCACTATTCCCCAAGGTTGGTTCGCCATGGTTGCAAGGGAAAAAGGCTTAAAGATGAAATACTAACATGAATAAAAGTAGAGGGAGTAATCATGTATACTACTAAAGTTAAAGCAGAGGGACTAAACACGCAACGCGCGTTGCTGTGTTGTTCTTTACATTTAATTTTTTGCATTTTTCATTATCGATTTAGTGTATTATGGTGAGGTACGGTACATCCAAAATTCGTTAAAGTTTGTAAAATGTAAAAAAACCAAAGAAAAATCAGGAAAATAAATACTCGATTAAACTTTGAGAACTATAAAGTAAATTCTAAAGTTTAAGGGTAGTTAACAGTCTTAGTAAAACACTCCTAGTTTAGTGGAAAAACAAAACAAAGCGATTTGTAACAGAGGGAATTTGAACCCGGGTTGGGCGGGTTAATAGCTGAGCCATTTACCACCACACCACTTGCTTTGTTTGTGTTCAATTTGTTTCCAAACCTATATATATTAACTCTGCATTTGAGGAAAACAAAAAATACCTTTAGTGGAGCCAGCTGCCTTACTCCACCAATAGCATAGTGCCAGGCAAGTGCCTAGCACTATTCCTGCTCATGAAGTTTGTAGTTATAGTAAATTTGTTTCCACTTCTATAATCTGCAACAGTTTATGAGTTGCACTATTATAACTTTCAAATGCGGTGTTCAGTTTTAATAAAAAAAGAGTTGATTAGGGTATGGGGTATGAGGTGGTGGATTGGTTCATGGATTGTCACACGTGACATGATTCTCGTGGTACAGCGTCTCCCTTTCTAAATCATGGTGGTTCGCAAACCATGATAACAATGACTTTCTTTCAATTAATTAGGGGATTTTGATTAGTGGGGGCGGATAGCGGATGATAGTGCATGACCCATACCATATAGGGTGGTAGATTAGGTTGGTGGATGAGGGTGGGGTAAAATAGCGATGACATGGAGGATGATAGCGGCCATTTAGATCAACACCACATAGCATTAGACTTCTTGAGTGTTTTTACCATCAACCTTGGTGTAAGGGAGGAGGGGGCGCCTACTGGGAAGCCAGGATTGGTCATGGAACACCCCCACAAGCATGGTGGGTTCCTTTGATTGGTTAATTTGTTAATTCATGATCATAGAATTCTACTCTCTTATTTTCTTTCTCTCTCTCCCCCTCTCTCTCTCACACACAGACACATGCAAAAATGAGGTGGGTTCAACTCAGCGCCAGTGAAGAGGAGGGGCTATGTGGGCGACCATCAAGGGCCCGCTCTTCTCCGGGGCTTGCAATTTTTAATAATTTTTATATGATAAATTTTACATGTATTTTAAGCTTTATATAAGATGGGTGACTTATCCACCCTACATGTGTGACACCGAACATTTAGCCATTAAGAGGGAACTAGTCTTAAGCCCCCGCATCGTGTAGAATCCGACAAAATCAGATGTGTGAAATCCGACCCGTATTGCAGAAATTGGACCCTTGTTTGAACAAGTAAAGACAAGAATCTCTAATAATTTTTGTAATTTTAAATGGTTTAGTATTTTATTAAACGTCATGTTTCGTGCTGGATTAAAACCGAACTAAAACGTTAATTTTTTAAAGCAACCTGATTAAGTCGGTTAGAAGTATATAAGAGACGCTTTAACGAAGTTAAGGTAGTTAAAAACAAAAAAAAGTTATAATTTATAAGGAGTGTTTTTGTAATTATGGAAACTATGTAATAAAGTAAATCAACTAATCCATTAGTTGTTATATGAGAAGTTAGGTTAAAGAGTTAGTTAGTCTTATAAAAGCAACACTTTAACAAAGTTAATGTAATGAGATAATCAAGTTTGCACGTATATCAATAGTAGGGACCAAAGTGTTATTTACTAGACTTCCTAGTTATAGGGAGTGTAAAGTGCAAGGGCCTGTATGTAAATTTAAGAAACTATTTATGAAAAAAGTATAAAAACGGACTGACCCGGGAGTCAAACTCAGGTCACCACTGACACCAAGCTCATAATCAATCGATTGAGCTACTAGTCACTTGTTATTCGAAGCTCATACCTTTGCTTATATAACAAACTGTAGGGGAGTAGATTCGAACACGTGTTCCCAACCGTAGTACATATAAGACAAACACACATAACCACTGCACCACTTGTTTTTATTGAGAAATCAGGTCTGTCAATTATTAATACAAACCCGGACTCTCAATCTAAAACCCTTTCTCCTTCGGTGTGAAATCTAGTTGCACGACCCGGGCATTATTAAACCCATCCCAACTCTTCATTATCCATTACTTAACGATTTAACTTTGTTCCACTCCTAAATGAATACTGAAAAAGGATAAATAAATCTCATGCATCCAATCGTTCATTTACCACCTCTAATCAATTGAATTAAAATCAAGTTTTATCACCATTAAAGAGTTTGAAGAACACAAATGGGTTTCATACTATACGTCGCAACTAGGCCATAAAGATTTTATCACTTAACTCTTATCAAACCAAGTAACACCGCAGTGAAATTTCTTTATTTCATCAACTATATTTTGTGAATTTGATCGAAGAACATTTTAGGGCTCCAAACTTCAAGTGAAGATATCTCCCTCAATTCTCAACCTTTTTAGGTGATTCCAAAGCCTAATATTATCTATTTTTCATCCTTTACAAAAGCCCTCTATCCATTTAAGTGACTTAAGGCTAATTTATCCGAATTTAATTTTAGTCGAAATTAGGATTCTTCGTTCATATAATTTGGGGCTTTTAGGTTTATACTTGTGTTTTGATGAAATTGAACGTAGAATACTGTTACGTACCATGTTTGAATAATTTGGGTATTTTTTTGGGAATTTTAGACAACATTGGTTTTTATTATGAATTATACGTTTATATTATTTATTTAATCAATAAAAATACAAAAAATATACAAATCAAATTCCATAAATATTGTCACTAATTTTTATAGATTATACAAATTTTATAGAACTTTTATAAAACTTTTCTGTAATTTTTGGGAATCTATAAATTTAAATTGGGTTTATTATGGTTTACATATATTCTAATCACTTAAAAATACTAGATTATCATAAAAAGATTATCACGAATATTTTTTTAATCCTTACTGATTATATAATTGCTATAGAATTTTTATTGATTATTTCTATAATTTTTGGTAACAATTATGTAATTAAAGAATTGGTGAAATTGTTATACAAATAATTCCATTAAAAAAATTCTTATTTTTAAATTAAAATATGTAAAAATAATTAAATCTATTATATATTATAATTAGATGAGTTTAATGAACTTATTTAGTTAATGGCTTTCTCAAATATTTGAAAACCATTAAAATGTTAATTTCATGATTTTTGCCATTTTAATAAATTCCATAATCATATAATTATTGATTTGGTTATTTTGGTTGAGTAGATATAATTTGATATGATTGCAAGCACCAAATAGGAGAACCCAACTTCCTAAAATCATTAGGCTATCCTTTTGTTTATTTACTGTGTGGTTATTGTTTAGATATAAATCATTCATTTTTGTGCGGTGTATTATCGTTGATCAATTCTTCGTAACCTGTGAGTAGATCTATTACTCCCCATGTTTGTCATCAAATATTTTTGGGGTGTATCATGTGTCATGTTTTAAATGTTTCAAGTTAAATCTTCAACATGCAAATCAATATGTCCTTATGTGTTGTGTTTCTTATTTCTAGTATCTATTGTTCTCTATTTCTAGTTTCTATGGTGTCTCATATCTATTGTTGCATATATGTGTGTCTATGTCTTTACTCGCGTTGTGTCGTAGGTTTCGCGTGGATCCACCTGGCTAACTAGGTTCCTCACGGCCATGGGTTGTAGCCTAGTATCGCCACAAGTATTAGATTCGCTTTTGAGGGTTGAGTCTAATGCATGCTATAGTCATTGAGTCTTACTGTTTTCTATTGTGATTATGGTGACTTGTTGATTGTTGTTGTGGTTGTGATGACTATGGACGTTATATATATATATATATATATATATATATATATATAAGAATTATAAGTAAAATAAATCAAATAATAATGCAAAACGTTTTATTTAAAATTTTGGATCTATTCACCCATATTATGTTGGCCAAAAACCTTTTTACGCATGGTACAGATACATGACTTGAGAGAGGTTGAAGTTAAAGACACGTAGAATGTGCCTGAGCAATAAATTGGACCTTTGTTCATAGTATTTAACTTTTGAATAATGTATGAAATATGTTAAACGTTTTCTATGATTATGTGTGACAAATTCAATTTGGTGACTTTAAATGTCTAAAGTTATGATAGTGTCATAAGCTATGGCCTCCGCTGCGGGTCGGGGTGGACACATTGAAGGTCGGGAGCGTCAAACCGTGCTACCAGAGTAGGACGGAGGGAGGCGTAAATGGTGTTAACTGAACGAAGACCAAAACCAGGAAAAACGTAAAACAAAAATAAGAATTTATAACACCAAGTGATAAGATAAACTGAAAACATACATAAAAATAAAGACAAAAACAAATTATATTTGACTTGGCATATTAAAGGATTTTTTTACTTCCAAACGTAAACCAACTTGTATTTATACCGACATGTACATAAAAGAAACGATGTAAAAATCCATGGAGTAAAATGACATTTATAAAGTTTTTTAAATGTTGACGGGCTGTAAGTGTCAATACTGAAAGTTGAGGTACACAAAAAGACAAAACCCAAAAAGAAAGAAACAAACAAAAAAACCATAAATGACAAACTAGAAGCACTATCCAGCAGTATGTTTAGAACTAGTAAGAGTACACGTGATATGCAGCGGGATTAAGCTTTGTGTCAGTTTGATTTTACAGGGCACCGACACTCGGTATAACAACCGAAAGAAATATGCTTAATAGGTGATGCGTGGTTGAAACCCGGTGTTTAATCATATGTAAGTTTATGTTTTTACATAACTTTGGATTTCGAATTGCCTACTTTAATAGAGTTTGTGTTTTGTAGGTCTAAAGGAGTTTATAGAGCCATTCGGAAGCTTTATGGAGTATCGGGAGGTGATCGGGATCAACCAGGTGCAAGAACCGAACAAAAATAGGAGTTGGAGTTGCATATGGCGTCGCCGACGCGCTGCGTCGCTTGGAAATGGTCGTAAGCAGTAGCGTAAGGCGTCAGAGTAAACGTGAATTAGGAGAGGGTATCGCTGGCACCCCCTAGTTTGTTGTTGTGCGTTTGGTTTTTGGTTTGTTTTGATGAATTTTGAATGGGTTTTGAAGGGGTTACTTTTTGAGCATATTATCACATCTTAGAGCCATCTTTCATCATCTCCTTCACATCTAACTTTTCTCTAACCTCTCTAACCCTAATCTATTCCCTATCATCTTTAACCCTCACCCATTCCACCATCATCATACACCATCATCCACCCATCCATACTCACCATCTATACCCTAACCCTAATTTTATTCATTCGTCCAAGACTCGAGATCATGGCTCGGTGTTCGTATTCGTCATCTAGTGTTCATGATGCATTAACTATGAGCGACTAGTCTTTTCAGGTTTCACCACGGTATAGATTTTTGTAAGATATTCTAGGGTTTAAAACTTTTGTATTTGATTTGATTTCGTGGCAAGTTGGTTAGTATTTTAAACCTTTGATAATTGTCTTGCATTTATTTCAAAATCGTAAATTGTCGAGTGATGATAAAATTTGACTTTGCGGCATGGTTATGTGCAATTATGCCATATCTTAGGTTAGGATTTACATGTTCTTGGTAAAGAAGTGCACTGCGGTCTGTTCCTGTAACATTGATAGCTTTTGACACCTAAGCCATGTGACACAAACTTTGTTAATCACTAAATTCAACTGAATCAAGTTAAAACATGTAGGAACCGTAAGTCCTACAATTATCGAACCGGGTGTGCAACTTGTTTCGAAATTATTGTTTTCAACCACTTAGTTAAGTTTTGCAATCCTAGTTAATAAACCATTGTCTTAGATAATAGCAATTTATCGGCTCACTCTAACTTCTCTTTAAATCAAACAAAGAAACAAAGAAAATTAGCAAGTGACGTGGGTGAGCGTGGTTATAATTTTAGTTATATTTTAAGCATATTTTACTCGTGGATCAAGCTTGAAATTTATGAAACATGATACAATTCTACCACTCTACACACGTTAAGGCAAGTGCACCTATCGTAGACGTAGTATAGTGATGGTAAGGTACTGAGGTCATCCAAGGACATAAGAGCTTTTAATACCGGCTTATCTTTAACGTTTAATCTAACCAAATTTTGATAAAAGTTTTGAAAGTTTTAAAAGATAAAAACTAAATGTAAGAACGTAAATAGGTAAATAAAAATGAATAGACAAGAAAGAATCACTTGGTTTCGACTCCTCTTTTAAATATCCTTTGATGATTTCCGCACTTTAGGCATTTTAAGAGATTATCTTAGTTATAGTCGTAGGTCCTCTTGTGAAGGCGACATTACCCTCAACCTATTGGTCTGAGTCAGCAAAGATACAGTCCCGCAAGGTCGGAATATTGAAAGATAATTAAGTAAGTTATTAATGGGAAAAGTGGTAGGCCCCTCTTGTGAAGGCGACGTTACCCTCGGTCATATTGGTCTGAGTTAGCAGAGATACAGTCCTGCAAGGCAGGATAAAGTTTTAATAGTAGTTTATTTATAAGGGGTTCAAGCCGTTCTTACTTCCTCCGATTTGATGCTATCTGCCTCAAGGGAAATCCTGATAAGCTTAAACCAAGTCCTCGCAGGATCTATACACTGAACGAGACATGAACTTTACCCAAACACCCTTCTAACCCCCTTCCAGGTAGTTAACGCGCTTTATGTAGAGCATAAAGACACCAATGAGTGAATCAACGAAACATGAAATTTTTTAAATAAAGTTCACTTTCAATGTAAAAAACTAGTTATTATAGTCATTAAGACATACCTAAATAAAAAGTTGCCAAAGGATGGAAATCAAAAGTAATACATAAAAGATTTGTCTTCACCAAGTGATGTAAGAGATTTATCCAAGCATGGCCTTTATATGACTAGAACTCTTACGGTCAATCTTGGATCCCGAGACTACTACACACTCTAAAAGATGAAAGATAGATGATAGTGGTGGGTGTTGGTGTTGTAGTGGTGATGAACTGATGGCAAGTGTGAGAGAAGTGGTTTACTAAGGGATGTCTTTCTCCAAAGCCAAGCACCTCTATTTATAGATGAAAACAGAAGGCGACCACGGCCCCATGCCCACCTAGCACGGCCCCGTGGTGGACTTTTTCTCTCCCCTCATTAACTGCAGATGTCAGGTCTTTGTACCAACACGCCCCATGATGACAGAGCACGGCCCCGTGGTCGGTGTACTTGTTGTACTATCTCAGTTTATGTGAATCTTAGAGTTGACCACGGCCCGTGTTGAGCTGGCACGACCCCGTGTTGGTTGTCTTTTGTTGTTGTCTTTTTCTGTAGAGAATCTTGACTAGGCATGAACCCATGCCTGGTGGGCATGGCCCCGTGCCTGAGCTTCTGTCTTTGTTATTTTTGTTGTTTTGGATATGATTAGGGGGGTCGGCATGTCGTGTCAATCCTTCTTCTTAGTATTTGTGTTGGTTTACGCTGTTAATTAGTTCCTTTCATTCGTTTAAGCTCTTTTGATCCTATAATTTAAAAGTAAATAAAGAAACATGCTTTTTCCAACATTAGTACCAAAAAATGGTTGATTTTATGCCTTGTTTTATGTAATTTATGTCTTGCATTTTGCACATATTAGCAAGATTCATAATTATTTTGTACACTTGTTTGTAAATAGTTTAGACAATCGAACAAGTAGTGCAAGACTGACCACATGATCTTCGTGGATATAATACCCGACTTACCCTAGCTCCTATGTTAACTAGGTTTTTGACTGATCAAGGCGACACGATCTGTCAAAATAGAGTCGTTGCCGGGGAGCTAGCGTGCTTAGTATTGCATTGCTTGTTCGATTTGTTTACTTTTTTTATTTGTTTAAGTTTTTAATTTTATTCCTTTTATCTATTTGATTTTACTTTGGGTAGTTGAGTTTTGTTTATATAGGTACATGTTTTGCAAGCACCTAATTTCACCATGAATTGGGTAGATGATGACCCATGTGAGTGTTGTGGGAGCCAAGACCATCTATTGCATGAATGCCTATTGTTACAGGAGAAAGTTTAGGCATACAAGGAATGAGAATACCACCTCAACAGGACATACGGATATGGGAGGGCGGATTATGAAGATCTCAAAGATCCATCCTCATATTATCCATACGTTAAACTACTGTCACCACCAAATTATCAAGAATACTACTATTCAGAGATGGATTACCATTATGAGAAAGAGCGGGATTACAACAACTATGAACCCAAAATGCCAGATTTCCCAAGTTACCGGGACGAGTATGACGACTACTATCATGAATACCCTTAGCAGGCATACGAGGATCTTCAAGATTCAGTAACCTCTAAGCTTGATGCAATCATAGACATGATGGTAGAAACGAAAAAGAAAGATAAACTAAGAGATAAATAATTTGAGACTTGGGTTGGTCAACTAGCTGAGGAAATTGCCAAATGTCAACGAGACCAAGAAATGTTGACTGATGGCACCATAGCTAACGGTGATGTCAAAGAGGTTATAGATCTTCCGGAACAAGAAAGTGAATGCTTAAACCAAACTGAAGACATAACACCGGAAAATGAGTCAGAGATGAAAAAACCCCAAGTTCATCCCTACCCTTTATCCATGTTTATTACTCCAACCAACAAAGTTAGGTATGAGGGGCCAGTGAAAAGGGTTCGTTAGGTGGCATTGCAAGACATTAGACCATTTATAAAGAATTGACCCCAAAGTTGTGCAATTCGCATGCCGAATAAAAGAAAGAGAGAGTGGATTAGGCATGCCAACTACTAAGCGTACGTTGGAAACTCAGTAGGCAAATATTCACTTAGACCACCATGAGAGGCAAACCAGGTATGATTGTTGTATATTTTGTATTATTATTATTTATTTTATTTTATCCGTTTTGTTAGATAAATGAACATTGGGGGTGTGTTCCCTATGTAACCTACATGAGACCTCACTCGTCCTCTCGAGTTATTGGAAGGTTTAAAGAGCTTGCGTGCATATGCTAAATGTCGTTGTGATTCCTACGAAACTGAGTTAGGTTTGTTGTTGTAAATTAGTTTCCACAAATCAAAGTTGAATAACAAATGATTTAGTATTTTTTTTTCACAAAAATGGTAAAAAATAGAGTATTTATTGGGTTTTGATTTTTGTGAGAAGTTCGCTTCTACACGAGTATTGAGATTTGTAGGTACCCTTATTCTTGTTTTGGGACGAATTAGCATGAAAATATCGAGGAGCAAACGAAAACAAAGAAAATCAGGTGCATACGTTCTTTTTACCTTTGATTATTTAGTTAGTAGAATAAGTGGATTGTAATTGTAACGCTTGTTCGGGTGAAATTTTGAGAGAAGGGTCGTGTCACGTCCCTTGCATTTCAAAAAGCCTCCATCCAAAATACTATACATTGATGACAATGCTTACTTCAAGTGTGGGGATGAGGAGAAAACGTTAAGACTTTATCCCTTCATTTAAACACTACACATTTAGAACTATGTACCTCAAGTGTGGGGATGGCGGAAAATTTCATTGTTTTTCAAATATTTCCTCTTTTGAGCATTCTAAAAAGCACAATTAGCCAAGTTAACGAGGGATTACACGACCCGTTTGGTCTTTTGTCATGGTCAAGTTCCAAATATTAGCATGATGGGTATTCAATATGCGTGTTTAATAGAAATTGCGGGTGGTTATTTGGGAATAATTCGCCTAAGAAATTAGTCATGTTATGCATATCACACACCACACCCTTTCCATGTGAGATTTTTGAGCCACTTTTATAGGTTGTTGTTGATACACTTTTGTGTCTGTCGCTTGTTCTTAGTTACGTCAGTAATTGTACGGTCTTTGTTTGTTGCGTCTGTAAAGTTTTGGTTGTGTCGACCAAATCAAGATATCCTCCTATCTTGATTTAGTACGACGTCTAGTTTGTCTTTGTTGCAAAATAGTTGCATGTGTGCATACTATTAAGTTTTGTGTTTCTGATCTTGCTGACTATGCAGTATGTCTGTTAGCAGGGTTCTCCGAAGAACCCCACATTCGTATGAGTGAATTTGTGCTTCGTACGAGCAAGTAACTTGCTCGTACGAGCCATTTCTTGTTCGTGCGAGTAACCTTTACTTGTTCATACGAGTGACAATTCAAGAACATTTGCTTGTTTGTACGAGCGAGTTATTTGTTCGTACGAGCCAACAGGTTGGTCGTACGAGCAACTCTTCTATGTATGTTCTTCATGGCTTTGTAGTGCTTCGTACGACCAGTAACATTCTTCGTGATGTTACTGGGTGGTGGGCCTATATATACAGACATGCACTTCACAATTCTTTTAGGTGAGTCAGCACAGGGAGAGCACAGAGAGAGAATACTGAGGGTGTATAGAGAGATAAGCATTTTATTCAAGAGTGTATGTATTGGATCTCTCTACAAATCAACATAGTGAACATTTGAAGATATATCTCTTGCTATATTGGTTGTGCTCTTGCTTTGGTTTGCATATACACTTGGATTTCGACTCGTGTGTGTTAAACAACAAGGAAGTAGGTTATCTTGATCCTCTAAGTGGACCTACAAGTGGTATCGGAGCTTTGGCTCTCTTCCTTATTTAAAACCAAGCATAGTGTTGTGTTTGAGCAAGTTGTGAAGCTTTCTGAAAGTGTTCTTGAACTCCAAATAAGAAACATAAGTTTTTAAAAGAAAAGTAGCTTAAAACTTAGGTAAAACTTGTTGTTTTCAGAAACTTGTTATAAAAACCTTGTTAAAATTACATGAAGACATGTTAGGATATGGTTTTCTTGAAATTTTCCATCAAAGTTCAGTTGGACATACTTTCCAGTGAAGCACTTGTCGGACATCTCACCAGAATATTCCTTTAAGGTTGATCAAATCTTAAGATTTGACAGTTTTGACTGAAAAGCTGATATTGGAATATTTGTCTTTTTTACCGAATCTGTATAGACAACTGACATCTTTCGAACAAACTCAGAAACAACTTTTGTTAAAAAGGAAACTTCTCACCAACCAACTCTGCCAAAAGATTCCTTCCTGCGAAAAACCTCTGTGCGAATAACCCATCCGCACGAAGAACAAGATTGTTCGTCCGAAAGACCAATTGATTCACACGAAGAACCTGTTCGCATGAAAAACTTGTTCGTACGAAGAACTTGAGGCTCGTACAAAGAACCATTGACTCGTACGAAGAACCTGTGATTCATACGAATCGGTGGTTCGTACGAAGAAGTAAGTTTTACGTGATTTGTTATTTGTGACCAGTTTTTCAATACTTCATGTTTTTAAAATAGTGAACTTTAACAAAAAGTCTTTTATTTCAAGTTAATCCTTGGAATTATAAATTTTTAAACTGATTTTCACAAACACACAAGCAAAATGAATATAAATCTTTGGGATTGGGGGTGTAGTTCAAGTACAAACCAGGATTCACCACAATCTAGCTCTTTAGTACCACCACCATCGATTACCGCTAGTCAATGGGCATGTGTTACAAATCAAAATCAAAGCATTCAAACTCTTCTCCTTAGCGAGAGTGAAACTAGAAGTAACAACCGTCCACCAAAGTTGAATCATATGAACGATTATCCTTCATGGAAAAGTCGTTTTCATAAATATGTTCTTGGTTAGAATATCGAATTATGGACATGTTTTACTACTTCGTACAAAGAATCTCTCGAAGAAGTTGTATCAAATTCAACCTCTTTAGCCGAATTGGACGAGAATGATAAAGGGTTTATGATCTAGAAAAGAAGGCCTTTGCCATTCTTACACAAGCACTTCACAAGGATATTTATCATCAATTTATGTATTGTACCACTACGAAGAGCTTGTGGGACTCTTTGAAATCAAGAGGAGAAGGAAATGCAGCAACGAGAAAGATTCGACATGATCTTTTAAAGAAAGAGTTTGAAGGGTTTCTGTTTATTGAAAGTGAAACACTAAGTGATATGACAACTCGTTTCTATCATTTGCTTAGTGAGATGTACTCACAAGGTTAACGCATTACAACAGGAGATTGTTATGCGTTTTGCTGATGCCTTACCACCGAAGCGGAGACAATTTATTGAATTGCTAAAACATACCGGTGTTTTGGATGTAATAAACATTTATGAATTTGTTCAGAAACTTGAAAACCAAAATGAAGAAGAAATTCGCAAAGCAAAACGATTTCCAGTTCCGCAAAACCCAGAGATGTATTTTGGAGGCATTAACACAGGTATAAGTACAAATCAACAACCGAGGCTTCAAACAACATTTGTGTCAAATACAAATCCTTTTCTGCCCGCAAGTTCAATCAAATTTGTCTGTTGCTTCAAGTGCTCAAGTTTATGAACAAGCTTTTGATCCAAAAGCTTTTCTTCCTCAACCACAAGATGTTAGACGAACAAATGCTCAAGACTATGAAAAACATTTGATCCAAAAGCTTTTCTTCCTCAACCACAAGATGTTACACCACAATTTCCACAACAAGCGTTCTATGGTAAAAACTTTCAACCCTCAAACCCTAACACTGCCAGACTCGATACATCAAATCTGTCTAAGGTGAGTGTGGAAGTTGCCCGGGAACACATGGAGCTTTTAAACACTTTGGTGAGTTCTTACTGCGGATTAGTAGCTGGACAAATTGGTAACATCAATCTTACAAATGAAGACTATCCACAAATCGATAAGGAGGAGATGGAGTTGATTGATATCAAATGGGCATTTGCAAGTGCAGTGAGAAGGGCAAAAGATTTTATGGAGAAAACAGGAAGAACTAATCTAGAGAGCAACAAGGATACCCCATACGGTTTTGACAAAAGGAAAGTTACTTGTTTCAACTGTAGAGAAAGGGGGCATTTTAAAAGAGAATGCACGAAGCCTCTACAGCAAGGGAATCAATATCCTTTCAAAAAAAATCAAGTTACTAACAACGAAAGAGCAATGGTTCCTGCAAACAATTCCAACCGAGCGTTAGTAGTTCAAGTAGATGAGCGCTGTGATTGGTCTGTTCAATTGGGAAACAATGGTGGAGGAGGAACTGCGTACTATGCTGAAATTGCTAAAAATTATAACGATGGAGAATCGTCCAGAAATGATGATAGTGCATGAGATAGCAGCAGTTCAGATGAAGCAGAATCAACTTCGAGTGAAGATCGATATGAAGACGTTAATGCTGAAGTAGATGATGTGATTACTGAAACTTAATCGACGGATAGCGGCGAAGCAAATTTGGAGCATGAAAATGAAGGGTCATTTGTTGAGTTTTCCAAGCATCTCTCATCAATCAGATCTTCCACTCTTCGTACAACATTCATGACCCGTTTAGATTGCCAATCAGTCAGGTAAGTTTCGATAAACCTATTGTGTCTAAGTGTTTTGAATGTGTACTTTTAAAAGCAAATACTTATAACTTGAAGGTAAGTTTGATCACACGAAGAAACATCATCAGAGTTTGATTGTAGATCTGACAAAGTGCACTAGGCAAACACAGCTCACAAGAAAAACGAAAAGGAATTTAAAACAACAATTGAAACCTTAAAGAAAGACATTTATGAATTAACAAAGAATGTTTTGAGAAAACAAACAACCATTAACAATTATATTAACATGCTTGAAGAAACAAAAAAAGGAGTTAGCCTGTGCAAAGTGTGAACATGATGCAATCAAACTCAAGTTGGACAATTACTCCAACTCAAGGTATGTTTTGGATCACATCATCAATGTTCAAAAGAAGAAAGGTGATGTGAAATGCATTGGTTATCAGGCTTGTCCCCCTTCCGGTTAGACATAATTACTCCAAAATTCCAGATGATGAAGATATGCCACAGTTTGAACCCACCGTTCCTAAGGGCACATCTTCAAGTCAAGGTCAATCAGATGACATAATGACTCAAAGTCTATAAATGATCAAAATCCTCCCATTATTGAGGATTATGATAGTTCGGATGACGAGTCCGATGAGGACAAACCTAAGTAGTCAGATACGGTTACAAAAGAGGAAAATATAACTCTCGAAATTCACATTCTCTGTGATCCTCCAGCGAAACCTTGTGTGACTACCCATGTCAAAATTGCTGAAACCCATGTTGAACCTGTAAAAGCGTTAACTTGCTTTATACGTTGATTGGTTCCGACAAAGTTTACTCAAACAAAGATTTTCCCATCAAAAATGTCAATCTATCTTTGATTGATAAAGTTTTCGAGGATTCTACTAGTAAGTTTTTGATAATTCGAGCCCAAGAGTTGTAGTAACTCAGTGTGCTCCTCTTCTAAAATCCGAAGTTAGAAAGAAATACGGAAATCAACAATTGAAACATCAAAATAATCAATGAAAGCAAAATCACGCTAACCAAGGAAATGAAAACAAAGAGCGAAAAAAAGAAGAAAATTCAAAATGTGAACTTCGTGAAATCCTGAGGGACTGATAAAATTGAATATTTTGAAAACAAATCCAACATGGATTTTGTTAAACAAAATAAAATTTTGAAGAGAAATAGTCAGAACCATTACGCACAACACACAAATTGTTGTGATGTGGAATCAAGTACCTCAAGATCACGAAGTTCGTCATCAAGCTATCACATTTATAATACTCCGAGGTTTGTTGAGCGGAGATCGTGCTTTGAGTGTGGTAATATGGGCACATTGACAAAAAAAATGCCCATATCTCACAAAGGGAAAAGCAAAAATTGATGCACCCCGTGGTAAACATTACCATGCAAAATCTACTTCGCCAAAACAGGACCCTCGTTTTGTTAAACAACGAGAAATGAAACAAAGATATAAATAGCAAAAAGCTATTGAAAAGGCTTAAAAATTGGAGGTTGTCCAAACACATTCAGTAAAACCAACTGTTAAAATTGAGAAACAAAAACATATTTGGAAACCAAAACTGGTAATTGTTTCAGGGGGAGCACAATCCATTCCGAATACTTGGGAAAACGAAGTTCTAATTCTCGATGATGTCGGACGACCCAAGTCAATGAAGGCTTGGGTCACCATCTCCAACTAATCTTTAATGAGTGTGTAGGATGTTCTAGAGGAACTATTGATAATAATTATTGATAGTGGAAACATCCAGGCACAAGAACAACGACATGTGGCTCCAAAACATCGTTATGTCCAGGAGTTGTTGCCTTTGTTGGAAAGAACGAGAAGATAATGTCCGATGAGTGAAAAAAGTTTGGTGAATGAAGTTGATAACTTCGACAAGATGAAAAACGACCAACAATTTTTTCTTTAAGGCTTGGATCGGATCCACAAGATAGATTCAATCGAAATATACGCGCCTGAAGCACGTAGAATATTATCAAAGATTCATGTCTTATTTCTTCCACAAGAAGTTTAAAGCTTACAAGATGATCGTGTAGTGTACATTTCGCATGGGTGTGATTGAAGAAAATGTGTTTGGTTGAACAAACCAACCAGGTGTGCGGATGCCTTCGCATGGTTTGAACAACCGCACACTACTTCTCAAGGAGAAAGACGAAGACCTTTGCTAGTGAAAAAACATGTGGACAACATCATGTATGGACCGTCCAAAGATGATGTGGACAAGCTTCTCCACATGCACTCTTGCTTCTTACCAGTCGGACCCAGGGGTTTATAATCTTGTTGTGTGAAGAGATTTCTCAGTTTATATGAAGTACCTGCAAAATCGACCTTGAAATCTATACCTGGTGGATATCCAGTTGGGAGAGCACCCAGATTCCTGGCAATGCACGGAGAAATTGCAGGATTACGGTTTAATTTTCTAATCTCTTCTATCTGTGTCGATATTTAAGCTGGTTGACAGATTTCTAAAATCTCGCACAAGACTCCAGACCAAACGCATTGATCTCGAATATCACCTCACACGTGATTGTTTCAATATGAAACTCCTCAATGGTGTTTTGGTCCACACCGATTACCAACGTGTCAACTCATTTTTCCAATATTCTGATAAATCATTTTTATTAAATTAATTTTGGTGAACGACATCGAGGTAAGCATGAGTTAATACACATTAGGAAATCGTTTTTGTGAATATTTTTCTTGAAGACAATCCAAAAAGATGTATTTAAAGGATTAAATTTACTTTTTGCATTATAGGGGGAGTAAATCCTTATCCGAAAAATACAAAAACATTGTAAAACGTCAAAAAGGACAAAAACATGAGAAAAAACAAAATGCGTTTTCTGGCAAGAAAAATATAAAATGATAGTAAATTAATGGTCTGTCAAAACCTCTTTGAACTTTAAATGAAAAATGACAAGTAACTCTATATTCAATGTATCTTTAGGCTCACAATCATTTTAGTGTGTGCACAGGGCGATATAAACATAATCGAATGAAGACCAGGTGGGAACCATTCATTGGCATATGGTCTTGGTACTGAAATTACATTTGATAGTATGCCGAGGTTCTGAGATATGCGGTCTTTATGCTTGCTTATCATCTGGGTATCATGGTTGAATTTGTTTTCCGAAAAATAACGGGGATGCAAGTCTAGAACTTCCATGATACCTTACATACGTGTAAATACTGAATACGACCATCAATAAGTGATAAAAATATCACATTCACCCAACAATAAGTGATAATATATCACAGCTTTATGCCGGAGCTAAGTTCGTCTCTTTTCGGTACGATGGTACTAACCTGTTCACGGACTTACTCCTGTGCCCTGCATGCATTTGAAAATCAAGTTCCTCATCAATAAGTGATTTAATCACATAGGCTTGTTTCATGTAAAATAAGTGAGTATCTCACAATCTACACGTCAAAACAGATGATAAATAGCATACTCACCGGTAAGATTTTCTCTCAGGCAAGTCTTGATACGGGAATGTGTCGTGAGTGAATGAACATCGGTCGGTAAGTATAAATCATACATTAATCGTATCCCCTAACCGCGAGTACATCTAATAAGTTGATCTTATATGGACAACAATACCAATAATTGTTATAGGATACTTATCTAAATACTAATTAATCGAACAACAAGTGTGTTTTGGCATGACCGTATACTAATATGATTCTCTTACCCTCGAAATTCACAAAAAGAATGTCTATAAATATTTATTTGTTGGTTTCCGTCCTTAGATTTAAAAAAATTTGAAAAATGTCAAAAAGATTTTAGGTGAGTTTTAATATAAATTTTATAAAAGCCAAAAAGATTTGGCTTTTAGTTTATTTTTGATTGACCGATGTTGGAACTCGAGTCTATCCAACCTAAAATCCAGATCGTAAGCCGGAAAACAATTGCATCTTCATAAATGGTCGAAGTTGACAAGCTTTGAAAGTTAATGGATTAAAATTGAACAATCTTAAAAACTCTTAAAGTATTGTCAATTGGTAGTTGAATAGAGTTGGTCTCATGAGTGACATTTGCTAATTTGGCTTAAAATCAATCCTTCGTGTAATTTTCAAATGAAAATTCTCTAAGGTTAATTAAATCCCTAGCAGTTATTCTCATTACGCGTTTAGCTTTATTGTGTGTGTAGATGTGGCATCCAAGCAAGCTAAAGGCAAAGAGAACGAGTTTGAAGAAAAAGTTATGGGAGAAAAGACACAACATGAATGCAAGCCATGAATCAAGAAGATCAATTCATAGCTGACCACTTATCAACACCACAAGATATATTCAAGGGGAGTTTGCTGATGCACCTCCTGACTATGACACGTGAAGACATCTGAAGATCGACAGTGTGAAGAATGAATCATCACGAGTAGCATCCAAGGGTGAGTTTGTTAATGCATAATTGTGTGCATGCGACTCAGTTCGGTATTCACGCCAGAAGCTCATAGTCCGAAGCAGGCCATTAGAAATGAATACTGAAGACCAAGCAACATCCAAGGGGTAGTTTGTTGATACACTTTTATGTCTGTTGCTTGTTCTATGTTAGGTCAGTAATTTTACAGTCTTTGTTTGTTGCGTTTGTAAAGTTTTGGTTGCGTCGACCAAATCAAGATATCCTCCTATCTTGATTTAGTACAACGTCTAGTTTTTCTGTGTTGTAAAACATTTGCATGTGTGCATACTATTAAGTTTTGTGTTTTTGATCTTGCTGACTGTGCAGTATGTCTGTTAGTAGGGTTTTCCAAAGAACCCCACATTCGTACAAGTGAATTGTGCTTCGTACGAGCAAGTTGCTTGCTCATACGAGCCATTTCTTGTTCGTGCGAGTAACCTTTACTTGTTCGTATGAGTGATGATTCATGAACATTTGCTTGTTCGTACGAGAGAGTTATTTGTTCGTACAATACAACAGGTTGTTCGTATGAGCAACTCTTCCACGTATGTTCTTCATGGCTTTGTAGTACTTCGTACGACCAGTAATATTCTTCATGATGTTACTGGGTGATGGGCCTATATATACACAGACATGCACTTCATAATTCATTTAGGTGATGAGCACAGGGAGAGCACAAAGAGACAACACGGAGGGTGTATGTACTAGTCTCTCTACAAATCAATATAGTGAACATTTGAAGATATATCTCTTATTATATTGGTTGTGCTCTTTCTTTGGTTTGCATATACACTTGGCTTCCGCACTCGTGTTTGTGTTAAACAACAAGGAAGTAGGTTATCTTGATCCTTCAAGTGGGATCGTGTGAGAAATACTAGGCTATTTGAGAAACTTGAAAAGTATTCTGGACCACACATTTTTTTCTAAGCTTTTCGTAATATACACATATGTATAGTTTAAACTTGACTATATACATATGTGTATTTGAATTATACATATATGTAACTAGTCAAGTTTAACTTATACATATGTGTATATTATGAAAAGTTTAGAAAAAATGTGTGGTTCAGAATGCTTTTCAAGTTTCTCAAATAGGGTGGTCTTCTCTTAGGATCCCTACCATACATACATACATACATACATACATACATACATACATACATACATACATACATACATACATACATACATACATACATACATACATACATACATACATACATACATACATACATACATACATACATACATACATACATACCATACGTCCATACGTCCATACGTCCATATCATACCATACATACATACATACATACATACATACATACATACATACATACATACATACATACATACATACATACATACATACATACATACATACATACATACATACATACATACATACATACATACATACATATACATACATACACAACATACATACACACACACAACATACATACACACACACACATACATACACACACACATACATACAACACATACAACATACATACATACATACATACATACATACATACATACACAACATACATACATACATACATACATACATACATACATACATACATACATATACATACATACATACATACATACATACATACATCAACATACATACATACATACATACATTACATACATACATACTACTACATACTTACATCACACACAACACACACATATATATATATATATGTATATATATATATGTATATATATATATATGTATATATATATATGTATATATATATATATGTATATATATATATATATATGTATATATATTCTTAGTTTGAGTATTAGTCACGTATTGTAGAACCTGCAAACTTTGATGCGTTTTAGACCATAGATCAATTTGAGCACAAGAATGATTAAGGCCTTAGGTAAACCTTTTATTTTTACACCATTTATCATCATCCTTACCCGAAATCAACCCTTAGTAGCCAACTTTGAGGCTAAACCTTTGGTTTGACCAACCTATTTAGACTTTGACCCGTTTAACCTTTTTGATTTAAACCCGAGTGATGAAAATTCGAGTTTAGGTTGTTTGTTAGTATTGATAAAAAATCCAAATATAAAATGAAAAATAGTAGAAAATTGTTAGAAAAAATCTCACATAGAAGCGTTAGTTGTTCATTGAATAAAAGACAAATTTGTGCCTTATAGTTGATGTTTTTAGTTTAGTTCGTTCATTAATAAAAATCGATCATCGCGTTAGCCACATTTTATTCCATTCCATACCCCGTTACAACCCATGGAAGACCTTTTGACTTTTGCTTAGTTTTCGTGTTAATTGGTGGAGAATGATTGAGTTGCAAGCTTATACGGATACGTGGATCGGTTTGAGTGTTCACTTAAAAATTGCTAATCCAACTTTGTTAGCTATGTATTAAACCGATGGAGAGAACGTTTTGAGGGATGTGCATGTCGTGCTAATGTTTATGGATGGGTTGATCTTGGATAATCACCTTATGTGATTAAATTATGAAATTCGTTACCCATTGAATTACCTACGAAATGTGAAAATTGTGAACTGGGCATGACCTTAGACCTTAATTCAAATTGTTGAGAATAGGAAGTGTGTCCACTTGTTCGACCCACATGAAAGTGAAAATAGATTTGCTTGAGAACAAGCAAAAGATAATTGTGGGGATGTGATGTGTGGTTGAGAACCGGTGTTCAATCGTATTTAAGTTTATGTTTTTACATAAATTTGGGTTTCGAATTCCCTACTTTGATATAATTTATGTTTTCCAGGTCTTACGGAGTTTAAGGAGCCACTCGGAAGCTTTACGGAGTATGGGGAAGTGATCGGGATCCATCGGGTGCAAGGAACGAACAAAAATAGGAGTTGGAGTTGCACATGGCGTCGCCGATGGCCATATGATGCGTCGCGATGCGCCCCATCGTTTGGAAATGGTCGTATGCAGTAGCGGAAGGCATCGGAGAAAAAAGTGAATCAGGTGAGGGCATCGTCGACAGGCTAGTAGGGCGTCGCCCACGCCCATTTGTTTGTTATTACGCCGAGTTTTTGGTTTCTGATTTGTTTTGACGAATTTTGAATGTGCTTTGAGGGGATTACGGGGTTTTAAGCATATTATCACATCTTGGAGCCATCGTTCATCATCTTCTACACATCTAACTGTTCTCTAACCTCTCTAATCCTAACCTATCCTATATCATCTCTAACCGTCACCCATTCCACCATTATCATACACCATCATCTATCCATCCATACCATCCAAACCCTAACCCTAACTTTCTTCATTTCCTCCAACACTCAAGATCATGGCTCATTGTTCGTGTTCGTCATCTGGTGATCATGATGCATCAACCATGAGTGACTAATCTCTTCAGGTTTCACCCTGGTGTAGATTTTTGTATTATTTTCTAGGGCTTAAAACATTTATATTTGATTGAATTTGTGACAAGTTGTTTAGTATTGGATGTTGATACATATGTCTGCTGCCTGCGTCTACGAGTTGTGTCAGTGTTTGTAATAGGATAAACTATTAGATTTTGAAATTGTAAACTTTTACTTTGTACGCAGGTAATATTTTTTAGTTCGTACGAAGTTCGCGTGGTTTACTTCGTAAGAAGGTAGTATAGCTTAGTACGCACAAAGATAGTTTATGTTACTCCGTACGAAGATGATCAGTTTTAGTTTGTATGAAGGTAGTGACTTAAGTCCGCACGAAGGTTAGAGTACTTTAAATAGGTGTGTGTGATCATTGAGTTTGTAATTTGTTTTACGAATGATACGATGAAGCCCTGTCGAATTATTTTCGGATTGAAATCGTTTACAATATTAATGAAACAATAAATTGAAAAGTAATCTTGTTGTACTTGTCATCTAATCTAAAATGAACTCCGCGCATTTTGGACTAGGTTAAACAGATTAAACCTGAGCTTATCGGATTGAAAGCAGATCCTCACAAGTGGTATCAGAGCCTAGGGGCCTAATCTGATGACAAACAACAAAATTCAACAATCTCATACTTCTATTCTACTCATTTCTTCTCATTTTTATCATTTTTCATGAATTTGCCATTGAAATGGACTGAATTTTTCAAGTAATACTTAAAATCTGTTTCTAACAAACCCTTGAAAAAATTGGATCTAAAATTAATAAGAATCATGATAAAATCAACGAAAAACAAGAAAACAAGAAATTCATCTTCACACGAAATGACTTCATTCATACGAACTAATACCTCCGTACGAACGTAAATCTTTCAAAATAAATATTCTACCTTCGTACGAAGATAGATTTTAGAGATTTGGTTTTTACCTTCGTACGAAGACATATTTCAGAAACTTTGGTTTTGTTACCCTTGTACGAACTAAACTTTAAATTGTTGTTTCGGTATTTAGTTTGCACAAAGCTACCCTCGCACAAAGACATCTTCGTACAAAGGTTTCTTCACTCTAAAACAACTTTGCACAAAGCTTGATTCATTCCAAATTTCCGACAAAATAGAGAACGAGTTCTACAGTGCTTTCGCCACTACAGCAACAACGTTAGTCGTTCAAAATTTAAGTCTTGATAATGAAATGGGAACGATGACGAAGCCGCCTAAACTGATGAATTTGGAAGATTATAAAGGCTGGCATGAACGTTTCAGAAACTGGGTTCAGACTTATTATCTGGAGTGGTGGTATGCAATTGAAGAAGGATATACTGCTCCCACAGGAGAGAATGGACTCGAGAAAAGTATCATGCAGTTTACTCAACTAGAAAAATAATAGTTTGCACGAGCAAAGAAGATATTAAAATTTTGCAACAAGCAATAAAAGAAGACATTTTCACATTGTTGCAACATCAAGGAGATGCACAATCGATATGGGATGCATTAAAAGTGAAATTCCAAGGTAGTACACAAATGATTAAAAGTAAAAGAGCCTTGATAAAAAAGGAATTTGATATATTCACTTATTTAAAAGGCTGAATCGATGAAGTAGCTCTTTGAGAGATACTGCCATTTGGTTGTAAGAATGAAGAGGTTGAGTATTACAAAAGATAATGAAGAGTTAATTGACGAATTAGCCGACGCATTACTAGAGGGATGGTTTTGAAAAATAGCAATGATTATAGCAGATGGAATCTTGCAAAGTTTATCAAAAAACTAGAAGGGCATGAGTTAGAGATCCTTAAAATGGCTAAGTCGAGAAATGCACATTCCCAACAAGATGTGAATCTATACTTCAAGGGTAGTACTGTTGCTAACACTCAGAGCCCAAGATTCAGACTGCGTTTAGTGCTGATAACTCAATTGGATCTTTTTCAAGCAGCTCGAACAGTGGTAGTGGGTTCTCGTCATTCTCAAGTTTTGATCCAAATACCCCAGCACAGACACGCCAATCTTCCCCGAGTTTGAACAGTTATAACAGCCAAAACAGCTAGAACAACTCCAATCAACGAATCCTACAGTGCCATATATTAGTGAACCTTGAAAATGCTCAAGACTTTACCAAGACAACGGCTAAACAACACGTGGCATTATTAGCTTAAGTCTTGGAATTGTACGAGAGTTCAGTTGCAGGAAAGATCGGTAATCCAAACTTGACAAAGGAGGATTACGATCAGATTGATCTAGAGGAGTTAGAGCTTATTGATATTAAATGGTTTATTTGGCTAGTATTGTTCGCCGAGCTCAAAGATTCAGGGAAATAACCGGAAGAAATAGTCTGGGAGGTCCGGAAACAAAACTAGGATTTGAGAAATAAAAAATTACTTGTTTCAAGTGCAGAGAGAAGGGCCATTTAAAAAAGAATGTCCGAACCGAGAAGTACATAGTAACCATAATCCATTCGGTGACGACTATTACAAGAAGGCAATTTATAACCGAACTTCTCAACAACCTTAGAGTACAACAAAGCTTATCCAAATTGAAGATGGTTCGGCGAAATCGAAAGACAAAGCTCTTGTGGTCACTCAAAAAGAGAAGGTTTCAATTGGAACAACTACATTCCGAAAACCGAAAGTCTTGCACTTCTAGCAGAAATCATAGAAAAACCTGAACTAGCAGTTGAAGAAACAGTCGAAGAAGTTACAAGCGAAGATTGTGCTGAAGTCATTTTTGATGAAACTCCAGATGAAAATTATGATGAATATTACTATGATTAGAGTGTTGAAAAATATATTTTTCGTAGTGCTTGTAAATAAGTCTCATTACAGTTATCTAAAAGATACAAAAGAAGCTTATGATAAACTGAGCAAAACTATTAACCAATACCGAGATGCTAACAAAGAAGATAATGCTACACTTTCTATGCTCAAAGCGATGGTCATGGGCAAACAAATTGCAATAAACATTCACATTGACATGATCGCTAAGTTAAAAAGGAGCTAGAAACCGTCAGGATCAAATAAGAACGGGTTAATAAGAAATTGGTAAGTTATTCAACAACGTCTTACGTACTTGATCACATTCTCCCTAAACCAACGAGAAAAGATGAAATTGAAGAGGATGTGTATGGTGATCAGAATAAAGGTCTAGGTTATAATCGAGTTCCACCCCGATGTGGAACAGTTATTCAAGGAAAAATCGTGATGGGGTGGAAAAGGCGCTTAATTTGAAATTAAGAACTGAAAAGAAAGATGAGATGCCTGAAAACACCGATATAACCTATACCAAGTCATAAAATGATTGTGAGTCAGAGTTGGTTAAAAATGTCATTGACAAAGTTTTAGAAAATGACAGTGAAAGCACTTAGTTTGAAAGTGCTAGTTCAAATCTTGAGAAAACAAGTTCAAGCTCACGTTCTAAAAATGACGACAAGAATTATTTTTCAAAATCAGAACATGGTTTGAATGATGATCTGAATATTGTCCTGTACAAAATGAAGGATCTGACAAGCTGTATTCTAATAATGAATTTCTGATTCAGAACGTGAAACTGAATAAAGTTGACAAAGTGTTCAAGGTGATTGAAGTTGATATGTCTGAGATTGATAATCCGTGTAAATCATACTATTCCAAACCGAAACGCTCCTAGTTTAACAATCAAAAGCGAAGTAACTATTACGAGAGACAGGGTTTGGGGTATGGTAAGAAAAACAATAACAAATTTGGAAATTCAAAGTTCATAAAGAAAATGGTTTTTTGTTTCTAACACAAGCATAGAGAGTTAAAAGGAGAGTTTGTCAAGCAAACAATCAAACGATGAATTCTTTGCTGAAAAATGACAACGTGAATAGGTTCAGGATCCACTATTGTAACAGACAGTCGGAAGTGTTTTAAATGCAACCAAGTGGGGCATATCGCAAGAAGATGTCCATAAAATACCTTTAAACTTGTTTATGGTGTGTCAAGAAAACTTCAAAGGATGTAAAACATAAATTCTCAATGTTTGTTCCTACTCATATTCTAAAACAAAACAATGAATCTAAAAAGGATGTGCAACCATCAAATCTTAATGTTTCAACTGAAAAGGCAAGTGAATCATCAAACAAAATAGAACAAAAAGATCCCGAAAAATCAAACTTGGGTGATTAAATAAGAAAAATCTTTTGAAAAGGGATCATAAAATTTGTTCTAATTGTGGTTGATGAAAAAATTGAACAAAAAGTTGAACATATTGTTGAAACAAAGAATGAAAGTGTGTGTGATTCAACCTGTGAAAACCTACTCTAGACCGTTAAGGCTTGGGTCTCGCTATTCAAATAATTGTTAAGTGTATGTGTAGGGGCTCCCAAGATCCATCATTTCCAAGTGGATCATGGATAGTGGAGTGTCCCGGCACATGACGGGGACGTTGGCTCTCTAATACGACGTTAAATCTATCCGAGGGGCTATGTCGGGTTTGCAGGAAACTAGGGAGGGAAAATTGTATGTGAAGGAATTCTAACTAATGGTGTGGTGTCATTTGACAAGGTTAACTATATGGCACAGTTAGAGAACAACTTACTGAGTATCTATCAGATCTGTGATACAAAAATTCACAACACACTTCACTGATCGAAAATGCCTTATTTTGAAGCCAGGATTCCATATACCGGAGAAGTGGATCTTGATGCACGCTCCCCGAGAAAATGACTTGTATGTATTAGACATGAGCGTTGCGACCCAACGACAAAATCCTCACAATGTTTTGTGTCAAAAGCAACAGAGAAAGAATCAATAATGTGGCATAGAAAAATGGGACACATTCATATCAGAAAAATGAATTTCTTGGTATACAACAATCTAGTCGAGGGGGTCAATTTAAAGAGTTTTCACTTGAATGACGATTGCATAAGTTGAAAAAAGGGCAAACAACACAAAAAGTCGCATCCGAGGAAGCTCTTGAACTCAATAAAGCTCCCGCTAGAAAGACTACACATAGATCTCATTGGACCAGTCAATGTTTGAAGTATATCAGGAGATTTATATTGTCTGATTGTTACTGATGACTATTCAAGATTTTCGTGGGTGATGTTCTTGGAAACGAAGGATGAAACCTTTAAGAGTCTGATGATCTTGTTCTGGAAATTAGAGAATCTGTACCACTTACCAATTCGATGCAATAAAAGTGACAATGGTACAAAATTTAAGAACAATTAAATGTTAGAGTTTTGCAATGTGAGGGGAATTTTACATGATTTCAGTGCACCGTATACTAGCAACCAAACGGTGTAGCTGAATGTAAAAACATAACACTTATAGAGATAGCAAGAACATGCTCGCTGATTCAAACTTACCGGTTTGTTTTTGGAGCAAAATTGTGGCCTCTGCTTGCTATACATTGAACAGAGTATTGACAATCAAGCCTCACAAGAAAACATGTTTCGAGCTACTTAATCAACGAAAGCCAAACCTGAAGTATTTAGAACCTTTTAGGTCACCATGCACATTAATTGATGCAAATGGAAAATTTGGGGCTAAATCAATGGAAGGTTTCTTCGTATAATATGCTAGTCCGCTAATGAGAGTCTATCTTCCTAGCATAAACCGGGTTATTGAAGCACAGACATGGATTTTCAAAGTTACACATCTCTGACATAAAAACCAGGAAATTATTGGCTGTTCAATTATGAATGTCTCTAGGATTCCTTCAAGCTGCCAACTGAACCCACAGAAGAGGAACTTTTGATACTTTATCAACAACAACAATCTTTATCACAAGAACAAGTTCTAGACCAATTGTTATTACTCAAACACATGTTGGTATTCATGATGCTGAAGTAGGCCCTACTTCTCAACATCTAGAATCACAGACTACTGGAAGAAGTGATCCCATAGCTGATCAAGAGATGAATGACACTACTCCTATGTTTGGTCAATCTGATGATTCTGAATCTGATGCTGAACTGGCATATGACGATGACGGAGCTACTTCCCATGATGGTGAAGATTAGATTGAAAGTTTAGTCAACAATCAAGTTGAAGGAACAAGTGCTTAGAATAAAGCATCTGCAGTTAAACAGAACGATGATCAAAAAATTACAAATCTGGAACACGAAGTGAGGGTTCTTAACTAAGTTATGCGAGGACGCTGTCATACCACTCACCAGAATATATCATTGGAGAGTTGCAGACTGGTGTTAAAACGGGAAATAAGATCAATCAGGATCTTAGTTGTTTTTATACTCATGTAGCACCTTTAAAAAAACAGTCTCATATAGATGTTTTATTTCAAAGATAGAGCCGAAAAATATAAGGAAGCTCTCATAGAAGAAAGCTGGGTGAACGTTATGCAGTAGGATCTATTGCAGTTTGAAAATCTCGGTGTGTGGAAACTTGTTGATTGCCAGATGGCCACAAAAAAGATAAATTCAACATGGGTCTTCAAGTGCAAAAGAGAAGACAGAGGAGTAATTGTGCGTGACAAAGCTCAACTCATTGTTTAGGGATTTCATTATCAAGCGGGAATAGAATACACTAAAGTGTATGCTCTTGTGGCAAGATTGGAAGCAATATGAATCTTCCTCGCATTCGCGTCATGGAAGGGATTCAAAGTGTACCAATTGGATGTCAAGTCTGCGTTCCTATACGAAAAGGTGAAAGAGGAGGTGTACATCGGTTAACCACCGGGGTTCGTTGATCTGATACACAAAGACAAGGTATCTTCTGGATAAGGCGTTATACGGTTTACACCAGGCCCCGAAAGCCTAGTATGAGACGCTTTCTCAACACCTTCTAGACAACGGTTTTATAAGAGGAATAGTAAACCTTCACACGTGAAGCAGCAGGACACATCTTAATTGTACAAATCTATGTGGATGACATTATATTTGGTTCGACTAACGATGTGTTGTGCAAAGGCTTCGAAAGAATGATGAAGAAGAAATTCGAGATGAGTTCTATGCGGGAGATGAAGTTCTTTCTGGGACTTCAGGTCAATCAATTACCTGATGGAATCTAATACATTAGACGAAGTATGTGAATGATGTTTTGGAGAAATTCAAGATGTCCGAATCATCACCATGTGCAACCCATTAGCTCTAAATAACGTAATCAGACCAGATTCAGCTGGAGTAAAGATAGATGAAACTTTATATCATTTGATGGTTAGTTATTTAATGTATCTAACAACATCACAGCCGGATATCATGTATCTGACATGTCTCTTCGCACGCTACCAGTCAAGTCCTAGAGTGTCGTATTTATTGATCGTCAAAAGGATTCTTCGATACCTGAAAGGTTGCCCAAGCACCCTTGTGGTATCCCCGTACCAACGACTTCAATATCGCAGGATACTCCGACTCTGACTTTGGGTGTTTTGCAAACAACTCTTGTTGATAGTTCTTTGGCACATGCTTAGTAACATGGCTATGCAAGAAGCAAACCACAGTCGCTCTATCTCTTTGCTAAGTAGAATACATTTCAGCTTCCAGTTGTTCCCAAATCTTGTAGATACAACAACAGATGAGAATCTATTGATTGCAATTCTTGATACGCCTATATGTAGATAACAAGGCTAGAATAATAACGACAATCTGTTCAACACTCTTAATAAACACATGAAATAGACATACTTATCTGTGACTGCTACGAGAAAAAGTTTATTCATATTGAAAAGATCCACACTAATGAACAGAAAGCAGACTTTTATACAAAACCGTTTGATAGAGCAAAATTTAAGTATCTTTTGATATTAAACGGAATGAAAGATTTGACATCAAGTGGGGACATAGAGGTTGAAGCCGAGATGGATGATAATTTGACGTAATCCTCATCGGTTTGTCAGGTTTTAGTTTTCAATTTGTTTTCTTTAAAACCAAAATCCAAAAATATGTTTTTGATTTTAGGGGGAGAATATGTTGTGAATAATATAAAAACATATAAAAATTTGAAAATATATAAAAACATTAAAAGGACAAAAAGAGTTTTCGTGTAAAAAAGATGAAATGATAGTACATTGGTGGACCATCATAGTATGCTAAAGAAATGAAGTGTCAAAAGTGTTTAAACAGGTCTCGCTGATGAAGTGCTAGTGGCTTCGCTCATTCAGTTAATTGTTTTTGAGATATAAACATAAAGAAAACATCTTAATTAGTGTCTTAACATCTCTCGGATATATGGTCTTAGTACACCAAAATTTTGTTTGAGAGATTACCGGATTCTGAGATACTAGGTCTTTATACATAACTAATATCCGGGGTGTTATATAAATTCTTTTGATTTTGCGTAAGCAATGACATAGAACTTGTAGAATACTTTTTCTTTGAAACCTTAAAACTGCACTAAATTGAAAGTATCCGAAAGATCTGACAATTGCAGTAAAAAGATTCCAAAATATGGAACACTACTTTTAAGTCGAGCCCTCGTCTCTTTGTCTGTACGGTAGTACTATCTGAGCTCTGAAGGCCTCTCATAACCCAGATACAGATGTTAGTTAGATATATTCACCTGTAAGATGAAATCCCGGGAATCTTGATACGGGAGTATATTAAGAGGTGGGAAACACTATTAAGTTAAGCTCTAAGACATTTAATTAATGTATCTTGAAACAATTGAGAAACGTGTATAAGTTTAAGTGGACCGGTATACTGATAATCTAAGTAAATATGTTTAAGAACTTAAAGTTTAATCAAGATCAACGCTACTAATGATAAGTCTAAAAAACTGATATGATCCTCACACACAAACTCACAAAAATATCTGTAAATATGTTTGTACATAGTCATTTCATTTCAGAAAACTTAAAAAAAGTTTAAGTGTGTTTTAGCATAAACTTTGGAAAAATAAAAAGATTTTATTTTCATCTTAGTTTTGACTGCCGATGATGGAAAACTGATCTTTAAAATCCGAAGCTGCTAAATGCTGAATAAAATCTGAAGAACAACGAGTTGGGAGCTTATCTGAAATGAGAAAATGGTTTGAAATGATAAAAACTTCATTAATTTGAAACTTACAATTGACAGAAAATATCAGTTATGTTCACAAAGTGTTCAACCAAGGTCATTAACTTGGACTTGGTTAACTGAGTGGGTCGTTAAAACTGGTAATATGTTTGAGAAATTGAAAGATTTGAAAAAGTAGGGTTACCTTTGCACAAGTAACATCTTCATATGAAGATAGATATCTTATCATCGAATGAAGTAGATATCTACCCTCGTACGAAAATAAAGATTGAATACTATATATACCTTACTTTGTACGAAGATATCATTACTGTTTTCACTTCCTCTTCGCACGAACTTAGTGTTTGAGAGATTTTGCAAATTAACAATGGTAAAGGTATAACTTGGAAAAATTTGGACTTAAATTGAATGCTTCAGCCTTATAAAGACAAACATGTAGATTTAGACCAATTTGACCGATGAAATAAAAATTGAACACATAATATGGTACATCGACGATATTAGTGCATGTTGAAAAGAATGTGGAAGCTGAAGTATTTTCTATGACTTCAGATCATGAACGAGGAGAAAAGAGTACAACTGATACTGCAGAAATTGTAGAGAACGTTGAGAAACAAGCGTTTGAAGGTGGAAGTGATATTGATTTTTACAAAACTAAAAGTGATCAAGATAATCCATTTAATAGAAGAGCTCTGCATTATCCTAGAGAGATGGTTGAACAGAAAGCTGCCAAAAGAAAGAAAAGGGCAACTGAAGATGATGATGAGCCGTATGTGCCACCGAAGAAGGTCAAGAGAGTTAAAAGCAAGCCTTCTGATGTTAGCAAGAAGAAAACAGGGTCTCCACTTACGAAGAAAGCGAGAAGAAAGTACTTAAAACAGAGAACTGCTGGGCTGGTCTAGTGGTTCATGAAAAGGAGACACCTTCGGTCGAAGCTGAAACAGAAAATGTCATTCCAATACAAACCCCTCCATCACCACAATTACAACAACAATCATCACCACAAATACAACAACCACCATCACCAACAATACCATCATCACCACCTAAACAACCAACACCACCAAGACAATCACAATCAACACCACAATCCTCACAGCAAAGACAATCTCACCCTATAGGTCCTGCTTTCATATAGGTTGAACATATCTTTGATGATGATTTCCAATTTCCAAATATTTCATCAATGGGTGCAACAAATCTTGATTTTCTAGACAATTAGAACGACCAAAAGATAAAAGATTTGGAGAACATGGTGAAGTTTTGGGAAGAAGATCACAAATATATGGAAGCAGTAATAGCCAGTCTGGTCTCTGACAATGAAAGATTAAGGAGATTGAAAGCTTGATGTGTAGCAGAAAGTGTTGCAAAAGAAGCTACGTATAGACCTTGAGGCAGAATTTAATCAAATTGAGATTGATGAAGCCAGGGAGAGAGTGGCTGAAAGAGCAAGAAAGGCTGAAGCTAAAGCTGCAACAGCAGGCAAAGGCAAAGAAAAAATTGATGATATTCCAATTATTATGCCTGAGCTACAAAAAGAAAAAGAGCTAGAAATTGGTATCACAAAGTTTATTCTTATTGGTTATGTAATTGATGTTATGTGCTTCTCAGAAAAACAGAAAAGGTTAGAGAAAAAGAGAGCACTGGAGAAAGAGAATGAGAAAGAGAACGAAGATAAAGAGGATGACGAGGAAGTGGATGTTGATGGTGATGATGATAACGATGATGATGACAGGGGTGATGGTGATGATAATACGCAAGGTCGTACTGGGTTGGTGGTTTATGAGGCAAAGATGAATTATTCATTTGATTACGATGAATTTTTGAATGATAATGTTAATCAAGAAGATAATGTTGATAGAAAGGGGGAACAGAAGGATCTTATGAATGAAGAAGAGAATTCAACAATCTTCACAGACGTTACCCCAATACCGGTTGTTCCTGCAATTTCTCACAGAACGATTTATCTGGAACATGATGTTGAGGAGGGAGAGTTTGTGCATAACTATTCAAAGAAAGAGATTGTGGAAATGATGAGTATTGATGAGAATACTTCTGAATTTGATTTTGAGGAAGAATTGAACAACATAAATGTGGCAAAACTAGAAGATTATGTATTTCAATATGTTAACTAAGCTGATAATTACAATGATGTTGTCGTGGAGGATGATTTGGACGATGAAACAGTGAAATATTCAGGTGAAGGAACTGATGACATCACAACATTTCTGGAAATGTTTGATGATGAGACCAAAAAGCTTTTGAAGCGAAAGATTGATGAAACAGTGAAATATGGAGTGTCTCCAATGGTTAATAAAGATGAAATTAAAGAGCGAGGAAGGCATGGTTTAAAAACATTCCGAGAGAAAGAAAATCCCGACGACCTCAAAATAAGTCGTTGGGTTTTATAAGCTAGGGTTGAATTCCAGAATTGAATATCTGGGGACTAAAAAGGGAATTTGGCGTGCAATACTTTAAGTACTTACAAGATATTAGCACACAACCATGGTGGGATGTTCTAGAGTTGTGCCAAACAAAGCTTATAAATTTTCAAATGAAGCCTGGAGATCAGAAACTATGGAAGTTGATTAGAGTTGAAGCTCGTCACGGTTTTCCAAACTGGAAGCCTCATTATCCCAAGAAGATTACAAAGATTGATCCAGTTTCAGGATTGCCTGATGTTACTTTGATCATTAAACAACCGCGAGCAATGAAACACATGCCCCTGATGAAGTTAGAACAAGATTTTTATAACGACTTCAGATGGTGGGAATTGGATTCTGAAAGAGGGGAAGCAGTGATCATATTGAAGACTGAAGGTCTATGGAGAGCAATCAGAATACTAGACCTGATGTGGCTAGTGAATTTATTAGAAAAAGATATTGAAAAATTGTTTTACAACAAGATCATACATGAATTACAAGATTCAGTGCAAGTATTACAGTATCAGAGTGTGATCAGAGTTTGTTATGCATATGAGATCAATTCTGGAAAGATGTGGAATAGTAGTATGGAGAGAGATTGAAAGAGTCGAATTTTTGAAAGATATAAAAAGGAAGAAAGGATTGAAAAGAAAATGAAGAAGGCATCGATTTCAAGATATCAGTTTATGAAGCTGTCGAAGACTGACCAAAACCAATGTCTATATTTGAGCTGAAAAGAAAAGAGTCAGGAAATATTTCTTCGGGCATTAAAGTTAATGTTATAAAGTTTTGAATACTGAAGACCGACCGAGACTGCGACAACATCCAAGGGGGAGTCTGTTGATACATATATCTGCTGCCTGCGTTTACGAGTTGTGTCAGTGTCAGTAACAGGCTAAATTGTTAGATTTTGATATTGTAAAGTTTTACCTTCGTACGAAGGTGATATTGTTTAGTTCGTACGGAGTTAGCCTAGTTTACTTCGTACGAAGGTAGTATAGCTTAGTTCGTACGAAGAGAGTTTATGTTATTTCGTACCAAGATGATCAGTTTTAGTTCGTACGAAGGTAGTGACTTAAGTCTGCACGATGGTAAGAGTACTATAAATAGGTGTGTGTGGTCATTGAGTCTGTAATTGGTTTTGCGAACGATACGGCGAAGCCCTGTCGAATTGTTTCCAGATTGTAATTGTCTACAATGTTAATGAAATAGTAAATTGAAAAGTAATCTTTGTATACTTGTCATCTAATCTAAAATGAATTCCACGCGTTTTGGACTAGATTAAACAGATTAGACCTGAGATCGGATTGAAAGCAGATCCTCACATTTGAAACGTTTGATAACTATCTTGATTTTTTTCGAATTCGTAAATTGTCGAGTGATGATAAAATTTGACTTTGCAAAATGGCTATGTGCAATTATGCCTTATCTTAGGTTAGGATTTACATGTTCTTGGTAAACAATTGCATTGCGTTCTGTTCCTGTAAAGTTGATAGCTTTTGGCAGCTAAGCCACGTGCCACTAAATTCATTAATCACTAAATTCAACTGAATCAACTTAAAACATGTAGGAACCCTAGGTCTTGCAATAATCGAACCAGGCGTGGAACTTGTTTGTAAAGTATTATTTTCAACAACTTAGTTAATTTTGCAATCCTACTTAATAAATCATTTCTTAAATAATAGCAATTTGTCGGTTCACTCCGACTTCTCTTTAAAATCAATCAAACAAAGAAAATTAGCAAGCATCATAACTATTTTGTACACTTGTTTGTAAATAGTTTAGACAATCGAACAACTAGCGCGAGACCGACCGCACGCTCATCATGGATACGATTCCTAACTTACCCTAGCTACTAGGCTAATTAGGTTTTTGATTGTTTGGGACGACAAGATCTGTCAGTAGGATGTCACACGTGTTTTAATCGGATCGAAATCTATAAAAAAACTTATATCACCGATATTGTTGAGACACATTAAACGGTGAACATTCCTAGTTGAACCTTTATTTAAAAAAAATGTTAAAAAAAACTTAGCGACATTTACGGTAAGATTATTTAAAAAAATGTGAAAATAAAATATATGTATGAAAATAACCGTCAAGAATAAAAATAAAGAAATGGCAATTGGTAAGCTTAGTTATATTATCGATACTATAACGTCACTTCATATAACAACCCTTGTTTATCGAATCGGTTTTGTATATATATATATAATTTAATTTTGATTTTATTCTTAAACGGCAAATTTAAAATTAAAATATTTTAATCTAGAAGAATTTCTAAATCTGAAATATCAGATCTTTTTTACATCTCAAAAATAGAGTTGGATTTCAATTTAATAAATCAATGTCAACTATAATAAACCAAGAATTTAAAAGTAACGAATATATAAATCAATTGAATTAATGAATGATCAATTTGAAAATTAATAATTTAATAAATCAATGAGGAACATATAGCAATCCTCAACTAAAATAGAAGGATTTAAAAGTAACGAATATATAAATCAATTGAATTAATGACCGATAAATTTGAAATTTATTGGATTAACATAAAAATGAATGATTCAAATGAAAATTAAGATTTATTCGAAAGTATAACTAAACTAAAAGAAAATAAAAAATTAATAGATATTGGGTGACTACAATAAATATTAAACAAAAGAAAGATGAAAAAAAGGATAATAGGCCAATAAGCTCTTGACATGTAGTCCAATGATACATCACTACTATTAACAAAAGTTTCTAAATGTAATAGATATATTAAACAAAAGAAAGACGGAAAAAAAGATAATAGGCCAATAAGCTCTTGACATGTAGTCCAATGATACATCACTGCTATTAACAAAAGTTTCTAAATGTAATAGATATAATAGATATAATGTTGCACAAATAACCAAGTTTATCTAGTATTACAGTAAAATAAACTCTCACTTTCTTTTTCTAACAACAAAACCATCAAGTTTTCATATGATCCCATTGTTAGTAAATTTTTTCATGGATATTACCTTTTTTTATTATCTAAACTAAGCAACTTAAATTGAGTATATATGGCACACCCACCTCTGTCGGTGGGTCCGGATGTGGGGTATTGCGTTGTGATTGTGTACCAGTTTTATAGTACTGCAGAAATACAGAGTTACATAATAAGAAAGTACAAGTATTTAAAAACTCCCAAAATATTATTAAAAACCTTAAGTATCAATATACGATATAATGTATCCCAAAGGTGGATCGAATAAAACTTTAAATGGGCTTTAGAGACATCATGGGTCTTTGACAATGGGGTCACAACTTTCAAAGCTATAGACCAAACCCTATCCAACCTACTACTTAGGTTCGCCACCTGTAAGTCATCTTTAAAAATACACCGCTTTTGCTAGTAAATACAGTTAACAGACACTATTTATAAAACATTTAATGATCATATGACAAGTAACAAGTATAAAGATAGTGTTTAACCAATATACACACCATTTTGTTGTGATTGTTAGGTGTATGCCTACACTAAGCACTTATGTTCAATGCAATAATGGATATCGGGGAACCCGGGTATGCGTATCATCAACCCCACACCTAATGGTCATATAAATTAAAATTAACGACATTTGGGTGGAATTAAGCTACGAAAAGAGACTTTCCAACTTTAGATGATGACTTCAGAAGACTAAAGGAGAAGCTTGAAAAGTAGGAACAAGAAACTCACATAAGACCTTATAGTGGAATGTGTTTCTTTTGAGTTTGGGATGAAAATTATGGAACTCAAGCTGCTATTATAGCAAATGGAGGATGCCTAAGCTTTGAACAAGTGTCCAAGGATGTTTAGATTGAGGATTAGTGTCCTCATCGGTGTCAAAACCGGAGAAATGGTGGCAAGGAGGTGAAAGGTGGCAAAATATAGTGAAAATGTTGCAGCCAACGATTACTCTACTGTCAAATACCTCTTGCGGACTGCAAAGGAAAACCCATATGGTTTGCAACGTGTTCTGCAGAGTTGAGTTTTGGTTTTTATCATTTCAGGCCCCTTAACTTCTTATTTACATCCTTTCGTAATTCTAACCCCTAAATTTTAACTTAATTATGAGGAAGGTTTTAAGACACGTGTCATTTAGAATTTCATCGAGAATAACTGGGCGTTACATCCTCACCCGCTTAAAAGAAATCTCGTCCTTGAGATGTACACAAATAAATGGGGATAATTTTGTCTCATGTTAGATTCTAACTCTCAAGTATATTCGAGACCACTTTGGGATTTCCACTTAACCTTCACAATAGGAATCATCTTCTTGCGAAGTTTCTTAACATGTCGATCTTCAATTGACAAAGCATCTCAATGAAATAAATATTGTTGTCGATTTACACATCATGATAGGGCATAGCCAAGGATTTATCGTCCAAACATTTCTTCGAGTTTGAAATATAGAATACATCGTGTATATTGCTAAGCTCCTTGGGAAGCTTTTAGTTTATAAGCGATGGTACCAACACATGCTCTTATCTCAAACGGTTCGATGTATCGTGGGTTTAGCTTACCTTTCTTTCCGAATATCATAACTCCTTTCCAAGGTGATACTTTCAACATGACTCTATCACCAACTTGGAATTTAAGAGGTTTTCTTCATTTGTCAGCATAACTCTTTAGTCTATCTCAGGCCTCTTTTAGTCTGTCACGGATTTGCATAATCTTATCTATGCTCTCAATAACTATTTCGGGCCCAGAAATCTGACTTTCCCCAATCTCTGAGCAACACACAGGAGTTCTACACTTCCTACCATACAAAGCCTCAAACGATGCGACCTTAATAATTGTGTGATAGTTATTATTGTAGGATAATTCGATTAATGGTATGTGGTCATCCCAACTACCACCTAGATCAATCACACATACCCTAAGCATGTCTTCCAAGGTTTGAGTAGTACACTCACTCTGACCATCAGTTTGAGGATGGTAAGCTATACTAAAATTCAAATGTGTACCTTGAGCTTGTTGAATGCTCAACTAGAAACGAGAAGTGAAATGACTATCTCTTTTGGATACTATTGGCAATGGTACTCCATGAAGAGATACAATATTGTCAGCGTATAACTTTGCTAACTATTCTAAACTAAAATTTTCGTTGATTGTTATTGAAAACACTGCTAGAGTCTACCGAAGATGGCATAGTGACCTCAAAAAATATTTCGTACAACATATATCAATAAATAATAATGTTTATTTATTATATATGTTTATTTTAAATCAAATAATTTCCTCGTGAGTTATCCTACTTATTTCAAGTGGGTTAACTTAATGTATCATGTCTATCTCTTATAGACCAATTCACGTAACGACCTTGGGTAGTGTACCTTGGATATTACAATGTAGTGAGAATTCATGTATTCGACCTTGGATATTACCATGTAGTGAGAATTCGTGTAGTGGACCTTGTTTAATACAATGCAATGAAAATTTTTCATTATTGTAAAAATTGTTTTCATGGAGCATCATATGATGATTTTAGTCTAGACTCGAGAAGGAATCCTAGTTCACTACAATCGAAGCACTGATACCAATCTGTCACACCCTGCTCGTAGCCGAAGCGCATGCGTGTAACCATCAAAGGTTTTCATAGTATTCAATAGTGTATCTATATGAATAAAATAAACAACGATGTCATTCGATATATTGTTTGAAATTTAAATACAAAAGTTTGAGGGTGTTCGGTTGTCGCATCCCGGTCAAAGATAATATTTATAAGCCCGAATTACCCTTAACTTTGAGTTAGTAGTAGTACGGGGTCGAACCACGAAGAGTTTGTGGTTTGTGTACGGACGAGATTGATTGTAAAGATGTCACACTTTATGAAACTTGCTACGTAATTGTTTAATTGTTTGTTTTTTGAAAAGGATGTCGGATTGAACGGACAAGATATTACTTAATTGCCTAACTACAAAAACTTTAAACAATTTCAATTGCATGAAAGCTGATTAATGGATTAAAATGATAATTAAAGAACAAGGTTCACATCCGGTTTTGCAAGGCCTAAGGTTTCTACACGTTTTAATTTGGTTTAATTGAATTTGCTTATTAACGGTTTTAGTTTCATAAGGCATAGGTGCCAATTGCTGTCAACGTCTCAAGAATGAACCATCATGCACTTCGTTACCTAAGACATGTAAATCCTATCGAATGATAAGGCATAACAGCATAAACTTGTTTTACAAAGTCAAATTTTATAATCAATCGAGAATTCACAAATATAATTCAAATGCAAAACAACTATCAGTCAATTCAAATGTAAATCAAATTGTCACAAAACCAAATACTAAACATGTATTAAACCCTAATAATCCTTACAAAAGTCTACACTGGGGTGATCCTGAGAGAATTAGCCGCTCATGGTAAATGGAACGTGATCAATAAATGATCGAAGATTGCACACGAACATCTTGAACCTCAATGATGGTTGTGATGAAGGTTAGAGTTTGTGGTTGATGGTGATGGAGATGGTGAATAGATTGGTGAAGTGATGGTGATGATGGTGAATTAGGTTTTAGGATGGATCGGTGGATTATGATTGTGGATGATGGTGGTGAATCGAATACGTTAGAAATGGTGTCAGTGATGTTCTTGGCTCCACAAATAGTCTTTTTCTTTAAAAAACACATAACCCCATCCCCACACTTGAGGTTAACATTGTCCTCAAAGGTTTGAGAGCTTTTAAAACATAGGAATGTGACACGACTAACCTCCAAAACTTCACCCTAGTCAAAAGTATACACCCCGTACTACCGCTAACTCAAAGTTAAGGGTAATTTGGGCTTATAAATATTATCTTTGACCGGGACGCGACACTCCAGCCAAATTTTTCGCCGTTGTCGGGGAGCTTTTTCTCCCCGACTTGAGGTTAAATGTGTAGAATTTAAATGAAGGGTAAAAATGGCAACTTTTTTCTCCCCATCCCCACACTTGAGGTTAACATTGTCCTCAAAGGTTTGAGAGCTTTTAAAACACACAAGGAATGTGACAAGACTAACCTCCAAAACTTCACCCCGGTAAAAAGTATACACCCCGTACTACCGCTAACTCAAAGTTAAGGGTAATTTGGGCTTATAAATATTATCTTTGATCGGGACGCGACACCCCGATCAAATTTTTTTCGCCATTGTCGGGGAGCTAGTGCATAGTATTCATTGTTTGTTTGATTTGTGTATTATTTTTTTATTTCAATTTTTAATTTTATTCCTTTTATCGATTTGATTTTACTTTGGGTAGTCTAGTTTTGTCTTTACAGGTACATGTTTTGCAAGCACCTTGTTTCACCATGATTTAGGTAGATAATGACCTGTGTGAGTGTTGTGGTAGCCGAGACCATCTATGGCATGAATGCATATTGTTACAGGAGAAAGTTAAAGCATACAAGGAACGCGAAGACTACCTCATCGAGAGGGCGGATTATGAAGGTCTCAAAAGTCCATCCTCATATTATCCATCCGTTAAACCACCGCCACCACCAAATTATCAAGAATACTACTATTCAGAGATGGGTTACCATTATGAGCAAGAGCGAGGTTACAACAACTATGAACCTGAAATGCCACATTTCTCAAGTTATCGGGAGGAGTATGATGACTACTATCATGAATACCCTTAGTCGGCATACGGGGAGTCTCAAGATTCAGTAACATCTAAGATTGATGCAATCATCGACATGATGGTAGAAATGAAAAAGAAAGACAAGCTAAGAGATAAATCATTTGAGGCTTTGGTTATTCATGTTGGTCAACTATCTAAGGAGGTGGCCCAATTAAGACAAGACCAAGAAATTTTTACTAATGGTACCATAGTTGATGGTGATGTGGTGGAAGAGGTTATGGATCTTCTGGAGCAAGAAAGCGAATGTTTGAGCCGAACTAAAGACATAACACCAAAGGATGAGTAAGAGCCGAAAGAAGCCCAAGTTCATCCCTTCCCTTTACCCATGTTTATTACTATAACCAACAAAGTTGGGAATGAGGGGCCAGTGATAAGGGTTCGTAAGGTGGCATTGCAAGACATTGGAAAAGTGTTAAAATGACCCCAAAGTTGTCAATATGCATGCCGATTAAAAGAAAGAGATAGTGGATTCGGCATGCCAATTATCGAGCGTACGTTGGAAACTCGGTCGGCAAATGTTCACTTAGACCACCATGAGAGACAAATCAGGTATGATTGTTGTATATTTTGTCTTTTATTTGTTTTATTTTTATTTTATCCATCTCCTTAGATAAATGAACGTTGTGGGCGTGTTCCCTATATAACCCTCACGAGACCTACTCGTCTTCCCAAGCTATTGGGAGGTTTAAAGGGCTTGCGTACATACGCAAAATGCCATCGTGATTCCTACGAAAGTAAGTTGGGATTGTCGTTGTTGTAAAATATTTTCACAAAACAAAAGTTGAATAACACAAGACTTGGTATTTTTTCATAAAAAATGGTAAAAATGGACTAACTAATGAGTTTTGATTATCGTGAGAAGCGTGCATCTACACGAGTGTTAAGAATTGTAGTTATACCTATGTTTGTGAGAACGGCCATTTTCATTGAAGAACGGAGAGAACACGAAGAATGAGCAAAACAAGGTGGATACGTTTCTTTTAACTTTGATTATTTAGATAGCAAATAAGTGGAGTGTATTTTGTAAAATTTTGTTCTGGGTGAAACTTTGAGAGAAGAGTCATGTCACGTCACTTGCATTTTGAAAAACCCCCATCCAAAATACTACACATTGAGGACACTTTACCTCAAGTGTGGGGATGGGGAGAAAAAGTTATGACTTTATACCTCGATTTAAATGCTACACATTGAGGACAATGTTGACCTCAAGTGTGGGGATGGAGTAAATTTTCAAAATTTTTCAAAAATGTCCTCTTAAAAAGCATTCTAAAAAACACATTAACAAAGTAACCAAGAGATTATAAAACCTATTTAGTCTTTTGCCATGGTATAGCTTTGAACATTAGCATATTGCACCCAACAACAAAGCCATCAAGTTTCAATATTGTCCCCTTAGCATATTGACCTTTTGACCGTTTAATCTAAAACTAAGTGACTTATATTGAAGATATATAAAATTTGGTTATCATTTAACAATAATTTTATTTTCAAGTTTAATCTAAGGTATGTGGTAGATGTGAAAGAAAAATTAATAAATAATAACTAAATTTCATAATTATTTTATTTAAGCAAACCTAAAAAAACTCACTTAGTAGTATTCAGTCTTTTGATGCACTTTATGTTCGTCGCTGTGTGAATAGTCTAGATAGAGCATGTATTGAATATTGTATAAATTAGATACGAACGCACAACCCAAGTACGAACGTGAGAGGAGCAAAAATGTCACTTCGTATGGAGTGGTCACTTAGTACGAAGCTAACTCACCTCGTACGAGGTGGTCAGCACTTCATATGAAGCAGTATTGTAAGTCCCTGATTCGGATCTGTACACGATATCACAACAACTAATCAATTGCGGAAAGAAAGATTAGATGAACACAACCAGAACAATCTCCAATTAATCAACTTGCATACACCGAATGGGGTCTAATACAAGCTATCGCCCTAGCTTTAGCGTGAATAACAAATAAACAAGCAACCTAAACCCTAACCCCAACACATGTATTTATACTAATCTCAAAACTCACTAATTACAACTCTAGGCCCATAAGACTCTAGGAAGCCCATTCCTACACCCTTAGCCCAAAAGGCAACTCTAATGTGTAAACCTTTTAGCTAGTGGCCCAACAATCTCCCCCTAGGTTTACAACATTAAACTTCTAATCCTTCGGTAGCACATCAACTCCCATCCTGTCTGCTATGATCCCCGCAATCACTGCTGTCCAATTCTTAGCACATGACTCGTACAACTCTGCTGTTTGGATATGATTCGTTGCTAGAACCTGAAGGTCTTCATTGTGAAAGCTTATTAAATCAACCACATTGTTCACACGAAAAGCTTTCTCCTTAGTCACCATCGCTACATTCCCGACCTTTGGATCATACTCCAAAAATTAAAATCTTCAAAATTCCTTTGGGGAATGTTGGAGCGACTGGGACAACCAGTTCCTTATCAGTCGGAGGCCACATCACAGACTTAAATCTTCTGCCAGTTCTCACATCCCTAACACCTCCCGTAGATACGGTTCAGCTATGTTCATCGTTTTGAAACCATTCTTCACCTCTTGATCCAGCTTCTTAAAAAATCTCCATCCTGGACCACACTCAGCTGTATTACTATCGGTATACGGAGCCCTAAGAAGATCAATCAAAGCGACTTTCATCCGTGTCTCAAACTGGGACTCCTTGGAGTAATATTCGCGTGTACCGTCCTGTCGAACAATCATCCACATCTTCTTAACATGATCATAAGTCTAGCTCAGCACACTTGACTTATTCCCAACTTTACTGTAATAGCTTGATCCAAGTTCCATGACAAACCTATCAGACTGATTAGTAGGATCCTTCAAAGAAAGTTCTCATCTAGTGGATTTACATCGACGTTCTTCATCAAAACCATTTGTTTCTTCTTTGGAGCAGTTTGCCTTCTCTGACTCGTACTAGTAAACTTCCTCCTTGGAGCGCTCAGATAATGTTCTAAACCAGCCTGACAGTCGGCTGCAAGCTGTTCAGATGCTATTCTGTCTGCTTCTTTCTTTTCTGCAGCTTGATGATGATGTTCAACATTCATAGGATCATCAATCGGATCAGAAAACTCACGCCCAAACTTAATCTCCAACTTCGCCTTCAGATCATAAACCATAGTCATCAATAACGAAACGTCACCCTGAAGTTGGTCTATCGTATGATCACAAGCGTCTAACAGAGTCTATAGAGAAGCTATTTGTGTATCCTTAAGAATAACCTCCTGCTCGAGTACTACCACCCTCTTCTTCAAATCAACTACATCAACGTCTTCCTCATCACTATCAATCCCACTGAATTCGAATGCTCTCTTTTCTGATCGCTTCAAATACTCAATATCTTCATCCTGACCACCACGAGAACCACTACCCCCTGCCCCCGAGCCTCCAGCACCTGCAGAACTACCACTACCACCACCAAATTCATCATCTCGAATACATATTCAACTGGAATGGACACAATAGTAGACTGAGTGGCAACAAGAGGAACTATCGGTTCTTTAGAAGTAACAGGCTCAACAGTGGAAAGATCGGTCAAAGATATAGTGACAGAGGATGTAACAGTGATTGGTTCTTCAATAGTATCATCAATACGAGCTTCGGTTTGTATCTAGACTTCTGTATGAATGGGTTCAGTCAGTATGAATAGGTTCTTCGGTTGCTTCTGTTCTTCGCTTCTTCAATAATGGTTCTTCCTCTTCTTCAACATCTTCAGCTGTATCAGCTTCAGTAACTGGGATATCAGAATGAGACAACACGAGAGGAGGATTCCCTTGCTGCTCCTGAATCTCCTGTAGATGCGCAATAAGAGCTGCTAAGTTCTCAATAGTAAGCTCTTATAGCTTTGGAATCGATGAACTTCAGATTATGTAATAGATTTCAAAAGAGCTTCTTCATCATCAGTATCCTCATCAGTAACTAAATCTTCAACCTCAATCTCTTTCTCTACCACTAGTATGTCATGCTCTTCAGCCACCATAACATTTATCAGCATAGGTACTTGGATATCATGACCAATCACCTCAGAAAACTTCCCAAACTTCTTCAACGGTATACGTCCAACAAAACTATCTTCGATGTCGATCTGTTCTTCTTCATTGTGCTAAAAGTAGTCAGACCGATTGGCTTCATATTCAGCAAGTTCTTATCGGAAGCATCCTTAGCTAATTCAGAATAACGGACATCCAGAATCAGCTGCACGAATCGAGGATACAACAAAAACATCTTCTTCTTCGATTGATCAAGAATCTTCTTCATATTCTCGAAAATATAACCAGAAAAATTATATTTCCAATCCATCACCAAAGATACGATCGGTGAAGTCTACGTCTGGTTCGGCTGATCTAACCCACCCTTGTTCTCCGATACGCACTGCATGAATATCTGAACTAACAATCTCTAGTACGTCGGGAACATCTTCTTCAACAACAGTGGATATGTTCCCTCATAACTCATCTTCGTCAACACTTGAATCAACTTCTCCTTATCATATAACGTCGGAACGCTTGCTACGTATTTAAAAGATGAACAAATATAGGGCTTCCCGTCAGCACCCTTCAAATGAAATCTCACCCGCTTCCAAAATGTGTGCCCTAAATCACGATAGATAACAGGATTCACTCAGAGTGCATACGTGATCCGGCAGTCATTCAGACCCACCATCATAGACTTGAATTCTTGGAAAAAGTCCAATGGTGGATCTGACAGATAACCCGCCTGGTTATGGAACTGCTCTTAATAAAACAACATCAAAACCCGCTTCAGCCATTTCTGTTAGAAGAACAACAGATTAGACCATTGAGGTCAAAAACCCATTAGTTCAAAACTGATTGGCAGAACAATAAGCAGGTCAAATACAAAGGGGTCCAATAAACAAGTCCAACAACAGTCCAATCACAAGAAAAGGTCATTAGTGAATTTGACAAGTTCAAGGTTCAATTGAAGGTTTATTTTAAAAGGTTCAGTTTTAAGGTTCAGATAAAGTTCAACACTCAATCCAGAAGGGTCAAAGGCAATCCGAAAAGTTCAAAAAAGGTTTAGAAACAATCCATAAGGTTCAAAAACCATTTTGGAGAGTTCAAACACTAAGATCCGAATTAAAAGGGTTAAAACAGGAATTCGAATGAACCCCTTATCATCTCAGATGAATGCCATCCGAAATGGAATCCGGGTTCATCCATTTCGGTTGAATACTCATCCGAGATGGAGTCCGGAATGCATAATTTGTTGAAGTTTTATCCGAGATGCCATCCGAGATGCTTATTTACATGAAGATTTGAAGATTAGCATTTAATTTCGATGATTAATGAGCCTTTTATACCTAATTCTGATGTAATTCGGATGAATGTGAAGATAATCTAATTCAGATGATGATCAGAGTGTTTTGGAGGAAAAATTTTAGTGAATGATCCCGAAATGCAGCAATGATAATCTGATATACTATTCCGGAATGGGCTTGAGCCTGAGAATTTGGGCTCAAGTTAATCCGGATCCAATCTTAACATCCCCCGGTTTGCAATTCGGATACAATCCGGAATGGGCTTGCTCGAATTGATTTTGGCCCAATCCGAACAGATTTCAAGAGGCCAATTCCAAACCAGAAAGCCTAGTCCGGGACAGTAGCCAGCCTGAAATGGTCAAAGGAGGAGGGGCCCATTTTGGTCAATGGACTGATCCAGAATGGGTCAAAAGGCCCAATCCGAAACAGTACCATAATGGGCCCAATACAGTTCAGTTCAAAATTTTCAAAAGTTCTATTGGATTAGCCCAATTCAAAAACTCAGTAGGCCAATTCAATACCCCTTGACATAAATCATCTAACTCAAGAATCAGCAGTTTAACTAACCAAGCAACCAAACAGACTTTACCAAATATACAGAAATAAGCAAAGCATTTAAACAAAATCAATAAACATATACACAGTTTTGCTATGGGATCAAATCGTTTTCAGATAGACTAAGGAACACTTTTCAGTGTGAGTTTGGTCAGACTGGTCTAAGTGATTGCCAATATATTTCTCCATTTAAACCTAGCGCTCAACTTTCTACCTTTTGCTTTATGATACGCTTAAGGTAATGTTATACTATGATACCCGTGTGTTCCACTCCATGACAAACCCCCGCGATCAAGGTAGGCACAACGATTTATGATGTTTTGGTAACTTATACTGGAATCATCCTAGCTTTACAACGTTAGACCATTGATCCCAGATATGCACTATCGTACAATCAGAGTTTTCAATGTTTGTGTCCAACGAGGGTGAGACATATACCTTTTGGTATAAATTTTGCTTTAGGAGCAATTAAGGTTTTGTCCAAATTTGGATCTTTTAAGAATTCCGGCTGTGTCTAGCATAATCTGGATGCAACAGAAGGACAACCAAGATATCCCCGGATGACTCAACAATATAAGCACCTAACACCTTAAATATTGGCCATCTATCAACACAAGATTTAAGACCATAAAATCATATATCAATGGTGTGTGACCCACTAGATATATAGTTCTTTATGTTTATATCATTTAGCTTATAATATCCATTTGAGCTCTAAGCCTATCAATATATTGCTTTCGATCCAAGTCGTTCCAGCTACAACACCTTACATGTGTTAGCCAAAACCTTTATCATGAGAAATCATTTCATTTCCCAATCATTGCAAAACTGTTTGAACTATTTTTGTCATTTTCTGAATTTTTTTAATGTTTTGTGTATTCTAATTTTTCAAATGTTTTTGTATTTTTTGATTTTTCTCACCCTAAATTTGTCCATATATATGAACAAATTTACGAGGCAAACAAAAAACTAAAAATATAAAATAAAAGAAAAGAAATGAAAACAAACTAAAAGGAAAGAATAAAGGAGGCTCAGCCAGAAAACCGGATCATTTGAGAAAATCCACAAGCACTTGAAAATGCGTGTTGCTAACGGATTTCGTGAACAAATCCGCAACATTTGCATCGGTGTGGGTTTGCTCAAGTTTAACGAGACCCTTTTCATAGAAATCACGAATAAAATGAACTTTGATGTTTATGTGCTTGGTTTTAGAGTGAAAAACAGGGTTTTTGACAATTTGGATAGCGGCATCATTATCACAATAAATTGTTGTGTTTAGATAAGTCAAACCATAATCCGCAAGCTGGTGTTGCATCCATAAAACCTGTGAGCAGTAAGTCGTCGTTGCGACATATTTTGCTTCTGTTGTAGAAAGCGAGATCGTACTACTACTTCTTGCATTGCCAAGAGATCAATCTATCTCCCAAGAATTGCCATCCAGCTGAAGTTGATCGCATGTCCCTGTTTGTATCTCCAAGATTACTGTCAGAGAACGTATACAATTCAAATTCAGAATTTTTAGGATACCAGAGCCCTATGACAGTGTCCCCTTGAGGTACCTAAAAATTCTTTTAACAGCATGTAAATGAGGGAGTTTAGGAGTAGCCTGGTATCGAGCACACTGGCGAACGTCAAACATGAGGTCTGGCCGACTTGCCGTGAGATACATGAGTGAACCGAACATAGACCGGTACACGGTTGGATTGACAGGCGTTCCTTCTGCATCTTCATTCAACAGGGGCCGTTCAGCAACAGGGGAAGCCATAGGCTTTGAATCTGTAAGCTTGACTTTGGCAAGAACGTCATTGACATATTTTCCTTGATGGATCAAGATTCCTTATGAGCTCTTACGAACTTGAAGACCCAAAAACATAGTCATCACCCCCAATGAACTCATCTCGAATTTCTTCTTCATGACCTCTTCAAATTCGTGACACAACCCGTCATTCGTAGAACCAAAAATAATATTCATCTACGTAAATTTGAACAAGAATGATGTCCTTGTCAACACGTTTGATGAACAAAGTCTGATCAATGGTTCCCCGGGTATATCCGTGAGCAAGAAGATGCTCTGTTAGGGTTGAGTACCACGCACGAGGCGCTTGATGCAACCCATACAAAGCTTTGTCCAACTTGTATGCATAGTCTGGCTTCTCAGGATCAATGAAACCCGGTGGTTGCGCCACGTATATCTCCTCTTTCACAGTGCCGTAAAAAACGCAGTCGTGACATCCATTTGATGGATTGTGAAGTCCATGTAAGACGCATATGCCAAGAAAATGCGAATGGCTTCCAATCTAGCCACCGGTGCATAAACTTCATCATAATCGAACCCCTCAAACTGGCAAAAGCCCTGAACAACCAATCAAGCTTTATTCCTCACAATCACCCCTATATCATCATGTTTGTTGTGAAATACCCAACGAGTTCCAAGAGCACGTTTTCCCTGAGGAAGCTTCACCAATTGCCATACCGCAAGTTTCTCAAACTGATTGGGTTCTTCATGTATAGCATCAACCCAACCTGGTTCCTGCAAGGCGACATAAATTCTTTTAGGTTCAATTTGTGAGATAAAACAAGAGTAAAGACATGTATTGATATCTCCTAATTGACTGCGAGTCTGAAATCCAACAGTAATAGGACCAATAACATTTTCAATCGGATGATCGCGCTATAGACGTTGTGGTATAGGCGTAGCAGGAACATGGAGATCTGATTGCAAGTTTGTAAAGCTCTGCGATGCGACTCCAGATGGCTCCCCCTCATTAGTTGCACCTGCGGGAATGTTAACTGATGGATCAATAGACTGTCTGGTGGCGTAGCTCAGGAAATAAAGATGATCCTAAGACATCAGGAGTTGTAGCCCCTTTCATTTGCCACAGGAGTTTCTGTGTTTGGAGCCTTGTTGGTGCATATTTGTGACAACAGCTTAGATTTGGTCTTTGGATATATTGTAATTAGTAAAATGATAAACGGTTAGCGGGTTTAGTTTTGTAATAGTTATGTATATTGTCCGATTACCAAATGATAAACGAGGCTGGCACCATAAACAAACCTCCAAAGATGTTGAAGGTAGAGAACTATCTTACATGGAAGGATAGGTTTCAATCCTTTATTAAATATCAGGACACACGAATGTGGATCAGTATTCAAGATGGGTACGCTAACCCAACGCATGATTTTGAGGGCAGACAACGTGTTACTGCTTATGTAAACATGTCTGAAGCTGAAAAGCGGATGTATGAGTCTGAAAAGAAAGCCTTAGCTGCTATAAAGATGTCGTTACCTAATGGCATCAAACATACATTCAAGCGTTATACTACATCGAAGGAGATGTGGGATGCCCTAGAGAAGAGTTATGAGGGCAATACCGATGTGCAGAAGAACAAGGTAGATCTACTGAAGAAATAATTTGCTTTGTTTAAAGACATGAGGAGTGAGTCCCTTGAAGATATTATCATGAGATACTATCATCTGATGTCAGAAATGGATAATTATGACATAGAGGGATACACAGATGTGGAGATAAACGACAAGTTACTGGATGCTTTACCTGCAAAGTGGGATATCTATACTTTGATGATAAAAGGTGAAGCTGATTATGAAAAGAAAGAATTGGAAGAGGTTGTTGGGAAATTGAGAGCTTATGAGCTCAATATGAAGAATAAGGAAACGGGTTATGATCAGGTTCAAGATCCAGGGATATATAAAGGTCTTACACCTTCATCTTCCAACAATGCTTCTAGTGATACTGCAACTGCGTTTCTCTCATGTGAGAATGAGCAGATCATGACAAATGCTGAGGGTGAAGTATGTTTTGTTGCTGCTTCAGGAGGCTCGTCAGGGACTAAGAGACAACAATCAAGTAGCAGCAGTTCTAAGTCTATGCCTCTGAGTGTCAAAAGTACTGAAGATCACCTGGCATTGCTTGCTTCTTTCATTGCTTCCTACGAGAACTATATTCAGGGAAAAATATCTGATCCTGCTACGTTTGATGAAGATTATGATCAGATTGACCCTGATGACTTAGAGGAGATGGATTTGCAATGACAGATGGCCATGATCTCTAGAAGGGTGAAGAGGTTCATGAACAGAACGGACAGGAAGTTCGTTGGAAAGAGTTTAGGCTTTGACAAGTCGAAAGAGAAGTCTTACAATTGTCACAACTATGGACATTTTGCTAGAGAATGTCAACGACCAAAAAATTGAATCTCGTTCTAACTCATCCTTTCAAGATTCTCCTTGTCATGGTTCAAGCAACAGGCATGCGTCAAATAACACTGGAACAAAGGCCCAGATTTCTACTGCCAGAGAGGGTTCTTATGATTGGAGTGTTCATCTGGAGAGTGATAACAATGCCTCACAGGTGTTCATGGCTGAGATAGCTCCAGTTGCTGATGAAGAAGTGGAAGCTGATGCTGAGGGAAAGCAAGAGAAGGTAGCTGAGAAAGCTGATGTAGAACAGAATGCTAAAAGAAGAAGATGGCTGCTAATTTTGATGCTTTCATGGTTGATCTAAGCAAATCAACAGGTGAGGTATGTTCAAACTCTGGTAGTTCTGTTTGTTTGAAGTGTCGTGAACTGCAAAGTGAAGTTGACACATTAACAAATCAAAACCAAAGTCTGGTAAATGAGCTCTCGAACCTAAAAGAATCAAACTTTTCGTAAAATGAAATGAGTCATTATACTTGAAGAAAATTAAAGGCTATGAAGAAGAAATCAATATTCTAACCTATAAGCTTAATGAAAAACTTCAAGTTATTGATTTAGCTCATGATACGATGAGTGAGAAAAGAAAAGAGATTTCTAAAAAGTGCAAAGAGTTTTCTGACGCACAACTTAAAATTTGTGAGCTCGAAAAGAAATTAAATCAATTCAGAGATTCATCTTTTGTCATGAAACACATGATGAACGGCTTGAAGAAGAGTAATGACAAGACATGTGTGGGATTCAAAGGTTTGAATGAAGTTCCACCACCTCTTGGTCATGACTATTCTTTCTTGCCAGATGAAGAAGTGCTTACAGACTTTGTGTCAACTTCACCTGGTAGTTCCACATCAAGAAGTGTTGATGGTTCTGAGAATGCCAAGAAGGATAATAACAGGGAACCAGTTTTGAAAACAAAAAATACACACCCTAAGAATCAAAAATAATTTTTTGTTAAAAAGGTTGATTTTCTTAAAGGGAGTGACATGAATGAAGAGGTCCCTTTATTACTAAAGAGTCTAATGTGCAGTTTGCTAAGAACAAAAAAAAAAGAAGAAAAATCAGAAGTTAAGCAAACTAAACAAGATCCTTCTAAAGCATCATCATCATCATCATCGCCTGATGAATCTAAGCAAGAGGCTTCTGTAAAGAAGTCTTCGGCTAGAAAATCGTGCTTCAAATGTCACGAAAAGGGACATGCAGCTAGCTGATGTCCTAACAAAAAGAGTGAAGCATAGGTAAATGAGAGACAGAGAGAAAAATCACCAGCAAAAAGTGGTGATGGTGAGAAGAAGGTTAACCTAGCAAAGGTATCTGCTACCAGGCAATAGAATGTTGCCGTTGGTGTAGATAAGGCTAAAAAAGGAACTCACCAAGTTCCTCATTTTCAAAGAAATCAACAAAGATTGCAGCCTGCATCTACATCAGGCAGATATGATAGACCTAGAAGTAGTTCACCAAGAATGAATAACTTTAATGGTCCATCAAATAATTTCAGAAGTCAAGGTTAATATCAAAATCAATACCAGAATGTTGGTAGTCGAAATTTTTATAACGAGGGCTTTAAAATTATCATCATCAAAATTCATGAACAAAAATCATAATTTCCAAAGGTCGCAAAGTCCAAACTTGGTTAGGAAACTTCAGGATCTCAGACCTAGTGGGAATCAAAAACCATTTCCATCAACAGGTCTAAGATCCAAGAACCCTGTTAGGAGTGATGGATATTGGATGGATGTTCCTATTGTTGATGAATCTGGAAGACCCAAGACCATGAAGGCTTGGGTTACCCAATCTAACTAATTTCGTTGGATGGTGCAGGAGCTGCTAAGGAGGATTATCAACTTGTGGTATGTTGATAGTGGCTGCTCCAGGCACATGACGGGGGATGCGAGGTTGTTGACTGAGTTTGAGAATATAGATGGTGGTTATGTGAATTTTGCAGGTGCTAAAGGAGGGCACATTACCGGTCGAGGAAAAGTGACCATCAGGAAGATCTGATGAAGCACAATCTGATGAGCGTGTCTCAAATCTGCGACAAAGGTCACTTGGTCCACTTTACCAAATCTGAAGCTTTGGTATTGAAACCTGGTTTGGTGATACCGATGACTGGATAGTGATGAGAGCGCCAAGGAGAAATGACACTTATGTCATGGACATGGGTGCTAAGGATTCTTCGAATATGGTGGCGTGTTTAATATCAAAAGCATCTAAGGCTGAGTCATTGTTGTGGCAAAGACGCATGGCCCACATCCACTACAGAAAAATGAATTATATTATTAAAAATGGCTTAGTGGAAGGGGTGCCAATGCAGAGGTTTCACATGGAAGATAAATTTCTTCCATGTCAAAAGGGAAAATAACATAAGAAACCTCACAAGTCTAAAACAGTAAATTCCATAGATGCTCCTTATGAATTACTTCATATGGATCTATTCGTTCCAGTGAACGTAAGTAGCATAGGTGGAAAGTACAATTGTTTAGTTGTCACAGATGATTACTCCCGATATTCATGGGTTTTCTTTTTAGGTACAAAAGATGAGACAGCGGAGATACTGATAGATCTTTTTACAAAATTGGAAAATGTCCATGATGCACGGATTAAGAGGATAAGGAGTGATAATGGCACGGAGTTCAAGAATTAGATTATGGATCTCTATTGTCTTCGTAAAGGAATTGAACATCAATTTTCTGCTCCTTATACACCTCAACAGAATGGAGTCGCTGAGAGGAAAAACAGGACGTTGATTGAAGCTGCAAGGACTATGTTATCTGATTCAAAGCTTCCAGTTCTTTTCTGGGGAGAAGTTGTGAACACAGCTTGTTATGTCCTGAATAAAGTTTTGACGGTTAAATGGTTCAACAAAACGTGTCATGAACTATTGTTTAACCAAAAACCAAACTTAAAAGGCTTTGAACCATTTGGATTACCCTGCACCATTGTGCGAAACAAAGATAAGCAAAAATTCGGTGAGGTAGCTGATGAGGGTTACTTTCTAGGCTATATGCCTAGAACACCGAATAAAAGGGTTTTTAATCTAAAAACTGGTAAAATTGAGGTGGTGTTTAACATGGAAATCACTAGTTATACACCTCAACAATCAACGAGTGGTCCTCCTATATTATATGATTATGACAGTGTTTTTAAATCATTTAATATTCCTGATTTTTCTAATGCAGATGAGTCTCAGGTGATCCATACTGTGATCAATGAAGATGGAGAGTGTGACTTCATGCCTAGATCGAGTGTATCGATGACAGATGCTCCAAAAAATTCTTCCAGTGCAGCTCCAGAGGACTCTAGTGATAGTGAGTCTGAACCTATTCAGGGGGAGGACTTCACTAATCCGTTTGCTAATGTTAATATTCAGGGGGAGGTTGGATCTAATCTGGGAGATAATCTGGTTGTTGACACTATCTTTACCACACGTGTACACAGAGATCATCCAGTTGAAAACATCATAGGTGATGCTGCTACAGGTGTTCAGACAAGAAGAGGTGTGCTCGAAGGTTCCTGTTTGTTCACTTTGATTCAGAAGACTGGTTTGATTCATGAGTGTTTGTATAGTTGCTTCATTGCCAAAGAGGAGCCGAAGAATGTTCATGTGGCTCTAAAAGACAATTGTTGGGTAGAAGCTATGCAAGAAGAACTAGCTCAGTTCAAGAAGTTGAAAGTTTGGGAACTAGTTGACTTGCCTGAAGGAGAGAAGGAAATAGTCACTAAGTGGGTGTTCAAGTGCAAGAAAGACGACCGAGGGATCATAATAAGGAATAAGGCTCGGTTAGTAGTGAAAGGGTTCAATCAGCAAGAATGGATTGATTACAATGAGGTGTTTGCACCAGTTGCAAGGTTGGAAGCAATTTGTTTGTTTCTAGCTTTTGCTTCATTCAAGGGCTTCAAAGTTTACCAACTTGACCTGAAGAGTGCATTTCTTTACGGGAAAGTCCAAGAAGTGGTGTATGTCTCACAACCAGACGGGTTTACTGATCCAGACTCTCTAGATCGAGTCTATCGACTTGATAAGGCATTGTATGGGTTGCATCAGGCACCTAGGGAGTGGTATGAGACACTGTCAGAACATTTGTTAAAACATGGTTTCAAAAGAGGTCAAATTGACAATACACTTTTCATTAAAAGGAAGAAGGAATACTTTCTGGCTGGTACACATATACGTAGATGATATCATTTTCGGGTCATATGATGAGAACATGTGTCATGATTTCGAAGAGGTGATGAAGAGCAAGTTTGAGATGAGTGCGATGGGTGAATTATCCTACTTCTTGGGTTTACAAGTTGAACAGAAGAAGGATGGGATGTTTATACATCAGACAAGTATGTGTATGACATTTTGTCTCGTTTAAAAATGGAGGATTGCGCTACTTTCAATACACCTATATGTGAGAATCACAATCTTGGTCCAGATCATGAGAGTGTGGAGGATGTTGATCCAACTCAATACAGGGCAATGATTAGTTCTCTGATGTACTTGACTGCTTTAAGACCCGACATGATGTTCGCAGTGTGTCTTTGTACCAGATATCAAGCGAATCCAAAGGAGTCCCACATGAAAGCGGCGAAGCGGATTCTTCGCTACTTGAAGGGGAAACCTAAACTTGGGTTATGGTATCCAGCTGCTAGTGATTTGAAGTTTGTTGCTTTCACTGATTTAGACTTTGGAGGATGCAAATCTACAAGGAAGTCTACCATAGGTGGATGTCAGTTCTTAGGAGGGAGGCTCGTGTCATGGCAATGAAGAAGCAGTCTTGCGTGTCCACCTATACGTGAGAAGCTGAATATATTGCTGTGGGTAGTTGTTGCTCTCAGGTTCTCTGGATCCAACAACAGATGTGCGATTATGGTTTGAATTTCACTTGTACTCCTATTATGATAGACAATAATGCCACTATATCAATCACCAACAATCCCGTAAAACATAGTCGCACAAAACATATTGACATTCATCATCATTTTATATGGGATTGTGCTAAAAAGAAATTATTGAACTGCCTAGAGTCAACACACTTGATAACCTGGAAGATCTTTACACAAAAGCATTTAACAGGGCTCGCTTTGAACATTTAGTCAAACTCAATGGGATAAGGAATCCTGAATAAGCATTTTTCCCTAAAAATAGTTTGTAGATACTTTAGTGCTTTTCAAAAATCAAAAACATAAAAAAATAGAAAATCAAAAATGAGTTTTCACTGTGTGAAAAAGAAGAAATGATAGTAGATCAGCAAGTTAAATTGTCACACTGAAATTAAAAGAAAATTGCTTAAGTGTGATAGTAGCTTCATCATATGATGTACCAGTAGGCAAAAGGCATGAAATAATTAGCTTACCATTGTGATACAAATATAATAAACTGTGTATGAGCGGGTAACAAATCTGTGGCGTATGGTTTTATAACCTTAAATCTTGCATTGATAGATTGCCAAAATCTAAGGTTTTAGGTCTTTATATCGTTATTTCATCCAGGGTATCAAGGTTGTCCTTCTACTGCATCCAGATATATGCTGGCCTAGGCACAACCAGGATATCTTAAAAGAGCAAAAATGCCAAATCCTAAAAATTGATGAAGCTCTCCTAGAGAGTTATTCAAATATGCAAATTGCATTATTCGTACAAAAATTTGGTATTTGTCCTAACCCTCGTTGGATATTGGTCTCTTTGCTGTATGGAAGTACTGACCTGATCACCAACTATCTAACATTGTAAATCAAAAACGATGAATTTCGGTATACTCACCTACTACGATGAATTTTTGTGCATACCTTGATCGCGGGGGTATGTCCTGAAGTGGGACACACTAGTATATCAAGTATAAATTATCTAAACAGATCATGAGGTAATGGTACTTGAAATGTTCATGTATTTTGTTTAAGTGGATAAACAATACTGGTAATTGTATTAAACTGCTTTTCATGAATATTGCATATAGAATAATCAGATAGTGTGTAAACTGTTTGATGTTGCTGATATGATCTTCTTCCCGGTGATACTCACAAAAACAGAGTGTTTAATTTTTCGTATTTTATTTGCTTTCAGAAAATATAAAAATCCAAAAAGATTTCATTTTCTTGTAAATTTTTAATGTACAGATGGAGTTGTTACCGATAGGGGGAGATAGTGTTAGAAGATGAGTTCAAAATTTTTACGATCTTGCAGGTTATGTGTGTTTAAAAGTTTTAGTATGTAGTTTGATTTGGGAAGTGCTTCATCTGTGATACAGTTTTACTATCTCTTGAATAATAATTATTTGTTTAACTTGTGTTAAAAAATTCTTATGGTTTCTCGAGATGTTTGTTTTAGAGTATACAGATTGTAGCAGTGTGTTGCTGAGAAGTTTGCTGAAAAGGAGTTTGATTGGATGCATGGTAGAACCTCCTTTCTATATTGCAGTCAAAGTTGAAGAGTTTTTGAAGATTGCTATGTAAGGACTAACCTGGAGTTTACTCTAACGCTAGCGATTTAGAAGATTTGGTCATTGGATACATCAGCTTAGGGGGAGTCTGTTACTGACAGAAGCTATTAAAACTGAAGCTATCCAAAGACCAACGTTTTTCAAAGATACTGAAGAATGCAAGAAGACTGAAGACTAAGTTATGTTATGAAGCTATTGTGAAGGGGGAGTTTGTTGGTGCATATTTGTGACAACAACTTAGATTTGGTCTTTGGATATCTTGTAATTAGTAAAATGATAAACGGTTAGCGAGTTTAGTTTTGTAATAGTTAATTAGAAGTAATTGGACAGAATTAGATACAATAAAACACATGGTAGGTGAATTGGGCCTTTAACCCATTAGCAGTCCATGTAGGAAACCCTAGCCCAGTTGCATAACCTATCTCTATATAAAGGGAGGTTGTGATTAGGGTTAAGGTTGCTCAGTTAGTTGTTAAGTGCTGAAAGAATTGCTTCAGAGAGGTTTAGAGAGAGAGAGTCTTGAATTGGTTGTAAATACTTTGTGTTAGATAATCAATAGAAGAGTTTTTGAAGGAATTTGTTCTTGTTCGTGTTCTGGTTTCTGTGAAATCTGATATAGGGGATTCCGCATTCTAGATTAGATAGACGATTCTATGAAGATCCATACGGACTAGGGGACCTACAAGCCTCAACTTTGGTGGAACCTGTCTGAGGAATCTATTCAGAAACAGTTTCCTGATTCTGCGATGCTGGTGGAGGTGTAGACACAACATCATTGAATCCAGGTGGATCCAAACTCAGCTGCTTGAAAGATTCTTGCAGTTGTTCAGCATCTTCATCATCCTAAGTCAAGATATGCATCGGTGGGGGTTCAGAACTTGTGCCTGTACCTACATTCATATCAGAAGAGACATCAACAGATTTAAACAACGAGGAATAATCATAGAGCCAGTCGGGACCAATTCGTTCGTCCTTGGGATTTTCCTCCAACCAACCCACATTGTAGGTTTCAACTACCATTTTCTTGATCTTGTTGTAGACACGATAAGAAGTGTTCTTAGAGTAGCCGACGGAGATGCATGGATCTCCACGTGATTCAAATTTTCCCTTAGCAGGGGCATCCGAATTTGCGGAAATGCTTGACCGAAGGTTTGTGACCTTCAACCACTTCATACGGTGTTTTCATGTGCCTTTTGTTGATCAGGGTATGATTCTGAATGTAGCAAGCGGTATTGACTGCTTCTGCCCAGAAAATAAGAGGTAGTTCCGACTCGACCAACATAGTATGTGCTGCTTCAATGAGTGTGCGGTTTCTGTGTTCTGCAACCCCATTCTGTTGAGGAGTACTGGCTGCACTGAACTATCGATCAATTCCCTTGGAGGAGCAAAAAGAATTCAAAGTGGCGTTCTTGAACTCTGTTCCGTTATCACATCGAACAGACCTTCACTGTGGTGTCTGCCTGGTTTTCCATTAGGGTGATAAATTGTTACTAAACCACCTTTGCAAGTCTATTGAGATTCTTCATGTTGATGTGTCCTAGTCGGCTGTGCCACAACATTGCATCGTGCTCAGCGGTCGACGAGAACAAACAGGTTAGCTTGTCGGTGGGGGCATTGTTCATTTCGATGACGTATGCGTTTCCTTTGCGTCCAGCTTTGAGAAGAACCCATTCATCAGGAATAATGAGGCCCCTTTTCAACACATAGCATCCTTTCTTTGTAAAGTGCACATCTAAATGATTACCATAGAACTGAGACACACTCCAGAGACTATGCTTCAACTCGGGATATAGTTCACGTTCTTGAAGATGAGAGCTCCATTGCATACCGTTCCTCTCATTGTTATCTTTCCCTTTTCACCACCTGTGAAGGAGACAAACCCGCCATCAAAAAACTGAATGTCATTCAACTGTGAGATGTCTCCTGTCATGTGCCTGGAACAGCCACTGTCGACATACCAAAGTCTGACCAGAGTCCTCCAAAGTGTTGCTGACATTTCAATAGTTTAGTTAGAAGTGCAACCCAGGCCATTGACGATCTGGGTGTTCCATTTGCATCAACGTAAGTGACCTCACGAAAAATTAAATTAGTTGAGGATGAGGTCGGTGATGCTTTTGATTTGTCCAATTTCGGGACATAAGACTAGGTCTTGGTCAAGATCTTAGGCCTCCAGGCTGGCGAGTCAGACTTCTGCACAACTTTCAGAGTGCTAGAAGGATTCAGAAAACCTGAAGGTCTTAGAGATTTTTGATTTTGTCTCTTCGCCATGTTCTAGTCTTGATCAGAGGGCTTAGCTCAGTGCAGCCTTTTCAGTAGGCTGAGGTGCCTGTTTGGTTTTCTTCTTTTTGGATCTAGTGTTCTCCGTTTCTTTTTATTAGATTTCAAATTATTTTGCTTGGTGGATTCTTCAGAGGAAATGGGTGATTCAACAGGGACATCCTTTTCTGAAATTGTCAGAAGATGAGCTTTGATCGTTACTAGTAAAAGAAATCTCTATATTTTGAAAAGTTTGAGATTCCGATTCAGATTCAGTTTCAAAAGTTTTATCTGAATCAGCAGAGGAGGTTGCTCATTTTCTGTCATTTCAGAATCAGTCAACCTTTCTTCATTTGAAGGATCTGATTCCCCCAATTCTTCTGGTACTTTGCCAGCGTCACTCATCACAGAGTTGGTTGGTTGATTTCCTCACTGTCGACCCTAGGAATAGCATAAACAGGCGGTGCTTCGTCAGAAGAACTTTCAGTCTCTTCAGTGGGAACTGAGGAAACCGAATCATCTGTCGATGATGTACCTGTAGCAAAAGTTATGTTTTCATCATCAGAGTTATCACATGCATTATCAGAATTCATAACATCAGCATCAGATGAAAAACCAGAATTAAATGTCTAAGTTATCAACACAACCAACATTGTCCAAGAGTTTAGATTGTTCAGCAAGAAAAAGATTCAAAATGTCAAAAGCAGGTTTATAAAAATCATAATCAACAGCTGAATTGTCTGAATTTGAATCAAACATTCTTCTTCATCACCACCTTAATATCCTCAACTAATATTTCTTCTTCACATGAAGTAGAAGCGCTAGTAGCGTTCACTGTGTCAGTTTCAGGAGGATTTTCTTGCTTTGATTCCTTAAGTGGTGTCGCTGCCTCTTTTTTAGACGTCATTTTCTCAAAACCATTTGAACTACAAGAGGGGGTATCACCAATTCTTGCAAAACTGGTTTGAAAGGGACAAAACTAGCGTCCTTCTTGAGTTCAGTTGGCTTAGAAAACTTTTGGTAGAAGGGCTTCACGGTTTTGAAAAGTAATCCGAGGGTTTACCAAACATCATATTTTTTTCATTTTCTAGCTCTGCCTAAGAATCAGGCATTCGTGTGTCGTTATGATTATATGGTGGAGGAGCCCTATTATACCCAATCCTTTTGTTTTGTTTTTCTGATATTCAAGTTGCAGATCGCACAAGTACTTGACCAGCTTGCTGGAAGTTTTAATTTTTTAATATTTAATTCGTTTTCTTGAAACTTTCCTATCAAGGAATTTAGCTTGGCTAAAGCTGCTTGAAGTTCTACGTCCTTTTCAGCTAATTTTAGCTTATAGTCGAGTACCCAACATTGTTGTTGGTTCAAGTCAAGCTTTAGATGAGCTATGTCTTGTTTCTGTGCTTCGACCTTTTCCACTCAAAATCAACATCATGATCATGGATTCAACAATCTCTCAAGTGTTTGATGATTGTATGGTACAAAGAGCGGCTATTCTTTTCTATGGTTTCCTCCGAATGGAGGATTGCTGTAAGTAGGTACTTTGGTATGTTTCGATAACCCTTGGGATTCAGTGATCTAAGCATTCGATGCTTTTCACTATGGATTTGAGTAATTAGTTGTAATTCATTACATTTTATTGAATCTTGATCTGTAACCATTCAATTCCTGAGAGTTCTAGAAATTGGGATATATTTGGCAAGGGATTAGGGTTGGTAATTGTGATTGATGCTTGTGTGATAACCTTCCATTATGTATTAATCGGAGTGCTTAGTCAATGAGCATCACAATTGGTTAATTGGATTAACAATCATTTCGACAAGTGTTGGATGAAACATATAATTGTAATCTACTTCTCAATCTGAATTTCGGTGGACCATTGTTTTCCTTAGTGATAACAACTTCAATTTAGTGTGTTAAATTAATTAATCAACAAACTTCAATTTTAAGTTCATTTCTTTTAGTATTAATTAATCAATATTTACTAGTACAAATACTCCCTTGGTTCGATACCCGACTTATCCTATCTATATAGTTTAGTTGGTTGTGCATGTTCTTCATGACAGATATCAAAATGGCGCCGTTGCCGGGGATCGAACCCGGGTCACCCGCTGACAGACATCAAAATGGCACCGTTGCCGGGGAGGCGTGCACAAAGTGTTTAGTTAGTCTATATAATTTTATTGTGTTTCGTTCAGAATTACGCAAGATTTCTTTTGTTTGTGTTGTGCAGGTGATTTGTTCTTTGTATGCATCATACTCGGAAGTCCGGGCAGTCTTCATCGTTAGTGTTTGATCCAGAGATGGAAAGGACAGTTCGGCACACCGCGAGAATCAAATTTTGCAATCATCAACACCAACAACAAAACCAATGGAAAGTTCAAGTAATTTTGAGAATCAACCAGTCACTCCATCTTCACAGAATCAGTTCTCTCCGACACTTACTCAACCTGCACCAAATACGACCATACCACCTCAACCACCATTACAATCTACCCAGCCTGCTACTACACATGTACAACTGTATTATAGCTCTTCCATGAGGCATTTAACCGATTCAAGATGATGCTAAAGAATTGCCCGTATCATGGGATTCAATTGTGGGAACTACTGAATGCATTTCATGAGGGTTTATCAGATGAAGGTGGAGGGATCTAAGCTCAACATCGAATGGGGCGTTCGGTACAAACTATGAGCAGGTCGAATTGGGAGAATTTAGAAAGGAATGCGAGAACATCAAAGCGAAAAGCTCAATCTTCAAGAAGTACTCGCATTCGGTTGTGAGGACAGTGGATAATGCACCGGAAGCTAGTGGACAAATGTCGTTCTGTGGGCATTGTGGGGATTCAGGACACATCGTAGATCAGTGTCCTAGTGTTGTTTCTAGAGCTACAGATGCTAATTATGTGCAAGGAAGTGGACGAGGTGGTAGAAACTTTAATATGAATTCCAATACCTACCATCCGGGCCTTAGGAATCATCCGAATTTTAGCTATGGGAATGCAAACAATCAAAGCAATCCGGGGTTTCAAGGTAATAATCATTCCAGGGGACAACAGAACTTTAATCAGCCTCGCTTCCAGCATAATTTTCAAGGAGGATATCATCTGAATCAGGGCAGATCCATTGGATCTTCTAATGCTTCTGGGGCAATGATATGATGGAACTGTTGAAGTCAATTCAGCAAGATATGCAGAAGTGCAACCAGCTGGATGAGGTTCTGGCATAGAAGGATGAAGTGCGTGACAAGGCCATTCAATCATTGACAACGCAGATGGGTCAACTTGCCAATGAGCTGAAGGAATTGAAGTAGAGCAACGGACGGTTGCCAAGTGACACAACAACAAACCCTATCAGCTCAGAAAAAAAGGCAACCAGGTCAGCCAGGTAAGTACCCTTCACAATGGTAAGGTTTATAACAAAGTCCATGCTCCACCATAATTTGTTGAAGACGTGGTGGAGGACTTAGGTGAGGATGGTGTGAGTGACGATGAGTCAAAACCAGTGGCTAGTAAAATGAATGCTGAACCTAATTCTCATACCCGTGTTACAACTGTTGAACCGACTAAGGCTAAGAATGGGGAACAAATTCCACCTCCTTTTACCGAAGCCTTGAAGAATCTGGGAAATAAAAGCATCATTATTAAAAGGGGGCCGCAACCAGAAGAAATTTGGGAAGTTTTTAAACATGTTAAAATCAATTTACCCTTAATTGATGCTATCAAGTAGGTTCCGGCATACGCTAAATATTTAAAAGATATGTGCACGCAAAAACGGCAACACAAAGTCCCTAAATAGATTGACTTAACAGAAAGGGTGAGTGCTGTTTTGAATGGTGTGCTTCCACCTAAGCTGCAAGATCATGGAACGCCCTTAATTCCCATTCAAGTGGGACATTTTAAAATGAATCGGACGTTGATGGATCTAGGAGCTAGTGTGAGCATTCCCCCGGGAAGTTTGTATAACAAATATGATTTTGGTCCGTTGCATCTAGCCGATTCAACTGTTGTGTTGGCAGATTTGACCCGTAAGCTTCCCCGGGTGATTGTTCGCGATGTCATTGATAAGGTGGAAGAATTTTATTTCCCAGTAGACTTGTTGGTGCTTGATTAGGTCTCATCTGACCAAATCAATCAGCCAAAACGTTATTCTGGGTCGACCTTTCCTAGCTACTACACATGCATTAATCGAGAGTCGCACTGGCACTGTCGATATGACGTTTGGCAACAAAAAGGTCAGATTAAATGTGTTTTCTAACGTTTCTAACATGTTTCCTAGTGATGAATGTTTCATGGCAGATATTATCGATGGATGCTACACTCATTTGGAGGAGGAAACGTCCGAGGTATGATTGTTTTGTGATAGGGTGGAGCAGAATCATATGTATGATTTAGAGGAGGAGGTGCAGAGCTTGGAGGTGCTGGCAATTCAAGAAAGAAGGCCTCCATGGACTCATCAAGTAGAGAGCCTCCGAGCTGAGATCTCATCGGGATTGAAGCCGTCATTGATCAGTCCACTAAAGGTCGAGTTAAAAGAGTTGCCGCATCATTTAAAGTATGAATTCTTTGGGGAGGATCAAACTCTTCTGGCCATTATTGCTGCTAATCTAGAACAAGAACAAGAGGAAGCACTACTGAAGGTGCTTAAGATCGATAAAGCAGCGATCGGATGGACTCTCGCAGATCTTAAAGGTATAAGTCCCTCTATTGTTACGAATAAGATTATAACTGATTCTGATGTGAAGCCTGCACGAGATACACAGATGCGTTTGAATTCCAACATGCGAGAAGTGGTGAAGAAGGAGGTTATTAAGTAGTTGGATGTTGGGATCATGTATCCCATTTCTGACAGTGCATGGGTAAGTCCAACTCAGACGGTGCTAAAGAAAGCATGTATTCAAATTGTTAAAGGTGACAATGGTGAGCAAATAGCCACTCCGCCGGTAACCGGGTCGCGGGTATGCATTGATTACAGGAAACTTAATGCCGCCATGTCAAAGGATCACTTTCCTTTGCCTTTCATTGATCAGATAATCGAAAAATTCAGGTCAGAAATTTTATTGCTTTCTAGATGGCTACTCGGGGTATAATCAGATTGCCATACACCCCGCTCACCAAGAATAGACTACATTCACATGCCTGTATGGTACTTTCGCATTCAGGCGAATGCCGTTTGGGCTTTGTAAAGCCCCGGCCACCTATCAAAGGTGCATGATGAGTATATTCTCAGATATGGTCGGGGATGCCTTAGAAATATTTATGGATGACTTTTCAGTGTTTGGTTCGTCATTTGATACATGTTTAAAAGAATTATCTAAGGTATTGGAACGGTGTGTCCAAATGAATTTGGTGCTTAGTTGGGAAAAGAGCCATTTTATGGTCAAGAAGGTATTGTTCTAGGACATATAGTGTCTAGCAAAGGGATTGAAGTTGATAGGGCTAAAATCAAAGTGATTTCTACACTACCACCCCTACAAATGTCAAAGGCGTTTGTTCCTTTTTAGGACACGCCGGGTTTTACAATAGATTCATAAAAGGTTTTATTGTCATCACCAAACCATTGTGTAACCTACTTTTAAAAGATGTTCCTTTTGACTTTAACTATGACTGTGTTCAACCTTTTAGTGTGTTAAAGGAACAATTGGTACAAGCCCCGATCTTGCAATCACCAGATTGGACAAAACCTTTTGAAATAATGTGTGTGATGCAAGCGATTTTGCTATCGTGGCTGTATTGGGGCAGCGAGTAGATAAGAAACCGGTTGTTATCTACTATGCAAGCAAAACTCTTTTCGATGCTCAACTTAATTATACTACAACGGAGAAAGAGTTGCTTGCAGTTGTCTATGCTTTGGACAAATTCCGGTCATATATCTGGGGCAGTAAAGTAATCGTTTACTCTGATCACAGTGCAGTTAAATATCTGATGGAAAAGAAGGATGCTAAACCACGGCTAATTCGGAGGATCATTTTACTATAGGAATTTGATCTTGGGATTCGAGATAAAAAAAGGGTGTGAGAATGTGGTTGCCGACCATCTGTCACGACTACCTCCCAGGGTTGAGGATGTCACACCTGAGATTAACTAGTAGTTCCTAGATGAGTTCATTATGTCTATTAATTCTGAACCATGGTCCTTAATTTTGCTAATTATCTTGTTTCAGGTACAGTGCCGGAAGCATGGAATAAACGTAGGAAGCAGCAATTTTAGCACTGGTGAAGAATTACATTTGGCATGAACCGGATTTGTTCCAGATAGGTACCGATCAGATCATTCGAAGATGTATTCCAGAGATGGAATTTTTTGAAGTGTTACAACATGCCCATTCGTTGGCATGTGGTGGCCATTTTAGCGGTCAAAAGATGGGTCATAAAGTCCTTGAATGTGGCCTTTAGTGGCCAACGCTATTTAAAGACGCGTTTGTTTTCGCTAAACATTGCACCAATTGTCAAAAGATGGACGAGATTTCGAAACGGGATGAAATGCCAATGCAGCCAATTTTGGTTGTAGACATTTTTGGTTGATTATATTTCAAAATGGGTTGAAGCAATCGCCACCAAGACCAATGATCATACCGTGGTTTGTAAGTTTGTTCAGGCACACATTTTTTCATGATTTGGGATCCCTAGTGTGATCATTAGTGATGGGGGATCTCATTTTAAAAACTTCAATGTGGGCAAACTACTTAAGCGGTATTGCGTTGACCATCGCATTGCTACACCATATCATCCACAGACAAGTGGACAGGTGGAAGTGTCAAACAAGCAGATCAAGGAAATTTTACAAAAGACGATGCGAATTAACCGTAAGGATTGGTCATCTAAACTGGATGACGCCTTATGGGCTTACCGCACCGCCTCTAAAACTGCTATTGGCACTACACCTTATCGATTGGTGTATGGGAAATGTTCTCATTTACCCATGGAGATTGCTCATCGTGCCTTATGGCTGTTAAACAGGTCAACACTGATTATTCTGATGTAGGTGCCCACAGGTTGCTGAAGTTGAATGAGCTTGAGGAGTTGCACGACGAGTCGTATGACACGACAGCTGCTTATAAGGATAAGATGAAGGCGGTGCATGAAGCGAAGTTGCGACATCAAGTTTTTGCCGTAGGTCAAAGGGTATGGTTATTTAACTCACGTCTAAAATTATTTCCAGGTAAATTTGAAGAGCAAATGGACCGGACCATTTGTGATTGTACATGTGGGAAAGTTTGGAGATGTGGAAATCGAAGAACCAAAGGACCAACGAAGGCAAGTTGTGAATGGGCACCCCTTGAAACCGTATTTGGATGTTGATGATCTGAATGTGAAATCTATGGATGAGGTGAACTTTCTTGAAAGTTCACCGGAATACACGACCTCTTAGGGGTTGTGCGATGTCTAGCTGAAGACGTAAACTCAGCGCTACCGGGAGGCAGCCTGGAATGTAGTACATATTTCCTTTGTTGTTCAGGTGTGTTTTCATGTTCTAGTGTCTTTTGTCGTAACGGGTTGAATAGGTTGTTTGTCAACACCACAGTGCATTATGCAAGTGTGGGGATATGGCTACGGCAAAGGTATGGATTTGACTTAATTGGGTGTCGTGATCGACACGAATTCTCATAGGGGGGTGAAACGGGTGAGTACACGAACAAAACTGATAACAAATATTACAAATTGTTATTTTAAAACATAGCTTAATAGTACAAATAAGTATTCAATTTTCATTCATTCAAAAAAAAATCATCAAGCAGATCGTAACCTACGGTTCAGACCGTAGGCTACGGTCTGGAGGACCAAGATGCTCCAGAACTCCCTAACCGTAACCTACGGTTCAGACCATAGGCTACGGTCTATATACATTTCAACAGAGTTAATGGACCGTAAGCTACGGTGAGGAGACCGTAGCTTACAGTCAGGTCCAGTCATGCCTTGTTGGATCGTATTTGGTAATGGGTCAACCGGATAATTCATTTAATCAGACGGGTAAACGAATTAGATCCATGATCCATCACCCTATATCATATTACATCACCTCTCTACACCACAAAATCCTTATCATCATTATCTTCTCCTCCTATACTCCCAAAACCTCCATAGCTTCTTCCATCTTCCATTTTCTTATTACAAAACCAAATTAGTTGATTCAAGAGCGCATTTTGCCAAGAATTTCGAGAAGATTGAACATAATCCCTATCTCAGTTTCTTCCGAAAATCACCAGAGTGTTGTGAATCAACCTGTCAACAATGAACCCTAAAATTCAATTTTGGGGTTTTTCACTCAAACTTTAATTCAAGCGAATTGAGCCTTGTCTAAGCATCCTAAGCGATAAGGTATGATTTTTTCTCCAGTTTTGCTCCTAATGGCCAGAGTTAAGGTATGGTTGCTTAATAATGTTTGATACTTTTTCAATTAGTTAGTTGATAATTGAATAGGTAGGTATTGAGTTATGAACTGGTAATGTTACCTTGATTGGCAAATTCAAGAGGGTTGGGGAATGCATGAAAGCTTAGATGAGAGTTATGGCTAATGGGTACGGTAGGGAGTTTGTTTACAGAGTATTGAATGTGAAGAAATCCTAAGTGTGTTAGACATTTTCGCGAGTACAGTTATCAGTAAATAAGCGCCCACAGTACCAAGTTAGTCATAACAGAGAACAAGTGTGGGGAGGTTAACGGGATACACACTTTGCTTGTTCATTTGTATGAATTGAAGTAAACTAATTGATCTTTGTTGCTTGTTATTTGGTATGTCTATATAGATGGTGCGAGAGAGAAGAGCCGGGAAGGAAAAGTGTAACACCCTGTAAAATCGTGTCCAATAGTATAGTGACACGTGTTGTATTTTTAATACAGTCTGTTAAAGACCAATAAGGACTAAAGGCGTCAACATGCTCAAGTTGAGCCTCTGAGTGACGAACCGATGTCAACATGCATAAATAATAGCCTCTGAATGACTGATATGTCAACATGCTTAAATCATTAGCCTCTGAGTGACTGATACGTCAACATGCTTGAAACTTGGCCTCTAAGTGACTGATATGTCAACATGCCCAGCCTCTGAGTGACATCGGAATCAACATGCTTATCATAAGCCTCTGAGTGATCCCTTGTGAAGTCCTAAACTCTCATATGTGCCGTTTGTTGAACGAGAGAGTTCAATTTTGTAAATATGTGAAAGTTGGATAATGGAGGGATTAAAAGTGTCAACATGTTAATGCTTACCTCTGAGTGACCTTTTAACGAACCGAGAGCTCAATAATGCCCGGGCATAATCCCGGGTATGCCAAGTATTGGCTACAGAGGGCTAAAAGTGCCATAATAGTATTTAAAATCGTTTTTATAAGCTTTATATAGTTTAGGGGCCAAAGTGTCAAATTTTAAAACTGAAATAGGGGCGGTCGCGGGCCGCGAGGGACCCGGCCTGTGTCTCTCGCGCCCGCGAGAACAGACCTGCAGCAGAAAGTTTGTTTTGGAGCCCAAGCAAAGCTCCAAAACCATTAAATCGAAACCATGGCCTTCCTAATCAGCTATGCCACGTTTTAGGACACTTGTAAGCTTCTTCTTACACCCCTAGACACCTGGCTTCACCTCCTTTGAGCTCTCCAACAATAAATAAGTGCTTAAGTTCACCATTTCAACTTGCACCTTTCTTATTCACTCTTCTCCCTCCTCTGGAAGTGCTAACTAAAAGGAGCAGTCCAACATAGTTCTTTTGCATCTAGGAATCACTGGTAAGTGTTCCTTTCTTGTGCATTTTCGTTTATAGGCTTCTATAGCCTAAGGTCAAGCTTTTTACATAAAACGCTTTGACTTTCGGTTAAGACCATTATGGTCCAGCCATTGTTCAAAATGAACATGGCTAAGTGATCATAGTAAGGTAGGTGTTAGTCCCTATAAAGGGCACCTCCTGAAGATCAAGTTTGCTAGACCAATTGACGGGTCAAAGTTATGATATTAAAAAGTCAAACAGGCCATTTTTCAGAAAAATCATAAATTGATCTTATATATGTTATGAAACATGTTTTGACACTTAAACAAGTTGGTAATAATTATTAGAACATATATGAACATGTTCGGCTCGTCAATTTCAGTTCTAGGGTCGGTTCACAATCGAAAGTCGCAAGGTTTGACTTCTGCTTTGACTTTCGATTCTGACCCGATTTAGATTAGTTACCCACTGATATAAAGTTGCATTATGATCATAATATAATGTAACATAACCCTCTGAGGTTATATTACATGATCATAATCAGAATCCAAGTTTATGCACAAGTTCCATAATTATGCCATCTTTGGCCATAATGCCCTTTTTTGCATAAAACAAGGTTTTAAATGGTAATTAACTTAAAAATGAGTTTCTACTGATGTAATATTATAAGTAGGATTATTTGGGATGTTAAACCAAGTTATAAACTGAGTTTTTAAGCAAGTCCTTAAACTATGTCGATAAATGACGGTTTTAGCCCCTGTGGCTTATAAAATGGTTTAATCAAATCTTTTCAAGGTAAATCATTTACCTACTGATGTGTTATATTAAATAATATGTTTTAAACATTTTAATCTGACCTTAATGTTAGTTTTCATAAACATCACGTAAAAACGTCATATTACGACATAAGCGCCGTTTCGGCGCATAGTATGGTTTTAAACCATATTAATGGACCAAGATTTGTTACCTACTAATTTTAAAACTTATTTTAAACATATTTATAGTAGGTACATGTTATAAACTCAGAATCCCAAATAATTTATAACCTATGTGTAAAATTACCAAATTGCCCTTTTGAGGCATAATTTCGTTTTAAAACCTTAACGGGCATATAAGTTGATATCCTACTGATATCTTAACTTATTTAAAGTATAATGGCATATAGAACCTATCCATGACTTATCCGGTTACCCGATATCGCTATTATGCGCACAGTTACGTATATGTAACTATTTTACGGAATTTAACCGTAACGGGTTTAACCTTGTCATTTAGCCTCAAAATCCAGAATGTTTATAGTTCACCATATTATACAAGTCAAGTACTTGTCGGGTTTAAACTACATTCTATCCGATCATCGTTTAATCAAGCGTTATACGTAATGATCATATACATTATTCGGTTTATAAGACATTGGCTAGCTTATGCCATAATCCAGACTAGAGCCTTCTCGGTAAATGCTATCTGCACTTGGTACTTTTGTATACGGCTGAGTTATTTAAAATAAAAGAAGAAGACAAGCTCAGGTAAATACTCTCAACTTATTTCCCCTATAAGGGCTTGGGATATGGTAAATTATTATTGCATGGTCCATTGCATGGTTAACCTTCCTAAGTAATAAAAGATTTTGTGCCGTTTGCACTTGGAAATCATTTTTAATATTTTCAAAATGAGTCAGTTGGGTGTATTTATCAGCTTGACGTATCCTCCAAAGACTAATCTGCAGGCACAACATGAAATTAAGCCGGAAGCTGCTTGGTAGAGAATAAAAGGATTTTTGTAAATCCTTAGATCTGCCTAAAGTCTGTTTTTTATTCTTTCTTGTACATTCTATGATCCGCCTGTGGATCTTCTATTACAAGCTTGTATATTATTTTGTATTTTCGTACATTCGTTTGTAATAGTAATTTTACTCCAAGACTTCCACTGTGCCACGTTTAATTAACTATGACGTTATCAACTGTTGTCACGATACTCCCCACCCGGGACCACCGGTGTATGGATTTCAGGGTTGGAAATCCATGGTGTGACAAAAAGGCTGTCGAGCCATCTGCAGCGGCCCCTACGAGGTCGAAAAGAAGACGGGGGACAGGTATAGAAATTAGAGAGGAGGAAATGGAAAAAGAGGAAGAACTCCAGTACGGTCATGGTGATGTGCCATGTAGACCAACCTGGAAAAAAGGCCCCCTCAATAAGCAATGGAAGGATTACCAAGCAGAGCTATTCTATGCTAAAATGGGGGATGATCATTGTATTAAAGACAATACTTGTTTTGAGAAGATGGTCTACAAACCGAATCTTAGGGCATTGGGGCTCTATGAAAAATTACTATCGCTTGGGTGGGAGGCGGTTGCAGATTTCAAGGGTAATGAGAAACGAGATGTGTACATCAAGAATGTTATGGCCTGGTTGAGCACATTAGAGAAATATGACGGAAATAATCCACCAAGGACTGTCACGCTTACCAGAATAGTTAACGAGAAGCGGACCACCATGTCTTTAGCTACACTGAGGCAAATGGCCAGGTTTGATTCTAAAGCAGATGATTTCTACCATCTAGTGGACGGAATGACTATTTCAATGAGTATAAAAACTTGGTCAGAGAGAATGTGATGTATACAGAGTTATTTCTGTTGAACAAGGGCGTTGAGATGAAGCGGGACAATTTGAAACCGCTTATAAGGGTGTTGTTGAGCTTTGTCATGTCAAATGTGGCTCCTAGATTGGGGGATAGAATGGCGATAAGGAAATGGGAGCTGCCGGCCCTTTATGCCTTCATGACCGGTCAGCCCCACCTCTCATTCCGGCAGCTGGTAATGCTGCACGTCTGGCAAAGCAGGAATGCAAAATTGAAAAAGTTAATACCTCATGCCAGACTTATCAGTGCGGTGCTGGCAAGACAAGGGGCATTGTTGCCGTTAGAATATCCATTTTCCAAATCGCATGCAATTTTCTCCATTGCGGATATGTGTAAAAGTGGCTGCATCTCGTATAAGAAAACGAGGATGTGGCACAAGATTCAATATGGGGATGGGGCGAAGCTTAAGGTGTTGTAGTGGGGAAAAACATCCCCTAAGCAAGGGGAGATGGATGATACTAATTCTAGTGATGAGGAATTAATACGGCGGAAGCGCGAGGCTGGTTTAGACATAGGTGAGGGGTCGAGCAGGCAGCCAGAAGAACAGAGGCAGTCACTCATTCGTGGGGGGTCTTTAATGATGAAACACAGGTATTTGTTAATAGCCAGCAACCATCAGATTATGGGCAATGGGAAGCGTCACAGCAGGCTATTTATGAACAAGGATCTAGACAGGATGTTGAGAGGGAACGTGAGCATAGAGAACTGATGGAGTATATGGCTCGAACCGAGAGGATGCGCTATATCTAATCGCAGATGGAGCTGAATATGCGGGCGTATGATGAGAATCAGACCCGGCGCCATATGGACAATTATCAAAGGGTCCCATATGTTGAAAATCCACCTTATGTGGATTATAGTCAAGAGCCGCCATATCAGCCCGGTATGCCTCGACACCCGATGCCTCAAGTTCATGGGTCAATGTGGTTACCACGAGAATATACGGAACCGCATTATCAAAGCTCGTGTCCATATCAACCGTCGCCGTTTGAGTACCCATCACAGCAGCAGCAGCCACAATCGTCACAACAACAGCAGCAACTGGATCGACCAGATAGAGGTTTGGCCGACATTTTGTACATGAATGCCTTCTATGAACTTTTGGGGGGATTTTATGGACACCCATTGGGTCCATCATATCACCGAGCACTCGCTGATCCTCTGCATAGATCAGGTCCATGTGCTTGATCTTATTTATTTAGTTATTGTTTACGACAATTTTACTTCATGTTATTTGTTGGTATTTATTTTTATGTGTTTATGGAATGGTTGTATTTGTTTGATAAGGGTTAGTCGCTCTTAGGATGTTGGTTGGTCTTCTCGGGGTAATTTTAAGTGCACCATGTATTGGGGACAATGTATCCCAAGTGTGGGGATGTGGGAACCCGAGAAGAAACTGGTGGGTAAACGTTTGAAGAGATTGAAAATGATTAAATTGATAGGAAAATGAAAATTGGGAGTTTTTAAAATTTTTGAAAAATTTTCACTACCTTAGGTATACTAATTAGCTATGAAAACCTAAGATTTCAATCACTAATGGGTCCCTTGCTGGTAGTAATTAACATAGTTCCTGGTCATGATTGTCCCTTGAAGTTTCATGAGAGTAGGCCTGACAACTGTTTTTAAAAAAGTCGGAAAGAGATGTTTATATAAGGGTAACATGATTTAGATTGCATATGCTATATGTCGGTAACCATTTATTTTTTTTTTCTTGGTGAGATTTTTGAGCCTGTAGAAGTGATAGGACATCAATATGATTTCATTTGTTGAGTGCGGACTATATGTTATTCTGTGTTAGAACTTGTGTAATTTTATACATGCTGAGACTATGGAGCTGACATGAGCATATAAATGATAAAGGCATTAGGATTTATGTTACATAGTAGCGAGGTTTGTGGGTGTATGATGATCATCCTTAATGGCCCAGTTAAACCTACACACTATTCGTTTGTTCACCAATTGTCACCCGTGTTCAAAAAAAAACTATGAAAAAGAACACGTTGGGTGAACATTGTTCAGAATGTCGTGGGTAGAAATCAACCCGAATGCATGAGTTGTGTATATGCAAATAAGTGGTCACGGATTGGTTGTATGTTGTTAGCCACTAATGGAGAAGAGGACAGAAAACAAACCCATCAATTTCCCTACCCATAGCCTAAAGCCTAAACCCAAAATTCCTTTTGATATGTGTCGTGTTATATGTACAATGGAAGTGTGATTGTTATACAAGTTTAGAATTGCAGGTTTCATATTGGTTTATGAGTGTGTACACTAGCACATCATTTGCTAGTTCAGATATTCAAGCCGAGAGGAGAGTATATTGTGAGGGGCATGTAGCATGTGTTTAGAATTATAAGCATGTTAGTTGTATATAGACAAGTCTTGAGTCTTGAAGTGTATTACCTGTTGTTAGGTTGTCAATCTTGATTGTGTTAGTCTATGGGATGGGTATGACTTGAGAACTTAGTTTGATGAATCGATTAAGAGATTTGTTGTATTGTTATTATGGTGAGTAATTTCGAGTTGGTTTGCTTGAGGACAATCAAATATAAGTGTGGGAATGTGATGGAGGGGGTAAAAACCGAGCGTTAATGATTATATTTTAGGTGTTTTTAGTTAGTTTTGAGTGGTTATATGTATTGAATGGGATAACTACGAGATCTGGTTGTTTTGCAGGTTAACTAATTAATCCAGGGACTCTAAGAAGGTTAGAGATGATGTGGAATACCCGTGATGTAGTTGCAAAGTAAAACAAATACGACCGGGACTTGTTTGGATCAAGAACTAACTTGAAAACACGGGAAAACGGGAAGGATTAGATGTCAAGGGGTTTATTGGCAATTAATTGAAAGTTGTGGAAGATAAGTGAAAGGAAGGAGGACCCCGCCGTAGCGTACGATCGGAGAACCATAGGCTACAGTTTGCTTGTTCAGAGAAGAGAATAACCAGAATATGTGATCCATAGGTTACGGTTAGTGATCGTAGCTTACGGTCACTTATATCATCTTTCAGAACTTCCTGACCGTAAGCTACGACTGTTGACCGTAGCTGACGGTTGATTTATATGGATTCCAGAAATTCCTGATCGTAGCTTACGGTTGTGGACCGTAGCTTACGGTTGTGGACCGTGTCTTACGGCCAGGCTATGAAAAAACTCGCATGAGCAGTTGTGCATATATATTAGGGTTTCATAATTGGTTTTTTCCACTTATCACTAGTCACGGGCGAACACAAGACTTTTAAGGCTTCAAAGTTTGCAGCTTTTCATCCTTAAACATCATTGTTCCACTCCAGATCAACATCATGATCATGGATTCAACAATCTCTCAAGTGTTTGATAATTGTATGCGTACAATGAGCGGCTAGTCTTTTCTATGGTTTCCTCCGAATGGCTGATTGATGTAAGTAGGTACTTTGATATGTTTCGATAACCCTTGGGATTCGGTGATCTAAGCATTCGATGCTTTTCACTTTGGATTTGATTAATTAGTTGTAATTCATTGCATTTATTGAATCTTGATCTCTAACCACTCGATTCCCGAGAGTTCTAGAAATTGGGATATATTTGGCAAGGATTAGGGTTGGTAAATGTGATTGATGCTTGTGTGATAACCTTCCATTATGTATTAATCGGAGTACTTAGTCAATGAGCATCACAATTAGTTAATTGGATTAACAATCATTTCTACAAGTGTTGGATGAAACATATAATTGTAATCTACTTCTCAATCTGAATTTCGGGGGAACCATTGTTTTCCTTATTGATAACAACTTCAATTTAGTGTGTTAAATTAATTAATCAACAAACTTCAATTTTAAGTTGATTTCTTTTAGTATTAATTAATCAATATTTACTAGTACAACGTTTCCACAATACTCCCTTGGTTTGATACCCGACTTATCCTATCTGCATAGTTTAGTTGGTTTTTACATGTTCTTCACGACAGACATCAGCACATGACATCTATAACACCTGAGCTTATCTTTCGTTAGCCTAGTCTTCAGATTCTTCAATGATTGCCTCCCGTACTTCTTTTGAAATTTGTTGACACGGAAAGCAGCCAACGCAAGATTCCAGGACGTCAATCTCGTCCAAATCCTCCTCCATGATCTGATCTACTTCAGTTGGGAGAACGGATGGAGGGGTCAAGCAACCTGCTAAGAAAGCATTTAAACTGTTAATCATTGAAGCAACGATGGCCAATTTCTCCTCATTCTCTTTTGTGAGAAAAGCATAATTGGACACAGCTAGACAAGGAGCTGGTGCGGGAACAGCAGATTCAGGAATGCCGCCTTGTTGAGCTGTTGCAGGAATGGTAGAACTATAAACCATGTTAGGATACTGGGCATGATATTGTGTCTTAACTTGTGCCGCAGAGATCATCGTAGGAGTCTGAGATTGAAGACCATACACATATTGGGTCTTCTGTGCAGAGGTGAGAGGACTGTACACCAAGTCAGAGCTACCCCGTGTGTGCGAGCTTCCTTGTAGAGGGTCGTAAACAAGATTCTGAGACATTATTGCCGCGTTCTGCCCTGTAATACTAACTGCCATCAGACTGCTTTGGTGATTGATGTCCCTCTGTTTATTATCTATCTCACATGACTTGATAGTTGTAATTATTTCTGTGAGGGTGACATCGTTCAGATTTTTCGTCTTCTTGATCATGCCCACATCAGCATCCCAGCTCTTGGGCAAAGAGTTCAACAGCTGTCTATTCATAGCACTGTTTGTAAGAGAGATTTCAGTTGAAATCATGTGGGAGACAAGCTTCACGTATCTTCGAATTTGATTCTCAATGGTTTCTCCATATATGTGGTTAAATGAGATGAACTGTTGATTTAGCTAATTAACCTGGCTTGCCTTCATATCAGCATTTCCCTTATACAAATTCTATAGTTCGCCCCACACCTCCTTATCAGTCTTTCAATTTCTGAAGCTATGGAGATGTCGGGTCCGAGTGCCATTGTTAGAATAGCTGAGGCTTTCTCATCTTCTTCGATTATCTTCTCGTCTTCCGGAGTCCACAAATGACTAGGTTTGGGGATCTTTGTGTCCGGATCATCATCAGTGGTATAAACTATGGTTCGAGGACCATTCATGATACAACTGCAAACCCCCGGCTCTTTAGCCTTGCAGTATTGCTCAAACCTGAACTCCCATTCATAATATTCATCACCATATAGTAGACGGGGCACCTTTGTAGAAGTGCCAATGACTTGGTCTAGCTCTTGGTAAAGAGACAGCGTCTGCGACTACAAAGCTGCCAGGGTGGCATTTGTCAGATCCTGAGTTGTCATCTAACTGCTCATCATTTTTTTTTTAAATTTTACCAAATGAAATTGAAGTTATTTTAACTTCTGATTATGAACAGTCCTTAAGGAGTCCGAGATAGTGGTCCGAAATGAGAATCCGAAATGGTAACCCGGAAGGCTATCAGAGATACAACAACAGTAACTCGGATGAATCCGAAATGCTTTCTTGATCCGACATGAAAAGTCTATCCGGAATGGAGATCCGAAATGCTGTCTTGATCCGAGATGAAAAATCAATCCGGAATGGAGATGAAATCCGAAATAGAGAATGTTCCGAATTGCAAGAGATCCGAGATGAATGCTAATTCGAGATGAGAGGTGATCCGAAATAGGAAAACCGATCCGGAATGGAAGCCTGACCCTTACCCGAAATCAACAATATTCCAAAATTCCTGCAAACAGATAAACACAAGTTAATTTAAACAGTGATCCTTATCCGGAATGCGAGTAATCCGGATAAGGTTGTTCAGTAGGCCAATGAACAGTTGTCCGCAATCAATCTGAGATGGATGATCTTCTTCGTGTTCTTCGGGATCTTTGACGATTCCGGATCCGAATTGCTTGAATCTCCCTAGGTTTTCTCGGAACAGAAGCAGTCCGAGATGAGAAAGCAGCATCAATCTTCAATAGTTCTACAACAGTGATATTCCAAGATGACTAACAACAACAGTTCTTCGAGATCTGAATAGTTCTTCTTTAGTCCGTGACACCTAGAGCCTGTATCGTACAAAGGCTCTGTACCAATTGTAAGTCCCTCATTCGGATCTATACACGGTATCACAGCAACTAACCGATTGCGGAAAGAAAGATTAGATGAATAAAACAAGAACAATCTCCGATTAATCAACTTGCATACACCGAATGGTGTCTGATACAAGATATCGCCCTAGCTTTAGCGTGAATAACAAATTAACAAGCAACCTAAACCCTAACCCCAACACATGTATTTATACTAATCTCAAAACCCACTAACTACAACCCTAGGCCCATAAGGCTCTAGGAAGCCCACTCCTACACCCTTAGCTAGGGGCCCAACAAGTATGCTCACTTCGTACGAGGTGCTCATGTCTATATATATATGTTGTGTGTTCATTATTTTGTAAGTTTTGGAAGTTCCCAGTGGGGGAACGCTGGCTTAATCTCTCCAGCAATCCGCCAGCTAGACAAGATGTATACTTTTTCGGTATGAATGAATGAATGCTTCCGCTGATTCTGTTTCTACTCCATTCTTAATAACGTTCTACCAAATCGGTACTACCATACGCCTAAACTTCCATCTAGAACCTCAAGATGCCGAACCTACAACTGGTATCAGAGCCACGTTACAGATTTAATTGATCTAACAGTCGATTGAATCACCTACGCTTATGAATTATGGAGGTTTGGAGGTTTTAGACGTAAATCATCAAATAAAGGGACGATCCAATGACAAAACGTAAAATTCAAACAATTGGATTGTTAGAAAATGATTTTCGAGCAGATTTGTGGAAGAATTATCTTGAAATTTGAAGAAATAAAGATTCTGGATCGAAAAAAGGTGATCAGACTCGCTTGTATGATCTGTGTCACCTCGTACGAAGTGATGACCCACCTCTACGACGTGAAGACCCACCTCGTACGACGTGAAGACCCACCTCATACGAAGTGTGATGTGCCAAAAAATATTGAAAAATTTTGTTGGTCGTATTGATGAGATGAGTGTCTAGAAAAAAATTGGTGATAGAAATTTTTTGAGATTTTAAACGACCGACACGGGATGTTCTGGGACACCGTCTGGAGCTTCAGAGTATAGATTTGATGATACGGTCACAAAATGTTGAAAATATTGGGGTAGTCATGGATTCCTGTGTAAAAGGTTTATCTTCTAGTATAGTGACTATTAATGGGCCTTAACGTTAAATCCGCTTTTGATGAAAACTAATTTTCAGATTTAAGGGGGAATTTCAGTGAAAAAATCTGGTATGGTCAGAATTTGTGAAAATGAGGGGGCATAAGAATTTTCATATATGTTAAGATTTAATCATTCTTTAAATCCGTGACGCTGCAACAGTCTTCGGTGGTTCCAACTGCAGATTATCTGGAGAATGCAAAGTGTTTTGGATTTTTCTGTATGAGATCAAAGTGTAGTCAGAATTCATTAGTGATGAGATCAAGTTGATGTCTACTTTTCGTAAAAGTGGGGTTGCATAACTGAGTCTTGGAGGAGTTGTTTATAGGATTTTGTAGTCATGGTCAAGTTGATGCCTGAGTCCTCATATAAGCCGGTTAGCACACACGACTACTAAGTGGTACGAGTAGTTATCAGAGAGTGTTCATGGGATAGCTCTGTGATAGACCAAAGATCCAATTTAAATCTGCAAGGCAAATAAATTGTTTTCTGGACTAACCACCAGGATATGATGATGTTTTGTTTATTCAGTTGCATTGGGACTGAAGAGGAAGGCTATATACTTGCAATTCATGACTAAAGAAGATGATATACATGTTTTTCAAACAAAGGAATGTACCGGTTGCTCACGAAATAAACTATACATTTGATATTGTTATGAAAGACGAAGATTACATTACTGATCTTGAACGAAGAAGAAAAGGTTACTGCATATTGACAGATAGTTTTTCTGATGAAGATTTGCTGATTGAGAAGATTACCGATTTGCTCATCAATTGTGATTACAGAATTCGGGATTTCAGATTTCCTTATGTATTCACAGATTTGAAGTTTGCCAGTGTGGTAATTCGAAATTTCAATCAATTACCTGTTAGGTTTGTGAAGATCAGAGGATCGAGCATAGGAGGAGTGTGCTAAAACCGAACACTACATGGCTAAACTTGAAACGCAGAAGCTGCATTGATGAGTTTCAAGTTGGTGGTTATTCGAGAAAATTTGTCGAAATCTGAGGATCTCGGGAACCGTGCAACCAAATAACTAAAGATTAGTTACTGCAGGAATTCATTTCAGGGGGAATTGGTGCTTTAATGTTGATAATGCAAGCCTGGATCATCAATCAAGGGGGGAATTTGTTGACGCGTTCTACGACATCGACAGATACCTGATTGCAGTTGCTGAATATTAAAACACGGTTCTCATGTTTCAAGATCAAGATTAAGCTTCGACAGTGACGTCCAAGGGGAAATTGTTGACGCACTTTATGTCCGTCATTGTGCGAATAGGCTACAGACAAACACACGACCCAAGTACGAATGTGAGACGAGCAAAAGTGTCACTCCATTCGAAATGGTCACTTCGTACGAAGCAATATGCTCACTTCGCAAAAGTGTATGTTATATAATATATATGTGTGTGTGTGTGTGTGTTGTTTGTGTTTTGGAAATACCAAGTGGGGAAATGCTGCCAGCCAGACAAGATGTATACTCTTTCGTTATGAATGAATAAATGCTTCCGCTGATTCTGTTTCTACTCCTTTCTTAATAACGTTTTACCGAATTGGTACTATCATACGCCCAAATTTCCGTCTAGTACCGCTGGATCTTGGACCTACACAATCATACATACTACGTTTAATTGACACATATTCCATTTAAGTGACCTAATTTTAAAAGATTTTAATATTTATAAATAAAACTTTTAAATAATTATATCCTATATAATCAAGTAAACTTGACGGTGAACACATGACATTTACCGGGAAATCTTCACTTGGTTTTCGTTCCCATTTTACCTTTGTCACACCCTGAATTTCTAACAAAACACCGGTGGGCCCGGGTGGGGAATATTGTGACGCAAGTTGATATCATCATAGTCAATTAACACATCACAGCGGAAGTCTTGGAGTTTAAATTATTATTACAAACCAAATGTTCAAAGTACGAAAATAATATACAGACGGCTTTTAATGAAAGATCCACAGGCGGATTATAAAATATACAAAAATGGGTAACAGACTTTAGCGCACATCTAAGGATTTGCAAGATCCTCTTATATCACTACCAAGCGCTTCCAGCCTATTTCGTATTGTACCTGCAACTTAGTCTTTTGAAAATACGTCAGCTTCTGCTGAACTGAACTGCTGTTTGAAAACATTTCAAAAATTGATTTAAGTGCACAGGGCATGAAAAATCTTTTATAACTTGGGAAAGTTATGCTTATAACCTTGTTAACAGATTCACATGTTTGTCAATACATATGGGGCCCAGTACAGAGACCGAGACATGATTAACTGACACACCACTTATGAACTCATGAAGGAGTAATCCCCAGCTTGTGGGTAAAAATATTTTAGCATTCGCATCTGTCAGGTGTATGCCTACACCCCGTACTTTGGTCGTGGCCATTATAATTTAAATGAGCCGAGGATATCCAGGACACGGTCGTTAACCCCCAATGTTTAAGTTATCAAACAAAACTGATCAAAACGGAATATGCGGATTTACTAGCCACAATCTGGCATTTCGATTGATCCCATTTCCGACCAAGTGGTAATAATTTATCGTAACCCAAGCCCGTATAGGGAAAATAAGTCAAGAGTATTTACCTGAGCTAGCACTTGATTTAATTGCAAGTTTATATTAACTTAGCTATTTAATCAATTAGATAAGTGCAGATAGCATTTACTGAAAGCTTTAGTCTGAATAATGGCATAAGCTAACCAATTAGAATGCTAAGGTCCTATTTAAGTCATAGACTTAGACCGACTAGCTAAAAGCATCAAAATGGTACAATACGCTAGATTAAGCGATGACCGGATGGAATGTAGTTTAAACCCAACATGTACTTAAGACTTGTATATTATGGGTAACCCAAATTAACATTTTGGGATTTGAGATTAAAATGATAAGGTTATACCCGTTTTGGTTAATTTTCGTAAACTAGTTACATATACTTAACCATACGCATATAGGCGATATCGGGTAACCCGGATGAGTCATGAACAAGTTCTATATGCCATTATACTTTAAAGAAGTTGTAATATCAGTAGGACATCAACTTATATGCCTGTTAAGGTTTTAGAATGAAATTATGCCTCATAAGGGCAGTTTTGGTAATTATATATCGTATGAAAGGAACTTGAATATATTTTGATGTTATGATCATAAGTATTCTGGAAAAATATTTAATTTATGGTATAATATCAGTAAGATATTGTTCATATGTGTAGTTTATCATTTAAGGCCGAACTATGCACCGTAGGGGCATTTTGGTTATTTTGCATATAGTTTGATAACTTATTTGGGATTCTGAGTTTATATTACATACCTACTATAAAATAATTTAAATGAGTTTTAAAATCAGTAGGTAACAAGTCTTGGATGATAAATATGGTTTAAAACCATACTATGCGCAATGACGATTTGTACGAAGTTTAATGAAAACTGATGCTAAGATCAGGTTTATATGTTTTAGATATGTTATTTAATATAAAACATCAGTAGATGAAAAGGTTTGCTATAAAAAGTATGATTAAAACCGTTTTATACGCCATAAGGGCTTTATCATTATTTGTCGACATAATGCACGAACTTGTACGTAAACTCAGTATATAAACTGACTTGACATCCCAAATAAACATACTTATGATATTACGTCAGTAGGAAATTCATTTTCAAGTTCGTTATCGATTGAAACCTTATTTTTCATGAAAAAAAGGTATTTTAGTTGAAATTGGCATAATAACGGAACTTGTGCATAAACTCAGATTCTGATTATGATCATGTAATATACCCTCAGAGGGTTATGCTACATTATATTATGATCATAATGAACCTTTATTAGTAGCTAACTAATCTAAATCGGGTCAGAATCGAAAGTTAAAGCAGAAGTCAAACTTTGCGACTTTCGGTTGCGAACCGACCCTAGAACTGAAATTGACGAGTCGAACATGTTCTCACATGTTCTAATAATTATTACCAACTTGTTTAAGTGTCAAAACATGTTTTATAACATATATAACTCAGATTATAATATTTTCAAATCTGGCATGTTTGACTTTTTAATATTAAAACTTTGACCCGTCAATTGGTCTAGTAAACGTGATCTTTATGAGGTGCCCTTTATAGGGATTAACACCTACCTTATTACGATCACTTAGCCTGTTCGTTATGAACAATGGCTGGACCATAATGGTCTTAACCGAATGTCAAAGTGTTTTCAGTAAATGCTTGACTTTTGGCTATAAAAACGCCTATAAACGAAAAATGCAAGAGAAATGAACACTTACAAGTGATCCTTGGATGAAATAGAACTAAGTTGGATGCTTCTTTCAGTTAGGAACTTCCAGAGGAGGAGATAGAATGATTTATGAGAAAGGTGCAAGTTCAAGTGAAGAACCAATGCTCCTATTTATAGTTGAAGAGCTTGAAGGAGGTGATGCCTAGTGTTAGCAGGTGTTAGAGGGTGTCTACAAGTGTCCTAAAATGTGGCATAGCAGTTTGGAAGCCAATGGATTCGAATTAATGGGTTTTGGCAGCTTGTGTGGTTGCTAAGCAAATTTTTCTACAGTAGACCTCCTCTGGCGACCCGTGAGAGACCATGCCTTGCCTCTCACGGCCCGCGAGCGGTCAATAAAATCTTTCGAAATTTGCCACATTCAGCCCCTCAACTTATTAACTTCTAAAACACCTTTATAAGCATAATTAGCCCTCCGTAGCTAATATTTGACGTATCCGGGAGTATGCCCGGACATTGTCAAGCTCTGGGTTCGTTACAAGGTCACTCAGAGGTATAAATTAACATGTTTACACTTTTAACCCCTCCATCGTCCAACTTTTACATATTTACACAAATAATCCCTCTCGTCTAGTAAGTGGCTCATATGAGAGTTAAGACTTCGTAAAGGGTCACTCAGAGGCTTAGTTTGAGTATGTTGACACCTTTAGTCCTTATTAGACTTAATATAAAATTAATGACACGTGTCGCTATATTATTGCACACGGTTTTACGAGGTGTTACATCCTCACCCCCTTAAAAGAAATCTAGACCTCAAGATTTTATTTAAAAGGATGGGGGTACTTTCGTCGCATAGTGGACTCAACCTCCCATGTACACTCGGGGTCCTCGATGGGCATCCCATCTAACCTTTACTATAGGTATCTTTTTCTTTCGGAGCTTCTTAACCTGTTGATCCTCGATCGAAGTCGGTTTCTCAACGAACCTCAGGGTTTTCATCAATTTGCACATCATGATGTGACATTTCTAGCGATTCATCGACTAGACATTTCTTAAGATTACAGATGTGGAATACATCATGAATTCCACTAAGCTCTTCTGGCAGCTTAAGCTTATAAGCTACAACGCCGACATATTCGATTATCTCGAATGGTCCAATATATCTTTTGGGCTTAACTTGGCCTTCTTTCCAAATCGCATTACACCTTTCCAAGGTGATACTTTTAGCATGACTTTGTCCCCTATTTGGAACTTAAGAGGTTTAGCCTTTTTGTCAGCATAACTTTTCTGCTTATCACTTGTAGCTTTGAGTCTATCACGGATTTGCACAATCTTATCCGTGGTCTCTAGGACAATTTCCGATCCTGATAGTTGGGCTTCCCCAACTTCAGCACAACACATGGGTGTTCGAGATTTTCTTCCATATAAGGCCTCAAAATGAGCAGCCTTGATGCTTGTATGATAGCTATTATTGTAGGCGAATTCTATTTGGGGTAAGTGGTCATCCCAACTTCCACCTAAATCAATCACGCATGCTCTAAGCATGTCTTCCAAAGTCTGGATAGTATGCTCACTCTGTCCATCAGTCTGTGGATGGTACGTCGTACTAAAGTTTAATCTTGTGCCTAATGATTGTTGGAAACTTTTCCAAAGGTGAGATGTATATCTAGTATCTCTATTGGATACAATAGATATCGGCACACCATGTAGGGACACAATCTTGTCCACATATAACTTTGCCAACTTGTCAGAATTATAAGTTTCTTTAATCGGCAAAAATGTGCTGACTTAGTCAGCCTATCCACAATGACCAAAATCGTGTCATTACCACGTTTGATCTTAGGTAACTTGGTAGTCAAATCCATAGTTATCATTTCCCATTTCCAAGTGGGAATCTCAAGCTGTTGTAGAAGTCCTGATGGTTTTTGATGTTCGGCTTTAACTTGCGGACACGTCAAACACTTGGCTACATAAATGGCTATGGATTTCTTCAAACCCATCCACCAATAATTCTTTTTCAAATCTTGATACATCTTGTCACCTCCTAGGTGAACTGAGTATCTGGAATTATGCGCTTCTTGGATAATTAGATTTCTAGGTCCTCCAAAGATTGGAACCCATATTCTATCATTAAATCTAAGGATTCCATCTTTTCCAGGCACTAACTGATCAACAGTTCCGCCTAATCCTTCATTAGAAATAGTAGCATCTAATAGGGCTTGCTTTTGTGTATCTAATAGCTTCTCATTCAAGCTATTTCTAAGCTCAATGCTCTTGGCGTTAATCCTTATAGGCGTAACCCTCTCTTTGCGACTCAAGGCGTCAGCAATGACATTTGCCTTGCCGAGATGATAGCGAATTTCGCAATCATAATCATTAAGTGTTTCCATCCAGCGGCGCTGTCGCATGTTCAAATCCTTTTGATTGAACAGATGTTGGAGACTCTTATGGTCAGTGTATATAATACACTTTGTGCCATATAAGTAATGTCTCCACAACTTAAGTGCAAATACAACAGCACCCAATTCCAAGTCATGGGTGGTGTAATTCCTTTCGTGAACCTTTAATTGTCGTGATGCATAAGCAATTACTTTGCCTTTTTGCATTAGCACACAGCCCATGACAATGTGCGAGGTATCGCAATAAATGACAAAATCCTCGATACCCTTAGGTAGAGATAACACAAGAGCATTGCTCAACTAATGTTTTAAAATTTCAAAAGATTTGTGTTGTTTTGGACCCCAGTCAAACTTGACGTTCCTACGGGTCAAGGTAGTTAAAGGAGTGGCTATCCTCGAAATGTTCTCAATGAACCTCCTATAATAACTGGCCAATCCTAAGAAACTACAAATCTCCGATGGAGTTTTGGGTACTTCTCAATTCATTGTGGCTTCAATCTTAGTGGGATCCACTTGGATACCACCCTCGCTTACAACATGACCAAGAAACTGGACTTCTCTAAGCCAAAATTCGCACTTAGAGAACTTAGCATAAAGTTTCTCTTGGCTTTGCAATTCTAGGATGCATGGTAGATGTTTCTCGTGATCATCTTTATTATGAGAGTAGATAAGTATGTCTTCTATGAAGACAATAATAAACTTATCTAGATACCATTTGCAGACTCTATTCATGAGATCCATGAATGCTGCAGGTGCATTTGTGAGCCCAAAAGGCATTACCAGAAATTCATAAGAACCATAATGAGTCCTGAAGGCAGACTTGGGTACATCCTCACTTTTAACCTTCATTTGATGATATCCTAATCTCAAATCGATCTTAGAGAGATAACTAGCCCCTTGTAGTTGATAGAACAAGTCATCGATCATGGGCAGAGGATAACGATTCTTGATTGTTATCTTTTTAGTTTGCGGTAATCAATGCACATCCGCATTGGACCGTCCTTTTTCTTAACAAAAAGAATAGGAGCTCCCCAAGGTGAGGAACTAGGCTGAATGAAGCCTTTCTCTAAAAGTTCGTCTAATTGTAATTCTCAATTCCTTCAATTATGGTGATGCTAACCGATACGGAGCTCTAGCAACAGGTGCTGCTCCTGGTAGGATGTCAATCCTAAACTCCACTTATCTATCTGGAGGTAGACCTGGTAATTCTTCAGGGAAAACATCTGGGTATTCTGAGATAACTTAAAGGTCTTCAATATTTGGCTTTGGTTTGTTAATATTACTTGTGCCATGTAAATGACACAACTTTTCCTCAGACACTTGTTTGCCTTAAATAATGACACTTTGTATGGCAATCCATAGTGTGAATCACCAAGAATGGTGAGAATTTCACCAAATGGGGTTTTAACTTCGATGAGTTTCTTATCACAGGCAATGCGGGCTTGGTTATGAGATAACCAATCCATGCCTAAGACCGAATCGAAACCTGCCAATTTCATTGGTAGAACAGAAATAGGAATTAATTGATTCTTAATGGATATAGAACATCCATCAAGAATAGAAGACGCTCTTTCTACGGTTCCGTCAGCAAGTTCTATTTCATAAGTTATGTATAGGGTTCTTATGGTAAGTTTAATAGTTTACTAAACTTATGGTCTACAAAAGATTTATCTGCACCCGAATCAAAAAGAATTCTAGCATATACGTCATTGATGAGGAATGTACCTGTTATGACGTTGTTGTCATTAACAGCCTCTCTAGCATTCATCTGAAAGGCACGTGCATTTCGTTTCTTGGCCTCTCCAGGCTTTGCATTGTTACTCTTAGGATTTTTAGGGCAGTTAGTCCTAATATGCCCCTTTTCATTACAGGGTTTAGCCTGTGGATCAGAATTGCACGATCCCAGTGCCTGCGGTTGCAGGTTTTACATGTAGGCTGTAGGTCCCCTTAATCCGTATGGATCGTCACAGAATCGTCTATCTAATCTAGAGTGTAGAATCCCCTAGATCAGATTTCACAGAAAACCGAACAAGAACACAATTACTTTCAAACTGTCTTCTATTGATTATCTAACACAATGGTTTACAATCAATTCAAGACTCTCTCTTTCAACTCTCTCTGAAGTAATTATCTGAGCAACTAATCCACTGAGCAACTGAATGAGCAACCTTAACCCTAATGCAAAACTCTCTTTATACAGAAACAAGTTTGCTCCTGGGCTAGGGTTTCACCATATAGACTGCAAATGGGTCTAGGCCCAATTCGCCTACCATATGTTTAGTTTAGCCCAATTACATCTAATCAACTACTACAAAACTAAACCCACCAACTATTTATCATTTTACTAATTACAAGATATCCTAAGACCAAATCTAAGCTGTTGTCACAAATATGCACCAACAAACTCCCCCTTGACAATAGCTTCAGTAAACAACTTTGTCTTCAGTCATCTTGCAATCTTTAACTTCCTTGAGAATCGTTGGTCTTTGGATAGCTTTAGCTTTAATAGCTTCTGTCAGGAACAGACTCCCCCCTAAGCTGATGTATCCAATCACCAAATCTTCTAAATCGTTAGCGTTTGAGTAAACTCCAGTTTACTCATTGCATAGCAATCCTCAAACTCTTCAACGTTGTCTGCAATGTAGAAAGGTGGTTCTACCAAGCATCCAAGCAAACTCATCTTCACAAACTTCTCAGCAGCACACTGCTACAATCTGTATACTATAAAACAAGCATCTCGAGAAACCATAAGAATTTTTCAACACAAGTTAAACGAATTATTATTTTTCAAGAGATAGTAAAACTGTATCACAGATTAAGCACTTCTCAACTCAAACCGCATACTTAAAATTTTTAAGCACACAGAACCTGCAAGATATTAAAAATTGTTGAACTCATCTCCTAACACCGTCTCCCCTTATCGGTAAGAACTCCTCCACGAACAACCAATATCCGTACATTAAGAATATACAAGAAAATGAAATATTTTTGGATTTTTATATTTTCTGAAAGCAAATAAAAAAACGAAATAATAAACACTCTATTTTTGTGAGAATCACCGTTAAGAAGAACATATCAGCAACATCAAACTGTTTTCACACTATTTGATAATTCTATATGCAATATTCATGAAAAGCAGTTCAAGACGATTACCAGTATTGTTTATCCACTTAAACAAAATACATCAACATTTCAAGTACCATTACCTAGTGATATGTTTAGATAATTGATACTGATATACTAGTGTGTCCCACTTTAGGACATACCCCCACGATCAAGGTATGCACTGTAACATCCGTCAAAAACGGATTTTACCAAACCCGCTCCGTTTATTAACCGAACAATCAGTTAAAAATTTCGTTGTGAATTTAATGCCCAAAATAATTTTAAACGATACATAATTAATTATTATATGGGAATATATAATTAGTTTTTGAAAAACTGTTAAAAATAATAAAATAAAAATATTTTGGCACTGCCGGGTTTCGAACCCGGGTCAGTCGCCGGGTCAAACAACAGACTTAACACTCAACACTTAAACCACTGCGCCACTTGTATTCTTTGTTAATTATTAGAATCATTTAATTCATATCATGTCTTTCCGAATTCAAAACCGACGCCCAAATGCAGTCGTCGGAAATCCCGGCGATCTCGCCAAGAATTATATCTTCAGTTATAAGGTAAGACTTAATCGCTACATCGGTTATAACCGACGCCTGAACTCGCGACACAAGTTATAACCGCCGGAGACTTTCTAACCGACGAATCAAGTCGGAAATTGGACCAAGTTCATCGATAACCTGCCTTATAAATACCCCCTCGAACCTTTGCAAACTCTTTCGCTCAAAACCACACCCTTTCTCGGCGAAAACTCACTCGCCGGAAATCTTCTGCTCATCGCCGGAAAACCGAACCCTCCTTTTCTGAGCCTTACTAAACCCCATGAGCTTATACCGAAGTCACCCACATCCTTTTCAAGTTTTCTAAAGACTCGCTGCTGCAAGACACACGACGCCGGAACCTGTTACTGTCGCCGGAGTTCTGCCGGAAAACAGAGGAGTCCAGTCGGTATACCTTTCGCCTAATTTCTCTTTCTTTTCACTTATATCTCACCTGTAATTAACTGAAACACTCTAAAATAAACTTGATTAAAACTTCGAACCAGTCAGTCATCGTTCCTAGTTAAGACTGACGAAGAAGACGATGTTCGGTAATGTTTAAGTATAATTAAAAGCAAGTTATTACTCGGGTTAGACACACAGTCCAGCGGTGGACTGTGTGCACATTAAACACACTAACGTCTCGAGTTCGAATCTTGTCCCACGCATGCTGCCTTAATAAAAATGCCTTTTTTGTTAACCGAACCGGAGTCACCACTGGTATATGTTAGGTATAATAATAACCGGAATAATAACCAAGATAGACACACAGTCCAGCGGTGGACTGTGTGTATGTTTAAATCACAGGTCACGAGTTCGAGTCCGGGCTACCGCACCGGCCCGGATAATTATTAAACTTTTTAAATAAGTCAGAAATGAAAATACTTAGTTTGTGTTTAAGTATAATAAAAATCAGTTAAGTTAACAAGTTGGACACACAGTCCAGCGGTGGACTGTGTGTTAGCATAAACCACAGGTCCCGGGTTCGAGACCTGTGGAGCGCACCGAGTCACGGATTAAAATCGTTTTTAAGAAATAAAGGATTTTCTGTTTAAACTAATTAGTATATAAATATAATTAAAAACATAAATATTTCGGGTTAGACACGTAGCTCAGTTGGTAGAGCTGCGTGCACGCGTACGGGAGGTCTCGGGTTCGAGCCTCACTCAGCGCACACTTATACGCAAACGAACCGGTCAACGGTCAAGGTCAAGATCAAGGTCAACGGTCAACGGTCAACGGTAAAAAAAAGTCAACTTTTTTATTATTTTTATTTATTTATTTTAATTAAAAATCAATTAAAAATAATTAAAAATAACATTTTTAAGGTTAGAAAATAGCCTTAAACCCACAAAAATTCACCCAACAATCCTACTAAAATGGATTAATAAAATCCGTTAACTTACCGAACCATAATGCTATTTATCTAGGTTAATTTCACTCGTGGTTAAAACCACTTTGCGTGCATTCAACTTCATCAACCGAACGCACCCACTGTGAGTGAATCTTACAATTCCCCCTTTTTAATTACACGTTTTGGGGTGTGTCATGTGTCACAAAATAATTAACTCGTTTATTTAAACTTGTGCCATATCATATCGTGATCTAAACTTAGATGGTTTATATTGTTGTAATTATGTATTTCATTATGTCAACTTATATGAAATTCATTTATTAAGCCCATCAGTTCCTCGTGGTAGACGAGTTGAACAATCCATTATTGTTCATGTGTGTATTATTGAGTTTATATTGTTTGTAGTTATGTCCTTCATATTATCATGTTTATGCAATTCATTCATTAGGCCCATCAGTTCCTCGTGGTAGACGAGTTGAGCAACGCGTGCCTCAAAACCAATCCATTATTATTCATGTGTGTATTGTTTGATATTAAATTTATTATGAATAAGTTTACATCTACTTTTACTCATGTGTGGTTGTGCACTTATTTCATAATCATTTAAATAAACTTGTTCAAATGTTTTCCATAGGATTCACTCGCCAACTTTTTGTTGATCCAAAAACCTTTTTACACATGATACAGGTGAACAGGATGAAAAAAGGAAAACATAGGAAATGCCTTAGAAGAAAACAAAGAAGCTTAGATTGATGTTAGGTCATGATGTATTTATGGTTGTAAAGTTCCTATTAAATTGTATTAATGAATATGAAACGTATAATAAATGTCATGAGCTTTGATGATAACCCAATCATGCCCCGGTCACCTTTTCCGCTGCGGGTCGGGGTGTGACAGATTGGTATCAGAGCCATGACTATAGGGATATAGGATAGGTTATTAGACCCTTAGAGCCTATACTATAGTCTGCCTAAATTTTAATTGATTAGGTGGTTGCATACAAACTTGTGATATTTATTTGTTTCATATTTGTTTATACTTGCAGTCAAACATACATACTTATATACATATTCATTATACATATATCAATGTTCATATATTCAATTCATTTTCATACTCTCATTATTCAAAGATTTTGTTGCAATTTTCAAATCTCATCAAAGTAAGTTCTGCGACGGGCATGTAGTAACTGGAAGGGTACAAGTACCGGTAGTCGGAACGTCCTGTCTAGGTTGTCATTCGTATAAATCCAATATAACGGACCAGTTTGCCTACCTGGGGACTAACGATGAGAGTACGAAGGACCTATTAGGCCAAAGCATGCCACACCAAACGTCGTTCGAACTAACCCCACTTTGAGGTGTCACCGTGTCTACACCTGGACACATTCCGAATATCACACGTTGTATACATATTTCTCGATTTTCTCCGGGTTTTAGTGTACGCAACCAGGCAAACCCATGCGAACCATATGAAGAACCGGTATTCATGGGGGCCCACATGATTACGAAGGTGAAGTATGGCGGCATGTAGGGCCTAATGGCGAGCAAAGCCCAAGACATCCTATGGATGTAGTAGATTTATTTTTCTATAATTATTTTTATGAATGTTCATTCCTAGTGCGACCCATGATCCCAAAAGCATCCAACTCATACTCTTGTCATGTATTCCTTGTAGATGTCTTCTAACCACGCCCGTAGGAAGATGAGAGCAGGAAAAGCCCACGAGCGCATGGCTGCCCTAATCGCTCAACAAATGGCTGCCGTAATACCCAACATTGTAATCCAAGTACAACAAGCACTTACCGCTAATCCTGTCAATCAAGAAAACCAAAACATTATCAACTCTCCCCCAAATACCACTAAATGCACCTACAAGCATTTCAAATCATGCGACCCTCCGAAATACAAAGGGACTGAAGGCGTCACCGCTCTCCTCCATTGGTTTGAAGAAATGGAGAACACCTTTCTAAATTGCGATTGCCCCGATGATCGCAAAGTGCGTTATGCTACTGGTCGTTTATATGGAATAGCACTTACTTGGTGGAATACAGAGAAGGCCAAACGAGGCGTGGACGATGCTATGACTTTAACTTGGAATGAATTGAAGGAAATCATGACCAGACGATTTTGCCCAAGGAGCGAAATCAAGAAATTAGAAGATGAATTTTATTCGTTGAAGCAAAAGGAAGGAGACCACACCACATACAACAAAAGATTTCTCGAGTTACATCAAATGGTTCCCAACATGTTCACTCCCCTCTACCGTTTGATCGAGCACTACATTCGTGGTCTTTCGTCAAAGATTCAAGACTCTGTAATAAGTACCTCGCCTGCAACTTTGGAAGCAGCAATGGAGCTAGCAACAGCGCTCACCGAGAACCGAATCCGGAACAAAGACTTCAAGGAGGAGAAGAAGAAGGATAAAGCATCGACTGAAACCTCCGACTACACCCAAACCGAATCCCCTCTCAACCCAATACTAAAAGAAAAAGAGACGGGCAACTTTTCGCTGCTATCCAACGAAATCAACCAATTTCACACGCCATACCCATCTAAGCTATCCCAATCACTCAAGTGGCACCCAACTCAACTTACCCAAATAAGAAACCATATCTTGGACCTCACCCTCAATGCAACAATTGTTTTTATCAGCATCCCCTTACTCTACCTTGTCGACTATGTGCAACTGGTGGACGCTATGGTCATTTGAGCAAGGTTTGCCGCACCTTTCAAAACAAATCTCTCCCCCTACTCAAACCATGAACCAAACCTATCAACAACCCCAATACCCCATGTTCCCATATGTTCGAGCTTGTTTCAATTGTGGCGACCCTACCCACTTTAGAAACACATGCCCTCAATTGGTTAACGTCATCAGCGCTCAAGCCCAATCAAACCCAGTTAACCAAGTAAACCAAGAAAACCCAACCGCTAGGCCACCAGCAAGAGGAAGAGTCTTCAACATCAACGCCAATCCGGTCGAAGATAATGACGGCCCAAGCGAAGATACTCAACTAGTCCTCTTCACCGAAAATCCAGATTCAACTCCTATCGTTTAGTTTTATGTTTTTCTTTATCACATAGAACCAAACATAACTTAAGGATAAAGCCAATGAAACTTTGACAAGAATATGGTGGATACGCCGCTGGTACTTCCTATATATAAGTATTCTTGCCAAAGGATCAGAAGCATTATCTGGCGGTTATGAGAGGTTCCATGTGTAGACTGTTAGAGTAATTATTGTTTATTATTTTCAGTACATGCAATTTCATAGGCCGCCGCTCCCCATTACATTATGAGCGTTGATCATGTTCCCCATTTTATTATGAGGTTGAACCTGGCGTGCCCACATACGATCGGCTCCGTTTGATTGAGCCTTGATCGCACAGACATTTTCATTTTTCAGTACATGCAATACGATCGGCTCCGTTTGATTGAGCCTTGATCGCACAGACATTTTCATTATCAGTATCTTGTGGTTGTTGTGTTTGTTGTAGAGTCGCATAGAACTAATCATAACTTGCGGATAAAGTCGATGAGAATTTGACAAGAATATGGTGGATACGCCGTTGGTACTTCCTATATATAAGTATTCTTGTCAAATGATCGGAGGCATTATCAGGCGGTTATGAGAGGTTCCATGTATAGGCTGTTTGTATGATTGTTGTTTAGAGTAAGTTTATCATTTTCAGTACATGCAATACGATCGGCTCCGTTTGATTGAGCCTTGATCGCACAGACATTTTCATTTTCAGTACATGCAATACGATCGGCTCCGTTTGATTGAGCCTTGATCGCACAGACATTTTCATTATCAGTATTTTGTGGTTGTTGTGTTTGTAGTAGAGTCACATAGAACTAATCATAACTTGTGGATAAAGTCAATGAAAATTTGACAAGAATATGGTGGATACGCCGCTGGTACTTCCTATGTATAAGTATTCTTGTCAAATGATCGGAGGCATTATCAGGCGGTTATGAGAGGTTCCATGTATAGGCTGTTTGTAGATTAAGTTTATTATTTTCAGTACATGCAATACGATCGGCTCCGTTTGATTGAGCCTTGATCGCACAGACAATTTCATTTTCAGTACATGCAATACGATCGGCTCCGTTTGATTGAGCCTTGATCGCACAGACATTTTTCATTTTCAGTATTTATGAGTTTGTTGTATTGGTTGTAGAGTCACATAGGACTAATCATAATTCACTGATAAAACCAATGAAAATTTGACGAGAATATGGTGGATACGCCGCTGGTACTTCCTATATATAAGTATTCTTGTCAAAGGATCAGAGGCATTGTCAGACGATTATGAGAAGTTCTATGTAGGAAATAGTAGTTTTCTTGGTAACTAATCATAACTTGTGGATAAAACCAATGAAAATTTGGCAAGAATATGGTGGATACGCCGCTGGTACTTCCTATATATAAGTATTCTTGCCAAAGGATCAGAGGCATTATCAGGCGGTTATGAGAAGTTCCATGTAGGATTTAGTATTGCCTTGGTTGAAATTTGTGTTACATTTATATCATCTTGCTATTTAAAGAGATTGGATTGTGTTCCATTTCTACATAAACTAACCTCTCCATCATAACAAACGAGAGAGGAACTGCCACCATTCAAACATATATGCTATCAGAATGTGGATTCAAACATTAGCTGTTGTGTTTATTTATGTTCTATAGTCATAGAACCAATCATAACTTACTGATATTAGCTGTTGTGTTTATTTATGTTCAAATATTAGCTGTTGTGTTTATTTATGTTCCATGTAGGTTGTAGTATTAGAAGTTTTGCCTTAGGATATAACCATACCCTTCCAAACATATCCAAACTCTTATGCATGATATCATAGTTAGCGAATCAATTCTGCTTATCAATACTTTTGCAGTAGGCAACAAAAAGCAAATCCTGTAAGAGGATACTTAACCCTTGCAAGGAACGTTACCGCCTCAAACAAAAACTTAAAACCTTACTTCTTCTAAGCATGTAACTGTCAAACTAAACACCATCATTCTTTTAGTCAAATATATCACTATTTAAATTTCGGGACGAAATTTCTAAAAAGCAGGGGATACTGTAACATCCGTAAAAAACGGATTTTACCAAACCCGCTCCGTTTATTAACCGAACAATCAGTTAAAAATTTCGTTGCGAATTTAATGCCCAAAATAATTTTAAACGATACATAATTAATTATTATATGGGAATATATAATTAGTTTTTGAAAAACTGTAAAAAATAAGAAAATAAAAATATTTTGGCACTGCCGGGTTTCGAACCCGGGTCAGTCGCCGGGTCAAACATCAGACTTAACACTCAACACTTAAACCACTGCGCCACTTGTATTCTTTGTTAATTATTAGAATCATTTAATTCATATCATGTCTTTCCGAATTCAAAACCGGCGCCCAAATGCAGTCGTCGGAAATCCCGGCGATCTCGCCAAGAATTTACGATATCTTCAGTTATAACGTAAGACTTAATCGCTACATCGGTTATAACCGACGCCTGAACTCGCGACACAAGTTATAACCGCCGGACTTTCTAACCGACGAATCAAGTCGGAAATTGGACCAAGTTCATCGATAACCTGCCTTATAAATACCCCCTCGAACCTCTACAAACTCTTTCGCTCAAAACCGCACCCTTTCTCGGCGAAAACTCACTCGCCGGAAATCTTCTGCTCATCGTCGGAAAACCGAACCCTCCTTTTCTGAGCCTTACTAAACCCCTGAGCTTATACCGAAGTCACCCACATCCTTTTCAAGTTTTCTGAAGACTCGCTACTGCAAGACACACGACGCCGGAACCAGTTACTGTCGCCGGAGTTCTGCCGGAAAACAGAGGAGTCCAGTCGGTATACCTTTCGCCTAATTTCTCTTTCTTTTCACTTATATCTCACCTGTAATTAACTGAAACACGCTAAAATAAACCTGATTAAAACTTCGAACCAGTCAGTCATCGTTCCTGGTTAAGACTGACGAAGAAGACGAGGTTCGGTAATGTTTAAGTATAATTAAAAGCAAGTTATTACTCGGGTTAGACACACAGTCCAGCGGTGGACTGTGTGCACATTAAACACACTAACGTCTCGAGTTCGAATCTTGTCCCACGCATGCTGCCTTAATAAAAATGCCTTTTTTGTTAACCGAACCGGATTCACCACTGGTATATGTTAAGTATAATAATAACCGGAATAATAACCAAGATAGACACACAGTCCAGCGGTGGACTGTGTGTATGTTTAAATCACAGGTCACGAGTTCGAGTCCGGGCTACCGCACCGGCCCGGATAATTATTAAACTTTTTAAATAAGTCAGAAATGAAAATACTTAGTTTGTGTTTAAGTATAATAAAAATCAGTTAAGTTAACAAGTTGGACACACAGTCCAGCGGTGGACTGTGTGTTAGCATAAACCACAGGTCCCGGGTTCGAGACCTGTGGAGCGCACCGAGTCACGGATTAAAATCGTTTTTAAGGAATAAAGGATTTTCTGTTTAAACTAATTAGTATATAAATATAATTAAAAACATAAATATTTCGGGTTAGACACGTAGCTCAGTTGGTAGAGCTGCGTGCACGCGTACGGGAGGTCTCGGGTTCGAGCCTCACTCAGCGCACACTTATACGCAAACGAACCGGTCAACGGTCAAGGTCAAGGTCAAGGTCAAGGTCAACGGTCAACGGTCAAAAAAAGTCAACTTTTTTTATTATTTTTATTTATTTATTTTAATTAAAATCAATTAAAAATAATTAAAAATAACATTTTTAAGGGTAGAAAATAGCCTTAAACCCACAAAAATACACCCAACAATCCTACTAAAATGGATTAATAAAATCCGTTTACTTACCGAACCATAATGCTATTTATCTAGGTTAATTTCACTCGTGGTTAAAACCACTTCGCGTGCATTCAACATCATCAACCGAACGCACCCACTGTGAGTGAATCTTACAACTCCCCCTTTTTAATTACACGTTTTGGGGTGTGTCATGTGTCACAAAATAATTAACTCGTTTATTTAAACTTGTGCCATATCATATCGTGATCTAAACTTAGATGGTTTATATTGTTGTAATTATGTATTTCATTATGTCAACTTATATGAAATTCATTTATTAAGCCCATCAGTTCCTCGTGGTAGACGAGTTGAACAACGCGTGCCTCAAAACCAATCCATTATTATTCATGTGTGTATTATTGAGTTTATATTGTTTGTAGTTATGTCCTTCATATTATCATGTTTATGCAATTCATTCATTAGGCCCATCAGTTCCTCGTGGTAGACGAGTTGAGCAACGCGTGCCTCAAAACCAATCCATTATTATTCATGTGTGTATTGTTTGATATTAAATTGATTTATGAATAAGTTTACATCTACTTTTACTCATGTGTGGTTGTGCACTTATTTCATAATCATTTAAATAAACTTGTTCAAATGTTTTCCATAGGATTCACTCGCCAACTTTTTGTTGATCCAAAAACCTTTTTACACATGATACAGGTGAACAGGATGAAGCAAGGAAAACATAGGAAATGCCTTAGAAGAAAAGAAAGAAGCTTAGATTGATGTTAGGTCATGATGTATTTATGGTTGTAAAGTTCCTATTAAATTGTATTAATGAATATGAAACGTATAATAAATGTCATGAGCTTTGATGATAACCCAATCATGCCCCGGTCACCTTTTCCGCTGCGGGTCGAGGTGTGACAGATTGGTATCAGAGCCATGACTATAGGGATATAGGATAGGTTCTTAGACCCTTAGAGCCTATACTATAGTCTGCCTAAATTTTAATTGATTAGGTGGTTGCATGCAAACTTGTGATATTTATTTGTTTCATATTTGTTTATACTTGCAGTCAAACATACATACTTATATACATATTCATTATACATATATCAATGTTCATATATTCAATTCATTTTCATACTCTCATTATTCAAAGATTTTGTTGCAATTTTCAAATCTCATCAAAGTAAGTTCTGCGACGGGCATGTAGTAACTGGAAGGGTACAAGTACCGGTAGTCGGAACGTCCTGTCTAGGTTGGCATTCGTATAAATCCAATATAACGGACCAGTTTGCCTACCTGGGGACTAACGATGAGAGTACGAAGGACCTATTAGGCCAAAGCATGCCACACCAAACGTCGTTCGAACTAACCCCACTTTGAGGTGTCACCGTGTCTACACCTGGACACATTCCGAATATCACACGTTGTATACATATTTCTCGATTTTCTCTGGGTTTTAGTGTACGCAACCAGGCAAACCCATGCGAACCATATGAAGAACCGGTATTCATGGGGGCCCACATGATTACGAAGGTGAAGTATGGCGGCATGTAGGGCCTAGTGGCGAGCAAAGCCCAAGACATCCTATGGATGTAGTAGATTTATTTTTCTATAATTATTTTTATGAATGTTCATTCCTAGTGCGACCCATGATCCCAAAAGCATCCAACTCATACTCTTGTCATGTATTCCTTGTAGATGTCTTCTAACCACGCCCGTAGGAAGATGAGAGCAGGAAAAGCCCGCGAGCGCATGGCTGCCCTAATCGCTCAACAAATGGCTGCCGTAATACCCAACATTGTAATCCAAGTACAACAAGCACTTACCGCTAATCCTGTCAATCAAGAAAACCAAAACATTATCAACTCTCCCCCAAATACCACTAAATGCACCTACAAGCATTTCAAATCATGCGACCCTCCGAAATACAAAGGGACTGAAGGCGTCACCGCTCTCCTCCATTGGTTTGAAGAAATGGAGAACACCTTTCTAAATTGTGATTGCCCCGATGATCGCAAAGTGCGTTATGCTACTGGTCGTTTATATGGAATAACACTTACTTGGTGGAATACAGAGAAGGCCAAACGAGGCGTGGACGATGCTATGACTTTAACTTGGAATGAATTGATAGAAATCATGACCAGATGATTTTGCCCAAGGAGCGAAATCAAGAAATTAGAAGATGAATTTTATTCGTTGAAGCAAAAGGAAGGAGACCACACCACATACAACAAAAGATTTCTCGAGTTACATCAAATGGTTCCCAACATGTTCACTCCCCTCTACCGTTTGATCGAGCACTACATTCGTGGTCTTCCGTCAAAGATTCAAGACTCTGTAATAAGTACCTCGCCTGCAACTTTGGAAGCAGCAATGGAGCTAGAAACAGCGCTCACCGAGAACCGAATCCGGAACAAAGACTTCAAGGAGGAGAAGAAGAAGGATAAAGCATCGACTGAAACCTCCGACTACACCCAAACCGAATCCCCTTCTCAACCCAATACTAAGAGAAAAAGAGACGGGCAACTTTTCGCTGCTATCCAATGAAATCAACCAATTTCACACGCCATACCCATCCAAGCTATCCCAATCACTCAAGTGGCACCCAACTCAACTTACCCAAATAAGAAACCATATCTTGGACCTCACCCTCAATGCAACAACTGTTTTTATCACCATCCCCTTACTCTACCTTGTCGACTATGTGCAACTTGTGGACGCTATGGTCATTTGAGCAAGGTTTGCCGCACCTTTCAAAACAAAATCTCTCCCCCTACTCAAACCATGAACCAAACCTATCAACAACCCCAATACCCCATGTTCCCATATGTTCGAGCTTGTTTCAATTGTGGCGACCCTACCCACTTTAGAAACACATGCCCTCAATTGGTTAACGTCATCAGCGCTCAAGCCCAATCAAACCCAGTTAACCAAGTAAACCAAGAAAACCCAACCGCTAGGCCACCAGCAAGAGGAAGAGTCTTCAACATCAACGCCAATCCGGTCGAAGATAATGACGGCCCAAGCGAAGATACTCAACTAGTCCTCTTCACCGAAAATCCAGATTCAACTCCTATCGTTTAGTTTTATGTTTTTCTTTATCACATAGAACCAAACATAACTTAAGGATAAAGCCAATGAAACTTTGACAAGAATATGGTGGATACGCCGCTGGTACTTCCTATATATAAGTATTCTTGCCAAAGGATCAGAAGCATTATCTGGCGGTTATGAGAGGTTCCATGTGTAGACTGTTAGAGTAATTATTGTTTATTATTTTCAGTACATGCAATTTCATAGGCCGCCGCTCCCCATTACATCATGAGCGTTGAGCATGTTCCCCATTTTATTATGAGGTTGAACCTGGCGTGCCCACATACGATCGGCTCCGTTTGATTGAGCCTTGATCACACAGACATTTTCATTTTTCAGTACATGCAATACAATCGGCTCCGTTTGATTGAGCCTTGATCGCACAGACATTTTCATTATCAGTATCTTGTGGTTGTTGTGTTTGTTGTAGAGTCGCATAGAACTAATCATAACTTGCGGATAAAGTCGATGAGAATTTGACAAGAATATGGTGGATACGCCGCTGGTACTTCCTATATATAAGTATTCTTGTCAAATGATCGGAGGCATTATCAGGCGGTTATGAGAGGTTCCATGTATAGGCTGTTTGTATGATTGTTGTTTAGATTAAGTTTATCATTTTCAGTCATGCAATACGATCGGCTCCGTTTGATTGAGCCTTGATCGCACAGACATTTTCATTATCAGTATTTTGTGGTTGTTGTGTTTGTAGTAGAGTCACATAGAACTAATCATAACTTGTGGATAAAGTCAATGAAAATTTGACAAGAATATGGTGGATACGCCGCTGGTACTTCCTATGTATAAGTATTCTTGTCAAATGATCGGAGGCATTATCAGGCGGTTATGAGAGGTTCCATGTATAGGCTGTTTGTAGATTAAGTTTATTATTTTCAGTACATGCAATACGATCGGCTCCGTTTGATTGAGCCTTGATCGCACAGACAATTTCATTTTCAGTACATGCAATACGATCGGCTCCGTTTGATTGAGCCTTGATCGCACAGACATTTTTCATTTTCAGTATTTATGAGTTTGTTGTATTGGTTGTAGAGTCACATAGGACTAATCATAATTCACTGATAAAACCAATGAAAATTTGACGAGAATATGGGGGATATGCCGCTGGTACTTCCTATATATAAGTATTCTTGTCAAAGGATCAGAGGCATTGTCAGACGATTATGAGAAGTTCTATGTAGGATTTAGTAGTTTCTTGGTAACTAATCATAACTTGTTGATAAAACCAATGAAAATTTGGCAAGAATATGATGGATACGCCGCTGGTACTTCCTATATATAAGTATTCTTGCCAAAGGATCAGAGGCATTATCAGGCGGTTATGAGAAGTTCCATGTAGGATTTAGTATTGCCTTGGTTGAAATTTGTGTTACATTTATATCATCTTGCTATTTAAAGAGATTGGATTGTGTTCCATTTCTACATAAACTAACCTCTCCATCATAACAAACGAGAGAGGAACTGCCACCATTCAAACATATATACTATCAGAATGTGGATTCAAATATTAGCTGTTGTGTTGTTTTATGTTCTATAGTCATAGAACCAATCATAACTTACTGATATTAGCTGTTGTGTTTATTTATGTTCAAATATTAGCTGTTGTGTTTATTTATGTTCCATGTAGGTTGTAGTATTAGAAGTTTTGCCTTAGGATATAACCATACCCTTCCAAACATATCCAAACTCTTATGCATATAGTTAGCGAATCAATTCTGCTTATCAATACTTTTACAGTAGGCAACAAAAAGCGATTCATGTAATAGGATACTTAACCGTTGCAAGGAACGTTACCGCCTCAAACAAAAACTTAAAACCTTACTTCTTCTAAGCATGTAACTGTCAAACTAAACACCATCATTCTTTTAGTCAAATATATCACTATTTAAATTTCGGGACGAAATTTCTAAAAAGCACGGGATACTGTAACATCCGTCAAAAACGGATTTTACCAAACCCGCTCCGTTTATTAACCGAACAATCAGTTAAAAATTTCGTTGCGAATTTAATGCCCAAAATAATTTTAAACGATACATAATTAATTATTATATGGGAATATATAATTAGTTTTTGAAAAACTGTTAAAAATAAGAAAATAAAAATATTTTGGCACTGCCGGGTTTCGAACCCGGGTCAGTCGCCGGGTCAAACAACAGACTTAACACTCAACACTTAAACCACTGCGCCACTTGTATTCTTTGTTAATTATTAGAATCATTTAATTCATATCATGTCTTTCCGAATTCAAAACCGGCGCCCAAATGCAGTCGTCGGAAATCCCGGCGATCTCGCCAAGAATTTACGATATCTTCAGTTATAACGTAAGACTTAATCGCTACATCGGTTATAACCGACGCCTGAACTCGCGACACAAGTTATAACCGCCGGAGACTTTCTAACCGACGAATCAAGTCGGAAATTGGACCAAGTTCATCGATAACCTGCCTTATAAATACCCCCTCGAACCTCTACAAACTCTTTCGCTCAAAACCGCACCTTTCTCGGCGAAAACTCACTCGCCGGAAATCTTCTGCTCATCGCCGGAAAACCGAACCCTCCTTTTCTGAGCCTTATTAAACCCCCTGAGCTTATACTGAAGTCACCCACATCCTTTTCAAGTTGTCTGAAGACTCGCTGTTGCAAGACACACGACGCCGGAACCTGTTACTGTCGCCGGAGTTCTGCCGGAAAACAGAGGAGTCCAGTCGGTATACCTTTCGCCTAATTTCTCTTTCTTTTCACTTATATCTCACCTGTAATTAACTGAAACACGCTAAAATAAACCTGATTAAAACTTCGAACCAGTCAGTCATCGTTCCTGGTTAAGACTGACGAAGAAGACGAGGTTCGGTAATGTTTAAGTATAATTAAAAGCAAGTTATTACTCGGGTTAGACACACAGTCCAGCGGTGGACTGTGTGCACATTAAACACACTAACGTCTCGAGTTCGAATCTTGTCCCACGCATGCTGCCTTAATAAAAATGCCTTTTTTGTTAACCGAACCGGATTCACCACTGGTATATGTTAAGTATAATAATAACCGGAATAATAACCAAGATAGACACACAGTCCAGCGGTGGACTGTGTGTATGTTTAAATCACAGGTCACGAGTTCGAGTCCGGGCTACCGCACCGGCCCGGATAATTATTAAACTTTTTAAATAAGTCAGAAATGAAAATACTTAGTTTGTGTTTAAGTATAATAAAAATCAGTTAAGTTAACAAGTTGGACACACAGTCCAGCGGTGGACTGTGTGTTAGCATAAACCACAGGTCCCGGGTTCGAGACCTGTGGAGCGCACCGAGTCACGGATTAAAATCGTTTTTAAGGAATAAAGGATTTTCTGTTTAAACTAATTAGTATATAAATATAATTAAAAACATAAATATTTCGGGTTAGACACGTAGCTCAGTTGGTAGAGCTGCGTGCACGCGTACGGGAGGTCTCGGGTTCGAGCCTCACTCAGCGCACACTTATACGCAAACGAACCGGTCAACGGTCAAGGTCAAGGTCAACGGTCAACGGTCAAAAAAAGTCAACTTTTTTTTATTATTTTTATTTATTTATTTTAATTAAAATCAATTAAAAATAATTAAAAATAACATTTTTAAGGGTAGCAAATAGCCTTAAACCCACAAAAATACACCCAACAATCCTACGAAAATGGATTAATAAAATCCGTTTACTTACCGAACCATAATGCTATTTATCTAGGTTAATTTCACTCGTGGTTAAAACCACTTCGCGTGCATTCAACATCATCAACCGAACGCACCCATTGTGAGTGAATCTTACAACTCCCCCTTTTTAATTACACATTTTGGGGTGTGTCATGTGTCACAAAATAATTAACTCGTTTATTTAAACTTGTGCCATATCATATCGTGATCTAAACTTAGATGGTTTATATTGTTGTAATTATGTATTTCATTATGTCAACTTATATGAAATTCATTTATTAAGCCCATCAGTTCCTCGTGGTAGACGAGTTGAACAACGCGTGCCTCAAAACCAATCCATTATTGTTCATGTGTGTATTATTGAGTTTATATTGTTTGTAGTTATGTCCTTCATATTATCATGTTTATGCAATTCATTCATTAGGCCCATCAGTTCCTCGTGGTAGACGAGTTGAGCAACGCGTGCCTCAAAACCAATCCATTATTATTCATGTGTGTATTGTTTGATATTAAATTGATTTATGAATAAGTTTACATCTACTTTTACTCATGTGTGGTTGTGCACTTATTTCATAATCATTTAAATAAACTTGTTCAAATGTTTTCCATAGGATTCACTCGCCAACTTTTTGTTGATCCAAAAACCTTTTTACACATGATACATGTGAACAGGATGAAGCAAGAAAAACATAGGAAATGCCTTAGAAGAAAACAAAGAAGCTTAGATTGATGTTAGGTCATGATGTATTTATGGTTGTAAAGTTCCTATTAAATTGTATTAATGAATATGAACGTATAATAAATGTCATGAGCTTTGATGATAACCCAATCATGCCCCGGTCACCTTTTCCGCTGCGGGTCGGGGTGTGACATGCACAAAGATTCCTCGTAGTAAGTGAGTATGCCGAAATTCTTCCTTATTGAGTTACAACATTAGATAATTGGTGATCAGTTCAGTACTTCCGTACAGCAAAGAGACCAATATCCAACGAGGGTTAGGGCAAATACCAAATTTTGGTACGAATAATACAACTTGCACATTTGAGTGACTCTCTAGGAGAGCTTCTTCAGTTTTTGGGATTTGGCAATTTAGCTCTTTTAAGATATCCTGGTTGTGCCTAGGTCAGCATATATCTGGATGCAGCAGAAGGACAACCTTGATACCCCGGATGAAATAACGATATAAAGACCTAACACCTCAGATTTTGGCAATCTATCAACGCAAGTTTGAAGGTTATAAAACCATACGCCACTGATATGTATTTATATCACAAAGGTAAGTTGATTATTTCATGCTTTTAGTCTACTGGTACATCATATGATGAAGCTGCTATCACACGTAAGCAATTTTAATTTTAATTTCAGTGTGACAGTCTAACTTGTTGTGTCCTATCATTTCTTCTTTTCCACACATTGAAACTCATTTTTGATTTTCTATTTTTTTATGTTTTTTATTTTTGAAAAGCAATAAATTATTTACAAAATATTTTTATGGAAAATTGGTTATTCAGGCTTCCTCATCCCATTGAGTTCGACTAAATGTTCAAAACGAGCCCTGTCAAATGCTTTTGTGTAAAGATCTATGAGGTTATCTAGTGTGTCGACTCGATGCAGTTCAATTAATTTCTTTTCAGCACAATCCCGTATAAAATGATGACGAATGTCAATATGTTTTGTGCGAATGTGTATTACGGGATTGTTGTTGATTGAAATAGTGGCATTATTGTCTATCATAATAGGAGTATGAGTGAAATTCAAACCGTAATCGCGCATCTGCTGTTGGATCCAGAGAACCTATGAGCAACAGCTACCTGCTGCAATATATTCAGCTTCACACGTCGAGGTAGACACGCAAGACTGCTTCTTGCATTGCCATGACGCTATCCTCCTTCCTAAGAACTGACAACCACCTGTGGTAGACTTCCTTGTTGATAGCGCAATCCTCCATTTTGAAACGAGACAAAATGTCATACATATACTTTGTCTGATGTATAAACATCCCGTCCTTCCTCTGTTCAACTTGTAAATCCAAAAAGTAGGACAGTTCACCCATCGCACTCATTTCAAACTTGCTCTTCATTACCTCCTCGAATTCATGACACATGTTCTCATCAGATGACCCAAAAATGATGTCATCTACGTATACCTGTACCAGCGGAAAGTCTTCCTTCTTCCTTTTAATGAAAAGTGTACTTCAATCTGACCTCTTTCAAAACATTCTTTAACAAATGTGCTGACAGTGTCTCATACCACGCCCTAGATGCCTGATGCAATCCATACAATGTCTTATCAAATCGATAGACTCGATCTGGATAATCTGGATCAGTAAACCCATTTGGTTGTGAGACATACAACACTTCTTGGATTTCCCGTAAAGAAATGCACTCTTCACGTCAAGTTGGTAAACTTTGAAGCCCTTGAAGGAAGCAAAAGCTAGGAACAAACGAATTGATTCCAACCTTGCTACTGGTATAAACACTTCATTGTAATCAATCCCCTCTTGCTGATTGAACCCTTTCACCATCAACCGAGCCTTATTCCTTATTATGATCCCTCGGTCATCTTTCTTACACTTAAACACCCACTTAGTGCCTATTTCCTTCTCTCCTATAGGCAAGTCAACTAGCTCCCAAACCTTCAACTTCTTAAATTGAGCTAGTTCCTCTTGCATAGCTTCAACCCAACAATTGTCTTTTAGAGCCATATGAACATTTTTCAGCTCCTCTTGGGCAATTAAGCAGCTATACAAACACTCATGAATCAACCTTGTCTTCTGAATCAAAGTAAACAAACAGGAACCTTCGATCACACCTCTTCTTGTCTAAACACCTGCACCAGCATCACCTATGATGTTTACAACTGGATGATATTTGTTTCACGTGTTGTAACAATGGTTTCAACAACTAGATTATCTCCCAGATTAGATCTAACCTCCCACTGAATGTTAGCATTAGCAAACGGCTTTGAAGTCCTCCCCCTGAATAGGTTCAGACTCACTATCACTGGAGTACTATGGAGCTGCACTAGAAGAAGTTTCTAGAGCATTTATCATCGATATACTCGATCTAGGCATGAAATCACCCTCTCCATCTTCACTGATCACAGTTTGGATCACTTGAGACTCATCTACATTGGAAAAATCAAGAATATTAAATGATTTAAAAACACTATCATGCTCATATAATATAGCAGGACCACTAGTTGATTTTGAGGTGAATAACTAGTGATTTCCAAGTTAAACACCACCTCAATTTTACCAGTTTTTAGATTAAAAACCTTTTTTATTCAGTGTTCTAGGCATATAGCCTAGAAAGTAAACCTCATCAACTACCTCATCGAATTTTTGCTTAACTTTATTTCACACAATGGTGCAGGGTAATCCAAATGGTTCAAAGCCTTTTAAGTTTAGTTTTCGGTTAAACAATAGTTCGTGACATGTTTTGTTAAACCGTTTAACCATCAAAACTTTGTTCAGGACATAACAAGCTGTGTTCACAGCTTCTCCCTAGAAAAGAACTGGAATCTTTGAATGAGAAAGCATAGTCCTTGCAGCTTCAATCAACGTCCTGTTTTTCCTCTCAGCGACTCCATTCTGTTGAGGTGTATAAGGAGCAGAATATTGATGTGCAATTCCCTTGCGAAGACAATAGAGATCCAGAATCTGATTCTTGAACTTTGTGCCATTATCACTCCTTATCCTCTTGATCCGTGCATCATGGACATTTTCTAATTTTGTAAAAAGATCTATTAGCATCTCCGCTGTCTCATCTTTTGTACCTAAAAAAACCCTTGAATATCGTGAGTAATCATCTGTGACAACTAAGCAATAGTACTTTCCACCTATGATCCTTACGTTCACTAGACCGAATAGATCCATATGAAGTAGTTCATAAGGGGTATCTATGGAATTTACTGTTTTAGACTTGTGAGGTTTCTTATGTTGTTTTCCCTTTTGACATGGAAGACATTTATCTTCCACGTGAAACCTCTGCACTGGCACCCCTTCCACTAAGCCGTTTTTAATAATATAGTTCATTTTTCGGTAGTGGATGTGGGCCGTGCGTCTGTGCCACATCAATGACTCAGCCTCAGATGCTTTTGATAGCAAACACGCCACCACAGTGGAAGAATCTTTAGCACCCCTGTCCATGACATAAGTGTCTTTTCTCCTTGGCGCTCTCATCATTATCCAATCATCCGGTATCATCAAACCAGGTTTCAACACTAAAGCTTCAGACTTAGTAAAGAGGACCGAGTGACCCTTGTCGCAGACTTGAGACACGCTCATTAGATTGTGCTTCAGCTGCTCAACATAGTTCACTTTGTCCAATGTGATCTTCCCGTTGGTCACTTTTCCTCGACCTGTAAATGTGCTCCTTTAGCACCTGCAACATTCACATATCCATCATCTATATTCTCAAACTCAGTCAACAACCTTGCATCCCCCGTCATGTGCCTGGAGCAGCCACTATCAACATACCACAAGTTGATAATCCTCCTTAGCAGCTCCTGCACAACCCAACAAAATTATTTAGATTGGGGGACCTAAGCCTTAATGGTCTTGGGTCTTCCAGATTCATCGACCACCGGAACATCCATCCAATATCCATCACTCCTAATAGGAGTCTTGGGACTTAGACCTGTTGATGGAAATGGTTTTTTATTTCCACTAGGTCTCTGGTCCTGAGGTTTCCTAAACATGTTTGGACTTTGCGACCTTTGGAAATTATGATTTTTGTTCCATGAATTTTGATGATAATAATTTCTAAAGCCATTATTATAAAAATTTCGACTACCAACATTATGGTATCGAGTTTGATATTGACCTTGACTTCTGAAACTACTTGATTGATCATTAAAGTTATTCATTCTTGGTGAACTACTTCTAGGTCTTTCATATGTGCCTGATGTAGATGCAGGCTGAAATCTTTGTTTATTTCTTTGAAAACGAGGAACTTGATGAGTTCCTTTTTCAGCCTTATCTACACCAACAACAACACTCTGTTTCCTAGTAGCAGATATCTTTGGTGAGTTAGTAACCTTCTTCTCACCATCACCAAGTTTTTCTGGTGATTTTTCTCTCTGTCGCTCACTCACCTGTGCTTCATTCTTTTTGGTAGGACAACAGCTAGCTACATGTCCCTTTACGTGACATTTGAAGCACGATCTTCTAGCTGAAGACTTTGTAATTGGAGTCTCTGGTTTAGATTCATCTGGTGATAATGATGATATGATGATGATGATGCCTTTGAAGGAGCTTTTTTAGTTTGCTTAACTTCTGATTTTCTTTGTTTTTGTTCTTAGCAAACTGCACATTAGACTCTTTTGTAATAATAGTGACCTCTTCTTTCATATCACTCCCTTTAACAAAATCAAACTTTTTAACAAAAAATTGTTTTTTTATTTTTAGGGTGTGTATTCTTAGCATTCTCAGTCACATCAACAAAAACTTGTTCCCTGTTATTACCTTCTTGGCATTCTCAGTCACATCAACATCCTCTGATGTGGAACTACCAGGTGTAGTTAACTCAAAGTCTGTAAGCTCTTCCTCATCTGGCAAGAAAGAATAGTCGTGACCAAGAGGTGGTGGAACTTCAAACCTTTGAATCATACACATGTCTTGTCATTACTCTTCTTCAGGCCATTCATCATGTGTTTCATAACAAAAGATGAATCTCTGAATTGATTTAATTTCTTTTCAAGTTCACAAATTTTAAGTTATGCTTTAGACAACTCTTTGCATTTTTTAGAAACTTCTTTTCTTTTCTCACTCATCGTATCATGAGCTAAGTCAATAATTTGAAGCTTTTCATTAAGCTTACAGGTTAGAATATTGATTTCTTCTTCATAACCTTTAATTTTCTTCAAAAATAATGACTCATTTCCTTTTATGAAAAAGTTTGATTCTTTTAGGTTTGAGAGCTCATTTACCGGACTTTGGTTTTGTTTTGTGAACGTGTCAACTTCACTTAGCATTCATGACATTTTAAACAAACAGAACTACCAGAGTTAGAATGTACCTCTCCTGTTGATTTGCTTAGATCAGCCATAAAAGCAAAATCAGCAGCCATCTTATTCTCTGTAGCATTCTGTTCTCCATCAGCTTTTTCAGCTACCTTCTCTCGCGCTACCTGAGCATTAGCTTTCACTTCCTCATTATCAATTGGGGCTATCTCAGCCATGAACGCCTGTGAGGCATTGTTATCACCCTCCAGATGAACACTCCAATCATAAGAACCCTCTCTAGCAGTAGAGATCAGGGCCTTTGATCCAGTGTTGGTTAACGCATTCCTGTTGCTTGAACCATGACAGGAGAATCTTGAAAGGATGAGTTAGAACGAGATTCAATTTTTGGTCGTTGACATTCTCTAGCAAAATGTCCATAGTTTTGACAATTGTAACACTTCATTTTAGACTTGTCAAAACCCACACTCTTTCCAACGAACTTCCTGCTCGTTCTGTTCATGAACCTCTTTACACTTCTAGAGATCATGGCCATCTACCATTATAAATCCATCTCCTCTAGATCATCAGGGTCGATGTGATCATAATCTTCATCAAGCATAGCAGGATCAGATATTCTTCCCTGAATGTAGTTCTCGTAGGAAGCAACGAAAGAAGCAAGCAATGCCAGATGATCTTCCGCACTTTTGACACTCAAAGGCATAGACCTAGTACTGCTGCTTATTATTCCTTGATTGTTGTTTCTTCGCCCCTGACATGTAACATTTGTCATAAAATGGGTCTAAAACCCGCTCCGTATTGTAATTCAAATAGGCGTATGATATTCGTTGCACGCTTCTGTTGGGAGTTTTAAACTTACTATATTAATATTAGTATGTAATAATAAATTAATAATATTAATAAATAAATATAAAATAATAACCAATAAAAGGAATAAATTAATTAAACCTTAAAATAATAAAAAATAAAATAAAATGAACAGTCGGGATTCGAACCCGGTTCCATCACAAAGCTCTCACACCATAAACACCACTGAGCTACACATACTTGTAGTGTTAAAACCCAAACTAAATAAACTTAATACATAAACCAACCTAAAACCTGCAAATTCAAACAACAGAGTCTGTAACCGCCCCTCATCAAATCAACGCAAGATTTCCGATTTCCTTAAACAAGTATAACAGCTCACCATCATTAGGAGTAACTGTGACTAAATTAATTCTTGAAACTGATCGAAAATCATGAGCTTTAAAAAATCTTTTAATTGCAACCGAAATCAAGGTAAAATGTTTACACTATAAATACAACCATTTCCGTCTAACTGAATTCGCCAAATTCAAAACCAATTATGTTCTTTCTCTGCTCGTGAAACTCTAGTCGGAGATCATTTGTTTTCACCGAATCCGTCACCGGAAAACCGAAAGCTACCTCAAAGCTGGTATAAATCTTTAAAACCTTTTTAATACTTTCTGTTATTGTATTTTAATTCTTAAAGCAACTAATCAAAATTGTTTAAAAAGAAATTTCAGTCGAGATTAAATTTTGTTCTTATTTGTAATGAAGATAAAGTTTTATATATGTCTAAATATCATTATATTCGCCATTTCAAACGGGTTAGACACACAGTCCAGTGGTGGACTATGTGCAATTTTAAGACATACGTCCTGGGTTCGAACCTTGTGCATTGCTGGTTTTCTGAAATAAAACCCTTTTTATTAAACTGAACTAGATCACTGATCAACAAGTGCATAAATGTATTATATTGTCTGTTTACACCGGCTTAGACACCCAGCCCAGTTGGTAGGGCTGGGTGCATCACACAAGGGAGGTCGCAGGTTCGAGGCAGGTACTGGGCAGCGGCTCAATGGTTTTAAAACCTTTTTAATTAAACAGAGTCTAGAATTAACTTCAACTAGTGTATATATGTAATTAAATTCAGAGTTATTCGAGTTAGACACGTAGCTCAGTTGGTAGAGCTGCGTGCACGTATACGGGAGGTCACGAGTTCGAACCTCGCACATTACCAAAAACACACACGCGCGAACCGGTCAAACCGGTCAGGTCTGACAAGACCAATATTTTTTATTTCTAATTTTCTTTATTAATTTCATTTCAAAATATTTAAAATAAGACTTTTTAAGTTTAAAAATTACATTAAATACCACAAAAATAAATCTAAAAATCTAACTAAGAGTAATAATTGAAAATCTTAATTTCAAATAAAATTTATTTATTTATCGAATTATTACGTTATTTTTTAGGTTAGTTTCTCTCGTGGTTAAATCCAAATTCGTGCGCATTCATCGTCAATCCAAGGAAACGCAACCACTGTGAGTGAATCCTTACAAATTCCCCTTTTTATTCATGTGTTGGGGTGTATCATGTGTCGTTTCATATATCTAGTTTATCAAACACTTGTGCTATTACCATTATATGATCTAACGTGTGATGTAAATGCTATTTGTTGTATTGTGTTAGTTGCGTGCAATCATTTACATTAGGCCCATCAGTTCCTCGTTGGAGACGAGTTGAGCATCAGGTGCCTCATTAGATCGGCTCTGTTTGATGGAGCCTTGATCTTATTGTTCATCATTTGTCATGCTTGTGTGTACATTGATTGATAATATGTGGTTTGTGATTAGATTTACGTATGCGTTTACTCATATTTGGTTTATGCACATTTTTTTATTTAAATAACCAATATAACTAATTAGTTCAAATGATCAAATAAGAGTCACTCGCCAACTTTTGTTACCCAAAACCCTATTTTTTTACACATGATACAGGTGGACAGGTTAAAGCAAGGAACACATAGGAAATTGCCTTAGAATAAATATAAAGAATTCATGAATGTTGTTGTACTTGTATGATTGTTGTAATGTTTCCTTAAAATTGGAAATAATAAACATGAAACCTTATTATAGTAAATGTCATGAGCTTTGATGAAAACCCAATCATGCCCCGACTACCATTTCCGTTACGGGTCAGGGTGTGACAGATTGGTATCAGAGCTTTTGACTATAGGGATATAGGATAGGTTATTAGACCCTTAGAGCCTATACTATAGTCGATTAGATTTTAATTGCTTGTATGGTTACATGCAAAGTCATGATGTTTATTTGTTTCACATTTGTTACACACACAAATGCATGCAAGCACTTCCATTATCATTTTGTGTGATACTTAATGAGTTATACATATTGTCAAACATAATACGCTTACATATACATTCGTCACGCACGTTTCCATTCTCACATATTTAAATCATTCTCATATTTTCTTCATTCAAGATTTTGTTATGTTTTCGTTTCTCAATCACATCAAAGTGAGTTCTACGACGAGCATGTAGTAACCGGAATGGTACATGTACCGGTACTCGAAACGTCCTGTCTAGGTTGGCATTCATATAAATCCAATATAACGGACTAGTTTGCCTACATGGGGACTAACGATGAGATTACGAAGGACCTATTAGGCCAAAGCATGTCACACCACACGTCGTGTTAGCTAACACCCTTTGAGTTGTCACTGTGTCTGCACCTGGACACCCTCCGACCTTATACTTTACGATCATGTTTTAGGATTTTCATTCGGGTGGTGCTAATGTTAAACAGGCCAAAACCAATATGAACCCTACAGAGCCCAGTAGTCATAGGGGCCCACATGACTACCAAGGACAAGTATGGGGACATATGGGGGCCCAAGCATGAGCAAAGCCCAAGACATCCTATAGATATAGCAAATTTATTTTTTCTTCATTTGTTTTGTGGATGTTCATTTTATGTGACACATGACACCTATATTTCAAACTCATACTCTCGTTACGTATTCCTTGTAGATGTCTTCTAGTCACTCTCGTAGAGGTAGGAGATCAGGAAAATCCCTTGAGCGTATGGCTGCCCAAATCGCTCAACAGATGGCCGTCGTACTTCCCGACATCGTAGTTCAAGTCCAACAAGTCCTTGTCGCTAATCCCATCAACCCAATCAATCAAGAAGGTCAAAACGTGGTCAACCCTTCCCCAAATACCACCAAGTGCACCTATAAGCACTTCAACTCATGTGATCCTCCAAAGTACGAAGGTACTGAGGGAGTCACTGCTCTTCTTCGATGGTTCGAGGAGATGGAAAGTGCATTCCTCAACTATGATTGTCCGAAACAACCGCAAAGTGCGCTATGCTACTGGACGCTTGTATGGAGTAGCCCTCACGTGGTGGAATGCTGAGAAGGGCAGACGAGGCGCCGAGGCCGCTGTAGCCCTAATTTGGGAAGAATTGAGAGAGCTTACGACTAGACGTTTCTGTCCAAGAAGTGAAATTAAGAAATTAGAGGATGAGTTCTACTCCTTGAAGCAAAAAGAGGGAGATCACATAACCTATAACAAGAGATTCCTCGAGTTGAATCAAATGGTTCCAAATTGTTTCACCCCTCTCTACCATTTGATCGAGCACTACATTCGGGGTCTTCCTTCAAAGATTCAGGACCTTGTAATGAGTACCACACCTGCACATTTGGAAGCAGCAATGGAGCTAGCTACAGAGCTCACTGAAAACCACATTAGGAATAGAGATTTCAAGGATGAGAAGAAGAAAGATAAAACACCAACCGGAACCTCAAACTCAACCCAAACTGAATCCTCTTCCCAACCTACTACCAAGAGAAAGCGAGACGGGCAAAATTTCGCTATCACTCAAGGCAATCAACCAGCTCCACAAGTCGTGTGTCCTGATATTCAATGAACGATTGAAACCTATCCTTCCATGTAAGCAAATTCTCTAGCTTCAGCATTTTGGAGGTTTATTAGTTGAGCCTGCCTCGTGCTCCATTCTTAACAATTCATTTAGGTTAGACATATTCGACATTTTTACTAAACCGGCTCGTTAAAAACGTTAAAAACTTGTCCGAAATGAGTGGTCACCAAATTATACCGTTAAACTCGTCTCGACGATACGAATCTAATGATGTATATTGTCCGATTACGATTTTAGGAATTTACGTGCCTTTTTTTGTCCTAAAAATCACACGAGTCTAACTGTGGAACCGGTTTGTCAAGATTGTTATTGATCAAATTCTATGTCTGGAAACGTTTAACTCTGGTTACGTCATCTTATTAACTTTCCACCTTTTTGTATAGAACTCGGGACAGTACCAAAACCGGAACAGTAACTCGGATTGATAATACGAGATGAAAACTCGGAACAGTGATCTGAGATGCTTATCCAAGATGGTGATTCAGAATAGTGATCCGAGATGGAATCCGAAATGTACTATTCTGATCCGAGATGAAATCCGAAATAGAGTATTCTGATCTGAGATGGAATCCGGAATAGACTATTTTGATCTGAGATGTAATCCGGAATAGACTACTGATCGAGATACACTGTCTTGATCCGAAATGCAATCCGAGATGGACTGATCTGATCCGAAATGCAATCATTCTATTCAAGCTTTCTGATCCAAAATTTAAGTCTTCAATCCGGAATGCTTCACCTTTGATCTGAGATGCCTTCCTGCTATCCGAAATGCTTAGTTGTTTATCCGAAATAGCTGCAAAAACCCTAGAATAGCAGTAGAAACCCTAAATCCGTCGTCAACACTTCAAACCAGCCTCCAAAACATCCAAAAACCCAACTTTATGCTGTTACGATTCCGAACCGAGCAAAAACAAGAGAGAATGCTCTGATACCAATTCTAGGTCCCCTTAATCTGTATGGATCGTCACAGAATCGTCTATCTAATCTAGAGTGCGGAATTCCCTATATCAGATTTCACAGAAAACCAAACAAGAACAAGAACACAATTACTTTCAAACCGTCTTCTATGATTATCTAACACAATGGTTTACAATCAATTCAAGACTCTCTCTTTCAACTCTCTCTGAAGTAATTATTTGAACAACTAATCCACTGAGCAACTGAATGAGCAACCTTAACCCTAATGCGAAACTCTATTTATATAGAGACAAGTTTCCTCCTGGGCTAGGGTTTCACCATATGGACAGCAAATGGGTCTAGGCCCAATTCGCCTACCATATGTCTAGTTTAGCCCAATTACTTCTAATCAACTACTACAAAACTAAACCCACTAACTATTTATCATTTTACTTATTACAAGATATCCAAAAACCAAATCTAAGCAGTTGTCACAAATATGCACCAACATAGGCTTCTCGCCCGACCTATCTTGGTTTCTTTTGAACCTGAATCTCCCCTTGTTCATCTTATTAAATCTGTGGGAGTTACCATCATCTCTCTTCCTTTTCCCATCAGTCTTAGTCTTGACTGACTTTTGTCTCACCAAATCTAAGGTGAGAGAGAAAGCTAGGTCAACAGCAGACCTATAAGTAGTAGGCTGAGCAGCCTTCACTATGCCCTTAATCTCAGGTGGTAACCCATTTATAAAACGCACGATGCCTTTGGTTTCAGGTGAAATCAGATAAGATTCTAATTTGGATAAGGAATAAAGTCGGTAACATACTTTCGACAATCCATATTTTTCATTGTAAGAGTCAGAAAATCCGACTCTATCTTCTCCACCTCATGAGGTGGGCAGTAAGTTTCCTTAACAAGGTCCGCAAACTTGGCCCATCCCAAGTTCTACAGGTGTACTTTTCCCGTTGACTGGACCATGGCCTTCCACCATATTAGGGCATCGTCCATGAAGGATTGGGATACAAACTTCACCACATCCTTATCATCACAACCGTTGATATCTACAATTCCATACCATCAAGCCATTTCAAGGCTTCTATAGCCCCTTTTTTTCTCCATTAAAATCTCGGGGCTTACAGGAGACAAAGTATGTATAAGTACATCCGTCTTTGGAAGAACGGGACCTATCATGAAATTCTAGTTTCTTTGGTTCACTCTTCGCATTCGATGAGTGAACAGAGCTCTCCTTTCGAGCTGGTGATGGTGGAATAGATAGAGGTTTGGAGCGAGTAGCGCTCGTTTCTTTAAATTTTTCCATGGCCTTTCCAACAGCTGCATCAATGCGAGCTTGAAAATCATCATTATTGATGGCTATATTTTCAGCTTTGTCAGTACTATTATCATGGCGACTACTTTGCGCATCATCTGAGTTAGCCATCTTTGATGTTTGGGTACTAAATACCAAATTAAATTTACATTAGCCATGATATTAACAACCATATAGGCTATAAAGTTTGGATATATAAATCCATTGCCTATTTGAACCAGTGTGCATAGAATCACAACTGTCAGGCTTAACATTTTAAATGAATGTTCTTTAAGATATTTAGTTATATTTGGCCTAGGTCTCAAAGGGACCATAAAAGGCTTTCTAAATTTGGACGTAGTCCATATATTATTAGACAGTTGATCATAAAGTCACAACTGCCATGCTCATATTTGACACTATAATATGGCTCGTAGGCAAATCAATATAATAAATCAATTAACATCTCTTAAGGTGTTAAGATAGGTAATCATCGTACTGATGATATTAGTCATGATCTCATTGACTATGAGGCTTGAGCATAGCTCACCACTTTGGACATGGAACAATAAGGTTACAACTATCATTGTCTTAATTGGCAACATAATATGGCCTGTGGACAAAATAACGTAATAGATCAATTAACATCTTCGAAGATGTCAAGATAGATAATCATCGCATTGATGATATTAGTCATGATCTTATTGATCATATAGACTATAAGGCTTGAGCATAGCTCATCACCTTGGACAGGGAACCATAAGGTTACAACTGTCATTGTCTTAATTGACAACATAATATTGCTCATAGGAAAATCATTACTAATGGATGTTAAATTATAGCCCCTAGACAATACATCACTAATGGATGTTTAATCATGGCCTGTAGGCACTACATCACTAATGGATGTTTAATTATGGCCCGTAGGCACTACATCACTAATGGATGTTTAATTATGGCCCAAAATGGATGTTTAATTATGGCCCGTAGCCACTACATCACTAATGGATGTTTAATTATGGCCCGTAGGCACTACATCACTAACGGATGTTTAATTATGGCCCGTAGGCACTACATCACTAATGGACGTTTAATATTATCATCGCATTGATGATATAAGCTGGGATCAAATTTGATCACATAGGCTATATAAGGTTAAGACGTAGTCCATTACCTAGACGTCTAGTGTAGTTCCTCAAGTCACACTACCAGAAGTATTAACATTACTTGAATGTTAACACAAATTATCTAAATGGTCGATTAATAACAGTCACGATCGCATTGACCTTGATGACTTGAAGGCTTGAACATAGTCCACAACCTCTGGATAGAAGGATTAATCTTCCTTAAATATCATGATAGATGGCTATTCATCCTTAATTGTCTTTTATAATTTGGCCAATTAATATGGACTTTACCACTTAGCTAATCAAAACCATTAAGATCTTTTAGAATTATACAGCTTATCATAAATTTCGAGTTAAAATCGAGATGATCGCTTGAAAAGGATATAACGAGTGTGTGTGCGTGTGCGCGCGTATATATATAATTCCAAATATTTCATTAAATGACAATAGGAAATTACGATACTTTAAATAAACAAATAAAACTAATTGTCCATGCAAGGACTTAAAGAAATAACATGTCCACATAGGGACTAAAGAAATGACATGTCAACACAGGGACTAAAGAAAAGATTACAAAACTTAAAAATAGAAGAAACTTCATTCGCCCTTCTTTCCTTTGACTAATTGGGAAAGTTTCTTGAAGAACTTATTTGTCTTCTTCTCCGTCTTCTCAGTCTGTTGTTGCATTTCCTTCATCTGCTCTAAAGCCTCATTAATGGCTTCAAGAGGTGGCGGAGGTTGTGGTTGTGGTTAAGGTATAAACAGGATACTGGTACTCATAATTTGGGTACCAGTAGGTGGATAAGCAGGTGGGAAAGGAGACGGTTAAAGTGCATTATGCATGGCCGCTTGCATATAAGGGTCATGTGACAGTGCCTGGTAATCTAAGTTTACCGACGTAGTTGGGTTAAAAGAATCATATCTAGATGTATCCGGATATGTAGGAATAGGGTTATTAAAACCCGATAGTGGTGTTTGAACCATAGGTGGTGGTGTCGGTTCCACCACAGGTGAAGTATTGGAGGGTCCACCCATTTGTGGGTCCTCGGGAATGGTAGGGTAGGTTTTGGGCAATGTTAGTAGCGAACCCGACCGTTGTCCCACACACACCGACATACGTGCTCCACGTTTCCTCCTCGGTGGCTCAGGTGGTGGCTGAGGTTGCTCCACCGGTTCCATTTGGATGTCTTCCTGTGTAGGAGGCGGTGTTGGAGAATGGTATGAAGGAGTGTTAACAAAGTGAATTGACTCCAATATTGGTCTCATTCGTTAGGACCTTGGTAAGGTGACCCTGCATAAGAGGTCTAACCGCTGGAGATTTCGATAGGGTGTCCATGCGATCCTGACAGTGGCATCTCCGGGTCGGAGTCCTCATCCATAGGATTCGGTTGATCCAACTGATTCTGATCAGCTAGAGGTGGGTTGAAGCATAAATCTGGGTTAAATTCTTCATGGTAAGAGTGTGAATGGGAATGATGGGAATGGTGAGAGTGGTGTGAATGATAGGAGTGGTGAGAGTGGTAAGAATTTTGGGAAAGTGGGGCAAGTATCTATGAGAGACAGAGTGTCTCGCTGGTTGCCAAGGAGACGAATCTCCCGAATCTTGGTAGAAATCTGAGTTGTGAGGTTGTGAAGGGATGCGCCCCGATGGTCCTCCCCTCATAGGACCTTTTCCTCTTCCACTTTGTCCTCTAAATCTTGTCAGCATATTCCTATTAAAATCAAGTCAAAACAATAATAATAACTTATTTACGAAATGAGTAATTCTAGGTCAAAGCCTAGACTCGGAAGTCTAAGGAATGTGATATTGTGTAAGTTTGAGATTAAACACAAAAGGTTAGTGTTTAATCCCCTCAAACCTTAGCTCTGATACCAACCTGTCACACCCCGAATTTCCAACCAAACAGCGGTGGGCCCGGGTGGGGAATATCGTGATGTAAGTTGATATCATCATAGTCAATTAACACAGCACAACGGAAGTCTTGAAGTTTAAATTATTATTGCAAACCAAATGCTCAAAGTACGAAAAATAATATACAGACGGCTTGTAATGAAAGATCAATAGGCAGATCGTAAAATATACAAAAATGTGTAATAGAGGGCAGATCTAAGATTTTCAAGATCCTCTTATATCACTACCAAGCAGCTTCCAGCCTATTTCGCATTGTACCTGCAACTTAGTCTTTTGAAATACTTCAGCTTTCGCTGGTAAATACAAGTAACTGGCTCGTTTTGAAAACATTTCAAAAATTGATTTAAGTGCAAAGGGCACGAAAAATCTTTTATAACTTGGGAAATTTATGCTTATAACCTTATTAACAGATCCACATGTTTGTCAATACATATGGGGCCTAGTACAGAGATAGAGACATGATTAACTGACACACCACTTATGAACCCACAAAGGAGTTATCCCAACTTGTGGGTAAAATATTTTAGCACTCGCATCTGTCGGGTGTATGCCTACACTCGTGCTTTGGTCGTGGCCATTAGTAATTTAAATGAGTCGAGGATATCCAGGACACGGTCGTTAACCCCTAGTGTTTAAGTTATCAAATAAAACTGATCAAAACGGAATATGCGGATTTACTAGGCACAATCCGGCGTTTTGATTGATCCCGTTTTCGACCAAGCGGTAATAATTTACCGTAACACAAGCCCGTATAGGGAAAATAAGTCAAGAGTATATACCTGAGCTAGCACTTGATTTAAATGCAAATTTATATCAACTCAGCCATTTAATCAATTAGATAACTGTAGATAGCATTTACTGGAAGGCTTTAGTCTGGAATAATGGCATAAGCTAACTAATTAGAATGCTAAGGTCCTATTTAAGTCATAGACTTAGACCGACTAGCTTAAAGCATCCAAAACGGTACAATACGCTAGATTAAGCGATGACCGGATAGAATGTAGTTTAGACCCAACATGTACTTAAGACTTGTATATTAGGGTAAACAATTAACATTTTGGGATTTGAGATTAAAATGGTTAGGTTATACCCGTTTTGGTTAATTTTCGTAAACTAGTTACATATACTTAACGATACACATATAGGCGATATCGGGTAATCGGATGAGTCATGAACAAGTTCTATATGCCATTATACTTTAAATAAGTTGTAATATCAGTAGGACATCAACATATATGCCCGTTAAGGTTTTAGAATGAACTTATGCCTCATAAGGGCGTTTTGGTAATTATATATTATTTAAAAGGAACTTGAATATATTTTGATGTTATGATCATAAGTATTCTGGAAAAATATTTAATTTATGGTATAATATCAGTAAGATATTAATCATATGTGTAATTTATCATTTAAGGCCGAACTATGCACCGTAGGGGCAATTTGGTCAACTTATTTGGGATTCTGAGTTTATATTACGTACCTACTATAAGATAATTTAAATGAGTTTTAAAATCAGTAGGTAACAAGTCTTGGTTGATAAATATGGTTTAAAACCATACTATGTGCTGAAATGGCGTTTATGTCAAAAAATGACGATTCGTGCGAAGTTTAATAAAAACTGATGCTAAGATCAGGTTTATATGTTTTAGATATGTTATTTAATATAACACATCAGTAGATAAAAAGGTTTGGTATAAAAAGTATGATTAAAACCGTTTTATGCGCCATAAGGGCTTTATAATTATTTGTCGACATAATGCAAGAATTTGTACGTAACCCAGTATATAAACTGACTTGACATTCCAAATAATCTTACTTATGATATTACATCAGTAGGAAATTCATTTTCAAGTTCGTTATAGAATGAAACCTTATTTTTCTCATAAAAAAATGTATTTTAGTTGAAATTGGCATAATAACGGAACTTGTGCATAAACTCAGATTCTGATTATAATCATGTAATATACCCTTAGAGGTTATGCTACATTATATTATGATCATAATGCAATCTTAGATAGTAGCTAACTAATCCAAATCGGGTCAGAATCGAAAGTCAAAGTAGAAGTCTAACTTTGCGACTTTCGGTTGCGAACCGACCCTAGAACTGAAATTGACGAGTCGAACATGTTCTCACATGTTCTAATAATTATTACCAACTTGTTTAAGTGTCAAAACATGTTTTATAACATATATAAACTCAGATTATAATATTTTCAAAATCTTGCCTGTTTGACTTTTTAATAATAAAACTTTGACCCGTCAATTGGTCTAGTAAACTTGATCTTTATGATGTTCCCTTTATAGGGGTTAACACCTACCTTATTACGATCACTTAGCCATGTTCGTTATGAACAATGGCTGGACCATAATGGTCTTAACCGAAATTCAAAGCGTTTTCCGTAAATGCTTGACTTTTGACTATAAAAAGCCTATAAACGAAAATGCAAGAGAAAGGAACACTTACAAGTGATCCTTGGATGAAATCGAACTAAGTTGGATGCTCCTTTCAGTTAGGAACATCCAGATGAGGGAGATAGAATGATTTATGAGAAAGGTGCAAGTTCAAGTAAAGAACCAATGCTCCTATTTACAGTTGAAGAGTTTGAAAGAGGTGATGCCAGGTGTTAGCAGGTGTTAGAGGGTGTCTACAAGTGTAGGACACGTGGCATAGCAGTTTGGAAGCCCATGGTTTCGAATTGAATGGGTTTTGGCAGCTTGTGTGGTTGCCAAGCAAATTTTTCTGCAGCAGACCTCCTCTGGCGGCCCGTGAGAGACCATGCCTTGTCTCTCGCGGCCCGCGAGCGGTAATAAAATCTTTTGAAATTTGCCACATTCAGCCCCTTAACTTATTAAACTTCTAAAACACCTTTATTAGCATAATTAACCCTCCGTAGCTAATATTTGGCGTACCCAGGAGTATGCCCGGACATTGTGAAGCTCTCGGTTCGTTAAAAGGTAACTCAGAGAAATAAATTAACATATTGACACTTTTAGCCCATCCATCGTCCAACTTTTACATATTTACACAAATAATCTCTCTCGCCAATAATCGGCGCATATGAGAGTTAAGACTTCGTAAAGGGTCACTCAGAGGGTTAGTGTGAGCATGTTGACACCTTTAGTCTTTGTTAGTCCTTATTAGACTTAATATAAAAGTAATGACACGTGTCACTATATTATTAGACACGATTTTACGAGGTGTTACATCCTACCATCTCACTTTTTTTCTTTGTATTAGTTTCCTTTATAATTTTAAAGGTTGATTAACTAGTTTAAAAAAATAACCTTTTTTTCATAATTTCACTAATTAATAATTTCCAAATTACTAGTTTTAAATTTAAGTGTTCCATCTGATTTACAAATACATACAATGTTATTTAATTTTTGTCCACTAATCATTTTCTCATCCACTCTTAAGATATACATTCATCGACACAACCATATCCAAGTAAGTGTTATTTACCTATTACGTCTATATTATTTTTATCTCTATATTTCTTTGTTTGCCTCACCTATATCTTAATAATTTTAATTCCTGCCATCTTCACTTCTCCTTCAACAATTTCTACATTTATCTTTCCAGAAAAAAAAATATAGAGAACTTTTTAGAAAATGTTAATCCACCATAGTAGCCTAACTTGAAGATGAGTATAAAAATAATAAGATTTGGAGTTGGAAGACTACTAAATTACTTTGTTTTAATCCGCATTCAATCCAATTAATATATTATAGATATTTTAATGAAACTTTGATATTTTGTAGGGGTCCTCATGTGTACATAACTTTGTGGGAACAATTTGCTGATCAGATGTGACAATACATTTTGAAAACGCAGAAACAAGTTCATGTTGTTCTTTTTCTTTCTTTTGATAAGTTTCACACATACAAGTTCATAACATTATAGAATACAACTGTTTTCAAATTCAATTTTTAATTAAAAATTATTATTGCCAGTTTATAAATATAAAAAGAACTAGTTGAATTTTCCATGCGTTGCGGCGGAAATTAAGCTGGTATAGTTTGATTCATTATGTACCGGCACTCGTTATAGTAACCAAAACGACGAACCTAAAAACTAAACTCGTGATATACCGGCGTGGGGTATTTAGGTTGTGAAGTGGAGGCTCTTGATTGGTAGACGGATTTTGGTGTGTTACAATTGGGTTGATGTCTATATTTTTTTTATAAAAACGCCACTAACCACCCCACTCCCACAGCGTCCGTTTTAACATCACGTCACATTCTGACGCATGGTCCATGTGTCGCATAATGCGTCATCTTCAAGCCCTTCACACCATATGATGTTATTGTGAAGAGGATTGTTTTTTTTTTTAAATAAGTAGATAGCCAATCAGAACATTTTACGTACTTGGCAAATAGTAAATGTTAGCATATAGAATAGAATTTAACTTAACCTAAATTAAAACAACAATAGTATGATAACTATAGTGTAAATATCAAATATAAATAGGTTTTAACAAATAAAATAGCATTAACATGAGAAGTAAAGGAATCTTTTTTTTTCCTTATCTACTTAATAATTTAATTTGCAAAATATAAAATAAAAAAAGAAGAAATTCGTAATTTCACAGTAGTAGGGTAATTATATAGAGTAATTAAAATTATTCTACAATTTGGTAGAGTAATTATTCTACAATATTACATAATTACTCTACTAGTGTAAACTTATGATTTTTTTATTCTGGGACCAAAATACATGATTAACAAGATGGAAAAATAATTTTTTTTTTAAATCACTCGCTTCTTACATTAATGGTTTTTGTATGTTAATAAGACATTTGTATAATAACTTAACCCTGTAAATATAACCACAACTAATATTAATATATATATACATACATACATATATATATATATGTGTGTGTGTGTGTGTGTGTGTGTGTGGGATGGTTGTCTTGAGGACGCTAAATATTACAAGAACCGTGACAACGAATGAAAAAACCAATGAAAACAATTTTTTAATACAAACCTTATTGTAATTAAAGTACAAGGTCAAAAACGAATTTACAACATTAAATAATTCATTTCACCTCTCAAAATCTCTCCTATTAGATTTTTTACACATGTGTAATTTTCTCTATTTACGAATGTAAATTAAATTTCTAACATTGTATTTAAATAATAATAATGATAAGTGTAAAAAAATTGAATTTGAATTCTTTTTTACCAAGTTCTCGTGGTTTTTCATACGTTCTCATTTAAAACCTTCCCAAAAATACATACATACACACACACACACACATGTATATATATAGGTATATATAGGGGCAGGATCTGGAGAAAACATCTAAAAGTATGAAAATGGTGAGAATAGTTTTGGTGTTCACATGTGGCGTTGGTGCTAACTTACACTAAGGGTAATATTGTTAAAAATCGCATGCACATGCAAGTCATATGCATATTCCGTCATATTTTTTAAACCCCCGTAACTTTTATATGTTTAATTATTTAAAAAAATACACCTTAGAGTTTTTTTATCATCTTTCCAATGAATATACTATTACTATACTTTTGAAAAAAAAAAACGGCATGAACTGGTGTCCAAATGAAAACCCCATAAAAACATAGTTCAAAAAATACCATGAAAATACCCTGTTGAAAATGCCATAAAACATCCTTTTCATAAAAACACCATAAAAACCTAGTTAAAAATGTCATAATATTACCTAGTTCAATAACATGTTATAAAAAACTTAGTTGAATACGCCATAAAAACACCAAGTTCAGAAAAACACCATAAAAACCCAGTTGAAACGCAAGAAAAAGACAAAGTTGAAAACGCAATAAGAAAACCAAGTTCAATTTTTTTAAAAGTGTATCAATAGTATACTCATTGGAAAGATAACAAAACAATGAATTTTAGAGTTTAAATCTTTTTTTAATCACAATTAAAAAGTTATGGACGTTTAAAATATTGTCGGGAAAATGACTTGTGATTACCATGTGCACTCTTGTTTGGATCATTCTATTTTATCTCTCCTGGTAGTTCCAACGCCTCTATTATATTTACAAAAATACCACGAAATCAATCTCAACCACAGACCACTAAAATCTTGTGGCTTAGAATCGTTCTTACCTTTTTCACACTTTGAGACATTTCTCATGATCTGTTTCTCTCTCTCAAAGCCTAAATTAAGAACCAATTTTTACAATTAAATTAGATTAATAGTTTATTTTCAAACTTTTAGGATTTAAAAATTGACTAAGCGAATTAACGATTTGAAGTCACGGATTCAATAGTTATATTTACTATAATTTTCCAATAAATTTAACTGATTTAAAATAGTAATTGTCTTAGTTTTATAATTTTTTTTCTAATTAAAAGAATACCTACTATTTAATCCAATTCCATACTTGACCATATAAACCACGCACATTTTTTTGTCCATTACTTTATTCAATTTTTTTCTACATTTTGAAATCTTCTTAGAAGATCACAAGGTTCTAGGCATAGACACTGCGGTGTGGTGACCTCTCAACCTTGAGCACATCACCTAAGTAATGGCGTGGAGGGCAGCATGGTGTTGGAGGCGGGAGGATTTTCACCAGCTTTGAAGGATTTGTGGTGGCGACGTGACATCAAGTGGTTTGCTTGGTGTAATCCCCGTGAAAATTTCGAGTCTTTAATTTTCATACTAAATATTCGTTTATACAAACATTATAGTTTTAATATAGCGTCATTATTGAAACAAATCTAAGTATCACATACTTTGAACCTTCCTAAATTTAATTGTCGGATTAGAATCGTCAAAACACCAAAGCTCAAAGTCTAGGGACTAAAAATACCAAAAACTTTAACTTATCATGTTATGTCACCTAGCATGACGCCAATCACTTCCTAAAACACTAATCATCTCTTAAGATACCCATAATACTTATCTTACCCATGTTTTGCCACCTAGCCTCATACATGCCACACATATTCTAATCTTGACACATAAGGAGGACACTAATCGATCTCTAAGAGCCCTTGAGACACTTGTCTTGATTTCCTTCACCCTCCTTTGGCTATAAATACCCTTCTTTGGTCAACATTTCACTTACACCAAGACCTCAAAACACAAAGTCTTATGTGAGCTCCTTGGTCTTTGCCTTGGGAGCTCCTCTACTAGTCATTTAAGGAAGTCTCTTTAAGCTAGTGAGTTTCCTTTCTTTAGTTCTTTCCTTAGCTTTTAGTTTCGTAGTTTATTTCCGTTCGAACCCGTATTTTTACGCATAATAAAACTACCAAGCGGAACACATAAGTATCTTTCCCCATTTTGGACAATTTTGTGTTGTCAATTTGAACAACTATAACTTGGTCAAAACTTAATCAAATGAATTAAACTCTTACTTCATGATTTAGTACATCGAAAAATATTTCAACAATATATTATATGCCTAAAAACACTCCCGTTTGGACCCTCACCCTTTTAAAACCAAACTTAAGATCAAAACTGAACAGTCTGTAAGATCCGCAGTTGTGACCATTTTTTGGGTTACAAACAGAAAAATTTCTAAATAAAGTTGTAGATCACATTCTAAATTAGTTGACTGGAAATTTTGTAATCTTTTGATATCGTTTACAGTTATTAAAACATAAAACAAAGACAATATAGACAGTTGTCAAAACTTATACTTTCCAAAAGCTAAACAAATTACAACATGCCAAGTGTTCTTTAACCCATACCCATCCACAAACATCATCATAACAAAATCTAAACTAAATATCCTTATTATTTAGGGCTTACTTGATGTTGTTAAAAGCGTGCAAACATCATCATCAATCATCAATGCGAGTTGCATAGCCTATTTCTTCAAACTTTTGGGTGAAACATGTTTACTTTAACATTTGTAACTACTCATGGTATAACTTTTATCCTTATACATTTTGTCTTAAACATTACTTTAGGGACTCATGCTAAACAAAGTATAATCATTAACTTTGATCAAGCCAATTGTAGTAGATTATAACGTTATAGGTCTAACAAACCCATCTAACTATTGGGATGATTGAAACAGACATTAAAATTTATACTGTTGTCATTTTTTTCCGTCATTAGTGTTGATTGTACACAACATCCGTTCCAAAGTGTTTGTTTTCGCAAGATTGTTCTAGATAAAACTATGACATGTTAATTGCCTAAGTTATTTAATTTATGCAAAACCTATGTATACTCGGCCACTATTTGTAGTTGACCATTTATTTTAAAACATGTTCCAGACCATTTATTTTAAAACATGTTCCAGGTGCTAGTTATTGATGTTTTCTTGCTTTATTCATATAGGATGCAGACTCTTTTACCTTAATCTACTTTAATAAAAAAACATTATTATGTATATTTTTAGAAAAATATAAATAAAAATAAAATTTAATAATGTCATGTGTTGTGAACAATCTTGTAATGTGACTCACCAATGTTTCTGTCACAAGTCCCGTGCTACAGATTGGTATCAGAGCCTTAATTATAGGGAATTATGTTATTAGATTGATTTTGACCTAGACTATAACCATCTTTAGGCTTTGTACATTAAATCTTTTTAAAGTCTTGGGTTTGAATGATGTGAACACATGCAATCTAGACGGGTGGACGCATGTACTCCGAGTGTTCTATCTAAAGCTAGAGTGTTCTTACAAATCCACATAATCAGACCCATCACTCTTACTTGGGAACTCTTGGGGTAAGTGTCCACTTATAGGCTAAAACATGTCTTCCCAAACAATATAATAACTTAATTTCTTTGAGTAGTCAAACATTTTCGTTTACATACTAAATCATTTTCGACCCTAGTGTCATTGTTTCACCATGTTACCTTCGGTGACGTATTTTTATTCAAAAGTCTTGTATCTATTCCATGTCACCACTCAACTCTTTGTGTCTCTATTGTGTTCTCAGATACCCTCCTGTCATTACTCCCCCCCCCATATACCTACGGATTGTTTAATGTTTGTACAAAAATTATAAAAGATATTCCAATACAACTAACTATCTACATATTTTTCTTATCCAAATAATTCAATTAAAAATATTTTATCTTAAAAGTATTTAGTTTTTTAAAGATGAATAATTGATAAATCGCATAAACTATTAACTTGGTATATATTTTTCCTCATCCAAAATTTTATAAAAACTCATCCATCAAGCACACCTTCTTTGAAACAAGTTTGCAATCCTATATTTGTAAACTTGAAAATAAAGTTCTTGACTCATTTGTTCACCTTATTCCAACTAATATCTTTTTGAAAACTTATGTGTCTAAACTTTGCTCGTATTTTATTGTCGTTGTACAAATACCATTGAAAACCCTTTTACTTTTACTCCCAAATTTTTACAAACCCAACTTATAGTGTCTTTTTACAACTAGCACATAAACATTCAACAATTACATTTTTCACTATCTAAAAGTTTGAACCCCTCCCAGTTATTTTTATAAGTTACATATTTATCTCAAAATTTCTTCCTTACTCCATAAAACAAACTAAAAACTTCCAACTTATCATTCTTGTTTTAAAATTTTCAAACCCATCTAATTACAGTATGTGTAATACATATCAAAAACTAATCGTAAAGATTCTTTATAAACTTAAACTACTTGCGTAGTTTCCTTTACCTATGATCCACCCCGTGTGACCATACATTCCCTATCAATCATACCTTCTATGAACCTATTTACCTTTAAAGATTGTGTTACTAAGTTAAAACTTATGCGAACGTGAAACTTGTGTTACTAAGTTGAAAACTGTGGAAATGCGAAAATTGTGTTACTAAGTTGAAACTTGTGTTATTAAGTTGAAACTTGTGCAAACATGAAACTTGCGTTGCTATAAAGTTGTTTAATCGTTTGAACAAACTCATTATGAAGCATATTTGATTTAAGTGTTTTCTTCGAACTGTTTGCCCCCTCCACCATCTAACAACATGAGCTATACGGACTATGCAACAAGTTTAGTAATGGGTTCACATACAATTATAAAGTTCAGTGCATGTAAATCAGAGTGAGTCATGTCGGGTATTATAGTATATAATCTAAAGTGATTTAGTATAACTGGACGACTGTAATACGATAAGGGCATGGTGGATACGCTGCTGGTACTTTATGTATATAAGTGATCTTGTTTGTATTATCAATCGTTACGTTATTCGAATCGATTGAAATTCTATGTTATCTTGGACCCATAAGTAATTGCTAGTTGCTAGTGTGTGCAAAACTTGTGTGTGAAAACTAGTACATCCATTAACTCTAATCAAGCTGACGATAGTATATTATAGCGCTATAAGTATGACGACCCATTTTTTAGGTAAACCCTTTGGGTTTGTTGTACCAAGGTTTGAATGTTATAGCACTATAGGTGTGACGACCCATTCTCGCTTCCCGTTGTGTGGTTTGGGAAGAACGTTCGGGAATGATAGAAACCAAGCATTTTGTTCTAGTAAACCATTTGGCTTCCCCCTTATGGTTTCCTACTTTTCATCATAAGGTTTGAATGTACACCTATCATTCCTTCTTCCAGATGCATGGTGGTACTGGATGACCCTTTGTGGAATGATAGAGCTATTTTACTTGGAAATCCATTTACGGTGTTTAAACCCTCAGACTTCCATGCTTTCTTGTTTGCATATCTTGGTTAACACAAATTTCTTTAGTATAACATAGTGCCATACAAAACATTTTTGCCATGTACTTGGCAATACATTCCAAATTCATAAGTTCTAAGATAGGTCGTATACCTACTCGACAACTAGTAAGAGGTTGTAGTACCTGCTCAATAGCCGGTAAAGGTTCTAAGAACCTATTCAACGACTTGCCGAGGTCGTTTACCTGGTCAACAGTTTGTAAGAGGTTGTTGTACATTGAGATGCTTATGAATTATATTAAATCATTACTAACATTTTGGTTCCCCATTCCAACTCCAAATGATGCTCCTCATCTTTGGAATCTAACTACACATTGATAACTTAGTAAAAAGAAAAATAAATTACAACAATTCAATCCTCTATTTTTCCTCGATATTTTTGGACACACATAAGTTTCTTATACAAGTAGTCCTCATCGACTATACAAAAATTCTATTTAAACACCCATTTCTCATTACTCAAATCTTTGTACCCCTCTAAACTCCATACCCTTCAACCTTCCCAACCAATTCCAACAGTCTCTTACGAATAAATTTCGGGATAAAATTTCCTAAAAGATGGGAGATTGTAACCCCCGCGAAGATTTCGAGCCTTTAATTTTCACACTAAATATTCGTTAATACAAACATTATAATTTTAAGTTAGAGCCATTACCGTAACACCAAAATTTAATTACTTAAGGTATTATAATCTTCAAAACACCAAAACTCAAAGTCTATGGGCTAAAAGTACCATAACCTTAAGTTACCATGTTATGCCACCTAGCAAAACACAATAATCACTTCGTAAAACCCTCATGGACACTTGTCATAACAATATTCAAACTCTAAACTTATCATAGGATGCTAATCATCTCCTAAGACACCTATGAACACTTGTCTTACTCATGTTTTGCCACCTAGCTTCATCCTTGCCACATTTATTTTAGTCTTGACATATAAGGGGGACACTAATTCATCTCTAAGAGCTCTTGGGACACTTGTCTTGATTTCCTTAACCCTTCTTGACTATAAATACCCTTCTTTGGTCACCATTTCAATCACACTAAAAACTCAAAACACAAAGTCTTATGTTAGCTCCTTGGTCTTTGCCTTGTGAGCTCCTCTTCTAGTCATTTTAAAGAAGTCCTTTGAAGCTAGTAAGTCTCCTTTCTAGTTCTTTATTTCTATCCGAACCTGTATTTTACGCATAATAAAGCTACCAACGAGAACACATAAGTATCTTTCCCTGTTTTGGACATATTTTGTGTTGTCACTTTGAACGACCATAACTTGGTCAAAACTTAACCAAATGAAGTAAACTCTTACTTCATGATTAGTACATCGAAAAAAATCAACTATACATTATACGCTTAAAAACACTTCCGTTTGGACCCTCAACCGTTTAAAACCAAACTGAATGTCAAAACTAAACAATCTATAAAATCTGCAGTATGACCATTTTTTGGGTTCCTGTAAGTCCCATTTATCCGGATCTATCAACGATATCACACAATCACCAAGGATGAGCGGAATCTAAACTTGATGATCTTCAAGAAACCGAAAAGATGAAGAACAACACGAATCAACTTACACACCTTGCACACGATTCTATTACTTGAACAAGCAAAACCGTCTGGTACAAGATGGAGGCTCTCTTTAGAGAAATCCCAAAAGTCTTAACCCTAGAAATGAATAAGCTTAGCTTATATACCTAGGGTAAGGGCATGCCCCTCATGGACTTGCCTATGGGCTTGCCTGGCCCACATGGCCTATGGCATACCCAAATGACCTATACAGGTCCAAAACTAATACAAACTAACCTAGTTAATCCCAGTTAACTACCATAGACTGTTGCGTACATTTGATGTGTCAGTCTCACACTTCTAGGACCTAACTATCTCCCCCTAGACTGATGCACCAAATTGTCTTGATAGCATAAATTCAGCAACGTCTTCAACAGAGACTATGGTTGTCGCTATGCTGTAAGTGTTGTGGAAGCAAGTCTCATACTTTTTGGACCTCATACTTCAACGAACTCTCAGCATTGGGTCTCTTTCTTCTGCTCCTGTGGTTAGCTTCATATCAGGATCTTGATTAGCTTTGCTTGAAACATCTTTGTCAAAAAGAATGTGAGAGGAGGAATCTTAGCAGCTCTTTCCTTCTTCAATCTTTCTCTTTCAAGCAAGTAGGTTCACAGGTACTTCTTCAAATGTACTATCACTGTCAGATGATTACTGGCATTTGGTTCTTCTGACTCAGGTACACTTTGCTGTTGTGATGCTTCATGCTTTGTCGGCAACTAACAGCATCTCAATTTTCAGCAACCCCTGTTTCTTGATCTAGATCAAGATCTGCAAAATTCTCAAAAATTTATAAGCAAACATTCTTATGCAACAGGGAGAGTACCACAGAACACATGGTACATCCAAGTACTTGTACTCTGATCGAAATTCAAATTTCTTTCATCTTTTGATGATTAGTCAAATCTTCAAGAATGGTTAATAATTTTTAATAAAACAAATAAAGCACGCTATTTTTGGATTTTTGAATTTTTTATTTTTAATTTAGATTATAAGAATATATACAAAAATGAAAATAAACGAAGAAACTAACTCAGTAGTTACAACTATACAATTGCAATGGGATCAAAATCGTTTTCAGGCGCACCAAGGAACACTTTTCAGTACGAACTTGGTCTAAATGATTGCCAATATGTTTGTCCACTTAAACTTTAACGCTCAACTTTCATTTTTCAACTTCGTGATATGCTTAAGGTAGTATTATACTATAATATCTGTGCGTCCCATACCATGACATACCCCCGCGATCAAGGTAAGCACAACGATTCATCGTAGCAGGTGAGTATACTGAGATTATCCTTTATCTTTTACAACGTCATACTATTGGTGAACATGTCCATACTTTCGTACAGCAGAGTGACCAATAAAATCTAACGAGGGTTAGGCAAACACCTTATATGGTATGTTTGACTTTTTAAGCACATGGAATTTTCTCATAATGAGATTTCCTTTCTTTTGAGGTTTTGGCACTTCTACTTTGGCTCTTTTAAGGATATTCTGGTTGTGCCTAGGTCTGCATATAATTTGGATGCAACAGAAGGGCAGCCAAGATATCCCCGAATGACTCAACAGCATAAAGACCCAAAACTTCAGATGTTGGCTATCTATCAACGCAGGATTTAAGACCATAAAATCATACGCCGATGGTATGTTACCCACAAGATACATAGTTCGTTATGTTTATATCACTTAGTATCTTTTAATCACTTTGAACGTTCAGCCTATCGACATATCACATTAGATCATAGTCTTTTTAGCTATGACACCTTACATGAGTCAGCCACACCCTTTATCACGAATATTCATTTCATTTCCTATTTGATGCAAAAATTAAATGTTTGTATTTTATGATTTTCAAATGTTTTTGTATTTTTCTGATTTTCTCCCCCTCAAACAATGCATATATACATATATCGCCCTCTTCCCCCCTAAATTTGTGCATCATACTTTATGCACAAATTTACCTAATAAAGAAAAACATAAATACAAAGTTTTAAACGAAAGAAATGGGCCAATTTCTCCGTGTAGATACGAGCCAATTTCTCAACTCGGTAGTCTTCACGTATGGGAAGGAAATGAGCAGACTTGGTCAAACGGTCGATGCTTACCCAAATACTATCATGACCAGACGATGTACGAGGGAGTTTGGTTATGAAATCCATAGCAATACTCTCCCATTTTCAAACAGGAATTTCTGGTTGTTCGAGTAAGCTAGAGGGTCTTTGATGCTCGTCCTTTACCTTAGAGCAAGTAAGGCACTTCGCAACGTAGCAGGCGATATCTTTCTTCATTCCAGGACGCCAATATGATGCTCGGAGGTCGTGATACATCTTATCGGCGCCAGGGTGAATAAAATATCGAGATTTATGAGCTTCACTCATCAAGAGGTCACGAAGATGATCACGGTTAGGAATCCAAATACGGTCAAGATAGCACATGATGCCGTCGGGTTTGGTCACGAATTGGTTTTCAGCCCCACACTTTAACTCATTGTCGAGGTTACCCTCATTAACGGTCGAGTATTGTGCCTCACGAATCATCTCTTGAAGCTTTCCCAAAGTTTGGTAGCAACGCACATGCTTAACATGAGTTTTCCGACTAAGTGTGTCGGCCACGACATTCGCTTTACCAGGGTGGTAGTGGATATCGCAGTCGTAGTCGTTTAATAACTCTACCCAACGACGCTGACGCATGTTGAGTTCTTTTTGATTAAAGATGTGCTGTAGGCTCTTATGGTCGGTGAAGATCGTACACTTTGTACCATAAAGGTAGTATCGCCATATCTTTAACGCAAAAACAACTGCACCAAGTTCAAGGTCGTGTGTAGTATAATTTTTCTCATGAATTTTGAGTTGTCGTGACACGTAAGCGATAATCTTATCTTGTTTCATAAGAACACAACCAAGCCCTTGTCTTGATGCATCGCAATACATGACAAAATCGTCGTTACCATCGGGAAGGGTTAGGATAGGAGCATTGCAAAGCATGCCCTTGAGCGTTTGAAAAGACTCCTCTTGTTCGGAACGCCAAACAAAAGGTTTATCCTTTTGAGTCAAGGAGGTGAGAGGCACGACAATTTTTGAAAAGTTGAAATGAAGCGACGGTAATAACCGGCTATGACGAGAAACGAACGAATTTCGGACGGAGTCTTAGGGGCAATCCAATTTTCACTACCTTGATTTTCGCGAGGTCAACGTGAATACCAAGTTTGTTGACGACATGACCAAGAAATTGAACCTCTTTTAACCAAAATTCACACTTGGAGAACTTGGCGTAGAGACGTTGAGTACGCAATAGCTGAAGGATAAGACGCAATTGACACTCATGCTCTTCTCGAGTCTTGGAATAGATTAGGATATCGTCAATGAAGACAATCACGAATCGGTTAAGATAGGGCTTACACACGCGATTCATCAAATCCATAAACAGGGCGGGTGCGTTGGTCAAACCAAATGGCATGACCACGAACTCGCAGTGCCCATAACGTGCGCGAAACGTGGTTTAGGGTATATCTTCTTCGAGGACCCGAAGTTGATGATAACCAGAGCGAAGGTCGATTTTAGAGAAACAAGTCGGGCCTTGAAGCTGATCGAAAAGGTCATCGATGCGAGGAAGAGGGTAACGGTTCTTGACTGTAAGCTAGTTGAGCTAGCAATAATCAATGCACATGCGAAAGGATCCATCTTTCTTTTTGACGAACAGAACGGGAGCACCCCAAGGAGATGTGCTAGGACGTATGAAGCCCTTATCAAGAAGCTTTTGAAGTTGGCTAGACAGCTCTTGCATCTCCGAGGGTGCTAGACGATAGGGGGATTTTGCGACCGGAGTTGCACCAGGGATGAGGTGGATGTGAAAATCAACAGAACGAGCAGGAGGAGGACCAGGAAGATCCTTGGGAAAGAGGTCAGGGAATTCGCGCACAACGGGAACTTCACTCACGCTTGGACTGTTCTCCTTCTTTTCCACAATGTGGACAAGAAAGGCGAAGTATTCCTTACGCAAGTACTTGTTCGCTTGAATACACGACATAAGCTTGAGACCTTTGGAAGGTTTCTCGCCATAGACGTGTAAGGAATCATTATTGGGAAGGGGAGGCGAATGCATATTTCCGAACAAACAACTTCAGCACGGACTCGCCCTAGCCAATCCATGCCTACTATGATATCGAAACTACCCATTGGCATGGGTATGAGGTCAATAGAAAACGTATGATCATTGAGGTTTAAAGAACAATTAGAAAGGACAGAATCGACGGTGACAGATTTTCCGTCAGCGACTTCGACTTCGAATGATTTAGGCAACTTAGAACGACTACACATAAGCAAGGGTTCGAATTCAATGGATACAAAACTTTTATCCGCACTAGTATCAAATAAACACGTAGCGTAAACATTGTTAACAAGGAACGTACCCGATATGACATCGTTTGAGTTTTGAGCTTGAGCGGCCGTGATGACAAAGGCTCGGCCGCGAGCTTGCTGCTGCTGCTGGTTGTTATTGTTGCGCTGCGGGCAGTTGTTAGCGAAGTGATTTGGGTCTCCGCATCTGAAGCAGGCATGAGCGGCAGGAGTAAGGGGTTGGTTTTGATTGATGGTAGGGTTTTGAGAGGGTGGGGTGGTCACGGTTCGGACTTGGTTGATGGGGGTTGCGGAGCATTCCGGCACTTTTGGGTAAGGTGCCATACCTATTGTAGATCGTGCATAAGCGGCATGGGGCGGTAACCGGGTGATGGAACGGACAGGTGTTGCACTTGGGATGGGGTCTGGTGTATGCTTTCTTAATGGGTTCGGGTGCGGGCAAGGCTGGCTGGCGGGGGTTTGGCGAGTGACTACCGCGCAATTCGGTCTTGAAGCCTTCCGCTTCTTGCCCTTGGTGTTGCTTCTTGGGGGTGTGGGTGAGGCAGGTTCGGGGTGGTTGCTTGGTGGGCTTTCCTTGGTGAGCCTTGGCAGCTTCACAAAGGACTTGGCGGTTGTTCAAGCGAGCAGCCAGCCGAAAAGCTTCCTCAAGGGTGTTGGGGGAGGTGGTATCGACCAGGTCAGCGAGGTTAGGAGGAAGGAAACATATGTATTTAGCGACAACTTTCTCAGTAGTGTCGACTTGACTTGGGCAAATCGCGCTCAGTTGCTTAAAACGGGCAAAATTCAGTTTCCATTAACTTCTTGAGCTCGGCCCAAGGGAGGGCGTGGGCGACTTCGTTGCCACGAGCGCTACGGTCGGAAGTCCACCAATCAAGGGATCTCGATCGGAACACTCCCGTGGCATTCAAGGTGCGCAAGTGGTCGGGGCAACCACTTTGGATGAAGGTGAGTTCAATGGCGACCATTGTAGCAGTTTAGTGGCTTCCCCTTCGCCGGTGAAGGGTAAGGGATTGCAAGAACATAATTGTTTATGGGTGAAGGTAGTTTTGGGTGGTTCGGCTTTGGAGTCAATAGAGGTATGAGGTGATCGGCGTTAGGTGGGGGCTGGACCTTGCTTACTATTTCGGGGATGACCTTAGCCATGTGTTCAGCCATTTGCTCGGCCATGAATTTCATGTAGTCCTTCTTTGACATGGAGTCGGATTGGGACTTTGACTTCCTTCTTCCCATAATGCTTCGAGATAAAGACATCTAAAGGGTTTGACAATAAAAGATAGATTTAGGCTTTGATTGTAAAGTGTTATTATAAAGAAAAGTAACTGTTTTGAGCACATAGGCATCATGTAACACGTATAATTTAACATAGATAGCATAAGAATGTTGGCATTCAAAAGCATAAACACGTGTGATTTGCGTAAAGAAGTATAAATTTAGTTGGTTCACGAGAATTATTATTATTGTTTTTGGTTATGAAGGGCGTGTGAATCGTGCATCGGGTTCGAAATAAACGAGATAACAAGTACTAAAAACACATAGAAATTGAGATAGCATAAAAGATAGGCTCAATAAAATATTGGAGTGTTTCAGGTTGAGAAACGTTTGACTATTCCAAAGTGAATCGAGATCCTTTCAAGTTAGAGAAACGTGCTTTGGCCTATAGGTAAAGCGTTCTCGTCGAGAAGTGATTAACGGCACTTTACCCTTCCAGTTACTACACGTCTCTAACCGATCAAAAAATCGAAACTTTGGCGAGATTAAAAATCAAGGAATGGGACTAGTTGATAAGGTACGGGTTTAACCCCTAACTTGACAACATTGTACCATAGGTGTGGTTGGTACTTACCAAACGAGAAGTGTATTCCGACTCGTTGGTAAGGGTCCACTAGAGTATGAAACGGAAATTCCCATCAAGATGTGGATTTCACTCCTAACTTGATGGTGTAATTTTGTGCAAAAACCAAATTCGCGGATTGAGAGTGATCACCCCTATTTTGGTGAGATCGTCTCGTTTGTAGTTTGATTGTCTTCGAGTATTCAAGTGTGTAAATTGTGTAAGTGTCTTAGGAAAAACACATGCATATATTTAAGACAAAAGAAATAGCAAGAAACAAATAGGAAAAATTAAATTATTATTCATGAAGCAAGAATGGTCAAGTTGGTCACTTAAACTATAGACTAGGTCGAACATGGCAATTCTACCTAATTCCCTATAGTTATGGCTTTGATACCAATCTGTCACACCCAAACCAATGGCGGAAACATCAGAGTGAGACGAACTAGATTGCTCCAGACATCATAATGCTATTTGTGACAATATTTAAATTAACAACCCATTTAATTTCATAGCATCAAAATTGTCAAGGTTACACCGAATATTCAAATACAAAAAACAACAACGAAACAAATTCAACAATAACATAATGATTAACTTAGTGTTCTACGCGTGTTTCCATTCCAATCCTACTAAGTTCCATCATAACAACTTCATCAACCTGCAACATGTTAAAAAGTATAGTTCAATAACAAAGTATTGGCGAGTACACAAGTTTAATATCATAGCATAAGTATACAATCCGTTCAAACAAATCCACATGAATAACTAGCATACAAGATAAGTGTAAACAAGGTATGTGAATCTACAAGTCAATCCTCTAGTGTACCGCAAAATAAATTTAAAACTTAACATTGACCACAAGAATACGGGCGGTGTGTTACTCCTATAGCGCTATACATGTTAAGGGAGGCTCGATCAAAGTTAATGACAGTTAGATCACATAAGAATATACCAAGTAACAATTCAAGTAGCATAAGACTAAAGCATGTTGATGGATTGTTTGTGTGAAAACATAGAATAAAGTGTGATTTAGAGTAGTTTTAGTAAATTAACATGTTGCACCCAAATAGTGAAAAGCATAAAAGGGGTCGAGGGTACTCACGGTTTTGCAAAGTAATATCCGTGAGAGAGTTAGGTTGATTTAGGGATGGAACACCAAGTTATCCTACACAAGGCAACGTAGGTGTGTGAGTATTAGGTGGACGGGGGAGTTCAATGAGATTAGGAACTTAAAATAGGCAAGGAAAGTATATATAAGCGAAAGTATTTATCTAGACATTAACGCTCGTTTTTTGACACTAATAAGCCCCGAAGGGAAATTGTGTTTTTATGGGTCATGCCCAATAGAATTGTAACGATTGTTATGTCTAAGATAAAATAACCTACTTATAGGACAAATAACCATTTGGTCATGGTCAAAGGTTCAGTTATATTAAGTATTTAAATATAGTTATAATATTACTAATTTATCATATAGTTCATGTAGTTCATAGATATCATGTAAGTCATATAAGTCATGCATGGAGGTAGGAGGATAACCATCCTAAACCTCTTTCATAAGATTCACCATTACACAAGATTGACACAAGGACAATCCGGATGGTCAAGAATTATGGAAATCATCAAGTGAGGGGTGGATTGAATAGTTGAATGGCCAAGGCCTTCATGTAATCATACCTACACCAACACAAGCTTGTAAGCTTGGATGGCTCAACACTTGTGGGTTTGAAACCTAGTAAAACCATAAGTTTAGAGACTTGTTATACCTCTTGATTGTCTGTGAACAAGTCTAGCTTAACACACTAACCATAAGATTGATTAGTGGTATAAGTAGCATAGATTTGTTATGTTAAAAACAAGTTCGAAAAAGTTTTAAAAGTTATCTTCCAAAACAGAACGTTTAGCCCTAAAAATGGTGTGATTCCACCTTGGTTTTCTATGGAAAACCTATGGTAACATCCATAGGGCTTAGCAAACAATGTTGAGGAAGAAAACAAAGTGAAAACATTCAAAAACTTGAAGTTTGAAAGATAAAAATTTGGGCAGAAAGTTTGTACACATTTGGACCTCAAAATGGTGTGGTTTCACCTTAGTTTGCCCAAGCAAACTTGTGAGAACCTTCCTAGAGGTTATCCAAGAGTGTTAGAAGGAAAAACAAGGTAAAAAGAAGAAGAAAAGTGAGTCGAAACTCACTTGCAAGCTGCTAAGTTTCAGCAGAGAATTCTGAAGTTTGGGGACTTGTTTGAGGTGTGTGGAGGCTTGTAAAAGTAAGAAATGGGTGGGGGAACACTTGCTTAAATAGGGGAAGGATTAGGGTTAAGATTAGGGTTCTATTAAATGCAATTAGGTGGAGATTTGAATTAAAAAAAAGAGGAGGGAATCCCCCATAGTTACGGCCGCAATGCTGTCTTGTCTTTTTATTTTTTTTTTCTTTCAATAATTTAGTTGATGCATTTAGGGTTTTAAATGTTGCACATGATATATAAAACAAGTATGGGTCTTATAATGATCTTTGGTCAATTGGAAGGTTGTTTAAAAATCCTAAAAAACAACTTAGAAACAAGTATCTTTTAAACATAATGCGACAAGATTTATGTGATAGCGGAAGCTTAAATAATTTGCATTAAGCCTCTAGTTGTCTTGTTTGAATTTGATATTAAGATTTATAATGTTTAACAAACATTTACAAGTCGTTTCGGATAGATTTATGAAGAGATAAAGTATCGTATGATCATAAGTTTAAACATGAATAAAGTTTGCGAATTTAGCATAATTGATTAATCTTGATTACAATCAAAGCCTTAGAATACAATGAATTGAAAATAGAAATACAATTACAAGGTTTGGAATTTCTAAAATTAGAAACACGAAGCGTACAAACTAAAAACGGAAAGATACAAATGCGAAGCGTTACATTTCTTACCTCATCTCCTCCAAAGGAAACAACGCACTCGTAATAAAAATTAGAACTTTCTGCAATAGAAATATGTTATCCGATATATTCATGGAACAACCGCTATCAACACTCCAGAGATTGTCAACAGCTCCTCCTTGGTTATTCCTGAAAAATAAGAAGATTAGTAAGACAGTGGGACCCAGGCCATCGTGGTCCTGGGTTTCCCTGAAGCATCAAAATAAGACACTTCTTTTAGACACAAGTCCCCTTTTATTTCGAGGATTGGTGATGTTGCTGCCACTTTTGATTTGGGTTTCCAAATCTGCTTCGTTTTAACAAACGCGGTTGTTGCCTTTGATTGAGCAACTTTGGCTGTTTCAGGCTTAGTCGTTTTAGAAACAGGTTTTTGTTTCTGAACAGCCTTGCGTTTGTTTTTGGCAAGATTCCAATCCTCATCAGATGGTTTAACCTTGGGATTCACATTCTTCATTGCCTTAGGTGATGATACATTCATCGGCTTCGAATGATTGTTATCCATAGGTGTAACCTTCTGATTTTAAACATGATACGGAACATGGGGACTATGTGTGCAGTTTCGATCGATGTGACCAAGAATTCTGCAATTGAAGCACGTTTGTCTTTTCACATGTAAAATGTCACACCCCGACCTGCAGCGGAATAAGAGTCGGGACATAATTGGGTTATCACCAAAGCTCATGATGTTTACTAATATGTTTCATATTTATTAAATTCAAAATTACAACTTCAATATTCCAAACAAGTTCATACAATTACAAGAAAAAAGTAATTAAATAAACAATCCAAAGCCTAAACCGTTTTATTCTTCTAAGCTGTCCTATATGTTTCTTGCTGCAACTGGATCACCTGTATCATGTGTAAAAATGGGGGTTTTTGGGTCAACAAAAGTTGGCGAGTGAACCTTGTTAGAAAACATTTATTATTGATTTCTTGTTGTATTTATTATGGAAAAATTGTGCAATAATCATATGTGAGTAAACGTAAATAAGCATACAATAACAAATAATAACAAACCACCTTGCATGAGTATATGACATGAATGATAATGTATATGTTGGCAACGTCACGTCACGTCCCGCTCATAGGTAATGGGGAACGGACGGCCTATGATGATGTATGTGCGATCAAGGCTCAATCAAACGGAGCAGATCGTATGTTGGCAACGCCACGTTCCGCTCATAGGTAATGGGGAACGGTTCCGCTCATAGGTAATGGGGAACAGACGGCCTATGATGATGTATGTACTGAAAATGATAAAATTAATCTAAAGATTAACCAAACAAACAGTTGATACATATTGAATACACATTTGCTCATGGATATGATGGATGCACAAGTGTTTAAATGCAATAAATAATAAGACACATGATACACCCCAAAAAGTGATTAAAACGGGGAATTTGTAGAGATTCACTCACATTGGGTGCGTTCGTTTGATGATGTTAAATGCGCACGAGTTTAGAGAGTTGATCGACGAGGAATAACTAGCCTAAATAATAACGAAAAGGTACGGTAAATAAGTGGATTTTATTAACAATTTTAACAGGATTTTTAGATTTATTTTTGTGAGTTTAAGGTCATTTTCTAACTTTAAAAATATTATTTTTAAGTATTTTTAATTGATTTTTTAAATTAAATAAATAAATAAAAATATAAAAAAAATGTTGACTTTTTTGGGTTGACCGTTGACCATTGACTTTGACTGTTGACCGGTTCGGACTTGTGTTTTGTTGCGCTGAGTGAGGTTCGAACTTGTGACCTCTCGTACGCGTGCACGCAGCTCTACCAACTGAGCTACGTGTCTAACCCGAAATATTCTAAGTTTTAAATATATATATATACTAATTAAATGTTTTAATATATTCAATTTATACTAAAAGAATTTAAGTGATTGAACCGGGTGCAGGGAAACCGAATCGAACTTGGGTCCTTGGTTTGTAAGCGCACAGCCCAACCAGTTGGGCTGTGTGACTTATCTGTTAAACTTATAATTTAAATAAATCTTAAGAACAACCTGGGTCCTACTCTAATTCAGTAACAAAAAAATTGGTTTTAATTCAGAAAGTCGGTGTGTTGCAAGATTCGAACTCGTGACGTTTGTTTTGTTTGCGCACACAGTCCACCGCTGAACTGTGTGTCTAACCCGGTTTAATATCTTGTTTTATTAAACTTATACCTAATGTTCGACTTCACCTTCTTCGTTCAAAAACACAGACAACGATTATTCTACTGTTCTTGTTTAATTCGATTGACGGACATATAAATGATTAAAATGAAATGGATAGAGAAGGTTTTGGAAATGAATGTACCGGAAAGATGATTTTTCTCAGAACTCCGGCAAGGTCGTCGGCTCTGTTTTATGAATTCCGTCTGAGCGGACCAATTAACAGTTTTGATTAACTAATTGTGAAATTAAATGACTAAACAAGAGTTATCAGAGAGTTTAGATGTTCATACCGATTCACAACGTGATTTCAGAATTTTCAGAAATTTTTCGGCGAGTGCTGAATATCCGACAACGTCGTCGGGGACCGATTCTGATTGAAGGATTTGAGTTAGTAAAAGTCTAACAATGGATAGAAGATGAAAGAATTGAGAAATTTACCGATTCGATGAATGTCACGGTTTTCCGGCGAAAGTCCGGCGATTTCAGAAAGCGTTTCCGACGAACAGAAAATAGAGGGAAAGTGAAATTGGAGGTTCTGAGAGTGTTTCTGAGTTGTGAGAAGATGATATTACCGGTGTAAATTGGAGGTAAATGATTTCGGTTATTAAACTCGAAAATCATATGAATCGAGTTTAATAAAGACTGAATTGATTAAGAACGTGGGTTGTAATGGTTTTATCGGTTATAATCAGTAACCCACGATCACTCAAACGTCTTTGGGTAGTTGAAAGCCGATGATCGGTTTCAGTTTTGCGCAACCAGGTGAGTTCACGGGTAGAGTTAAGTTTTATTTGTTTCCTTGTTTACACAAAAACACCAAGTGGCGGAGTGGTTAATTTGGGTGATGGTTGTGTCTTCCGGCTGACCCGGGTTCGAAACCCGGCAGCCTAATTTCATTTTTATTTACTTTATTTTTACTTTTTAACAATTTTAGTTTCCATTTTCTAAAATGTTTATTAGTTATGTATTTTTTAAAATTAAAATGAGCATTAAATAAGCAACGAAAATTTGAAACTGACTTTTCGATTAATAAACGAAGCGGGTTTTGAAAACCCGTTTTTCGTCGGATGTTACATAAAACATTCTGATCAGCTTGATTTGCTCTTGCAGACCTTGAAGGATGAACTGATCCCTTATGTGCTCGATTTCCTTGCACGTTTCTTGCAGACAAAGATGAATTTGGATGTTTGTACTTATCATTTTCAAGGGCCTTCTTCTGTTGTGGAGATTTCTTTTGATTCTTCTTGTTTTGTTTAGACTGCAAGTCTTGTTCAGAAATCTCCCCAACCTTTTCAAAAGCGGCCAAAGGCATATTTTTCACATTTGCCATTAACGACCGGTTTAACAAAAGCATTTCTCACAACACTAGCCTTTTGAGAGCTATTGCTGCCCACTGATGATTTTGGAGAGCGTGACTGTCCTTAACGTTTGGACTTCTGCTTTCTTCATCTCCGATTTACTCGTTTCTGCTCTTTTAGCTTGCTCTGAACCTTTTCATCAGAAGCAGAAGGTTCAGAGTCTTCAGTTTGCGCACTTGGAGCCTTGTTCACGTCAGCTCTCTCTTCATCAGTTTTGATAAAGTCAGATAGTCCTGGTTTATCAGATGAAGAACCAGATACTCCAGTTGTATCATTAGAAGAGTCAACAGCACCAGATGGTTCCCGTGTGTCTGACGTATAATCACTGGGTTTGTCGTTCATCATATGTTGAGCTTTCTCAATTTCTTCATCGGTTTCAGGCATTGTTTTGTAATTGTGATTATACGGTGGGGAACCTTATTGAATCCCAAACCCTTCCCCTTGTTCTCCTTATATGCCAGCTGCACATTGCACACATCTTGAACGAGCTTGCTGGATTTATCAAACTTCTTTATATTAGCTACGTTTTGTTGATATTTTCTAGTAAGAACTCCCAGCTCAACTCTTACCAAGTCGCAATGGTTTTTGAATCTAATCTGGTTTTGTAATCATGGACCCAACATTTCTATTATTTACGTCCAGGTGGAGCTGAGCTATGTCTTTCTTTTGTGTTTCAACCTTTTCTTTGAGTAACTTGTTACTTTCTCGAAGGCTGATGCACTAAGCCATTACATTGTTGTACTCATCAGCTATATTGGAATTAAGTGCCCTGAATTGAGCAACCCTATTCCTACAAGGTTCATTGCACAAAAGGTAGTTGATTGTGTCAATGTGCGAGCTAGGTTTGTCAGCGTGAGTTGGGCTTGAGGTAGAGTATGGGGTGCTGGGCTATTGATTGCTGCTTGCTGGGCTTGAGGTTTCTGTTCGGACACTTCTTCAGGATTAGACTCTCTTGACTTAGCGTATAGATCTTGGAGATCTTGGTTTGATTGTAAACGATCCCACTACTAAGATACAAAGGAGTCTTTATCATCTCCCAAAACGCTATTCAACTAATCTCCTACTTCCTCTTTTCGCCTCCCACGTTCAAGCAAACGCATCACATAGTCAGCAACCGGATCAACATTGTAGTGTCCGATAAACTCATTCAGCTTTTCCTTCACTTCATCCCGCAGGTTCGGGTTTTGATTTTGTGCTGGACAGAAAACTATGTTCGAGTTCTGAGCTTGGGCTGTAAACATCTTCGAATAATCAAAACCGTACCGGTAAACACGATAAAAAATGTCTGAAAACTGTTTTTACCAAAATGTACCATTAGACTCGTCTCGACGATACGAATCCAATAATATATAATGTCCGATAGTGATTTTAGAAATTTTGGTGCCTTTTTTGTCCTAAAAATCACACGAGTCTAACCGTGCAACCAGTTTGTCCAGATTGTCAATGGATCAAGTTCTGTGTGCGAAAACGTTTAACTCCGGTTACGTCAGCTGGTTAACTTTCCACCTTTGTAAGTACAATTCGGAACAGTACCGAATTCGAAATAGTAACTCAGATTAACAATCCGAGATGGAATCTCGAAACAGTGATCCGAGATGGTAATTTGGAACAGTGATCCGAGATGGTAATTCGGAACAATGATCCGAGATGGTATCCGAGACGCACTGTGTCAATCCGAGATGCTTCCCAAATCCAAGATGCAATCCGAGATGAGAGATTATCCGGAATGAGAGTCTGATCCAGAATGAGAGTCTGATCCGGGATGAGAGTCTGATCCGGAATGAGAAACCTTATCCGAAAACAACAGTATTCCGAAATTCCGATGAATAGTTGTCCGGAATCAATCCGAGATGGATGATCTTCTTCGTGTTCTTCGGGATCTTCAACAATTTTCTATCTGAAATTCAACATATTAATCCGAAATCAATCCGAAATTCTTGAATGTTGATCCAAAATGCTTGAATGTTGATTTGAAATGCTTGTTTGTTGATCCGAAATGCTTGTTTTCAGCCGAAACCGAACAGAATCAGTATGATATCAGATCTGAGCCTGGAAAATTGGTTCAACAGGCTCTAATACCACTTGTAAGTCCCATTTATCCGGATCTATCAACGATATCACACAATCACCAAGGGTGGGTGGAATCCAAACTTGATGATCTACAAGAAAACTGAAAAGATGAAGAACAACACGAATCAACTTTAACACCTTGTACACGATTCTATTACTTGAACAATCAAAAATGTCTGGTGCAAGATGGAGGCTCTCTCTAGAGAAATCCAAAAGTCTTAACCCTATAAATGAATAAGCTTAGCTTATATACCTAGGGTAAGGGCATGCCCTTCATGGGCTTTCCTATGGGCTTGCCTGGCCCACATGGCCTATGGCATACCCAATGACCTATAAAGGTCCAAAACTAATACAAACTAACCTAGTTAATCCCAGTTAACTACCATAGACTGTTGCGTACATTTGATGCGTCAGTCTCACGCTTCTAGGACCTAACAGTTCCATATAGAAAAACTTTCAAAATAAAAGTTGTAGATCACATTCTAATTTAGCTGACTGGAAATTTTGATAATTTCTCGATATCATTTATAATTTTTAAAACATAAAACAAAGACAACATAAAAGGCCGTAAAAACTTATACTATCCAAAAGCTAAACAAATTACAATCTGTCAAGTGTTCTTTAACCCATACCCTTCCACAAACATCATCATAACAAAACCTAAACTAAACATCCTTATTATTTAGGGCTTACTTGAAGTTGTTAAAAGCGTGCAAACATCATCATCAACCATCAAGGTGAGTTACATAGCCCTTTTCCTTAAACTTTTGGGTGAAACATGTTTACTTTAACATTTGTAACTATTTATGGCATAAATTTTATCTTCATACATCTTGTCTTAAATATTACTTTAGGAACTCAGATTAAACACAGTACAATCATTAACTTTGATCAAACCGATTATAGTAGATTATAGCTATATAGGTCTATCAAACCCTTCCAACTATTGGGATGATTGAAATAAACTTTAAAAGTTGTTGTCGTTTCTTTTAGTCACTAGAGTTGATTGTATACCTCATCCGTTCCAAAGTGTTTATTTTCGCAAGATTTTTTTAAGTAAAACTATGACATGTTAATTGCTTAATTATTTTATTTATGCAAAACCTATGTATACTCGTCAACTATTTGTAATTGACCATTTATTTTAAAACATGTTTGAGGTGCTAGTATTTGATGTTTCTATGCTTGATTCACATAGGATGGAGACTCTTTTGCCTTAGTATACTTTAATCAAAAACAAATTATTATGTGACATTTTAAGAACAATGTAAATAAAATATTAAAATTTTAATAGTGCGATGTGTTGTGAACAATCTTGTAATGTGACTACCCAACGTTTCCGCCACAAGACACATGTGACCGGGGTCTTACAATTTGGATTATAGCCGTTGCGCCCAACAGCTATTTAAAAAATATTCAAAATTTTACTCCTTTTATTTAATCTAAACCCTTTCTTCCATTCTTAACCTTCAAAATCTCCCAACTTTCATCCTATTTCGACAACACTCACTTACAAAACTTTTCATAATGCCAATTAATCCATAGAACAAAGAAGAGGACATTAGGTTATGTGAAACGTAGATCGCAACAATGACCGACCTAGGGCTCTATTACCAACGTATTTGTTTTGGGAACAAGTTTTCCAACAATTTTGTATGCATAGGGGTGAGATCACCTGAACCATAGGCGCACTTTGTTCACATTTTAGGATGATTCGTGTTGATAGTTCGAGATTTGAGATGGTTGTCAACGCTGTAGACACCGATGATGATGAGCTCCAGAAGATGACGTCATCCAAGTTGCCCTTGTCGAGCTGTGACTTCAAAAACGTTGTGGTGTGACAGCTATTAGGATTCTTTAGGTAAGCATGTTTAGGTTAATGTTTAATTGTCGCTATGTTAATAGCATTTTTTTAAGTTATATAATGTTATTTCTAAATGTTTTTAGTTTTTAAATATGTAATGTTTTTTTTACTAATGTTATTTGTTTGATTTGTATTTAACGGTTTTATTAATTAACTTTAATAGATTTTATATATTTTTAATAATAAATTAATAATAAAAAATGGGTGTCACGTGTCAAATAACGCCACTCTTTTACACCCCGTCTCATTCTTCACGTTTTTACACTACACGATTTTTCTAACGTGTCGTCCATGTGTCGCATAACACCACATTTTCAAACCACTCACTCCTATATAGTATAACAACTGAAAACAAAACTAAAAAGCACATCTACTTCAGCATTTGATATCTAGATTTATAAGGAAGTCAACTTCCGACCATTTTACTTATTACGTGTATTTATTTGGCTTTCACAGTGGCGGATCCAGAAACTTTTTTCAGTGGGTTCATTTTAGTAGATTTGCACTAAATTTTTACAAATCATACAAGGTTCTCACTATTTTTCCCATTTTTTTCAAATCCAAGTGAGTTCATATGAACCTACAAAATAGGGCTAGATCCGTCACTGGACTTTCATATTCTAAAGTTATTTATGTTAAATATCATTATTTAAGCCATTGTTCTGTGATTGAATATGCTTATGTTTTTTTTGCAACCAACAAATACTGTAGTGTTTTAAGCCATTGTTCTGTGATTGAATATGCTTATGTTTTTTTATACTAACCAACAAATACTGTAGTGTACCATAAGTTGGTAATCAAAATTTTAGTATTACTAACAGCCATGACTAGGCCTGTAAACGAATTGAATGTTCATGAACGTGTTTGGCGGAAAGTTTGTTTATGTTCGTTTATTTAACAAACGAACGAACGCGAACAAAAAAATTTATTCCTTTAATTAAATGAATGAACATGAACACACCTTGTGTTCGTTCATTTATGTTCGTAAACGTTCGTTTATTATTTACGTTCGTTTAAATTTTAGTAAATCTATAAGTAGTTATATTTATATATATTAGGTTTTTTAACTACTTATATAAATATAACTAATTAGCATATCTATGAACCCTAATTTAGATGTGTTTTCGAATTAACTGTAATATATTAGACTTGTTTGATAACTAATTAGCATATCTATGAACCCTAAATTGGATGTGTTTTCGAACTAACTGTAATATATTAGACTTGTTTGTTTGTGTTCACTAATGTTAAATTGTGTTTATTTATGTTTGTTTAATTATGTTCATTTGTGTTCGCTTATGTTTATTCTGTCATGTTTATTTATGTTTATTCAAGTACGTTCACTTAAATATTTTTTGTTTATGTTCATGAAATGTTCGTTTAGGCTTTAAATGAACGAATACAAACATGCCCAATTTCTTAATGAACGAACCCGAACAAAAAAATATGTTTGATTATATGTTCGTGTTCATGTTCGATTAAATTAAATAAACAAACACGAACATGCCTATGTTCGTATGTTCGTGTTCGTTTACATGCTTGGATTTAAGCTTCTTAATATAGAGGTTTACTTTTATATTTATAAAACTTTCTCTATTATAAAGATTCCAATATAGTGGTGTTTTGTTGTTTCCTTTATTTTTTTCTCAGTATTATATAGAATGCACTAATGTAGAGTCTCCAATGTGAATGCTCTGATCCATTGTTCTATGATTGAATATGCATATGTTTTTTTTACTAAAAATCAAATTCTGTAGTGTACCATAAAGTTGGTAATTAAATTTTTGTATTACTAAGAACATTTATAATGGATCCTCCATATTTATATTTATGTGAGTATAACCATATATTTATAAGAGTAGTTGTAAATTTTGTGAGGGGGGAGAGAGAAAAAGGAGAAAAAGTTGCTATTAATCAGTAAATTGTGTAACCTCTGTATTTTGGAGAAGATACGGTTCAACCCTATAATTTTTAATATTCTTTTAAACTAGCTGTAAGTGGATGAGAGAGAAAATGTAACGATAAAAGTAAAAAAATTATTTAATTGAAAAAGGGATAGAAAAAATTGTTTTTTAATGTAATCATAGACATGAAAGGAGAGATTTGATTGTAAATGCTACATATTCTATTTAAATAAGCCAATACTAGGTTTACGCTCTTATTGTAGCTATACAATGAAACTTACAACCGTTAATTATGATAACAAAATGTATATGGATTTTATTCATACATCTACTTATTTTACTTACTTACTATCGTTTAATTTATTGAAATAAATAATTTTTGCCTTGTTTGATTTTTAGAAATAAAAATTCAATTTTGTATAGATGAAAATATTTAGAGATTTATAAAGTAGCGTAACAATTGGTTACAAAGTTCATTTTTCCTAAAAAGTGTAGGAAGTGTTTTTGTAATGATATATGTCATCTATAAAATTTTAATAAAAGGGCATTAAGATAATTCAATAATTAAGTTATTTTTGGAATATATATTTCTAAAACGATAAAATGATATTTTTAAGGAAAACTATATAAATTTAAATTCAAAAATATCAGTTACATACTTACGTATATCACATCTTGCTGTCATCTTTCATTCTTTTTTTTCCTTGTTTTGTTTCAATTGAATATTATGGATCGGAAACATGTTGATGTCTAATGAAATGGTTGATTGTGATATATGCTAAGCTTTCGTTTTTGCATGTACCTGATTCTCTATGTTGTGTTTTAGTTGTTTTGTGATTCTTTAACAAGTAATATGTTAGGTGATTGACTATGAACAATTTCTTGATGTTTTGTTTTATGAGGTATTGGTTTATTCACATTGTGTTTAATCAGTTATAGGTTTAATGAAGGACATGTTGTGTTTTTCAGTTATTGGTTCATCATGATATGTTATACTAGTTATTGTTTTCTATGTTTTGCCATTGTGTTTTATAAGATTTTGTGTGTTCTTCACAAAGTGATATTGTATATTTTTTCAAAGTCTATATATATTGTGTCGACGCTTTTATTACTTCAAATCTATTTTTGCGTGTTAGATGTGTTTATTTCCTCACATAGTCTTTTAACTGCATGTACCATTGTTTGTTTCTTCGCATTATGTTTTATCACTTTGCGATTTTGCAATGATCGAATGATGTTTTATTAGATTTGATAAAACATACCATTCAATCTATAAAACACACGATTCTTTTAAACAAATCATTCAAACTTTAAAAGACATATGCTGGCCTGAACACCTACTAAAACACACAATTCATCATTATAAAAACACATCATTCCTTAAAACACACAAACGAAACTATAAAACACGTCAGCATATAAAACACACCAAGTTATCATATAAAACACACTATTACTAGTAAAACAGATCAACTAGTTGAAATGCCATTCTATATATTTGTAGCAATATGGTTGTCACACCCCGATGGCGAAAACATCGGAGTGAGACGAAAACGAGATTACAAGAGACTTCATAATGACTAATTGTGACAAGTATATGATTTTTAATTTCATGATAAAGGCATTATATCATTTCAAAGGAATAATACAACATGTAGAACATAACAAATTAAACAACAAGACATAAATTCAAATAAGTACGTTTCTTGTCCTTCCTACTAGATTTCTTTTGTTTTTTCAACGTATCAACATCAAGCTCCTGCAATATATATTAACGTATCAACATAGCTCCTGCATTTGGACGATGAAGGTGGCCACAACGGTTGCCTTCGTGCACCTTCGGCCCAAAGGGTGGATTTTGAGTTACGGGCTTTCGTTTTAGTGTATTCTAAGTATGTGTAACGTGTGTAAGCATCCCATAAGTATATTGTATGCATGTATGATAGTATTGAGCATTATAAGTATTGGTTTCACACATAAGCATGTAATTGACGATGTATCGCGTATATAACAAGTATACGCATAACATGTGTATTTATAAAAGTTATTTTCATTATGATCAAAGTCTCGAGATTACAAAGGTTGAAAATAGAATACGATTACAAGTTTTCAAAATAGAAATACGAATACAACTTTCTAAATATAGAAAGTGAAGGAATGTGAAGCGTTACAATCGTACTCATATTAAACATAAAAACGCTTGTTATTATAGTGTAACTTCTAAAAAACAAATTACGTATAAAACTTTATTGGTGTTTTAAAAAGACGGAGGAAGTTGTATGTGACTTGCATGTGGGTTTCTAAATTTAACGCATGCTAAATTTACTTGTATACCCTTAATCTAAGAAATCACTCAATTTAATTAAAACAAATATTACAATTTTACCACTTATTTAATCTCATTCATCAATTACCCTAATCTAATGATCATGATCACTTCTAACACTTTTTAGAAAAAAAAACACACTTTGTAAAAGAATCTCACCCTTATAAACTATATATATAGGATGTGGTTGGGCTACAAAGTCCCAATTTCTTAAAAAGTGTACAAAGTCATAAAACACCATAATTTCAACCATAAAACACATCGGATACCCACAAAAAATAGAGTGAAGATTACTAAAACAACATATTCAAACCCTAAAAGTCCATAAAAACATCAAATACACTATCATAGAACTATGAATATAAAAACAACATGATTATCATTATAAAACACAATAATGTTAGTCATTCAATAATAAGGGCCTTGTCATCCAAAACACAAAGCAAAACCCACATATATGGTGCTTTAATAATCTTCATTATATTATTTGTGGATTTTGGGTATGTTTTATGGTTGATGTTATGGTGTTTTATGACCTTTTAGCAAATTTGGACTTTATAGCCAACTCCTATATATACATATATACATACATATATATATGTATAGGGGATCGTGTGAGAAGCACTAGGCTAATTGAGAAACATTCTGAACCACACATTTTCCCTATGGTTTTCGTAATATATACATATGTATACTTTAAAATTGACTATATATGTATTGTATAATTCAAGATTTGACAACATACATATATGTATATAATCAATTTTAAACTATACATTTGTGTATATTACGAAAAGCTTAGGGAAATTTGTGGTATAGAATGCTTCTCATATTTCTTAAATAGGGTGGACTTGTCTTAGGATTCCTATACTATATATATTATATACATATAGAGGAAGAATATGGAGAAAACGCCTAAAAATGTGAAAACGATGAGAAAGATTTTGGTATATATATATATATATATATATATTATATACACATACATACATACATATAGGGGAAGAATCTAGAGAAAACGCTTAAAAGTGTGAAAACGATAAGAACAATTTTGGTGTTGACATGTGGCACTGATGCTAACTTAGACTAAGGGTAATGTTGTCCAAAAGCCCATGTACATGCCACTCACATGCTAAATAATATGCATATGCAAGTCACATGCATATTCCATCCTTTTAAACTTCCGTACTTTTTTATACGTGATTATTTTTTTTTTAAATGACACCATAAAATCGAGAGTTTTATCATCTTCTAACGAGTATATTATTGCTATACTTTTGAAATTAAAAAGTGACATGAACTGGGTGTCCAAATAAAACGCAATAAAAAACCTAGTTTAGAAAAAACCATGAAAACACATTTGAAAACGGTATAAAAACACACTGTGACATCCCGGCTTTTCAGGTATCTTAAACGCGCTACTTTATGGTTATTCACTTCTACGCTGATTTAATTCGGAGAATTAAATTTCACGCTCGCAATAACTACGCTAACTTTGTGAATCTATAGGGTGAATTACGTGCTATGTGTTATTAGACGGGTTGTATCTGAATTACATGCTATGTGTTATTAGACGTTTGTGAATCTATTGCGTCTCACTCCAAATACGTGATTTAATATTTTATAAACTCCGTGTCGCGAATAATATTTTAGTAACTTCTACTTATAAACCGAACCAAACCTGTGAAACGTTTCGACTTCGCGACCAAGCAAACCCAACCCGCCACCCACACCCCCTTGCGACCCACAACTCCTTGCGGCCCAAGGAAATAACCCAAACTTGCGGCCTAAGGTACTAACCCAAACCCCCCCCTATCGCGACCCCCCTCTTATATTATGTATACATGCATGTTGTGATAAAAAAACCCTAATACCCTAGTGAGGTCGATGGCAGCCCCCCCTCTCTCTCGGTCGCGCAAACTACACTCCCGGATCGATTCCAAGCTTGTCCCGGTTCGCTAATCATCATCGTTTCAAGGTTAGGGTTTAATTGTATTGCGATTCACACTAGGTTTTGTGTAATCTTGATCATGATTATGTGCTTGTATGATTATTACTATGAAAAAGTGTTGCGGTGTATGATTAGTTCGGATGAATATGCGAATCTTTGCGGTTGTGATGATATGTTGAATACTAAAATCGTAGGCTGCGTTTTATCGATAAAGATCATGATATAATTAGGGTTTGCATGAATATTGATATATATGATGATATTTGACAAGTTAACCTACTGTAAATCAATACAACTAAGCGTCATGACCGTTTAAACATGTTCTAATGCGATAAAGTCAAAAACAGTAAGCTGATTGACATTTACAGCCAACTTCAGTTGGCTTAATCTGATTATTATTTATTGAAAAGTGGATTTTCTGAATCTTAAAACGTGTACTTTTGAAAAACGCTTCAAATGGCTCCGGATTCATATTTTTCTGAGGCCGTTTTCTATTTTAAATGGTCATTTAGTCTGTATGGGGTTAGGTCACGAAATTTGTACAGTAATGGGAGACGGGAATTTCCGAATATCTCCCACTGGAATTTTGTTAATTGGATAAACTATGATTTTTAAATAATATTTCTCGTGGACTGCAGTCAGAAAATGACAAATCTGACTGCAGCCTATTATATAAATGTTTATAAATAATTAGTAAAGGTTTAGGATTTGAAAATTTTACACAAAATTCTACAGTCTAATTGACACCTCTGTAAAAAACTTGGACTTTTTTGAACGTTGGAACTATTATATCAAAGTCCCCGAAAACAGCCCAGTTATGAGCGTACAAGCTGAAACATGATAACTTGTGTTTGTGTGTACCTAGTGGTGTATGAGTTAATCTGTGTTTATGACAAGTTGGTTTGATCATTATTTTGTATGGTGATACTTTGCATGCATGATTATGGTTTCGAATTGGTTATTACGTGTGTCGTACTGTATGTTAGTTGTGCGTAGGGTTTTGTGTCAGTGTGTTCACACACTAACTTTAAATCGGTTGACATGTTAGGACGCGATTAACGGTTCCATCATTTGCTCTTTTGCGTTATTCTAACCGAGCAATTTAAGGTGAGTTCACGGCCCCTATTTTATCCGGTTTTAAACAACAGGGGGAGAAACATGTATACGCTCTACAACTCACTTTTTACGTTATGCGAAATTAATGCCGTTAACTATTCGGTAACTAAGTTAATGTTAATATACGTTATGGTCACTAAGTAGCTTTATCACGGAAATTATAGTAGTTACTACTAGGCCCAACAAGCCCCACCCGAGCTAGTCGCGCTAGCCGACCGGGAATGGTCAACGGGTGATTAATTTGGCCTAACTTTCGCCATGGTCGGTGATAGACCTGGCAACACAGAGGCAACAACAGTCAGCTTCGATCGCGAACTCTTATATGACGTAACTTTAGGCTCGCTACCTACATGTTAACATTGAACTTATTTACGAACCAACCTCATTATTCCAGGTTAGGAATAATGGAACTATGTCGTTATCCCGGGTTAGGGATAACGGGGAAAAACAATCTTTTAAACTGAACTTATGAACTTATAAAAAAACCCTGTGAACTCACTGTTCTTTAATGTTGACACTTGTTTCTTTGCATGTTTCTCAGGACGCTAGGAGCGCTAGGCGCACACACTTGCATTTGATCAAGACATTTTTATCGAGTCTTTATTTACGAATAAATTTTGGGATTTTGGTTTTGGCGTTTATGTTGGCGCCCGTTACTTTACTCTAATGCTTCCACTAAAGTTTGAAACTAGGATATTTTGAAAATGACTATGAATGTTTACAACAAATGTTTTTGGAAAACGTTTAAATAAATCATATAGAGTCGTTCGATATTGCTAGTGTCTGAGATTCTGGTTTGATCACACGCCTCGCGGTAATACTCCGCAAGTGGAACTTGAGGGTGTGACAGATTGATATCAGAGCCTCTAGCTATAGAGAACCAGGTTTGCGTTTAAAGTAGACCTAAACTATACCTGTTACACGACACTAGACTTAGTTGGCACCGAACTGTGATATCTTGTTATGTCTTATACTACAATTGTTCTATGTGAGATATATATGTATATTGTGATATACGCAGCTCGTAACTAACTACACCAACCCAGCAGGCTATGTCATCATCATCATCCGACAGATCTCGAAAATCAAGGGCGCCGGGGAAGGCACCAATGGTCTAACCCTCACCACCTCGTGGCGTGGAGACACGCTCAGCTGCTAGGAAAATACTCGCTCTAGGAGGGGCGTCGTCCTCCCGTCCGACCACCGCTATACCGGTCAAACTGGTCAACTCTTCAGGAGTGGGGGACGATCTACTTAGGGATGAATTAAGGAAACAACAGGAACAACTGGAGAGAATGCAGGAGACTATCAAAGCACAGGGATGGCTGATACGTCAGCTGACTGGTAAAACTGGAGAGCTCGAGGAAGAGCAATATGAGAATAAGAGAGTTCGAAACATTTTAGCTACGGACCTTCATGCTGAGTGGCTGAGGGCTGACTGGCTCGAAGACAGAGTTCTTGAGTCCAGTTGGAGGATTCACGAACTGGAGCAGAACCAAGCACCACCTATCCTAGTACCTGCACCAGCACCGGCCCCTCAAGCGCCGGTAGAGGACGAAGAGGAGGATCCAGAGGAAGACCCGAAGGAGGATCCGGAGGAAGAAGAGCCAGAACATGACCCGAGTGTTGAAGCTGAAAACGCTGAAGAGGAAGACGGCAGTGATAGCGACTTGGGAGATGGAGACATAGATGACTAACTCGTCTCGCCAATCTCCGTTTTGCTTCCTTTAGTTTGTTTATTTCCACTTATGTTTGAACTTGTAAATTTTATAATTAAACTGATATGTTTGGTTGGTATTTTGTGAGACATTACAATTTATTTAATCGAATGTTCCTTTTGATTGTTTAATTTGTTGGGTTGACATAAATTGTGTGATCATTGAAGTGTGGAATATGATAACTATATTGGATATATACTTATCGGTGTGTGTTTGTGTTGTCTTGCGAAGATCTGAAATGGCAACCGGTCGCCGCGGAAACCTCAACATGTCAACAGAAGAATTGGCCGCTTTAATCCAAGAACACGTGAATGCTGCTCTGGCAGGTGTTCGTAACCCCCCAGCAGGTAACCATTATTAAATTTTCATGGGAAAATATAATAGTTGGGCTAGTAGACTTTCTCGCTGACTACCTATCCTCTATCCTCAGGAGGGGGTCTTAACCCTACAAGATGTTCCTTGATGCGAAACCGAGCAAGTTCACGGGAGTTGAATGACCTATAGGACTGGTCCGTTGGATTGAAAAGTCTGAATCGGTTTTCGAAATGTGCAATTGCCTTGAAGCTAATAAGGTCAAGTATGCTGCCTCGACGTTGGAAGATGGGGCATTAACCTGGTGGAACGCACAAGTCCAAACGCGTGGACTTGTTGTAGCGAACGCAATGGCCTGGACTGAATTCAAAGCTCTAATCAAGGAGGAATACTGTCCGCGGGACAGAGTTCAGCAATTGGAACAAGCATTATGGAACCACAAGATGGTCGGGTCAGAAATTGAAGCGTACACGGCAAGACATCATGATCTGGTGTTCCTTTGTCCCGATTTGGCTAACACCTTCGATAAACGACTTGAGTTTTATCTTGGAGGTTTGGTCTCTGAGATCCAGGGCATGGTAATGTCTAGCAACCCTATGACGAAGCATCAAGCGATTAGACTGGCACATAAACTCACCAATAAGGTGGTGGAGCAAAGGAAGTTACCACCTAGGGGTGCAACTGAAATTGTCCCTGATAACAAAAGGAAATTTGAAGACTCACCTGCTCGACAGTCTTCATCAGCCCAACCACAACAAGGAAACCAGAAGCGGTCCAACAACTTCAACAACAACCGGGGTCACAACAATCAGTCTGCCAACAACACCCAGAACTCGAGCGGCTATGCGGGTCGAAAGCCGCAATGTAATCGTTGTAACCTCCATCATCAAAGCCCTTGCGCAGGAAATCGTTGCCAACGATATGGCAAAGCAGGACACGCGGCAAAGGATTGTCGCGGGGAAATTATGTCACGACAAATCAGAACCAGCACCAGGGTCAACAGCAGGGTAATAACCGGGGATGCTATCAGTGCGGTAGCACTGCCCATTTCAAGCGAGACTGCCCGCAACTCACAACAACAACAATGGTGGGAATAACAACAACAACCACAACAACAACACAACAACAACAACAATAGCAACAATGCAACAATGGAAATGGTGGCGCAGGAGGTGCCAAAGGACGTGCATTCACGCTAGGCCGTGGAGAGGCCAGAAACGACTCGAATGTGGTCACCGGTAAGTTTCCCCTTAACGATCATTTTGCTACTATACTTTTTGATACGGGTGCGGAGAAGAGTTTTATATCTGAGTCTTTTAGAAAGAACCTAAATCTCACACCTAAACCCCTAGAGACCCCTTACGTCATAGAACTAGCCGATGGTAAATCTGTAGATGTGACCCATCTAGTGACCGGCTGTCAACTTAAACTCGCGGGTTACACCTTTACCATTGATCTGATGACAACTACTCTGGGTAGTTTTGATGTGGTAGCCGGAATGGACTGGCTATCCGACGACCGAGCTGAAGTTCTCTGTTTCGAGAAAGCTATCCGTATTCCGCTCTCTAACGACGAAGTCTTGATGGTGCAAGGCGAGAAGGCAGGCGTCGTCACAAACATCATCTCTTACATGCAAGCTCAGAAGTATCTTCGGAAGAAGAACTCTTTTGCTTTGCTCGCACTGGTCACCGAACAGTCTAAGGACGAGAAGTGGATTGGAGATATCCCCGTCATCCGTGACTTTCCCGATGTGTTTCCAGAGGAGTTACCCGGTCTTCCACCACATCGACAAGTAGAGTTTGAAATCGAATTGGCGAGCCATGCGACTCTTATCGCCAAGGCCCCGTACCGCCTAGCTCCAGCAGAGCTGCAAAAGCTGTCTACCCAACTTCAAGAATTGTTAGAAAAAGGATTTATCCGACCCAGTACTTCGCCATGGGGAGCTCGGTCCTTTTTGTTAAGAAGAAGGACGGGACCTTCCGCATGTGCATCGACTACAGGGAACTCAATAAGGTTACCGTCAAGAACGATACCCATTACCTCGCATCGACGATCTTTTCGACCAGCTTCAAGGGTCAAGCTACTACTCCAAGATTTATCACGGTCCGGTTATCACAAGCTACGTGTCAGGGAGGAGGATATCTCCAAGACGGCATTTCGCACTCGGTATGGCCATTACGAGTTCTTGGTCATGCCCTTCGGTCTCACCAATGCACCCGCGGTGTTCATGGACCTCATGAATCGCGTGTGTAAGCCGTATCTCGAGAAGTTTGTCATCATGTTCATCGATGATATACTCATCTACTCTAAGGGTGAAGAAGAACATGCTGAGCATCTGCGATTATTGCTGGAACTACTTCAACAGGAGAAACTATATGCCAAGTTTTCGAAGTGTGATTTCTGGATTCGGGAAGTTCAGTTTCTTGGGCATATCGTGAATGAAAAGGGTATACACGTTGATCCCGCCAAGATCGATGCTATCAAGAACTAGGAAGCACCCAGGACACCGACGGAGATCCGCCAATTTTTGGGTTTGGCAGACGTTTCATCGAGGGATTTTCCAAGATCGCACAACCGCTTACCACTCTCACTCAGAAGGGCACCAAGTATGCTTGGGGTGACAAACAGGAAGCAGCATTTAAATTACTGAAGTAGAGGCTTTGTAGTGCGCCCATTTCATCCTTGCCAGAGGGGACATATGATTTTATGGTATATTTTGACGCTTCCATTCATGGATTGGGATGTGTGGCTCATGCAACGTGAAAAGGTCATCCGTATGCATCCCGACAGTTGAAGGTCCACGAGAAGAACTACACGACACATGACCTGGAATTGGGAGCAGTTTTGTTTGCACTTAAGATTTGGAGACACTATCTATATGGAACAAGGTGCACAATCTACACGGATCACAAGAGCCTCCAGCATATTTTTGACCAGAAGGAGTTGAACATGCGACAGCGTCGCTGGTTCGAACTCCTGAACGACTATGAATGTGTCATTCGGTATCACCGGGTAAAGCTAACGTGGTAGCTGATGCCCTCAGTCGGAAGGAGCACTTGAAACCTTGTCGGGTTCGAGCACTACAGTTCACAATTCATTCTGGGTTACACGAACAGATACGCGACGCGCAGCTAGAAGCAGTTAAGGAAGAGAACATCAAGGCCGAATCTATGGGAAAGATGGAACGCGATTGGAAATGAAACCCAATGGTGCCCATTTTTTCATGAATCGTATATGGGTACCTCTCTACTGAAACCTCAGGAAGCTAGTTATGGACGAAGCTCACAAATCCCGATACTCTGTCCATCCTGGTTCGGATAAGATGTATCAAGACCTTAAAGCCGCGTACTGGTGGCCCAACATGAAAGCAGATATAGCCACCTACGTGAGCAAGTGTTTGACTTTTGCGAAAGTCAAGGTGGAATACCAGAAGCCATCAGGGCTACTTCAACAACCTGAGATCCCAGTGTGGAAATGGGATCAGATCTCGATGGACTTTATCACTAAACTCCCACGAACTCCGGGTGGTTGCGATACCATCTGGGTAATCGTGGATCGTCTAACTAAGTCTGCACACTTCCTAGTGACCAAAGAGACAGATAAGATGGATAAGTTGCCTCGCATCTACATTAAGGAAGTAGTTTCTCGGCACGGGGTGCCAACATCCATCATCTCAGACAGAGATGCTCATTTCACGTCCAACTTTTGGCGGTCACTTCAGAAAGCATGGGTACACGCTTAGATATGAGCACAGCTTATCACCCTCAGATGGATGGTCAAAGAGAAAGGACCATTTACCCTTGGAGGACATGCTTAGGGCATGCGTGGTAGACTTCGGGAACAGTTGGGAAATCCATCTGCGTTTGGTGGAATTCTCGTATAACAACAGTTACCATACGAGTATTCAGGCAGCACCGTTTGAAGCATTGTACGGTCACAAATGTAGATCACCGGTCTGTTGGGCAGAAGTCGGTGACAGTCAACTCACAGGTCCTGAGTTGATACTTGAGGCTACTGAAAAGATTGTGGAAATCAGAAACCGCATGGCAGCGGCACGGGATCGACAGAAAAGTTACGCTGATCAATGACGCAAATCGCTCGAATTTCAAGTAGGCGACCACGTCCTACTGAAAGTGTCACCCTGGAAGGTGTAATTCGTTTTGGGAAACGAGGCAAACTAAATCCACGGTACGTATGCCCGTTTGTGATTTCGAAGCGTATCGGGCCCGTAGCTTATCAGTTAGACCTTCCTGCCGAACTCAGTGTAGTTCACAACGTTTTTCACGTGTCCAATCTGAAGAAGTGCCTATCAGATGAGACCCTAGTTATTCCATTGGATGAGATTCAAGTGGATGAGCAACTGCATTTTGTGGAACAACCTATCGAGATCATGGACCGTGATTAAGACTCGAAGGCACAGCAAGATACCAATCGTCAATATTCGTTGGAACTCTAAGCGTGGACCGGAGTTCAGTGGGAAAGAGAGGACCAAATGAAAAGCAAATATCCACACCTTTTTGCAGCTGAGCAGCAATCTGACGTTACCGCCAACTGAATTTCGGGACGAAATTCTTTCAACATGGGGAAGATATGACAGCCTGGGATTTACTTGTACCATTCTAACAAACTGGACTTTTGTGCGTTGCATTCTAAACCGCTTCTACTCAATTTTCGGGACGAAAATTCTTTCAACATGGGGATAATGTGACATCCCGGCTTTTCAGGTATCTTAAACGCGCTACTTTATGGTTATTCAGTCCTACGTTGATTTAATTCGGAGAATTAAATTACACGCTCGCAATAACTACGCTAACTTTGTGAATCTATAGGGGAATTACGTGCTATGTGTTATTAGACGGGTTGTATCTGAATTACGTTCTATGTGTTATTAGACGTTTGTTAATCTATTGCGTCTCACTCCAAATACGTGATTTCATATTTTATAAACTCCGTGTCACGAATAATATTTTAGTAACTTCTAGTTATAAACCGAACCAAGCCTGTGAAACGTTTCGACTTCGCGACCAAGCAAACCCAACCCGCCACCCACACCCCCTTGCGACCCACAACTCCTTGCGGCCCAAGGAAATAACCCAAACTTGCGGCCCAAGGCACTAACCCAAACCCCCCTATCGCGACCCCCCTCTTATATTATGTATACATGCATGTTGTGATAAAAAAAAACCCTAATACCCTAGTGAGGTCGATGGCAGCCCCCCCTCTCTCTCGGTCGCGCAAACTACACTCCCGGATCGATTCCAAGCTTGTCCCGGTTCGCTAATCATCATCGTTTCAAGGTTAGGGTTTAATTGTATTGCGATTCACACTAGGTTTTGTGTAATCTTGATCATGATTATGTGCTTGTATGATTATTACTATGAAAAAGTGTTGCGGTGTATGATTAGTTCGGATGAAAATGCGAATCTTTGCGGTTGTGATGATATGTTGAATACTAAAATCGTAGGCTGCGTTTTATCGATAAAGATCATGATATAATTAGGGTTTGCATGAATATTGATATATATGATGATATTTGACAAGTTAACCTACTGTAAATCAATACAACTAAGCGTCATGACCGTTTAAACATGTTCTAATGCGATAAAGTCGAAAACAGTAAGCTGATTGACATTTACAGCCAACTTCAGTTGGCTGTAATCTGATTATTATTTATTGAAAAGTGGATTTTCTGAATCTTAAAACGTTTACTTTTGAAAAACGCTTCAAATGGCTCCGGATTCATATTTTTCTGAGGCCGTTTTCTATTTTAAATGGTCATTTAGTGTAGCAGCTGAAGCTGTGTAAATTCTGCAGAATTTGCAGGTTGTTTATCATGTCGGATCTCATAGTCTGTATGGTGTTGGTCACGAAATTTGTACAGTAACTGGAGACGGGAATTTCCGAAAATCTCCCAGCAGAATTTTGTTAATTGGATAAACGATGATTTTTAAATAATTTTTCTTGTGGACTACAGTCAGAAAGCGACGAATCTGACTGCAGCCTAGTATATAAATGTTTATCAATAATAGGTAAAGATTTAGGATTTGAAAATTTTACACAAAATTCTACAGTCTAATTGACACCTCCTGTAAAGAAATTGGAATTTTTGGAACGTGGGAACTATTTTAGAAAAATCCTCGAAAACAGCCCAGTTATGAGCGTACAAACTGAAACATGATAACTTGCGTTTGTGTGTACCTAAGTGTTGTATGAGTTAATTTGTGTTTAAGACAAGTTGGTTTGATCATTATTTTGTATGGTGATACTTTGCATGCATGATTATGGTTTCGAATTGGTTATTACGTGTGCCGTACTGTGTGTTAGTTGTGAGTAGGGTTTTGTGTCAGTGTGTTCACACACTAACTTTAAATCGGTTGACATGTTAGGACGCGATTAACGGTTCCATCATTTGCCTCTTTTGCATTTTCTAACCGAGCAATTTAAGGTGAGTTCACGGCCCCTATTTTATCCGGTTTTAAACAACAGGGGGAGAAACATGTATACGCTCTACAACTCTATCTTTTTACGTTATGCGAAATTAATGCCGTTAACTATTCGGTAACTAAGTTAATGTTAATATACGTTATGGTCTCTAAGTAGCTTTATACGGAAGTCCTCAACCAACTCTAAGATCGTTAGTATTGGTTTAGATAGCGGGGAAATTATAGTAGTACTACTGGGCCCGACAAGCCCCCACCGAGCTAGTCGCGCTAGCCGACCGGGAATGGTCAACGGGTGATTAATTTGGCCTAACTTTCGCCATGGTCAGTGATAGACCTGGCAACACAGAGGCAACAACAGTCAGCTTCGATCGCGAACTCTTATGTGGCGTAACTTTAGGCTCGCTACCTACATGTTAACATTGAACTTATTTACGAACCAACCTCATTATTCCAGGTTAGGAATAATGGAACTATGTCGTTATCCCGGGTTAGGGATAACAGGGAAAAACAATCTTTTAAACCGAACTTGTGAACTTATAAAAAATAAAAACCTGTGAACTCACTATTTTTTGATGTTGACACTTTTTTCTTTGCATGTTTCTCAGGACGCTAGGAGCGCTAGGCGCACTCACTTGCATTTGATCAAGAAATTTTTATCGAGTCTTTATTTACGAATAATTTTTGGGATTTTGGTTTTGGCGTTTATGTTGGCGCCCGTTACTTTACTTTAATGCTTCCGCTAAACTTTGAACCAATGATATTTTGAAAATGACTATGAATGTTTACAACAAATGTTTTTGGAAAACGTTTAAATAAATCATATAGAGTCGTTTGATATTGCTAGTGTCTGAGATTCTGGTTTGTTCACACGCCTCACGGTAATACTCCGCAAGTGGAAATTGACGGTGTGACAGATTGGTATCAGAGTCTCTAGCTATAGAGAACCAGGTTTGCATTTAAAGTAGACCTAAACTATATCTGTTACACGACACTAGACTTAGTTGGCACTGAACTGTGATATCTTGTTATGTGTTATACTACAATTGTTCTATGTGAGATATATATTTATATTGTGATATACGCAGCTTGTAACTAACTACACCAACCCAGCAGGTTATGTCATCATCATCATCCGACAGATCTCGACAATCAAGGGCGCTGGGGAAGGCACCCATGGTCGAACCCTCACCACCTCGTGGCGTGGAGACACGCTCAGCTGCTAGGAAAAGACTCGCTCTAGGAGGGGAGTCGTCCTCCCGTCTGACCACCGCTATACCGGTCAAACCGGTCAACTCTTCAGGAGTGGGGGACGATCTACTTAGGGATGTGTTAAGGAAACAACAGGAACAGCTGGAGAGAATGAAGGAGACTATCGAAGCATAGGGATGGCTGATACGTCAGCTGACTGGTAAAACTGGAGAGCTCGAGGAAGAGCAATATGAGAATAAGAGAGTTCGAAACATTTTAGCTAAGGACCTTCGTGCTGAGCGGCTAAGGGCTGACTGGTTCGAAGACAGAGTTCTTGAGTCCAGTTGGAGGATTCACGAACTAGAGCAGAACCAAGCACCACCTATCCCAGTACCCGCACCAGCACCGGCCCCTCCAGCGCCGGTAGAGGACGAAGAGGAGGATCCAGAGAAAGACCCGGAGGAGGATCCGGAGGAAGAAGAGCCGGAACAGGACCCAACTGTTGAAGCTGAAAATGCTGAAGAGGAAGACGACAGTGATAGTGACTTGGGAGATGGAGACATAGATGACGAACTCGTCTTGCCAATCTCCGTTTTGCTTCCTTTAGTTTGTTTGTTTCCACTTATGTTTGAACTTAGAAATTTTATAATTAAACTGATATGTTTGGTTGGTATTTTATGAGACATTACAATTTATTTAATCGAATGTTCCTTTTGATTGTTTAAGTTGTTGGGTTGACATAAATTGTGTGATCATTGAAGTGTGGAATATGATAACTATATTGGATATATACTTATCGGTATGTGTTTGTGTTGTCTTGCGAAGATCTGAAATGGCAACCGGTCGTCGCGGAAACCTCAACATGTCAACTGAAGAATTGGCCGCTTTAATCCAAGAACACGTGAATGCTGCTCTGGCAGGTGTTCCTAACCCACCAGCAGGTAACCATTATTAAATTTTCATGGGAAAATCTAATAGTTGGGCTAGTAGACTTTCCCGCTGACTACCTATCCTCTATCCTCAGGAGGGGGTCTTAACCCCTACAAGATGTTCCTTGATGCGAAACCGAGCAAGTTCATGGGAGTTGAAGGACCTATAGGACTGGTCCGTTGGATTGAAAAGTCTGAATCAGTTTTCAAAATTTGCAATTGCCTTGAAGCTAATAAGGTCAAGTATGTTGCCTCGACGTTGGAAGATGGGCCATTAACCTGGTGGAACGCACAAGTCCAAACGCGTGGACTTGTTGCAGCGAACGCAATGGACTGGACCGAATTCAAAGCTCTAATCTAGGAGGAATACTGTCCGCGGGACAGAGTTCAGCAATTGGAACAAGCATTATGGAACCACAAGATGGTCAGGTCAGAAATTGAAGCGTACACGGCAAGACATCATGATCTGGTGTTCCTTTGTCCCGATTTGGCTAACACCATTGATAAACGACTTGAGTTTTATCTTGGGGGTCTGGTCCCTGAGATCCAGGGCATGGTAATGTCTAGCAACCCTACGACGGAGCATTAAGCGATTAGACTGGCACATAAATTCACCGATAAGGTGGTGGAGCAAAGGAAGTTACCACCTAGGGGTGCAATTGAAATTGTCCCTGATAACAAAAGGAAATTTGAAGACTCACCTGCTCGACAGTCTTCATCAGCCCAGCCACAACAAGGAAACCAGAAGCGGTCCAACAACTTCAACAATAACCGGGGTCACAACAATCAGTCTGCCAACAACACCTACAACTCGAGCGGCTATGCGGGTCGAAAGCCGCAATGTAATCGTTGTAACCTCCATCATCACGGCCCTTGCGCCGAAAATTGTTGCCAACGATGTGGCAAAGCAGGACACGCGGCAAAGGATTGTCGCAGGGAAATTATGTCACGACAGAATCAGAACCAGCACTAGGGTCAACAGCAGGGTAATAACCGGGGATGCTATTAGTGCGGTAGCACTGCCTATTTCAAGCGAGACTGCCCGCAACTTCGCAACAACAACAATGGTGGGAATAACAACAACAACCACAACAACAACAACAACAACAACAACAACAACAACAATGGCAACAATGGAAATGGTGGCGCAGGAGGTGCCAAAGGACATGCATTTACGCTAGGACGTGGAGAGGCCAGAAACTACTCGAATGTGGTCACTGGTAAGTTTCCCCTTAACGATCATTTTGCTACTGTACTTTTTGATACGGGTGCGGATAAGAGTTTTAGATCTGAGTCTTTTAGAAAGAACCTAAATCTCACACCTAAACCCCTAGAGACCCTTACGTCATAGAACTAGCCGATGGTAAATCTGTAGATATGACCCATCTAGTGACCGGCTGTCAACTTAAACTCGCGGGTCACACCTTTACCATTGATCTGATGACAACTACTCTAGGTAGTTTTGGTGTGGTAGCCGGAATGGACTGGCTATCCGACGTCCGAGCTGAAGTTCTCTGTTTCGAGAAAGCTATCCGTATTCCGCTCTCTAACGACGAAGTCTTGATGGTGCAAGGCGAGAAGGCAGATGTCGTCACGAACATCATCTCTTACATGCAAGCTCAGAAGTATCTTCAGAAGAAGAACTCTTTTGCTTTGCTCGCACTGGTCACCGAACAGTCTAAGGACGAGAAGCGGATTGAAGATATCCCCGTCGTCCGTGACTTTCCCGATGTGTTTCCAGAGGAGTTACTCGGTCTTCCACCACATCGACAAGTAGAGTTTGAAATCGAATTGGCGAGCCATGCGACTCCTATCGCCAAGGCCCCGTACCGCCTAGCTCCAGCAGAGCTGCAAGAGCTGTCTACCCAACTTCAGGAATTGTTGGAAAAAGGATTTATCCGACCCAGTACTTCGCCATGGGGAGCTCCGGTCCTTTTTGTCAAGAAGAAGGACGGGACCTTCCGCATGTGCATCGACTACAGGGAACTCAATAAGGTTACCGTCAAGAACCGATACCCATTACCTCGCATCGACGATCTTTTCGACCAGCTTAAAGGGTCAAGCTACTACTCCAAGATTGATCTACGGTCCGGTTATCACCAGCTACGCGTTCAGGGAGGAGGATATCTCCAAGACGACATTTCGCACTCGGTATGGCCATTACGAGTTCTTGGTCATGCCCTTCGGTCTCACCAATGCACCCGCGGTGTTCTGGACCTCATAAACCACATGCGTAAGTCGTATCCCGACAAGTTTGTCATCGTGTTCATCGATGATATACTCATCTACTCTAAGGGTGAAGAAGAACATGTTGAGCATCTCGATTATTGCTGGAACTACTTCAACAAGAGAAACTATATGCCAAGTTTTCGAAGTGTGATTTCTGGATTCGGGAAGTTCAGTTTCTCGGGCATATCGTGAATGAAAATGGTATACACGTTGATCCTGCCAAGATCGATGCTCTCAAGAACTGGGAAGCACCCAGGACACCGACGGAGATCCGCCAATTTTTGGGTTTGGCTGGTTACTACAGACGTTTCATCGAGGGATTTTCCAAGATCGCACAACCGCTTACCACTCTCACTCAGAAGGGCACCAAGTATGCATGGGGTGACAAACAGGAAGCAGCATTTCAATTACTGAAGCAGAGGCTTTGTAGTGCGCCCATTTTGTCCTTGCTAGAGGGACATATGATTTTGTGGTATATTGTGACGCTTCCATTCAGGGATTGGGATATGTGCTCATGCAACGTGAAAAGGTCATCGCGCATGCATCCCGATAGTTGAAGGTCCACGAGAAGAACTACACGACACATGACCTGGAATTGGGAACAGTTGTGTTTGCACTTAAGATTTGGAGACACTATCTATATGGAACAAGGTGCACAATCTACACGGATCACAAGAGTCTCCAGCATATTTTTGACCAGAAGGAGTTGAACATGCGACAGCGTCGCTGGGTCGAACTCCTGAACGATTATGAATGTGCCATTCGGTATCACCCGGGTAAAGCTAACGTGGTAGCTGATGCCTCAGTCGGAAGGAGCACTTGAAACCTCGTCGGGTACGAGCACTACAGTTCACAATTCATTCTGGGTTACCCAAACAGATACGCGACGCCAGCTAGAAGCAGTTAAGGAAGAGAACATCAAGGCCGAATCTGTGGGAAAGATGGAACGCGATTGGGATGTGAAACCCAATGGTGCCCGATTTCATGAATCGTATATGGGTACCTCTCTACGGAAACCTCAGGAAGCTAGTTATGGACGAAGCTCACAAATCCCGATACTCTGTCTATCCTGGTTCGGATAAGATGTATCAGACCTTAAAGCCACGTACTGGTGGCCCAACATGAAAGCGGATATAGCCACCTACGTGAGCAAGTGTTTGACTTGTGCGAAAGTCAAGGTGGAATACCAGAAGCCATCAGGGCTACTTCAACAACCTGAGATCCCAGTGTGGAAATGGGATCAGATCTAGATGGACTTTATCACTAAACTCCCGCGAACTCCGGGTGGTTGCGATACCATCTGGGTAATCGTGGATCGTCTAACTAAGTCTGCACACTTCCTAGCGACCAAAGAGACAGATAAGATGGATAAGTTGACTCGCATCTACATTAAGAAAGTAGTTTCTCGGCATGGGGTGCCAACGTCCATCATCTCAGACAGAGATGCTCGTTTCACGTCCAACTTTTGGCAGTCACTTCAGAAAACATTGGGTACACGCTTAGATATGAGCACAGCTTATCATCCTCAGACGGATGGTCAAAGTGAAAGGACCATTCAGACCTTGGAGGACATGCTTAGGGCATGCGTGGTAGACTTCGGGAACAGTTGGGAAATCCATCTACGTTTGGTGGAATTCTCGTATAACAACAGTTACCATACGAGTATTCAGGCAGCACCGTTTGAAGCATTGTACGGTCGCAAATGTAGATCACCAGTCTGTTGGGCAGAAGTCGGTGACAGTCAACTCACAGGTCCTGAGTTGATACTTGAGGCTACTGAAAAGATTGTGCACATCAGAAACCGCATGGCAGCGGCACGGGATCTACAGAAAAGTTACGCTGATCAACGACGAAAACCGCTCGAATTTCAAGTAGGCGACCGCGTCCTACTGAAATGTCACCCTGGAAGGGTGTAATTCGTTTTGGGAAACGAGGCAAACTAAATCCACGGTACGTAGGCCCGTTTGTGATTTCGAAGCGTATCGGGCCCGTAGCTTATCAGTTAGACCTTCCTGCTGAACTCTGTGGAGTTCAGAATGTTTTTCACGTGTCCAATCTGAAGAAGTGCCTATCAGATGAGACCCTAGTCATTCCATTGGATGAGATTCAAGTGGATGAGCAACTGCATTTTGTGGAACAACCTATCGAGATCATGGACCGTGAGATTAAGACTCGAAGGCACAGCAAGATACCGATCGTCAAGGTTCGTTGGAACTCTAAGCGTGAACCGGAGTTCACGTGGGAAAGAGAGGCCAAATGAAAAGCAAATATCCACACCTTTTTGCAGCTGAGCAGCAATCTGACGTTACCGCCAACTGAATTTCGGGACGAAATTCTTTTAAATGGGGATGATATGACAGCCTGGGATTTACTTGTACAATTCTAACAAACTGAACTTTTGTGCGTTGCATTCTAAACCGCGTTTACTCAATTTTCGGGACGAAAATTCTTTCAACATGGGGATAATGTGACATCCCAGCTTTTCAGGTATCTTAAACGCGCTACTTTATGGTTATTCACTCCTACACTGATTTAATTCGGAGAATTAAGTTACACGCTCGCAATAACTACGCTAACTTTGTGAATCTATAGGGTGAATTACGTGCTATGTGTTATTAGACGGGTTGTATCTACGTGCTATGTGTTATTAGACGTTTGTGAATCTATTGTGTCTCACTCCAAATACGTGATTTAATATTTTATAAACTCCGTGTCGCGAATAATATTTTAGTAACTTCTAGTTATAAACGAACCAAGCCTGTGAAACGTTTCGACTTCGCGACCAAGCAAACCCAACCCGCCACCCACACCCCCTTGCGACCCACACCTCCTTGCGGCCCAAGGAAATAACCCAAACTTGCGGCCCAAGGCACTAACCCAAACCCCCCCTATCGCGACCCCCCTCTTATATTATGTATACATGCATGTTGTGATAAAAAAAACCATAATACCCTAGTGAGGTCGACGGCAGCCCCCCCCCCTCTCTCTCTCGGTCGCGCAAACTACACTCCCGGATCGATTCCAAGTTTATCCCGGGTCCTAATCATCATCGTTTCAAGGTTAGGGTTTAACTGTATTGCAATTCACACTAGGTTTTGTGTAATCTTGATCATGATTATGTGCTTGTATGATTATTACTATGAAAAAGTGTTGCGGTGTATGATTAGTTCGGATGAATATGCGAATCTTTGCGGTTGTGATGATATGTTGAATACTAAAATCGTAGGCTGCGTTTTATCGATAAAGATCATGATATATAATTAGGGTTTGCACGAATATTGATATATATGATGATATTTGACAAGTTAACCTGCTGTAAATCAATACAACTAAGCGTCATGACCGTTTAAACATGTTCTAATGCGATAAAGTCGAAAACAGTAAGCTGATTGACATTTACAGCCAACTTCAGTTGGCTGTAATCTGATCATTATTTATTGAAAAGTGGATTTTCTGAATCCTAAAACGTGTACTTTTGAAAAACGCTTCAAATGGCTCCGGATTCATATTTTTCTGATGCCGTTTTCTATTTTAAATGGTCATTTAGTGCAGCAGCTGAAGCTGTGTAAATTCTGCAGAATTTGCAGGTTGTTTATCATGTCGGATCTCATAGTCTGTATGGTGTTAGGTCACGAAATTTGAACAGTAACTGGAGACGGGAATTTCCGAAAATCTCCCACCGGAATTTTGTTAATTGGATAAACGATGATTTTTAAATAATTTTTCTTGTGGACTACAGTCAGAAAGCGACGAATCTGACTGCAGCCTAGTATATAAATGTTTATCAATAATAGGTAAAGATTTAGGATTTGAAAAATTTACACAAAATTCTACGTTCTAATTGACACCTCCTGTAAAGAAATTGGAATTTTTGGAACTGGGAACTATTTTAGAAAAATCCTCGAAAACAGCCTAGTTATGAGCGTACAAGCTGAAACATGATAACTTGCGTTTGTGTGTACCTAAGTGTTGTATGAGTTAATTTGTGTTTATGACAAGTTGGTTTGATCATTATTTTGTATGGTGATACTTTGCATGCATGATTATGGTTTCGAATTGGTTATTACGTGTGCCGTACTGTGTGTTAGTTGTGAGTAGGGTTTTGTGTCAGTGTGTTCACACACTAACTTTAAATCGCTTGACATGTTAGGACGCGATTAACGGTTCCATCATTTGCCTCTTTTGCTTATTCTAACCGAGCAATTTAAGGTGAGTTCACGGCCCCTATTTTATCCGGTTTTAAACAACAGGGGGAGAAACATGTATACGCCGTTAACTATTCGGTAACTAAGTTAATGTTAATATACGTTATGCTCAATAAGTAGCTTTATCACGGAAGTCCTCAACCAACTCTCGGATCGTTAGTATTGGGTTAGATAGCGGGGAAATTATAGTAGTACTACTGGGCCCGACAAGCCCCCACCGAGCTAGTCGCGCTAGCCGACCGGGAATGGTCAACTGGTGATTAATTTGGCCTAACTTTCGCCATGGTCAGTGATAGACCTGGCAACACAGAGGCAACAATAGTCAGCTTCGATCGCGAACTCTTATTGAGTAACTTTAGGCTCGCTACCTACATGTTAACATTGAACTTATTTACCAACCAACCTCATTATTCAAGGTTAGGAATAATGGAACTATGTTATTATCCCGGGTTAGGGATAACGGGGAAAAACAAACTTTTAAACCGAACTTGTGAACTCATAAAAAAAACCTGTGAACTCACTGTTCTTTAATGTTGACACTTGTTTCTTTTCATGTTTCTCAAGAAGCTAGGAGCGCTAGGCGCACTCACTTGCATTTGATCAATACATTTTTATCGAGTCTTTATTTACGAATAATTTTTGGGATTTTGGTTTTGGCGTTTATGTTGGCGCCCGTTACTTTACTTTAATGCTTCCGCTAAACTTTGAAACTATGATATTTTGAAAATGACTATGAATGTTTACAACAAATGTTTTTGGAAAAGTTTAAATAAATCATATAGAGTCGTTCGATATTGCTAGTGTCTGAGATTTTGGTTTGATCACACGCCTTCGCGGTAATACTCCGCAAGTGGAAATTGAGGGTGTGACACACACAATTAAAAAAACACCATAAAAACCTAGTTGAAAACGCCATAAAAACACACAATTCAAAAAAATACCATTAAAACCCAGTTGAAAACGCTAAAACCGACAAACTTAAAAACACAATAAAAAACCTAGTTCATTTTTTCGAAAAATATATAAATAGTGTACTCGTTAGAAAGATAAAAAATGTTGGATTTTATGGTGTAATTTAAAAATAATAATCATGTATAAAAAAGTTATGAACATTTAAATATTGTGGGGTGAAATGAAATGTGATTAACATGTGCACCCTTGTTTAGATCTTCCCATTTTACCCCTTTTGATAGTTTTAAGGCCCTAGTATTACAAATATGACAACGTATCAATCTCAGCCACCAATCACTAAGATCTTATGACTAAGAATCGTTGTCACAATTTTCACACTATTAACTATTTTCTTTAGAACCCAATTCTATATATTGTAAATCTTTTATACTATATAATAGTCTAAATCTCCTAAAAACACGTATCACTTATTAATTTCATCATTTTTTCCCACCAAAAAGGTTGATTAAATACAAGTTAATTATATCCAAATTTATTATTGTTTTAAGTTTTAATATTAACTTTAAGTTAAATTTTCTTTGGCCAATTCTTTACTTTTCTAATTTATAATAATATAAATTACTTTAACTAGTTCAACAGAAAAAAATAAGATTTATACGCTTAACTTGTTTATTTAAATTTATGAATTTTATTATATAATTGTATCTAAATTTATTAAAACAATTCAATACGCTATATAGAGAGAGATGAGTTAAAATGAAAACCACTTTTAGTTGTAAGAACTGTGAGAATAGGTCATCAAAAGGTTTTTTCGAATTTTTTTTCCTCAAAAGTCATAATAAATATCACTTGTTTCAAAATTAAAAAAATGCCGCATACTCACATTTATATGAGGCGTAAAAAGAGTATTTATCTTCATGCAAAATTTACGCTAGCACGTAAAAAAACTTGCATCTGTCAAAACTAGCGACTCAACAATTTTTTTACTTTTTTTACAAATGTATTTATAATATTTTATCTACGTTTATGCAAAAGACTTTTGGCCCAATTCGTGCGAGAACAAAAAGTTATTACGGTTCTCACATCTCGTGGTGGTTCTCATTTGAACCAAGCTCTATATATATATAGGGAGAGGTTAACATACATTGCGTACGTTGGGGTTTTTTAAAATGCGATTTTGGTGATTTCAGTTATCAAACATGCGATTTTGGTATAAAAAATCAACATGCGACTTTGTTGTTTTTAAACAACATGCGATTTCACATATACATACAACATGTGATTTTATGTTTTTAAAAATACACCGTGCAATTTAACCAAATGTACGCAATATACGTTAAGGTCAAATATACAATATACTTTCTCTCTCTCTCTCTCTATATATATATATATATCATCTTCTATTTTTGTAAACCATATAAAAACAATGAGAGCTACATGTTAGATTTGTAAACCATCTAAATAATAGTTTTTCCATCTCTTTCTGTGTTACGTGTCGACTTCTGATAATATATAGATTTTGAGAAATATGTAACAACTAATTTAAAATAAATATTTTCAATAAAATATTTATTCAATTTGTGTAATACATATGTATCTAATCTAATGTAAATATATATATTTAACTTTTATGGTTATTTATGTTAATATGTGATTTTGATTTCTTATATATTAAGGCTTTTCACAACTTTATTTATTACACGTGTGGGTCACACGAGCTACTTGAATAAAAAATAAAAAAATATTTTTTACCTAATTAAAATTTACTAGTGACTATTGAAACAATATTAACACTATTATTTCATGATTTATCTCCATGAAGATCGACATATAAAATATTTAGAATACGACATATACTAGAGATTTTTGTTGATGAATGAAATGCAACTTGCTGTTAAAAAAACAAGTACATGTCTTCATTATTGTAGCAAAAAAATTCGAATATAATTATGGTACATGTATCTATATTACCAATAATGTCATCAATTTACTACGGTCAAGAGTTGCTATCTTTATCAAATTTAAATATACAAATTCATGTACCTAAAGATAAGTTTTCAGTGTCATGTCACCTAATCGGTTCTACAAATTTGTAATCAAAGACGTATTTGTACTTACCTAAATATGTAGGTGTTTCGCTATCATCATGTGTGAAGTGTACACGCAAACACTTACCCAATTTTACATGGTTCCTCAACGATGCATCTACGCAAGTCACTAAACAAATACAAATCCACATACAAAAGTTTACAAGTCATACATGAGTCCATAACCATCCACATCATGAATTTGCTTACTAAATGTCAAATCGTCATAAGAAATGTCACCGGACTGTTCACTTACCAACGGAACTCTAACGAATCCTTACAAACCAACAAAAATTGATAAAGGTAAATTAAATAAAACGGTTGGTAATCATCGACGGAATCCATGTCCAAGGTTGTAGCTACGTTTACCGGTAGATACATGGCGCGGGAAAGCCTGAGTTTTTTTTTTCATTTTTAGGGGAACATGTTTATAATTAAATTTTTTGAAAACAATCCTGGTCAGTCTTTTCGGTAGTTTGTTGGTCGAAAATTTTGTACGTTTATAATTAAGTTTTTTGAAAACAATCCTGCTCAATCTTTTCGGTAGTTTGTTGGTTTGATTCCGTTTTTGATTGATAATATGTCGGTAATCTGACGGTAATAATGTTTCTAAATAGCACCAAGGGCCTACCATTATTGGCAACCCATCATCAACCAAGTAAAAAATGGTGATTGTTTTTCGTTCTTGTTCATAGTCTGACGGTAATAATGTTTCTAAATAGCACCAAGGGCCTACCATTATTGGTAACCTATCATCAACCAAATAAAAAATGGTGATGGTTGTTCGTTCTTGTTCGATACCTATAACTATGATTGATTTCCTTTGTCTGTCGACTAAACTTCCCTATTTTATAGCCTCTTTGTTTATTTGTTGGTAACTAAAATGTTGGGATTAGTGTGTTTTGGAAATGAAATGCATCAATACTGGTCGTGGTTACCTCGTTTATGTATGTGGCCTCCCCATTTACGAATGCTAGGTCAAATAGTGGATGATACTCCTTTATTTTATAGCGATAAGGCTTCCCTCTAGCCCGGGTTGTGTCTCCCCCTATGAAACGCCGAAAACTCAGGGCTTTCATCATTGAATTTACTCTTTGGCAAATTGTTCGAAATTAAAAACTTCATTTAAATTAAACTCCATCGGAACATTCAAGTGTTAACAAACCATAGAATTAAAAAATATTGTTTAAAACACTTAAATCATAACAAGGGATGTTAGTCTTCAGCGAGAATCCTTAACACACAGCCACCACCTAGCCAGCAACCATCACTCTTCGACCCACCTGATGTGAATGCTAAAAGTTAGTTATGCCGAGTGAGTTTTAGTTTAATCGACGAACTATAACTGTGTGCTAGAAAGTTATCTGTTCATTATTAACAACTGTGTGCTATCGTCCCTAAAATAACCAAAACATCATTTAATTAACTTTGGATGACAACTTTAGAAAACCTAGTAGGAACTCGCAATCACCAAGACTAAAATGGGTAGAAAAGACTTGAGAGTGAATGTAGAAGGTGCGAGTAAAAAATGATGATTTGAGTTGCTGTTTATAGCAATTGCAGGTGAATGAGGTCTTGACAAGTGTCCTAGAAGCCTTCTAATTGTTGGATTAGTGTCCTCTAGGTGTCAATTGGAGAAGAAGTGTCAATTGTTTTTTGAAATAGGTGTCAAAGGTGGAGCACAAGGCTGCCAGCTATAACTACATGTTCGTAGTGTTCCTAGCACACCACTAGCTCTTAGCGATCCACTAGGAGCGTACTTAGCCCAAAACCCTTCAAAATTTGTATTTTTGATCCATTGACTTCTTATCTTAATCCAAAAGTAACATTTTAACCTCTTAAGTTTAACTTAGATATTAATAATTTAAACTATAAAACAAGCTTTTAAGGATGTTACACCTTGTAACAACATTATTTGTATACCAATTTATCTTTTTTAGTTGTAGCTTATAAATTGGGTTGTTTTTCTATAAAAACATAACAATTTAAAGATAGCGTTTTCTACCATTCTTACTTTAATTACATGATTTATGCTAAGAATGCATGGTCTTGGTTCATACATTTAAACGATTTACAAAATGAGTCAAACACAAGATACTTCGGCTCTTTGTGCATAGGCATTAATAACATAAATGATGAGTCAAACTCATCAAGATACTTGGTGTAACTCTACACATACCTGATAACTAAAAATAAGAGTAAAGATAAATTTGTAACATCATCATACAACACAATAGTCAGTTGCAGAGTAGACTCGACGTTTTTAGAGGCTCAAAGCAAACAATAAGGTAAAAGCCTTTAAAAAAAATCATATTTTTTTTTGTTTCAGTTTGACATTATTAGATTGGTTATTCCTAAATCAATTAACAAATCAAGTATTATCTAATCCATGTATTACCAAAATAAATCAACAAATTATCTTAACCAATAAATTAAGCATTAAAGAACAAGTTCAATCAAAATATCAAAGTAAGATTTATATAAATTCAACAATCAAGAATAGCAACTGAAGAATCAAGACTTAAGAGTTACTAATCTGTTACCTCGATTGAAACCAAAAGGCAAAAGCACAATTGAAGAAACATTGTCAAGACTCCAATATTATTGATTAATCAGTTGAAGCCTTAAAGCAACAGGTTCAATAAACGGTAATAACTAAAGAGTGATTGAAGCAATCGAATGAAGCACATCCTGTATTTTTAATCGATTAAAGCATATTATTGAAGTAATTGAAGGAACGAAGCAAATTAATAGAATTGTAGAATTCTAGCAATCGATTCAAGCAATATTAAAGATGATATTAGATTTGGGGAGTGGGGGGCTTGGGTTGGGGGCATTGCTCGATACGTGACGAGTGTGAGCTCTATCAAACCACCCCCAAAAAAGTGGGGTGTGGTAGCGATGTGGTCAGACAAGCGTGGAGTGACATATGGATTTTTTTATATAGTTGACGTTTATATAATAAAACACAAACTAATATTAATAAAAAAAAAGTTACATAAAATCCTAAAAAATTTTAAAAAATACCTACTTATTAAATCTTAAGAATTTGAAAAAAAAAATACTTATTAAAATCCTAAAAAATTAAAAAAGCTAGTTAATAAATCCTAAAAAAATTACAAATTTCGTTAAATATTAAAGTGGGGAACCCACTTAAAATCCGAATTCCTATCGTGCCTATACTCGATCTTCGCGATCGCCACTCGATCGTCATGGTCAAGTCACCTGCAGGGACACAGTCGAAGCAAACTTTAAACCGATCAAACTTCGGTTTGAGCTCACGCCATTTGCGTTGGCACGCGTTTAAAATGTGACGCACGTTCCCAACGTGTTGTTGGCACTGCTGAAACGCTCGTGACAATAAGCGATTTGACCGCGTTGTAGGTTCGTTATGCGTCAGCAATTGACGTCACTAGTGCTATTTCCTCCTCCTCTGTCCAATGCACCATTTTTCGTTTTTTTGGTGTGGGTTTGGTTGAAGATTTGTTATATGTGTTTGGTTTTGGTTGAACAAGATAAATGTGGTAAAAATGAAGTTTGGGATGGGTATTTATATGTAAAACATTGTAAATTATATATTTTTTTAAATTTGATTTTTACTTACTAAAGCCGCCATCCCCAAAGACTAGACTAAACGGTCATTTCTCACCATCCAATTCAAGCCAGCCACGTCACATTCCCCCCTCCTCCGCTCCACACCAGGCTTCAAACCCACGCCAGCGGAGCAACGACGTAGCCAACGCTGGCCCGATGTGGTTTAGCCGGCATTGCTTGGCATACCCCGCCCCAAGCCACACCCCACACCCTATAGTCTTAAGCCCTTTAATCTTTGGAATTCCCGTAACCACAGTTTTCTGAATGTGTCGATTAAGTTCCTAAAATATAGCACTCATCTTGTTCTACATATTGATTTGCGCTCTAAATCCCTTGGAATTATCGATAGACTATAGAGTTAAGTGCCATTTACGTCCCTGTGATTTGTTCACTTTTGTCATTTCAGATCAAATTTCAAAGTTGCACCATTTTCCTCTCCGACATTCTTGAAACGTGCCATTTCAGTCCAAAAAATTAATTTACATAAATCTTTTATTTTTATTTTTTTAACTTCAGTTTTAAAATAAAGTAAAGAAAAACATATGCATAGATCGAACCCGTGACAATCAGCTTAGAAACGCAAACATTAACCAACGAGCCAAAGTTCCTTTTGTTCTAAGTTTCCATTTGTTTTTGTTTTCATATCTGCTAAATCACTAGCACCAGCACCATTCAACTATCCAACCCCCATCACCACGATTCAACCATCTAACCGCCACCATTCAACCACTAACACCACCGTCGTTCAATCTCCACCACTGCCGCCACTTCACGTTCGATATGTGTCAATTTACGTTTTTCCGGCGACAGTGAAATGCAAGAGTGAAAATGGGTTTGAATAATTGGGTTGTGATGAGTGAAGGAGGAGAAACAAGTGATGGAGCTCTGAGAACTTCCATGGTTGATGCCTGATGGTCATCAATTATGGCCTATGGGAGATATTGAATTTATAATATGGCGGGAAATTGAGAATATATCATGTTATGAAAGTCCAAATGTGGCCATTCCGTCACAAAAAAATCGGTCATATAGATGAACATTTGTACCGTAACCATTTTATAATATATCAGTGTTAAGTTGTTTTCTGTCGTTACCATATGATACTATTTCAATTTCAATGGAGGGTGGTTGGATAGTAGTTGATGGTGGTGGTTTGATGGTTGAATCATGGTGATGGTGGTTAGATAATTGAATGGTGCTGGTGGTTTAATGGTTGAATCATGGTGATGATGGTTGGATGGTTGAATGGTGCTGGTGATTTAATAGATATCAAAAGAAAAACAAATGGAAAGTTTGAACAAAGAAGCTTTGACTCGCTGGTTAATGTGTGCTTACTAAGCTGATGTTCATGGGTTCGATCCCGGCCATCTGTATATGCTTTTCTTTTCCTTATATTAAATCTGAAGTTAAAAAATAAAAAATTACGTAAAATGACAATTTTACCCCTGAGTTGGTTGAATTTTTTTTAACTGAGGTTAATTTTTGGATTGAAATGGCAGTTTCAAGAATGTCCGGGAAGAAAATTATGCAATTTTAAAATTTGATCTGAAATGGCAAAAGTAAACAAACAACAGTGACATAAATAGCACTTAACTCTAGATTATACATAAGGTTAAATAAATTTAATTAGTATAACAAATATAAAAATATTTAAATGGAGGCCCTGTTTTTTAGAGGCGTCAAGCCCTAGCTTGGGTTTATAGGAGTCGAGCTCAGACTCTATATCTAAACCTCACGGATGGCTCGTGAGTAGGTTTTAAAGCTCGGGCTTGGCTCATGCTTGATTCGTTTATTATGTATTAACTAAAATGTGGACATTTATAATATACTTATATACATATATATAGGGAGAATTAGACTACAAAGGGTGTTTTTTCTAGGAAGTCTAAGAAGCATTATCGATCATTAGATTGTAATTTTGATGGATGACACTGAATATGGATTTTTTTGTAAATTGTGTTTTATTTTAATTATTTATTTGATAGCATAGGAGTACAAATGTAATTTCGACGTGTCTTAATTTTATGGACTCACATGCAAGTTCTCGCCCGTCTTTTTTAAACGCCAATAACTTTTATATACGTATTTTTTAAAAAAACAAAAATTACACTGTAATAACGAGTTTTTTCCATCTTTAATATGAGTCTCATATTGCTATATATCTAAAAGATAATTACATTTCAACCGAGTGTTTTTACTCCATGGTATTTTGGTATTGTTCATATAATGGGTTTTAGTTATAGCAGGTTTATGGTGTTTTATTTTACAAATAACAAAGTGATCATTATGCGGTGTTTAGTTTGTAGCATGTACATGGTATTTTATTATACTGTTTAAAGAGGGTACATTGTGTTTTATTTTACAATTATATAGTGTCTTATCTATACTAGCCTGTCAGGAATTTAACCATTTGTAGAGGAACCCTATCTAACATATTATATATATTATATACTTATTTTTATCATTAATTTATATATAATAAATATTATTATGTGAATACATACTTAATACCTTAAATAAATATCATATAAATAATGAGCTCATTCAGGCTCACGAGTCTACTTAAGCTTGATAGGTGAAGCTCAGACTGAGGCTCATTTGTTTAACAAGCTTATATTTAGGCTCGAGCTAATTTAAGCTTGATTAATTCAAGGTTTTAGCGACCCGATCTTAAGTAGCTCACAAACGACTTGACTTGTTTACATCTGAATATTTGGCATGCACCATGGCTCACACAAGGGCCATCCTTAAGAGTTGAGGGCCGAGTGTGGTGTGTGACTGAACAAAATGAACCTATAAAATTAAGCTCTCAAGAATACAATCCCCGATTGATCTTTAGTATTTGTTGTCACTACCATAAAAAGGATTTTGTTAAATGATTAGGTTTATAATTCTCGATTCCAATTCAGTTACATATATTGCTTTAGTTGAGTTAACTAAAAAATGGGTTTACATGAGCTATTACTAACTAGGTTGATGACTTTATAAAACATCTTTGGTTATATATATGAATAAAAGATTAAATACAAATACCTATACCTTTAACGTACAAAACATATGAACCGATGAGATTATTTTACAATATCTATTTTTTAACTTATAACGTATGCATTGTAAAAGCTTTTTCAGTTTTTAAAGTTTTTTTTTTAAAAACAATCTATGGGCAAAGAGATTATTTTACACATTTTGTCCACTAGGTCAAAGGCTATTTCGTGCTTTTTAAATTACTTCATATATTCTAGTTTGTGAAAATTGCGGAAATACTTTTGGCATTTAATACAGACAAAAAATAAATGTCCTATTAAATAAATTTGAACATTATACTCTTCAAACACAACAAATTTGACCATCTTACCGTATCTTCGTCTTGAGACATTATCTTTGAACAAAATTCACATGTGTTGCATTCACATGAAATGTGTATAATAGCATTCACATGTCATTCTGTAGGATTGTTCTCTTAGCCGCATGACCCAGGTAGGACTCACCATTATCTAACGGGTCAAGCGAGTCTAGGTATTCTACTTTTATGTTTCATATGTGATTTTACATTATTGAAAGTCTATTGTAAATAGGGATTAGCCCGGGAAAGTATCGATCCTGAAAATCAATAAAATTGGGTTTTAGTACCGAAAATGATGGGTACGGTTCGATAGCGGTATTCGAAAGTAAAAATCAGTAAAAAAATACCGGTATCATACGAACTGACATCGAATAAATCCTGAAAACTTTGAAAAGTGGGTACTAAATCGCTATAGAAAATGATTTGGTATAGAAATTGATACCAATACTCGGCACAGGTTATGTTCATTTGTGAACAATCCCCTTGATAGTGAAGTGTGTGAACTAATCTTAGCCCTTGATTATCAATATACAAGTGTAAATTAATGGCCAAGATTTGATGATGAAAATACACTAGTGTATTTTACGATTTGATGATGTAAATCAACGGTCAGGATTTGTTTACTCAGTTCACAAATACACTAATGTTCACTTTAAAACCCCACCCTACCCGGTATCAAATGCTTATCGCTAATGGTAAAATATAGTCATCTTACATATAAGTTGTTTACTTATGTTGGTAACATTGAGATCTGGAAGAAGGTACTTCAGCTTTGAAACTACGGAAATCCATATAGTAGTTTAAACTGTTTATTGTTTATGTAATTGTTTTACGCATCCACATCCATTAAATAATAAGCATTATCCTCGTGACAAAATCTATTAGAAGTTAGCGGCTATCAGTAAAAAGAAGTCAAAGAAGGATGCTTGGAAACGAAAGGCTGCGTAAAAGGAATGGAATATTTTAAAACCTGGAATACTGCGGCAAGAACAAAGGTGATGAAGGTTTAAGAACCATCACCATTAGAGAGCGCACTCCCGAGAATTCTAAAAAAATCAATGAAAATGGATATATATTTTATTTTTTAGAAGAATATATGAAAAGCTTAAAATGTATTTAAAAACTTAAAATCTAATCTAATCTAAATATTAATAAAAGACCCCAATTAATAACACATGACAACTTCTCTTCAACCTTAATATTTTACTTTTATTTTATTTAAAAATATTTTTGTTTTTCTTATCCTTATTATTTATAAATTCTCTCAATTTGATTAAAAAATATTATAATATTATAATCTCTCTTTTAACCTTACAAATTTTACCTTTATTTTATTAAAAAATATTACCTTGATTATTATTATTATTATTATTAAGTTTTTTCTTAATTTATATTTTAATATTTAATATTATATAATTTTTTTAATAATATTATATATATATATATATATTTAACTTTAAAAAAATGATCAAACTTCCTAAGATTATAGAATAATTAGCTAATTACTATACATATCATAAAAAAAATATTATAAGAAAAAAGTTATCTAATAACACAAATAATATTATAATTACAATTTTAATTCATAATCTAACACCCCCACATAAATATTATAAACAAGAAAATGATTTAATATATCTTACAAAAAATTCAAATAATATTATAATTTATGTAACAATTGCTATACTTATCAACAATACATATATTCAATCATGTGATAGGATTATAATATCATTAGATTTAGAGTTTACATTTATTAGCGATATTACACAATTTTATAAGTATGTAATTTATATTTTCTCAAACCCGTGTGATAAAATTCATGAATAAATTATGAATGTATAAAATAATAATATTGTACATTCTTTAACAGTGTCTTAATGATTATATAGAAGTTTATGATTTACTTTCTTTTATATATACTTAAGACATGTAATACACGATTTTATAACACCTACAATTTTATAAAAATATAATTTATATTTTCTTAAACCAACTGTTGACCAACCAAACTACGGCTTGAGTTTATAGGTAATTCCCGATGAATAATCTACAAATTCCTTATTAATCTAAAACAAAAAATAAAAACTATCAGTTATGTTGGTAATGTTGTCGGTCATCACCAATGGCATACGACATAGACCAATGAAAAAAGACTTCCACTGACGAAAATATATGTTGGTAATGGCCGATGAAAACTTAAAATCACCGACATGGTTTGTATTTTTTTCATTTTATTTTTGTTTTGCGTAGAAAATATTTGCAACGGAAGATTTACCGCTAATTGTCGGTGAAGACGAAGATAATATTTTGGATACTTTGAGTCGTTGTCGCTGGGGATTGTTTCCGATGGAATTTCTTTCGATAATCCGTCCTGATATATATTCTTCCTTTAGACACCAAAACGTTTTCTGCATATCATATGGTTTGACGATATTGCTGGTGTTGGAAGTCAAATATGTGTAATGTGACGTTGGATTCGACATTTGAGCTAATACATGGATAGTTGGGTTTTTTTTTGGAATTTGAAGTCTTGAAATTTAAATCAAGTATGTAACTTATGATGCTTTAACATATGTAGCGACAGTAGGTCATTTGTTGACAAGTTACTCAAGTAAAATAGAGTTATGACAAAATAGAGTAAAATAGAGTTGGCATACGTTTCAATCAATTTCTACATGAAGTCATTTGTTGACAAGTTACTCAAGTAAAATAGAGTTATGACAAAACTTGATGGTTTCCCATCTTTTGAATTGGGAGCAGGGATCAGTTGGGTACCAACCGGTACAAAAAATCCCAAAAAATGGATATTGATACTAGTACTGTTGATCGGGATGTCTGTCGCCTACGTCATCAAGTCGTATCGAGTCTGTTATAGAGATCACAGTGTAAAAATCAATGTATGTATTACTACCTTCGTATGAAGGTAAGACAAGTAACTTCGTACGAAGGTGATCGATAACGCGAGTGATCGATCAACTTCGTATGAAGGAAGATCAGTTAAATTCGTACGAAGGTAGAACTAACTACGCACGAAGATAAGTTATCTATATATAGGCATGCAAAGTTAAGAGTGGCATATCGATCAAAGAGTTTAGCGAACACGGCGGCAGAGCTCTGTCCAATTGTTTATAGGAACGGTAACCGTTGAACATTTGATGAAACAGTGATTTAAAAGTAAACCATGTTATATATGTCACCTAATCTAAAATGGATTCCGCACGTCATGGACTAGGTTAATCAGATCAGACCTGAGCTTATCGGATCCTAGCACGGACCTACAAGTGGTATCAGAGCTTAGAGGCTGGTTTGAAGACTCTTCTACGCATTTTTCATGATTTTTATCACTTTTACAATGATTTAACGGTCGAAATGGGCTAAATTTTTCGATGAATCTTAAAATCTACTTCTAACAAACCCTTGAAAGAAATCAAACCTGAAATCAATCGAAATCATGATAAAATCATCGAAGAACATGAAATTTTGAATTACCCTCACACAAAATAGAATTACCTTCATACAAAGTAAAAATTTGTCAAAGTTTTGAAATTCTAAATTTCTCTTCGGACGAATATAGAATCATCTTCATATGAAGTAAAGTTCTTTCAAGTTTAAAAACTACATTCGTATGAAGTAAAGTGTTTAGAAATCTGATTTTATCTTCGCACGAAGATTATTCTGAAAAATTTGGTTGTTTTATCTTCGTACAAACTGAGACTTAATTTTTCAGATTAAGAAAATGAATGATTGGGATGATGTGCCTTTGTATGTGAATTATCAAGATCGCAAAAATATTTGGGTTAAGAGATTTGAAAATTTTATGTGTAGAAAAGATGAATCATTGGATGATTTGATAAAACAATTTTGTAGTTTAGTTAGCAAGTTAAAAGAGTTCAAGCGCAAGTTAAGGTTTTCAGGTTATGAGAAGATATTGAAATTTGCAAATGCTTTACCTTCATAATGGGATGAAGTTTTGATTGATTTGAAAAAGAATTCTAGATTTACAGTATTTACTTTACATGAATTATTTGAGAAAATTAAAGATCACATACCCAAAATTGAGAAGAAGAAAGAGTTGAAGCTTAACATGGAAAGCGAAATTGTGGTTAAAATGGAAACGAAATTAAAGAAGTTAGTGGTGGTGATAAGATTATTTTTGATGAATCTCTAGAAGAGATAGAAGCTGGTTACTACCAATATTGTTCTAAAGAAGAGATTATTCATAATGCTCTTAAATCATTCATGACTCCTCAAGTTTATAATTCTCTTGGTATTGTAGGTTTCTTTGTTGGGCTCATAACTAAAGGTTTACACATTGGTGCTACATTTGGGCTAAGCTTAAGGGATTTGGGCTTCCTAGAGCCTCATGGGCCAAGGGTTGTAACTAGTGGGCTATGTGATTAGTATAAATACACGTATTAGGTTAATGTTTTGGAGTTAGTCAATTATTATTAAAAAACTTGTATCAGACACTATTTTGGTGTATGCAAGTTGCTTTGATTAAAGATTGTTTTTGTTCTTCATTCTAATCTTTATTTCGGCAATCGATTAGTTTGCGATACTTGTTGGATCCGATTCCTGGACTTACAATTGGTATCAGAGCCTGCTGTACAATACTGGCTCTAAGTAACGCAGATCGAAGAACTGTTCAGAGTTGAAGAATCGTTACTGTTCAACCCGGGTTGTTACCGTTGAAGATTACTGCTGTTCTCATCTCGCATTGCTACTATTCCGAAGAGCAGGAAGAAGTTTTGAGCTTCTCGGATTCGGTACTGTTGTAGATTCTGAAGAACACAAAGAAGGTTCAAGTATTTCGGATTGGGTACTATTGAAGATCCCAAAGAACACGAAGGAGATCATCCATCTCGGGTTAACCTAGACTACTGTCCATCAACATTCTCAACAACCTTATCTGGATTACTCATATTCCGGATAAGGATTACTGTTTAAAATCATTTGTGTTTATCTGTTGAAGGAATTTCAGGATACTGTTGTTTTCGGATAAGGACTCTTATCTCGGATAAGGATTTCATTCCGGATAAGACTCTTATTCGGATCAAGCTTTCATTCCGGATCAAGTTCTCATTCCGGACCTGGTTCTTTATTTCGGATCACATCATCTCGGATTGCTTTCCGGATTTCAATTTCGGACCATATCATCTCGAATTGCTTTCCGGATCTCAATTTCGGATCATATTATCTCAGATTGCTTTCTGTATATTCATCTTGGAATTATTTCGGTTCTTATCTCGGACCTGTCCATCTCGGACTCATCTCGGACTTGTCTATCTTGGACTCATCCCGGACTTACATTAAAGACTAGTTTTGGATCACTGTTCATTATAAGAATTTAAAATTAACTTAATTTACTTGGCATTTAATAAAGTTAATAATAATGAACAGTTATATGACCGCTCAAGATTTGACCAATGCCACCTTGGTAGCACTGCAATCACATACACTAGCTCTTCATCAAGAGCTGGATCAAGTCATTGGCACTTCAACTAAGGTACCTCGTCTGCTATACGGAGATGAATATGATGAGTGGAAATTCAGATTTGAGCAGTACTGCAAGTCCAAAGAGCCTGGGGTTTGGAGATGTATTATGAACGGTCCTCAAACAATAGTTTACAGTATCGCTGAAGATCCAGATACAAAGATTCCTAAACCAAGTCATTCGTGGACTCCGAAGATGTGAAAATAATCGAAGAAGATGAGAAAGCTTCAGCTGTTCTAACAATGGCACTCAGTCCTGACATTTCTATAGCTGTCAGAAATTGCAAGACCCTTAAAGAAGTGTGAAGCAAGTTGCAGAATCTCTATGAGGGAAATGCTGATATGAAGGCAAGTAGAGTTAATCAGCTGAATTAACAGTTCAGCTCGTTTAACCATTATGGGGAAACCATTGAGAACCAAATTAGAAGATATGTGAAGCTTGTCTCTCAGATGATTTCAGCCGAACTCACTCTTACAAATAGTGCCATGAACAGACAGCTGTTAAATTCATTACCAAAGAGTTAGGATGCTGATGTTGGCATGATCAAGAAGATAAAAAACCTGAACGATGTCATTCTCACAGAAATGATTTCAACTATTAAATCATGTGAGATAGATAATAAGCAGAGAGACATCAATCATCAAAGCAGTCTGATGGCGGCGGGCATTACAGGGCAAAACGCAGCGTTAATGACTCAAAATCTTGTTTATAGCCCTTTGCAAGGAAGTTCTCACACACCAGGTAGCTCAAACTTGGTGTACAGTCCTCTCGCCTCACCACAGAAGACCCGTATGTCTATGGTCTTCAGTCTCAGACTCCTACTATGATTTCTGCGGCGCAGGTTCAGACACAATATCATGCTCAATATCCTAACATGGTGTACAGTCCCGCTAATCCTGCTACAGCTCAACAAGGCGGCATTCTTCAATCTGTTGCTCCTGCACCGGCTCCTGCTCAAGCTGTGTCCAATTCTGCTTTTCTCACTAAAGAGAATGAGGAGAAATTGGCCATAGCTGCCTTAATGATTAACAGTTTAAATGCCTTCTTAGCAGGTGACCTGACTCCCCATCTGTTCGTCCAACTAAAATAGATCAAATAATGGAGGAGGATTTGGACGAGATTGACGTGTCCTGGAATTGCTATGGCTGCTCTTTCCGTGTCAACAAATTTCAAAAGAAGTACTGGAGGTAACATTGTCAAGTCTGAAGACTGGATTGACAAAAGATAAGCTAAGATGCTATAAATGTCATGAGCTAGAGCATTTTGCTCGGGAATGCAACAAGCCGCCACCTGGATATGTTTCATCTAGAGTAGCAGACATACAGAGTAGTGACAGACAGCTCGTGCCAGTCTCTCCTTCAAAGTCCACTTCAAGTCCCTCGAGTAGCTCTGACGGGAAATCAAAGCTTTGGTGGCACAACAACATGAAGGATTCAACTGGGCAGATGCTGCAGCTCAGATGGAAACTCTGAATCTTTCCAAGAACAGCAATCACTGGATGATGGCACAACAACTGAGACACCTGATCTTTCAGAAATGGTAAATCGCATTCTCTGTTCAGATAGTTGTTGGTTTAAATTATCACAAATGCGTGCCCATAATTCAACTCTTGTAGCTGAATATCAACAAGCTGCATCACAGAACATCACCCTTAAACATAACAACAAGCTTCTTATGGAAAAGGTCAAAGCTCAAAAACAAGATATAGCTCAGCTAAAGCTTGACGTGAACCAACAACAATGTTGGGTATACGACTATAAGTTAAAATTAGCTGAAATGGACGTAGAACTTCAAGCAGCTTTAGCCAAGCTAAATTCCTTGACAGGACAGTTTCAAGAAAATGAAATAAATATTAAAAAAATTGAAACTTCCAGCAACCTGGTCAAGGACTTGAGTGATCTACAACTTAACTATCGAAAAAATTATTCAAAAGGCCTTGGGTATAATAGGGCTCCTCCACCATATAATCATAACTACTCAAGGATGCCTGAATCTGAGGCTGAACTAGAAAATGAAGAAAATATGATGTATGGTAAACCATCAGATTATCTTTCAAAACCATGGAAGCCCTATTACCCAAAGTTCTCTAAGCCAACTGAACTCAAGAAGGATGATGTTTTCTTCACTTCCACACCATTTTCACACGAATCTGGTGACAATCCCTCTTGTAGTTTAGATGATTTAGAGAAAATGACGCCTAAAGACGAGGCAGCAACATCACCCCACGTAATCAAAAAGTGAAAATCCTCCTGAAACTGAAATTGACTTAGTGAACGCTACTAACGTTTCTACTTCATGAGCGAAGAGATATTAGTTGAGGATATTACAATGGTGAAAAAGAAGAATGTCTGAATTCACATTTAGACAATTCAGCAGCTGATTATGACTTTTATAAACCTTCTTTTGACATTTTGAATAATTTTCTTGCTAAACAATTTACATTCTCAGACAATGTTGGTTATGTTGATAATGTAGACGTTTCAATTCTGGTTTTTCATCTAATGCTGATGTTATGAATCCTAATAATGCATGTGATAACTTTTATGATGACAACATAAATTTTACTACAGGTACAACGTCGACAGATGATTCGGTTTCCTCAGTTCCTACTGAAGAGACTGGAAGTTCTTCTTAGGAAGTACCGGCTGTTGATGCTAATCCTAGGGTTGACAGTGAGGAAATCAACCAACCAATTGAATCTGTGATGAGTGACCCTGGCATAGTACCAGAAGAATCGGGCGAATCAGATTCTTCGAGCGAAGATCGGTTGACTGATTCTCAAATGACAGAAAATGAGCAACCTCCCTCTGCTGATACATATAAAAATTTTGAAACTGAATTTGAATCGAAATCTCAAACTTTTCAAAATATAGAGATTTCTTTTGCTACTAACGATCAAAGCTCAACTTCTGACAGTTCAAAAAAGGATGACCTTGCTGAATCACCCATTTCCTCTGAAGAATCCGCCAAGCAAAATGATTTGAAATCTGATAAAAAGAAACGGAGAACACGTAGATCCAAAAAGAAGAAAACCAAACAGGCACCTCAGCCTACTGAAAAGGCTGCTGCTGATTCAGTTCCCATTATTAGAAATTGACTCAGCAGCCCCAAACTGAATCTGTTAAGCAACAGTTGAACATAAATCAGTTAAATTTGTGCCTAAGTCTACCAACTCCAAATTATCTAATTTAAATCATAAAACTTACAAGTGTGCTGATGAATGTGAGTAGGCTATAGCCAAGACTAAGACCTTGCACCAGCCGTCAGTTTCCAGCAAGCAAGAAACTGACAAACAAGTTGCCTAGAATTTCCCAAGCTGAATGGGCTGTCTTCTTCCAGAAGAGACAAACCTGTTTCAACTGTGGATTTCCTGGGCATATTGCACGCAATTGTCAAAAAGCATTTATGCCTTTTAACGCCCTATTCTCAAAATATCAGAAAGCTATGCCAAATCGCCTACATCAAGCTCGATTTGCTACGGCTAAGCCCTCTGATCAAGACTGGAACCTGGCCAAGAGACAAACTCACAAACCTCTAAAACCTTCAGGTTCTCTGAATCCTTCTAGTACTCCGAAAGCTGTGCAGAAGTCTGACTCGCTAGCTTAGAGGCCTAAGATCTTGACCACGATCTAGTATTCAGTCTTAAAATCGGACAAATCAAAAGCATCATCGACCACATCCTCAACTAATTTAATTTTCCGTGAGGTTACTTTTGTTGATGCAAATGGAACGCCCAGATTATTAATGGCCTGGGTTGCAGCTTCTAACTAAAACCTGTTTAAATGTGTAGGAACAGCTTTGGCGGACTCTCGTCAGACTCTTGTATATCGACAGTGGCTGTTCCAAGCACATGACAAGAGACATCTCGCAGTTGAATGACATTCAGTTTTTCGATGGCGGGTTTGTTTCCTTCGTAGGTGGTGAAACGGGAAAGATAATTATGAGAGGAACGGTGTGCAATGGAGCTCTCAGTTTCAAGATTGTGAATTATGTTCCAGAGTTGAAGCATAGTCTCTTGAGTGTATCTCAGCTTTGTGATAATCATTTGGATGTTTTCTTTACCAAGAAAGGGTGTTATGTGCTGAAACCAGGCCTCATCATTCCGGATGAATGGATTCTTCTCAAAGCTGCATGGAAAGGAAATGCATATGTCATCGATATGAACAAATCCCCAACCGACAAGCTTACCTGCCTGTTCTCATCGACTGCTGAGCACGATGCAATGTTATGGCATAATCGACTCGGACATATCAACATGAAGAACTTAAACAGACTTGCAAAAGGTGGTTTAGTAAAAGATCTACCAGTTTGGGATTTTATGCAAATTGAAAAGTGTGAATCATGTTCTCGTGGGAAACAACATGGACAGCCGCACAAGTCGAAACACGCACCCTCCACGTCAAAAGTCTTAGAATTGCTTCATATGGACCTTTTTGGCCTGACAGATATTCTGAGCATTGGTGGGAAGGCATCCTGTCTGGTTATCATTGATGACTACTCTCATTCTCTTGGGTCTTCTTTTTGGCACAAAAGAGTGAAACCGCTGAGTTAGTTAAACAGTTCATCACACTTATGGAAAACCAGGAAGACACCACCGTGAAGGATATTCGTTGTGATAGTGGAACATAGTTTAAGAACACTACCTTAAATTCTTTATGCTCCCCCAAGGGTATTGATTGACAGTTTAGTGCAGCAAGAACTCCTCAACAAAATGGGGTTGCAGAACGCAGAAACCGTACACTCATTGAAGCGGCACGTACTATGTTGGTCGAATCAGAACTACCTCTCATTTTCTGGGCAGAAGCAGTCAATACCGCTTATTATATTCAGAATCATGCCCTGATCAACAAAAGGCACATGAAAATGCCGTACGAAGTGGTTGAAGGTCGCAAATCTTCGGTCAAGCATTTCTGCAAGTTCAGATGCCCTTGTGTTCTTCTACTCATGGATGCTAAGGGAAAATTTGAATCACACGGGGATCCATACATATTTGTCGGCTACTCTAATAATATTTCCTATCATGTCTATAACAAGATCAAGAAAATGGTAGTTGAAACCTACAATGTGGGTTGGCTAGAGGAGAATCCCAAAGATGCACGCATTGGTCCCGACTGGCTCTATGATTATTCCTCATTGTTTAAACCTGTTGATGTCTCTTCTAATATTGATGTAGGTACAGGCACAACCTCTGACCCCTCACCGATGCCCATCTTAACTGAGGATGATGAAGATGCTGCACAGCTGCAAGAGTCTATCAAGCACCTGAGTGTGGATCCACTGAGATTCACTGAATCTGTGTCTCCACTTTCCTCAGCATCGCCAAATCCGGAAACTATTACTGAACTGATTCCTCAGACGGGTTCCCCTAAAGTTGAGATTACAAACATAGAAACTCCTGTGGCAAGTGAAGGACCTACACCTCCTGATGTCTTAGGCTCATCTCTGTTTCCTGAACCTACACCATCAGAATGTTCTGTTGACTCATCTGTCAATATTCCTACTGGTGCAACTAATGAGGGGGAGCCAACAGGAGTTGCATCGCAGAGCTTTACAAATTTGCAGTCAGATCTCCATGTTCCTGCCACGCCTATACCACAGTGTCTACAGCGCGATCATCGAATTGAAAATGTTATTGGTCCTGTTACTGCTGTAGTTCGAACTCGCAGTCAATCTGGAGATATCAATACTTGCCTTTACTCTTGTTTTATCTCACAAATTAAACCAAAAAGCATTGATGTCGCCATGCAGGAACCAGGCTAGGTTGACGCTATGCATGAAGAACTAAATTAGTTTGAGAAACTTAGGTATGTTAATTGGTAAAGCTTCCTCAGGGAAAACATGCTCTTGGAACTCGTTGGGTATTTCGCAACAAACAAGATGACAATGGTGTGATTATGAGTAACAAAGCTCGACTAGTGGTTCAGGGTTTCCGTCAGATCGAAGGGTTGGACTACGATGAGGTTTATGCACTGGTGGCTAGATTGGAAGCTATTCGCATTTTCTTGGCATATGCATCATACATGGATTTCACCGTCTATCAAATGGATTTCAAGATTGCTTTCCTCTACGACAAGGTGAAAGAGGAGATATACGTGGCACAACCACCGGGCTTCACTGATCCTGACAAGCTAGATTATGCATACAAATTGGACAAAGCTTTGTATGGATAGCAGAAGGCACCACGTACATGGTATGCAACTCTAACAGAGCATATGCTTGCTCCTGGATACACTCGGGGAACCATTGATTAAACTTTTTTCATCAAACGTGTAGACAAGGACATCATTCTTGTTCAAATTTACGTTGATGATATTATTTTTGGTTCTACGGATGATGGGTTGTGTCGTGATATTGAAGAGGTTATGAAGAATAAATTTGAGATGAGCTCACTGGGGGAGATGACTATGTTTTTGGGACTTCAAGTTCGTCAGAGCCCACAAGGAATCTTGATTCATCAAGGAAAATATGTGAAGGACGTTCTTGCCAAATTCAAGCTTACAGATTCAAAGCCATGACCTAACCTATTGCTGAACGGCCTTTTTTAAATGAAGACGCTGAAGGAACGCATGTTAGTCCAATCATGTACTGGTCTATGATTGGTTCACTCATGTATCTCACTGCAAGTCGGCCAGATATCATGTTTGCCGTTTGCTAGTGTGCTCGATATCAGGCTACTCCTAAAGTCTCTCATTTACATGTTGTTAAAAGAATCTTTAGGTACCTCAAAGGGGCACTATCACTGGGCCTCTAGTATCCTAAAAATTCTAAATTTGAACTGTATGCTTTCTCTGACAGTAATCTTGGAGGTACAGATAGGGACATGTGATCAACTTCAGCTGGATGCCAATTCTTGGGAGATAGATTGATCTCTTGGCAATGCAAGAAGTAGCAGACGGTCTCGCATTCTACAGCGGAAGCAGAATATGTCCGAACATCAGCTTGCTGCTCCCTGGTTTTATGGATGCAACATTAGCTTGCGGATTACGGTTTGACTTATCTAAACACAACAATTTATTGTGATAATGATGCCGCTATCCAAATTGTCAAAAACCCTGTTTCTCACTCCAAAACTAAGCACATAAACATCAAAGTTCATTTTATTCGTGATTGCTATGAAAAGGGTCTCGTTAAACTTGAGCAAATCCACACCGATGTAAACATTGCGGATTTGTTCATGAAACCCGTTAGCAACACTCGTTTTCAAGCACTTGTGGATCTTCTCTAAATGATCCATTTTTCTAATTGAGCATCCTCTATTTGTTTGCCATGTAAATTTGTTCATTAGTATGCACAAATTTAGGGGGAGAAAAATCACATAAAAAATTAAATTAAATAAATTTTCAAACAAGTTTTGCAATGATTGGGAAATGAAATAGTTTTTCGTGCTAAAGGCTTTGAGTAACACACGTAAGGTGCTGTAGCGGGAACGACTTGGATCGAACGTAAGATGTTGATAGGTCTAGAGCTCAACTGGATAGTGTAAGCCAAATGATATAAACATAAAGAACTATATATCCAGTGGGTAACATACCATCGGCGTATGATTTCATGGTGTTAATCATGCGTTGATAGATAGCCAACGTCTGAGGTTTTGGGTCTTTATGTTGTTGAGTCATCCGGGGATATCTTGGTTGCCCTTTTGTTGCATCTAGATTATATGCAGACCTAGACACAGTAAGGATATCCTTAAAAGAGCCAAAATAGAAGCGCCAAAACCTTAAAAGGAATGAAATCTCATTATGAGAAAAATTCCAGGAATTCAAACATACCACATAAGGGATCTGCCTAACCCTCATCAGATACCATTGGTCACTCTACTGTACGAAAGTACTGACCTGTTCACCAATAGTCTGACGTTGTAAAAGATAAAGGATGATCTCACTATACTCACCTACTACGATGAATCGTTGTGCTTACCTTGATTGCGAGGGTATGTCATGGAGTGGGACACACGGGTATCATAGTATAATACTACCTTAAGAATATCATAAAGCAAACACTAGAAGGTTGAGCTTTACGTTTAAAATGGACAAATATATTGCAATTGCATAGACCAGTCTGACCTAGATCACACTGAAAAGTGTTCCTTAGTCTGCTTGAAAATTATTTGATCCCATAGCAAGACTATGCATGTGATTTTAATTAAATGTTTTACTTAATTTTGTAATTGGTAAAGAGTGGTTGGTTGCTTGGTTAGTTAAATTGTTGATTTTTGGGATTAGATGATTTCTATTAAGGGATATTGGACTGGCCTGCTAAGTTTTGGAATTGGGCCAATCAAATAGAATTTTGAAAGACTTGAAATTGAATAAGTTTGGGTTTATGGTGGTATTGTTCCGGATTGGGCCTTCAAACCCATTCTGGATAGGCCCACTGACCAAGCCATTCTCCTTTGAGTGTTTGACAGATCACTGTTCCGAATAGGGCCAAAATACGGTTGACCAAGCCCAATCCGGATTGTGTATGGATCTCGGATGTTTGGATCCGGATTGACTTGGGCCCAAAGTTTCCAGGCCCAAGCCCATTCTGGAATAGTATATTAATGAATCAGAGTTGTCATTTCGGATCATTCACAAAATTACTTTCCGAAATCCTCTGATCATCATCCGGATTGGTACTGTTCACATTCATCTGAATTTCACCAAAATTTCATCCGAATTAGGTATAATATGTTGCTTAATTATAAAATTAAATGATAATCTTTGAATCTTCACGTTCCTAGGCATTTCAGATAGATCTTCAAATAGACTGGCATTCCGATTTCATTCCGGATGGACATTCAACCAGAATGGTTGAACTCGGATTCCATCTCGGATGATGTTCATCTGGATTCCTGTTGAACCATTTCGAATCCGGATTCCAGTGTCTGAACCTTTTGAACTGTCTAGAACCTTTCCAATGATTGAACCTCTAAACTGTTTTAAACCTTTTCAATAATTGAACTTTTGAAATATTTTTGAACCTTCCGAATTTTGTTGATCCTTAAGCCTGAATTTTAAGATGAACTCTTTTGACCTCTATTGTTGTTTTTGCTGAGTTTGAGTTAACTTGTTTATTCTTTCTGATAGAAATGGCGGAAGAGGCGTTCGATTCGGTTATGCTAGTAGAAGAACAATTTCACAACCAAGCAGGTTATTTATCAGATCCTCCAGCAGAATTTTTCTAGGAGTTTAGATCTATGATGGCTAGTATGAATGATTACAAGATTGCATACGCCCTTCGAGCCAACCCAATTATATATCGAGATCTTGTGCATACATTTTGGAAGCGAGCTAGATTTCATTTGAGAGGCGCTGATGGGAAGCCATACATCAGTTCATTAACTCAGGGAAAGGAGATTTTGGTAAATGAGGCATGTATCCAAGAGGCGTTTCAGTTTGCTGATGCTACAAGTGATCCAACGTTATATGCCAAGGAGAAAGTGATGCCTGTGTTAGCGGAGATGAGCTACGAGGGAACTTATCCGCCTATGCCGAAGAAGATGTTTCCCACGTATTGGAGATTATTAGTGCATGTCTTTATGCAATGTATATCAGAAAACAAAGGAGGATTAGATCAGCCAAATCAAACACAGACTTCTGCGATTGTATCTCTCGTGATGGATTGGAAATATAACTTCTCTAGTTATATTTTCGAGAATATGAAGAAGATCTTGGTACAGTCGATGAAGAGAATGTTTTTTCTTTATCCTCGGTTTATACTGTTGATTTTGGATGCGCGCTACTCAGATTTGGCTAAAGATGCTTCTGATGCAAACCTGCTAAACATGAAGCCTATGGGTCCAACCATTTTCGGGACGATGAAGAAAAACAAGTCAACATCAAAGACGGTATTTGCTGGACGCATACCTTTGAAGAAGTTCGGAATGTTTTGTGAGGTGATTAGACAGGATATCCCAGCACCTAAGCCTGGTAATGCTATGGTAGCTGAGGAACATGATATGCCGATAGCAGAGAAAGAAGTTGAGATTGAAGACTTAGTCTCGGAGGCAGATACTGAAGATGAGGAAGCATTGTTGGATGCTATTACAGATTTTGGTGTTCGTTCGACTCCCGAATTACCAAAACTCAATACAGAGAATTTGGAAGCTCTTATTGCACATTTGAAGGAAATACAGGAGCAACCAGGGAATCCTCCTCTTGTGTTGCCTAATATTGATATTCCGGTTGGTATGGTTGAATCGAAGAAGATGTTGATGAAGAAGAAGTACCGTTAGTGAAGAGACGACGGAAAGAGGTTGTTAAAGAACCCAATTGTTATGAAGCTCAGATTGGTGATACTGCTGAAGAATCTATTCCTGGTACATCTTTAGTTACTGTGTCGTTGACTGATACTCCGATGGTTGAGTCTACTATTGCGGCAGAACCAACAGTTACTTACATCGCTACTCATTCTACTGTTGTATCTGTTCTAGTAGATTTTGTGCTACAAACGATGGATTTTGGTGGTAGTTCAACAGCTGCTGAAGGATCTGGAGCTGGTGGTAGTGGCTCAGGTGGTATTGAAGGTGATGATACGGAAAATTCGAGGCGATTAGAGAAACGAGCATTTGAGTTAAGCGGATTGAATAGTAATGACGAAGAATGGATGTTGTTGATTTGAAAAGGAGAGTGATCGTGCTTGAGCAGGAAGTTGTTCTTAAAGATGCACAGATCACTTTGTTACAGACGCGCATAGATGTCAGGGATTAGACTATTGACCAATTACAATGAGATGTTACGATGTTGATGACTATGATTTTTGATTTGAAGGCAAAGCTAGAAAATAAGTTTGGTCGTGAATTCTCTAACCCAATCGATGATCCGATGAACATTGAACATCGTCATCGAGCGGCTGAACAACGAGAAGCTGACAGAGTAGAAGCTTAACAACTTGCTGCTGATCGTCAAGCAGGATTGGATTATTATCGTCAGGCAGGATGGTACACATGAATATTACTCGAAGGCATCTCAATTTGAAACCTGGAAAAAGGTTGCGCTAACTGATCTTCTGAGAGCTCCTTATACTAACGAGGATACTACGGAACATGGACCGGGATGGAGGTTTTTTAGGCGATTGGAGCAAGAAGTCAAGAATGGTTTTAAGACGATGAAAACTGCTGAACCATATCTATGAGCTACTAAAGGGGTTCGTGATGCGAGAACTGGGAGGCGTTTTAAATCGGTGATGTGTCCTCCAACAGACAAAGAACTTGTGATACCGGTTGCTCCGACATTTCCCAGAGGTATTCTGAAGAATTTTAAATTTTGGATGTATGATCCGAAGGTTGGAAGTGTAGCGATCGTCACTAAAGAGAAAGCGTTTCGAGTGAATGATGTGGTCGATTTAGTGAGTTTCCATGATGACGATCTGCAAGTTTTAATCAAATTCAAACTACAGAATTATATGAAGCTTGTGTGAAGGATTGGACAGCAGTAGTAGCTGGAATAATAGCTGGGAGATTGGGAGTCGATACGCTACCTAAAGACTAAAAGCTTAATGTTGTAAACCTAGGGGGAGATTGTTGGGCTCATAACTAAAGGTTTACACATTAGTGCTATCTTTGGGCTAAGCTTAAGGGATTTGGGCTTCCTAGAGCCTCATGGCCTAGGGTTATAACTAGTGGGCTATGTGATTAGTATAAATACATGTATTAGGTTAATGTTTTGGAGTTAGTCAGTTATTATTGAAAACTTGTATCAGACACTATTTTGGTGTATGCAAGTTTCTTTGATTAAAGATTGTTCTTGTTCTTCATTATAATCATTATTTCCACAATCGATTAGTCTTGCGATGCCTATTAGATCCGATTCCTGGACTTGCATTCTTTGGAGAACAAAATCAAAACACACAAAGCGAAGAAAAGAAGGAATAGTCTGAAGAAGATAAGAAAGTGATGATGGATCATTCAAATGAGGAAACTGAAATTTCTAAAGTTGATCAGAAATTCGTGGTTGAGAAGTTGAGAAAGAGAGTAGAAGTGAGAACATTAAAGAAGAGAAACAATGCACAAAATGTTTAAAACCATGCAAGTCGTGTGTTGAAAAAGATGAGAGGTATAGAGAACTTATATGTCATTCTGATAACCTGGCAAGTGATTTTATAAATACAAAAGAAGCTTATGATAAACTGAAACTATCAACCGAATACCGTAAAGCAAGTAAAAAGAATAATGCTATGCTTTCCATGATCAAGGCAATAGTCATGGATAAACAGATGGCTATCAATACTCATACTGACACGATTGCCAAATTAAAACAAGAGGTAGAAGCTATGAGAATAGAAACATAATGAGTTGATAAGAAGTTGATAAGTTATTCAACAATATCTTATGTCTTGGATCACATTCTTCCTAAACCTATTGGAAAAGATGAAAATGGGGAAGATGTCTATGGTTATCACAATAAGGGATTGGGTTATCATCGTGTTGCACCTCCGATTTGGAATAACTATTCAAAGAAAAAACTAGAAGGAGTGGAAAAGGCACTGAATTTGAAGTTAAAAACCGTACAAAAAGATCAGTTGCCTGACAACATTGATGTGACCTATTCAAAGTTTGATGTTGATGCTGCATCATAATTGGTTAAGAATGTGGTTAATGAGGTTTTGGGAAATGAAAATGATAAATCTGATTTTGAAAATACAAAACTAAAGGTTGAAAAAGAAAGTTCAAGTTCATAGCCTGAAAGTGACGAAAGCTTTCATGATAAATATCTTCGAAAATCAGAAAATTGTTCAAATGATGATCCAAATATTTTAATGTACAAAATGTGTGGATCTAATCAACTATATTCCGATTCTGAATTTCCGATTCAGAATGTGAATTTGGACCGAGTCGAAAAAGTTTTCAAGCTTGTTGAAATAGAAATGTCTGAAATTGAAGATTTTACAAGAGATCAAAGTTTTTCAAACTTCAAACAAGATAAATCTTATTCTATCAAACCAAGAAAATTCTACCCTAACTATCAACAGAAAAATCATTACAAAGGAAGAAATGGTTCGGGATATAATAAGAAGAACTATAACAAGTTTGAAAAATCAAAAATTTTAAAGTAAACAACTTTTGTGCCTGCAAGTTCATAAAATACAAAAGAAAGTCAATTTTCAAACCAATCTAATAAAGAATTTTTCGCTCAACAACAACTAACACAGGTTGAGGAATCATCTGTTGTAACAAACTGCAGGACGTGCTTTCGATGTAATCAAACTGGACACATTGCTAGAAGATGTCCACAAAAGAAACCTAAATATGTTTCTGATGTTAAGAAAAATTTAGAAGATGAAAAACAAAAATCACCGATGTTTGTTCCAACACAAGTTTGGAAATAAATCAAAGAATCTACAATAAAGTGAAACCAGTTAATACTAAGCTTTCAAATTTTGAAACTAGTGAATCTTCTAAAAATAATGAACAAAAAGATTCTTCGTTTTATTTCAAGATAGAAATGTTTAAAAATCAAACATGGGTGATGAAAGATAAAGTTGTTTTTAAAAAGTTTGAGAAATTTGTTTCAACCGAAAAGTCAGTATAGGTCGAACAGAAGAATGGAAAAGAAAAGGATCAAAAAGTTGCTGATAATGCACCCAAGACTAAAAAGACTTGGGTGTCTTTATTCAAATACTCAATTTGTTTGATTGTGCAGGGGATTTTGAGATAAAAGTGAATCATCGATAGTGAAGTCCCTTGGCACTTGACGAGGAGTTTGGCCGAATTAATATGAAAATCTGTTGGGCCCCTAGCTAAAAGGTTTACATATTAGTGTTGCATTTTGGGCTAAGGGTGAAGGAATGGGCTTCCTAGAGCCTTGTGGGCCTAGGGTTGTAATTAGTGGGCTTTGAGATTAGTATAAATACATGTGTTAGGGTTAGTATTTTTGTTGCTTGTCAGTTTGTTATTCAGATATCTTGTATCAGACACCATTCGGTGTATGCAAGTTGATTAATCAAAGATTGTTCTTTTCTGTTCATATAATCTTTATTTCCGCAGTCGATTAGTTGCTGTGATACCGTGTATAGATTCGTGACTTACAATTGGTATCAGAGCCTGCTGTTCGATATAGGCTCTCGGTGTCATGGACTGCAGAAGAACTGTTCAGATCTTGAAGAATTATTGCTGTTAGTCATCTCAGAATATCACTGTTGAAGATTTATTGAAGATTACTACTGCTTTCTCATCTCGGACTGCTACAGTTCCGAGAAAACCAAAGGAGATTCAAGCAATTTGGATCCGAAATCTTTGAAGATCCCGAAGAACACGAAGAATATCATCCATCTCGGATTGATTCCGGACAACTGTTCATCGGCCTTCTCAACAACCTTATCGGGATTATTCACATTCCGGATAAAGATCCCTGTTTAAATTAACTTGTGTTTATCTGTTGCAGGAATTTCGAAATACTGTTGATTTCGGATAAGGGTTCTTATTTCGGATCAGACTCTCATTCCGGATCAGGCCTCTATTCCGGATATGTTTTCCTATTTCGGATCACCTCTCATCTCGGATTGGCATTCATCTCGGATCTCTTGCAATTCGGATCATTCTCTATTTCGGATTTCATCTCCATTCCGGATTGACTTTTCATCTCGGATCAAGAAAGCATTTCGGATTCATCCGGGTTACTGTTGCTTTGTCTCTGATAGCATTCCGGATTACTGTTTCGGATTCTTATTTCGGACCACTATCTCGGACTGTTGATAATCAGAATTTAATAATTAACTTTAATTTTACTTGGTAAAATTTAAAAAAAATGAACAGTTACATGACAGCTCAGGATCTGACAAATGCCACCCTGGCAGCTTTGCAGTCGCAGACGCTGGCTCTTCATCAAGAGCTAGACCAAATCATTGGCACTTCTACAATGGTTCTCCGTCTGCTATATGGTGACAAATATTATGAATGGAAGTTCAGGTTTGAGCAATACTGCAAGGCTAAGGAGCCGGGGGTTTGGAGATGTATCATGAATGGTCCTCGAACAATAGTTTATAGCACTGATGAAGATCCAGACACAAAGATCCCCAAACCTAGTCATTTGTGGTCTCCAGAAGACGTGAAGATAATCGAAGAAGATGAGAAAGCCTCGGCTGTTCTAACTATGGCAATCGAACCCGACATCTCCATAGCTGTCAGAAATTGCAAGATGGCTATGGAGGTGTAGAGCGAACTACAGAATCTCTATGAGGGAAAAGCTGATATGAAAGCAAGTCGAGTTAATCGGCTGAATCAATAGTTCAACTCATTTAACCACATATATGGAGAGACCATTGAGAATCAATTCGAAGATACGTAAAGCTTGTCTCTCAGATGATTTCAGCTGAAATCTCTCTTACGAACAGTGCTATGAATAGATAGCTGTTGAACTCTTTGCCCAAGAGCTGGGATGTTGATGTGGGCATGATCAAGAAGACGAAAAATTTGAACGATGTATCCCTCACGGAAATGATTGCAACTATCAAGTCATGTGAGATAGACAATAAACAGAGGGACATCAATCATCAAAGCAGTCTGATGGCAACTTGTATTACAGGGCAAAACGCGGCATTAATGTCTCAGAATCTTGATTACAGCCCTTTGCAAGGAAGCTCACACACACACCAAGTAGCTCTAACTTGGTGTACAGTCCTCTCACTTCTACACAGAAGACTCAGTATATTTATGGTCTTCAATCTCAGACTCCTACAATGATCTCTGCAGCACAGGTTTCTGAAATAATATCATGCCCAGTATCCTAACATGGTTTATAGTCCTGCCAACAGCTCAACAAGGCGACATTCCTCAATCTGCTGCTCCCGCACCAGCTCCTGCTCCAGCTGTGTCCAATTCTGATTTTCTCATAAAAGAGAATGAAGAGAAATTAGCCATAGCTGCTTCAATGATTAACAGTTTAAACGCTTTCTTAGAAGGTGAATTGACCCCTCCATCTGTTCTCCCAACTGAAGTAGATCAGATCATGGAGGAGGATTTGGACGAGATTGATGTGTCTTGGAATCTTGCGATGGCTGCTTTCCGTGTCAACAAATTTCAGAAGAAGTATGGGAGGCAACCATTGTCGAATCTGAAGACTGGGCTAACTAAAGATAAGCTCAGGTGTTATAGATGTCATGAGCCAGGGCACTTCGCACGGGAATGCAAGAAGACGCCATCTGGATATGTCTCATCCAGAGTGGCAGATATTCAGAACAATGACAAACAGCTCGTGCCCGTATCTCCTTCAAAGTCTCCTTCAAGTCCATCGAGCAGCTCTAGTGGGAAATCAACGGCCTTGGTGGCACATCAGCATGAAGGGTTCAACTGGGCAGATGCTGCAGCTCACATGGAAACTCTGAATCTTTCCAAGAACAACAATCATTGCATGATGGCGCAGACAGCTGAGAGACCTGATCTCTCAGAAACGGTAAATTGCATTCTCTGTTTAGATAGATGTCGTTTTAAATTATCACAAATGCGCGCCCGTAATTCGACTCTTATAGCTGAATACCAACAAGCTGCATCGCAGAACATCGCCCTTAAACATACAAACAAGCTTCTTATGGAAAAGGTTGAAGTACAGAAACAAGACATAGCTCAGCTAAAGCTTGACTTGAACCAACAGCAATGTTGGGTATACGACTATAAGCTAAAATTAGCTGAAAAGGACGTAGAACTTCAAGCAGCTTTAGCCAAGCTAAATTCCTTGACAGGAAATTTTCAAGAAAACGAATTAAATATTAAAAAATTCAAAACTTCCAGCAAGCTGGTCTAGGACTTATGTGATCTGCAGCTTGAATATCAGAAAAACAATACAAAAGGCCTTGGTAAAATAGGGCTCCTCCACCATATAATCATAACTACACACGAATGCCCGATTCTAAGGCAGAACTAGAAAATGAAGAAAATGTGATGTATGGTAAACCCTCGGATTACTTTTCAAAACCGTAGAAGCCTTACTACCCAAAGTTTTCTAAGCCAACTGAACTCAAGATGGACACTGGTTTTTTCTCTTCCACACCATTTTCGCAAGGATCTGTTGACACCCTATCTTGTAGTTCAGATGGTTTGGAGAAAATGACGCCTAAAGAAGAGGCCGCAACACCACTTAAAGAATCAAAGCAAGAAAATCCTCCTGAAACTGACACAGTGAATGCTACTAACGCTTCTACTTCATGTGTAGAAGAAATATTAGTTGAGTATATTACAGATGGTGATAAAGAAGAATGTCTGAATTCAAATTCGGACAATTCAGCTGCTGATTATGATTTTTTATAAACCTGCTTTTTACATTTTGAATCTTTTTTGCTGAACAATATAAATTCTCAGTATGTTTTTAGTTCTGGTTTTCCATCTGATGCTGATGTTATGAATTCTGATAATGCATGTGATAACTCTTGTGATGAAAACATAACCTTTGCTACAGGTACAACATCGACAGATGATTCGGTTTCCTCAGTTCCCACTGAAGAGACTGAAAGTTCTTCTAACGAAGCACCGCCTGTTGATGCTATTCCTAGGATTGACAATGAGGAAATCAACCAACCAATTTGTCACACCCCGACCCCAGCGGAAAAGGTGATCGGGGCATGATTGGGTTATCATCAAAGCTCATGACATTTATTATAATGTTTCATATTTATTATTTCAATTTAATAGAAGTCATACAATCATATCAAACAAATACAACATGTTCAATTCATCCTTCTAAACTTCATTATTTTTCTTCTAAGGCAATTTCCTATGTTTTCCTTGCTTCATCCTGTTCACCTGTATCATATGTAAAAATGGTTTTTGGATCAACAAAAAGTTGGCGAGTGAACCTTGTTAGAAAACAGTTATTATTTATTTCTGGTTGTATTTAATATGGAAAAATCGTGCAATATTCATATATGAACAAATGTAAATAAACATACAATAACATCAATTGGCATACATTAACAAACCATTAGCATACGATATTAAACCATAACAAACAATAACATACGTTAACAAACCAACAGCATAAAAATAACAACAATTAATAACATACATTAACAAATCAACAGCATACAATAACATATCAACAGGCATAAATAAATAACATAAATAAACTGATGCGATCAAGGCTCAATCAAACGGAGCCGATCGTATTGCATTTCTGAAAATGTAAAATGTCTGTGCGATCAAAGCTCAATCAAACGGAGCCGATCGTATTGCATGTACTGAAAATGAAAAATGTCTGTGCGATCAAGGCTCAATCAAACGGAGGACGATCGCGATTTTCGTATATGTATGTGCACGCCAGGTTCACGCTCATAATGTAATGGGGAACATGCTCAACGCTCATAATGTAATAGGGAGCGGCGGCCTATGAAATTGCATGTACTTGAAAATAATAAATTTATCTAAAAAATAATCACACAAACAGTTTATACAAACTGAATACACATTTATTCATGATATGATGTATGCACAATGATTTAAATATAGTAAATAGTAAGACACATGATACACCCCAAAAACGTGATTTAAGCGGGGAATTTGTAGAGATTCACTCACAGTGGGTGCGTTCGGTGAATGATGATGAGTGCGCACGAGTTTAGAGGATTGATCGTCGAGGAAATAATTAACCTAATTAATAAAGGAAGTAAGGTAAATAAATGGATTTTATTAACAATTTTAATAGGATTTTTGGATATATTTTTGTGAGTTTTAGGCTAGTTTCTAACCTTAAAAATGTTATTTTTAAGTATTTTTAATTGGTTTTTAAATAAAATAAATAAATAAAAATAATAAAAAAATGTTGACTTTTTGACCGTTGATGACCGTTGACGTTCGGTTTTATTGTGTAAGTGTATGCGACGGGTGAGGCTCGAACCCGAGACCTCCCGTACGCGTGCACGCAGCTCTACCAACTGAGCTACGTGTCTAACCCGAAATATTTCTGTTTTTAATTATATTTATATACTAACTAAATTAATCCGAAAATCATTTATTTTTAAAAAGATTTCACTGTGACGACTCGGTGCACTCCACAGGTCTCGAACCCAGACCTGTGGTTTAGTTTGGCACACAGTCCACCGCTGGACTGTGTGTCTATCTTGGTAAATATCCTAGTTTTTATTATACTTAACATATAGCGGAGTTAACCCGGTTCAGTTTTTTAAACAAAAAGGCATTTTATTACTGCAAAGGTGTGTATCAAGGATCGAACTCGGGACGTGTATGTTTTTTATTTGCACACAGTCCACCGCTGGACTGTGTGTCTAACCCGTTTATAATTCCGATTTTAATTAATCTTATGTCATATCTGAACTCGTCTTCTTCGTTCAAAACACAGACATCAGTCAAAACAACTGATACTTGATTAATTTGGTTAATGAACAAGATGAACAATTGGAAAGTATTGAATCGAAGAGTTTGGGGAAAGAAAAAACCGAACGGATCTCTTCTTCAGAAAATCCGGCGAAGCTCGTCGGCTCTGTTCTGGTGACTTTCGACTGTTAGAGTTAATTAGCAGTTTGCAGGGATTAGATGTGAAATTGAACTAATGAGTAATGATTATTAGTAGATTACATGATCATACCGGTTATCAGCGTGATTCTGAAACTTTCAGAAATTTTCCGGCGAAAACAGAAAAATCCGGCAATGTCGTATGGGGTTGATTCTGAGCGATGAAATGGTGTTAGAATTCGTCTTATAATGGAATGAAACAGAAATATCGAGATAATTACCGTGTAGATGAAAGTCCCGGTTTTCTGGGACTTGCAGAGAATTCCGGCGAGTGCAATTTCTTGCGACAGTGGTTCTTCAGAGGTTTAAGGTGAGTGGGATTGATGTCAGTACGAGTCCTATGATCTTATTTTTGGGTAAGAAGAAAAGATGGGTTGATTTCGGTTTTCCGGCGAAACTTTCCGGTCAATTCACAGAGAATTCAGGCGACTTCCGGCGAAGCTTTCTGAGCGAAATGTTGAGTGTGTTTGATAGAATTCGCGAGCCTAACTGATGAACAAGGTACAAATCCCGGAATTGAATTGTATTTTTGGTTTCAATAAAAATTTAAGGCAAATGAATGGAATTGATGGTTTGTTTCGGTTATAACCGATACGACAGTAAGTGCGTCGTTATGACAAAAGAAAAACGTCAATAATTGACGAATTCGTCGGAATTTCCGGCGAAAGCGGATTTAGGCGCGCTGTGCACTGGGTTTTGATTTCCAGATTGATTTATGTATTAATTGATTCAATATATTAACAAACATCACAAGTGGCGGAGCGGTTGGAAGTGTGTGTGTTAAATCGTTGCTTGTATCTGATTGACCCGGGTTCGAAACCCGGCTTCTGCCATTTATTTTTAACTCACTATTTTTAATACATTTTCAAAAATAAATTGTATATTCTAATATACCTATTAGTTATGTATCGTTTAAAATTAATTTGGGCATTAAATACGCAACGAAATTTTTATCTGATTGTTCGGTTGATAAACGGAGCGGGTTTGGTAAATCCGGTTTTTGGCGGATGTTACAGTATCCCCTACTTTTAGAAATTTCGTCCCGAAATTTAAGTAGTGGCATTTTTGTTTAAAAAGGATGGTGTTATAATTTGACAATTACATACTTAGAAGAGGGTAAGAGTTTAAATTTTGTTTGAGGCGGTAACGTTCCTTGTAAGGGTTGAATACCCTGCTACAGGAATCGCTTTTTGTTGCCTAAGTGTATGAATACGGAACATGGATACACAGAGTTGATCGACTAAGTATGATGTTATGCATATGAGTTTGGGTACGTTTGAAAGATTAGATTATATCCTAAAATAAACTTCTAATACTAAAACCTACATGGAACTTCTCATAACCGCCTGACAATGTCTCTGATCCTCTGGCAAGAATACTTATATATAGGAAGTACCAGCGGCGTATCCACCATATTCTTGTCAAATTTCCATTGGTTTTATCAGTTAGTTATGATTGGTTCTATGATGTGACTCTAGAACACAAATAAACATAACAACCAATATCTGAGTCTTAATTCTGATAGCATACATGTTGGATTGATGACACAATCCAATTCCTTTAAAGGTTGAGATGATATGAATGCTAAATCAGTGAGTGTAAAATAAATTTCAATCATAACATTACGAAATCCTACATGGAACTTCTCATAACCGCCTGATAATGCCTCTGATCCTTTGACAAGAATACTTATATATGGAAGTACCAGCGGCGTATCCACCATATTCTTGTCAAATTTTCATTGGCTTTATCCGTAAGTTATGATTAGTTCTATGTGACTCTACAACGTAAATAACACAACAAACAATGCCTGAGTCATAATTCTAATTGTATACATGTTTGAATGATGACCGTCCCTCTCTCGTTTGTTATGATGGAGAGGTTAGTCTATGCAGAAGTGAGACACAGCCCAACTTCTTTAAATAATGAGATTGAAATACGTTGAGATGTATGATGGTATGAATGTTGAATCAATGAGTATAAAACATAACTGAAATAATAATTCGCATTAAGATCCTTGGATAAATATTGAGACACGTGAGGATTGAGATAACATAAAGAAAGCATAAAACTAAGCAGTGGGAGTTGAATCTTGATTGTTGGTGAAGGGGACTAGTTGAGTGTTTTCGTTTGGGCCGTCATTATCTTCAACCGGATTGGCATTGATGTTGAAAACTCTTCCTCTTGCTGGTGGCCTAGTGATTGGGTTTTCTTGATTTGCTTGGTTAACTGGGTTTGCTTGAGCTTGGGCGTTTATGATGTTAACCAATTGAGGGCACGTGTTTCTAAAGTGGGTAGGGTCGCCACAATTGAAACAAGCTCGAACATATGGGAACATGGGGTATTGGGGTTGTTGATATGTTTGGATCATGTTTTGAGTAGGGGGTGAGGTTTGGTTTTGAGAGGTGCGGCAAACCTTGCTCAAATGACCATAGCGTCCACAACTCGCACATAGTCGACAAAGCACGGTAGATGGATGGTGATAAAAACAGGTGTTACATCGAGGGTGAGGTCCAAGGTAAGGTTTCTTATTTGGGTAGGTTGAGTTGGGTGACACTTGAGCGATTGGGATAGCTTGGAGGGGTACGGTTTGTAAGACTGGTTGGTTGCGTTGGGTGACAGCGAAAAGTTGTTCGTCTCGTTTTCTTTTAGAAATGGGTTGAGAAGGGGATTCTGTTTGGGTGTAGTTGGAGGTTTCAGTCGATGCTTTATCCTTCTTTTTCTCCTCCTTGAAGTCTTTGTTCCGCATTCGGTTCTCGGTGAGCTCTGTAGCTAACTCCATTGCTGCTTCCAAGGTTGCAGGTGTGGTACTTATTACAGAGTCTTGAATCTTTGAAGGAAGACCTTGAATGTAGTACTCGATCAAACGGTAGTGGGGAGTGAACAAGTTGGGAACCATTTGATTTAATTCGAGGAATCTCTTGTTGTAGGTAGTGTGGTCACCTTCCTTTTGTTTCAACGAATAGAACTCATCCTCTAATTTCTTGATTTCGCTCCTTGGGCAAAACCGTCTTGTCATGATTTCTTTCAACTCTTCCCAAGTCATAGTCATAGCATCTTCAACACCTCGTTTAGCCTTCTCTGTATTCCACCAAGTAAGTGCTATTCCAAATAAACGACCAGTGGCATATCGCACTTTGCGATCATCGGGGCAATCGCAAGTTAGAAAAATGTTTTCCATTTCTTCAAACCAATAGAGAAGAGCGGTGACACCTTCAGTCCCTTCGTATTTTGTAGGGTCGCAGGATTTGAAATGCTTGTAGGTGCATTTAGTAGTATTTGGGGAAGGGTTGACAATATTTTGAACTTCTTGATTGACGGGATTAGCAGTAAGGGCTTGTTGGACTTGAATTACAATGTTGGGTATTACGGCAGCCATTTGTTGAGCGATTAGGGTTAGCCATGCGCTCGCGGGCTTTTCTTGCTCTCATCTTCCTACGAGTGAGACTAGAAGGCATCTACAAGGAATACATATCAAGAGTATGAGTTGGATGCTTTTGGGATCATGTGTCGTATTAGGAATGAACATTTATAAAATAAACATAGCAAAATAAACCTACTACATCCATAGGATGTCTTGGGCTTTGCTCGTAATTGGACCTTGCATGCCGCCATACTTCACCTTCGTAATCACGTGGGCCCCCATGATTACCGGTTTCTCATATGGTTCGCATGTGTTAGCCTGATTACGTACACTAAAACCCGGAGAAAATCGAGAAATATGTAACGTATGATATTCGGAATGTGTCCAGGTGTGGACACGGTGACACCTCAAAGTGGGGTTAGTTCGAACGACGTTTGGTGTGGCATGCTTTGGCCTAATAGGTCCTTCGTACTGTCATCGTTAGTCCCCAGGTAGGCAAACTGGTCCATTATATTGGATTTATACGAATGCCAACCTAGATAGGACGTTCCGACTACCGGTACTTGTACCCTTACAGTTACTACATGCCCGTCGCAGAACTCACTTTGATGAGATTTGAAAAGTGAAAAATGCGACAAAATCTTGAATAACGAAAGTATGAATATGATTTGAATATGTGAATATTGTAACATGTATGATGAATATGTATTAAGTATGTATGTCTGACTGTAAGTATAATTCACTAGATATCACAAAATGTAATATTGGAAATATTTGCATGCATTTGTGTATGTAATAAATATGAAACAAATAAATATCATAAGTTTGCATATAACCACATAAACAATTAAAATCTAATCAACTATAGTATAGGCTCTAAGGGTCTAATAACCTATTCTATATCCTTATAGTCAAAAGCTCTGATACCAATCTGTCACACCCCGACCCGCAGCGGAAAAGGTGATCGGGGCATGATTGGGTTATCATCAAAGCTCATGACATTTATTATAATGTTTCATATTTATTATTTCAATTTAATAGAAGTCATACAATCATATCAAACAAATACAACATGTTCAATTCATCCTTTTAAACTTCATTATTTTTCTTCTAAGGCAATTTCCTATGTTTTCCTTGCTTCATCCTGTTCACCTGTATCATATGTAAAAATGGTTTTTGGATCAACAAAAAGTTGGCGAGTGAACTTGTTAGAAAACAGTTATTATTTATTTCTGGTTGTATTCAATATGGAAAAATCGTGCAATATTCATATATGAACAAATGTAAATAAACATACAATAACATCAATTGGCATACAACAACAAACCATTAGCATATGATATTAAACCATAACAAACAATAACATACGTTAACAAACCAACAATATACAATAACAACAATTAATAACATACATTAACAAATCAACAGCATACAATAACATATCAACAGGCATAAATAAATAACATAAATAAACTGTGCGATCAAGGCTCAATCAAACGGAGCCGATCGTATTGCATGTACTGAAAATGTAAAATGTCTGTGCGATCAAAGCTCAATCAAACGGAGCCGATCGTATTGCATGTACTGAAAATGAAAAATGTCTTTGCGATCAAGGCTCAATCAAACGGAGCCGATCGTATGTTGGCACGCCAGGTTCACGCTCATAATGTAATGGGGAACATGCTCAACGCTCATAATGTAATGGGAAGCGGCGGCCTATAAAATTGCATGTACTTGAAAATAATAAATTTAATCTAAACAATAATCACACAAACAGTTTATACAAACTGAATACACATTTATTCATGATATGATGTATGCACAATGAATTAAATATAGTAAATAGTAAGACACATGATACACCCCAAAAACGTGATTTAAGCGGGGAATTTGTAGAGATTCACTCACAGTGGGTGCGTTCGGTGAATGATAATGAGTGCGCACGAGTTTAGAGGATTGATCGTCGAGGAAATAATTAACCTAATTAATAAAGGAAGTAAGGTAAATAAATGGATTTTATTAACAATTTTAATAGGATTTTTGGATATATTTTTGTGAGTTTTAGGCTAGTTTCTAACCTTAAAAATGTTATTTTTAAGTATTTTTAATTGGTTTTTAAAATAAAATAAATAAATAAAAATAATAAAAAAATGTTGACTTTTTGACCGTTGCCGTTGACCGTGACCGTTTTATTGTGTAAGTGTATGCGCCGGGTGAGGCTCGAACCCGAGACCTCCCGTACGCGTGCACGCAGCTCTACCAACTGACCTACGTGTCTAACCCGAAATATTTATGTTTTTAATTATATTTATATACTAACTAAATTAATCCGAAAATCATTTGTTTTTAAAAAGATTTCACTGTAACGACTCGGTGCACTCCACAGGTCTCGAACCCGGGACCTGTGGTTTATTTTGGCACACAGTCCACCGCTGGACTGTGTGTCTATCTTGGTAAATATCCTAGTTTTTATTATACTTAACATATAGCGGAGTTAACCCGGTTCAGCTTTTTAAACAAAAAGGCATTTTATTACTGCAAAGGTGTGTATCAAGGATCGAACTCGGGACGTGTATGTTTTTTATTTGCACACAGTCCACCGCTGGACTGTGTGTCTAACCCGTTTATAATTCCGATTTTAATTAATCTTATGTCATATCTGAACTCGTCTTCTTCGTTCAAAACACAGACATCAGTCAAAGCAACTGATACTTGATTAATTTGGTTAATGAACAAGATGAACAATTGGAAAGTATTGAATCGAAGAGTTTGGGGAAAGAAAATACCGAACGGATCGTCTTCTTCAGAAAATCCGGCGAAGCTCGTCGGCTCTGTTCTGGTGACTTTCGACTGTTAGAGTTAATTAGCAGTTTGCAGGGATTAGATGTGAAATTGAACTAATGAGTAATGATTATCAGTAGATTACATGATCATACCGGTTATCAGCGTGATTCTGAAACTTTCAGAAATTTTCCGGCGAAAACAGAAAAATCCGGCAATGTCGTATGGGGTTGATTCTGAGCGATGAAATGGTGTTAGAATTCGTCTTATAATGGAATGAAACAGAAATATCGAGATAATTACCGTGTAGATGAAAGTCCCGGTTTTCTGGCGACTTGCAGAGAATTCCGGCGAGTGCAATTTCTTGCGACAGTGGTTCTTCAGAGGTTTAAGGTGAGTGGGATTGATGTCAGTACGAGTCCTATGATCTTATTTTTGGGTAAGAAGAAAAGATGGGTTGATTTCGGTTTTCCGGCGAAACTTTCCGGTCAATTCACAGAGAATTCAGGCGACTTCCGGCGAAGCTTTCTGAGCGAAATGTTGAGTGTGTTTGATAGAATTCGCGAGCCTAACTGATGAACAAGGTACAAATCCTGGAATTGAATTGTATTTTTGGTTTCAATAAAAATTTAAGGCAAATGAATGGAATTGATGGTTTTGTTTCGGTTATAACCGATACGACAGTAAGTGCGTCCGTTATGACAAAATAAAAACGTCAATAATTGACGAATTCGTCGGAATTTCCGGCGAAAGCGGATTTAGGCGCGCTGTGCACTGGGTTTTGATTTCCAGATTGATTATGTATTAATTGATTCAATATATTAACAAACATCACAAGTGGCGGAGCGGTTGGAAGTGTGTGTGTTAAATCGTTGCTTGTATCTGATTGACCAGGGTTCGAAACTCGGCTTCTGCCATTTATTTTTAACTCACTATTTTTAATACATTTTCAAAAATAAATTTTATATTCTAATATACCTATTAGTTATGTATCGTTTAAAATTAATTTGGGCATTAAATACGCAACGAAATTTTTATCTGATTGTTCGGTTGATAAACGGAGCGGGTTTGGTAAATCCGGTTTTTGGCGGATGTTACACAATTGGCTCTGTGATGAGTGACGCTGGCAAAGTACCAGAAGAATCGGGCGAATCAGATTCTTCGAACGAAGATCGGTGACTGATTCTGAAATGACAGAAAATGAGCAATCTTCCCTGCTGACTCAGATAAAACTTTTGAAACTGAATCTGAATCGGAATCTCAAACTTTTCAAAATATAGAGATTTCTTTTGCTACTAACGATCAAAGCTCATCTTCCGACAGTTCAAAAAAGGATGACCTTGCTGAATCACTCGTTTCCTCTGAAGAATCCGCTAAGCAAAATGATTTGAATCTGATAGAAAGAAATGGAGAACACGTAGATCCAAAAAGAAGAAAACCAAACAGGCACCTCAGCCTACTGAAAAGGCTGCTGCTGATTCAGTTCTTCATTCTGAGAAATTGACTCAGCAGCCCCAAACTGAATCTGTTAAGCCACCAGCTGAACATGAATTAGTTAAAATCTTGCCTAAGTCTACCAACTCTAAACTATCTAATTCAAATCATAAAACTTACAAGTGTGCTGATGGTTGTGAGCAGGTTACAGCCAAGACTAAGACCTTGGACCAGCCGGCAGTACCAGCAAGCAAGAAACTGACAAACAAGCTGCCTAGAATTTCCCAATCTGAATGGACTGTCTTCTTCCAGAAGAGGCAGACCTGTTTCAACTGCGGTTTTCCCTGGCATATTGCACGAAACTTTCAAAATGCATTTATGCCTTTCAACGCCATATCTTTGAAAAATCAGAGAGCTATACCTAATCGTCTACATCAGGCTCGATTTGATCCGGCTAAGCCCTCTGATCAAGACTGGAACATGGCCAAGAGACAAAATCAGAAATCTCTAAGACCTTCAGGTTCTATGAATCCTTCTAGCACTCCAAAAATTGTGCAAGTGTCAGACTCGCTAGCCTGGAGGCCTAAAATCTTGACCAAGGCCCAGTCTTCTGTCCCAAAATCGGACAAATTAAAAGCATCACCGATCTCATCCTCAACTAATTTAATTTTCTGTGAGGTTACTTATGTTGATGCAAATGGCACGCCCAAATCGTTAATGGCCTGGGTTGCAGCTTCTAACTAAAACTTGTTGAAATTGGTAGGAACAGCTTTAGCGGACTCTTGTCAGACTCTGGTATATCGACAGTGGCTGTTCCAGGCACATGACAGGAGACATTTCGCAGTAGAATGACATTCAGTTTTTTGATGGTGGGTTTGTCTCCTTCGCAGGTGGTGAAACGGGAAAGATAACGATGAGAGGAACAGTGTGCAATGGAGCTCTCAGCTTCAAGAACGTGAACTAAGTCCCAGAGTTGAAGCACAGTCTCTTGAGTGTGTCTCAGCTCTATGATAATCATTTAGATGTGCTCTTTACAAAGAAAGGTTGCTATGTGTTGAAACCAGGCCTCATTATTCCTGATGAATGGATTCTTCTCAAAGCTGAACACAAGGAAACGCTTACATCATCGACATGAACAAGGACCCCACCGACAAGCTTACCTTTTTGTTCTCGTCGACCGCTGAGCACGATGCAATGTTGTGGCACAGCCGACTAGGACACATCAACATGAAAAATCTCAACAGAATTGCAAAAGGTGGTTTAGTCAGAGATCCGCCTGTTTGGGATTTTATGCATATTGAAAAATGTGAATCATGTGCTCATGAGAAACAACATCGAAAGCCATATAAGTCGAATCCCGCACACTCCACATCAAAATTCTTGGAATTGCTTCGTATGGATCTTTTTTGTCCGACCGATATTCTGAGCATTGGCGGGAAGGCATACTGTCTGGTTATCATTGATGACTACTCCCGTTTCACTTGGGTATTCTTTCTGGCACAAAAGAGTGAAACAGCTGAGTTAGTCAAACGGTTTATCACCCTAATAGAAAACAAGGCAGACACCACAGTGAAGGCTATTCGATGTGATAATGGAACAAAGTTCAAGAACGCCATTTTGAATTCTTTTTTCTCCTCCAAGGGAATTGATCGACAATTCAGTACAGCCAGAACTCCTCAACAGAATGGGGTTGCGGAACGTAGAAACCACACACTCATTGAAGCAGCACGTACTATGTTGGTCGAAGCGGAACTACCTCTTATTTTCTGGGCAAAAGTAGTCAATACTGCTTGCTACATTCAGAATCATGCCCTGATCAACAAAAGGCACACTGAAAACGCCGTATGAAGTGGTTGAGGGTCACAAACCTTCGGTCAAACATTTTGCAAATTCGGATGCCCCTGTGTTCTCCTACTCGTGGATGCTAAGGGAAAATTTGAATCACGCGGAGACCCTTCATCTTCATCGGCTACTCTAAGAACACTTCTTATCGTGTCTACAACAAGATCAAGAAAATGGTAGTTGAAACCTATAATGTGGGTTGGCTTGAGGAGAATCCTAAGGACCCACGAATTGGTCCCGACTGGCTCTATGATTATTCCTCTTTGTTTAAATCTGTTGATGTCTTTTCTGATATGAATGCAGGTACATGCACAAGTTCAAAACCCCCACCGATGCTCATCTTGCCTGAGGATGATGAAGATGCTGAACAACTGCAAGAATCTTTCAACCAGCTGAGTATGGATCCACCTGGATTCAATGAAACCGTGTTCACACCTCCACCAGCATCGCAGAATCAGGAAATTGATTCTGAACAGATTCCTTAGACGGGTTCCCCTGAAGTTGAGGTTCCAAATACAGAAACTCATGTGGCAAATGAAGGAGTTACAACTCCTGATGTCTTATGTTCATATCTGTTTCCTGAGCCTACACCCCCAGACTGTTCTGTTGATTCATCAGTCAACATTCCCACTGGTGCAACTAACGAGGGGGAGCCATCTAGAGTCGCATCTCAGAGCATTACAAACTTGTAGTCAAATCTCCATGTTCCTGCTTCGCCTATACCACAATGTCTACAGTGCGATCATCCGATTGAAAATGTTATTGGTCTTGTTACTGCTAGAGTTAAGACTCGCAGTCAATTAAGAGAAATCATACATGTCTTTACTCTTGTTTTATCTCACAAATTGAACCTAAAAGCATTGATGTCGCCTTACAGGAACTAGGCTGCGTTCACGCTATGCATGAAGAACTCAATCAGTTTGAGAAACTTGGGGTATGGCAATTGGTGAAGCTTCCTCAGGGAAAGCGTTCTCTGGGAACTCATTGGGAATTTCGCAACAAACAGGATAATACTGGTGTGATTGTGAGGAACAAAGCTCGATTGGTTGTTCAGGGTTTTCGCTAGATTGAAGGGTTGGATTACAATGAAGTTTATGCACCGGTGGCTAGATTGGAAGCCATTCGCATTTTCTTGGCATATGCATCATATATGGACTTCACAGTCTATCAAATGGATGTCAAGATTGCGTTTCTTTACGGCACGGTGAAAGAGGAGATATACGTGGCGCAACCACCGGGTTTCACTGATCTTGATAAGCCAGACTAAGCATACAAGTTGGAAAAAGCTTTGTATGGGTTGCATCAAGCACCCGTGCGTGGTACGCAACCCTAACAAAGCATCTACTTGCACGGATATATCGGAGGAACCATTGATCAGACTTTGTTCACCAAATGTGTGACAAGGACATCATTCTTGTTCAAATTTACGTAGATGATATTATTTTTGGTTCTACAAATGATGGGTTATGTCACGAATTTAAAGAGGTTATGAAGAAGAAATTCGAGATGAGTTCATTGGGGGAGATGACTATGTTTTTGGGCCTTCAAGTTCGTCTGAGCTCACAAGGAATCTTGATCCATCAAGGAAAATATGTCAATGACGTTCTTTCCAAATTCAAGCTTACAGATTCAAAGCCTATGGCTTCGCCTATCGTTGAGCAACCCCTGTTGAATGAAGACATAAAAGGCACGCCTGTCAATCCAACCTTGTACCGTCTATGATCGGTTCACTCATGTATCTCACGGCAAGTCGGCCAAACATCATGTTTGTCGTTTGCCAGTGTGCTCGATACCAGGCTACTCCTAAACTCTCTCATTTACATGCTGTTAAAGGAATTTTTAGGTACCTCAAAGGGGCACCGTCACTAGGGCTCTGGTATCCTAAAAATTCTGAATTTGAACTGTATGCTTTCTCTGACAGTAATCTTGGAGGTACAGACAGGGATATGCGATCAACTTCAGCTGGATGCCAATTCTTGGGAGATAGATTGATCTCTTGGAAATGCAAGAAGCAGCAGACGGTCTCACTTTCTACAGCGGAAGCAGAATATGTCGCAGCATCAGCTTGCTGCTCCCAGGTTTTATGGATGCAACATCAGCTTGCAGATTACGGTTTGACTTATCTAAACACAACAATTTATTGTGATAATGATGCCGCTATCCAAATTTTCAAAAACCCTGTTTTCACTCCAAAACTAAGCACATAAACATCAAAGTTCATTTTATTCGTGATTGCTATGAAAAGGGTCTCGTTAAACTTGAGCAAATCCACACCGATGCAAATGTTGTGGATTTGTTCACGAAACCCGTTAGCATCAAGCATTTTCAAGTGCTTGTGGATCTTCTCAAAATGATCCGGTTTTCTACCAGAGCATCCTTTATCCTTTCAGTTTACTTTGTTTTCAATTTTTCTCTTTTCCTGTTTCTTTTCTGTTTACCTCGTAAATTTGTTCATATATATGCACAAATTTAGGGGGGAGAAAAATCACCCAAACACAAAAACATTTGAAAAATTAGAAAAACACAAAAACTTTAAAAAATTTAGAAAATGACAAAAATAGTTTTAAACAGTTTTGCAAGGATTGGGAAATGAAATGATTTCTCGTGATAAAGGTTTTGGCTAACACATGTAAGGTGTTGTAGCTGGAACACTTGGATCGAAAATGATATGTTGATAGGCTTAGAGCTCAAACGGATATTATAAGCTAAATGATATAAACATAAAGAACTATATATCCAGTGGGACACACACTATCAGCATATGATTTTATGGTCTTAAATCCTGCGTTGATAGATAGCTAACGTCTGAAGTTTCGGGTCTTTATGCTGTTGAGTCATCCGGGGGATATCTTGCTTGTCCTTTTGTTACATCCAGATTATATGTAGACCTAGGCATAGTCAGGATATCGTTAAAAGAGCCAAAATAGAAGGGCCAAAACCTTAATAGAAAGGAAGTCTCATCACGAGAAAATTCCATGTGCTTGAAAAGTCAAACATACCATAAAAGGTATTTGCCTAACCCTCGTCAGATATTATTGGTCACTTTGCTATACGAAAGTACTGACCTGTTCACCAATAGTCTGACATTGTAAAAGATAAACAATGATCTCAGACGTTGTAAAAGATAAACATGATCTCAGACGTTGTAAAAGATAAGGATGATCTTAGTATACTCACCTGCTACGATGAATTGTTATGCTTACCTTGATTGCGAGGGTATGTCATGGAGTGGGACACACGGGTATCATAGTATAACATTACCATAAGCATATCATAAAGCAAAATGTAGAAGGTTTAGCGCTAGGTTTAATGGACAAATATATTGGTAATCGCTTAGACCAGTCTGACCAAGCTCACACTAAAAAGTGTTCCTTAGTCTGCCTGAAAACGGTTTGATCCCATAGCAAAACTGTGTATATACTATATTGATTTTGTTTAAATGCTTTGCTTATTTCTGTATATTTGGTTGCTCGGTTAGTTTAAGCTGTTGATTTTTGAGTTAGATGATTTATGTTAAGGGGTATTGGACTGGCCTACAGAGTTTTGGAATTGGGCTTAATCCAAATGAATTTTTGAAAATTTTGAAATTAAACAGTCTTGGGCCCATTATGGTACTGTTCCAGATTGGGCCTTTTGACCCATTCCGGATAGGCCCATTGACCAAATTGGGACCCTCCTCCTTTGACCGTTTCGGACTGGTTATTGTTCCGAATTGGACCCAAATAACTTTGACCAAGCCCATTCCGGATTGTATCCGAATTGGAAACCGGATGATGTTCAGTTGGATCCGGATTCACTTGGGGCTAAATTCTCAGGCCCAAGCCCATTCCGGAATAGTATATCAGAGTATCATTGTTACATTTTGGACCATTCACTAAAAATTTTCTTCCGAAATACTCTGATCATCATCCGAATTAGGTTTTCTTCACATTCATCTGAATTACATCAAAATTAGGTATAAAGTGCTTATTAATCATCAAAATTAAATGTTAATCTTCAAATCTTCATGTAATTAAGCATCTCGGATGGTATCTCGGATAAGATTTCAACAAATTGTGCATTCCAGACTTCATCTCGGATGAGTATTCACCTGAAATGGATGAACTCGGATTCCATTTCGATGGCATTCATCTGAGATGATAAGGGGTTCATCCGGATTCCTGTTTGAACCCTTTTGATTCCAGATCTTAGTGTTTGAACTCTCCGAAATGGTTTTTGAACCTTTCGGATTGAGTTTTGAACCTAAAACTAAACCTTTAAAATGAACCTTCAATTGAACCTTGAACCTATCAAATTCACTAATGACCTTTTCTTGACCTGCTTATTGATCTGTCAATCAGTTTTTGAACTACTGGGATTTTGACCTCTAAGTTTTGAATTGGTTAGTTAACTTATGTTAACTTGGATATTTGCTTTGATTAGTAAATGTTTTGCTGAGTATAGTTTAATATATTGTTCTTCTGACAGAAATGGCTGAAGAGGCTTTTGATGTTGTTTTATTGGTTGAAGAGTAGTTCCATAACCAGGCGGGTTATCTGTCGGATCCACAGCGGAGTTTTTCCAAGAATTCAAGTCTATGATGGTCGGTCTGAATGACTGTAGGTCACGTATGCACTCCGAGCGAATCCTGTTATCTATCATGATCTAGTGCACATGTTTTGGAAGCGGGTGCGATTTCATTTGAGTGTGCTGACGGGAAGCCTTACATTAGTTCATCTATTCAGTGGAAGGAGATTGCGTGTACGAAGCATGTATTAGGGAGGTGTTGAAGTTTACAGACATAGCAAGTCATCCGACATTATATGCTAAGGAGAAGTTGATGCCAGTATTGACGGAGATGAGTTATGAGGGAACATATCCACCATTGTTGAAGAAGATGTTCCCAACATATTGGAGATTATTATTTTACGTATTTATGCATTGTGTATCGGAGAACAAGGGCGAGTTAGATCAGCAGAACCAGACGCAGACTTCAGCGATAGTATCTTTGGTGATGGATTTGAAAAATAATTTTTCTGGTTATATTTTCGAGAATATGAAGAAGATTCTTGAGTAGTCGAAGAAGAAGATGTTTTTGTTGTATCCTCGATTTGTACAGCTAATTCTGGATGCCCGTTATTCTGATTTAGCTAAGGATGCTTCTTATACAAACTTGCTAAATATGAAGCCTATGGGTCCGACTATTTTTAGTACGATGAAGAAGAACAGATCGACATCAAAGACAGTTTTTGTTAGACGTATACCGTTGAAGAGTTTGGGAAGTTTCTAAGGTGATTGGTCAGGATATCCCAGCACCTAAGCCGATAAATGCTATGGTGGCTGAAGAGCATGATATACCAGTGGTAGAGAAAGAGATTGAGATTGAAGATTTAGTATCTGATGAGAATACGGATGATGAAGAAGCTCTTTTGGAATCTATTACAAAATCTGACGTTCATCTGATTCCAGAGCTACAAGAGCTTACTACTGAGAACTTAGCAGCTCTTATTGCACATCTAAAGGAGATTCAGGAGCAGCAAGGGAATCCTCCTCTCGTGTTGCCTCATTCTGATATCCCAGTTGCTGAAGCTGATATAGCTCAAGATGTTGAAGAAGAGGAAGAACCATTATTGAAGAAGCGACGAACAGAAACAACCGAAGAACCCATTCATACAGAAGTTCACATACAAACCGAAGCTCATATTGATGATACTACTGAAGAATCGATCACTGTTACATCCTCGGTCACTGTATGTTCGACCGATACTTCCACTGTTGAACCTGTTACTGCTGAAGAACCGACAGTTCCTCTTGTTGCCACTCAGTCTATCGTCTTGTCCATTCCAGCTGAATTTGTACTCGAGATGATGGATTTTGGTGGTGGTAGTGGTAGTTCTGCAGGTGCTGGAGGCTTGGGGACGGGGGTAGTGGTTCTAGTGGTGGTTAGGATGAAGTGAGTATTTGAAGCGATCTGAAAAGAGAGCATTCGAATTCAGCGGGATTGATAGTGATGAGGAAGATGTTGATGTAGTCGATCTGAAGAAGAGAGTGGTAGTACTCGAGCAGGAAATTATTCTTAAAGATGCATAGATAGCTTCTCTACAGATTCGATAGATGCTCGTGATCATACGATACACCAACTTCAGGGTGATGTTCCGTTATTGATGACTATGGTTTATGATCTGAAGGCAAAGTTGCAGAATAAGTTTGGGCGTGGGTTTTCTGATCCGATTGATGATCCTATAAATGTTGAACATCGTCATCAAGCTGCAGAAAAGAGAGAAGCAGACAAAATAGCAGCTGAACAGCTCAAAGCCGATCGTCAAGCTAGTTTGGAAGATTATTTGAGCGCTTCAAGGAGAAAGTTTACCGGTATGAGTCAGAGAAGGCAAGCTGCTCCGAAGAAGAAATAAATGGTTTTGATGAAGAACGTCGATGTAAATCCGCTGGACAAGAACTTTCAGTTGAAGGATCCTACTAATCAGTGTGATAGGTTTGCCATGGAGCTTGGATCAAACTATTATAGTAAGGTTGGGAATAAGTCAAGTGTGCTGAGCTGGACTTATGATCATGTTAAGAAGATGTGGCTGATTGTTCGACAGGACGGTACACGCGAATATTACTCCAAGGAGTCCTAGTTTGAGACATGGACGAAAGTTGCATTGACTGATCTTCTAAGGGCTCCGTATACCGATACTGATACGACTGAGCATGGTCCAGGATGGAGATTTTTTTAGAAGCTGGAACAAGAGGTGAAGAATGGGACGAAAATAATAAAGACAGCTGAACCGTATCTACGGGTAGCTAATGGAGTTAGGGATGCGATAATTGGCAGAAAGTTTAACTCTGTTATGTGGCCTCCGACTGATAAGGAACTAGTGATAACAGTCGCTCCAACATTTCCCAAAGGCCATTTTGAAGAATTTTATCTTTTGGATGTATGATCCGAAGGTCGGGAATGTAGCGATTGTGACCAAGGAGAAAGCCTTCCGTGTGAATGATGTGGTTGATTTAGTGAGCTTTCACGATGAAGACCTGCAGGTTCTAGCAGCGAATCAAATTCAAATAGCAGAGTTGTATGAGGCGTGTGCTAAAGATTGGACAGCGGCGGTTGTAGGGATCATAGCTGGCAGGATGGGAGTTGATGCTGTGAGGGGGGATCGACTCTCCTCTGATGAGCACTGGACCGAGCTGACTCAACTAACAGAGGCAGAATTCATTGTTAGTGAGGTTGACAAACAAACAAGTGAGATCTACTGCTTAAATGCCTTGAATGTATTGATATACGTGAACAAGTACAGTGCAAGTAAACAGTTCAGTAGGGCTTCTCCACACCAACAGGATTCCTAACTCTGACACAACAATCCTCTATTTATAGGTCGAAATGACTCGCACAGGAGAGTGTGTAACAGAGTGTGTGACTCGTGCGAGAGGTGCTTCATACGAGTGACAGAGTGTCACTCGTACGAGCCAACTAACTCACTCGTACGAGTCAAGCCCTAAACAAATAAAACAAATATAAACAATTATAATTTGACATTTAAAGCTCTATATACATAAACAACGATCCTAGACATAGGCAATATACATTATGCACCAACAAACTCCCCCTTGGATGTTGCCGCAGTCTTGGATAGTCTTCAAAAAATCTTCAAAAACCTGACATTTATCGACCAAAGAAACGCTTCGGCGGCTTGTGACGCTCCTCAAAAGCTATGTGTTTGATTTGTAGGAGGAGGTCGGTTAACTGTGTTGCCAAACCGAAAACTTCTTAGCGACGCAATACGTGCTCGCTCCGTAATTCTTTCTTCTTTCTTCTCCTTCTTTCTTTGCTCTCTCTCCTCGAGTTTCCTCCATGAAGTGTTCCATGTCGATCCAGAATGAACATCGTTGGTGAAACAGACATTAACTATATTCTGAAACTGGGGTGTTTGATCTTTATCTTTCTCTTCAAAACTGATTTTGCTGTAGAACAAACATTCGATATCTTTCTTTGAACAGTTGACTAGCCACATCGGGTCTAGTACTTGAATGCCACGCCATAGCCCATATATACTTTTGTGTGCTATGACGGCTTTGGTCAGCTCCTCAGTAATCTTCCAAGAGTCATCATCTGGGTGCACACATATGACTGCTTCACCTGTATTTAAATCGTAGTACCACCATTTGAAGATCTTGAAGAAATCTTGTTCCATCTTTATCAGAGGCATATTCTTCATCACTTTCGGCCTCTTAACGATTAATGCTACGTCTTTCTCTTGTGTTACCGGATCGATCTTTGTAATTCGTTTCGGGAAATGAGGCTTCCAATGTGTAAATCCATGCGTAGCTTCAAGCTTGATCAATTTCCATAACCGTTGGTTGTGAAACTTCATCTTCAGATTAATCATCTTTGTTTGCACGATCTCTTTTATATCCCAATACGGAAAGGACTTGATATCACTCAAATATCTGAAATACTGGATCCCAAACTCCCTCTTAATAGCATAAACATTAAGCTCCTCGATCCATCCACAGCTAATTCTATCCCCTAGTGAAATAGCTGCATCACGCGTAAAGAACACTAAGGGACGTTTAAACTTTCGCTCAGCTGGTGTAACTTTGAACCACTGCTTCCTCATCTCCGCAATTTCTTCAGAAGACATTTGTTGAGGAACGGTTCCTTGTTCAACAGCTTCTTCAAAGTTTCGTTTCAAAAGATCATCGCTTTCAGTTGCAAACAACTCACTAAAAGTTAGGGAGTCATCTGTACCCTTATCGGCAAGATAAGTAACATCTTCATCAGAATCATCCTCCACGACAACTCTATCATAGTTATCCGCATCATCAACATGCTTGAAGACATAATCAACTGGCTCGAAAGCACTAATATCATTCAGCTCGTCTTCAAAATCAAACACAAATTCTTCTTCATTCATTCCCAGCATTTCAGCTATCTCTTCTTTAGTGTAACTGTGAACGAACTCTCCTTCTTCAACATCGTGTTCAAGATATAAAATCTTTGGCTTTGGCACGACAGGAACGATAGATATATCGGTTACCGTGAGAATTCCTGCTTGATGAGCACCTTTCGAACCTTTAGTTCTTCCCGGATCTCTATCTTCCTCAACTTGATTCACCAAATCATCCAAGTAAGTAGAATAATCAAAATCATCATTCACTTCAGTTTTTGTTACACGGATACCAGATCCTCCCATATCATCATCATTACCACCATTATCATCATCGTCAGACTTATCAAAAAATAAATCATCAAAATCATCTAAGTCTTCAGCCTCTTTTTCTGGTTCTTCGACAAACTCATCAACCTTGGCGTCAATCTCTTTCTCTAACTTCTTCTTGATTAGCCATTCACGATGTCTTGTTAAAAGATTGGACATATCGATATCAACATGTTTTGGCTTACCTACTAGTACAAACTTCTTCGTCATCGTGTATACCACAATATCAGTAATAACTGGCTCAGATTCAGCTTCTGGCTCAGGTGAAACATTCACAGAATCCTCACCAACTTTCACTTTGCCTTTGCCTTGCGCGTCAGATTTCTTTTGCAAGACGCTCACGCTCAGCAACCCGTTCTCTCGCATCAGCTCTTTCTATCTCGTCAATCTCAGCAACAATATTAATACCCAGCTTCTTAGTAAGTATCTTCTCAAATAAATTCATCTTTCTGTCGCTCCTGAGACGTTCTTCTTTATATTCAGCCATACGAATCCGTAAACGCTAATTTTCAGATACTATGCTGGCTAACATGGCTTCAAGTTGCTGTTTTTCTTCGTTTAAAACATTGAGCTGTACCTGTAGTTCTGCAATCTTGACCGTGTTTAACATGACCTGCTACTGTAATTCTTCAACACGTGGGTCATTAAGCATGTCAGCGGTAAAATCTTCACCCCCTGGTATGTCACCAAAGTCAAAGTCAAAATCAAAATGAGATTGAGACTGCGAGGGTTGAGGCGGAGGTTGTGATGTCGGTTGTGGTGCTTGCTGTTGTGGTGGAGATGGTGGAGGCTGAGGTGTTTGTTGACGAGCCGGTGATGGTGGTGTCGGTGGAGTCGGCTCAACATGCACCTCTTCTACAGTCTGCTTCTGCACTTTTTCCTTTTATTTGTCTTTAGGAGAATCAGTACTTCTCATTGCCGATCTTTTGAGACGTCGAGTTTTCTTCTTTCCTGGTTTGCACACAGGAGTATCATAGTTAGAACCCGAAGGTGTATATGTTGAATCATCTTCACCTGTCGCTTTACGTCTCTTTTCTTCAGCTTTTCTCTGCAGTTCGGCTAAACGTTCATTCTGTATCTCTTTAGCCCTTTCCTTTTCTCCAGCAATCCTGTCTTCCGAATCAGTACTAGAAGAGGACGCTTCTTCAACCACTTTCTCTTTCTCTCCAAATGCTTGTTTTTCAATATCAACAACCATATCTTCAATATTTTCCTCTGGATCTGATTCGTCAATTAGTCTCGAACATTCTGATGCTTTTTGTTTCTTCTGAGGGGTAGAAGAGGAAGATGTTGACATTGGCTTTCTCTTGGTTCCCTTACCCCTTTCTTTAACAAACCAAGTGCTTCGCTTCGCAATAAAACCATGAAGCGCTGTAAGCTCTTCATTCTCATCACCACTACCTTCTTTTCTCCACTTTCCTAGTGCTGGAGTGATATAATCTTTGTCAATAATGGCTCCAAACACAGGCTTTGCATTAGGAAATGTCTTGAGTTGTAAATTCATTTTCTTCAGAGTCGAGACATCCATATGTTCTAACTTCAACACATCATCCTTCCTTTTCTTCAGATTGGGATGCAAATAGTCTAGCAGCATTTGAATGAATCGTTGGTACTGCAAGAACTTCTCTCTCTGTGTGTTCTGGACCATCTGAGAAAATATCACCTTCAAAAAGTTATACGGTAGGTTTAGAACGAGTGCGGTGATCATGCACATCTGGTAATCAACTAAGTCGTCAAAACCTCCTTTTCGGTGACTAAGTGCATGTATGACACAATGAGCGATATATCTGAAAGGCGCACTTAGGTTAGCCTTTTTAAATGGAGCAGCATTAACGAACCCGGCATAACCCATACGATAAAAACATCCCTTCACCATATACTCTGAAAATCCTGTAGGATCATCTTTGTGGTCATTGAATTCCAGCACTTTCCTGATCAAGTCTTCGGTGATCTTAACTTGAATATCTTCATCTTTAATCTTTACAGCCGACATAATTGCATTCTCCACTGCATCACATTCTGTTGCATTCAAGAAATACTCAATGTGTGATATGTACACAGTATGGCGATCGGTGAGAGCTTTAGTAATTAGAAGTATGCCCAAAAAATCTAAGACTTCACTATAAGTGGCAATTTCTGGAATAGAATCATCCAGAAGATAGCATATGTTATGGAATAGAGAAAAAGACGATTTCTTGACCTGCAAGAATACACATTACAAATCGTTGAAAAATCTTTCAAAAAGTTTCAACACTGAATCACTCGTATGACCCATTCATTCGTACGAGTCACATATAATAACAAAACACTAAGATAAAAAAAAACATCATTCGTACGAGCCACTAATTCATACGGATGAACAATTATACTTAGAAACATTTTCAAAAATTTTGACCAGATCTACTTCGTACAAATGATATATCGTACGAGTCATGAAAATTTCAAAATTTTAACTTTAACTTTTAAGGATCCAACTCGTACGAATACACAATCGTACGAGTGAAAATAATACCACTTGTGAGGGGTGTTGACTCTCCTCCGATGAGCACCATACCGATCTGACTCAACTAACAGAGGCGGAATTCATTATAAGTGAGGTTGACAAACAAACAAGTGAGATCTACTGCTTAAGTGCCTTGAATGTATTGATATACGTGAACAAGTACAGTGCAAGTAAACACTTCAGCAGGGCTTCGCCACACGAACATGATTCCTAACTCTGACACAACACTCCTCTATTCATAGGTCTACATGACTCGCACATGAGAGTGTGTAACAGAGTGTGTGACTCGTGTGAGAGGTGCTTCATATGAGTGACAGAGTGTCACTCGTACGAGCCAACTAACTCACTCGTACAAGTCAAGCCCTAACAAATAAAACAAATATAAACAATTACAATTTGACATTTAAAGCTCTATATACATAAACAACGTATCCTAGACGTAGGCAATAGACATTATGCACCAACAGATGCGCTACCAAAGGATTAGTCGCCTAATGTTGTAAACCTAGGGGGAGATTGTTGGGCCCCTAGCTAAAAGGTTTACACATTTGTGTTGTATTTTGGGCTAAGGGTGAAGGAATGGGCATCCTAGAGCCTTATGGGCCTAGGGTTGTGATTAGTGGGATTTGAGATTAGTATAAATACATGTTTTAGGGTTAGTATTTTGGTTGCTTGTCAGTTTGTTATTCAGATATCTTGTATCAGACACCATTAGGTGTATGCAAATTGATTAATTAGAGATTGTTCTTTTCTGTTCATCTAATCTTTATTTCCACAATCGATTAGTTGTTGTGATACCGAGTACAAATCCGTATCAGGGACTTACAAAAACTTTCAGAAATGGCCATAATGGGTTTATTAAAACATCTATTGTTCTGAAAAAGATTGAAATTCAAAGAACCATCATTGTTGAACATACAAAATCAGTTATTAAACAAATTAAAAAATTTTTAAAAATCAATGGAATCAAAGTTTTTGTCATCATGAGGGGTAAAAGATAAAATGAAATGTGAAGCAGAAATGGATGGTGATTTGAAGTTGACCTCATAGGTTTGTCAAGTTTTTATTTTTCAAATTTCTTTCTTTAAATACAAAAATTCAAAAATATTTTTTTCATTTTAGGGGGAGAAATATGTTGTGAAGAATACAAAAACATATAAAAATTTGAAAATGTACAAAAACATTAAAAATACAAAAAACGTTTTCATGTAAAAAGAGAAAATGATAGTACATCTGTGGACTATCACATTATGCTAAAGAAATGCAGTGTTAAAATGTTTAAACAGGTCTCACTGATGATGTGCTAGTAGGTTTCGCACATTCAGTATATTGTTTTCGAGATATAAACATTATGAAAAAATTCTTAATTAGTGGATTAACATCTCTCGGATATATGGTCTTAGTACACTGAAATTTCGTTTGAAAGATTGCCGGTTCTGAGATACTAGGTCTTTATAGATAATTGATATCTTTGATATTATACAAGTTCTTCTGATTTTGTGTAAGAAATGGCCTAGAACTTGTAGAATGGTTTTGCTTTAAAACTGCATCAAATTGAAAGAATCGAAAGATCTGACAATTGCATTCAAAAGTCCAAATATGCAACACCACTTTTAAGTCGAGCCTTCATCTCTTTGCTAGTACGGTGGTACTAACATGAGCTCTCAAGGTATCGCACAACCCAAATACAGATATCAGTTAGATATATTCACCTATAAGATGAAATTCTTGGAATCATGATACAGGAGTATATTCTGAGGTGGTAAACACTTTTAAGTCAAGTTCTAAGACATCTAATAATCTTGAAACAGTTGAAAAATGTCTAGAGGTTTAAGTAATCAGTATACTGACAATCTAAGTGAATCCTTTTAGAACTTAAAGTTTTCAAGATCGACGGTACTTGTGAAAAGTCTTAAAAGCTGATATGATTATTTAACACAAACTCACAAAAAAAATGTTGTAAATATGTTTGTAGATAGATATTGTTATTGTAGAAAAATCCAAAAAGATTTTCAGCGTGTTTTAGTATAAACTTTGAAAAATCAAAAAGATTTTACTTTCACATTTATTTTTGACTACGGATGTTGGTATACTGATTTTCAAAATCTAACACTGCTGAATATAATCTAAGAATAACGGATTGAAAACGTATCTGAAATAAGAAAATGTTCAAAATGATTAAAAGTTCATTAATTTGAAACTTGAAAATAACAAACAATATCAGTTTGTTCATAAAGTGTTTGATCAAGGTCATTAATTTGAACTTGGTAGACAAATCAGATAACCAAGGTTATTAACTTGGACTTGGTTAACTGAGAGTGTTAAAACTGATAAAACGTATAAATTTGTTTGAATTGAAATTTCTAAGTTTGAAACTAAAATGTATAAGTTAATTATACCAAAAAATACCCTGTATGATACGGTTAGGTACCAAAAATCAATTCGATTCAAGAAATTTGATACCGATTCCAAACCGATACCCGATACCATTTACTCGTCTCTAATTGAAAGTCAGGTTTACTCCTAGATATAGTTTCATATGTGGCATAATTTTCAATGTGCTAACATTTCTCGATTTTAGTTAACTAACATTTTTGTTTTGTATTTTAATCTGTATGATCTGAAAATTTAATTTTGTATAAAAATATGTTTACATATATTTGATATCTAGAATACAATGTAAGTGTAAAACTATTTATAGTTTATATCTAGAGTTAACTCCTTATGGTTTATCCATTTATGTCAGTCTATGTTAAACTTTAAATTTTTACCATTAGTATCCCTAGCATTCTTTAAACATGTCAGTTCCATTCAAATAAACTAGCGTCTGTTAAAACATGTTGTTTAATAAAGGGTAAAACCATCATTTTCTAATTTTCTTTTATGAAAACAACGGGGACGAAAGTGAATTAGGGTTCATCATGGAGGGAAAAGAGGATTAAAGAGGTAGGATTCTATTAGTGTTTAAGAGAAAAGGAAAATGACGTTTTTACCCTTCATTAGACGACCGGTTTTAACAGATGTTAATTTTTGGACGGAACTAGCATGTTTCAAGAATGTTACGGATGGAATGGTACAAATTTAAAAATTGGCCTTGACCGACATAATTGGACAAACCACACGGATGAAAATGACAGTTAACTCTTAAATCTAATATCTTGAAACGTATTATAAGTCATTAATAACTGCATGACATGTTATGACCTCATCAACTAGTAGGAAAAAAATATGTTAACATAAAACAAGTCTTAAAAATGTCATTAGTGGACTTATAATCTAATATGTGTTATAAACACCAAAATAACTTGTAGTGACTTGTGATAAGTTAGAGCAACATAATAACACATAACAACGACCATTAACGATCGTTAGTGGATTTGTCATCTACTGTATATCATTAACACATGAATGACTTGGTATGGCATAGTGTTAGTTGTTTTATAATAAAACTACACATAATAAGATGCATTAAGACTCATTAGATGACTTATCATCAAACATATGATGGCATAATAATGTAACTTTTTATTGTGTAAAACAAAATATCAACAAATGACAAGGCTAGTTGTGGTGGACATATCATCTATATATCACTATCACCTAAATGATTTGTTACAATCTAAGTTGACTTGTTATAGGGTAAAACAACACATTAACACATGTCAATACCCATCAAAGCTCATTAGTTGACTTATCAATCTAACATATATTATTAACACGTAAATGACCTGTTATTACATAATATGACTTGTTATAAGGTACAAGAATATATTAACACATGGCAAGGGCTAGTATTGGACACATATATATATATATATATATACTATTCATCCTTTTTTGATCTTAACAATTAAAAATAAATAAAATAAGTATAATATTAAACAGTTAATTTGTTTCTCTCAATAATTAATTAATTAATGACATTATCTATCATTTTTCCTTTTTCAATTAAATAGTTAATTAATTTCTCCAGGGCCCTCAATGTACATCGATTCATATATACATACATGTATACATATAATAGTTTAGTTAAAGCAACTGTATACATATTTGTATTCTAACAAACATATAACATAAACGTATGTAATATATGTACATTCGTATAAAATTACATGAAAATCAAACAAGTTACATATAAAAAAGCCACGCTAGGGATGACTAAAATATACTCACAACTAAAAAACCAATTATCGGCGTGATACATGTACATAATCAATGAAACAAACAAAACTTGAAAACTAATTGACAAGAAATCTCCAAAACTCACGACCTAAATATATGTAACCCATACATAGACTCAGAGCTTATGTATAAAAAATATCCAGTAGGATACAAACACTATTGAGTTACATATATGCATATTAGCATGTTCTTCGTGGTCTTCATGTTTTTCGCCCTAGATCTTAAAATAACAAAAAACCGTTAGGATCTTCTTCGTCTTCTTCGCATCTCGATTGTAACGCCTCGTATTCCTGTACTTTCCTTATTTAGAAAGTATTACTGAAATTCTATTTTTGGAAACTTGTAATCATATTTGTATCTTTCATTTTCAAACCTTGTACAGTGAAATTATGATCATAATGGAAACTTATTTGATACTTACACATGCTACATACTTAAACTATACGTTACAAACTTGAATACGTGATTATTTGCAAGGGGTCCATACTTTGAATATTCAAATACTCAGTTTTACGTGTGATTACACTTATACATCATTCATGCATGCTCGAAATACTTAAAACTGGCTAAAAACGTGAAATCAGCCTAGACTGACCCCTTCGTACGAGTTGGATCCACCTCGCACGAAGTGGAGCCCGCTTCGCACGAAGCGGAGTTGGCAGACGTTTTTCCTATAAATACAGATGCACTTCACCACATCCAACCTTCCATTGACTCTCGCTCTCACTCCCGAATTTCTTGATTCTTGACAGAACCATCTTCTTCTTAATGAGTCTAATTCACTAACACTTTATAACTTATCTTCTTCTTTGTACCAAGTGTTGTAAAGCTAACCTAGTTCATCATCCTCATATGATTGGATTAGTGTTCTAGCTAGTGAGAACGTTGGGAGCTTTGGCTACTCGCTTATGTTCCGCATCTCACTTGAATAATCTTTACTTTCTATTAATTCATGACCAACCGGGTTGTATTACAACCTTGTGCTTAGGTGAATCATGTAGAGAGATTTAACATCTCCATGCTTGACTTCTATGACAAACGTGACTAAGCCATACATAAACTATACTTATTTTTCGTATTTTCTTAATAACCAGTCTAGATGTAACATTAATCACATTCTGATCTAGTGTTATGGCCCGGACTATTCTGCCTCGTTATCATGATCTCCGTTCACAGAAATCAGTGTCGAAATGGGTACCAAACAGGCTAATACATTTCAGGACTGTCACCTCGCACGAGGTGAACAGTCAAATCGTACGAGGTGCAAGTCAACTCGTACGAGGTACCGGTCAACTCGTATGAGGTACCAGTCAACTCGTACGAGTTGCACGTCAGCTCACACGAGGCGGACCGTCCACTTCGTACGAAGTGGCATTTTTCCCGTTTTCTTTCCATACTTTCTGCCTCAGAATCTGGACCAATCATTCCACTCAGTTTACTCACGTTCTCCTGATTACCCCATGTAGGGTAACTCCATGTTGCACACCTGATCACTCGTCCACCCACGAACTTGCTTAAGAAGCTTGCAAAATTTTGAGCATACTCGATCCCATTTTACGCTTTATCACCTTTTGGTGCAATACGTGTACATTATGCAAAATTACACAAACATGCTTATACTCAATTCATAAAACAATCTTTATACATGCTCTTATGCTAAACTTGAAATCACACATGCTTATACTCAATATGCTTATACTCAGTCATTAACTTAGATCAAGCCTCCCTTAACATGTATAGCGCTATAGGAGTAACGCACTGTATGTATTCGTAAAGTCATGTTAAGTTAAACACATACGGTTTTTTTCATTGCTATGATTATATTACACTTGTGGTAAACTTTGGGTTGACTAGTATACTTATGCATGATAGTTTAATGTATGTTCGCCTCAAGAATAGAAAATTACGCATGAAGATTTGTTTAAACGTTTATACTATGCTATTATTTAAACTTGTATGCTCGCCAATACCTTGTGTATTGCACTATACTTTAACATGTATTGCAGGTTGATTACTGATGAGGATGACATTGGAAACGAGTAGGACGACTTAGATACTTATCTAGAATTGTATTATTAAAGTTGCCATACTTGTATTTTGTTCCAAACATATTGTATTTGATTTCATGATATTGTACCTGATCTTTGTTAATGAAATGAAATCTTGTTACTTAAATCACTTGTCAAATTTTAGCTTTATGATGTCTTGAGCAATCTCTTTTGTCCCACGCTGATGTTTCCGCCATTGATTGGGGTGTGACACGATCATCACCCAATCTTCTCTAACCCATTCAAATATATATAAGTGAATAAGAAAAAAATATATAAATGAATGGAATAAAATTTTAAATCGTAATATAATACGGATATTGAGGATTTAATTGAAGAGTATCAATATAAATCCTTATAACTGCAAAACTAAAATCCAGTTAATATAAATCCTCGAAATTGAAGAACCCTCAAATATGAATCCTGATGATTGAATAGAATTGTTGAGGATTTTATTGAAAATAATAAAAATAAACTTTTCAAATACCCTTGAAGATTTCATCAGCAAGATTTGTTTTGAACGGCAAACAACAACTTTATTAAACACCCCAAAGGTTCATAAGTACAAATGGTTAGTAAGCTACTAAGCCAACCACCTATTACATAATCAGCCTATGAAGTACAAATGGTTTGCTCTACATTTAATCTACAGGAACGTATTTTCCTACATTTCCCAAAAGATTCCGTCTATATTTGCTCACTTCCCATTAAAAATTTCTTCATTTCTTGCTTTCCATATGCTCCAACAAGTCGCCATATGATGGTTTGAATATATTTCCTTTTCGGTTCTTCAATAGTCTGTGTTCTGTAAAATTCCAACAAATCTTTCATAGAGAAGGCAAAAATCAGTTGGATTTTGCACGCGAACTCACCTTATGCCACAATATCGATGCTAGATAACACCCCGTAAATAGGTGATCTACATCTTCTTCTTGGTCCCCGTATAGCTTACAAATTGGTGAAACTAAGAGCATACCCCTTTTCTTTAACCCGATCATTGTTGACAGTCGATCTTGTACTCCACGCCACCCAAAACATTGATCGTTTTTTGCCACCCACTTGACCTAGTCATAAGGATAATAAGGAACCGTAAACCTATTTAGAACTGCTCGGGCTGACATAACCGAGAATGACCCATCAATGGATGGACCCACGACCATATAACAGCTCGATTCTCCAACCTTGTCCCTTGTCTCACGATTAATAATTGTTGCCGCTGGATAATTTGTTCGCTTGTATTTTAGACCGCCCTCTAATCCAAATGAGCGAGTTCCTCATTGACTATTGTGCGCTTATGTTTTTCTATTTCAAAAGATCCATAAATCGATCCTTCAACATGTCATCCCCATCCTACCAGTCCAACTAGAATTGAACCTGTTTTCAATTTCCTACGTCGCCTTTTATCAAAGTTTCGACATGAACATCATTATTTTCCATGATCCGAATGATATTGTTCCAAGTACAAGGAATACCTTCCCTAATCGGGACATAAGAGTACAGAAGAGTATGTACATGAATTGCCCTGGTGATTTTTTCCCCAAATTGAATCATTTTCGTGCTTGAAACGGCACCACCATTTCAACAATAGGCTCATGTTCATATCTTTAAGTGACCCCAACCCAAGTCCCCCATTTTTAATGGGATCAATCATCCTTTCCCAACATACCCATGCTATCTTTGCCTTTTCATAATTACCTCCCAAAAAAAACTTCTTCTAATTGCTTCTAACTTATCCAAAACGCCTTGGGCGCCTTGAAAAGAGAGAAGAAATATAGAGGAAGACTGTCTAAAGTTGCCTTCAAATAGAGTTAGTCTCCCACCCGAGGAAAGCATCTTGGATTTCCACAAGGACAACCGGGTTTTAAAGCAATCAATTATACACTTCCAATGTCGAAGTTGGTTCATGTTCACCCCCTCAGGCACTCCCAGATATTTGCAAGGGAACTTCCCGAAATTAAAATTTATTGTTGAAGCCATTTGATTAACCAAAATTTCCCCCACCCCAACCCCAACCCCAACCCAAGAGATTAGTTTCTTACTGTGGCTGATTTTTAAACAAGAAAAGTAGTAGTAACACCTCATGAGCCTATGACATTGCAAATAGTGATTTCTTCCCAATCCCCCATAAACACCACATCGTCCACATACATCATATATGTTATTACTGGCCCATGATTAGGAAGTGAGATGCCTTTTATTTTCCTTAATTCCATAGCCTTTTTCAATAAACCGGTTAGAGCTTCCATTGCGATTATGAAAATAAAAGGAGAGAGTGGGTCACCTTGGCGAACCCCCCTATAGCATTGAAATTCTAACGACGGAGAGCCATTAATTAGAACCAATGCTCTAGAAGAGACCAAGATAACCCTAACCCACTTCCTCCAAGCCAGTGGAAAGCCCATTTGTTGAAGAACATGGTCGATAAAATTCCAATTAATTGTGTCATAAGCCATTTCGATGTCGATTTTTAAAATAAGATCTTTTTTCGTTCTTTTCGCCCATGAAATAACATCATTTAGAATAAGTGGTCCATCTAAAATATTCCGCGAAGCTAAGAAACCAGACTAACATTTCGAAATTACCGACCCACCACCCCTTTAAGCCTATTGGCGAGTAACTTAGAGATTATTTTTGAGATACATCCAATTATGCTAATTGGTCAGTAATCATTAAAAGAGATAGATACCATACCTTTTGGAATTAAAGCTAGAAAAAGGAGCCACAACCTCTATTATTGATACTATCATCATAAAACCTATCCATGATCTTCACCAAGTCTTCTTTAAACAACTCCCAGTAAGGTTAAAAGGACCAACCAAATTATTGGCCTCATCTTTCGAAAGTTGTTTTAAATATGGAACCTCAAAATCCGGTCTTTGTTGCATGGGTTCACGAAATTTATAAGCAAACAATTTTCTCGCTTCCATTTTTATTTTTTCGGATCCGATACCCATTCCCCATTTAGATTCGCCTCATTCAAACTTTGATCAATATTATTTTTATTTATGATATCATGAAAAAACGTTAAGTTCTTATCACCCTCCACTGTCCAATTAACTCTTGATTTCTGTTTTAAATCACTCGTTTTAGCTAAAAGTATCATGTAATTGTTTTTGCAATCCGTCCACTCAAGTTTCTCAACATCACTGAATAGACGCTGTTCCAATACCCTTTCTAAATCTCGTAATTTTGTTTCCATTTGCCTACTATGTGCATTTACCTTGAAAAAATAAACTCTGAAGGTATTGATACCTTGTATTTGTAACGAACTATTAAATACATAAAATGGTAAACAATCCATAAATTAAAAAAATGTACAATATATCTTTAATAATTATAGATGAACAATATTGTAATTACCAAAGAACATACCATAATCTTGAAATCCTAATAGAGATTTGAAATAAATTGGTGATCAATATAATAGGGATGAACGTATGTGATAAAGAAGATAAAGAAGATGAAGGAGATAAGGAAATTATGGGTTTGAATTTTGTTTTGGAAAGAAGATTTGGAATTATCAAATTTGTAGAAATCAGTTATCATAATCTTGGTAACTGATTTTTTGGATTAAAACTTTAATAACGTTAAAAATAAAAGTAAAATCAAAATTAATTTTCTAATGACATCGCTAATCTTTTGATCTACAAAAGGATCTATGGCTAGGGTTGGTTAATTTAGTTCATAATTGGGGGAGGTTCACATTTGATCCTAATCTTATATATAGGGTAAGGTTTTAAAGTGAACACTAGTGTATTTGTGAACTTAGTGAACAAATCATGGCTATTGATTTACACTTACGTATTGATAATAAGGGCTAGGATTAGTTCACACAGTTACTATCTAGAGTGTTGTTCACAAATGAACCTAACACTACAATATATGTGTGTGTGGGTTAGGGTAAAATGAAAACTTATCCTCAGCCTTACCAAAGGTTTTTTCAAATTTTTTTTTACCAAAATCCTTAAAAAATCAAGTTTTCAAAAAAGGTTGCCGTAAACGCTATGCTGTAAAAAGTGATGTTATGTTTATGTTATCAGTTTTTTACTGTTGCTGTAAGAGGCCGAAAAACACCACTTCGATTTTTTTTCCGGCAGCCTTTTATAACATTCTAATATATGGGTGTGAAAAAAATGGGGGCAACACTCGCACGGGAAAGCCGAGTTCTATAAGTTCTCACAACTCAAAAGGTTTTCCCTTAATCTTGATCGTCTATATATATATATATATATATATATATATTATTTATATATACACTAACACCTAAATGACTTCTTATCTCCTAATGTAGCTTATTACATGCTAAAATAATAAACTAACACTTGATAAGTACTATTATCACTAAATAATAGGAGTTGTAATCTAACATGTCATCAAAACCTAAAAGACTTGTGGGAACATAGAGAAAAATGTTTTAGGGTACATCAACACATTAATATATAACAAGACCTATTAAGGTAATTATTAAACTTATAATCTAACATATGTTATTAACATCTAAATAAATGGTTATGAACAAATGTGACTAAGTATAGGGTGAGCCACATTATCTCAACACTTGATAAGTCCCATTAAGACTCATTAGTAGACTTATCACCTAGCATATCTCATCAACGCCAAGATGACTTCTTATAGCCTTATGTAACTTGTTATAAGAGAGAGAAAGACATTAACACATTGCAATGCCTATTACTTAACCTATCATCGTAACATATGTTATTAACACCTAAATGACTTGTTTCATATGGAATGACTTAATATAGGGTAATCTAAGACAATAATACATGATCATACCTAACAATTTACTTATCAACTAACATATGTCATTAAGGCCTAAATAATTTGTTATGGGTTAAGGTAACTCATTAACAAATGAGAATGCAATTGTTGGACTCATCAGTTAACATATGTCGTTAACACTTAAATGACATGTTATGAGATAATATGACTAGACATATGTAAAACAATATATTAACACATGACCATGCAAGTCAATTGTGAATTTATCATCCAAAGATGAACTTGTCCCAGGGTTGGTAAAGTGTATAGGCTATCTATGGGAAGAACTTGAATAAAAGAGTTTGGAAATTAGTTAGAGTTTGCTTGAAATAGAGTCATATAGATAGTAAATCGATCAGTTCATGAATTTGTATAACTAAACAATAAGAGAAACTCCAAATTACAAGGGAATAGTAAATTACTTAGCTACTTAAAACTAGATAATTTAGGTGTGTCTATAACTTGAGTATTCGAGGTTATGTGGTCAACCTGGTAGGGTAATGATCTTTTAGTACTTCAAACCTCCCTAATGGTTTCTACTATAATGGGCTTTTCATAAATTTATAATTTGACAACTTTTCAAAAGTACTAGGAGAATTCTGGTCCTAATAGGTTATTCTTTCTCATAATTGATTTCGTAAAACCACATTCAATATTTCACATTCTTAATCATTTTTCAGATCATAGTTACATAGGTTGGATAATATTTAAGGGTTTAGTATTAATAGTTCTGTATCCTATGATTGATACTTAGTAACTTACCTAAACTATGTTATACTATGATAGATATGCTTGCATATTACGTGTGTAGTTAGTATATTAGGTCTTTTACCTCACAACTAGTCTATGCATTGTTTCATATTTTATTGTTATTATCTAAGCACGTCACCTAATAACATTCTGTTATGTCCTCGTTAATGATTTAAACACAAATCAATTAGGCTTAAAGTCAAGCTTAGTTCACAATTGTAAGTTTAGTTAAATTTGGAGATATTCACTCAAGTGTGGTTTAAAATGACGCTTGTGTACTTTTAGCTAGCAGTAAGAACGATCAAGATTGGGGTTGTCAACCCGAATAGTGCTACTTAACCCTGTCCAACGACTCCATACCAGAATTACATGGTTATAAGATCAAGTTATCCAAATCATGTTTAAAGCAATTCACATTCACATGATAAGTAGTTAAAGTTTAAACGGTTTCGGGTAGCATCCCCCTCCTCTCTCATCCATGAAGGCTTCAAGAATCATGTGAATTCGATCAAACAACAACAAACGTATCTAACAACATCATAATCATGGTAGGATCTTGTATATTCTTGTCTCCTTGTTTCCGGATTATATTAATGTAACTTGAGGGGTATGGTCCCAAAAACCCTGCTTGCGCAAGATACCATACCCTCATAATGATAACAAGTCATTTGAGTAACCTTGTGCGCTATGTGCAACGGTACGCCAACCCTGAAGACAGTCGGTTGCTTAACAAACCTTGCCCACGTTGCGCAACGACAAGTTAAAACTGAAAGCACATGTCCTAGATCCTGCGCTTAATATGCTAGCTTCTAGCTGCGACTTACAAAAACCTTGAACCGACTCCCTAGCCCTTTTGGGAGTTGCACAAGGCCAAGACTAAAAAGGGTCAGTATCCTAACCTTTTTTGCGATTATCACACGGACACCGGGCATACTACCGACAATTGCATAAGCCTGCGCACGGAGATAGAGAAGGCATTTAAGAGTGGAAAGCTCACCCACCTGCTTCAGAACGTGCGCAAGGAAGTATGTCAAATTACTCGCGGTGAAGAAGGCCCGAGTAACAAGAAAATGAAGCAAGCTTTTGTCCATATGATACAAGGTGGTCCAGCACGCAAGTGTTGTCATTAAAGAGTTGTACGCCACACTGGCTTGAGCAGCAAGTTATATTTCCCGTAATTCCCGACGACCCTCAGGAAGAGCGACCGGTAGTGATAACTGGCATTTTCGGACATTATCGCACCGATTACATGTTCATCGACCCGAGAAGTTCTATCGACATCATCTACGAGCAGTGTTTCAAACAACTAGACCCGGAGGACAAAGCGCGTTTAGAGCCGGTTGATTTTCCACTAACTGGTTTCTATAATGAAGCCGTTTTTCCCCTCGGGCAGATCTCCTTCCCGGTCACTCTTTCAGACGGATGACATTCTCGCACGGTTCCTGTTAATTTTATGGTGATTCCAGCAACATCTCACCATGACGTGTTACTCGGCCGTCGCGCACAAAGTAATTTCAACATGATTACATCAACTCCTCATGCCGCCTGCGGTTTTCCAACAGAAACCGGTGTGGCAATCATGTATTCCAAGAAAGAAGTCATGTCTATAGAGGAAGAACCATCGGTGAAAGTAGCGAAGTCATCCCTAGACGGTGAGCCAGAAAAATGGGTACTCAACAACAAGTACCCAGAACAAACGGTGTTACTAGGTCCCGCTATCACGCCTACAGTCAAGGGGACTTAAACAACTCTTGTTCTGCAATATGGATTTTTTGCGTGGTCACTGGTAGACATGACGGGGGTACCTAGGGAGATCACTGAGCATGCGCTGCAGACATTCCCATCAGTCGAGCCGGTCGTACAGAAGAAGCGCAGTTTTGGAGCAGAGAAAACTCGCGCAATGAATGAACAAGTTTCAGAGCTCCTCAAAGCTGGCATTCTCAGAGAGGTGCGCTACAAAACATCGGTGGCCAATCCGGTTATGGTCCAAAAGCACAATGGCGGTTGGTGCATGTGCGTCGATTTCAAAGACTTGAACAAGGCATGTCGAAAAGACTGCTACTCTTTGCCATAAATCGAATAAAAAGGTGTACTCCCTCGTTTCTTTCGGTGGAAATGCTTCCTTGATTGTTACAAAGGCTACCACTAAATCTTAATGAAGAAAGAAGATGAAGATAAAACAGCTTTCCGCACAGACAAGGGGATTTTTTGCTACACAAAAATGCCCTTTGGGTTACGCAATGCGGGAGCCACCTATCAACGCTTAGTGGATCATGTCCGGAGACGACATAGGTGTGACTGTGGAAGTGTACATCGACTTGGTATCATGAGTCCAGACGAGGAAAGGATGTTGACAAACACTAAAAAAAACTTTCGCATCCCTGTGCAAGGTCAATCTAAAGTTGAATCCTGGGAAATGTTCGTTCGGGATGGAGGAAGGGAAATTCTTGGGGTTTATTGTCACGTGTAATGGCTTTAAGGTTAACCCTGAGAAAGTCGAAGAAATTCAGCGTATGCCTTCACCCTCAACCATCAAGGAAATGCAACCGTTGGCTGGGCGACTAGCTGCGCTGAACCGATTCTTAGCATATCACGCGACGAGATCCTTTCCATTCATCAGTACTTTCAGAAATTGCATGAAGCGAAAACAAGTTTCAGTGGACCCTGATGCGGAGAAAGCCTTTCAACAGATGAAGGAATATTTGATTCAACTACCTACTCTCACCACCCCACAAAAGAACGAACCATTGATTCTATACCTCTCCGCATCGGATATCGCTGTTGGCGCAGTCTTGCTGGTCGAATGTGCAGGAGTCCAAACTCTGATTTACTATGTCAGCAAAATGTTAACCGACCTAGAGACAAGATACCCGATGATGGAAAAACTTGATTTAGCATTGGTTCACACATCCCGTCAATTGCATGATATTTTTCTGGCCACATGATCACAGTTCTTACGAACTATCACCTGGGTCAGTTTTATCAAAACCTGACATCTCAGGATGATTAGCGAAATAGGCGATCGAATTAGGATACACAATATCATGTACAAACCATATCCAGTTATCAAAGGCCATATATTAGTCGACTTCATCACGGAAGTCCCGAGCAACAAGGTGCAAGAACGTGAGGCTGTCCAAAATCCAACGCCTGTCACGGATGATCGCGCATGGACCCTCCACACTAATGGAGCATCTAACGATGACGGCGCAGGTGTTGGTCTTCTTTAATAAGCCCTGATAATCAGGAGTTTACCTACGCCATCAGGTTGGACTTCAAGAGCACCAACAATGAAGCCGAATATGAAGCGTTTCTGGCAGGCCTTTGGTTAGACATCAAAATGGGCGCTAGGAATTCGGAAGCGCACGTCGACTCTCTTTTGGTTGCAGGGCAAATCAATGGCCTTTATGATGCAAAAGGCGAGACGATGGCCATGTACCTCGAAACAGGCGCAATCTTTGATCAACAAATTCCATAATTTCAAAGTGACCCACATCAATCAAAGTGGAAACAAGCATGCAGATGTCTCAGTAAACTGGCGGCAACAAGCTTCAAACTCCTCGCGAGAGAAGTGTGCATCGAGGTGCTAAAAAACCCTTATATTCCACTATGTCAAATGAATGTGATAGAAATGGAAATCCTTCTTGGATGTCTCCCATCATCATGTTCTTGCAATCTGGGATACTCCTAGGAAACAAGGAGGAGGCAAGGAATGTCCAAAACAAGACGCTGAATTATGAAATGGCAGACGGAATACTTTACCAGAAGTCATATTTTGGACCACTCTTTCGCTGCGTAGATCCACAGGATGCGCAATACTTGATCCGCGGAATACATGAGGGGTTGTGCGAAATTCCTGAAGGCCCACGCATGGTGGTTGCAAAAATCATGAATGCTGGATATTATTGACCGGGCATGCACTTAGATACAATCGAAACGCCGAGGAAATGCAGATCATGTCAGCGACACGCGCCTAAGACTTTGCGCCCCAAAAATCCTTTGATCCCAGTGACAACAGTGTGGCCTTTTCAGCAGTGGGCAATCGATATGGTGGGACGTTTTCCTGATGCCCCAGGTGCCGTAAAGTTTATAATCGTAGCTGTCGATCTTTACCAAGTGGGTAGAGGCCAAGCCACTCGCATCAACCATGGCAACGATAGTTCGCAAATTCATTTGGGAGCACTTATTTGTCGTTTCGGTCTGCCTCTGCGCATTGTCAGTGATAATGGCCCCAATTTTACTTCTGAAGATCAACAATGATGGATGACTGAGATGCATATTGAGCACGTGTTCACTTCGGTTACGCATCCCTAAGGGAATGGCCAAGTTGACAGCATCAACAAAAGTATAGTCGAAAGGGATCAAGAAATATTAGGGATGACACAAAGAGGTTGGGTTGATGAGTTGCCAAGTATCCTTTGGGCTCATCGGACCATGCCGAAAACTAGCACTGGCGAGACACCATTTAGCCTGGTTTATGGGACGTAAGCAATAAACCCAGCTGAGGTTGGTCTCCCATCACCACGCATGATCGCTATGCGAAGCCAGAATAACGATGAAGCGCGCAGGCTTGATCTGGACCTCTTGGAAGAAAGGCGTGAAAACGCCGCAATTAACAAAGCAAAATACAAGTCAAAGCTTGAAAAATACTACAATGCGCGAGTCCACATATGCACTTTCCTTCATGGAGATTTCGTCTTAAGAGATAATGAAGCGTATAACGCTGAGTGTCCAGGAAAGCTTGCGCCTAAGTGGGAAGGCCCTTACGTAATCCATGAAGTCTTAAGAAAGGGGGCTTACACCCTCAAGCATTTGGATGGCACAAAAATTCCTAGGACCTGGAATACGCAACAATTACGGCGATGTTATATGTAATCGGAGCATCTTCATACGCATCGGCCTTACGCTTTATTAGTATTTGCGCAAAAGACTATTAAAGGTATGATCTAATCTTATCAATTTTGTACACGGCTCTTGCGCCTTATAACAAAGAACAAAATCGGAACATGGCATTCATTATTTAGCCATTTTGTTACAAATACGCAAAACCACTTTGGGTATATGCAAAAACATTATGGTATAACATGACTCATGAACATAAGTCATCTCAATTTTAGCAGTCAACTATTGTACGCGCATGGGGTGTGACGTTCATACATAAGCTCATTACCAATTTTCTTCACTCTACCTATACAAAGTGGTTATTTTCACGCAAATATTGTATCTTCAAATATATACATCAGATTATCATATCAACTTACCCCCATCGGGTCAAGTACAGTATCAGTCGTTAAACAAACACATGTTGCTCGATTACATGAAATTACAATCAAGATTCCTAAGTCATCCTAAACATTACACGCGGAAGGCACTCGCACCTTACTCCTCTGACTCTTAAACTTCCGCTGCTTCATCATGAAAAACATCCTTTAAACAATCAACAAAGTCGTCGTATTGAAGTGCTTCACTTACCAAATCCATCACTGGTAAGTTGCAGATGGTCGTACTCTTGCTTCGCCTTGGAAAAGGCAGCATCTGTATTGACCCCATGGGTAGCGGCCCGGCTGGTATCCCAAGCAACATCCAAAGCCCGAGTTACGTGGTGAGCGCACTCTGCGTAGCCCTGCGCATATCCATCATGGCGTGCTGTGACCATCAGCTTGGCCACAACACTGTCCAGCTCTACCGAGTTGAGGATTGAATTGGCAATCCGCACAGCACATGGAAAGAAAATGAGAATCAAGATAAACGGTGATCAAAATAACAATAGCGTACTTACATTCATGACTTCTTGCTGCTACATCCAGAGCATGTTGTTCGTCAAAGGCTGGCGTGGACCGCCTCTGAATCTTCTAATTTTTGCTCTGCAAGTTCGGCGCACTTCTCACCCGTGTTCACCTTCACTTCAGAGAGGCGCAACTTTTCTTGATCCTCCAAGTACCTACGCTGTAATTCTGCCTTCTCAACCCTGGCAGCTTGGAGATCTTTCTTCGCGTTCAGGAGCTGCCCTAGTCTCCGCCTGATTATGCAATAAAGATGTAAGTTTGGCAATCTCTTGATTTCGTAAAATAAGAAGGGCGGGTTCCGCTCCCAATGAGACCTCGCCTCTTCGGTAGCAGCGGTAGCTTCTTCCTTCTCCTTCTTGAGGCGTTCAACCTCAGCGTGCAAACCCACCGTTTCATCCCTTAGCAATATTTTTTCGTTATTATATTTTTCACAAGCCTCCTTTCCACAGCTTGCACTACTTAGCAAGCGTGGCGGTGGCGCTTTGGGCCTTCTTCCTCCACCCCAGAACAGACCACTCTTCGGTCCTTTGTGCTTTAACAAACTTGGCCTTCTCAGCCTCCAGCTCTTGTTTTTGTGCGGCCATTTGGGCTCGCTCGAGGACCATCTCTCTCTTCGAAGAATCAAATCTTTCTTGATCTCGGTGCATACTGCGCCACTCTCTGAAGATCTTGTGAGTGTTAGAAGCGGAGCTGGCGGCTAATTGTAGGTACGTTTGTTCACAACTTTGATGGGGGGAAGGCACCCTTGAACCACTCCTGGCATGCCTGCAAGTGGCTGAACTTCTACCCTGCTTCAACTTCCAGACAGGGGTATGGATCTCAACAACCCGGTTCTCTGAATATGATTGGTAATAGTAGTCACCCAGGGTTTCGTCCGGACGACTTGGGGACCCTTCGTTAGAGGGGTGCTCCCCAAATTCCCCGACATCACCCCCGGGTACCTATTCCACTGACTGAGCCCTCGGAAGAGAAGTATCTTTGGGCGCATCCTCAACAGCCTTTCCCCTACCCTCTTCAACCACAATTTCCTCACAGGCACAACTGCCTCAACATCCACACTCAGTAATCCGAAAGGATGGAAGTAATAAATAGTAAATGCTTACCACTTCCGGGTGGAGGGGCTATTAAATCCGCACACCCGAGGCAACTCAAAGTTCCCAGTATTTAGGACTACCAGGTTGGTTCGTCCGGATTAAGCGGAATATTCTACATCCGCCCTCTTTCCCTCTGAAAGCCGCTATGTACAGCGTAACCCCTATAAAAACACGCATGCTTTAGTCATAACGCACAAGGATAAATAACACAATAATGAAGCTTACTCTTGTCATCTTCCGGTTTTCACGGCAGTCAGATTTCCATAATAAGCTCATTCCGGCAGCAACCAACGCCCTCTCCGGCAATTGAACGGCTGAAATCTCCTTCATGTCTTGATACCACGATTCATGGTCTGGAATCGACATAGTCTCCATCGGAATGTGTTCGGCCCCGCGAAAGTACATCCTTAGAGGGATAACCCTAGCTTTGATGAAGAAAAACTTCTGTTTCCAATCATGGTATGATTTGGGAGGAGTGTGCAGGATCTTATTCGCCTGTATAGGGTGCTGAAAAGAGTAAAACCCCAAAGAGAAGTAAAGTTGATAAAAGACCCGAAACCGGTTGACGGTTGGGTGGATGCCCATGGAGTGGCATAAGAATTCAAAATGTTTGATCCTGACCATTCCCATCGGATTCAACTGGGAAATATGAAATCGGTAGTGGTCCAGGATATCCAAGAAGAACTTTGTCGCCGGCAGCCAGAAATTCCCGTCAGCAAAGTAATCGAAGAACAGTGTGATGAAGCTATGTGGGGTGTCTGCGGTAGTGTCCCCTTCGGAGGGGTATTGGGCACCCCACTCTTCCGGAAACTGGCAGCCGGCGACAAGTCGCTAAATTGGTGGTTTCCCCGCTGGTGGTACTCTCGGGCCTTTCCTCGGTCGTCATCTTTAGCGGTCAAAAGAAGCAGAGATCGGAAAGGGTTTGGAGAAGGGAAATATGAAGAGATATGAACAGATGAGTGAATTCCAACTTAGACAGATCATCTATTTATACCCATCGCATTTAATGTGATGGGGAAGCGTGACGCCTCCAAACACCAAGTGACGAATCCACAAGTGACATGTGGAGGGCAAGTGGGAGATCGACAGGTGCCACGCGCGCATGGCTGGTACTTTCTCTACAATTCATTAATGAAAAAGTAGCTGCACTCTTGACAGCCTACTACAGCCATCAGAGGTCACTTTCGCCCCACTTTTTTCTCAACAACTTGCCTAAAACGTGTCAGGTTTACGAAAATTTAAATTTCAAAAACCTTATCCTGAGTAATGGTTTCCTCTACTCAACGGTTTTCTTTAATCCTTTCCTCACAAAGGACTTAATGATTTATGACAGTTGAAATAAGCGCGCATACATAATTTTTCATATAGTCCAGCGCTCCACCTACTTGCTAGGTTGCGCATAGGAGCATCACTGGACTGGGGGGACTTGGAGAGGTATGGTCCCAAAAACCCTGCTTGCGCAAGATACCATACCATCATAATGATAACATGTCATTTGAGTGAGTAACCTTGCGCGCTATGCGCAATGGTAAGCCAACCCTGAAGATAACGGGTTGCTTAACAAACATTGCGCAACGGCAAGTTAAACCTGAGAGCGCAGGTCCTAGATCCTGCGCTTATTAAGCAAGCTTCTAGCAGCGACTTCCTAAAACCTTGCGCTGACTCCCCAACCATTTTGGGAGTTGCACAAGGCCAAGACTAAGGCGAGAGCAACTCGTACTTGGTCTTGAAAATAAAAGAACTTGATCCCTAGAAGTGAGCGCTGGCCAAAAAGCACTAATAAGGCTACGGGGTAAGGACAAGCGCAAAGAGACATCGATTAAGTACAAAGGTACAAAGAGTAGAGCTGTGACCCAATAGCCGCTCGGCAGGTTGTGCCAGACCACGTTGCATGATTAGCAGTCTGCAGAGGACAAAAAGTACGCAAGGACGTACGTGTGGCACCAACCAGCTCATGCGAATCGTTGCATGATTAGCAGTCTGCAGAGGACAAAAAGTACGCAAGGACGTACGTGTGGCACCAACCAGCTCATGTCAATGACTATCACACGATCTCCACTAATGGCTGATGACATACCAGACAAAAGGACAACTGCCAGGACACGTGGCCCCATCCACCGTGCATCAAGCGTTCTTCCTGCCAGGGACCACTAACGGTTGTAGTAGAAGAGACAAAACGGATATTCCTGGTTGTCGGTTCTAAGCCCAAGGCCCATCAGCCCATCTCCTGCACGCATCTCTCCGGCTATAAAAAAAGGACCGCACCTCCAGGTAAACACACGCTGGTTCTAGCTCACTCACTAATTACTTGCATTATCCTTTGTAAGACCAATATATTTATTCTCACGCCGGAGTATGGTCACGGAGAAAAACCTCCCCTTTTCTCTCGTAGCGAGACTAACGGTGTTTTCAGATTTGTAGTGAGCTTGTTCCGAGATCACATCGATGGGCAAACAAGAGATAACCTTTATATGCAGAGACCTTGTGACAGTATCTAGATATCTCTAGATATAGTTTGGTCTAGTGTTTCTTCAGTAACTAAACTATAAAAATCCAAAATTTAATCTAATTAATATGTTAAAACATGAATCTACACATTTTTAGTCGTAGTGATCCAAAAAGGTAACTTAAAACACGTATTATGTGTGAACTGATGAGCACCATTTGTGACCTGATTTTAAATGCGACTTTATATAAATCATAAATTGATGAAAATTAAACCAAATCAAACGAATTTTGGGTTTGAAACTAAGTACAAAGAGTCTTACGTCCAACAAAGTAGGTTTTATAATTCTTCGATGTATTTAAGTTAGCGAAAAACAATTTATAAAACTGAAGGCCAAAACTGACTTGGGGACAATAACATTGAGTTGTCTTGCCGAAGTTATAACTCATTCAACAGAGGTCTGGATGAGCAATGCTTTTTTACAAAACATAACGTACTATTTGATAGTTTATGGCGTGTAATCACAGTGAAAAATAGTTGCTACTACCATTCAATGTTCCACGAATTTTTGTAACTTTTGTACTCACTGAAAAAATAAAATAAAATAAAATATTTTAGAAGCTAAAACAGGTTGGGTGATGTAGTAAAGGTTTTGTAATTTAATTCAGTTGTTTGATCAGTCAAATAAATTTGTGAAACTCACCCAAAAACTGATTAGGAACTCAATATTTGGATCTTGACAATTTTCGTAAACTTATTAAACTTTAAATAACCTATAACTAGTGTGAAAACCCTAAATTACCCCTAAAACATTAGTTAGGTACAAATTAAACCTAACATGTAAACGCATATACATGTATCCAAATTGTTACTGATTAATACCATGTTTGTTAGGTAACTAAAACTTGTCCTTTTTGCGTCTTACCAATACTAGCCAACCCATATGTAAACATTTAAAACTTTTTGGCAACCCTTTTTCGATAACCTACCAATGCTATTTGCCCCATTTATATAATCAGGAAACAAGGAGACAAGAATATACAAGATCATACCAAGACTATGAAGTTGTTAGATACGTTTGTTGTTGTTTGATCGAATTCACACGACTCTTGAAGCCCTCATGGATGAATTTAGATGTTCAAGGAGATAACTATGTTAGTTTTAATCTTGATTAACTGGCTATAAAGAATTAGATGGGTTTGTTTCCTAGATTGCACTTGGAATTCTTGTTCTTGATGCTTGAGAAATCAATGGAGGCTTGTGTGCTTGGGTTAAGGTTTACAAAAGAGAGAGAGAGAGAAAGATAGATGTTGGCTGATTTCTTTTCAAAATATGAAGGGGGACATTTTTTAGGAGGTTGGATTAGGGTCGGAGGTACAAACTTTGGGAACATGTTGGTTTTTTGATTTTAAAGGTTTATCTTTTGTTTTAATTAATTTAAAAGGGATTCTTATAAAACTAATTAATATTCTCGGCCCACATAATAATAAGTATATTATTATTTTTGTTGGATCTGAGTGTGTGTTTTTAAAACAGTTAGTTAAATTGAAAAATCAATCAAACAACAATAAATAAACACATCAAACTATCACATAAGAATATGGGAATGATTGCAAACGATTCATATTGAATTAAAATGATGTATCTAATCACATGGTACAATAGTACTCCCTCTCACTAGGTGAACACAGGCTTACTTAATTTTTATGCTCTAGGCTCTAAGTGAATGATGTAATTGTTAGCATTTATGAAACCACTGGATTGTTACACTATTACGTTGAACTGCTGCTTCTTTTGCGAATAAGAGAGAAAAACTAGATTTCTCAGATCTGCTGGTTTTGGAACCAACACTTATGGAAATCCAGAACTTCTGTCTTTGACTTGTCGACTGGTCTTTGAGTCTTCAGCCTTTGGTTTTGGTTGATTTGACCGTTGACTTGTTGATGTGACATTCGCGTAAAACGGATCTCAAAACCCACTTCGTTTAATAATTTTGGTATTTATTTAACAGTTCATTACGCATCTGTTAATCTATTTTATGATTTATGATTAAAAAAATAAATTACATAATTAAAATAACAATTAGTAAAAGAATAAATTAAATTAAACCGTTATATAAGGAAAATAATAAAAGACTAAAAATAAAAGGAGTAGCTGGATTCGAACCCGGATACCCTCACAACACCACACGCTCAAAACACCACTAAACCACACACACCTTTATGTTTAAGTTTGAAAACAAATTAGTTATATAATAAAAACTAACTCTGCAAACTCAAGTGCAGAACCTGCAACAGCCGAAGAAAAAAATCAGAGCAATCAAAGGTCAATCAACGATTCTTTTGAAGAAACGTGTGTAACTGATATTGAACATCTGTTACAGTCTCAAAATTCGAAATCAATTTGTTATGTAGCCGACGGGAGTTACTGATTTGTCTTGAAAGTGTGAATGAATGTTTGAATTGAAACCGAAAAATCCTTGTCGGACATAACACTATAAATACAAACCCATTTGCTTCTCAGTCTGAACACACACACTCACTCGCTCATCACTCGGAAGTTTCTGTTAAAGTTTGGTCATCAGTTTTGTTCCGAGCCGTCGGAATCAGTCGCCGGAGGCATCAAGATTCCGCATTTTCCAGTTGGTATGCAACCTTAAAACCTTTCTATGTCATTACACAATCCTTTCAAATAACCAGAACTGATACAGATTCCTATAAGTCGAAGTTCAGTTCTGGGTCATGTTCTAGGAAGAAGACGAAGTCAAGTTGCGTTTATAATTAATCAAAAACGGGTTATAATCGGGTTAGACACACAGTCCAGCGGTGGACTGTGTGCATTTTATATGGAAGATACCGAGTTCGATACTCGAAGCACACCGATCCACTGAAATTAAATCCATTGTTTTTAAAACCAATCAGATCGCTTCACAGAAAGTGGTTAAATAAAATAAAAGTCCTATCTTATACGGGTTAGACACCCAGCCCAGTTGGATGGGCTGGGTACGAATCAATACGAAGGTTGCGGGTTCGAGTATAGTATGCGCACCGGTTCAATGATTGTAAAAAAAAACCTTTTTAATTAAATAAAATTCTGAATAATCTAAATAGTATATAAATATAATTAAAATCAGGAATATTTCGGGTTAGACACGTAGCTCAGTTGGTAGAGCTGCGTGCACGCGTACGAGAGGTCACGAGTTCGAACCTCACTCAGCGCACACTTAACCACAGTCCGACCGTCCGGTCAAACGGTCAAAAAAGTCAAAATTTTTATTTCTTTTTATTTATTTATTTAATTTAAAAATCAATTAAAAATACTTAAAAATAATATTTTTAAAGTTAGAAAATGTCCTTAAACTCACAAAAATAAATCTAAAAATCCTATTAAAGTTATGAATTAAAATTGTTAATCTCAAATAAAATCCATTTATTTACCGAACCATTTCGTTATTATTTTAGGTTAGTTTTCCTTGCCAATCAAATCCTAAAATTCGTGGCATTCATCGTCATCCAGAAACGCACCCACTATGAGTGAATTCTTACAAATTCCCCTTTTTTATTCATGTTTTGGGGTGTATCATGTGTCGCTTAAATTAATTCGCTTATTCAAACTCGTGCTATACCATTATATGATCTAAACTTATAATGTAAATATAGGTTGTTCTGATGTGGGTTTACATATTTGTTAAGTTGCGTGCAAAAACATTCATTAGACCCATCGGTTCCTCGTGGGAGACGAGTTGAACATCGCGTGCCTCAAAACCATTCATTAGGCCCATCAGTTCCTCGTGGGAGATGAGTTGAACATCGCGTGCCTCAAAATCATTCATTTGGTGTGTGCGTGTGTATTAATTAATATTATGTGTTTTGTGATTAAATTTACATTTACGTTTATTCATATTTGGTTATGCACAATTTTATTCAAATAACCAACATAATTAATCCTTTCAAATGTTTAAATAAGATTCACTCGCCAACTTTTTGTTGACCCAAAACCCTATTTTTACACATGATACAGGTGAACAGGTTGAAGCAAGGGACACATAGGAAATTGCCTTAGAAGAAAAATAATGAAGTTATGAAAAATGTATTTGACCATGTTGTATTTGTATGCTTATTGTAATGTTCTTTAAAAAGAAATAATAAATGTGAAACTTTATAGTAAATGTCATGAGCTTTGATGAAAACCCAATCATGCCCCGATCACCATTTCCGCTGCGGGTCGGGGTGTGACAGATTGGTATCAGAGCTTTTGACTATAGGGATATAGGATAGGTTATTAGACCCTTAGAGCATATACTATAGTTGATTAGATTTGAATTGTTTATGTGGTTACATGCAAACTCATGATGTTTATTTGTTTCGTATTTATTACACACACAAATACATTCAAACACTTCCACTATCCTATTCTGTGATACTTAATGAGTTATACTTATTTCAAACATAACAAGCTTACATATACATTCATCACGCCTATTTCAATGTTCACATATTCAAATCATCCTCATATTCCTTTATTCAAGATTTTGTCACATTTTTCGATTTTTCAATCTCATCAAAGTGAGTTCTACGACGGGCATGTAGTAACTGTAAAGGTACAAGTACCGGTAGTCGGAATGTCCTGTCTAGGTTGGCATTCGTATAAATCCAATATAACGGACCAGTTTGCCTACCTGGGGACTAACGATGAGAGTACGAAGGACCTATTAGGACAAAGCATGCCACACCAAACGTCGTTCGAACTAACCCCACTTTGAGGTGTCACCGTGTCCACACCCGGATGCACTCCGAATATCATACGTTACATACATATTTCTCGATTTTCTCCGGGTTTTAGTGTACGTTACCAGGCTAACACATGCGAACCATATGAAAGACCCGGTAATCATGGGGGCCCACAATTACGAAGGTGAAGTATGGCGGCATGCAAAGGTCCAATTACGAGCAAAGCCCAAGACATCCTATGGATGTAGTAAATACGACACTTGACCCCAAAAAGGTCCAACTCATACTCTTGATACGTATTCCTTGTAGATGTCTTCTAGTCTCGCTCGTAGAAAAATGAGATCAGGAAAATCCCGCGAGCGCATGGCTGCCCAAATCGCTCAACAAATGGCTGCCGTAATACCCAACATCGTAGTTCAAGTTCAACAGGCCCTTACCGCTAATCCCGTCAACCCAATCCACCAAGAAGATCAAAACATTGTCAATCCTCCCCCCAAAGCCACTAAATACACCTTCAAGCATTTCAAATCCTACGATCCTCCAAAATACGAAGGGACTGAAGGTGCCACCGCTCTCCTCCATTGGTTTGAGGAGATGGAAAACACTTTTCTCAATTGTGACTGCCCCGATGATCGCAAGGTACGATATGCTACCGGTCGTTTGTTTGGAGTAGTACTTACATGGTGGAATACAGAGAAGGCCAAGCGAGGTGCTGAAGATGTTATGACTTTGACTTGGGAAGAGTTGAAGGAAATCATGACAAAACGGTTCTGTCCAAGAAGCGAAATCAAGAAATTGGAAGATGAGTTCTATTCTTTGAAACAAAAAGAGGGCGACCACACCACATACAACAAGAGATTCCTTGAGTTAAATCAAATGGTCCCCAACTTGTTCACTCCCCTCTACCGTTTGATCGAGCACTACATTCGAGGTCTTCCTTCAAAAATTCAAGACCCTGTAATAAGTACCACACCTGCAACTTTGGAAGCAGCAATGGAGTTAGCCACAGAGCTCAGTGAGACCGCAGCAATGGAGTTAGCCACAGAGCTCAACAAAAACCGCATACGGAATAAATACTTCACAGAGGAAAAGAAGAAGGATAAAGCATCAACCGAAACCTCAAACGCCACCCAAAGCGAATCCTCTTCTCAACCCACTGCTAAGAGAAAACGAGATGGACAAATTTTCGCTATCACCCAAGGCAATCAACCAGCTTCACAAGTCGTACCCCTCCAAGCTATCCCAATCACTCAAGTAGCACCCAACTCAACTTACCCAAATAAGAAACCTTACATTGGACCTCACCCTCAATGCAACACCTGTTTTTATCACCATCCATCTACCTTACCTTGTCGACTATGTGCGAATTGTAGACCTATGGTCATTTGAGCAAGGCTTGTCGCGCCTCTCAAAACCAAACCTCACCCCCTACTCAAAACATGATCCAAACATATCAACAACCCCAATACCCCATGTTTCCATATGTTCGAGCTTGTTATAATTGTGGCGACCCCACCCATTTTAGAAACACGTGCCCTCGATTGGTTAACATCATAAACGCCCAAGCTCAAGCAAACCCAGTTAACCAAGTAAATCAAGCAAACCCAGCTCCACCGCCAGCAAGAGGAAGAGCTTACAAATCAATGCCAATCCTGTTGAAGATAATAACGGCCCAAACGAACCACCCAACTAGTCTTCCCTCACCAAAATCAAGACTCAACTTCAACCGTCTAGTTTTTATGTTTTCTTTATGTTATCTTAATTCTAAATTTGAAATTTATGTATCCAAGAATCTTAATGCGAATTACTATTTCAAGTTTTGTTTTATACTCAATGATTTAACATTCATATCATCATACATCTCGACGTATCTCAATCTCATCATTCAAAGAAGTTGGGTTGTGTCTCACTTTTACATAGACTAACCCCTTCATCATAACAAACAATAGAGGTACTGTCATCATGCAATCATGTATCCTTTCAGAATTGAGACTCAAGCCTTGGTTGTTGTGTTTGTTTATGTTTTAGAGTCACATAGAACTGATCATAATTTATTGATAAAGCCAAAGAAAATTTGACAAGAATATGGTGGATACGCCGCTGGTACTTCCTATATATAAGTATTCTTGGCAAAGGATCAAAAGCATTACCAGGCGGTTATGAGAAGTTCCGTGTAGGTTTTAGTATCGTCATGGTTGAAGTTTTTGTTTATGATATAACCTTATCACGTATCAATTCCCTCAAAACTCTTATGCATGAAATCATGCTTAGTCAATCAACTCTGTTTATCCTTGTTCCGCATTCTTATACTTTAGGCATCAAAAAGCGATTCCTGTAGCAGGGTATTCAACCCTTACTAGGAACGTTACCGCCTCAAATAAGATTTAAACTCTCACCCTCTTTTAATTATGTAATTGTCAAAAATAACACACCCTCCTTTCGATTCAAATATACCACTACTTAAATTTCGGTACGAAATTTCTAAAAGTAGGAGATACTGTGACATTCGCGTAAAACGGATCTCAAAACCCGCTTCGTTTAATAATTTTGGTATTTATTTAACAGTTCGTTACGCATCTGTTAATCTATTTTATGATTTATGATTAATAAAATAAATTACATAATTAAAATAACAATTAGTAAAAGAATAAATTAAATTAAACCGTTATATAAGGAAAATAATAAAAGACTAAAAATAAAAGGAGTAGCCGGATTCGAACCCGGATACCCTCACAACTCCACACGCTCAAAGCACCACTAAACCACACACACCTTTATGTTTAAGTTTGAAAACAATTAGTTATATAATAAAAACTAACTCTGCAAACTCAAGTGCAGAACCTGCAACAGCCGAAGAAAAAAATCAGAGCAATCAAAGGTCAATCAACGATTCTTTTGAAGAAACGTGTGTAACTGATATTGAACATCTGTTACAGTCTCAAAATTCGAAATCAATTTGTTATGTAACGACGGGAGTTACTGATTTGTCTTGAAAGTGTGAATGAATGTTTGAATTGAAACCGAAAAATCCTTGTCGGACATAACACTATAAATACAAACCCATTTGCTTCTCAGTCTGAACACACACACTCACTCGCTCATCACTCGGAAGTTTCTGTTAAAGTTTGGTCATCAGTTTTGTTCCGAGCCGTCGGAATCAGTCGCCGGAGGCATCAAGATTCCGCATTTTCCAGTTGGTATGCAACCTTAAAACCTTTCTATGTCATTACACAATCCTTTCAAATAACCAGAACTGATACAGATTCCTATAAGTCAAAGTTCAGTTCTGGGTCATGTTCTAGGAAGAAGACGAAGTCAAGTTGCGTTTATAATTAATCAAAAACGGGTTATAATCGGGTTAGACACATAGTCCAGCGGTGGACTGTGTGCATTTTATACGGAAGATACCGAGTTCGATACTCGAACCACACCGATCCACTGAAATTAAATCCATTGTTCTTAAAACCAATCAGATCGCTTCACAGAAAGTGGTTAAATAAAATAAAAATCCTATCTTATACGGGTTAGACACCCAGCCCAGTTGGATGGGCTGGGTGCGAATCAATACGAAGGTTGCGGGTTCGAGTATAGTATGCGCACCGGTTCAATGATTGTAGAAAAAACCTTTTTAATTAAATAAAATTCTGAATAATCTAAATAGTATATAAATATAATTAAAATCAGAAATATTTCGGGTTAGACACGTAGCTCAGTTGGTAGAGCTGCGTGCACGCGTACGAGAGGTCACGAGTTCGAACCTCACTCAGCGCACACTTAACCACGGTCAACGGTCCGGTAACGGTCAAAAAAGTCAAAATTTTTATTTCTTTTTATTTATTTATTTAATTTAAAAATCAAATAAAAATACTTAAAAATAATATTTTTAAAGTTAGAAGATGTCCTTAAACTCACAAAAATAAATCTAAAAATCCTATTAAAGTTATGAATTAAAATTGTTAATCTCAAATAAAATCCATTTATTTACCGTACCATTTCGTTATTATTTTAGGTTAGTTTTCCTTGCCGATCAAATCCTAAAATTCGTGCGCATTCATCGTCATCCAGAAACGCACCCACTGTGAGTGAATTCTTACAAATTCCCCTTTTTTATTCATGTTTTGGGGTGTATCATGTGTCGCTTAAATTAATTCGCTTATTCAAACTCGTGCTATACCATTATATGATCTAAACTTATAATGTAAATAGGTTGTTGTGATGTGGGTTTACATATTTGTTAAGTTGCGTGCAAAAACATTCATTAGGCCCATCGGTTCCTCGTGGGAGACGAGTTGAACATCGCGTGCCTCAAAACCATTCATTAGGCCCATCAGTTCCTCGTGGGAGACGAGTTGAACATCGCGTGCCTCAAAATCATTCATTTGGTGTGTGCGTGTGTATTAATTAATATTATATGTTTTGTGATTAAATTTACGTTTACGTTTATTCAAATTTGGTTATGCACAATTTTATTCAAATAACCAACATAACTAATCCTTTCAAATGTTTAAATAAGATTCACTCGCCAACTTTTTGTTGACCCAAAACCCTATTTTTACACATGATACAGGTGAACAGGTTGAAGCAAGGGACACATAGGAAATTGCTTTAGAGAAAAATAATGAAGTTATGAAAAATGTATTTGACCATGTTGTATTTGTATGCTTATTGTAATGTTCATTAAAAAGAAATAATAAATATGAAACTTTATAGTAAATGTCATGAGCTTTGATGAAAACCCAATCTGCCCCGATCACCATTTCCGCTGCGGGTCGGGGTGTGACAGTTGACCAGCACTATGACTATCAACACTTGTTCTTCTATCCTTTGAAGGAAGTAGTTTGATGCAGAAGTTGTTGGGGCAGTTGTTTTGAGAAGCTTTCAAGGGGAGAAAACTGTTGGACTTATAGATTGTATTTTAACTTATTCAGGCTAGGATGATGGATCCTTTGGGTTTTAGATTTCTCATCATCAGCAGATCTTATATAACCGAATAATGTCCCCCTAGATCTGCTGATGCCAAAACCCAATTATTTGAGCCTATCCTTTATTCTTTTATTTTGTTGATGAAGAGTTCTTTAAGAATATTTGTTGAAGTTGTGAGCAAGGACAATTCCTTTATCGTCATTATAGTAAACCATCTTTGACTTTATAAAGAAATGTTCTTTGTCATCACACCTTTAATCTGTAGGAGCTTCTTGTCTCTTGGTTAGGGAAGATTAAGGATTGTTACCCTTTGGACCTCTGAAGACTAGCATGCACTCCTTTCTTTTGAGACCTGTGAGATTTATTGATCATTCTTTTGAGAGTCCTCTAAAGCTACTGTGAAAATCCTAACCTTTTGATCATTAGTAGTTTTGAACACATGTTTTGTGTCTAGCATGCAGCTACATGTAGTAGTTTCTCTTCTTCATCTAGGTCAACAATCACGTTGGCATAACCATGTTTCTCTTTTCAATTGTTCATGTAATTCTCCATGATTTTTGGATTGTAAGAGAAGATTTCCCGGGGCTTGAAATGAACTACAATAGACTCCTTTTTCTCAGAAAGGTAGATCTCTATGTTCTCCCAGTTTGGCCTTCGTGAGAATTTTTCTAGATTTCTCTTTCTTGCATCCATGTAATCCATGAATTCCTTTGACATTGTTGTATCCTTCCACCTTATTATTGAGCTCTTTGCAGCCCATTGTAGTTTTAACTATTGCTCCATCTTGAAGATCTTTGCAGGCTCTTCTGGTGTTGGCTTTCTTCTACTACCAAGCTTCCAATTTGGAGGAGTGATCTTCATTGTTGGGTCTGCAAGCATTTTCTTCACTCTAGCCACTTCTCCCAACAATTTTTGTGTATCCCAATTTTGGAATACATAAAAACTCTTTAGTTGACAGGGGGCATTTTGTTTATGCCATTCAATGCTTTCTTGCTTAGAAGCATTGGCTACTGGTTGTTGTTTGAAGGTAGGAATCTTAGAGAATTCTTATGATTTTTGAAACAGTTGTTGCTCTTAGTTTTTGATCTCCCTCATCCTCATGTGCATGATATACTGAGCTTGTTTTGCTTATGATTTTTGAAAAAACTCTACTCTTTCAATATCTCTCCTTTTGGTATTCCACATCTTTCCTGAGTTTATCTCGTTACCCTCAACCTATTGGTCTAAGTCAGCTGGGATACAGTTCCGCAAGGTCGGAATATTGGAAGATAATTAAGTAAGTTATTAATGCGAAAAGTGGTAGGCCCCTCTTATGAAGGCGACATTACCCTCGGCCATGTTGGTCTAAGTTAGCAGGGTTATAGTCTCGCAAGGCCGGATAAAGTTTAATAGTAGTTTATTTATAAGGGGTTCAAGCAGTTCTTACTCCCCCTAATTTGATGCTATCTGGTTCAAGGGAAGTCCTAATAAGCTTGAACCAAGTCCTCGCATGATCTATACACTGAACGGGACAAGAACTTTACCCAAACACCCTTCTAACCCCCTTCCAGTTAGTTAACGCACTTTATATAGATCGTAAAGACACGAATGAGTGAATCAACGAAACATGAAGAAGTGGTTAAATAAAGTTCACTTTCAATATAAAAACTTGTTATTAAAGTCATTAATACATACCCAAATAAAACGTTGCCAAAGATTGGAAATCAAAAGTAGTATATAAAAGATTTGTCTTTACCAAGTGATGTAAGAGATTTAGCCAAGCATGGCCTTTGTTTGACAAGAACTCTTACGATCAATCTTGGATCCCGAGATTACTACACACTCTAAAAGATGACAGATGGATGATAGTGGTGGGTGTTGGTATTGTAGTGGTGGTGGACTGATGGCAAGTGTGAGAGATGTGGTTTGCCAAGGGATGCCTTTCTCCCAAGCCAAGCACCTCTATTTATAGCTGAAAACAGAAGGCGACCATGGCCCCGTGCCCGCATGGCACGACCCTCTGGTGGACTATTTCTCTCCCTTCATTAACTGCAGGTTTCAGATCTTTGTACCAACAGGCCCCGTGGTGACATGGCCCCATGGTCAGTGTGCTTATTGTACTATCTCAGATTATGTGAATCTTAGAGTTGACCACGACCCGTGTTGAGTTGGCACGGCCACATGTTGGTTGTCTATTGCTGTTGTCTTTTTCTGCAGAGAATCTTGTAACACCTGTTTAGCTCAAATGCTGACATTGGAGTATGATATATTGGAGGCACATGCTTCATAAATTGATATCTTTTAATCGAAGCCTTTTTCACTTTAGCTGCAATCTTTTCTTCCTTTTTGATTTCCTTCAAAAACTCTACTCTTTTCAATATCTCTCCACTTGGTATTCCACATCTTTCCTGAGTTTATCTCGTAAGCAAAACAAACTCTGATCACATTCTGATATTCCATGGCTTGTACAACATCTAGTACTTGGTGAACTATCTTGTTGTAGTATAGATTCTCCACATCTTTCTCTAATAAGTTCACAAGTCACATAGGATCTAGAATCCTGATTACTCTCCATAAACCTTCAGTTTTTAGTACAGTAACTGCTTCACCAGTTTAAAAATCCAATTCTCACAACCTGAAATCATTATAAAAATCTTGTTCTAACTTTATCAGAGGCATATGCTTCATCGCTCGTGGTGGTTTTATAGTCAAAGTCATATCTGGCAGTTGAGATACAGAATCAATCTTTGTAATTTTCTTCGGATAATGTGGCTTCCAGTTTGGAATATCATTACGTGCCTGGTATCTTATCAGTTTCCATAACTTTTGATCACCCGACTTCCTTTGAAAATTGATCAGCTTTGTTTGGCACAATTCTTGCACATCCCACCACGGTAGTGTTTGAATATCTTGCAAGTATTTGAAATATTGTTGATGTTCTAAAAGTAGTTAATTAAATTAAAAGAAATTATCCTAATTCTAGACTCAAATTATACTTTAGACTCCTAAATTAAATTAAACTACTAACCGGCAAGTGAACCGATCAATTGTAGAATAGTAATAAGTAAGTCCGGATAATCGAAACCACAGGACCCTCTAATTGCTAAGACTACTACTTTAGACTCAATTACACACTAGGTATATTTAAAAAGGGGGGTGTTACTAATAATTCTATATTATCAATTTAAATAAAACTACTAAAGATAAATGACCAAACTATGAACTTCTAGGGACTTATTAGAACTTTTAACAAGAGATGATAAACTAGTTACCCAGGTTGAATTTTTAGAATACTATTCCCTCAATTTAACAATAATTAGTCTGGTTGAATATTTTACCGGGATCTTAACATATCAAAGTTTAGGTTTATTAAAAAGGACTCCCGACCCTTCTCAGAAAGACACCTACAATAACCTATCATTTTTATTCGTTTACTACTTTTAAAGATTCTTTTTCAATTATCTTTTCAATATAGTAAAGTGCCTAATTATTAATTACTTCTCAATATTTAACCTAGACCGACTTAAATTTTCTAGTTTAGATTTACTGATTTAATTATGACAAGGAAATTAGACTCGGGAATTTCTCAAAACCCTAACCTAACAATTTACCAAATTAATTCAGCCAACTAATTGCAATTTCTAAATTAACAAATTAGGTATCATGACAAACTTAATTTAATGGTTAATCTAATTGTTTCCTCGGATTTATTGGCCAATTTTACCGACAACTTCACGAATTCCTAAGAACACTAAAAGTAACATAAACCTATTAGATGAAAGACATTCGCCAAAGTTTATGTAAAACAACTAAACAACCATCAAACAACCAAGATTATGCAATACCCTAAACTAGATTATATAAAGTTGCAAACTTTACCAATTTCAATATTCAAACCATAAACTAAATTAAAGTAAATCAAAGTTTCATAATTCCATAATCCAAAACCTAGGTAACCAAAAGAAAATCTAGCCTAACAACATGTTTAAAAACGGAATAAAACCAAGTTGATAACAAGAAAGGATGATTGACCAAAAACAAGAAATCAAAGACGAGAATGGTATGATAAACTGACAAAGCTCATGCCTTTAACTTCCGTGATCACCAACACCGTTCCTGCAGCTTAGATCTGCCTTGTGTTGCTTCAAACCTCCAGAAAATAGCTCCAAAGTTGCTCTAGATCGTCCACAATTGCCCAAGATGTGTTTTACTATGATCATGAGTCTAATATAAGCAAAACCAATCCCAAAACAACTCTGATTTCGAAACTTTCTGGATAGAGTCCTCTCTCGCGCGCCGCGAGAGAGTTTGGGGAGTCCGGTCGCGCCCCGCGACCGACTGTTTCATCCGGAAGATAATTACCCTCTATCGCGGGCCGCGAGGGAGGATGCTTGTACCGGTCGCGCCCCACGACCGGGTGGAATTCCTTGATTTTGCGTTTTGTTTTCTGTTTTCGATCCATTCACGTCCCGGCTCGGTTCTTTTCACCATTTTCTCTCGTTTTCCCCATCCTTCCAACCGTTTTCACAAACCAAGACCTGCAAAACGTGTTTGGATTAAAAGTAGATAAATTCTTGACAAATCGAAACGAAAACGCGCTAGAACTGTACAAACTCTACAAGATAAATAGATGTATTATTCAATGCATCAAATATCCCCACACTTGCTCTTTTTTCGCCCTCGAAAAAGAATTGTGCATAAACGTAATCATAACTCAACAATTACTCGATTTCAAAAATTACTATTACTTTCATTAAGGACAAAATTCATGTTAATCGTGATTGCAAGTATTGGATCCACTTAAACTCAAAATTCGGCTCATGTGAATTTAATTTGAGTGCGGTCCTCCACCTAAGGTCTCACACTAAAGTCCACAGTATCCCTAATCCCACCTCAAACTTATGAAACACAAGGAACAAATTGTCTGACCCCTTCCTAACCGTTTTATACCAAAATACAAAGAATTTAGAATCAAGCACATCTCTTTTTCTCTTTATTTCCATTTTTTTTTTCATTTGAGCATTTTGATTTCCTTTTGCATATCTAACCTAGAGGCTGTCTCAACCAGAGTCACCATCCCCGAGAGCGACAACATGGGCTTCGATACTTAAAATTTCAACTAATCCTAGAGGGATTCTCGATCAGAGTCACCATCCCCAAGGGAGATTCCATAGGCCTCAGTCTACTTTTCAATCAAGCTCACATTCTAAATTTTTTTTACCTGATTAAAAATTCTAAATATTTTGGCTTATAACGGTATTTCTTATACTATTTTTGGTGGTTTCAGTTTCCCATTTCTTCTAGATGAGACTGGTAGACCGACTATTAAAGTGTATTAAGCTCAAAGAAAAATAAGAACCGAATCGAGCCTACTTGCGCATCCCGAATTAGACATAAACTCACCCCTTTTTATTCTCATATTATTATTATTTGAAACCGAATAAAAGTTAAATTTTGTTCATCATTTTCCATTTAATTTTCATGCAAACTTCCTTTTCAAAAAAAATTTTCAGATTTTTTATTTTATTTTTTTTCTTTTTAAAGCAAATAAATACTACTACTCTACTATCCCATCCCCACACTTAAAGTTTGGCATTGTCCCCAATGCGAGGACGAGACAATTACGACTCAAAATAACTAAAACCGAGAAAACCAAATAAGAAGAAAAATAAAATACAGAAAAGGAAGCGACTTAGCTGGTAGTGCAAGCCTGTCGACGTGCCAAGCAAACCACTTGTGCCCTCCAAACCGAACGCTCTTAATGTGCAACTCTTAACGCTCTCGTGCGAACGGAACAGCATATACATCAAACCTAACATCACACACTTACAAAACATGATAAAAATAAAGCCAAATAAAACCATAGTTTTGCAATATTGTTCATCACACATGCTCAACCAAACCAACCAACCTAAAAATAAATTGTCTTAAAACATACAAACCATAATGACTGAAAAACAGCAGGAAAAAAAATATAAAGGTAAAGATCTCAGCTGCTTCAATCGTCCTCTTCGGATTCTTCGGACGCCTCGAACACTTGGTAAGGCTGCACATCCTCCATCCCTGCGAACTGACTGGAACCTGCCTGACCGCCTGGCTGTTGGAAGTAAGAGGGGACTCCCATGATTAGATTCTGCATCATATAGCGCATGCCATCCTCCAACCTCCTCTGACTAGTCTCGTGCATCCTCCTACTCTCTAACATAGTTTGGCGCACCCCGCCAAACTTCTGGTCCACATAACCTCTCAAATCTCCAAACCTAGTCTCCATCCTCTCATAAAGTGAGTCTAAGGTCAGTGGGTCCGGACGAGGTTCTCGAAGCGGGTACTGCCTTCCTGGCAGTTCCTGGCGGGTGACTAGCCGCTGGTATCGAGTAGGTATGGCCGCCTGCATAGAAGATGCGGCATCGGAACTAGGAGGTGGTTGCACTTGAGGCCCTTGGTGGGCTGGTATCCAACTGATCGGCTCTTGGGTGGTAAGGATTCCTGCAGCCTGGAGATCTCGTATGCTCATGACACAGGGGCCGAGGCCTTCTCTCATCCTGTCCTGGGGGTATCTTTCAAACACCCCTAGGCTCTCAGCCAAGCATGTAACCAAAGGCCCGCAATAGACCCTTGCCCCGGGCCCCCTCCACATTATCTTCATTGACCAAGCAAATATTGTGGCCAGGTTTGCCGACCGTCCTTCAACCATGCACATCAAACAAAATAAACTCACTTGGTTAACTTTATTATCCCCTTGTCCTCTCTCGACCAACGTAGCAGCAATAATCTTGTGAAGGAAGCGGTGAATGGGATCGATGATATCGCTTTCCACCATGTTGTTCGAGTACGGGGCAGAAGAGATGGTGCCCCAAAACCTGGTGAGTTCATCTGTGTGTACACTATGGGGATGCCTTCTTTTGAAGACACCCTGCAAGCTTGTGGCGAAATCTGGCGACTGAACCTCCTCATCTGAATATATTTGCTAAACTGTGGAATGGTCATTTCAAATACTTGCCTCCCCAAGGCAAAAGACACCGCGTCATTTTGTTAAACTTTCCTTGTTGGTACTCAAAAGTGGAATGGAACTCGTAAGTAATTTCCTTGTACTGCCTTGCCCCACAATCTAATACCCTTCTGAATTTATCCCCCAGCAGCTGCTCGATCTGACCCCGTTGTCCCAAATTATCGATCAACTCCCAATCAATCCTTCTATAAGGTAGTAACTCACATGTAACCAAGTTTAAGAGCCTTTCCCATTCGTGGGAGTCTAAATCGAACTGCAAGAGGGGGCTGTCCATGATTCGCGTGCTCTGCCCATGGGGAATACCTTCTCCCTGATACCTGATCATGCGCCTTCCGAAATAAGCGGTTTGTTATGGCGCGTCTGCGGGATCACCTCCCTGCCGAGGTACTGGTCCCCTTCTCTTTCTACCGGCCCTGCTTGAGCTACCTTCTCTGACATCTGCATAAAGCACGAGTAAGACAAGTATGACCTTAGAAAAAAAGCAACCACATCAAATAAACGACCGTATAGCATTTCATTCGCGGTCATGGTTTGCTACCAGAAAACAGTTTACTTTATGATTAAGATACCTTTGAAGCGAGTGTAACATTATAGTTCGATAAAAACCTAATCTCGCCCGAATGGAGATTGAGTACTGGCGAGATTTAATTTTATTTGCATGATTAATCAAATGTTACTAACCCCATGAAATATATCCAAACCAAACACTACCCCCTCCCGGCACTTTAATTGTCCTTGATTAAACCGACGTGTCGAGAGACAAGCCTGCATTGAGTGTTAAATCATAGCAAAACTAACGGGTGACTAGCTTCTTTTTTAAAAAAGAATGTCAGATTTATGTTTAGAATGGAGTTAGCCAACCCTCATCCCCACACTCAATGTTGGATTGTACCAAAACCGCAAAAAGTTCCCCCTGCATGTACCTAATATATCCACACTTTCTAACCAATATTAGTATCAAAACTCATGTGCAACCCAGTTGACCCCAACCCGCTCTCTACCGACCCGATAACAAGTGTAGTAGCAAACATCAAAATAACCGCAACAAACAACTATAGCATAAAGAAATGAAGCATAAAAGTTGGGAAAAAACCGTACCTTGTTGTAGATCTGTAAGATAAGTGCAAAAAAATTGAAATTTTAAAGCCCCGGGTGCAATACAAGTGGGAGAGTGAAAACCGGTTGAAATCACGTCAAAATGAGTGAGGAATGATGTAGGGAAGAAAATGTGGGTGATTTGGGCGAATTTGGGTTGAAAATGGCGGATTGATGGTGGAAATATGTTGAAAACCGTAAGGAAGGTTGAGAAAAGTGGGGAAATGTGTGAGAAAGTGGAGCTAGGGTTGTTTAAAATGCAGATAGGGTCTCTCGGGCCGCGAGAGAGACTATTAAGTCTCTCGCGCCCCGCGACCGAGTGAGGATTCCGGAGTTTGTAGGCCTCTCGCAGGGCCGCGACCGAGAAGGCTTATGCCTCTCACGCCCCGCGAGAGGCTTGTTTTCACAGAAAGTTTCTTTCTTTTGGTCAGATTTATACCTTAGAAAAAAGTTGAAGTTATTGAAACTCTCATGTTAGCTTAGTTAGTTCACGGAGTCACACTCGTTCTACTGGATTGATCATGTAACATCCGTCGAAAAACGGGTTTTCCAAACCCGCTTCGTTTATTAATCGAATATCCAGTCATAATTTTTCATTGCACAGTTATTGCTCAAATTAATTTTAAACGATACATAATTAATAAATATAATAGAAATAAAAACTTTAATTGATAATTAATAATAAATAGTGAATAAAAAATAAAATGCGGCTGCCGGGTTTCGAACCCGGGTCGCCCATAAGATCAAACAAACAACACACCGCTCCGCCACTTGCCTCTTTGTGAATATTGCGAAACAAATAATACTTAAGATGAAATCCGAATTCAAACCGGACTTCAGCGCGATTGAACTCGCAATCCCCGGAAAATCCGGCAATCCGCGAGTTTAGCCATTTTCCTTTTGACTATAACGTTATAACCGACGTCGACATCGGTTATAACCGACGTCTAACCCCCAATTCCAGTCGTAACCGCCGGAAAAGTTTTGACCGCGAATCAAGACAAAATTCAGACCCAATACATCCTGTTCTACCCTATAAATACCCCCCTCAACCTTCAAGGAATCCTTTCGCTCAAGACCGCACACTTTTTCGTAGTTGAAGTTCTCAGAAACTCGTCGCCGGAGATTTCCAATTTCGCCGGAATTGGTCACCGGAAAACCGAATCTATCCCATTATTTCCTTACTCTATAAATAGGACTTCTAGAGCTTCGACAGAAGTCACCCACACTCACCTCAAACTTCCTGTAGATCCTCTGTCGCAAGTTACACTTCGCCGGAATTTCTTTCAGTCACCGGAACTTCATCGGAGATCGCACCTGTTCGGTACAACATCCTTAAATCCTTTTCTGTTTGAATTATTTTCGTTATCAGTAATAATCAATTAACTAATTCAATAAGATTGATTAAACAGTCGGTTTGATTCTCTGGTTTCATAAAACGAAGAATATGAACAGCGAGTCGTTTATAAATATAATTAAAATCAGTAATTTAAATGGGTTAGACACACATTCCAGCGGTGGACTGTGTGCATTTTACATACATGATACCGGGTTCGAGTCTGTTTGTGTTCCGATCCACTGAAATTAAATCCATTGTTTTTAGAACAAGTCATATCGCTTCACAGAAGGTGTTTAAATAAAATTAAGATCAAGAAAACTAACAGGTTAGACACACAGCCCAACTGGTTGGGCTGTGTGCACACGTACCGTAGGTCCCGAGTTCGAACCCTGCTTCTGTAACCGGTTCTGGCAATTATCAAAGCTTTTTAAATAGAAATAGAAATGAATTAATCTAATTTGTATATATATATAATTAAAAACGAGATTATTTCGGTTAGACACGTAGCTCAGTTGGTAGAGCTGCGTGCACGTATACGGGAGGTCACGAGTTCGAACCTCACTCAGCGCATAGAATAAAGACAGTTCGACCGGTCAACGGTCAACGGTCAACATGGTAAAAAGTCAACATTTTTTTTAGTTTTTTTAATTTATTTAATAAGAAAATTATTTAAAAATACTTAAAAATAATATTTTTAAAGTTAGAAAATGTCCTTAAACTCACAAAATAAATATAAAAATCCTATTAAGGTTATGAATTAAAATTATTAATCTCAAATAAAATCCATTTATTTACCGAACCATTTCGTTATTATTCTAGGTTAGTTCTCCTCGTCGATCAAATCCTAAAATTCGTGCGCATTCATCGTCATCTAAGAAACGCACCCACTGTGAGTGAATCCTTACAAATTCCCCTTTTTATTCATGTTTTGGGGTGTATCATGTGTCGCTTTAATTATTCCATTTATTTAAACTCGTGCTATTACCATTATATGATCTAAACTCGAGATGTAAATATTATTTGTTGTGATGCGTGTTTACATTTTGTCAAGTTGCGTGCAAATCATTCATTAGGCCCATCAGTTCCTCGTTGGAGACGGGTTGAGCATCAGGTGCCTCATTGTTCATCATTTGGTGTGTGCTTGTGCATTAATTGATATTATGTGTTTATGTTGTTGGTTGTGATGTGTGTTTATATTTTTGTCAAGTTGTGTGCAAATCATTCATTAGGCCCATCAGTTCTCCGTGGGAGACGAGTTAAACATCGCATGCCCCATTCGATCGGCTCCGTTTGATTGAGCCTTGATCTCATTGTTCATCATTTGGTGTGTGCGTGTGCATTATTTGATATTATGTGCTTTGTGATTAAATTTACATTTACGTTTACTCATATTTGGTTATGCACAATTTTATTCAAATAACCAACATAACTAATCCTTTCAAATGTTTAAATAAGATTCACTCGCCAACTTTTTGTTGACCCAAAACCCTATTTTACACATGATACAGGTGGACAGGTTGAAGCAAGGAACACATAGGAAATTGCCTTAGAAGAAAAATAATGAAGTCATGAAATATGTATTTGAACATGTTGTACTTGTATGTTTATTGTAATGTTCTTCTTTAAAAAGAAATAATAAATATGAAACTTTGTAGTAAATGTCATGAGCTTTGATGAAAACCCAATCATGCCCCGATCACCATTTCCGCTGCGGGTCGGGGTGTGACAGATTGGTATCAGAGCTTTTGACTATAGGGATACAGGATAGGTTATTAGACCCTTAGAGCCTATACTATAGTTGATTAGATTTTAATTGTTTATGTGGTTACATGCAAACTCATGATGTTTATTTGTTTCGTATTTATTACACATACAAATGCATGCAAAAACTTTCACTATCATTTTGTGTGATACTTAATGAGTTATACTTATTGTCAAACATAACAAGCTTACATATACATTCATCACGCCTATTTCCATGTTCACATATTCAAATCATCCTCATATTTCATTTATTCAAGACTTTGTCGCAATTTTCATTTTTCAATCTCATCAAAGTGAGTTCTACGACGGGCATGTAGTAACTGTAAGGGTACAAGTACCGGTAGTCGGAACGTCCTGTCTAGGTTGGCATTCGTATAAATCCAATATAACGGACCAGTTTGCCAACCTGGGGACTAACGATGAGAGTACGAAGGACCTATTAGGACAAAGCATGCCACACCAAACGTCGTTCGAACTAACCCCACTTTGAGGTGTCACCGTGTCCACACCTGGATGCACTCCGAATTTCATACGTTACATACATATTTCTCGATTTTCTCCGGGTTTTAGTGTACGTTACCAGGCTAACACATGCGAACCATATGAAAGACCCGGTAATCATGGGGGCCCACATGATTACGAAGGTGAAGTATGGCGGCATGCAAGGCCCAATTACGAGCAAAGCTCAAGACATCCCATGGATGTAGTAAACTTATTATTCTTCATTTATTTTATGAATGTTCATTCCTAAATACGACACATGACCCCTAAAACGTCAAACTCATACTCTTGATACGTATTTCTTGTAGATGTCTTCTAGCCTTTCTTGTAGAAAAAGGAAATCAGGAAAATCCCACGAGCGCATGGCTGCCCAAATCGCTCAACAAATGGCTGCCGTAATACCCACCATTGTGGTTCAAGTTCAACAAGCCCTTACCGCTAATCCCGTCAACCCAATCAATCAAGAAGATCAAAACATTGTCAATCCTTTCCCAAAAGCCACTAAATGCACCTTCAAGCATTTCAAATCTTGCGATCCTCCAAAATACGAAGGGACTGAAGGTGTCACCGCTCTCCTCCATTGGTTTGACGAGATGGAAAACACTTTTCTCAATTGCGACTGTCCCGATGATCGCAAGGTGCAATATGCTACCGGTGGTTTGTTTGGAGTAGCACTTACATGGTGGAATACAGAGAAGGCCAAGCGAGGTACTGAGAATGCTATGACTTTGACTTGGGAAGAGTTGAAGGAAATCATGACAAGACGTTTCTGTCCAAGAAGTGAAATCAAGAAATTGGAAGATGAGTTCTATTCTTTGAAACAAAAGGAGGGCGACCACACCACATACAACAAGAGGTTCCTTGAGTTAAATCAGATGGTCCCCAACTTGTTCACTCCCCTCTACCGTTTGATCGAGCACTACATTCGAGGTCTTCCTTCAAAAATTCAAGACCCTGTAATAAGTACCACGCCTGCAACTTTGGAAGCAGCAATGGAGTTAGCTACAGAGCTCACCGAAAACCGCATACGGAATAAAGACTTCACGGAGGAGAAGAAGAAGGATAAAGCATCAACCAAAACCTCAAACTCCACCCAAACCGAATCCTCTTCTCAAACCACCCCCAAGAGAAAACGGGACGGGCAAAATTTCGCTATTACCCAAGGCAATCAACCAGCTTCACAAGCTATACCCCTCCAAGCTATTCCAATCACTCAAGTAGCACCCAACTCTACTTACCCAAATAAGAAACCTTACATTGGACCTCACCCTCAATGCAACACCTGTTTTTATCACCATCCATCTACCGTACCTTGTCGACTGTGTGCAAATTGTGGGCGTTATGGTCATTGGAGCAAAACTTGTCGTGCCCCTCAAAACCAAGCCTCACCCCCTACTCAAAACATGATCCAAACATATCAACAACCCCAATACCCCATGTTCCCATATGTTCGAGCTTGTTTTAATTGTGGCGACCCTACCCACTTTAGAAACACGTGCCCTCGATTGGTTAACATCATAAACGCCCAAGCTCAAGCAAACCCAGTTAACCAAGCAAATCAAGCAAACCCAGCTCCACCACCAGCAAGAGGAAGAGCTTACAACATCAACACCAATCCTGTTGAAGATAATAACAACCCAAACGAATCACCCAACTAGCTTTCCCTCACCAAGAGTCGAGACTCAACTCCAACCGTTTAGTTTTAATGTTTTCGTTATGTTATCTCAATCTTTACGTCTCCCAGTTATAAATTGGGAATTTATGTATCCAAGAATTTTAATGCGAATTGATATTACAGTTTTGTTTTATACCCATTGATTTAACATTCATATCATCAAACATCTCGACGTACTTCGATCACATCATTTAAAGAAGTTGGGTTGTGTCTCACTTTTACATATACTAACCCCTTCATCATAACAAACGAGAGAGGTACTGTCATCATTCAGTCATGTATCCTTTCAGAATTGAGACTCAAGCTTTGGTTGTTGTGTTTGTTTATGTTTTAGAATCACATAGAACTGATCATAATTTACTGATAAAGCCAATGAAAATTTGACAAGAATATGGTGGATACGCCGCTGGTACTTCCTATATATAAGTATTCTTGGCAAAGGATCAAAAGCATTACCAGGAGGTTATGAGAAGTTCCGTGTAGGTTTAAAGATCGTCATGGTTGAAGTTTTTGTTTTATGATACATACCTTATCATTTCAAACGTATCAATTCCCTCAAAACACTTATGCATAAAATCATGCCTAGTCAAATCAACTCAGTTTATCCATGTTCCGCATTCTTATACTTTAGGCATCAAAAAGCGATTCCTGTAGCAGGGTATTCAACCCTTACTAGGAACGTTACCGCCTCAAATAAGATTTAAACTCTCACCCTTTTCTAGTTATGTAATCGTAAAAAATTAAAACATCCTCCCTTCAAGACAAATATACCACTACTACTTAAATTTCGGGACGAAATTTCTAAAAGTAGGGGATACTGTAACATCCGTCGAAAAACGGGTTTTCCAAACCCGCTTCGTTTATTAATCGAATATCCAGTCATAATTTTTCATTGCACATTTATTGCTCAAATTAATTTTAAACGATACATAATTAATAAATATAATAGAAATAAAAAACTTTAATTGATAATTAATAATAATAGTGAATAAAAAATAAAATGCGGCTACCGGGTTTCGAACCCGGGTCGCCCATAAGATCAAACAAACAACACACCGCTCCGCCACTTGCCCTCTTTGTGAATATTGCGAAACAAATAATACTTAAGATGAAATCCGAATTCAAACAGGACTTCAGCGCGGCAGAACTCGCAATCACCGGAAAATCCGGCAATCTGCGAGTTTAGCCATTTTCCTTTTGACTATAACGTTATAACCAACGTCGACCTCGGTTATAACCGACGTCTAACCCCCAATTCCAGTCGTAACCGCCGGACAAGTTTTGACCGCGAATCAAGACAAAATTCAGACCCAATACATCCTGTTCTACCCTATAAATAACCCCCTCTACCTTCCAGGAATCCTTTCGCTCAAGACCGCACACTTTTTCGTAGTTGAAGTTCTCAGAAACTCGTCGCCGGAGATTTCCAATTTCGCCGGAATTGGTCACCGGAAAACCGAATCTATCCCATTATTGCCTTACTCTATAAATAGGACTTCTAGAGCTTCGACAGAAGTCACCCACACTCACCTCAAACTTCCTGTAGATCCTCTGTCGCAAGTTACACTTCGCCGGAATTTCTTTCAGTCACCGGAACTTCATCGGAGATCGCACCTGTTCGGTACAACATCCTTAAATCCTTTTCTGTTTAAATTATTTTCGTTATCAGTAATAATCAATTAACTAATCAATAAGATTGATTAACCAGTCGGTTGATTCTTGGTTTCATAAAACGAAGAAGATGAACAGCGAGTCGTTTATAATATAATAAAATCAGTATTAAATGGTTAACCACATTCCAGCGTGGATACCGAGTCGAGTTGTTTGTTCGATCCACTGAAATTAAATCCTTTGTTTTTAGAACTAGTCATATCACTTCACAGAAAGTGTTTAAATAAAAGAAAGATCAAGAAAACTAACAGGTTAGACACACAGCCCAACTGGTTGGGCTGTGTGCACATGTACCGTAGGTCCCGAGTTCGAACCCTGCTTCTGTAACCGGTTCTGGCAATTATCAAAGCTTTTTAAATTGAAACAGAAATGAATTAATCTAATTTGTATATATATATAATTAAAAACGAGATTATTTCGGGTTAGACACGTAGCTCAGTTGGTAGAGCTGCGTGCACGTATACGGGAGGTCACGAGTTCGAACCTCACTCAGCGCATAGAATAAACACAGTTCGACCGGTCAACGGTCAACGGTCAACATGGTCAAAAGTCAACATTTTTTTATTTTTTTAATTTATTTAATAAGAAAATTATTTAAAAATACTTAAAAATAATATTTTTAAAGTTAGAAAATGTCCTTAAACTCACAAAATAAATCTAAAAATCCTATTAAGGTTATGAATTAAAATTATTAATCTCAAATAAAATCCATTTATTTACCAAACCATTTCGTTATTATTCTAGGTTAGTTCTCCTCGTCGATCAAATCCTAAAATTCGTGCGCATTCATCGCCATCCAAGAAACGCACCCACTGTGAGTGAATCCTTACAAATTCCCCTTTTTATTCATGTTTTGGGGTCTATCATGTGTCGCTTTAATTATTCGATTTTTTAAACTCGTGCTATTACCATTATATGATCTAAACTCGAGATGTAAATATTATTTGTTGTGATGCGTGTTTACATTTTGTCAAGTTGCGTGCAAATCATTCATTAGGCCCATCAGTTTCCTCGTTGGAGACGGGTTGAGCATCAGGTGCCTCATTGTTCATCATTTGGTGTGTGCTTGTGCATTAATTGATATTATGTGTTTATGTTGTTGGTTGTGATGTGTGTTTATATTTTTGTCAAGTTGTGTGCAAATCATTCATTAGGCCCATCAGTTCCTCGTGGGAGACGAGTTGAACATCGCGTGCCTCATTCGATCGGCTCCGTTTGATTGAGCCTTGATCTCATTGTTCATCATTTGGTGTGTGCGTGTGCATTATTTGATATTATGTGCTTTGTGATTAAATTTACATTTACGTTTACTCATATTTGGTTATGCACAATTTTATTCAAATAACCAACATAACTAATCCTTTCAAATGTTTAAATAAGATTCACTCGCCAACTTTTTGTTGACGCAAAACCCTATTTTACACATGATACAGGTGGACAGGTTGAAGCAAGGAACACATAGGAAATTGCCTTAGAAGAAAAATAATGAAGTCATGAAATATGTATTTGAACATGTTGTACTTGTATGTTTATTGTAATGTTCTTCTTTAAAAAGAAATAATAAATATGAAACTTTGTAGTAAATGTCATGAGCTTTGATGAAAACACAATCATGCCCCGATCACCATTTCCGCTGCGGGTCGGGGTGTGACAGATCAAACGTACCTGCAATTGCCCGTGCTCCATGACTGATGCGTGATGTGACCTGCAAAAACAACTAAATCGACCCACAAACAAACAAATAAAATACGAAGCATGAATTAAATAAAAACATAAAATGCAACTAACTACCAAACTCTACAAACTCTACATTCGAGCCGAAACCCGATAATCTACGCGGTTTGAGGCGGAACTTCGAGAAGAGTCTCCTCCGTCTTGGTGGGATCTATCGGTCCTCCTAAATAGTTTTTCAAACGATGCCCGTTGACCTTCCATGTCCCTCCGTCAGCTTCTTCTTTCAGCTCGATAGTTCCGTATGGGAAAACCTCATTTACCACGTACGGGCCGGACCATTTGGATTTCAGCTTGCCCGCAAACAGTTTCAATCGGGAATTATATAGAAGCACTTTGTCACCGATTTGAAACTCCTTTACATTCTTTAACTGTCGATCGTGCAGCGCCTTAGTTTTCTCTTTCAGACTCCATGACCGCTCATATGCCGCATCCCGAAGTGCCTCTAACTCGTGAATTTGAAAGAATCGTTGCTTAGCTGCTTCGGTGAGGTCCAGATGTACGGTCTTCAACGCCCATAGTGCCCTATGCTCTAATTCGACCGGAAGATGGCAGGCTTTACCGTATATGATCATGAAAGGCATGGTGCCTAATGGTGTCTTGTAGGCAGTTCGAAACGCCCACAAAGAATCGTCCAGTTTGTCGGACCAGTCCTTTCGACTCTTTCCTACCGTCTTCTCTAGGATCCGTTTTACCCTCCTATTTGCGTTCTCCACCTGATCGCTAGTCTGCGGGTGATAGGCGGTGGAGAGGCGGTGAGTGACACCGTAGCACGCCAATGCCTTTTCCATGACGGCATTGAAGAAGTGCGTGCCACGGTCACTGATGATGGCTCGTGGGGTACCAAAACGGTGAACAGTTTCTTTAAGAATCTCACCACCACTCGGGCATCATTTGTGGGTAAAGCTTGAGCTTCAACCCACTTAGAAACATAATCAATAGCCACGAGGATGTACCGGTTTTCGCTAGAGACGGGAAACGGTCCCATGAAGTCAATCCCCCAAACATCAAAGACTTCAAGAATCTGGATGGGATGTTGGGGCATCTTGTCCTTGGATGAGATGTTGTCGGTACGCTGGAAATGATCACACATATTCACAAACTCTAGGGCGTCCTTCACAACTGATGGCCAATAAAAACGACAATAAAAAACCTTTTGTGCGGTGATGTGTGGACCATGGTGACCTCCTGTCAGTCCCTCATGCACGTGCCTTAATATCTCTGCCCCCCATCTCGACTCACGCAGCGCCTCAGAATTCGGTCTCCCCTTACCCGAAACAGAAATGGGTCGTCCCAGATATAACGCCTGACGTCGTGGAAGAATTTCTTCTTTTGTTGCGTAGTCATCCCCTTCAGTACCACTCCATTCGCCAGATAATTCGCGAAGTCGGAAAACCACGGCATCCCCTCCTTCTCAGCTGTCATAAACTCTACCGACTCGTGGGGAAACCTATCACCGATCTCTTCCCTGATTTCTTCTCTACTGGGATCCTCTAATCGGGATAGATGGTCAGCAACTACATTCTCCGCTCCTTTCTTATCTCTAGTCTCAATGTCGAACTCAGAGAGCAGGAGAATCCATCGAATGAGACGAGGGTTCGCATCCTTCTTTTGGAAAAGGAAACGCAGAGCTGCGTGGTCCGTAAAGACGATGGTCTTAGATAGGACGAGGTGAGAGCAGAATTTATCAAACGCGAACACTACTGCTAAAAGCTCCTTCTCTGTAGTGGTGTAGTTCTCCTGTGCGTCATTGAGGGTTTTACTAGCGTAGTAAATCGGATGGAAATGTTTGTCCTGACGCTGACCCAAAACGGCGCCCACAGCATAATCGCTCGCATCACACATGAGCTCGAAAGGCAAGCTCCAGTCTGGTGAGACGAGGATCGGAGCACTCACTAGATTCTCCTTAAGGATCATGAAAGCTTTTAAGCAGTCGTCATCGAAGACGAAAGGTACATCTTTCTTGAGAAGTCGAGTCATGGGGCGGGTGATCTTTGAAAAATCTCAAATAAACCATCGGTAGAAGCCCGCATGACCGAGAAAGCTGCGGATGGATTTGATGCTAGTCGGTGGAGGAAGTCTGCTGATAGTATCAATTTTCGCCCGATCGACCTCTATCCTGGCTCGCGAAATTTTGTGCCCTAACACGATGCCCTCTGTCACCATAAAGTGACATTTCTCCCAATTTAGCATCAATCGCGTCTCGACACACCGTTTCATCATCGCATCTAAGTGAGTGAGACATTGATCGAAGGTGTTTCCATAGACAGAGAAGTCGTCCATGAAGACCTCCATGGAGGTTTCGATCATGTCCTGAAAGATGGCTACCATGCAGCATTGGAAAGTAGCCGGAGCGTTATATAACCCGAATGGCATGCGGCGATACGCATAAGTCCCATACGGGCATGTGAAGGTTGTCTTTTCTTGATCCTCGGGAGCAATCGGGATCTGAAAGTAACCTGAGAAGCCATCAAGAAAGCAATAGAATTGATGTCCTGCGAGACGCTCCAACATCTAATCGATGAACGGGAGTGGGAAGTGATCCTTGCGGGTGGCGTCGTTTAATTTTCTATAATCTATGCACACCCTCTAGCCCGTGACGGTTCGCGATGGGATAGGCTCCTTCTTTTCGTTCATAACCACTGTAATTCCCCCCTTCTTGGAAATGACCTGAGTGGGGCTTACCCATGCAGAATCGAAGATGGGATAAATGAGACCAGCCTCCATCAGCTTTAGCACCTCTTTCTTTACAACTTCTTGCATATTCGGGTTCAGACAGCGCTGTGGCTGCACTACGGGCTTAAACACGTCCTCCATGAGGATCCTATGAGTATAGAAGGTAGGGCTAATTCCTTTGATATTGGACAATTTCCATGTGATGGCCTCCTTATTTGACTTCAGGATCTCGATTAAACGCTCCTTCTCCCTCGTTGACAATTTCAAAGAAATGATCACGGGTAAGCTCGAATTGTCACCTAGGAACGCGTATTCTAAATGAGACGGGAGGACCTTAAGCTCTACGGCTGCTGGTGTCGACAAAGGTGTACTCTCAGTAGCGGCACTCACCTTACAGACATCTAGAGTCTCAGGAATCTCGAAGATATCGTCCCTTATATCCTCACTATCACTCTCTCCGGATACTACATCCTCACTCACTAGGTCGGCTCCACTGATGTATTAGATACACTGATCAACGCATGACATGAAAGACTTAAGAAAATATACGGAGTGACAAGGGCCACTATCGCTGTCGCCACCCATTGCGTTTTGCATCGACCCTGCGATCTCGAATGTGACGTTCTCGTCTCTGACTCGAAGGGTGATTTTTCCATCATGAACGTCTATGAGTGCTTTCGCGGTGCGCAAGAATGGGCGACCTAATATGATGGGTACCTTCTCGTCGGCCTCCATATCGAGGATGACGAAGTCTATGGGAAAAACAAATCTATCAACTTTAACCAACAGGTTTTCTACGATTCCACTCGGGTATTTGACCGATCTATCAGCTAAAGACAGAGACATGCGTGTAGGGGTGAGCTACCCTAAACCTAACCGCTCGTACATCGAGAAAGGCATCAGATTTATGCTCGCCCCAAGATCGGTTAAAGCATGGGCCGGAGAGATGGATCCACCGAATAAGCATGGTATAGTGAAAATACCCGGATCAGTAAGCTTCTCGGGTAACTTGTTGAAAACGACGGCAGAACATCCCCCGGTTAGCGGGACATTCGAGAGCTCCCCCAGCTTATCTTTACGTTTCAAAAGGTCCTTCAGAAACTTAGCATATTTAGGCATACGCTGGAGGGCCTTGATGAACGGGAGATTTATCTTTAATTGAGTAAACATGTCAAGGAAATTCCCGTATTCCTTGGCATATTTCTGCTGCTTCAGACGTGCTGGGTAGGGTAGGCGTGAAGTGTCTACAAGCGGTGATGGCCTAACCTCTACCGGTCTTCCCTACTCTCGGCTGAAGGTCCACTGGCTGGTGCGGTACTTGTTGGGTCTCGCCTGGTGTGCACCTTGGGTGGAGCCTCCATCTCGATTTCTTCGTCTACCTCGTCCTCTCGCTCCTCTACCTCTACCTCTACACCCTTTCTACCTACCTCCTTCAGAGTCTTACCACTACGAGTAGTGATCACTTTCGTGTGTTGGTTCGCGGGGTTGGGTTGGGTATTACCCACGAACTTGGCATGTGGCTGCTCTTGCAGCTGCTTAGCGATACTACCGACCGACCTCTGCAGATCTAAGAGTGCGGACTGTTGATTTTTTAGAAGCAGATCATGTTCCGTGAGAGTTTTCTTAGTAGCGTGATCTTTGACAACTAATTGGGATAACAACTCTTTGATCCTATCTAGACTACCTCCTGACCCTCCACTCCTAGTCTGACCTTCTTGATTTGAACCCCCTCCACTAAACTGACTGGTGTGACCTGACCCTCCACTATTGTAATGACCCTGGCCCGTGTTCTGATAAGAGCCTGATTGGAAGCCAGGGGGGTTACCGGAATCGATAACTATTAGTGTTATTATTACGCCAGTTTTGTTTATAATTGGAAGTATTATTATTGAAAGGGTTCGTAGGACTGCGGTTTTGACCGGTGATAAACTCAACTTGCTCAACGGTGAGTGTGGGACACTCTAACGTGTCGTGACCCCCTCTACAAACTTCACACCTGTCTACCTTTTTCTTCAACTCCTGTGTCTCCTTTGTGACCTCTCTCTGGAAGCTATCTAGAGCAGCAGCTACCGTCGTTTCCAAGCTAATTTGGTGTAGACCCCGGGTAACTTGAGGTGTTCGTGAAACAGGAATTGAATTCCTGGCGGCAGTGCTGTAATCCACATCAGAATGGGCAAAGCTCTCGAAAAGGTCATTACACTCAGCTACTGATTTCTTTCCCATCAGATGGCCACCAGCAGAGGTGTCGAGTTGAGCACGGGTCTCACGGGTGAGACCGTTGTAGAATTTCTCTACAAGTGCCCAGTCTAATAGGCCATGCTGGGAGCAACGGGATACTCAAGTTTGGAACCGCTCCCAAGCTAGATGGTAGGGCTCGTCAGGCTCCATTCGGAACGAATGGATCTGATCACGAAGGCTTGATGCTTTGGCGGGTGGAAAGTATTTCTTAAGGAAAGCATCCCGTAAAGAGGCCCAAGTAGAAAAGGTGCCAGGTGTTGGGATCAAGCCAGATGGCGGCCCGACCCCCAAGAGAAAACGGAAAGACTTGGAGAAAACGGGCATCATGACCCGCACCCTCCATATTGAACGTATGACATAGACGGGTAAGGAAAGGATTTGCCAAGCTCGGTCATTGTTCATGGGGGGGGTAAGGTAATGGGTGAGTTTACACCAGTGAAACCGGTGGTGGCTTGTTGGTAAACAGTCTGGTTGTTATTATCGGCCATGTGGAAGGTGGGTGGTGGCTGTGGTGGATTTATGTTTCTATGGACTACACGGGGTGATGGAGAATCGGGTGGTGAAGGTTTAGGTGTAAAATCGAAATCTGGTGGTACGAATGAATGAGATGAACTTGAAAAGTTGAAGAAGAAGCACTTACCTTTGGTGCGGGGGAAAATGGCGTGTCCGTAGGCGGCTTAGGCCGAGGTCCTTGCGAGCGCGTATGGGGCATCCACTAAACCGGAAACACACACAAACAAGAGAAGTTAGCACAAATGATTCAATTGCAATAAGAAAAAAGAAATATTAAACAATTAATTAGACTCCTACGACACAAACGAATGCGAAATAAACCACGTGTACAATAAAAGCCTAAATCGAGTAATCAACGCAATTGCCAATGACAGAGTCCCCGGCAACGGCGCCAAAAAACTTGATGTTCTAAAAGTAGTTAATTAAATTAAAACAAATTATCCTAATTCTAGACTCAAATTATACTTTAGACTCCTAAATTAAACTAAACTACTAACTGGCAAGTGAACCGATCAATTGTAGAATAGTATTAAGTATGTCCGGATTATCGAACCCACAGGACCCTCTAATTGCTAAGACTACTACTTAGACTCAATTACACACTAGGTATATTTAAAAAGGGGGGTGTTACTAATAATTCTAAATTATCAATTTAAATAAAACTACTAAAGATAAATCATCAAACTATGAACTTCTAGGAACTTATTAGAACTTTTAACAAGAAATGATAAACTAGTTACCCAGGTTGAATTTCTAGAATACTATTCCCTCAATTTAATAATAATTAGTCTGCTTGAATATTTTACTGGGATCTTAACATATCAAAGTTTACGTTTATTAAAAAGGACTCCCGATCCTTCTCCGGAAGACACCTACAATAACCTAGCCTTTTTATTTGTTTACCAGTTTTAAAGATTCTTTTTCAATTATGATTTCAATATAGTAAAGTGCCTAATTATTAATTACTTCTCAATAATTAACCTAGACCAACTTAAATTTTCTAGTTTAGATTTACTGATTTAATTATGACAAGGAAATTAGACTCGGAAATTTCTCAAAACCCTAATCTAACAATTTACCAAATTAATTCAGCCAACTAATTGAAATTTCTCAATTAACAAATTAGGTATAATGACAAAGTTAATTTAATGGTTAATCTAATTGTTTCCTCGGTTTTATTGGCAAATTTACCGATAACTTCACGAATTCCTAAGAACACGAAAAGTAACATAAACCTATTACATGAAAGACATTCACCAAAGTTTATGTAAAATAACTAAACAATCATCAAAAAACCAAGATCATGCAAATACCCTAAACTAGATTATTAAAGTTGCAAACTTTACCAATTTAAATATTCAAACCATAAACTAAATTAAAGTAAATCAAAGTTTCCTAATTCCATAATCCAAAACCTAGGTAACCAAAAGAAAATCTAGCCTAACAACATGTTTAAAAACTGAATAAAACCAAGTTGATAAAAAGAAAGCATGATTGACCAAAAACAAGAAATCAAAGACGAGACTGGTATGATAAACCGTGCAAAGCTCCTGCCTTTAACTTCCGTGATCACCAACACCGTTCCTGCAGCTTAGATGTTCATTATGTTGCTTCAAACCTCCAGAAAATAGCTCAAAAGTTGCTCTAGATCGTCCATAATTGCCCAATATGTGTTTTGCTATGATCATGAGTCTAATATAACCAAAACCAATCCCAAAACAACTTTGATTTTGAAACTTTCTAGATAGAGTCCTCTCTCACGGGCCGCGAGAGAGTTTAGGGAGTCCGGTCGCGCCCCGCGACCGACTGTTTCATCCGGAAGATAATTACCCTCTCTCGCAAGCCGCGAGAGAGGATGCTTGTACCGGTCGCGCCCCGCGACCAGGTGGAACTCCTTGATTTTGCGTTTCGTTTTCCGTTTTCGATCCATTCACGTCCCGGCTCGGTTCTTTTCACCATTTTAGCTTGTTTTCCCCATCCTTCCAACCGTTTTCACGAACCAAGACCTGCAAAACGTGTTTGGATTAAAAGTAGATAAATTCTTGACAAATCAAAACGAAAACGCGCTAGAACTGTACAAACTCTACAAGATAAATAGATGTATTATTCAATACATCAATTGTACACCATACTCTCTTTTAATTCCCCAAATGTTCAACACCGGAATCCATCCCCATCTAATGATATCACCTAGTGAAACATCTGGATGTCTTGTGAAGAACGCTAGTGGTCGCTGAATTTTTCTTTCTTTAGAAATATTCTTGAACCAGGCTCTTCTAGCTTTACGAGTCTCATTTCTATCAACCATTAGAGATTCACCATACTTAATAGTTTCTTCAATCTTTCGTTTTAGCAGCTCATTAGTTTCATCATCAAACATTTCTTGGAATGTTGGGAAATCATCAGTTCCATCACTAGAATATTTAACTATTTCATTGTCTGAATCATCCTCCATGACAACATTATCGTAGTTTGACGTGGTCGAGCCTGGTTATAATTTTTATTATATCTTAGGCACTTTTTACTCGTATATCAAGCTTTAAATTTATAAAACACGATACAATACTACCACTCTACACATGTTGGGGCAAGTGCACCTATCACGGACGCAGTATAGTGATGCTAAGATACCGAGGTCGTCCAAGGACATAAGAGCTTTTAATACCGGCTTAACGTTAACCTTTAATCTAACCAAATTTTTTATAAAAAGTTTTGAAAGTTTTGAAAAGTAAAAGTAGAAACGTAAATAAAAAGGAGAGCAAATAGACAAGAAAGAATCACTTGATTCCGACTCCTCTTTTACATATCCTTTGATGATTTTCGCACTTTGGTCATTTTAAGAGATTATCTTAGTTATAGTACGAGTCCCCTTTTGTGAAGGCGACATTACCCTCAACCTATTGGTCTAAGTCCGTTGGGATACAGTTCCGCAAGGTTGGAATATAGGAAGATAATTAAGTAAGTTATTAATGCGAAAAGTGGTAGGCCCCTCTTGTGAAGGCGACATTACCCTCGGCCATATTGGTCTAAGTTAGCAGGGTTACAATCTCGCAAGGCCGGATAAAGTTTAATAGTAGTTTATTTATAAGGGGTTCAAGAAGTTCTTATTCCCCAGATTTGATGCTATCTGGTTCAAGGGAAGTCCTAATAAGCTTGAACCAAGTCCTCGCATGATCTATACACTGAACGGGACAAGAACTTTACCCAAACACCCTTCTAACCCCCTTCCAGTTAGTTAACGTGCTTTATATAGACCATAAAGACACGAATGAGTGAATCAACAAAACATGAAGAAGTGTTTAAATAAAGTACACTTTCAATATAAAAACTTGTTATTAAAGTCATTAATACATACCCAAATAAAAAGTTGCCAAAGATTGGAAATCAAAAGTAGTATATAAAATATTTGTCTTCTCCAAGTGATGTAAGAGATTTAGCCAAGCATGACCTTTGTTTGACAAGAACTCTTACGATCAATCTTGGATCCCGAGATTACTACACACTCTAAAAGATGAAAGATGGATGATAGTGGTGGGTGTTGGTGTTGTAGTGGTGGTGGACTGATGACAAGTATGAGAGATGTGGTTTGCCAAGGGATGTCTTTCTCCAAATCCAAGCACCTCTATTTATAGCTGAAAACAGAAGGCGACCACAGCCCCGTGCCAGCATGGCACGACCCCCTGGTGGACTATTTCTCTCCCTTCATTAACTGCAGATTTCAGATCTTTGTACCAACACGCCCCGTGGTGACATGGCCCATGGTCAGTGTGCTTATTGTACTATCTCAGATTATGTGAATCTTAGAGTTGACCACGACCCGTGTTGAGTTGGCACGACCACGTGTTGGTTGTCTATTGCTGTTGTCTGTTTCTGCTGTTAATTTGCTCTTTACATTCGTTTAAACTATTTTTATCCTGTAATTTAAAAGTGAAGATAGAAACATGCTTTTTCCAATATTAGTACTGAAAAAGGGTTGATTTTATGCCTTGATTGATAAAATTTATATGTCGCATTTTGCGCACATCAAATACTTGAATCTTTGCTTGTACTGAAACAAAACTCTATAATGTGGCTTACACACCCAAACAGAATTGGTAGAAGAGAGTTCTTGGGCTTATCTATAGAGTGTCAGGAATTTAAGTTCTAAATTTATTTTGTTTTTATTTTATTTACAATATTATCCGTCATGATTTATTTAAAACATATTTTAAGGAAAATTATTGTTTTGGGCATAACATGCCTTTCTAAAATTCCATTTAGTTATATACAAATTTACACACCTCGCAAGTGGTCACTGAACACTCGGACGGACATGTTTAAGTGAAAGCGCTCGGACCCGATGTGGAGCTTACTCCTACTATAGGCTTGACAAACAATCAAACCTTCTCTTTTTTTACGTTAATCCTTGTAAATATAAAGAGAACTTTAAAAGGGGTAGGTTTTGGCTAGGGTAGGTGTTTTTAGGTAAAATGGCGAAAAGCGTAAAAAGTGTCGATTTTTCGAGAAATCTTTTGTGGCTTACAAAAAAAACTTTAGCCATTGGTTTTTTTAACAAAAGTTAAAACTAAGCCATTCTTTGTAATTTTATAACCGAACCTTTTACCAAAATAAAGGGTGTACAAGTAAAAGGTTTTTCGGATGTGGGTGGTTTTTTTTCTTTCCAAAAGTTTATATTTTGGCGGATTTAGAAACGAAAGGGTTAAGGCTTAAAGGGGTTTAACTCGGGATATTTTATGTATGGGTTGAAAAGAAAAATAAAGGTTTAGAATGAAAAATGGGTTATAGTCCTAATGCCTCCATCATTTACTTACTTGGAGTTGTGTCGGTAAGGATTGGGAACATATTGTTTTGGCAAGTTCTAGAATTGTAAGAACCAAACGTGCTATTCACACAAGAAACAATAAATTGAGCAATTAGTATAGATATGTATTTGTATTCTCGATAAAGGCTCAAAACTCACTTTTTGTGGGAAAAGGGTATAGTGTAAAAGTGTATGTATAATCAAATTTTACAAAGATTTGTTATGCTCGTTTTTATAATTTTCTTAATTGGTTCTTTTTATCATGACGCTGTCAGGTGTAAATTAGTAAAAGCATAATTTTTAGAACTTATTTTCCCAAACGAAACCAAGATAAGTAAAAAAATGAAAAAAATTGAAAAATATTTGGGGTGATTGCGGTTTTCCAAGGCGAGTTTTGTGCAAGGCTTGTTTTTAGGATAAAAGATTTAAGGTTTTAACATCCCCCCACACTTAAATTACACATTGTCCTTGATGTGTCCCAAATAGGATTTGTTTGGGTTATATGTGTAAAAAGTGGGGAAAATAACCATTTTTAAGGTTACTGGTCACAAGGTACGGGGGCGTGCCAGGTGGACACGGCCTCGTGGCCAAAGTGCCAGTAACAAGGTGTAATAGAAAACTTACAATATGGTGGACATGGGGGCATGCCTGTTGGGCATGGCCTGTGCCATCTTTTCTGTAGAAAAGTTTGGCATCAGACATTTGGGCACGGGGGCATGCCTAGTGGGCATGGCCACGTGCTATAGACTTTGTAGTGCAATTTTAGAAGCGGGAGGCTCTATTTTACGTGCTTGGGGTCCCTCTTTTCAATGTCCCTTTGCCATCTCCAATCCTTCTTTGAGTGTTTATTATCCCTACTAATTCATAAACTTAAAAATAAAAGCATTAGCTAAGAACTAAACTAAATCTTAAACATCATTGTCCTTTCAAAATAAAAGAAGCCAAACTTTTGAAAGTTAAACAAGTATGCTTAAGTAAACTACTTTTATTAATTTATAATCCATGGAGTCCCTCCATGGTGCGCCACGTTTATAGGGGTCCTTGGCTAGACCACCCCACCGTATCGGGTGGTTCTGGCTCATCTTCCAACAAGGGGTCGTCATTGCTTATTAGATATTTCATATAGAGATTAAAGCTTCGTTTGTTGGCCCCAAGTTTAGTAGGAATATTTTTGTATTTTTGTTTGAGCAAAGCTTGATGGGTTTTTATGACTGATTTTCCCAATGCGAAGGGAGTTTCATCTAAGATAATGACGTTGGTTGGTACAACCATTTATTGCGTTTGAATGAGAATGTTTTCGACCACTCCTGTAGTTTTTTTAGTTTTTTGATTAAATAAGAGGATAAGAATTCTGATTGGAAGGAAATAACCAATACCTAACCTTTCAAATCCATAGCTATGCATTATATTAAAACAAAGATCTTTGTCTATTCATATGTTACTAATATAGATGTTTTAAATAAAACATGTTACCGGTTTTATGTTTAATTTAAATTGTTCACCATGTATTAGTGAAGTTTGATCTTTAGTTAAATTAACACTTGCCATTTCTTTGATGTTGTAGTCCAAGTGACGATGGTTCTAGACGGAAGCTTGGGCGTATGATAGTAACGATTCGGTAAGAAGAAAGTAGGAAAAGAAACTGTAGAAGCATTCATTCATTCATACCCAAGAGTATACATCTTGTCTGGCTAGCGGAGCTCCTGGAGAGAATCCGCCAGCGTTTCCCCTCAGGGAACTTCCAAAACTTAACAAAAAATGAACACGCAACACTTATATATAGACATGAGTAGCTCGTGCGAATGGTTGCTCGTACGAGTGACAAGATGTCACTCGTACGAACCACATAAGCTCACTCGTACGAACCACATAAGCTCACTCGTACGAGTGAGATGTTCATCACTCGTACGAGGCACATTGTCACTCGTACGACTAACATTTTCACTCGTATGAGCCAGTTCTTTTCGCACTTGTGTCATGTGTTTGTATCTAATCTATACAATAATCAATACATGCTCATTTTTAGCCTATATACACACAGTGACGGACATAAAGTGCATAAAAATTTCCCCTTGGACGTCACTGTCGAAGCTTGATCTTGATCTTGAAACCTGAGAGCTGTGTTTGAATATTCTACAACTTCAATCAGGTATTTGTCAATGTCGTAGAACGCATCAACAAATTTCCCGTAAATTGATGATCCGGGTTTGCAATATCTACGTTAAGCAACATTCCCCCTGAAATAATTTTCTCCAGAAATTAATCTTCAGGTCTTTTGTTTGCACGGTTCAAGACCTCCTCTGATTTGCTTAATCTACAAATTTTCTCGAATAATCACCAACTTGAAATTAATCAATGCAGCATTTCTGTTTCGACGCTAACCACATCCGCGTTCGATTTAGCGCACTCCTGTGATGCTCGATCCTCAGATCTTCAAAACCCAACCAAAAATTGATAGCAACTTCAAATCATCACAACGGAAAACTTCAAATCAATGAAAGTCTGCAAAAAATCTGAAATCCCGATTTCCGTAATCATGATTGATCAGCAAATAATCAGCAAATCATTATCGGAATCATACTATCTGGTAACACATCTAATCCGAGAAACATTCTTCGGCAATCAGAATCAGATTCTTCATTTTTAGTCACAATATCAGATGTATAGCTATCTCTGCTAGAATGGAGCACTGAAACTACAAGACATTTTTGTTTCCTAGCGGTTAGTCAGAAAAACTGTTCATTTGCCTTGCAGAGTTAAAGATAAAAAGTCATACGTGCTTCCAATTCCACATCAGGGATCATGTGTTTAACCCTTGAGCATTGTCACACCCTCAATTTCCACTTGCGGAGTATTACCGCGAGGCGTGTGATCAAATCGGAATCTCGGACACTAGTAATATCGAACGACTCTATATGATATATTTAAACGTTTTCCAAAAACATATGTTGTAAACATTCATAGTCATTTTCAAAATATCAAGGTTTCAAAGTTTAGTGGAAGCATTAAAATAAAGTAACGGGTGCCAACATAAACGCCAAAAGCAAAATCCCAAAAATTATTCGTAAATAAAGACTCGATAAAAATGTCTTGATCAAATGCATGTGAGTGCACCTAGCGCTCCTAGCGTCCTGAGAAACATGTAGAGAAACAAGTGTCAACATTAAGAAGAGTGAGTTCACAGGTTTTTATAAGTTCACAAGTTCGGTTTAAAAGATTGTTTTTCTCCGTTATCCCTAACCCGGGATAATGACATAGTTCCATTATTCCTAACCCAGAATAATAATGTTGGTTCGTAAATAAGTTCAATGTTAACATGTAGGTAGCGAGCCTAAAGTTACGTCACATAAGAGTTCGCGATCGAAGCTGACTGTTGTTGCTTCAGTGTTGCCAGGTCTATCACTAACCATGGCGAAAGTTAGGCCAAATTAATCACCCGTTGAGCATTCCCAGTCGGCTAGCACGACTAGCTCGGGTGGGGCTTGTCGGGCCCAGTAGTACTACCATAATTTCCCCGCTATCTAACCCAATACTAACGATCCGAGAGTTGGTTGATGACTTCCGTGATAAAGCTACTTAGTGACCATAACGTATATTAACATTAACTTAGTTACCGAATAGTTAACGGCGTTAATTTTGCATAACGTAAAAAGATAGAGTTGTAGAGCGTGTACATGTTTCTCCCCCTGTTGTTTAAAACCGGATAAAATAGGGGCCGTGAACTCATCTTAAATTGCTCGGTTAGAATAACGCAAAAGAAGCAAATGATGGAACCACTAATCGCGTCCTAACATGTCAACCGATTTAAAGTTAGTGTGTGAAACACACTGACACAAAACCCTACGCATAACTAACACACAGTACGGCACACGTAATAACCAATTCGAAACCATATCATGCATGCAAAGTATCGTCATACAAAATAATGATCAAACCAACTTGTCATAAACACAGATTAACTCATACAACACTTAGGTACACACAAACGCAAGTTATCATGTTTCAGCTTGTACGCTCATAACTGGGCTGTTTTCGGTGATTTTTATAAAATAGTTCCAACGTTCCAAAAATTCCAATTGTTTTACAGGAGATGTCAATTAGACTGTAGAATGCAACTGAAGTTGGCTGTAAATGTCAATCAGCTTACTGTTTTCGACTTTATCGCATTAGAACATGTTTAAACGATCATGACGCTTAGTTGTATTGATTAACAACAGGTTAACTTGTCAAATATTATCATATATATCAATATTCATGCAAACCCTAAATATATATCATGATCTTTATTGCTAAAACGCAGTCTACGATTTTTGTATTCAACATATCATCACAACCGCAAAGATTCGCATATTCATCCGAACTAATCATACACCGCAACACTTTTTCATAGAATAATCATACAAGCACATAATCATGATAAAGATTACACAAAACCTAGTGTGAATCGCAAAACAATTAAACCCTAACCTTGAAACGATGATGATTAGCGAACGGGACAAGCTTGGAATCGATCCGGGGGTGTAGTTTGCGCGACCGTGAGAGAGGGGGGGTGCCGTCGACCTCACTAGGGTATTAGGGTTTTTTCTTTTTTTTTTTTGAAAGCTACAACATGCATGTAAATATAACAAGGGGGGGCGGTCGCGATATGGGGGGGTTTGGGTTAGTGCCTTGGGCCTCAAGTTTGGGTTATTTCCTTGGGCCGCAAGGAGGTGTGTGTCGCAAGGGGGTGTGGGTGGCGGGTTGGGTTTGCTTGGTCGCGAAGTCGAAACGTTTCACAGGCTTGGTTCGGTTTATAAATAGAAATTACTAAAATATTATTCGCGACACGGAGTTTATAAAATATTAAATCACGTATTTGAAGTGAGATGCAATAGATTCACAAACGTCTAATAACACATAGCACGTAATTTAGATACATCCCGTCTAATAACACATAGCACGTAATTCACCCTATAGATTCACAAAGTTAGCGTAGTTATTGCGAGCGTGTAATTTAATTCTCCGAATTAAATCAGCGTAGGAGTGAATAACCATAAAGTAGCGTGTTTAAGATACCTGAAAAGCCGGGATGTCACATTATCCCCATGTTGAAAGAATTTTCATCCTGAAAATTGAGTAAACGTGATTTAGAATGCAACGCACAAAAGTTCTGTTTGTTAGAATGGTACAAGTAAATCCCAGGCTGTCACATCATCCCCATGTTGAAAGAATTTCGTCCCGAAATTCAGTTGGCGGTAACGTTAGATTACTGCTCAGCTGCAAAAAGGTGTGGATATTTGCTTTTCATTTGGTCCTCTCTTTCCCACGTGAACTCCGGTCCACGTTTAGAGTTCCAACGAACCTTGACGATCGGTATCTTGCTGTGCCTTCGAGTCTTAATCTCACGGTCCATGATCTCGATAGGTTGTTCCACAAAATGCAGTTGCTCATCCACTTGAATCTCATCCAATGGAATGACTAGGGTCTCATCTGATAGGCACTTCTTTAGATTGGACACGTGAAAAACGTTGTGAACTCCACTGAGTTCGGCAGGAAGGTCTAACTGATAAGCTACGGGCCTGATACGCTTCGAAATCACAAACGGGTCTACGTACCGTGGATTTAGTTTGCCTCGTTTCCCAAAACGAATTACACCCTTCCAGGGTGACACTTTCAGTAGGACGCAGTCACCTACTTGAAATTCGAGTGGTTTGCGTCGTTGATCAGCGTAACTTTTCTGTCGATCTCGTGCCGCTGCCATGCGGTTTCTGATTTGCACAATCTTTTCAGTAGCCTCAAGTATCAACTCAGGACCTGTGAGTTGACTGTCACCAACTTCTGCCCAACAGACCGGTGATCTACATTTGCGACCGTATAATGCTTCAAACGGTGCTGCCTGAATACTCGTATGGTAACTGTTGTTATATGAGAATTCCACCAAAGGCATATGGATTTCCCAACTGTTCCCGAAGTATACCTCGCTTGCCCTAAGCATGTCCTCCAAGGTCTGAATGGTCCTTTCACTTTGACCATCCGTCTGAGGGTGATAAGTTGTGCTCATATCTAAGCGTGTACCCAACGCTTTCTGAAGTGACTGCCAAAAGTTGGACGTGAAACGAGCATCTCTGTCTAAAATGATGGACGTTGGCACCCCATGCCGAGAAACTACTTCCTTAATGTAGATGCGAGTCAACTTATCCATCTTATCTGTTTCTTTGGTCGCTAGGAAGTGTGCAGACTTAGTTAGACGATCCACGATCACCTAGATGGTATCGCAACCACCCGGAGTTCGCGGGAGTTTAGTGATAAAGTCCATCAAGATCTGATCCCATTTCCACACTGGGATCTCAGGTTGTTGAAGTAGCCCTGATGGCTTCTTGTATTCCACCTTGAGTTTCGCACAAGTCCAACACTTGCTCACGTAGGTGGCTATATCCGCTTTCATGTTGGCCACCAGTAGGCGGCTTTAAGGTCTTGATACATCTTATTCGAACCAGGATGGACAGAGTATCAGGATTTGTTAGCTTCGTCCATAACTAGCTTCCTGAGGTTTCCGTAGAGAGGTACCCATATATGATTCATGAAATACCGGGCACCATTGGGTTTCACTTCCCAATCGCGTTCCATCTTTCCCACAGATTCGACCTTGATGTTCTCTTCCTTAACTGCTTCTAGCTGCGCGTCGCGTATCTGTTCGGGTAACCCAGAATGAATTGTGAACTGTAGTGCTCGTACCCGACGAGGTTTCAAGTGCTCCTTCCGACTGAGGGCATCAGCTACCACGTTAGCTTTACCCGGGTGATACCGAATGGCACATTCATAGTCGTTCAGGAGTTCGACCTAGCGACGCTGTCGCATGTTCAACTCCTTCTGGTCAAAAATATGTTGGAGGCTCTTGGGATCCGTGTAGATTGTGCACCTTGTTCCATACAGATAGTGTCTCCAAATCTTAAGTGCAAACACAACTGCTCCCAATTCCAAGTCATGTGTCGTATAGTTCTTCTCGTGGACCTTCAACTGTCGGGATGCATACGCGATGACCTTTTCACGTTGCATGAGCACACATCCCAATCCCTGAATGGAAGCATCACAAAATAACACAAAATCATCTGTCCCCTCTGGCAAGGACAAAATGGGCGCACTGCAAAGCTTCTGCTTTAGTAATTTAAATGCTGCTTCTGTTTGTCACCCCAAGCATACTTGGTGCCCTTCTGAGTGAGAGTGGTAAGCGGTTGTGCGATCTTGGAAAATCCCTCGATGAAACGTCTGTAGTAACCAGCCAAACCCAAAAATTGGCGGATCTATGTCGGTGTCCTGGGTGCTTCCCAGTTCTTGATAGCATCGATCTTGGCGGGATCAATGTGTATACCCTTTTCATTCACGATATGCCCGAGAAACTGAACTTCCCGAATCCAGAAATCACACTTCGAAAACTTGGCATATAGTTTCTCCTGTTGAAGTAGTTCGAGCAATAATCGCAGATGCTCAGCATGTTCTTCTTCACCCTTAGAGTAGATGAGTATATCATCGATGAACACGATGACAAACTTGTCGAGATACGGCTTACACACGCGGTTCATGAGGTCCATGAACACCGTGGGTGCATTGGTGAGACCGAAGGGCATGACCAAGAACTCATAATGGCCGTACCGAGTGCGAAATGCCGTCTTGGAGATACCCTCCTCCCTGACACGTAGCTGGTGATAACCGGACCGTAGATCAATCTTGGAGTAGTAGCTTGACCCTTAAAGCTGGTCGAAAAGATCGTCGATGCGAGGTAATGGGTATCGGTTCTTGACGGTAGCCTTATTGAGTTCCCTATAGTCGATGCACATGCGGAAGGTCCCGTCCTTCTTATTGACAAAAGGACCGGAGCTCCCCATGGCGAAGTACTGGGTCGGATAAATCCTTTTTCCAACAATTCCTGAAGTTGGGTAGACAGCTCTTGCAGCTCTGCTGGAGCTAAGCGGTACGGGGCCTTGGCGATAGGAGTCGCATGGTTCGCCAATTCGATTTCAAACTCCACTTGTCGATGTGGTGGAAGACCGGGTAACTCCTCTGGAAACACATCGGGAAAGTCACGGACGACGGGGATATCTTCAATCCACTTCTCGTCCTTAGACTGCTCGGTGACTAGTGCGAGCAAAGCAAAAGAGTTCTTCTTCCGAAGATACTTCTGAGCTTGCATGTAAGAGATGATGTTCGTGACGGCACCTGCCTTCTCGCCTTGCACCATCAAGACTTCATCGTTAGAGAGCGGAATACGGATAGCTTTCTTGAAACAGAGAACTTTAGCTCGAACGTCGGACAGCCAGTCCATTCCGGCTACCACATCAAAACTACCCTAGGGTAGTTGTCATCAGATCAATGGTAAAGGTGTGACCCGCGAGTTTAAGTTGACAGCCGGTCACTAGGTGAGTCACATCTACGGATTTACCATCGGCTAGTTTTATGATGTAGGGGTCTCTAGGGGTTTAGGTGTGAGATTTAGGTTCTTCCTAAAAGACTCAGATATAAACTCTTATCCGCACCCGTATCAAAAAGCACAGTAGCAAAATGATCGTTAAGGGGAAACTTACCGGTGACCACATTCGAGTCGTTTCTGGCCTCTCCACGGCCCAGCGTGAATGCACGACCTTTGGCACCTCCTGTGCCACCATTTCCATTGTTGCCATTGTTGTTATTGTTGTTGTTGTTGTTGTGGTTGTTGTTGTTATTCCCACCATTGTTGTTGTTGCGAAGTTGCGGGCAGTCTCGCTTGAAATGGGTAGTGCTACCGCCTGATAGCATCCCCGGTTATTACCCTGCTGCTGGTTCTGATTTTGTCGTGTCATGATCTCCCCGCGACGATCCTTTGCCGCATGTCCTGCTTTGCCACATCGTTGGCAGCGATTTCCGGCGCAAGGACCGTGATGATGGAGGTTACAACGATTACATTGCGGCTTTCGACCCGCATAGCCGCTCGAGTTCTGGGTGTTGTTGGCAGACTGATTGTTGTGACCGATGTTTTTGAATGTTGGACTGCTTTCGGTTTCCTTGTTGTGGCTGGGCTGATGAAGACTATCGAGCAGGTGAGTCTTCAAATTTCCTTTTGTTATCAGGGACAATTTCAGTTGCACCCCTAGGTGGTAACTTCCTTTGCTCCACTGCCTTATCGGTGAGTTTATGCGCCAGCCTAATTGCTTGATGCTCCGTCGTAGGGTTGCTAGACATTACCATGCCCTGGATCTCAGGGATCAGACCCCCAAGATAAAACTCAAGTCGTTTATCGACGGTGTTAGCCAAATCAGGACAAAGGAGCACCAGATCATGATGTCTCGCTGTGTACGCTTCAATTTCTGACCCGACCATCTTGTGGTTCCATAACGCTTGTTCCAACTGCTGAACTCTGTCCCACGGACAGTATTCCTCCTTGATTAGGGCCTTGAATTCGGTCCAGGCCATTGCGTTCGCCGCAACAAGTCCTCGCGTTTGGACTTGTGCGTTCCACCAGGTTAATGCCCCATCTTCCAACGTCGAGGCAGCATACTTGACCTTATTAGCTTCAAGGCAATTGCACATTTCGAAAACCGATTCAGACTTGTCAATCCAACGGACCAGTCCTATGGGTCCTTCAACTCCCGTGAACTTGCTCGGTTTCGTATCCAACAACATCTTGTAGGTGTTAAGACCCCCTCCTGAGGATAGAGGATAGGTAGTCAGTGAGAAAGTCTACTAGCCCAACTATTAGATTTTTCCCATGAAAATTTAATAATGGTTACCTGCTGGTGGGTTAGGAACACCTGCCAGAGCAGCATTCACGTGTTCTTGGATTAAAGAGGCCAATTCTTCAGTTGACATGTTGAGATTTCCGCGACGACAAGTTGCCATTTCAGATCTTCGCAAGACAACATAAACACACACCGATAAGTATATATCCAATATAGTTATCATATTCCACACTTCAATAATCACACAATTTATGTCAACCCAACAAATTAAACAATAAAAAGGAACATTCGATTAAATAAATTGCAATGTCTCACAAAATACCAACCAAACATCTCAGTTTAATTATAAAATTTTCAAGTTCAAACATAAGTGGAAACAAACAAACTAAGGGAAACAAAACGGGGATTGGCGAGACGAGTTAGTCATCTATGTCTCTATCTCCCAAGTCGCTATCACTGCCGTCTTCCTCTTCGGCGTTTTCAGCTCCAACAGCCTGGTCCTGTTCCGGCTCTTCTTCCTCCGGATCCTCCTCCGGGTCTTCCTCTGGATCCTCCTCTTCGTCCTCTACCGGCGCTGGAGGGGCCGGTGCTGGTGCGAGTACTGGGATAGGTGGTGCTTGGTTCTGTTCCAGTTCGTGAATCCTCCAACTGGACTCAAGAACTCTATCTTCGAGCCAGTCAGCCCTCAGCCACTCAGCACGAAAGTCCTTAGCTAAAATGTTTCGAACTCTCTTATTCTCATATTGCTCTTCCTTGAGCTCTCCAGTTTTACCAGTCAGCTGACGTATCAGCCATCCCTGTGCTTCGACAGTCTCCTGCATTCTCTCCAGCTGTTCATGTTGTTTCCTTAACACATCGCTAAGTAGATCGTCCCCCACTCCTAAAGAGTTGACCAGTTTGACCGGTATAACGGTGGTCGGACGGGAGGACGACTCCCCTCCTAGAGCGAGTCTTTTCCTAGCAGCTGAGCGTGTCTCCACGTCACAAGGTGGTGAGGGTTCGACCATGGGTGCCTTCCCTGTCGCCCTTGATTGTCGAGATCTGTCGGATGACGATGATGACATAGCCTGCTGGGTTGGTGTAGTTAGTTACGAGCTGCGTATATCACAATATACATATGTATCTCACATAGAACAATTGTAGTATAACACATAACAAGATATCACAGTTCGGTGCCAACTAAGTCTAGTGTCGTGTAACAGCTATAGTTTAGGTCTACTTTTAATGCAAACCTGGCTCTCTATAGCTAGAGGCTCTGATACCAATCTGTCACACCCTCAATTTCCACTTGCGGAGTATTACCGCGAGGCGTGTGATCAAACCAGAATCTCAGACACTAGCAATATCGAACGACTCTATATGATATGTTTAAATGTTTTCCAAAAACATATGTTGTAAACATTCATAGTCATTTTCAAAATATCAAGGTTTCAAAGTTTAGCGGAAGCATTAAAGTAAAGTAACGGACGCCAACATAAACGCCAAAACCAAAATCCCAAAAATTATTCGTAAATAAAGACTCGATAAAAATGTCTTGATCAAATGCATGTGAGTGCACCTAGCGCTCCTAGCGTCCTGAGAAACATGTAAAGAAACAAGTGTCAACATTAAAGAAGAGTGAGTTCCCAGGTTTTTATAAGTTCACAAGTTCGGTTTAAAAGATTATTTTTCCTCGTTATCCCTAACACGGGATAACGACATAGTTCCATTATTCCTAACCCGGAATAATAATGTTGGTTCGTAAATAAGTTCAATGTTAACATGTAGGTAGCGAGCCTAAAGTTACGTCACATAAGAGTTCGCGATCGAAGCTGACTGTTGTTGCCTCAGTGTTGCGAGGTCTATCACTGACCATGGCGAAAGTTAGGCTAAATTAATCACCCGTTGACCATTCCCGGTCGGCTAGCGCGAATAGCTCGGGTGGGGCTTGTCGGGCCCAGTAGTACTACCATAATTCCCCGCTATCTAACCCAATACTAACGATCCGAGAGTTGGTTGAGGACTTCCGTGATAAAGCTACTTAGTGACCATAACGTATATTAACATTAACTTAGTTACCGAATAGTTAACGGCGTTAATTTCGCATAACGTAAAAAGATAGAGTTGTAGAGCGTGTACATGTTTCTCCCCCTGTTGTTTAAAACCGGATAAAATAGGGGCCGTGAACTCATCTTAAATTTCTCGGTTATAATAACGCAAAAGAAGCAAATGATGGAACCACTAATCGCGTCCTAACATGTCAACCGATTTAAAGTTAGTGTGTGAACACACTGACACAAAACCCTACGCATAACTAACACACAGTACGGCACATGTAATAACAAATTCGAAACCATAATCATGCATGCAAAGTATCGTCTTACAAAATAATGATCAAACCAACTTTTCATAAACACAGATTAACTCATACAACACTTAGGTACACACAAACGCAAGTTATCATGTTTCAACTTGTACGCTCATAACTGGGCTGTTTTCGAGGATTTTTATAGAATAGTTCCAACGTTCCAAAAATTCTAATTTTATTACAGGAGATGTCAATTAGACTGTAGAATTTTGTGTAAAATTTTCAAATCCTAAATCTTTACCAATTATTTATAAACATTTATATACTACACTGCAGTCAGATTCATCGCTTTCTGACTGCAGTCCACGAGAAAAATTATTTAAAAATCATCGTTCATCAAATTAACAAAATTCTAGTGGGAGAGTTTTGGGAATTCCAGTCTCCAGTTACTGTACAAATTTCGTGACTTAATCCCATACAGACTATGAGATCCGACTCGATAAACAACCTGCAAATTCTACAGAATTTACGCAGCTTCAGCTACTACACTAAATGACCATTTAAAAATAGCAAACGACCTCAGAAAAATATGAATCCGGTGCCATTTGAAGAATTTTTCAAAAATACACGTTTTAGGCTTCAAAAAATCCACTTTTCGATAAATAATGATCAGGTTACAGCCAACTGAAGTTGGCTGTAAATGTCAATCAGCGTACTGTTTTCGACTTTATCGCATTAGAACATGTTTAAACGATCATGACGCTTAGTTGTATTGATTAACAACAGGTTAACTTGTCAAATATCATCATATATATCAATATTCATGCAAACCCTAAATATATATCGTGATCTTTATTGCTAAAACGCAGCCTACGATTTTTGTATTCAACATATCATCACAACCGCAAAGATTCGCATATTCATCCTAACTAATCATACCCCGCAACACTTTTTCATAGAATAATCATACAAGCACATAATCATGATAAAGATTACACAAAACCTAGTGTGAATCGCAAAACAATTAAACCCTAACCTTGAAACGATGATGATTAGCGAACCGGGACAAGCTTGGAATCGATCCGGGGGTGTAGTTTGCGCGACCGTGAGAGAGGGGGGGGGGCTGCCGTCGACCTCATAGGTATTAGGGTTTTTTTTTTTTTGAAAGCTACAACATACATGTAAATATAACAAGGGGGGGGGGTTGGGTTAGTGCCTTGGGCCTCAAGTTTGGGTTATTTCCTTGGGCCACAAGGAGGTGTGGGTCGCAGGGGGTGTGGGTGGCGGGTTGGGTTTGCTTGGTCGCGAAGTCGAAACGTTTCACAGGCTTGGTTCGGTTTATAAATAGAAATTACTAAAATATTATTCGCGACACGGAGTTTATAAAATATTAAATCACGTATTTGAAGTGAGACGCAATAGATTCACAAACGTCTAATAACACATAGCACGTAATTCAGATACAACACGTCTAATAACACATAGCACGTAATTCACCCTATAGATTCACAAAGTTAGCGTAGTTATTGCGAGCGTGTAATTTAATTCTCCGAATTAAATCAGCGTAGGAGTGAATAACCATAAAGTAGCGCGTTTAAGATACCTTAAAAGCCGGGATGTCACATTATCCCCATGTTGAAAGAATTTTCGTCCTTAAAATTGAGTAAACGCGGTTTAGAATGCAACGCACAAAAGTTCAGTTTGTTGTACAAGTAAATCCCAGGCTGTCACAAGCATCAATCTATATCATGATCTGAAAATTTTGAACATTCTTTGATCACACATTTTGCCGCAATCAGAATCACATTATTCCTTTTAAGTCACAATAACTGACGTACAGTTATCTCCGCCGGAATGGGGCAACTGAAGCTACAAGACATCCTTGTTCCTTGCGGTTAGTTCGAAAAACAGTTCATTTGCCTTGTAGAGTTAAAGATAAGCAGTCGTATGCGCTTCCAATTCCACATCGGGGATCAAGCATTTAACCCTTGAGCATCAATCTGTATCCTCATCTGAAAATTCGAACATCTTTTGATCACGACATTCCAAATAATGAATCTTCGATCCTCTGTGTTTCTCAGATAATCTACAGTCAGAACCACCGGATACTGTTGCATCGTCACAAATTTCAAAAATGCCGGAATTTTAACATATACATGAAATTTTTTATTCCCCCTCATTTTTGCAAATTCTGACGTCTTTAGTTATTATGGGGATGAAGATTATGGCGCGACTGCAACATATGGTACTCAAATTTTGCAGAAAATTTCCCAAAATTGTAGTTTTGATCAAATGCTGATTTAATGTTAAGGCCCATTAACAGTCACTACACCAGATGGTCAACGTTTTGCGCAGGTATCAGTGACTACCCAAAATCTTCATCCATTTGTGACCGTATCATCAAATCTATACTCTAAAGCTCTAGACGATGTCCCCGAACAGCCTGAATTAGACGTTAAAATCTCGAAAAAATTTGTTATCATCATATTTTTTCTGGACACTCGTCTCGTTAATACGATCAAAAAATGCCTTTTTTTAGGTCACCACTTTGTACGATTGATGCTTCGTACAAGTGGTGCTTTGTACGAGTTGTTTTGCTTCGTACGAGTGATGCTTCGTACGAGTGACCAATTGTCACTCGTACGAGCCATAGTATCTCTCGTACGAACGAAACTGATTACATCTTTTCAATCAAGAATCTTCATTTCTTCGAATTTCAACATGATTTTTGAACAGATCTGGTCGAAAATCAGTTTCTAACAATCATATGGTTTCAATTTTACATTATGTCCGTGGATTGTCCGATTATTTGATGTTTTACGTCTAAAACCCCTCATACGTCCAAAATTCATGAGCGTAGGTGATTCAACAACTGTTAGATTGAATGAATCGGTACCGTAGCTCTGATACCGGTTGTGGTCCCGGTGACGACAGTTCTAGACGGAAGCTTGGGCGTATGATAGTACCGATTCGGTAGAAAGAAAGTAGGAATAGAAACAGCGGAAGCATTCATTCATTCATACCAAAAGAGTATACATCTTCTCTGGCTAGCGAAGTTCCTGGAAAGAATCCGCCAGCGTTTCCCCTCAGGGAACTTCCAAAACTTAACAAACAATGAACACACAACACCTATATATAGACATGAGTAGCTTGTGCGAATGGTTGCTCGTACGAGTGACAAGATGTCACTGGTATGAACCACATAAGCTCACTCGTACTAGTGAGGTGTTCATCATCGTACAAGGCACATTGTCACTCGTACGAGTGACATTTTCACTCATACGAGTTAGTTCTTTTCGCACTTGTGTCGTGTGTTCGTATCTAATCTATACAATATTCAATACACACTCTTTTCTAGCCTATTCGAACAGTGACGGACATAAAGTGCATCAACATATGTTAGGATTAGTATTAACTCTTTCAAAAATTTAGCATGAGATGGTGCCAAAGTATGATTTTCAAAAGAAGGTTATAAAATATATATTTCTTGGAGGTCTTGTTATTCCTCTTCGAAATTTACCTTTGTAGACTTACCTTCCGTGTGACTTGGTTTGGTTTTTTCATCTTCATGCGTAGGATTTTCTATGAGTGGTTCCTCTACTTTCGGCTTTTGAGGTTTTATCTCTTCGTCAATTACCTCCTGGGTACAAATGGTCTCTTCTCTTGCACGCATTGCTTGATCAATCATTCTAAGTTCTTAAGAATTTGGATGAGACTTTAGGCTTCAGAGACGATGGTGGGTGGTGTCCTGTATGTTTCAAATGGTGGAGTGTCCCAATCAAAGCTTGATTTTGGTAGCTCAAACCTTGGTTCATCATATGTTGTGTATGAGGTTGATGGTTGAAAGAGGTAACAATTTTTGTTGGATCTATTGAACTTATAAAAGAACAAATGATTGAAAGCAAAAACAATATACAACATCTGATCACTAATAAAGATCTGCTGACCTAAACTCTGTTGATACTTAAAGACTGTTCAGAAGATCTGTTAAGAGACAAACCTCTGTTGGAAGCTAAAGTCTGCTAGTGAGAAACTTTAATGAAGCTTAAAGGTTATTGAAGCAAATGTCTATTGATGAGAACCTCTGATAAAGATAAAGTCTATTGAAGTAAAGTCTGCTAAAGACTAACAAAGGATAGGGCCCAACCAGAGGATATCTCAACAGTTATTATCGTCAGAGTTATATTGTATTTTAATATGACAGTGTTTAGGTCTAGCAGTGTTTAGAGTTTGTTTAGTTTGTTAAATGTCACTTTCATAGTGACGTCAGCCAAAGATGCTCAGTGGCTTGTAATGTACTATAAATAGAACAGTGCCTGTACTGTTTGATCTATCACTTCTTCTACACATATTGTACGAAAAAATTAGAGTGATCTTAGGCTGAGGGGGAGTTTGTAATTGGCATGCATACGTGATTAATATTACAAAAGCATGTCAATGAAAACATTCTTCCAATTGTTGTGAATCAAAGTTTACATTTCCGCTGCATTTATCTTTGATTTATCTTCATTCATTACTTTCCATCTTTAAACTTTCACAACAATTCAAACTCAGATCCTAACAATTGGTATCAGAGCTTAGTAGTTCAAATTTGATTTAACAATCAGTTTGATATCAACTGGTCAGTTGTCATTGCTAATTCGTTTGTCGTTTGTATTGAAAACATAGTAAAAGGTTATTTACGTTCAAAGTTTTAAACAAAACATGTTTGTAAACAATCAGAATGTCTCAAAATCCACAAGATCCACACAACACTTGCACCATATATAAACATCTGATACTTGTCAGATCCGGGTACAATATCTGGCGATGTCAGATGGGTCACATACTTACACAAGAGAACAGGTGTTGCTAGAAATCGGTTATCTTCAGAGCACATGTTCCGATGGTACCGAGTGCCGAAGACCCAAAAATTCAAGTTCCAAAGAGTCTTGAACATTACTCCGAGCAAGATTTTCAAAAAATTGAGCTAGATGCAAAGGCATTGAGTATCATTGCAACTGCTTTGTCTAATGATATATATGCTGGCCTGTTGCGCTACAACAGTGCAAAGGAGTTATGGGATGCTCTGAAAGAACAATTTGGTGGCACTGAAGAGGTTATTGAAAATAACAAGGGAGTTTTGAACCAACAGTATGAAACATTTTGTCATGTGAAAGGAGAATCATTAACTCAATAATTTGAAAGGTTTAGTTGTCTCATTAGTGATTTAAAACTGGTAAAAGTTGAATATTCAAATTACACTTTGAATAGTCGATTTCTAAGATCTCTATCAGAAAAATGGGACACTATTGCCTTTATAACTAGAACAACTGTTGGGTTCAAAGAGATGAGTCTGACTCAACTTCATGGTAGGCTTCTCACTTATGAGAGAGAACTTAACTAGAAAAAGAAGCTACAAGAGTCATGAAAAGTGGCTGATGACTATTCTTTTGGTAGTACAACACTTTTTGGTCAAGAAGAAACCTCTAGTAGTAGCAAGGAACAGAGTTATGATCATTTCTTTGACATAACATCTGGTGAAAATTTCAACTCTGGTTCTTGCTCACCTAACTTTCAGCAAATAGGGAAAACCAAGTTTCTGACAACTTATCCTTTGAACTTAATGATCTTCAACATTTTGATCCAATCGATTTAGAAGCAATGGACATATTACACCAACTGGCATTGCTGAGTGTTAGGACCAACAAGTTCTATAAAAGAACTGGTAGAAAATTCCAAGAGTTGCATGGAGGGTTAAAAGTTGGGTTGGATAAGTCAAAGGTTAAATGCTATAAGTGTAACAAGTTAGGTCATTTTGCTAGGGAGTGTAGGAGTCAAAAAAAGGTCCAATTATCACACACCCAAGTCCTAGACCTCAAAACACACAAAACACTATCCATTATTCCCAATATACCCCTGCTCCGCATATGCAAAACATTGCTCATTTTGCACACCTTGTAACCACTGTTCCAGTTCAATATGTCTAAACCACTATTTCTCAGATACAGTATGTTCAAGCCCCAGTCCTCAGGTTCAAGTGCAACCTACACCATAAGTCACACAAACCTCTACTCTTGTAGAGACCAGTAGTAGAGCTTCTTTACACAAGGTTTTGTTGATTGCAGTAGCTTATCTGAAGAATTGACTGATGAAAATTTTGCTCTAGTTGCTAATACTTAAAAGAAACATGATGATTTTTTTTCATGGCACTAGACACTATAATTAAAGGGGATGGTTGTGATAATGTTGTGGCAGATGTTTCAGAAGAGAAGGTTGGTGAAGAAACTATGATCTTAGTCTTAGACCCATAGGAAACCAGTGTTTGTGAAGGAGAATGTGACTGTGCCATGATGGTTGCTGCTAAGGTATCACCTCAGGTCCTTAAAGACCTATGTTTAGACAAATGTATTATGGCTTTTACTAACATCAAAGAGGTAAATGAAAACCTTAGAAATAAAATTTTAGATGATGAAATTCAGTTTGAAAAAACTTGCAAAAGAGTTAAAATCTAAACTGTTTAAAAAGAATCTGAAATCAGTAGCCTCAAACATGAGTCTAGCATAACCAAGGATCAACTCCAAACTATGATAGAAAAATATCAAAGTTGTAAAAAGGAGCTTGAATCTACCCAAATTACTTGTGAAAAGTGGGCAGAAACCTGTAAAGGTTATGCGATTATGTTAGAATCACAAATAAAAAGCAATGTAAAATTTGGTGTAGGTTTTAGATAACATGACCAAGTTTCTCAAAGCACTACTGTAAATGATTGTGAGTTGGTTGAAGTTGTTCCAACAAATGTGACTAGTCAAAAAAATAAAGTCACTATACCAAATGGTAAGAAAATTGTTTTAGAAAGACTAGCAGGAACCTTAAGTTTTGAGGAAATTGAAAAATATCAATTAAAACCTACCTGGTCAGATGAGTGTGACATTCTTGACAACTTTAAGCCAATGGATTTTTCAACCATTGAAGGTGTAAAGGCACCACAAGTCAAGATCATTCTCTTAAAAGATCTTCTAGTAGATGTTACAACATCTGTTGATAAAAAGACAGAAAAAGGAAAGAAAAGAGAGAAAATATCAAACTTGTTTTGTGATTTTTTTAAAAGAAAAATCATGTCACTAAAAACTATTTTTTTTATAAAATCCTTTGATATAAACAAAACAAGTATGATCATTGATTCACCAAATTGCATCATTTGTGGCAGATCAAACCACAAAACTCAAGATTGGGTTTATCTCAAAAATTTTGATGTCAAAAGAAATGAGTATAACTCTAAAACACTTAAGAGTTCAAGAAATGAAAAGACCAAACAGACTTTTATCCTTGTCCAAACATATGTTATCAAACAATCGAATATAACCTCTACTCCCAGAAATGTTCAGGTAACAGATGCACCACCAGCTAATAAATTTCCAAGGGGATATGACTAACCTGCTTACAAGAGTGTACCACTTGGCTATGAGGTCTACAAAAGACCATCTAAACCAAGGGTTAGTAGGCATCCTCATGGTTATGATTAGTTTATAGGAAATGGTCCACAACAGATGTTATCAAAATCGGTTCAAAACACTGACCATATTCCTAGACTTGAGGCTAGAATGTCTATGATCCCATCCAAAGCCATCCTGGCTTTGTAAACTCACCTAAAATGATTGTTTACTAATGTGAAGGGAGCTTCTACTTGCCTTGATAGTTTATGGTATGTAGATAGTGGAGGCTCAAGGCACATGATAGGATGTAGAGCCCTACTTAAAGATTTCATGACACATTGAGGGGGTGATATATCCTTTTGTAACAATTTAAAAGGGAAGGTGTTAGGGTTAGGGACTGTCCAGGCTGGGAAACTCAAGTTTAAACATGTCAATCTTGTTGACAATCTGAAATTTAATCTTCTTAGTCTATCTTAAATGACTGACAAAGGCTATGGGTCATTCTTCACTAAGAAAACTTGTCAGATTGTTTGGCTAGAAGTGGTAGAAAAGATTGATCAAATTATAGCTGAGAGCAAAGCACAACTTGTTGCTCATAGGAGTGGTAATGTATATGTAGTTGATATGTTGAAAGATAATCCAATGTCCAATGCATGTTTGTTCTCAGTTGCTTCTAACAAAGAGAAAGAACTATGGTATAGAAGACTAGGTCACACAAATCATAAAACTATCACTACACCCTCCAAACAAGGTCTTGTAAGAGTTCTTCCATCAAAACAATTCACATGTGATGAACATTTTGTTTCTTGTTTAAAAGATAAACAACATAAAAGTTCATACAAAAATTGAAGAGTTCAAAACAAGTCAGTGTCGACAATTGCTACATATGGACTTTTTTGCCCTCATGAGTTTTAAAAAGAAAAGATATTGTCTTGTCATAGTTGATGATTTTTAAAGATTTACATGGACCTACTTCATGTACTCCAAAGATGAGACTGCATGTATTTTGTAAAATTTTGTAAAACAAATTGAAAAGCAATTTTACCTGCCCGTAAAAGTCTTTAGGAGTGACAATGAGACAGAGTTTAAAAATAAGGAGTTGGATGATTTCTGTGTGTCAAAAGGGATTATTAGGAAATACAACATCCTAAGGACACCAGACCAAAATGGGATGGTTGAAAGGAAAAATAGAACTTTGATTGAAGCTGCTAGAACCATGCTTGAAGACTCAGGTTTACCCTTGTGTTTTTAGGGTTGTAAACACTGCTTGCTATGTACACAATAGAGTTTTGATTAGCCCCAGGCATCAACAGACTTCCTATGAAATTCTATACAAAATTAAACTTCTGATCTCATATTTCAAAATCTTTGGCTGCCCATGTTTCATTTTAAACTTAAAAGATTCAATTTCAAAATTTGCAGCCAAAGTAGATTGTGGTTATTTTCTAGGATACTAAAGCCTACAGAGTCTTTAATTCAAGGACTAGGTGTTTGGAAGAGACCTTGAATGTAAAGTTCAATGAACTTTCTTCATTAAAAATCCCAGCAAATCCTGCTGAACTATTTGATTTATATAATATACATTTGAAGATGTGTTTATCAAAACTAGCAATGCATGTACACCATAGTCTTCACATCAAGATTATGGATATGACATTGTGATTCCACAAAACAAAGTCAATTCATCCACCAGAGAAATAGATGTTACTAACAACTGTGTAAACTCTGCCACTGTTGGATCAACAGTTGTTGATCCCCAAACCTTTGCCAGCTCATCTAATCAAACCTCTATTGACAAACCTATCTTTACCCCCATTCCACCTGTACCTCCACCTCCATTCCAAACAGAGGTTGGCTCTTCAAAATTGCCAACAGATGTTAGCTCAGATGATTCCCATCTACAGCCTTCACCTCAAAATGCCATCATTCCATACAAGGGAGATCTAATCTACCTTAAAAACCATCTATCTCACCAAATCATTGGCAACATCAATGAAGGGGTTCTCACAAGAAGTCAATCCCAAAACATTTGTCTTTTTCTGATTTTCTATCACTCACACAACCTGTCAAGTACCAAGAGGCACTAAAAGATAACAGTTGGGTAGAGGCCATGCAGAAGAGCTCCTACAGTTCAAAAGACAACAAGTATGGAAACTTGTACCACTGCCTCAGGATCTATGTCCCATAGGCACAAAATGGGTCTTCAAGAACAAAACTGATGAAAGGGGCATTGTTGTAAAAAATAAAGCTAGGCTTGTGGTTAAGGCTATAGACTAGAAGAAGGCATTGATTATGATGAAACTTTTGCTCCTGTTTCAAAACTGGAGGCCGTTAGACTTTTTTTAGCCTTTGCTGCCAACCACAACATCAAGGGTGTATCAAATGGATATCAAGTGTGCGTTCTTATATGACAAGATCAAGGAAGAGGTATATGTATGCCAACCCCCTGGTTTTGAAGATATTTTTATCCAGATCATGTTTACAAGCACCTATGGCTGAGCAGAGTTTGAAATGAGTGCTATGGGTGAACTCCAATGCTTTCTTGGTCTTCAAGTTAAGTAATTGCAAAATGGTACTTTCATTCATCAAATAAGTATGTCAAAGAACTACTTACCAAATTTGATATGAATGAATGTAAACCATGTAGTAAACCCATGGCTACATCTAAGCTGGTCACTATTGATGACAATGATTACTTGGTTGATCAAACTCTTTATAGAAGCATGATTGGGTCTTTATTGTACCTAACTGCTTCTAGGCCAGATATCATGTTTGCTACATGTGTTTGTGCCATATCCCAGTCAGCACCTAGGAAGTCAGATCTTATTGCTGTGAAAAGGATATTCAGATACATAAAAGGTTCTCCCACACTTGGTATCTTGTATCCTGCTAATGGGTATATTTAGCTTTCAGGTTACTCAGAAAGTGATTTTGCTGGATGCCATGCCACAAGGAAGTCAACTTCAGGAGGTTGTCAATTTCTAGGCAATTGCTTAGTTTCTTGGCAAAGCAAAAATCAAGTTGTAGTTTCCACATCCACACTAAGGCTGGGTATATCGCTGCTACAAGTTGCACTGCTCAACCCTTTTGGCTTCAAAATCAAAAATTTGATTTTGGTGTAACTGCTCTAAAGACTCCTCTCATGTTGGATAGTCAAGCAGCTAAAAACATCATTAAAATTCTAGTTTCACATTCAACAACCAAGCACATTGACATCAGACATCACTTTGTTAGGGATTGCTATGAAAAAGGTTTGATTTTTATGCATCATGTTCCAAATAAGGATCAGCTAGCAGATGTACTTACAAAGGCTTTAGATACATCTACTTTTGAAAGCTTGATCTCTATAATTGGCATGCTTAACATGGATTAAAAGCAAACTTTTTTTGTTTTCCATGAATAAAAAGCATTAAAATATTTTCAGAAAATAAAAAATGCAAGGCCTTGAGAGCTAAGGTAAGTACCACCTCTATAGACAAAGAGATGAATGGCTCGACTTAAAAGTTGTGTTCCATATTTTTGGAATCTTTTGACTGCCATTGTCAAATCTTTCGATACTTACAATTTTGATGTAGTTTATGGTTTTTAAAGCGAAAGTATTCGTCAAGTTCGAGGCCATTACTTACACAAAATCAAAAAAACTTGTATAATACCCTAGATATTAATTATTTATAAGGAACTAGTATCTCAGACCCGACAATCTCTCAAACGATATTTCGATGTACTAAGGCTATATATCCGAGAGATGTTAAGCCACTAATTAAGAAGTTTTTCTTTATATTTTTATCTCAAAATCAATTTACTAAATGTGCAAAGTCTACTGGCACATCAACAGTGAGACATGTTTAAACACTTTTTGACACTACATTTCTTTGGCGTGTTGTGATAGTCCACTTATGTACTATCATTTCCTCTTTTATACACGAAAATTCTTTTTTCTTTTTCAATGTTTTTGTATGTTTTCCAAATATTTATATGTTTTTGGACTTTTCACAACATATTTCTCCCCCTAAAATCAAAAACATATTATTGGATTTTTAATTTTTTTTAATTGAACAAACAAAAACTTTGACAAACCGATAAGGATTACTTCAAATCGTCATCCATCTCGGTTTCACACTCTTTGTCCCCCCCCCCCATGATGATAAATCTTTTATCCCGTTTAAGTTCAAACTATATTTAAACTTTGTTTTGTCAAATAGTTTTGTATAAAAATTATGCTTTTATTTCATTAGTGTGGATTTTTCAATACGAATCAACTTTTTCTCGTAGTAGTAACGGATAAAGTGATGTCGTATCTCAATATGCTTTGTTTTAGAGTATTGAACCAGATTTTTTGTTATGTTAATGGCAAACTCGTTATCTACGTATATAGGCGTGTTAAGAAACTAAAATCCATAGTCTTTCATCTTTTGTTGTTGCGGACAACAACTAGAAGCTGAAACATATTCTGCTCCACAAGTCGAGAGAGCGATTATGGTTTGCTTCTTACACTGCCACATTACTAAACGTGTGCCAAAGAACTGACAACCAGCAATTGTAGATTTAGCATTGATTTTGCAACACCCAAAGTCAGAGTCGGAGTATCTTGCAAGATCGAAGTCATCAGTGCGAGGGTACCACAAGCCGGTGCTTGGACAACCCTTAAGGTCTCGAAGGATCCTCTTGATGATCATTAAGTGCGACACTCTGGGACTTGACTGGTAGCATGCGCAAAGGCATGTTGGATACATGATATTCGGTCGCAATGCTGTCAAGTACATTAAAGAGCCAATCATTGAACGGTAGAGAGTTTCATCAATCTTCTCTCCGGTTGGATTTGGTCCGATGTGTGATTCTGAGCTATTGAGTAGACATTGGTGATGCGTCAAACATCTTGAATTTCTCCAAAACATCATTCACATACTTCGTATGATGTATAAAAATTCCATCAGGCAATTGATCGTTATAAAGTCCAAGAAAGAACATCATCTCCCCCATAGAACTCATTTTAAACTTTTTCTTCACGACCCTTTCAAAATCTTTACACAACACATCGTTTGTCGATCCGAATATGATATCATCCACGTAGATTTGTACAATTAAGATGTGTCCGTCCACTTCTCGGGTGAAGAGGGTGTTGTCTACTGTACCTTTGATAAAAATGTTGTCGAGGAGATGCTGTGAAAGCGTCTCATACCAGGCTCTAGGGGACTAATGTAAACCGCACAACACTTTATCGAGCAAGTAAACTTTATCTTTATGAATCAGATCGACAAACCCTGATGGTTGGGCGACGTATACCTCCTCCTTCAACTTATCATTCGGACTTGAAATCTAGTTGGTACACCTTGAATCCTTTCCATAACGCGAATGTAAGGAAGATTCTGATTGCTTCTAATCTTGCTACAGGAGCATATACTTCAGGGAAGTCTATTCCATCTTGTTGATTAAATCCCTAAACAACAAGTCGAGCTTTGTTATCTGTCATCCTTTTTGCATTTGAAGATACATTTTATATTTATCTTCTTGTGATCTTCTGCAAATCAACGAGTTTCCACACACCAAGTTTTTTGAATTGAGAGAGTTCTTCCTTCATGGTGTTTACCCAGCTTTCCTCTAGCAGTGCTTCCTTATATGTTTTAGGTTCCACCTGCGAAATAAAACATTTGGATGAGAACCTATTTTGCAAAGGTGCTACTTTCGAGTAAAAACAACTAAAACCCTAATTGACTTCATGTCGGGTTTTAATACCACTTTGTAACTCTCCAATAACGAATTCTGGAGGGTGGTATGACAGTGTTCTAGGCATAACTTCATTGGATACGCTCACTTCGTGTTCTAGATTTGTAATATTTTGTTCAACGTTCTGATTAGTAGAAGAGGTTTCATTCTGAGCACTTGTTCCTTCAATTTGATTGTTGATTAAACTTTCAATCTGAATATCACCATCATCAGAGGTAGATCCATTGTCATCATAGGTTGGCTCAACTTTAGATTTAGAGTCTTCAGATTGATCATAACTAGGAGCTGGATCATTGACCTCTATTTCAGCTACGGGTTCATTTGTTCCTGCGGTCTATGATTCAGGATGTCTAGTACTTGTACCTCCTTGATCATCATGTGTGCCAATGTGTGTTTGTGTCACAATGATTGGTAAAGCACATCAAGTTCCTCCTATGTTGGTTCAGTTGGAAGCTCAAAAGAATTCCAATGACCTTCATAATTAAACAACCAAGGATCTCCTGGTTTTTGTGTTGGAGATGTGTATCTTTGACAATCTACATGTTGAGCCTCAATAACCAAGTTTATGCTAGGAAGATAAACTCTCTTTAGCGGACAAGCATATCCTACAAAGAATCCTTCTAACGATTTAACTCCAAGTTTCTCATCTGAGTTGATTACCGTACACGGTGAGCCAAAAGGTTCTAACCACTTCAGACTAGACATTCATTGGTTAAACAGCTCACAACCACGTCTTCTTATGTGCCTTGACCATCAATACTCTGTTTAAAGTGTAACACGCAGAGGCCACGACTTCACTCCAGAAACTAACTTGCAGTTTTGATTCGGTGAGCATGGTGTGTGTAGTCTCTATTAGTGTTCTATTCTTTCTTTCTGCTACTCCATTCTACTATGGAGTATATGGAACACTGAACTCATGCAGAATTCCTTTTTCATCACATTACTCTAACATTTTGTTATTTTTGAATTTTGTCCCATTGTCGCTACGAATGCGTCTAATTGGCAAATGGTGCAGATTCTCGAGCTTTTTGAACAAGATCATTAGACTATCAAACGTTTCGTCCTTACTTTCCAACAACATCACGCATGAGAACTTCAGTAGTCATCGGTAACAACTAGACAATAAAGAGCTCCCGAAATGCTTCTTACATTCACTGGTCCAAAGAGATCCATGTGAAGTCTTTCTAGTGGGAGCTTTATTGAGTTCAAAAGTTTCCTTTGATGTGAATTTTTATGTTGCTTGCCCTTCTTGCAGCTAATACAGTCATCATTCAAGTGAAAACTTTTCAGATTTACACCATCCACTAGATCATTATGTACCAGATAGTTCATCTTTCGGAGATGAATGTGTCTCATTTTCATATGCCACAAGATCGACTCTTTCTCTGTCGCCTTTGAAACGAAACATTGAGCGGTTTTCGTTGTTGTTGTTGCAATGATCATGTCTAAGACATATAGATCGTTTTCATGAGGAGTGCACACATTAAGATCCATTCTTCCAGTATTTTGAAAGCTGGCTTTAGAATTAAACACTCTCCGTCAGTGAAGTGCGTGGTGAATTTTTATCATAGATTAGAGAGATACTGCGCAAATTATTCTCCAACTCGGCTTTGTAATTGACTTTCTCAAGTGATACCATCCCGTTGGTTAAAATTCCTTCACCTACTATCCGACCTCCCTGGTTCCCTACAAACCCTACGTAGCCTCCTCTTATTGTTTTGACATCATATAGGAGTGCTAGCATCCTTGTAATGTGCCGAGAAGCTCTGCTATCTATAGTCCACTTTGATATGATGGATCTTAGGAGCCGCTGCACATGTTTCAAAAATATTATTTGAAAAGTGAAACAAAAGCCTTACTAGTCTTGAGTGGGTTTACAATTACAGGTTCATACACACTTACACTCTTTTATTCAACTTTTTCAACATTTTCTATTGAAACAAACTTTTTTGTCTTCTCAGAAGGTTCTTTCTTCTTAATCACCCATCTTTGATTTTTCAAATTGATTTTCTTGGTATAAAAATTTGAATCTTTTTGTTCAACTTTGGTTGAAGATTCACTAGTTTTATTAGTTGAAACTTTGGAGTTTGTTAGTTTTACTTCGTTTGTAGATTCTTTGTTTCATTTTAAGAATTGATTTGGAACTAACATTCGTGATTTTTGCTTTAAATCTTCTGTAGACTTTTTAACATTTGTAAACATGTTTGGGATTATTTTTTGAGTACCGATTCGCAATATGCCCAACCTGATTGCATCGAAAGCAAGGCCTACTGTCTTTATAACAGAGGATCCCTCAACCTGTTCACGTTGTCTTTTTTATCAAAAAATTCTTTGTTTGACTGTCTGCTAAACTGAGTCTCTTTGTCACTTTCTGAAATTGATCAAGAAATAAACGTCATTTCTTTGCTAATTTCGAATTTCCAAAGTTGTACCATATCCTAAACCGTTTCACCCATAATAGTAATTTCTCTGTTGTTGATTAGTATAAGATTTTCGGTTTAGAATAGTAAGATTTATCATTCTGTAGTTTGAAAAACTTTGATCGTTTGACAAATTTTCAATCTCAGACATTTCAACCTCGACTAACTTGAACACTTTATCAACTTTGTTCATGTTCACATTCTGAATCGGAAACTCTTCATCAGAATATAGTTTATTAGATCCATAGATTTTATACATAACCACAACTAGATCATCACTAAAACTATACCCTGATTTTGGAATGTAATTTTTATGAAAGTTGTCGTCATCTTTAGAATGCGAACTCGAACGTGTTTTCTCAAGCTTTAATTTAGCACTTTCAAAGTTAGTTTTACCACTATCATTAGCCAAAACCTTTTCAACAACATTTTTACTACTTCTAATTCACACTCAGTTTCAGATTTAGTATATGTCACATCGAGGTTATTAGGCAGCTGGTCTTTCTATTCGATTTTTAATCTTAGATTATCCCATTTTCCACCCCTTTTGGTTTCTTCCTTGAATAGCTATTCCACATTGGGGGTGGAACTCGATAATAACTTAAACCTTGGTTATGATAACCATACACATCCTCTCCTATTTCATCTTTTCCTGTTGGTTTAGGGAGGGATGTGAATCAAAACATAAGATGCTGTTGAATAACTGATCAGCTTCTTATCAACCTGTTCCGTTTCTACCCTAGCAGTTTCTAGCTCTTGTTTTAATTTGGCGATTGTGTCATATGAGTATTAATTGCCATTTGTTTATCCATGACTGTAATTTTTAACATAGAAAGTGTAGCTTCATCTTCTCTACTAGCATCACAATACTTGTTGATAGTTCTATTCAATTAATCATAGGCTTCTTTTGTCTCTTTTAAATCACTTGATATATTATCTGTGTATTTTTTAGCTCATTATCCTTCTCATCTTTTTCAAAGCATGATTTGCACAGCTCTAAACATTTTGTACATTGTTTTTCTGTTTCTCATTTCTAACCTCTTCCTCGACTGACTCAACCACTTTTTTTATGAACATATTCAGAAGTTTCAACTACCTCCTTTAACTAGGCCATCATGGCTTTCTCAGCAATCTTGGTGAAATTTTCAGCATTCATCTCCTGAGTCACATCAATGAATTCTTCAACAGGTTGTATCTTTTCTTTTTCATAGTGTTGATCATAATAATTTCCTCCATTGTTGAAGACCCGCAAAAGAATTAAACACGTCAGGAGGCATGATTGATTTAAATGCATTACTAATAACCTCATTTGATGCTTCGAAATCATAGTAATCTTCTAAATCATCTGGAGTTTGATCAAATGCAATCTCAGCACACACTTCATTAATTGCTTCTTCAACTATCACTTCTTCCACAATCTATTTTGGTTCTTCCACAATCTCAACCAAAAGAGCAAGGCTTTCGGTTTTTGGAAATATAATTGTTCCAATTAAAACCTTCATCTTCTTGTGTCGCGACTAAGGCCTTCTCATTCGACTTTGATGGACTATCCTCGATCGGATTGGTCTTGTCATGTTTGGCGGATGCTATGAATTCTTGTGATAAATTTCTTTTCTGTAATAATCATGACCCAAAGGATTGTTATCACCATGAACCTCTTTGTTCGGACATTCTCGCTTGAAATGACCTTTCTCTTTACACTTGAAACACTTCATTTTGGATTTACCGAATCTGCGCTTTGAGTTAGGCCCTCCAAGACTGTTCCTTCTGGTAATTTCCATGAAGCGTTGTGCCCTTCTAATCACAGTACCATACACCATTTTATATCAATCAGTTCTAACTCCTCAGGATCTATCTGATCGTAATCCTCTTTCGTCATATTTGGATTCCCGATCCTTCTTGGTATTAAACTCTCATAAGATTCCAGGACAGATGCCAGAAGTACCATGTGCTCCTTGACTGTTGGTTCACTGAAATCATGAGCGTTTTGTAAATTTACGGCAATGTTACACAAAAGGATTTGAGGAGTAGATATGTTCTGATTGGTGCAATTGTTTGAACTTTGTGATGATTGAGGACTTTGTGTCTGAGTGTTCGACTCATAACTTAGATATGATGAGAAACCACTACCACTGCTTGAAGTATTCAAAGATACCCTAGATGTTGTATATGCACTAAACGATGTCCGGATCTTCGGGCTTTGAGTATTTGCCACAATACTACCTTTGAAATAAAGGTCAACGTCTTGTTGGATATTCGAACTCTTCATTTTGGCCATCTTCCGTAGTTCCAGTTTATGCCCTTCCAGCTTCTTGATAAACTTCCCCATATTTAGATCATTATACTCTTTGTTATTCATCAAGATCACCAAGTAAGTCGACCATTCACCTTGTGGCAATGCATCGGCTAGTTTGTCTACCCACTCTTCATCTTCCTTTTCAATACCCAACTACTTCATCTCCACAACCAGATGACAATGCCTCTCAACAAGTTGTTTCATTGATTCTCCTTTCAAGTTTGTGAATATATCAAACTCTTTCTTAAGTAAAGCCTTCTTGCTTTTAATCATTCCAAATAGATTGTGCATTTCCTTGGTGTTGGAGAAGCGTGAAAATATCTTCCTTTATGGCTTGTTGAAGGAGATTTAACATCTTTTTCTCTCTTACAAATTTTTCTTTCTCAGCGTGAGTAAATTGAGTTAGAGTTTTATTTAAACCATTTTCTCTGACCGGATACTTATATTTCTCTTCAATTGAATACCAACAATCCAAATAATTGGCTTGGACCCAATTCTCAAATCCTTCGTGCCAACCTTTAAAATCTTCCATATTCATGAGTTTTGGTGGCTTCGTCATTGTCCCCATTTCGTTGTGTAAGTTTAAATTTTAAACAACTGCGTGGGTTGTAGCGAAAGCATTATAAAATTTGTTCTCCATCTTGACAAATATTTCGTGTGGAGGTAAAAATTTGTGCGAAGGAAGACTCATGCGGATATATATGAAAAGGATTGAAAAATTTCCTTTGTGCGGAGGTACACCTTTCTGCAAACTAAACACAAAAACATAAAAGTTTTTATGTTCGTGCGAAGGTAGATCTTTTAAAGCGGATGAAATTTTTACTACCGTGCAAAGGTATTATTTTCAAGCTAAAAAGTTACGTCCATGCGGAGGTAATTAGTCCGTGCGGATGTTGTTCCTTCGTACGAGTGTAAAAATTTAAGTTTTCTCATTTTTGACGTTGTGGTCATGATTCTGATTAAATTTTAGTTAATTTTTCAAAGGCTTTGTTAAAAATGTATTTTATGTAATCGTTGAAAAAATTAGTCCATTTTGACGGTTAATTCTTTAAGAAATAATCAGATGAGAAGAAAAAGAGTAGAATAGAAGTCTTCAACGTCTGAATCTTGTGAATTGTCTCAGATATTAGCCTCCAAGCTCTGATACGACATGTGAGTACTGTTTTATTTATATTATAGCTCAGATAATATCTGTTAACCTAGTCCAAAACTCTTATCTATTACTGATCATTATTCCTCATCAACATTTCCCTAATTTGCCCTTTGAATTGTACTTCAAAGTTCAAGGAAATCATTTCTTCAAAATCCCTTTGCAATTCAAGATTAAACAGATCTTTGAGGCTATCTGCATTCAGACCATATGCATCCTCCATCTTTAGCTTTTGAATTCCACCATCTGATCTAAGCAGGGTTAATTATGGGGGTCTGAAGATAACTTTGGTTTTAGAATTTTTGAATCAGTTGGTTTTCTTGGGTGAAGATATATTTTGATTAGTTTGGCGATAGTTGCTAGCTGACAAGATTTTTAACTATTTCTCTGAGTTTGTCACTTGCGGGATCTGTGTGAAAAAGTAGTTGGTTCTTGATTCCCTCTTTTCTATGTTCTTCAAATATCTGCTAATCATCTTCAGCCATATGCTTTTGCTTGATTTAAGGCAATTGTGGATAAGACAGTGGTTAAAGAATGCTCTTTGAGCGTTTCGGTCTGTTGAGGAACAACTTTTGTTTGATAAACTGGCTTTCTAGGAGCTGTAGGATCTTTCTTTCTAAGCTCTTCTAGTTTCTTGTAGGTATCAATTATTCTTAACTCAAACCATCTAGCAAAAGACCTTGTAGAGCCATAATTAGCAGTAAGAAGTTCTTCTTTCATTCTTTTGATCTTCAAAGCCCTGTTTTGATCCACTTGTTCGTACTTTTTCCAGTCAGGTGGTGTTGGCTTTAGTGAAGGATCTTTGCTCATTTCTTGAATTCTATCACTTTCTTCTTTAAGATCATTTATTGACCAATCTTTGAACTGTGCCTTGGTTGCTTTATAAGGTTTGTGCTACATGATATGATCAACGTAATTTTGTTTTAGTTCCTTTTCTAGCTTAGCATTGACTGGCCTTTCTTACATAGACTTGCTCATATCTTTGGCAAAATCTTCAAGTTTTCTAACTTTGCTAAGTTCATGAGATAAGATTCCTTGAGTAATCCTGTCATCTTTCCCTTTGCTTAAATCTTTAGAAATGCGCTCAGCATGCCTAGCTTTCAACTTTGGATATTCATCTAATTTTCTTGGTTTTCTATATCCAAAGAGAGAACGGAAGTCTATAAAATGATGAAATTTCCTTTAGAATAGCAAGCAATTCCAATTTATAACGAGCAGCCAAAGGGATGGGTGATGGTGGTTGGTAGATAGGCAATGAAGTGGTTTCAGATGGTAGTGATGATATTGATGTGGAAATGGGTTTTGATGATAAAGGGATTGGTGATGGAATCTCTTCATCATCATCTTGCACTAAATTTTTTTTTCTTTTGCGTGAAAATTTGATCTTTGGTGAGGTTGATGTGCTGGAATTCTTGGTAGTGTGGTTAATGGTTAGGTTAAATTTGGAAAAGTGATCAAGGTAGAGGTTTGGGAAACATCTGTTGGAACATCAGTTGTACCAGCATCTGCTGAAACATCAGTTGTACTAACATCTGTTAGGTGAATTGGCGTTGGTTTCTTTGGTGACGTGGGTTTGGTAGCAGCGGATACACTCTTTGGTTGCTCAGCAGTGGTTTTAGGAGAGATGGGATTTGGCTGTCTGACCTTTCTAGTTGGCTTCCTTCTTTTTGAAGTGCCAAGGACTTCTTTTTCTATCTACCTGGTGTTTTCTTCTTCAATTAATTTGGAAGCTTTGCTTTCCAATGTATCTTGCCTTCTCTGCTTTTCCAAAGCAATCTCTGTTAGGATCAAAGATTGATATTGTTGTGAATGTTTAAGATGAAACCAAATGAAAGAAGATAAACAACAATGAAATAATGCAGCAGAAATAATAAACTTTCAAATCACAATAAAAGAGAGATTGTTTTCATAAACATGCTTTTGTAGGTTCACGTATGCATGCAATATTACAACTCCCTCTCAGCCTAAGATCACTCTGATTTGTTCGTACATAAATGGTTAGAAGGAAAGTGATGAATAGAACAATACATGCACTATTCTATTTATAGTACACATCAAACCACTGTGGCATCTAGGCTGACGTCACCTGGACAGTGACATCCAATGACCTAACAAACCCTAACTTCTGCTAAGCTAAACACTATTACATTAATAAATACAAACTCTGTTGATCCAGCATCTGTTGAGAGGAAACTCTGATGAGCTTTAACCTTTGTTGGTCCAGCAGACCTTTGACTTGGGTAGAGCTTTTCTTCAACAGATCTTGTATAGAAGACTTTAGCTTCAACAGACCTTTGAGTAGCAGATGTTTGATGTCTTTGCCTTTGGGAGGAGTTAAATATTCAAAGCACTGTTTATTCTTGATCAGATGATATACATCATTTTGGCTTTCTAATCATATGTTCTTTTATAGGGTTCAATAGATCTAACAATCTCCCCCTAGAATAGATGATGCCAAAACTCTTCTTTATTACTAATCTTTATTTCTCAAAAACAATCCCTGATTTTCCCTTTGAACTACAGTTCAAAGTTCATGGAAAATATGTCTTCAAAATCCCTTTGTAATTCAAGGTTCAATAAGTCTTGGAGGTTATCTGCATCCAGACCATTTGTATCCTCCATTTTCAGCCTTTAAATCTCACTATTTGATCTGAGCAAAGTCAATTCATGCGTGTCTGAGGATGACTTCCATTTTAGAATTTTTGAATCATTTGGTTTTCTTGGGGAAAGACTTATTGTTGAGTTTGTGAAAGTGGTTTTCTTACAAGGTTAGAAATTGTTTCTGTCAGTTTTTCACTTGTAGCATCAGTGTGAAAGAGTAGTTGATTCTTGATTCCTTCTTTTCTATGTTCTTCAAACATCTACTCATCATCTTCATCCATCTTCTTTTCCTTTTTTGCTTGGTTTAAGGGAAGTGTGGATAAGAAAATGGTTGAAGTATGCTTTTTGAGTGTTTGGGTTTGTTGAGGAATAACAACTGTTGGATAATCTGGCTTTCTTGGAACTGTAGGATCTTTCTTTCTAATCTCTTCTAGTTCTTGTATGTATCTACAACCCTGAAATCAGACCTTTTTGCAACAGACCTTGCAGAGCTATAATTTGTAGCAACTAGTTCCTCTTTCATTCTTTTAAGCTTCAAAACCTTGTTTTAATCCACTTGTTTGAACTTTTTCCAGTCAAGTGGATTTGGCTTATGAAGAGGATCCTTGAGCATTTCCTGGAATCTATCAATTTCTTCTTTAAGTGCATTTGATGACCAATCTTTGAATTGTACTCTCGATGCTTTATATGCCTTGTGCAGCATTATATGGTCAAGATATTCCTGTTTCGGCTCCTCATCCAGTTCAGCATTGACTGGCCTTTCTGACATGGATTTACACATATCTTTGGCAAATTCTTCAATTTTTCTAACTTTGCTAAAGTTCATGAGTTAAGATACTTTGAGTATTCCTGTCATCTTTCCCTTTGCTCAACTCTTTGGCAATGTTCTCTGCTTGCTTAGCCTTTAATTTTAGATATTCATCTAAATTTCTTGCCTTTTGTATATCCAAATAGAGATGGAAGTCTAATTTTGAAATATCCTCTGTTGTGAAGAATAATTCAACTCTTTTTGAATAGCAAGAATTTCTAGAGGATATCTAGTATCTAGTGGGATTTCAGGTGGTGGTTGTTCATGGGGGGTAGTGAAGTGGTTTTAAATGGTAGTGATGAGGGTGATGTGGAAATGGGTTTTGATGATAAAGGGATTGGTGATGGAATTTCTTCATCATCATCAACAACAATAAAAATTATTCTTTTGCGTTGGAACTTGATTTTTGGTCATGGTGGTTGTGTTGGTATTCTAAGTGGTGGATAATGGTTGTGTTAAAGTTTGAAATGTGATCATGGTAGAGGTTAGGTTAACATCTATTGATACATTTGTTATATCAACGTATGTTGGCTGATTTGATGGTGGTGATGAAACATCTGTTGGTACAATTGATGTACCAACATTTATTGTTCGTGATTTTGGTAAAGGTGTGGTTTCTTTTTGGGTGTTGGTTTAGTTGTTGTTTTGATAGAGGATACACTTTTTGTTGCCTCAGCAGTGGTTTTAGAAGAGGTGGAAATTGGTTGTCTAACTTTTCTAGTAGACTTTCTTTTTCTTGAAGTGCTAATGTCTTCTTTTTCCATTTGCTTGGCTTGTTCTTCTTCAATCAGTCTGAAAGCTTTGCTTTCCAGTGTATCTTGTCTCTTCTGCTTTTTTCAAAGCAATCTCTTCAGCTTGTTTGTTCAGGGTCTCATCAATTCTTTTTGAACTCCAACATCTGATGCTTGAGTAGAAGATTGATTTTGTGAAGACCCTGGCTTTTCTGCACCTTTGGATGTAGCTGCAACTTTCTCAATTTATCACTCTCCCCCTTTTTGGCATCATCCTCTTCTTCATCAAGAACGACTGTTGTAGGGGCGGAGCCAGTGCTCTTTATCAAATATTCTTTGATGGCCTTAATATCAGCTTGAGTGTCTTTATATCTGGCCTCAACCATATTTCTGATCAGTTGCATGTGAGTGTTATGGTTGATATCAGCAAAATCCTTTGAGCTTGAATGATAGTTGCACAGATTTCCAGAGCTCATTGGTAATTTGCTGTGTAGAAGGCTTGCTTTGAGAATTTTGTAACATCTGCTTCATCATATCTTTCATTTCACCTATTGAAGACTCCATTTATGTCATTCTCCTTATCAATTCCTTATATCTCAATTCATCACCTAATTTAATAGGATCATCTGAATTCCTACCAGAGGTAGTTGTATTTGGATCATCAACAGGAGAAGACTCCATGTTATCAGAACCAAATGCCCCTAGGTCTTGGTACTGGTGACTTGCAACTGGAGTAGAGGTTACAATTGTAGACTCAACAGTTGTTACCTTTAAGGAAGTCTTATTGATGTAACCACTGTCCAACTGAGACACTATTATGTCATCAATTGTAGTAGCTGCTTCACTTAAACTACCACCAAGAGTTACTTGTAACTCATGAGGTGTAGCCTCCTCAGTTGTTTCTAGGTTAGCAATGAGATTTATCTCAGACTTAGTCACAGGTGAGGGTGTACTCTCTTAAACAGTTGATTGATAGGAACTGATTTATGTTTGAGTTTTCTCAATTGCATGAAATAGAGGTATAAAAGTAGGTGGAATCGAGGGAGATGGTTTTGGGCTAGAAAGAGAATTTGCCCTGGGAGAGGGGCTGTGAAACAAATTTTCAATTGAAAGATCTGTTTCATAGTAGGGTGTCCCTATGCTTACAACATGTTCCTTTTGTGAGGATGTAGGAGGAGATTGGATGGGTTGAGATCTTTCCAGCTGTTGTGAGGAAGTAGCAACAATGGTTTCTGGTGGTATTTGTGTTACCACAAGGTTATCCTCTTGGATCTCATCTTCGAGAGGTGCCTTTTTATTTTGTTTTGGTTTTGGTGGGCTTTTTGGATTAGGAAGGTTTTTTTTTGGTTTTTTTTTGGTGTGAGCATCACAACACCTGTTGTGGTGTTATGAGCACCAGGGGTAGTGGGCTCAGCAACAAAGGTTTGAGCTTGTGATGTGGACTCATCTATATTTTGCTCGTCCACCTTTGCTTGTGTTTTTAAAGCTTTTGACTCTTTATCAGACATTCTTGTAAAAGTTTCATGTGTAAGGCTTTTAATTTGAAAAACAACACCTTGTTGAAAATCCTTTTCAGAAACTTGTTTTTGAAGATAAAATCTGAAGAGTCTTGGGTACATGAGAAAAGCATTTGGTTTGTTTCCTTTGATATCAGTCACATTTGCAACCAAGTCCAAGAACAAGGTTGGGATAGATAAAAATCTAATTTTGTAAAAACTGCATATCCTAAGTATTGTACTTTTTGTGGAATCTCATTAAATGAGGTGGTCTTGGGTGAGAGGCATATCAAGAGAGTGTGGAAAAAATATTTCATTTAACGAGTAAATTGAGGTTTGTAAATAAGTAACCCTCATACCCTCTTTCAATGAACTTTGTGTTAGTGCATGTCTATCAAAGGATGTATTACCTGCTAGGTCATCCAGACCAAATGTTGTGGATATGGAAGATGGAGAAATTTGAACAAGAGTTTTTCGACTTTAGAAGTGATAGCATAGGGCTTTTTCTTCGTAGTTTGAACCTCAGCATTAGACCAGAAATGTTGTGGATATGGAAGATGGAGAATTTGAACAAGAGTGTTTCCGACGTTGGAAGTGATAGCATGGGCTTTTCTTCTGAGTTTGAACCTCAGCATTAGACCTGAATTGTCAGAGTGTATCAACGTAAATGGTGCATCAGCAGTACGTATGGCTTGGTACTATGATGCTTGTAAAACATCAATTAATGAGTGAAAGGAAGTATTTTTGTCGGTTTTCTTGAAAGTGGGAAGGTAGTTATGCGATAGTTTGATGTTAAGAGCCATGATCGGAGATGAAAAAAGACTAAGAAGAAGAGAGTAATGGGAACCGCTTCTAAGAATTTTGAATTCGAGGCGACAATACAAAGCTCTATTTGGATGGAATAGTGATATCTATAGAGAAAAAGTGAATGCTGACGTGGCATCTATTTCAAAGATCTGATGGCTAACATCTGGCTACATGTAGCCTCTGTTGTGATAATGGAAGACAATTGTTTAGGAAACTTCTGCTTGTAAACCAGCAGTGGTTGGGAACAATGGACATGAATAGTGGTGATTTTACGCTATCAGTGTATAGATATTTGTGGTTAGAATAAAGCCCAAACAGTGAATGTGAACAGTGTCAAATGAGGACAGAGGATACACTTTTAACAGTGGATAAACTTTTAAGTTAAACCAAGGTTTTGAGAAACAGTGGTTTTGAACAGACTTTAAGGATTATTGAAAAATTTTCCAATTTTAGCTATTTTAAGGATGGATTTTTTATTTTTCTGAAAACATTTTAGAACTATTTACACATGGAAACCAAAATTTTTCTTTTGTTCCATGTTTAGCATCCCAATTCTAGAGATCAAATTTTCAAAGGTAGATGTATATAAAGCTTTTTTTTAAAACATCTGCCAGTTGATCTTTAGTGGGAACATGATACAGAGAAATCAAAGCTTTTTCATAGCAATCTCTCACAAAGTGATGTCTGATGTTAATGTTGGTGCATAATGTCTATTGTCTACATCTTAGGGATGTGTCTATATTTGTAATAGGGCGAAACTGTTAGACATTACCATATTGTATTTAACTTCGCTTGAAGGCGAGTCTACCTTCGCACGAAGGTACATTACTTTCATGCGAAGATAAACTACCCTCGCATGAAGGTAGCATGTCTATATATAGGTTATGTAGGGTGTTAGTGTGTAGATATTCTGCGACTGAGACGGTGAAGCTCTGTCGGATTTCCTGGTCATTTGTAACTATTAAACATTAAATGAAATCAGTTAATTGATGAAACCATATTGTATTTAACTTCGCTTGAAGGCGAGTCTACCTTCGCACGAAGGTACATTACTTTCATGCTAAGATAAACTACCCTCGCATGAAGGTAGCATGTCTATATATAGGTTATGTGGGGTGTTAGTGTGTAGATATTCTGCGACTGAGACGGTAAAGCTCTGTCAGATTTCCTGGTCATTTGTAACTATTAAACATTAAATGAAATCAGTTAATTGATGAAACAATCTTGTTAATTGTCACTAATTCATATGAATTCCGCGTGTATGGACTAAATACTCAAATTAGGACCTTTACTATTGGACAAAACGATCCTACAAGTGGTATCAGAGCACATAGAGCCTGATTTGAATACAATTGTTCAAGATTCAGCCTAGAAGACTTCTTATTCTACTCATTCTCTTATTTTTCACTTTTTAAAATGAATCCATGGTCAAAATGAACTTTTTTCAAGTATAATACGTAAAAACATGTTTAGATAACCCTTGAGAAAATCAGAGCTGAAAACAAATGAATTCATGTTGAAAATTGCAAAAAAATGTCAAGTTTTGAACCTACCTTCGCACGAAGATAACTTTAACTTCGCACGAAAATAATTTTATCTTCGCAAAAAGATAATATTTTGTAAAGTTTAAAAATCATTTACCTTCGCACGAAGATAAATAAATTTTTGACATTTTTACTTTAGTCGAACCGAAATCTTAATCGTTTTAGCATTTAACATTGTTTCAGGTTGGTAAAATGGAGAACAAATTTTACAACACGTTTGCTATGTCAACTGTTAATGTGTCAGTTGCAGCCGCACAGCATCTCAATTTGGAGAACAAAATGGGGACAATGGTGAAACCCCCAAATTTGATGAATTTGGAGGATTATGATAGTGGAGTGAATCGTTTGTTAACCGGGTACAAGCGAACCATTTTCACTGCTGGTTTGCTATGAAGAAATTTATACCCCACCAATTGGGGAAAATGAATTGGAGAAGACGTTGACTCAGTTCACAACGACTGAAAAAGAGAAATTCGTCAATGAGAAGAAAATGATGAGCATATTGCAACAATCAAACAAAGAAGATATCTTAGCTTGCTGCAACATGATGATAACTCACAATCATTATGGAATGCATTAAGGTTGAAGTTCCATGGAAGTTCACAAATGAGGAAGAGAAAAAAGGCCGATATTTTCAACCATTTGAAAGGCGAAACTATGAAGCAGTTGATCGGGTGTTACTGTCACCTAGTTGTTCAAATGAAGTGGTTGGGAATTCAGAAAAAAATGAGGAGTTAGTCGACAAAGTTGGCAGATGCTTTGCCTGAGGGGGAGTGGACTACGTACTTGACAATTCTGAAAAATGGTGTAGAGTACAGTGGTTACAGCCGATCAAAGTTCATAGAAAAGCTCAAAGCTCATGAACTAGAAATGCAGAAGATGACCAAATCAAAAGGTGCTCAAATGAAACAAGATGTAAACCTTTACTTTAAAGGCAATACAGCTTGTACTAAAGTCCGAAAGTACAAACCACCTTCAATGTTGATAGTACTGCAAGCCCATCTTATAATCAATCCGGTTTTCAATCATTTTCTAGCTTTGAACCAAATTCACCCAAAACACCTCAGTCTTCACAGAGCTCAAACAGTTTCCAAAGTCAACAATCTGGACAATCTGACTCAAACCAGAGGTTTTTATAGTGTAACATAACTGTGAATCTCCAAAATGTACAAGATTTTAATGAACATACTGCCAAGCAGCACATGTCATTGCTCGCATTTGTTCTTTAATCTTATGAAAGCCTAGTTGCTCGGAAGATAGGAAATCTAGATATGACCAAGGAAGATTATGATCAAATAGATTCAGAAGAATTAGAGTTTATTAACATCAAATGGTGCATCGCTTCTATAGTTCGAAGAGCTCATAAATTTATGGAGATTACGGGTAGAAATAGTTTGGGAGGTTTGGATGGGAAGCTTGGATTCGACAAATCCAAAGTTACAATGGTTCAGATGTAGAAAAAAGGATTTTCAAATGGAATGTACTAACCGTGTAGGTCACCTAATCCGTATGGATCTTCACAGAATCGTCTATCCAACCTAGAGTGCGGAATCCCATAGGTCAGATTTCAAAGAAAACGAACAAGAACAGTAACCAATATAAACCCGATCTTTATTGATTATCTATCACAATGATTACAATTAATCTAGACCACAAGGATTCTCTCTAAACTCTCTCGGAAGTGATTAACTGAGCCAACTAACCTTAACCCTAATGCGAAACTCTCTTTATATAGAGACAAGTTTACAACTAGGCTAGGGTTTCACCACATGGGCTGCAAATGGGTCTAGGCCCAATTCGCCTACCACTCACTAAAATGTGTCTGGTTTAGCCCAATCACTTCTGATCAACTACTAAAATACAAAACCCACTAACTATTTATTGTTTTACTAATTACATAATATCCAAAGACCAAATCTAAACTGTTCACCAACAAACTCCCCCTTGACAATAGCTTCATAAAACAATTTTGTCTTCAGTGATCTTGCAATCTTCAACGTCTTTGAAAATCTTTGGTCTTTGGATAGCTTCAGCTTTAATTGCTTCTGTCAGCAACAGGTTCCCCCTAAGATGATGCATCCAATCACCAAACTTCTAAATCATTAGCGTTTGAGTAAACTCCAGTTTAGCACTTGCATAACAATCTTCAAACTCTTCAACTTTGTCTGCAATGTAGAAAGAAGGTTCGACCATGCATCCAATCAAAATCCTCTTCACTAACCTTCTCAGGAACACATTGCTACAATCTAGATACTATAAAACAAACATCTCGAGAAACCATAAGAATTTTTCAACACAAGTTAACAAATTATTATTATTTAAGAGATGATACAACTGTATCACAGATTAAGCAATATCCAACTCAAATCACACACTCAAAATTTTAAACACACTGAACCTGCAAGATTTAAAATTTTGAACTCATCTTCTAACACCGTCTCCCCCTATCGGCAACAGCTCCTCATGAACAACCATTTTCTGTACATTAAGAATTTACAAGAAAATGAAATCTTTTTGGATTTTTATATTCTATGAAAGCAAATAAATAACAAAATAATAAACACTTTGTTTTGTCAGAATCACCGGTAAGAAGATCATATCAGCAACATCAAACTGTTTTCACACTATTAGATAATTCCATATGTAATTCTCATGAAAAGCAGTTCAAGATGATTACTAGTATTGTTTATCCACTTAAACAAAAATACATGAACATTTCAAGTACCATTACCTAGTGAAATGTTAAGATAATTTTATACTGATATACTAGTGTGTCCCACTTCAGGCATACCCTCACGATCAAGGTATGCACAAAGATTCCTCGTAGTAGGTGAGTATACCGAATTCATCCTTTTTGATTTACAACGTTAGTTAATTGGTGATCAGGTCAGTACCTCCGTACAGCCAAGAGACCAATATCCAACGATGGTTAGGGAAAATACCAAATTTTGGTATGATTGATTCAATTTGCACATTTGAATGACTCTCTACGAGAGCTTCTTCATTTTTTTTGGATTTGGCATTTTAGCTCTTTTAAGATATCCTAGTTGTGCCTAAGTCAGCATATATCTGGGTGCAGCAGAAGGGCAACCTTGTTACCCCGGATGAAATAACGATATAAAGACCTAAAACCTCATATTTTGGCAATCTATCAACGCAAGGTTTAAGGTTATAAAACCATACGCTACTGATATGTTACCCACTCATACATAGTTCATTATGTTTATATCATGAAGATAAGTTGATTATTTCATGCCTTTTGCCTACTGATACATCATATGATGAAGCTGCTATCACACTTAAGTAATTTAATTTTAATTTCAGTGTGACAGTCTAACTTGCTGATGTACTATCATTTCTTCTTATCCACACAGTAAAAACTCATTTGTGATTTTCTATTTTTTATGTTTTGATTTTTTAAAAACCGAAAACTATTTATAATTTTTTTTATGTAAAACTGGTTATTCAAGATTCCTCATCCCGTTGAGTTCGACTAAATGTCCAAAACGAGCCCTGTCAAAAGCTTTTGTGTAAAGGTCTGCGAGGTTCTCTAGTGTGTCGACTCGATGCAATTCAATCAATTTCTTTTCAACACAATCCGTTATAAAATGATGACGGATGTCAATATGTTTTGTGCGACTGTGTTTTACGAGATTGTTGGTGATTGAAATAGTGGCATTATTGTCTATCATGATGGGAGTACGAGTGAAATTCAAACTGTAATCACGCATCTGCTGTTGGATCCAGAGAACCTGAGAGCAACAGCTACCCGCAGCAATATATTCAGCTTCATACGTAGAGGTAGACACGCAAGACTGCTTCTTGCATTGCCATGACACGGTCCTCCCTCGTAAGAACTGACAACCACCTGTGGTAGACTTCCTTGTTGATTTGCATCCTCCAAAGTCCGAATCAGTGAAAGCAACAAACTTCAAATCACTAGCAGCTGGATACCACAACCCAAGTTTAGGTTTCCCCTTCAAGTAACGTAGAATCCGCTTCACCGCTTTCAAATGTGACTCTTTTGGATTCACTTAATATCTGGCACAAAGACACACTGCGAACATAATGTCTGGTCTTGAAGCAGTCAAGTACATTAGAGAACCAATCATTGCCCTGTATTGAGTTGGATTAACATCCTCCACACTCTCATAATCTGGACCAAGATTGTGATTCTCACAAATAGGCGTGTTGAAAGTAGCGCAATCCTCCATTTTAAACAAGACAAAATGTCATACACATATTTCGTCTGATGTATAAACATCCCATCCTTCTTCTGTTCAACTTGTAAACACAGAAAGTAAGACAGTTCACCCATCGCACTCATTTCAAACTTGCTCTTCATTACCTCCTCGAATTCATAACACATGTTCTCATCAGATAACCCAAAAATGATGTCAACTACGTATACATGTACCAGCAGAAAGTGTTCCTTCTTCCTTTTAACGAAAAGTGTATTGTCAATCTGACCTCTTTCAAAACCATTCTTTAACAAATGTGCTGATAGTGTCTCATACAACTCCCTAGGTGCCTGATGCAATCCATATAGTGCCTTATCAAGTCGATAGATTAGATCTGGATAATTTGGATTAGTAAATCCATCTAGTCGTGAGACATACACCACTTCTTGGACTTTCCCATAAAGAAATGTACTCTTCACGTCAAGTTGGTAAACTTTGAAGCCCTTGAATGAAGCAAAAGCTAGGAACAAACGAATTGCCTCAAACCTTGCTACTAGTGCAAACACTTCATTGTAATCAATCCCTCTTGCTGAATTGAACCCTTTCACCACTAACTGAGCCTTATTCCATATCATGATCCCTCGGTCGTCTTTCTTGCACTTAAACACCCACTTGGTGCCTATTTCCTTCTCTCCTTCAGGCAAGTCAACTAGCTCCTAAACCTTCAACTTCTTAAACTGAGCTAGTTCCTCTTGCATAACTTCAACCCAACAATTATCTTTTAGAGCCATGTGAACGTTCTTCGGCTCCTCTTTGGCAATAAAGCAGCTATACAAACACTCATGTAACATCCCAGTCTTCTGAAGTGAAGTAAATAAACAGGAACCTTCAATCACACCTCTTCTTGTCTGAACACCTGCAGCAGCATCACCTATTATGTTCTCAACTGGATGATCTCTGTTTGCGCGTGTAGTAGCAATGGTGTCAACAACTAAATTATCTCCCAGATTAGATCCAGTCTCCCCTTGAATGTCCTTATTAGCAAACATATTAGTAAAATCCTCCCACTGAATAGGTTCAGTCTCACTATCACTGGAGTCATGTGGAGCTGGATTGGAAGAAGTTTCAGGAGCATCTGTCATTGATATACTCGATCTAGTCATGAAGTCACCCTCTTCATCTACACTTACCAAACTTTCAATCACTTGAGACTCATCTGCATTGGAAAAATCAGGAACACTAAATGATTTAAAAACGCTATCATAATCATATAATATAGCAGGACCACTCGTTGATTGTTGAGGTGAATAACTAGTGATTTCTATGTTAAACACAACCTCAATTTTACCAGTTTTTAGATTAAAAACCCTTTTATTCGGTGTTCCAGGCATATTGTCACACCCCGGATTTCTAACCCAAATCCATACACCGGTGGGCCCGAGTGGGGAGTATCGTGATGTCAGTTGATATTCATCATAGTCAATTAAACACGGCACAGTGGAAGTCTTGGAGTAAATTACTATTACAAACCGAATGTTCGAAAATACAAAATAATATACAGGCTCGTAATAGAAGATCCACAGGCGGTTCATAAATTTTACATGGAAAGAATATAAAACAGACTTTGGGCAGATCTAGGATTTGCAAGATCCTCTATCACAACCGAGCACTTCCAGCCTATTTCTGTATTGTACCTGCTATTTAGTCTTTTGAAAATACGTCAGCTTTCGCTGGTAAATACACCCAACTAACTCATTTTGAAAACATTTCAAAAATGTTTTAAGTGCGTATCAGCACAAAATCTTTTTATAACTTAGGTTAATTGGCCGTCCAACCTTGTTAGCATATTTACATGTTTGTCCATACATACGGGGCCCGGCACAGAGACCAAGACACAATTAACGTACAAACCACTTTGGACTAACGCCTTAGTCAATTCCTCCCAACCTTGTGGGAATGCATAATTGAGCGTCTATCGGGTGTATGCCTACACCGCGCTAAGGTCGTAGCCATTTCTATTGTAATGAGCCGAGGATATCCAGGACATGGTAGTTAACCCCCGATGTTTAAATTATCAAACAAAACTGATTAAAATAGAATATGCGGATTTACTAGCCCCGAACTGGCGTTCGATTGATCCCATTTCCGACCAAGCGGTAATAATTTACAGTAACCCAAGCCCGTATAGGGGAAATAAGTCGAGAGTATTTACCTGAGCTAGTCTTCTTTAATTTTTTAATAACTCAGCCGTACACAAAGTACTAAGTGCAGATAACATTTACCGGCAAGTCTCTAGTCTAGATTATGGCATAAACTAACCAATTAAATACTAACGGTCTTATTTAAGTCATAGACTTAGACCGACTAGCGTGCTTGATCAAAATGTATGACGCTAGATTAAACGATGATTGGATAGAATGTAGTTTGCATAACATGGGTAAACTATTAACATTCTGGATTTTGAGATTAAAATGATAAGGTTAAACACGTTTCGGTTGAATTCCATAAACTAGTTACGTATAATCAGCCGTATGCTTATAAGCGATAATGGGTAACCAGATAAGTCATGGACAAGTTTAATATGCCGTTGTATTTTAAAATAGTTAAAATATCAGTAGGATATCAACTTATATGCCCGTTAAGGTTTTAAAACGAAACTATGCCTTATAAGGGTATTTCGGTAATTTTATACGGTATAAAAGGAACTTGAATATAATTTAATGTTGTAATTATAATTATTTTGGAAAAATGCTTTATTTATGATATAATATCAGTAGGATACCAATTATTTGTGTAATTTATCTTTTATGACCAAACTATGCACCGAAGGGGCATTTTGGTCATTTACACATAGTTTATAAATTATTTGGGATTCTAAGTTTATAACATGTACCTACTATAAATATGTTTAAAATAAGTTTTAAAATCAGTAGGTAACAAGTCTTGGTCAATTAATATGGTTTAAAACCATACTATGCGCCGAAACAGCGCTTATGTCGTAAAACGACGTGTTATGCGATGTTTAATGAAAACTGACATTAGGATCAGATAAAATGCCTTAGATATGTTATTTAATATAACATATCAATAGGTAAAAGATTTACCTTGAAAAGATTTGATTAAAACCATTTTATAAGCCACAAGGGCTAAAATCGTCATTTATCGACATAGTTTAAGGACCTATTTGAAAACTCAGTTTATAACTTGGTTTAACATCCCAAATAATCCTACTTATAATATTACATCAGTAGAAAACTCATTTTCAAGTTCATTACCATTTAAAACTTTTTTTATGCAAAAAGGACATTTTGGTCAAAGTTGGCATAATTATGGAACGTGCCCATAAACTTGGATTCTAATTATGATTATGTAATATAACCTCAGAGGGTTATGCTACATTATATTACAATCATAATGCAACTTTAGATCAGTATGTAACTAATCTAAATCGGGTCAGAATCGAAAGTCAAAGCCGACTTCGCGGGTTGCGAACCGACTCTAGAACTGAAATTGACGAGCCGAACATGTTCTTACATGTCCTAATAATTATCACCAACTTGTTGTAGGTCCACCTACGGATGATGTTAAACCTATTCCTTGTTCATGTACCACACACACGAGTGCAGAATCCAAGTGTGTATGCAACCAAAACAAGAGCACAATCAATATGACAAAGATTTATCTTCAAATGTTCACTATATTGATATGAAGAGAGACTCAGTACATAGACTCTTGAATACAATGCTTTATCTCTCTAATGCTCACACATGTCTGGTCTTGTCTCGCACAGCTAACCTCTAGTCTCCACTCAAAGGTTCTCTCTCAAGGCTCACTGGACCAACACTGACTGAGAGGTGCATGTCTGCTTATATAGTGTCCATGCTGGTCATCCATATGAAATTGGTTCATACGGAGCAACTGGTTTCGTACGAAGCAACCAATTTCATACGGAGCTATGACATACACAAGACTCAATGGTATGCACATATGCACCCGTTTAACACAGACTAACTAAGATGTCGTATGAAACAAAGATAGAAGGATATCTTGATTTGGTCGACATGACCAAACTTATACAGACACAACAAACAAAGACCGAACAATTACATACGTAACAAAGAACAAGCGACAGATACAAAAGTGCATCAACAAACTCCCCCTTGGATGTTGCTTGTCTTCGATCTTTACTTCGAATTGCCTGCTTCAGACTATGAGCTTCTGGCGTGAAAACCGATCTGACTTGTACTGAACTGAACTGAGTAAAACTCCCCCTTGGATGTTGCTTGTGATGATTCGTTCTTCATACTGTCGGATCTTCAGATGTCTTCACATGTCATAGTTAGGAAGTGCATCAGCAAACTTCCCCTTGAATGTATCTGGTGGTGTTGAAAAGTGGTCAGCTATGAAGATTGATCTTCTTGACTCACAGCTTGAAGTCATGTTGTGTCTTTTCTCCCGTAACTGGATTTCTTCAGACTCGTTCTCTTTGACTTTTAGCTTGCTTGGATATTCCATCTGTACATACCACAAAGCTAAACACTTAATGAGAACAACTGTAGGGATGTAATCAACCTTATAGAATTTTTATTTGAAAATTTCACGAAGGATTGATCTTTAACAGAAATAGCAAAACACATGAGACCAATTCTCTTTCAACTACCAACTGACAATACTTTACAAGTTTTTAAGATTGTTTAATTTTAAATTGTTAAACTTTAAAGCTTGTCAACTTCGACCATTTATGAAGATGTAGTTGTTTTCTGGCTTACATTCAAGATTTCGGGTAGAATAGACTTTGAGTTCCAACATCGGTCAACCAAAAATAAACTAGAAGTAAAATCTTTTGATATTTTGCAAATTTTAAAGGTAAGGACAGAAAGCATTAAATAAATAGTTACAGACATTCTTTTTGCGAATTTAGAGGGTAAGAGAATCATATTAGTATACGGTTCTGTCAAAACACACTTGTTGTTTGATTAGATAGTATTAAGATAAGTATCCTATAACAATTATCGGTATTGTTGTCCACATAAACTCAACTTATCAGATGTAATCGTGGTTAGGGGATATGATTAATGTATCAACCGGTGTTCATCCACTTCACGAGACATTCCCATATCAAGATATGCATGAGAGAAAATCTTACCGGTGAGTATACTGCTTTATCATCTATTTTGACGTATATATGAGGTGAGATACTCACTTATTTGATTGAAAACAAGCCCTTTGTGATTTAATTACTTATTGATGAGGAACTTGATTTTCATATGCATGCAGGGCACAGGAGTAAGTCCGTGAACAGGTTAGTACCATCGTACCGACAGAGAGACGAACTTAGCTCCCGCATAAAGCTTGTGATATTTTATCACTTATTTTGGGGATGTGATATTTTTATCACTTATTGATGGTCGTATGCAGTATGTACACGTATGTATGATATCATGGATGTTCTAGACTTGCATCACCGTTATTTTTCGGATAGAAGATTCAACCATGATACCCAGATGATAAGTCAGCACAAAGCCGTATATCTCAGAACCTCGGCACTCTATCAAACAAAATTTCAGTACCAAGGCCATATGCCAATGAATGGTTCCCACCAGGTCTTCAGTCGATTATGTTTATATCACCCTGTGCACACTTTGAAATGATTGTGAGCCTATCGATACATTGAATATAGAGCTACTTATCATTTTTCATTTTAAGTTTAAAGATGTTTTGACAGACCACTAATTTGCTATCGTATTCTCTTTTTCTAGCCAGGAAACTCATTTTTTTTTGTTTTTCTCATGTTTTTGTATTTTTCTGATTGGAATTTACTCCCCCTACAATGCAAAAAGTATATTTAAACAGTTAAACATACCTTTTTAGATTGTCTTTGAAGAAAAACATTTACAAAAACGATTTCCCGATGTGGATTAACTCAGTGTTTCACCTTGATGCCGTTTACCAAAATTAATTTTAATAAAAATGATTTATCAAAATTTTGAAGAAAAGAGCTGGCATGTTGGTAATCGGTGTGAATCAACAACATTGATACGTTTCATATAGAAACAATCACGTGTGAGGTGATATTTTGTATCAATGTATTTGGTCTGGAGAGCAACGGTCTTTGTCTTTCTCCTTGAGAAGTAGTGTGCGGTTGTCCAAACCATGCCAAGGCATCCGCACACCCAGTAGGTTTGTTCAAACAAACACATTTTCTTCAATCACACCCTTGGAGAACTGTATACTGCACGATCATCTTGTAAGCTTTTTCTTTCTTGTGGAAGATATAAAATATGAATCTTTGATAATCTTCCGTTGTGCTGCAGGCGCATACATTTCTATTTAATCTATCATGTGGATCTGATACAAGCCTTAAACAAACATATTGTTAGTTGTTTTTCATCTTGTTGAAGTTTTCAATTTTATCCTTTCATTTCTCCAACAAAGGCAACAACTCCTTGATTAACAATATTTTGGAGCCATATGTCACACCCCGACCGCAGCGGAATAAGAGTGGGGCATAATTGGGTTATCACCAAAGCTCATGATATTTACTAATATGTTTCATATTTATTAAAGTCAAAATTACATTCTCAATAATCCAAACATGTCCATACAAATACAAAGAAAAATAACCAACTAAACAATCCAAGCTCTAAACCAGTTTATTCTTCTAGGCCAATCCTATTGTTTCTTGCTGCAGCTGGTTCACCTGTATCATGTGTAAAAATGGGGGGTTTTTGGGTCAACATAAGTTGGCGAGTAAACCTTGTTAGATAAACATTTAGTATTGATTTTCTTGTTATTTTATCAAGGAAAAATTGTGCAATAATCATAAGTGAGCAAATGTAAATAATCAAACAGTAGCAATAACAACCACAAACTATAACATACAATAACATACATGGGGAACGAACGGCATATGATAAATGTATGTACTGAAAATGAGAAATGTCTGTGCGATCAAGGCTCAATCAAACGGAGCCGATCGTATTGCATGTACTGAAAATGATAAATGTCTGTGCGATCAAGGCTCAATCAAACGGAGCCGATCGTATGTTGGCACGCCAGGTTCACGCTCATAATGTAATGGGGAACACGCTCAACGCTCATAATGTAATGGGGAGCGGCGGCCTATGAAATTGCATGTACTGAAAATAATAAATTAAATCCAAACAATAACCACACAACAGTTGAAACAAACTGAATACACATTTGTTCATGATATGATGTATGCACAATGATTTAAATATAATAAATGGTAAGACACGTGATACACCCCAAAAATGTGATTAAAACGGGGAATTTGTAAAGATTCACTCACATTGGGTGCGTTTGTTGAAGATGATGAGGTGCGCACGAGTTTGAATGATTGAACAACGAGTATTAACTAACCTAAATAATAACGGAAGATATAGTAAATGAGTAGATTTTATTAATAATTTTAATAGGATTTTCTAGATATATTTTTGTGAGTTTAAGGCTATTTCCCATCTTTAAAAACATTATTTTTAAGTATTTTAATTGATTTTTAAATTAAATTAAATAAATAAAAATATAAAAATATATTGACTTTTGCGTTGACCGTTGACTATTGACTTTGACTTGTTGACCGGTTTTATTGTGTAACTGTATGCGCCGGGTGAGGCTCGAACCCGAGACGTCCCGTTCGCCTGCACGCAGCTCTACCAACTGAGCTACGTGTCTAACCTGAAATAATTCTGTTTTAATTATATTTATATACTAACTCAGTTTATTCAAAATTCTTTTATTTTCAAAAATGTTTTAAATCATCGAACCGGTACCGTTAACAGGTCTCGTAACCCGGGACCTGTGCTTTAACGTTACACACAGTCCACCGCTGGACTGTGTGTCTAACTTGGTTAATATATAGATTTTTATTATACTTAACATCTAATGTAAGTTCATCCGGTTCATTTAAAAAAATAACATTTTAATTACAGAGGGTGTGTGTGTATCAAGGATCGAACTCGCGGCGTGTGATATGTGTGTGCACACAGTCCACCGCTGGACTGTGTGTCTAACTCGTTTATAATACCGATTTTTATTAATCTTATAATGTTATCACACTTCATCTTCTTTGCTAAATTTACAGGCAACTATTTACTCAACTGTTTCTTACTTTAAAACGATTAACAAACATTCATAAGACTAAAATGAAATGGCAGAGACGGTGTTGGAAGTAAACATACCGGAGGAATGATTTATCTCAGAATTCCGGCAAGGCGTCGGCTCTGTTTTTATGAACTTCAACTGAGCGAACAAATTAATTGTTTTGATTAGCTAATTGTGGAATTGAAGTACTAACAAGAATTAACAGAAGGTTTGAATGTCTATACCGTTTTACAGCTGAAGATAAGGATTTTCAGAAGTTTTCCGGCGATAGTGAGTTATCCGATATCGTCGTCTGAAATTGATTTTCGATTGAAGGGTTGGAGTTAGTAACAGCTTAACAACTGATAGACAACGAAAGAATTGCGAGACTTACTGATTTGATGGAAAATACGGTTTCCGGCGAAAGTCCGGCGAGTCCAAAAAGCTTCTCCGGCGGACTGGAAGTTGTGCGAAAGTGTAATTGGAAGTTTGCAGAGTGTGTTTGAGTCGCGAGAGGGGTCTTTGATTGAAGTAATTCAGGAATTGAAAGTTTTCGGTTATTAAAACCGATCCATTCTCGAATTTAAGTTCATTCAAAGAAAACTTGATTGAAGGTGTCGGTGCATCGGTTAAACTCAGTAAACCGCGATCAATCAAACGTTTTTGAACGTTTGGTGACCGATTTCGGTTACAGTTAACGTAATCAGGTCGCTTCATGATTGTCTATAAGATTTATTTGTTTCCTAGAGTTGACAGAAAACAACAAGTGGCGGAGTGGTTATGTGTGTGTGTGTTAAGTCTTTGGAGTTCTTTCCGGCTGACCCGGGTTCGAGTCCCGGCAGCCTCATTTTCTTTTTAATTATTTTTTTTTTACTTTTTATCAATTATAACTTTTATAGTTTAGTTTTTTATTAATTATGCATCATTAAAAAATTAAAATGGACATAAATACGCAACGAGACATTTATAACTTGATATTCGATTACAAACGAAGCTGGTTTGGAAAACCCGTTTTTGACAAATGTTACAGTATCCCCTACTTTTAGGAATTTCGTCCCGAAATTTAAGTAGTAGTAGGAAAAAGATGCGGGTATTTTTCGCGCATTGAGTCTTCACTTCCCAAGTAAACTCAGGTCCCGTTTCGACTCCCAGCGTACTCTAACAATTGGAATGCGACTTCGTCGTAGACGTTTTTGTCCGAAGTCCATGATCTCTACTGGTCTTTCAATAAAATGCATAGATTCATCAATCTGAATATCTTCCAGAGGAATGTGGAGGTTTTCATCAGCGAGGCACTTCTTCAAGTTTGATACGTGGAATGTGGGATGAATCCTGTTGAGTTCTTCTGGTAGATCAAGCTTGTATGCTACAGGTCCTACTCTTTCGAGTATCTTGAAAGGTCCTACGTAGCGTGGTGCTAGCTTGCCTTTTTGACCAAAACGAACTACTCCCTTCCACGGTGATACTTTTAAAAGTACATGATCACCAATGCTAAACTCCAAAAGCTTCCGTCGTTTATCTGCATAACTCTTTTGACGACTTTGAGCCGCTAGAAGATTGTTTCGAATTTGATGGATTTTGTCTGTGGTTTCTTGAATCAATTCTGGACCAGTGATTTGAGCTTCCCCAATTTCGATGCCAACATACTGGAGATCGGCACTTACGACCATATAAAGCTTCAAAAGGTGCCATGCCGATACTTGAATGATAGCTGTTGTTGTACGAAAATTCAACTAATGGTAGATGAGCGTCCCAATTTCCCTTGAAGTCTATGACACATGCTCGAAGCATATCTTCAAGAGTTTGAATGGTGCGTTCAGATTGTCCATCAGTTTGAGGATGATAAGCGGTACTGAGATCTAATCGCGTATCCAAAGCGGCTTGTACTGCTTGCCATGTTCGTGAAGTGAAACGACCATCACGATCTGAAATAATGCTTAACGTACACCATGTCGGCTTACGATTTCGCTGATATAAATACGAGCTAGCTTTTCGTTCTTGAAATCTTCGCGGATAGGAATAAAGTGAGCTGATTTTGTAAGTCGATCGATGATTACCCATACAGTGTCATACCCACCAGAAGTGCGAGGTAACCCGGTAATGAAGTCCATGGTTATGTTTTCCCACTTCCATACAGGTATTTCAGGTTGGACCAGAAGTCCTGAGGGTCTTTGATGTTCAGCTTTCACCTTGGAACATGTAAGGCACTTGGAAACAAAAACAGCAATATCCTTTTTCATTCCAGGCCACCAATAGGTGTATCGAAGGTCTTGATACATCTTATCGGCTCCTGGGTGTATAGAGTATCGCGTTTTGTGAGCCTCATTCATAAGAAATTCACGAAGGTTGTTGTGGTCAGGAATCCAGATGCGATCTAGATAGTACAGAATACCGTCAGATTTAGTTTCAATTTTAAGTTCAGCTCCACAGGACAGCTCCTTTCGTACGTCGTCTTCCGTTACTGAAACATGTTGGGCTTCTCGAATTTGATCTTTAATGTCGGTTAGATTTGCGAACATAGAAGATGAATGACTGAGTGCATCAGCCACCACATTTGCCTTGCCAGGGTGGTACCGAATTTCACAGTCGTAGTCATTTAGAAGTTCGACCCATCTTCGTTGCCTCATGTTTAACTCCTTTTGATTGAAGATATGTTGAAGACTCTTGTGGTCATGTATATTTCACACTTAGTACCATAGAGATAATGTCTCCATATCTTAAGAGCGAACACAACGGCTCCAAGTTCTAGGTCATGGGTGGTGTAGTTCTTCTCATGAGTCTTGAGTTGTCTCGAAGCATAAGCTATAACCTTTCCTCTTTGCATTAGAACACAGCCTAGTCCTTGCCCTGACGCGTCGCAATAAACCACGAAGTCATCACAACCTTCAGGAAGAGTGAGGATTGGTGCATCACAGAGTTTTTGTTTAAGGGTTTGGAAGGCTTCTTCTTGTTTGGGTCCCCATACGAAAGGTTTTCCCTTATGAGTTAAAGCCGTGAGTGGTACAAAGAAGTTTGAAATAAAACGGCGATAATAACCAGCCAGACCAAGGAATGATCTTACTTCAGTTGGTGTACATGGCGCTTGCCATTCTTGTACCGCTTTGATCTTTGAGGGGTCGACATGTATTCCCTTGTCATTGACTACATGTCCAAGGAATTGTACCTCTTTTAACCAGAATTCGCATTTGGAGAATTTAGCGTAAAGCTTTTCATTCTCTAGAAATGTAAGGATGAGTCGAAGATGTCGCTCATGATTAGACTTAGACTTTGAATAAATGAGGATGTCGTCGATGAAGACTATAACAAAACGATCGAGATAGGGTTTGCAGACTCTGTTCATTAGATCCATGAAGACAGCTGGAGCGTTGGTTAAACCAAATGTCATGACCATGAATTCATAATGACCATAACGAGTTCGGAAAGCGGTCTTTGGGACGTCTTCTTCATGTACTCTGAGTTGGTGATAACCAGATCGAATGTCGATTTTTGAAAAACAGTTGGCGCCTTGAAGTTGGTCAAGAAGATCATGAATGCGAGGTAATGGATAGCGATTCTTGATTGTTAACTTTTGAGTTCTCTGTAGTCGATGCACATGCGAAACGATCCATCTTTCTTCTTTACAAAAAGGACAAGTGCACCCCAAGGCGAGGAGCTAGGGCGTATGAACCCTTTGTCAGTCAACTCTTGCAATTGACTGGCTAGCTCTTGCATTTCAGAGGGGGCTAACCTATAAGGAGACTTTGCAACTGGTGTAGCACCAGGTATTAGATCAATGCGGAATTCGACTTCTCTTACTGGAGGAAGTCCTGAAATGTCGTCAGGAAACACTTGCGGAAATCTTTTACTACAGGTATGTCTTCAAGTTTCTTCTCCATGGTTCCCTTTTTGATGACATGAGCTAAAAACGCGACATAATTCTTGCGAAGATATTTTTGAGCTTGAAGACAGGACATTAATCTGAGCCCTTTCGACGAGGTTTCTCCAAAGATTCGTAGAGTCTGACCGTTCGAAAGAGGAATGCGTATAAACTTTTCGCGACATACAACTTCAGCCTGATGTTGGCTGAGCCAGTCCATACCAATTATAATGTCAAAGCTTCCCAACTTCATTGGAATGAGGTCAACTAGAAAATTGTGATCGTTCAGAGTGAGAGTACAATTGCGTATAATAGAGTTTAATGAGACCGGTTTCCCGTCAGCAACTTCTACTGTTATGGATTCCATGAGCTTATCATGATTTTGGTTTAGGATGGGTTCAAACTCTAAGGACACAAAACTTTTATCCGCGCCAGTATCAAACAACATGGATGCATAACTACCATTGATAAGGAACGTACCGTTAACCACATTGCCGTCAGCTCTAGCCTGATTAGCGTTGATGTTGAAAGCTCTTCCTCTTGCAGGTGGAGGAGCTTGGTTAGCTTGATTCACTGGGTTGGCTTGGCTTGAGTGTGAATAATGTTCACCAACCTTGGACAAGTGTTTCTAAAGTGGCTTGGGTCTCCACAATTGTAGCAAGCCCGCATAGGTTGTACCATGGGATAGTTGGGTTGGTAGTATGATTGGGCTAAATGTTGGGTAGGTGGTAATAGTAGGGGTTGTTGGGCTTGACCAATTATTTGTTGGTGAGTTTGGGTTGAAGGCTGGTGGCGGTTCGTTCGCTGAGGTATGCGACAGGTTTGAACAGTATGACCTGCGCGACCACAGCCGGTGCAATGTTGGCAAGATGATCAGGAAAATGGTGGTATTGGCAACGGTTGCATTTTGGTAATGGGCCAGAGTATGGTCTTTTGTATGGTGCAGGTGAAGGGGCGACTTGGGTAATGGTGCAGCAGGGATAGGGAAATTGGTTTGTGTAACAACGAAGTTTCTGGTGTTACGCTTCCTCTTGTTAGCAAACTTAGAGGAGGAGGTGGAATGGTTTAATGTTTGGCCCTCAACGGGGGCTTTCTTCTTCTCCTCTTTAAACTTACCGTTGCGAATTCGATTCTCGGTCAGTTCAGTCGCTAGTTCCATAGCAGCTTCAAGTGTTGCTGGTGAAGTGCTGAGAACTGAATCTTGAATTTTCGAGGGAAGACCTCGAATATAATGCTCAATTAAGCGGTAAACTGGGGTAAACAAGTTAGGGACCATTTGGTTCAACTCTAAGAACCTCTTGTTGTAGGAAGTATGATCTCCCTCCTTTTGCTTCAAAGAATGAAATTCGTCCTCCAACTTTTTAATCTCACTCCTAGGACAGAATCGCCTCGTCATGATTTCCCTTAACTCCTCCCACGTTAAGGCCATTGCATCATCAATTCCCCTCTTCCCTTTTCAGTATTCCACTAGGTGAGAGCTACCCCAAATAGTCTCCCGGTTGCGTATCGTACCTTGCGATCCCCAGGACAATCACAGTTGAGGAAGGTGTTTTCCATTTGCCCAAACCAGTGGAGGAGAGCAGTGACACCTTCGGTCCCTTCAAATTTAGGAGGATCGCAAGACTTGAAATGTTTATATGAGCACTTGCTGGTAGGAGGGTTGCCGATGTTCTGGTCATTTTGTTGGGGAGGATTAGTGGGATTTATGGCGAGAGCTTGTTGTACTTGAACCACAATGTCAGGAAGCACCGCGGCCATTTGTTTCGCGATTTGTGTGGCCAAGCGTTCGTGAGACCTTCCTGATCTTTTACCCCCTCGTTGTTGTCTAGCCGACATCTACAGGAACATACATAAGAAGATTGTGAGTTTATGGAGTCTTTTTAGGTGTCATGTGTCTTAAAGAAAATGAAAATAACATAAATATCAATAATGCAACTACATCCATAGGATGTCTTGGGTTTGCTCATGTTGGGCCTCAAATGTCCCCCATACCTTCACCTGTATAGTCATGTGGGCCCCCATGACTATTGGCTTGGTAGGATTCACATTAGTATTGGCGATTTAACACTCGCATGACTCGAATGAAAACCACAAAATATGTTTACGAGATGTATGGTCGGAATGTGTCCAGGTGTAGACACAATGACAACTCAAAGTGGGGTTAGCTCACACGACGTTTTGTATAGCATGCTTTGGCCTAATAGGTACTTCGTACTCTCATCGTTAGTCCCCAGGTAGGCAAACTGGTCCTTTATTTTGGATTTATACGAATGCCAACCTAGACAGGACGTTTCGACTACCGGTACTTGTACCCTTCCAGTTACTACATGCCCGTCATGAGAACTCACTTTGATGAGATTTGAAAATACAAAAATCATTGTAAAAATAATCATGAAAATGATGTGATGTGTGCTTTCATGGATATGATATGTTATGAGAATATGATTCATGTTAGGCATTATATGTATATACTTATGAACATGCTTGCATAACATTGAATGTAACATTTAACATAAAACATATAAACATCATGAAATTTGGCATGTAACACACAAAAATCTTAAAAATTTCTAATCAACTATAGTATAGGCTCTAAGGGTCTAATAGCCTATCCTATATCCCTATAGTCATGGATCTGATACCAATCTGTCACACCCCGACCCGCAGCGGAATAAGAGTCGGGGCATAATTGGGTTATCACCAAAGCTCATGATATTTACTAATATGTTTCATATTTATTAAAGTCAAAATTACATTCTCAATAATCCAAACATGTCCATACAAATACAAAGAAAAATAACCAACTAAACAATCCAAGCTCTAAACCAGTTTATTCTTCTAGGCCAATCCTATGTGTTTCTTGCTGCAGCTGGTTCACCTGTATCATGTGTAAAAATGGGGGTTTTTGGGTCAACATAAGTTAGCGAGTAAACCTTGTTAGATAAACATTTATTATTGATTTTCTTGTTATTTTATCAAGGAAAAATTGTGCAATAATCATAAGTGAGCAAATGTAAATAATCAAACAGTAGCAATAACAACCACAAACTATAACATAAAATAACATACATGGGGAACGAACGGCATATGATAAATGTATGTACTGAAAATGATAAATGTCTGTGCGATCAAGGCTCAATCAAACGGAGCCGATCGTATTGCATGTACTGAAAATGATAAATGTCTGTGCGATCAAGGCTCAATCAAACGGAGCCGATCGTATGTTGGCACGCCAGGTTCACGCTCATAATGTAATGGGGAACATGCTCAACGCTCATAATGTAATGGGGAGCGGTGGCCTATGAAATTGCATGTACTGAAAATAATAAATTAAATCCAAATAATAACCACACAACAGTTGAAACAAACTGAATACACATTTGTTCATGATATGATGTATGAACAATGATTTAAATATAATAAATGGTAAGACACGTGATACACCCTAAAAACGTGATTAAAACGGGGAATTTGTAAAGATTCACTCACATTGGGTGCGTTTGGTTGAAGATGATGAGGTGCGCACGAGTTTGAAGGATTGAACAACGAGTATTAACTAACCTAAATAATAACGGAAGATATAGTAAATGAGTGGATTTTATTAATAATTTTAATAGGATTTTTTAGATATATTTTTGTGAGTTTAAGGCTATTTCCTATCTTTAAAAACATTATTTTTAAGTATTTTTAATTGATTTTTAAATTAAATTAAATAAATAAAAATATAAAAATATATTGACTTTTGCGTTGACCGTTGACTATTGACTTTGACTTGTTGACCGGTTTTATTGTGTAACTGTATGCGCCGGGTGAGGCTCGAACCCGAGACCTCCCGTTCGCGTGCACGCAACTCTACCAACTGAGCTACGTGTCTAACCTAAAATAATTCTGTTTTTAATTATATTTATATACTAACTCAGTTTATTCAAAATTCTTTTATTTTCAAAAATGTTTTAAATCATCGAACCGGTACCGTTAACAGGTCTCGAACCCAGGACCTGTGCTTTAACGTTACACACAGTCCACCGCTGGACTGTGTGTCTAACTTGGTTAATATATAGATTTTTATTATACTTAACATCTAATGTAAGTTCATCCGGTTCAGTTCAAAAAATAACATTTTAATTACAGAGGGTGTGTGTGTGTATCAAGGATCGAACTCGCGGCGTGTGATATGTGTGTGCACACAGTCCACCGCTGGACTGTGTGTCTAACCCGTTTATAATACCGATTTTAATTAATCTTATAATGTTATCACACTTCATCTTCTTCGCTAAATTTACAGGCAACTATTTACTCAACTGTTTCTTGCTTTAAAATGATTAACAAACATTCATAAGACTAAAATGAAATGGCAGAGACGGTGTTGGAAGTAAACATACCGGAGGAATGATTTATCTCAGAATTCCGGTAAGGCGTCGGCTCTGTTTTTATGAACTTCAACTGAGCGAACAAATTAACCGTTTTGATTAGCTAATTATGGAATTGAAGTACTAAACAAGAGTTAACAGAAGGTTTGAATGTCTATACCATTTTACAGCTGAAGATAAGGATTTTCAGAAGTTTTCCGGCGAGAGAGAGTTATCCGATATCGTCGTCTGAAATTGATTCCGATTGAAGGGTTGGAGTTAGTAACAGCTTAACAACTGATAGACAACGAAAGAATTGCGAGACTTACTGATTTGATGGAAAATACGGTTTTCCGGCGAAAGTCCGGCGAGTCCAAAAAGATTCTCCGGCGGACTGAAACTTGTGCGAAAATGTAATTGGAAGTTTGCAGAGTGTGTTTGAGTCGCAAGAGGGGTCTTTGATTGAAGTAATTCAGGAATTGAAAGTTTTCGGTTATTAAAACCGATCCATTCTCGAATTTAAGTTCATTCAAAGCAAACTTGATTGAAGGTGTCGGTGCATCGGTTAAACTTAGTAAACCGCGATCAATCAAACGTTTTTGGACGTTTGGTGACCGATTTCGGTTACAGTTAACGTAATCAGGTCGCTTCATGATTGTCTATAAGATTTATTTGTTTCCTAGAGTTGACAGAAAACAACAAGTGGCGGTGTGGTTATGTGTGTGTGTTAAGTCTTTGGAGTTCTTTCCGGCTGACCCGGGTTCGAGTCCCGACAGCCTCATTTTCTTTTTAATCATTTTATTTTTACTTTTTATCAATTATAACTTTTATAGTTTAGTTTGTTTAATAATTATGCATCATTAAAAAATTAAAATAGACATAAATACGCAACGAGACATTTATAACTTGATATTCGATTACAAACGGAGCGGGTTTGGAAAACCCGTTTTTTGACAAATGTTACACCATATGTCACCTATCTTGTGCCTGGATACTCCCCTATCAACAATCCTAAAATTATCAATAGTTCCTCCTGGAACATCCTGCACACTCATCAAAGATTAGTTGGAGGTGGGGACCCCAGTCATTGCTGACTTGGGTCTTCCGACATCATCGACAATTGATACCTTGTTTTTCTGATCATTCGGAATGGATTGTGCTCCCCCTGAAACAATTTCCGATTTTGGTTTCCAAATCTATTTTTGTTTGTAAACTTTAACATCTGATTTTATTTGGACAACCTTTGGTTTCAAAACCTTTTCAACCATCTTATGTTGTTTCTTTCTATTTTATTTTTCTTTGTTTAACAAGATGAGGGTCCTGTTTTGGTGAAACAGATTTTGTATGGTAACGTTTACCATGGGGTGCAATTGCTTTTCCTTTTGTAAGATATGGACAATTTTTGATGATGTGTCCATACTTACCACACTCAAAACATGATCTCCGCTCAACAAACCTCAGAGTATGATGAGATTGATATCTTGAAGATGAGTTTCGTGATCTTGAGGTACTTGGTCCTTCATTACAACAATGTATGTGTTGTGTGTGACTGTTCTGACTTTTGCTTTAAATTTTTTCTTTGTTGAACAAAATCCGTGTTGGATTTGTTTACAAAAGATTCAATTTTATCAGTCTCTCTGGATTTCACGAAGTTCACCTTTGGAATTTTCTTCTTGTTTTGGCTTTGTTTGCCTTTTGCTTGATTTACATGATTTTGCCTTTGTTGATTGTTTTGAGATGTCCACTTTTGATTTCTGTTTTTCTTTCTATCTTCAGTTTTTGGGATTGGGGCACTCTTAGTTATTAAAACTTTCGGGCTTGAATTTCCCGAAAATTTACTAGTAGAATCTTCAAAAACTTTATCAATCAAGGATTGATTGACATTTTTTATGGGAAATTCTTTGTTTGAGAAAACTTTGTTAGAACCAATCAACGTACACAGCAAATTCATGCTTTCACAGGTTTCAATATGAGCTTTAACATTCTTGACATTTGCAGTCACACACGGTTTCGTTGAAGGATCACATAGAATGTAGTTTTCGAGAGGTATATTTTCCTCTTTTGTTACCGTGTTTGACTGTTTAGGTTTAAACTCAGCCGACTCGTCATTCAAAGTATCATAATCCTCAATGATGGGAGAATTTTGATTATTCTTAGTCTTTGAGTCATTGACGTTATCCGGTTGTCTTTGAATTGAAGATGTGCCCTTTGTGAATCCTAGACCAGGTTTAAACTCATCTAGGTCTAATGGAACAATGGGTTCAAAATGTGGCATATCCTCATCATCTGGAATTTTGGAGTAATTGTGCCTAACCGGAGGAGGACAAGCCTGATAACCTATGCATTTCACATCACCTTTCTTCTTTTGAACTTCGATGATGTGATCCAAAACATATATTGAGTTGGAATAACTGTCCAACTTGAGTTGATTGCGTCATGTTCATATTTTGCAGTGGCTAGCTCCCTTTTTTTTTCTTCAAGCATGTTAATGTAATATTTAATGGATGTTTGTTTTCTTAAAACATTCTTTGACAATTTAGAAACATCTTTCTTTAAAGTTTCGATTGTTGTTTTAAATTCTTTTTCCTTTTTCTTAAGAGCTGTGTTTGCCTCGGTGCATTTTGTTAGATCCACAATCAAGCTCTGATGATGTTTCTTCATGTGATCAAATTTACCTTCCTGTTCTAAGTATTTACCTTTTAAGAATATACAATTAAAACACTTAGACATAGTAGGTTTATCGATACTTACCTGACTGGATTGACAGTCCAAGCGTGTCATGAAAGCTGCACGAAGTGTTGAAGATCCAATTGATGAGAGATTCTTGGAAAATTCATCAGATGGTTCTTTAGTTTCATGCTCTGAATCTTCTTCACTGCTATGTGTTGATTCAGTCTCCATGACTACCTCATTTTCAGATTGTTCTCCATTAGAAGTCGATTCTGCTTCATCTGAACTGCTGCTGTCCCCCGAGCTATTGTTAATTCTGGATGATTCTCCATCGTTACTGTTCTTTGCAATTTCGGCATATAATGCAATTCCTCTCCACCAATGTTTCCCAATTGAATTGACCAATCACAGTGTTCGTCGGCTTGAACTACTAATGCTCGGTTGGAATTGTTTGTGGGAACCATTGCTCTTTCATTGTTAGCAGCTTGATTTCTGGTAAAAGGATATTAATTCCCTTGTTGTGGAGGTTTCGTGCATTCTCTTTTAAAGTGCCCTTTTTCTCTGCAGTTGAAACAAGTAACTTTTCTTTTATCAAAACCATATGGAGTATCCTTGTTACTTTCTAAATCAGTTCTTTCGGTTCTCTCCATAAAATCTTTTGCTCTACAGACTGCACTTGCGAACGCCCATTTGATATCAATTAACTCCATCTCTTCCTTATCAATTTGCGCATAGTCTTCACTGGTTAAGTTGACATTACCAATATTACCAGCTACTAATCCACAGTAAGAACTCACCAATGTGTTCAGAAGCTCCATATGTTCCCGTACAACTTCCACACTTACCTTGAAAAGGTTTGATGTATCTAATCTGACAGTGTTTGAAGTTGAAAGTTGAGAATTTGTACCATAGAAAGCTTGTCGTTGAACTTGAGGTGTAGCAACTTGAGGTTGAGGAATAAAAGCCTTTGGATCAAAAGTTCGTTCATAAGTTTGAGCACTTGTACCAACAGACTGATCAGATTTCACTGGACATTCCAAAAAAGGAACTGTATTTGACATGAAAGTTGTTTGAAGTTTTGGTTGATGAACTGCACCTGTACTCGGTTTAATGCCACCAAAATACATTTCTGGATTTTGCTGAACTGGAAATCGTTTAGCTTTTCGAATTTCTTCTTCATCTTTATTTTCAAGTTTCAGAATAAATTTGTAAATGCTGATCACATCCATCACACCTGTATGTTTTAACAATTCTATAAATTGATTCCACTTGGGTGGTAAGGCATCAGCAAAACGCGTAACAATATCCTGTTGTGATGCAAGAACCATATACGAGTGCATCTCACTCATCAAATGATAGAAACGAGTTGCCATATCATTTAATGTTTCATTTTCCATAAAATGAAATCCTTCAAATGTCACACCCCGACCCGCAGCGGAAAAGGTGATCGGGGCATAATTGGGTTATCATCAAGCTCATGACATTTATTATATGTTTCATATTCATTAATACAATTTAATGGAAATTTACAATAAATGATACAACATGTTCTAACTATCAATCTAAGCTTCTTGGTTCTCTTCTAAGGCAATTCCTATGTTTTCCTTACTTCAACCTGTTCACCTGTATCATGTGTAAAAGGGTTTTTGGATCAACATAAAGTTGGCGAGTGAATCCTATGAAAAACATTTGAAAAGTTTATCCAATTGATTATAAACAATGTGCATAACCACATATGAGTAAATGTAGATGTAAACTTATTCACACAACAAACACTATTGAATATTGCACACACATACATCAAATGATTGTTTTGAGGCACGCGTTGTTCGACTCGTCTCCCACGAGGAACTGATGGGCCTAATGAATGAGTTTTGAGGCACGCGTTGTTCCACGAACTGATGGGCCTTATGAATGAGTTTTGAGGCACGCGTTGTTCTTACGAACTGATGGGCCTAATGAATGAGTTTTGAGGCACGCGTTGTTCTTACGAACTGATGGGCCTAATGAATGAGTTTTGAGGCACGCGTTGTTCTACGAACTGATGGGCCTAATGAATGAGTTTTGAGGCACGCGTTGTTCAACTCGTCTCCCACGAGGAACTGATGGGCCTAAATAATTTGCATACAACTTTGACAATATGTAATACATCACAACCAACAATAGTTACATTCTAGTTTAGATCATATAATGGTGTAGCACGAGTTTGCATAAAAGAATTAGTTTAAGCGACACAAGATACACCCCAAAACATGAATAAAAAGGGGGGGTTTGTAAGAATTCACTCACATTGGGTGCGTTCGGTTGATGAGGTTGAATGCACGCGAAATGGTTTTAACCACGAGTGAAATTTAACCTAGATAAATAGCATTTTGGTTCGGTAAGCAAACGGATTTTATTAATCTATTTTAGTAGGATTGTTGGGTGTATTTTTGTGAGTTTGAGGCTATTTTCTAACCTTCAAAATGTTATTTTTAAGTATTTTTAATTGATTTTTAATTAAAATAAATAAATAAAAATAATAAAAAAAATTTGATTTTTGCTACAGTTGACTTTGACCGTTGACCGTTGACTGACCGTTGACCGGTTCGAGTGCATATTGTTGTGCGCTGGGTGAGGCTCGAACCCGAGACCTCCCGTACGCGTGCACGGAGCTCTACCAACTGAGCTACGTGTCTAACCCATCAGATATCCGATTTTAATTATATATATATATTAATTAGATTTAAACAGAAATACTTTATTTTAAAAACGATTTAAATCCAGAGAACCGGTGCTCTCCACAGGTCTCGAACCCGGGACCTGTGGGTTAGCGTACACACAGTCCACCGCTGGACTGTGTGTCTCACTTGGTTATTAACTCGGTTATTAATATACTTAACATATACCTAAATCAATCCGGTTCAGTTTGCGAAAAAAGAATTTTTATTAAGGCAGCGTGTGAGGAAACAATACTCGAACTCGAGACCTTAGCGTTTAATGTGCACACAGTCCACCGCTGGAGTGTGTGTCTAACCCGGTAAATAACTTGATTTTAATTATACTTAACCATTACCAAAACATCGTCTTCTTCACTGGTTTTAACCGGAAGTGACGACTGACTGGTTCGAAGTGTTGATTCAGGTTTCTTTAGCGTTTTATGATTAATTACAGATGAGATAAAAGTAAAAAGAAAGGAAATTAGGCGTGAAAAGTACCGGCTGGCTTTCCTCTGTTTTCCGGCAGAACTCCGGCGACAGCAAACTCTTCCGGCGACGAGTGTCTTGCAGCAGAGAATCTTCAGAAAGCTTACAAAGGGTGTGGGTGACTTCGGTAAAAGTTTAAGGGGTTCAGTAAAGCTCAGAGATTAAAGACTCGGTTTTCCGGCGACGTACAAAATATTTCCGGCGAGTGAGTTTTCGCCGAGAAAGGGTGCGATTTGAGAGTGAAAGATTTCTGGTGAGTTGTGGTTGAATTTATAGGGTAGTATCGAGATGTATGGGGTCTGAATTCGGTCTCAATTCGAAGTCAGCCGTTCTCCGGCGGTTACGGCTGATGTCGCGGGTTCAGACGTCGGTTATAACCGTCGTGGGAGTTAATTCTTCGGTTAACTTGAGCGGAGACGTAGATTAACGGCGAAGTCGTCGGGATTTCCGACGACTGCTAATTGGGCGCAATTTACTGAATTTGACTTCCGAACATTATTATTTGAATTAATTGATTCCTTTTATTAACAGAAAATCAAAGTGGCGGAGCGGTTGATTGGCTGGGTGATAAGTCGTTGTTGAGCCGGTACAGACCCGAGTTCGACTCCCGGCAGAAACAAAACATTTTTATTTTGCGATTTTTAACAGTTTTTCAAAAACTAATTATATATCCCCGTATAATAATTGATTATGTATCGCTTGAAATTATTTTGGGCATTTAATTCGCAACGAAAATTTTAACTGACTGTTCGGTTGATAAACGAAGCGGGTTTGGTAAATCCGTTTTTGATGGATGTTACAGTATCCCCTGCTTTTTAGAATTTCGTCCCGAAATTTAAATAGTGATATATTTGACTAAAAGAATGATGGTGTTTAGTTTGACAGTTACATGCTTAGAAGAAATAAGGGTTTAAGTTTTTGTTTGAGGCGGTAACGTTCCTTGTAAAGGTTAAGTACCCTAATACAGGAATCGCTTTTTGTTGCCTACTGCAAAAGTATTGATAAACAGAATTGATTTGCTAACTTTGATTTCATGCATAAAAGTTTGAATATGCTTAGAAGGTTAGGGTTATATCCTAAGGCAAAACTTCTAATACTACAATCTACATAAATACCATGACTAATAATTGAATCCTCATTCTGATAGCATATATGTTTGAATGGTGACAGTTCCTCTCGTTTGTTATGATGGAGAGGTTTGTTTATGTAGAAATGGAACACAATCCAGTTTCTTTAAATAGTGAGATGATATAAATGTAAGACAAATTTCAACCAAGGCAATACTAAATCCTACATGGAACTTCTCATAACCGACTGATAACGCCTCTGATCCTTTGGCAAGAATACTTATATATAGGAAGTACCAGCGGCGTATCCACCATACTCTTGTCAAATTTTCATTGGTTTTATCAGTGAATTATGATTAGTCCTATGTGACTCTACAACTAATACAACAACTCATAAATGCTGAAAATGATAATGTCTGTGCGATCAAGGCTCAATCAAACGGAGCCGATCGTAATGCATGTACTGAAAATGAAATTGTCTGTGCGCTCAAGGCTCAATCAAACGGAGCCGAACGTATTGCATGTACTTGAAAATGAATAACTTAATCTAAACATCAATCACACAATCAGCCTATACATGGAACCTTTCATAACCGCCTGATAATGCCTCCGATCATTTGACAAGAATACTTATATATAGGAAGTACCAGCGGCGTATCCACCATACTCTGGTCAAAATTTCATTGGTTTTATCAGTAAGTTATGATTAGTTCTATGTGACTCTAGAACATGAACAACAACCAGCGCTTGAGTCTTAATTCTGATAGTATACATGTTTGAATGATGACAATACCTCTCTCGTTTATTATGATGGAGAGGTTAGTCTATGTAGAAGTGAGACACAACTCAACTTCTTTAAATGATGAAACTGAGATACGTCGTGAAGTATGATGATATGAATATTAAATCAATGAGTATAAAACAAACTGAACTAGTAATTTGCATTAAAATTCTTGGATAAATTTCCAATTGAGATACGTGAAAATTGAGATAACATAAAGGAAAAACATAAAAACTAAGTGGTTGGTGTTGAATCTTGATTCTTGGTGAGAGAAGGCTAGTTAAGTGGTTGGTTTGGACCGTTAATATCTTCAACAGGATTGGCGTTGATGTTATAAACTCTTCCTCTTGCTGGCGGTGGAGCTAGGTTTGTTTGATTTGCTTGGTTAACTGGGTTTGCTTGAGCTTGGGCGTTTATGATGTTAACCAAACGAGGGCACATGTTTCTAAAATGGGTAGGGTCGCCACAATTGAAACAAGCTCGAACATATGGGAACATGGGGTATTGAGGTTGTTGATATGTTTAGATCATGGGTTGAGTAGGGGTTGAGGTTTGGTTTTGAGAGGTGCGGCAAACTTTGCTCAAGTGACCGTAGCGTCCACAATTCGCACATAGTCGACAGGGTAAAGTAGATGGATGGTGATAGAAACAGGTGTTGCATTGAGGGTGAGGTCCAATGTAAGGTTTCTTATTTGGGTAAGTTGAGTTGGGTGCTACTTGAGTGATTGGGATAGTTTGGGGAGGTACAACTTGTGAAGCTGGTTGGTTGCGTTGGGTGACGGCGAAAATTTGCCCATCTCGTTTTCTCTTAGAAATGGGTGGTGTAGAGGATTCGGTTCGGGTGGAGTTTGAGGTTTCAGTTGATGCTTTATCCTTCTTCTTCTCCTCTTTGAAATCTTTGTTCCGGATTCGGTTCTCGGTGAGCGCGGTTGCTAGCTCCATTGCTGCTTCCAAAGTTGCAGCGAGGTACTTATTACAGAGTCTTGAATCTTTGATGGAAGACCACGAATGTAGTGCTCGATCAAACGGTAGAGGGGAGTGAACAAGTTGGGAACCATTTGATTTAGCTCAAGGAATCTCTTGTTGTATGTGGTGTGGTCGCCTTCCTTTTGCTTCAAAGCATGGAACTCATCCTCCAATTTCTTGATTTCGCTTCTTGGGCAAAACCGTCTTGTCATGATTCCCTTCAACTCTTCCCAAGTCAAGGTCATAGTATCTTCAACACCTCATTGGGTCTTTTCTGTATTCCACCATGTGAGTGCTGTTCCAAGTAAACGACCGGTAGCATAACGCACTTTGCGATCATCGGGGCAATCGCAATTTAGAAAAGTGTTCTCCATTTCTTCAAACCAATGGAGGAGAGCGGTGACCCTTCAGTACCTTCGTATTTTGGAGGATCGCAGGATTTGAAATGTTTGTAGGTGCACTTAGTGACTTTTGGGGAAAGATTGACAGGTTTTGATCTTCTTGTTGGGTTGGGTTAACGGAATTAGCGGTAAGGGCTTGTTGAACTTGAACTACGATGTTGGGCATTACGGTCGCCATTTGCTGAGCGATTTGGGCAGCCATGCGCTCACGGGCTTTTCCTGCTCTCATTTTCCTACGAGCGAGGCTAGAAGACATCTACAAGGAATACATATCAAGAGTATGAGTTGGATGCTTTTGGGTTCGTGGGTCGTGTTTGGGGATGAACATTCATAAAATAAATATAGAAAAATAAATCTACTACATCCATAGGATGTCTTGGGCTTTGCTCGTAATTGGGCCTTGCATCCCGCCATACTTCACCTTCGTAATCACGTGGGCCCCCATGATTACCGGGTTTTTCATATGGTTCGCATGTGTTAGCCTGGTTACGTACACTAAAACCCGGAGAAAATCGAGAAATATGTAACGTATGATATTCGGAATGTGCCCAGGCATGGACACGGTGACCTCTCAAAGTGAGGTTAGTTCAAACGACGTTTGGTGTGGCATGCTTTGGCCTAATAGGTCCATCGTACTCTCATCGTTAGTCCCCAGGTAGGCAAACTGGTCCGTTATTTTGGATTTATACGAATGCCAACCTAGACAGGACGTTCCGACTACCGGTACTTGTACCCTTCCGGTTACTACATGCCCGTCGCAGAACTTACTTTGATGAGATTTGAAAATTGCAACAAAATCCTTGAATAATGAGAGTATGAAAATGAATTGAATGTATGAACATTGATATATATGTATATAAGCATGTATATTTGACTGTAATATAAACAAATATGAAACAAATAAATATCACAAGTTTGTATGTAACCACCTAATCAATTAAAATTTAGGCAGACTATAGTATAGGCTCTAAGGGTCTAATAACCTATCCTATATCCCTATAGTCATGGCTCTGATACCAATCTGTCACACCCCGACCCGCAGCGGAAAAGGTGATCGGGGCATAATTGGGTTATCATCAAAGCTCATGACATTTATTATATGTTTCATATTCATTAATACAATTTAATGGAAATTTACAATAAATGATACAACATGTTCTAACTATCAATCTAAGCTTCTTGGTTCTCTTCTAAGGCAATTCCTATGTTTTCCTTGCTTCAACCTGTTCACCTGTATCATGTGTAAAAGGGTTTTTGGATCAACATAAAGTTGGCGAGTGAATCCTATGAAAAACATTTGAACAAGTTTATCCAATTGATTATAAACAATGTGCATAACCACATATGAGTAAATGTAGATGTAAACTTATTACACAACAAACACTATTGAATATTGCACACACATACATCAAATGATTGTTTTGAGGCACGCGTTGTTCGACTTGTCTCCCACGAGGAACTGATGGGCCTAATGAATAAGTTTTGAGGCACGCGTTGTTCCACGAACTGATGGGCCTTATGAATGAGTTTTGAGGCACGCGTTGTTCTTACGAACTGATGGGCTTAATGAATGAGTTTTGAGGCACGCGTTGTTCTTACGAACTGATGGGCCTAATAAATGAGTTTTGAGGCACGCGTTGTTCTATGAACTGATGGGCCTAATGAATGAGTTTTGAGGCACGCGTTGTTCAACTCGTCTCCCACGAGGAACTGATGGGCCTAAATAATTTGCATACAACTTTGACAATATGTAATACATCACAACCAACAATAGTTACATTCTAGTTTAGATCATATAATGGTATAGCACGAGTTTGCATAAAAGAATTAGTTTAAGCGACACAAGATACACCCCAAAACATGAATAAAAAGGGGGGGTTTGTAAGAATTCACTCACATTGGGTGCGTTCGGTTGATGAGGTTGAATGCACGCGAAATGGTTTTAACCACGAGTGAAATTAACCTAGATAAATAGCATTTTGGTTCGGTAAGCAAACGGATTTTATTAATCTATTTTATAGGATTGTTGGGTGTATTTTTGTGAGTTTGAGGCTATTTTCTAACCTTAAAAATGTTATTTTTAAGTATTTTTAATTAAAAAAATAAATAAAAATAATAAAAAAAATTTGATTTTTGCTACAGTTGACTTTGACCGTTGACCGTTGACCTGACCGTTGACCGGTTCGAGTGCATATTGTTGTGCGCTGGGTGAGGCTCGAACCCGAGACCTCCCGTACGCGTGCACGCAGCTCTACCAACTGAGCTACGTGTCTAACCCATCATATATCCGATTTTAATTATATATATATATTAATTAGATTTAAACAGAAATCCTTTATTTTAAAAACGATTTAAATCCAGAGAACCTGTGCTCTCCACAGGTCTCGAACCCGGGACCTGTGGGTTAGCGTACACACAGTCCACCGCTGGACTGTGTGTCTCACTTGGTTATTAACTCGGTTATTAATATACTTAACATATACCTAAATCAATCCGGTTCAGTTTGCGAAAAAAGGAATTTTTATTAAGGCAGCGTGTGAGGAAACAATACTCGAACTCGAGACCTTAGCGTTTAATGTGCACACAGTCCACCGCTGGACTGTGTGTCTAACTCGGTAAATAACTTGATTTTAATTATACTTAACCATTACCAAAACATCGTCTTCTTCACTGGTTTTAACCGGAAGTGACGACTGACTGGTTCGAAGTGTTGATTCAGGTTTCTTTAGCGTTTTATGATTAATTACAGATGAGATAAAAGTAAAAAGAAAGGAAATTAGGCGTGAAAAGTACCGGCTGGCTTTCCTCTGTTTTCCGGCAGAACTCCGGCGACAGCAAACTCTTCCGGCGACGAGTGTCTTGCAGCAGAGAATCTTCAGAAAGCTTACAAAGGGTGTGGGTGACTTCGGTAAAAGTTTAAGGGGTTCAGTAAAGCTCAGAGATTAAAGACTCGGTTTTCCGGCGACGTACAAAATATTTCCGGCGAGTGAGTTTTCGCCGAGAAAGGGTGCGATTTGAGAGTGAAAGATTTCTGGTGAGTTGTGGTTGAATTTATAGGGTAGTATCGAGATGTATGGGGTCTGAATTCGGTCTCAATTCGAAGTCAGCCGTTCTCCGGCGGTTACGGCTGATGTCGCGGGTTCAGACGTCGGTTATAACCGTCGTGGAGTTAATTCTTCGGTTAACTTGAGCGGAGACGTAGATTAACGGCGAAGTCGTCGGGATTTCCGACGACTGCTAATTGGGCGCAATTTACTGAATTTGACTTCCGAACATTATTATTTGAATTAATTGATTCCTTTTATTAACAGAAAATCAAAGTGGCGGAGCGGTTGATTGGCTGGGTGATAAGTCGTTGTTGAGCCGGTACAGACCCGAGTTCGACTCCCGGCAGAAACAAAACATTTTTATTTTGCGATTTTTAACAGTTTTTCAAAAACTAATTATATATCCCCGTATAATAATTGATTATGTATCGCTTGAAATTATTTTGGGCATTTAATTCGCAACGAAAATTTTAACTGACTGTTCGGTTGATAAACGGAGCGGGTTTGTTAAATCCGTTTTTGACGGATGTTACATCAAATTCCTTCTTTAAAAGATCATGTCTAACTTTCCTTGTTGCTGCGTTTCCTTCTCCTCTTATTTTAAAGCGTCCCACAAACTCTTCGTAGATGTACAGTGCATGAATTGATGATAAATGTCTCTATGAAGTGCTTGTGTAAGAATTGCAAAGGCCTTCTTTTCAAGATCATAGGCCCTTTTATCATTTTCATCTAATTCGCTAAGGAGGCTGAGTTTGAAACGGCGTCTTCGAGAGATTCTCTGTATGGAGAAACAAAACATGTCCACAATTCTGTATTCTAACCAAGAATATATGTATGCAAATGATTGTTACATGAAGAATAATCGTTCATGTGATTTAGTTTTGGTGGACGGTTGTTGCTCCCAGTTTCACTTTCACTAAGGAGGAGATTTTGAACGCTTTGGTTTTAGTTTGTAACAAAAGCCCATTGACAAGCAGTAAACACGTTCGGAGGTATCATCGATTTGGCCCATGAGGTAGTTTCCTGACTTGTAGTACACTCCCAATCCCAAGGATTTGTATTTTCTTGATTTATGAAAAAATTTAAAGGTTTAAGGTTTGAAAATAACAATTACCTTTTAAAAGTTCACAATTTTGAAAATATTTGAAAAGCACACAGCTTTGAAAATCTGAAATACGAAAAAGAAACAATAACGAAGATTATTCGTACGGATGAGTTCTTTCGTCGAATCAACTTCGTACGGATGAGTTCCTTCGTACGAAAACTTCGTACAGATGAGTTCCTTCGTACGAAAACTTCATACGGATGAGTTTTCTGGTGAATTTCTTCTACAAATGTGTTCAACTTGAACAAAAGAAAATTTTAATGACAAGTTTCTGGACATAACAGATTTTAACCAAGTTTTAAGTTAGTTATCTGTTTAAAACTTAAATTTTCTACTGGGAGTTCAAGAACACTTCAAGAAACCTTCAAACTAGCTAAGACACAACACTAAGCTTGGTTTTGAACAAGGAAGAGAGCCAAAGCTCTGATACCACTTGTAGGTCCCACCTGCGGATGATGTTAAACCTATTCCTTGTTCATGTAACGCACACACGAGTGCGGAATCCAAGTGTGTATGCAACCAAAACACGAGCACAATCAATATGCAAAGATTTATATTCAAATGTTCACTATATTGATATGAAGAGAGACTCAGTACATAGACACTTGAATACACTGCTTTATCTCTCTAGTGCTCACACACGTCTGGTCTTGTCTCATACAGCTAACCTCTAGTCTCCACTCAAAGGTTCCCTCTCAAGGCTCACTGGACCAACACTGACTGAGAGGTGCATGTCTGCTTATATAGTGATCATGCTGGTCATCCGTACAAAATTGGTTCATACGGAGCAACTGGTTTTAAACAACATTTCGTACAAAGCAACTGGTTTCGTACAACGAATTTTGTACGGAGCAATGACGTACAGAAGACTCAACGGTATGCACACATGCACCCGTTTAACACAGACTAACTAAGATGTCATACGAAACCAAGATAGAAGGATATCTTGATTTGGTCGACATGACTAAACTTATACAGACACAACAAACAAAGACCGTACAATTACATACGTAACTAAGAACAAGCGACAGACACAAAAGTGCATCAACACTTGTGTAAGTGTCAAAACATGTTTCATAACATATATTAATTCAATTTATGATTTTTCCGAAAAATGGCCCGTTTGACTTTTTTTAATATCTTAACTTTGACCCATCAATTGGTCTAGCAAACGTGATCTTCAGGAGGTGCCATTTATAGGGACTAACACCTACCTTATAATGATCACTTAGCCATGTTCATTTCGAACAATTGCTGGACCATAATGGTCTTAACCGAAAGTCAAAGCGTTTTCTGTAAAACGCTTGACTTTTGTCTATAAAAGCCTATAAACGAAAATGCACAAGGAAGGAACACTTACCAGTGATTCCGGGTGCAAAAGAACTATGTTGGATGCTCCTTTTAGCTAGGAACTTCCAGAGGATGGAGAAGAGTGAATGAATGAGAAAGGTACAAGTTGGAATGTGAACTTAAGCACCTATTTATAGTTAGAGAACTCAAAGGAGGTGAAGCCAGGTGTTTGGGGTGTAAGAGGGGGCTTACAAGTGTCCCAAAACGTGGCATAGCTGATTACAAGTCCATGGTTTTGAAAAAATGGTTTTGTGGAGTTTTGCTTGGATGCCAAACAAACTTTCTGCAGCAAAGGCTCTCTCGCGCCCCGCGAGAGCCACAGGCCATGTCTCTCGCAGCCCGCGACCGCCCCACGGCTACTTTCAAACTTTGACACTTTAACCCCTTAACTTATTAAAGCTTCTAAAAACCTTTTAAAACACCTTTTTGGCACTTTTAGCCCTCCGTAGCCAATACTTGGCATACCAAGGATTATGCCCGGATATTGTCGAGTTCTCGGTTCGTTTAATGGTCACTCAGAGGGATAAATTAACATGTTGACACTTTTATTCCCTCCATCATCCAACTTTCACATAAATTACAAAAATTGAACCCTCTCGTCCAACAAATGGCACGTATGAGAGTTAGGACTTCACAAACGATCACTCAAAGGCTTATTATAAGAATGTTGACCCCGATGTCACTCAGAGGCTGGGCATGTTGACATATTAGTCACTCAGAGGCCAAGATTTAAGCATGTTGACATATCAGTCACTCAGAGGCTTGTTATTTATGCATGTTGACATCGGACCGTCACTCAGAGGCTCAGTTTGAGCATGTTGACGCCTTTAGTCCTCATTGGTCTTTAACAGACTATATTTAAAGTACAACATGTGTCTCTATACTATTGGACACGATTTACAGAGTGTTACACATATAGCCTAGAAAGTAACCCTAGTCAGCTACCTCACTGAAGTTTTGCTTATCTTTATTTCATACCATGGTGCAGGGTAATCCAAATGGTTCAAAGCCTTTCAAGTTTGGTTTTCGGTTAAACAATAGTTCCTGACATGTTTTGTTAAACTGTTTATCCGTCAAAACTTTGTTTAGGACATAACAAGTTGTGTTCACAACTTCTCCCCAGAAAAGAACTAGAAGCTTTGAATCAGAAAGCATAGTCCTAGCAGCTTCAATAAACGTCATGTTTTTCCTCTCAGCGAACTCCATTCTGTTGAGGTGTATAAGGAGCAGAATATTGATGTTCAATTCCCTTGCGAAGACAATAGAGATCCAGAATCTGATTCCTGAACTCCGTGCCATTGTCACTCCTTATCCTCTTGATCCATGCATCATGGACCTTTTCCAATTTTGTAAAAAGATTTATCAACATCTTCGTTGTCTCATCTTTTGTACCTAAAAAGAAAACCCATGAATATCGTGAGTAATCATCTATGACAACTAAACAACAGTACTTTCCACCTATGCTCCTTACGTTCACCGGAACGAAAAGATCCATATGAAGTAATTCATAAGGGGCATCTATGGAATTTACTGTTTGACCTGTGAGGTTTCTTATGTTGTTTTCCCTTTCGACATGGAAGACATTTATCTTCCACGTGAAACCTCTACACTGGAACCCCTTCCACTAAACCGTTAATATAATTCATTTTTCGGTAGTGGATTGGGCCATGCGTCTGTGCCACAACAATGACTCAGCCTCAGATGCTTTTGACAGTAAACACGCCATCACCGAGGAAGAATCCTTAGCACCCATGTCCATGACATAAGTGTCATTTCTCCTTGGTGCTCTCATCACTATCCAATCATCTGGTATTACCAAGCCAGGTTTCAACACCAAAGCCTCAGACTTAGTAAAGTGGACCGAGTGACCCTTGTCGCAGACTTGAGACACGCTCATCAGATTGTGCTTCAGCTGCTCGACATAGTTCACTTTATCCAATGTGATCTTCCCGTTGGTCACTTTCCCTCGACCTGTAATGTGCCCACCTTTAGCACCTGCAAAATTCACATAACCTCCATCTATATTCTCAAATTCAGTCAACAACATCGCATCCCCCTTCATGTGCCTGGAGCAGCCACTATCAACATACCACAAGTTGATAATCCTCCTTAGCATCTCTGCACAACCCAACAAAAATTAGTTAGATTGGGGGACCCAAGCCTTAATGGTCTTGGGTCTTCCAGATTCATCAACCACGGGAACATTCATTCAATATCCATCACTCCTAGTAGGAGTCTAGATCTCAGACCTGTTGATTGAAATGGTTTTTTATTTCCATTCTGTCTTGGGTCCTGAGGTTTCCTAAACAAGTTTGAACTTTGTGACCTTTGGAAATTTTCAGTTTTGGTTCCATGAATTTTGATGATAATAATTTCTAAAGCCATTTTTATAAAAATTTCGACTACCAACATTTTGATATCGAGTTTGATATTGACCTTGATTTATGAAATTACTTGATTGACCATTAAAGTTATTCATTCTTGGTGAACTACTTCTAGGTCTTTCATATCTGCCTGATGTAGATTCGGGCTGAAATCTTTGTTGATTTCTTTGAAAATGAGGAACTTGGTGAGTTCCTTTTTCAACCTTATCTACACCAACAGCAACACTCTGTTGCTTGGTGGTAGATATCTTTGGTGAGTTAGTAACCTTCTTCTCACCATCACCAATTTTTTCTAGTGATTTTTCTCTCTGTCTCCCACTCACCTATGCTTCATTCTTTTAGTTAGGACAACAGCTAGCTACATGTCCCTTGTTGTGACATTTGAAAAACGATCTTCTAGTCGAAGACTTCTTATTGAAGTCTCTGGTTTAGATTCATCAAGTGACAATGATCATGATGATGATGCCTTCGAAGGATCTTGTTTAGTTTGCTTAAATTCTGATTTTCTTTGTTTTTATTTTTAGCAAACTGCACATTTGACTCTCTTGAATACAATGGTCTCTTCTTTCATATCACTCCCTTTGACAAAATCAATCTTTTTAACAAAAATTTGTTTTTGATTCTTAGGGTGTGTATTCTTGGTTTTCAAAACCGCTTCCTGTTATTATCCTTCTTGGCATTTTCAGACACATCAACATTCTCTGATGTGGAACAACATGTGTAGTTGACAAAAGTGCGTTCGCTCTTCTTCGTATGGCAAGAAAGAATAGTCATGACCAAGAGGTGGTGGAACTTCATTGAAACCTTTGAAGCCCACACTTGTCTTGTCATTACTTTCTTCAAGCCATTCATCATGTGTTCCATAACAAAAGATGAATCTCTGAATTGATTCAATTTCTTTTCAAGTTCACAAATTTTCAGTTGTGCTTCTGACAACTCTTTACATTTTTCAGAAATCTCTTTTGTTTTCTCATTCATCGCATCATGAGCTAAGTCAATAATTTAAGTTTTGCGTTTAGTTTACATGTTAGAATATTGATTTCTTCTTCATAACCTTTAATTTTCTTCAAATATAAGACTCATTTCTTTTTACGAAATAGTTTGATTCTTTAACGTTCGAGAGCTCATTGACCAGACTTTGGTTTTGTTTTGTTTTGTTTACGTACCAATTTCACTTTGCAGTTCACCACATTTTAAGCAAACAGAACTACTAGAGTTAGAATGTACCTTTCCATTGGATTTGCTTAGATAAGCCATGAAAGCAGCAAAATCAGCGGCAATCTTCTTATATGCAGCATTCTGTTCTACATCAGCTTTTTCAGCTACCGTCTCTCGCTCTACCTCAGCATCAGCCTTGACTTTTGCATCATCAACTGGGGCTATCTCAGCCATGAAAGCTTGTGTGGCATTGTCATCACCTTCCAGATGAACACTCCAATCATAAGAACCTTCTCTAGCAGTCGAGATCAAGGCCTTTGATCCAGTGTTAGTTGACGCATTCCTTTTGCTTGAAACATGACCAGAAAAATCTTGAAAAGATGAGCTATAACAAGATTCAGACTTAGGTCTTTGACACTCTCTAGCAAAGTGTCCGTAATTTTGACAATTGTACCACTTCACTTTAGACTTGTCAAAACCCACATTCTTTCCAACGAACTTCCTTCTTGTCCAATTCATAAATCTCTTCACTCTTCTAGAGATCATTGCCATCTCCCAATGTAAATTTATCTCTTCTAGGTCATCAGGGTCAATATGATCATAATCTTCATCAAACGTAGTAGGATCAGATATTCTTCCCTGAATGTAGTTCTCATAGGAAGCAACGAATAAAGCCAGCAAGGCTAGATGATCTTCAGCAGCCTTGACACTTAGAGGCATAGATCCTGTACTGTTGTTACTATTGCTAGCTTGTTGTCTCTTTGCCCTGACCTGAAGCAGCTATAAAACATACTTCAGCATCAGCATTGGTCATAACCTGCTCATTTCACACGAGAAAAATGCAGTTGCAGAATCACTTAAAGCATTGTTGGAAGATGAAGATGTAAGCCCTTTCTAAATTCCCGGATCTTGAACCAGATCATATCCAGTTTCCTTCTTCTTCATGTTGAGCTCATAAGCTCTCAGTTTCCCAACAACCTCTACCAAGTCTTTATTTCCATAGTCAGCTTCACCCTTTATCGTTTATCTCAACAGCTGTGTATCCCTCTATGTCATAATTGTCCATTTATGATATTAGATGATAATATCTCGTGATAATATCTTCAAGGGACTCATTTCTCATGCCTTTAAAGATAGCAAACTGTTTCTTCAGCAAATCAACCTTGTTCTTCTTCACATCAGGATTGCCCTCATACCTATTTTCTAGAGTATCCCACATCTCCTTCGAAGTAGTATATCGCTTGAATGTATGTTTGATGCCATCAGGTAACGAAATCTTTATAGCAGCTAAGGCCTTCTTTTTAGACTCGTACATTCTCTTTTCAGCCTCTGACATGTTCACATAGGTAGTGACACATTGTCTACCTTCAAAGTCATGAGTTGGGGTAGCGTACCCATCTTGAGTACAGATCCACATCTGTGTGTCCTGATATTCAATGAACGACTGAAACCTATCCTTTAATGTAAGGTAATTTTCTACTTTCAACATCTTAGGTGGTTTGTTAGTCGTGCCTGCCTCGTGCTCCATTCTAATAGTTCATTCAGGTTTGAGATATTTGACATTTTTACCAAACCGGCTCGTTAAAAACGTTAAAAATTTGTCCGAAATGAGTGATCACCAAATTATACCATTAGACTCATCTCGACGACACGAATCCAATGATGTATAATGTCCTACAGTGATTTTGGGAATTTTTTAGTCTAACCGTGCAACTGGTTTGTCAAGATTGTCTATGGATCAAATTCTATGTACGAAAACGTTTAACTCCGGTTACGTCAGCTGGTTAACTTTCCAACTTTGTGGGTGCAACTCAGAACAGTACCGAATTCAAAACAGTAACTCGGGTTAACAATCCCAGATGGAAACACGGAACAGTGATCCGAGATGCTAATCCGAGATGGTGATTCGGAACAGTGATCCGAGATGATATTATAGATGATCCGGATGATCCGAGATGGTATTCGAGATGATCCGAGATCAATACTAAAATCCGAGTTGCACTGTTATGATCCGAGATGCAATCCGAGATGAACACCTATGATTCGAGATGCACTGTTCTGATCTGAGATGCAACTATTTGATCTGAGATGCTTCTCTAATGATCCGAAATATAACTCTGATGATCTGAAATGCAACCTTTCTGATCCGAGATGCTTCTCTAATGATCGGAAATACAACTCTGATGATCCGAAATGCAACCTTTCTGATCTGAGATGCTTCTCTAATGATCCGAGATGCACTTCCTCTATCCGAGATCCCTGCTGCTGTTCAAAATAACAACAGGAACCCTAGAACAACCGTCAAAACTACGCACCAGCCTTCAAAAACGTCGAAAACTTCAACTTTTTATGCTGTAACGATTCCGAACCAAACAAAAAAAGAGCCAAACTCTGATACCAATTGTAGGTCACCTAATCCATATGGATCTTCACAGAATCGTCTATCCAACCTAGAGTGTGGAATCCTCTAGATCAGATTTCACAGAATTCTCTCTAAACTCTCTCTGAAGTGATTAACTGAGCCAACTAAGCAACCTTAACCCAAATGCAAAACTCTCTTTATATAGAGACAAGTTTACAACTGGGCTGGGGTTTGACCACATAGGTTGCAAATGGTCTACCACTCACTAAAATGTGTCTGGTTTAGTCCAATCACTTCTAATCAACAACTACAATACTAAACCCACTAACTATTTATCGTTTTACTAATTACAAGAAAGCTATATATCATAAGCCGTCACCACCACAATCAAATTCAAGGATGATTCAAATAGAAGACAGTCCATCTAATTCTAAAGACAAGAGTTAGTAGTCGCCCAAGAATACAAAGGATTTAACTAGAGCAAGTACATTTCTAAACACGAAAGTCTCGCACTTCTCGTAGAGATAATCGAAGAGCCAAAACCTGAAACAGAAGATTACTCTGAAGTAGTATTTGATGAAGCTCTTGAGGAAGATGTTCTTGAAGGATATATTCATGATCAACATGTTGAAGAAGAGAGTATATTGCATATTGCTTTTAGATATCTTATTCCACCTAATATGTTTCCATCTTTTGCAGGATATTTTGATTCAAGCTATCAAGTGCAAGCAGAAGAGGAATCAAAGTCTGAATGTGTGGAATTGATAGATCTGGAAAAAGAGATGAATGCCAAGAATTTGACAGAGATTGCAAACAAAGCAATGATGGCAAACCATAAAGAGGTAGTTTCTAATGAAGTCAAGGAAGAGTCAGCGACTGAATTTGTCAAAGAGTCGGTAAGGGATATTGTCAAAGTTCAGGTTGTTGAGGTTGAAAAACCATGCAAGAGATGCTAAGAACCTTGCAGGAATGTGTCGAGAAAGATTAAAAACTATCCTGAACTGAAAAAACTTTCAGATAATTTGTCAAGTGATTATAACGTAACTAAACAAGCTTTTAACAAATTATCTAAAGCAATTAAACAATATGAAAAGGTTAACAGTGAAGATAGTGCTATTTGTCGATGCTTAAAGCAACTCTTATGGACAAACAAATGGCAATTAACATTCATCTTAACAAAATTGCTAAACTTAAAAATGAGATTGAAAAAATTAAAATCGAAAAGGAAAGGGTTAACAAATTGTGAATCAGCTATTCGACCAGTTCATATGTCATTGATCATATTCTTCTGGAAATTGAAAAGGGAGAAGATGATAAGAGCGGTAAGAACAAAAGTGTTGGTTACAACCGTATTCCACCACCCATGTGGGAAAGCTATGCTAGAAAGAAACCATCAGGGGTAGAAAAGACGCTCAATCTAAATTTGAAAACTGAAAAGAAAAATGAGTTGTCTGAGAACATTGATGTAACATACACTAAATCAGACAATGACTGTGAATCTGATGTGGTTAAAACATTGGTTGAAAAGGTTTTGGGAAGTGAAAATGATAGCACAGAGTATGAATGTGCTGAGTCGAACTTGGAGAAAACTAGCTGAAGTTTACCTTTTGAAAATAAAGAGAGCTTTCACAAGAATTATCTTGATAAATCAGATTCTAATTCGGATGATGATTCTACATTGGTTGCTTATACAATGAAAGGTTAGGACCAACTATATTCTGATCAAGAATTTCTGATAAAATGTAAATCTTGAGAAAATAGAGCAAGGGTTTAAGCTAACAAAAGTCAATGTTTTCGAACTGGGAAAGTCTTACTACTCTAAACCCAAAAGCTTTTGTAAAAATGATTGCAAAGGTAAAAGTTATCCTAAAAATAAGCGTAAAAGGTTGGGGTATGTTAAAAAGAAAAAGGATAAATTTTGAAAATAAAATTTTCAAAAGAAAGTTAACTTTGTGTTTGGATCAAGCACGGTAAGTGAAAAAGAAAGGTTGGGAAAGGAACAATCAAACGACGATTTCCATGCAGAAAAGAAATGTCGTGAGCAGAATTTGAGTTCATCTACTGAATATGACAGTAGAACATGTTGGAAATGTAACAAAGTTGGGCATATTGCATGCCATTGTATTCAAAGCAACTCTAAATCTGTTTACCATGAAAAGAAATCCACAGAAGATGTGAGACAAAAGAAACCTAAGTTTGTTCCAAAACAGATCTTAAAAAGAAAAATGAATCCAACAAAATTGTGAAACCAATAATTCTAAATGTTTCAAAATTTGAAATTGGTGATACTTCAACCAAAACCGAACAAAAGGATTCAAAATTTTATTCGAAAAAGGCAATTTTAAAAACACAAACCTGGGTGGTTAAAACCAAAACATCTTCTATAGAAATCAAAACACCTATTAAATCTAAAGTTAAACAGGATGTTAATGTCAAAGTTCCAACGTTTGATATTCCGAACCCACCCAAGACTGAGAAGGCTTGGGTTCCACTGTTTAAGTAATTGTTTATTTAAATGTGTGGGGGCTCGCAAGGTTAATCATATCAAAATGGATAATGGACAGTGGAGATTCTCGTCACATGACAGGAATGATGGCCTTACTCTATAATGTTAAGTCTATTCGTGGAGGCTATATAGGATTCGCTGGAAATCAAGGTGGAAGGATTGTCGGAGAAGGAAAACTTTCCAATGGAGTGGTCTCGTTCGACAAAGTGAACTACAATGCTGAATTGGAGAACAATTTACTAAGCATTTCACAGATTTGTGATAAGAAGTTTACAACACACTTCAATGATAAAGAATGCTTAATTCTGAAGCCAGGATTCAAAATTCCTGAGGAGTGGATTCTCATGCGCATTCCACGAGAGAATGATCTTAACTTTCTAGATATGAGCGTTACATCCACTACGTCGAAGTCAGCACAATGTTTTGTTACGAAAGCAAATGAAAAAGAATCGATCTTATGGCATCGAAAGATGGGGCTTATCCATTTGAGAAAAATGAACTATTTAGTGCACAACAATCTAGTGGAGGGTGTTAATCTCAAAAGTTTTCATCTGAATGATGATTGCCTTAGCTGCAAAAAGGGAAAGCAACATTAGAAATCACACCAGAGAAAACTTCTGAATTCTATAAAATTATTACTAGAGAGGCTTCATATGGATCTTTTCGGGCCAGTCAACGTCAAAAGCATATATGGTGATCTATACTTCCTCATTGTGATAGACGACTATTCGAGATTCTCGTGAGTTATCTTCCAGGAGAGTAAAGATAAGATATTTTATAATCCTATGGTTCTCTTCAGAAAGTTAGAGAACTTGTACCATCTTCCAATCAGACGAATACGAACTGATAATGTTGTGAGTTCAAAAATAATCGAATGCTCGAATTCTACAACAACAAAGGTATTCTTCTCGTATTCAGCGCCCCCTATACTCCGCAACAAAATGGAATAGTTGAACGTAAGAATCGAACTATCATTGAAACTACACGCACGATGCTCGTTGATTCAAAGTTACATGTTAGTTTCTGGAGCGAAGTCGTTGCCTCTGCATGTTACTCATTGAATAGGGTTTTAACCATCAAGGCACATAAAAGACATGTTTCAAACTGCTTAACCAACGAAAGCCGAGCTTAGAGTTTTTGGAACCATTTGGATCTCCATGTACAGTCATTGATCCTGATGGTAAATTTGGTGCCAGATCTTCGGAGGGATTTTTCGTAGGATTTGAAGTCCCTTTAGAAGAGTATATTTGCCAAGTTTAAATCGAGTTATTCTTGCTCAACATGTTGGTTGTCAGAAGTATACAATGCCTACTCAAAAGCCTAGTCACTCCCGGATGTTCAACTATGAGAGTTTATGGAATGCTTTGATTAGCTAGAAGAACCAAATGAAGAGGAACTTGTGTTGTTATATCAACAACAGCAAGCGTCTAATCAAGAACAAGTTCCAATATCGATGGTGGTTACTCAACCATCTATTGGCACAAATGATTTTGGAGCAGGTCCGAGCACCACTCAAACAAAACCCGTAGCCGTAACAGTAGTGAATGCCACAAAGCCCACTTTCGACCAATCTGACGATTCTGATTCAGATGCTAGGACGACATATGATCAAGATGGTGAATCCAGCTCCGATGAAGGTTCTGAACAGATAACAAGTTTGTTAAATCAATCTGCAGGTCCAAGCACTAAGAATGAAGTTTCAACGAGTACTCCTGTTGCTGACCAAAACATCACAAATTTGGAAAGCGAAGTAAATGTTCTTAATGAAGTAATGCAAAGAAATTTGTCTTACCACCCTTCAGAGAATATTATTGGAGAGCTGCAAGCTGGAGTTAAAACGCGCAACCAGATTAACAAGGATCTTAGTTGTTTTTATACCAAAATTGCACCAATTCAAGATATATGCTTACATAGTTGTTTTATTTCGTAGATTGAGCCGAAATCGAATAAGGAAGCGTTTGCCGATGATAGCTGGATAAATGCAATGTAGGAGGAACTTCAACAATTCGAAAAGATTGGTGTCTGGAAGCTTGTTGACTACCGAATAATCACAAAGCTATTGCTACTAAATGGGTTTTCAAGTGCAAAAGAGGTGATTGAGGGGTAATTGTGCGCAATAAAGCTTGAATAGTTATCAAAAGTTTTCATCAGCAAGAAGGCATTGATTATATAGAGGTTTATGCTCTGGTCGCAAGACTAGAAGCAATCCGCATATTCCTAGCGTTTACATCATAGAAAGGTTTTAAAGTGTACGAATTGGATGTCAAATCAGTTTTTCTTAACGAAAAAGTGAAAGAGGAAGTGTATGTCGGACAACCACCAGGGTTTGTCGATCCAGTGCATAAAGACAAGGTTACTTATTAGATAAGGTGTTATGCGGGTTGCATCAGGCCCTGAGTGCCTGGTATGAGACACTCTCTCAGCTCCTGTTAAACAACGACTTTACAAGAGGCACTGTTGATAGCACACTCTTCACACGGGAAATGAAAGGACATCTGATGATCGTACAAATCTATGTGGATGACATCATCTTTGGCTCTATGAAAGATGCGCTGTGTAAAGAATTTGAAGAAATCATGAAAAAGAAATTTGAAATGAGTTCAATGGGAGAGATGAAGTTCTTCTTGGGGCTTCAGGTTTTATCTTCATCCATCAGACAAAGTACGTCCATGATATTTTGGAGAAATTTGAAATGTCGGGAACGTCACCATTATCTACCCCATTGGTAATTAATCATGGCATCTGTCTAGACGAACATGGAGTCAAGATAGATGAAACCTTATATCGATCGATGATTGGATCACTAAAGTATCTTACAACATCAAGACCAGACATCATGTATCCAACTTGCCTTTGCGCCCGATATCAATCGAGTCCTCGATTGTCACACCTAATGATAGTCAAGCGGACTTTCAGGTATTTGAATACGCGAAATGATAACTTTAACCTCGCAGTATATTCAGACTCAGATTTCGGATGCTACAAACTTAATGCCAAATCTACAATGGTTGGTTGCTAGTTCTTCGGAACACACATAGTAATGTGGCAATGCAAAACGCAAACCACAGTCGCTCTCTCTACTTGCGAGGCTAAATATGTTTTGGCTTCCAGTTGTTGTTCCCAAATTTTGTGGATACAACAACAGATGAGAGACTTGGGATTGCAGTTTCTTGATACGCCCATATATGTAGATAACAAGGTTGCCATCGATATAACTAACAACCCGGTTCATCATTCTAAAACTAAAGATATTGAAATTCGACATCACTTTATCTGTGATTGCCATGAGAAAAAGTTGATTCGAATAGAAAAGATTCACACTAATGAACAAAAGGCAGATTTTTATACAAAACCATTTGATCGAACCAGATTTAAGTATCTTTTGAGAATTAATGGTATGAAAAATTTAACATCAAATGGGGAGTTAGAGGTTGAATACGAATCAGATGACGAGTTTTAGTGATCCTCATCGTTTGTCACATTTATATAGTTTTTTAGAATTTCTTTCTTTAAAAACAAAAATCTAAAAATATGTTTTTGATTTTAGGGGGAGAAATGTTGTAGAAAATACAAAAACATTAAAAAAAGCAAAAATGTACAAAAACATGAAAAAGACAAAAAGAGTTTTCATGTGAAAAGAGGAAATTATATACATCAGTGGTCTAGCACGGTATGCTAAAGATTTATAGTGTTAAAAAGTTTAAACAGGTCTAACTGAGGATGTGCCAGTAGGCTTCGCACATTCAGTAGATTGTTTCTGAGATATAAACTTAAAAGAAAAAACTTCTTAATTAGTGGCTTAACATCTCTCGGATATATGGTCTTAGTACACCGAAATTTTTTTTTAGAGATTGCTGGATTCTAAGATACTAGGTCTTTATAAATTATTGATATCTGGGTATTATATAAGTTCTTATGATTTTGCATTGGAATGGACTAAAACTTGTAGAATACTTTTGCTTTTAAAACCCAAAAATGCAGCAAATTGTAAATATCAAAAGATCCAACAATTGCAGTAAAAGATTCCAAATTGGAACACTACTTTCAAGACGAGTCTTCATCTCTTTGTCGGTACGGTGGTACAAACCTGAGCTGTCAAGGTCTCGTATTACCAAGATACAGATATCAGTTAGATATATTCACCTGTAAGATTAAATCCAGAGAATCTTGATAGGGAAGTATATTTAGAGGTGGGAAACACGGTAATATCAAGTTCCTAAAATTACCTGAATGTATCTCGGATCAATTGAGAAAGATATAGAGGTTTATGTGCACAAGTATATTGACAGTCTAAGTGAATTTGTTTAGTACTTAAAGTCTTACAAAGGTCAACGGTACTAGTGATATGTCTCATAAACTGATATGATTCTATAACACAAACTCACAAAAATATATGTGTAAATATGTTTGTACATAGTTTATTACATCTTATTTCAGAAAAGCCCAAAAAGATTTTCAGTGTGTTTTAGCATAAACTTTGGAAAAACCACAAAGATATTATTTCTATCTTAGTTTTGACTATCGATGATGGAAAGCGGATCTTCAAAATCCTGAGATGCCAAATGCTGAGAATTCTGGAAGACAACGGGTTGGGAGCCTATCTGAATTGTGAAAATACTTTGAAAAGATCAAACGTTCATTAAATTGAAACTTGACATTGCCTAAAACATCAGTTTGATTACAAAATGTTCAACCAAGGTCATTAACTTGGACTTGGTAGACAAATCAGTTAACCGGGGTCATTAACTTGGACTTGGTCAACTAAGTGGGTCGTTAAAACAGGTTAAAATGGACATAATGTTAAAAATCAGTTTTACCTCCGCTCAAAGAAGTTATCTATGCACGAAGATAATTATCTTCTCATGAAGATTACTATCCTCGAACGAAGATAGCATGAATATATATATAAACTTTACTAAGATAATACATATGTTCACTAAACATATGCTCAGAGCGAAGATAAAAATTCTTGCAAACGACAAAGTATTGTTCGATTGTTGTCTTGTAGTGGTTGACTGGAACACCACTAGCAATGCCTAAGGTAGATTGGACCTAAATAAACACGAATTGGACATTAAATTTGACGATTTCGATAAATCGTATCTTAAAACGTAGATCTAGAACAATCTAATGGGCCAAATTTACACATGAACATACCATCATGTTAATCGGCACCTTTAGGTCGTTTTAGTAACATAAATTTCACAAAAATCAAGGAAAAATTATCAAATGTGTATAAGGTTACCTTTGCACGAAGGTAATTTATCTTCGCACGAAGATAAAGTGCAAAATATTTATTTTGATTATTTACCTTCGCACAAAGGTAAAGGTCCACTTAGCACTAGTTACCTTCGCACAAAGGTAAAAGTTATTTTTCGAAAAAAAGTTCTAAGTGTCTTTGTGTTTATGTTTATGCGGGAAAAGAAATCGAACTTCAACAAGAAACACAACATCTGTTGTGTTCTTGATGAGAGTATTCTAGAAATTGCTCCTTTCAAGTCAATATTGAAGTTTATGAGCGAGTTACCGATTGTTAAAGCGCTTGCAGACCCTCACAAGGCCTATCGCTCACACATAGAGAGGTTCTAGGAGCACGCAAAGTTTGTACCAGAAAAGAAAGCTATACGATGTTTCGTACGAATTGGTAATGAAGATAAAGAAGCGTACATTACTGAAGTCCTGATTCGCAGAGTGTTAGATTTTAATGATAAAGACGAAGATCTAATGATGTATACTGAAGGTATGTGTAAAGGATGCTTCTATAGAGTGGGCTATAAGGGGCATGTAAATACTCAGTTCAATAAAGCTTATCTCAGAAGGCCTTATAAGTTTTTCGTATATTCTATAATATCTGCATTAATCCATAGGAAAGGGGGAGGTGATGCTATAGTTGATTATCAAATGTGCATGAACAGTTCACTTGCACTAAACCAGCCCTACAGCTTCACCAAGATGATATTCGAGCAGATGAAGTTGAACATTGACAAAGAAAAGTTTTTGCAATACCCAAGATTCGTGCAGATGATGTTGGATCACCAATTTCCCAACTTAGCAAAAACAAGAATGATGTGCTGCCTTTGGATCACATGACATGGTTATCTTTGGTAAGATTGAATCAATATCTAAAGCAGACTACAGAGCCGGTGGCCAGAAAGTTCTTTGGAAGATTTAAAGACAAGAGATACAAAGCACCTCCAAAGGATAAATGGATAAACGAAGGTTGTAGTTCTGATGATGAGGCTGCTCAGATGGATGGTTTTGAGCCTAAGAGAGGTGTGTGGTACGAGAAAGAAGCTGGTAAGAAACAGAGTACTCCAAAAGCCAAAGCTCAGAAGAAGAGAGAAACAATCCTCAGAGATGAAACTACTGATGAGAAAGTAGTGATTTAGCAAAATATTGAGCAACATGTTGAAGCCGAAGTGAATGTTGAGGACGAGGTATTTTCTGCTACCTCGGATAGAGAAAAAGAAGGTGCAGGTGGTAATAATGATGAAGGTTCTGAAGATACATTTGATAGAGTTAAAAAAGCTGAAAGGTTGGCTCAGATCAAGAAGAAGAAAGTGGTTGGAGATGACGATGACTTGTATTTTTCATCTAATAGTGATTCTGAAGCTGAAAGGCCAACTAAGAAGGCATGGAGAGTCAAGAGTAAGACTGATTCACAAAAAGACTACTGGGTCTTCCGCAGTAAAGAAAGCCAGAAGGGAATACAAGAGGAGAAAGATAGCAGAGGTTGAAAGTGTTGAACAACCACATACGTCACCTATTCACATTTCTTCACCATAACAGCCACCATCACCACAACATATCACACCCTCACATCCAACTCCACCACAACCAATATCTCCACAACATTAAACATCTCCACGAACTCAAATAACACCCAAACAACCAACACCTAAATCACGATCAACATCTAAATCAGCTCCGAGACAGTCATTGTCAGAGAGATTTCCTACAGATTTTGGGGAGATTCCATTTATAGAAGGGCTTGATGAAAATTTCGATGCAGACATGATCAATGATTCCAAAATAGCAGAACTAGAAAGCAAGATCAAAGCCTTGGAAGATAATAAAGAAGTGTTAGAAGGCAGAGTGAAATTTCTTGAAAATGATCGAGAATATATGAAAGCTATGATTGAAAGCCTGGTGACTGATAATGATAGGTTGAGACGAGTGGTAAATGATTTTGAGGATGAATGTGCTCAGAATAATCAAAGATTTGATTTATTTCAGATGGTATTGGCTAGTAAGTTGGGGATAGGTTTTATTATTGAATTCGATCCTTTAGAAGTTGAAGAAGCAAGGCAAAAGGTAGTTGAATGGGCTAAAAATGCTGAGGAAGATCTTAAAGCTTTAGGCAAGGGGAAAGAAAGGATTGATGAGGTTTCCGTGATAGAACAATCTGCACTAGAAGCTGAGTCTGTGCCTGAAATTACTACTGCTAGTGTTGAGAATGAGAAAGAGGTTACAATAGATGTTGATGCTAAACCAGTTAACTTTGCACTTGTAGGAGGACCAGTGGATGTTACTGAAAATCCTATGATTGAAAAGATTCCAGAACGAAGGAGATTGTATGCTGAAGTTGATTCAGAGATAGATGAATATGATGATGACGAGGATGATGATAAAAAAAAGATAAAGATGATGGCAAGAAAGATGATAAAATGATGGTCGTTTAAACTGCAAAGTTTAATAATTCTTTTAGTTAGATGTTTTTTCTGAACGATTTGGCTAACCAAGAAGATGATACACAACGCCAGGGGAGCGGAAAGAGCAAACTCACGGTGAAGAAGAGTCAGGAATCCTCACAGCTACTCCATTTACAATTGTTCCAGATTGTTATAAGCCCCGAATTTTGTATTTGGAACATAATGTTGAGGAAGGCGAGTTTGTGCATAATTATACAAAGGAAGAAATTGCTATTATGCTTGGGGTTGATGAAGAGTCATTGGAATTTGACTTTGAAGAGGAACTGAATAACATTAGTGCATTCGAGCCAAATGATTATGTTGACAAGCACATACCAGATGTTGATACATATGCTAGGGTAATTATTGAAGATGCATCGGATGATGATGAAGCGATCAAGTATTCTGGTGAAGGAACTGATAACTTTCCAACTTTTGAAGAGTAATTCAATGAAGCAAACGATGATTTGTTAAAATAAGGATTGAAAAGACAATTGCAGAGGGAAGGATTCCAAAACTTCTATCCAAAGAAGAAATTGCTTAGGCTAAAAAGACGTAGTTTAAAGAGCTACCAAAAGAATGGAAGTTCAGACGACCATTAGCATTCTTCACATGCAACAAAGATAAATCTTTGGGTGATATTCTAAGCTGGGGTTGGCTTCCGGAATTGAACGTTTATGCGACCAAAAGGGAATATAGTGTTCAACACTTTAGGTACTTGAATGATTGGAAGACGTTGCCATACTGGGATATCGAAGAGCTTGTACAAATGAAGAGTATTAACTTCCAAATATAGTTTCATGATCGAAGAGTAAGGAAGTTAATCAAATACAAAGCAGTTCATGGTTTTAACAAATGGAATCGTTGATTCCAAAGAAAAAGATAAAGATTGACAAAATTACTAAAGAGAAAGATGTCACGCTTGTGATGAAACAGCCACGTGTGTTGAAAAACATGTCGTTGATGAAGATCGAACAAGATTTCTGTGAATTCTTTCAGTGGTGGCAAGTGGGTTCTGAAACAGGTGAAGCTGTTATTATGTTGAAATCTGATGATACCTGGGATACAACTGAAGATTTGAATCCAGAATTGATCGAACGAAGGAGGATATGAGGTTTGTGGAGAACTATTTGTATACTAGACCCTACGTGGCTAGTAAATTGTTTCAAAGGAAGATATAAAATGTTCATTCTACAACAAGGCTTGTTACGATGTGAAGGAGAAACCGCAAGTGATGCAATACTAAGGCGTGATTAATGTTTGCTATGCGCATGGTATTAATTCAGGAAAAATGTGGGAATCAACATGGAGAGAGTTAGAGAAAGAAGAGTTTATGAAAGAGGAACCAAGATTGGAGAAGATCAAAGAAAAGTCTTTAGAAGCTCGTTTAGAAGATTTCAGTTTTTGAAGTGGGCTCCCGCGACTGATCAAACGCCAATACCGTCTGAAGAGCGTAGGAAGCCGTGCAAGAATTTCTTTGGACGTTAAAGTCAAAAATTGAAGTTTTTGAAGACAGACCAAGACTATGGCAACATCCAAAGGGAGTTTGTTGGTGCATTTTGTCTATTGCCTACGTCTTAGGGATGTGTCTATATTTATAATAGGGCGAAACTGTTAGATATTAAGTTTTTTGTATTTACCTTCGCTTGAAGGTGAGTCTACCTTCATACGAAGGTAAATTACCTTTGTGCGAAGATAAACTACCCTCGCACGAAGTTAGCATGTCTATATATAGGTTGTGTGAGGTGTTAGTGTGTAGAACTTTTGCGACTGAGACGGCTAAGCTCTGTCGGATTTCCTAGTCATTTGTAATTGTTAAACATTAAATGAAATCAGTTAATTGATGAAATAATGTTGTTAATTGTCACTAATTCATATGAATTCCGCGTGTATGGACTAGATACTAAAATTAGGACCTTTGCTATTAGACAAAACGATCCTACAGTCAATGTGTTTTGTTGTTGAGTGTGATACTTGATTTTTAATGATGTTTTTCAGTTGCTTGACTCTCTAACATGAGAGTAGTCTTTAGAGCAGTTACACCAATCTCCAGCAGCTGGTTTTGAAGCCACAAAAGTTGAGTTGTACAGCTTGCAGCAGCAATGTACTCAGCCTCTGTTGTAGATGTTGAGACTGCAATCTGCTTTTTGCTTTGCTAGGAAACTAAGCAATTGCCTAGAAACTTGCACCCTCCTGATGTGGACTTCTTTGTGGTGTGACAACCAGCAAAATCACTATCTGTGTAAACTAAAAGCTCAAGATTCCATTAGCAAGATATCAGATACCAAGTGTGGAAGCACCTTTTATGTATCTGAATATCCTTTTCATAAAAATAAGACTTGACTTTCAAGATGCTAACTAGGATCTAGCACAAACACATGTGGCAAACATGATGTCTTGCCCTGATGCAGTTAGGTACAATAAAGACCCAATCATGCTTCTATAAAGAGGTTGATCAACCAATTCAACTTGATCCACAGTCAACAGTTTTCATGTTGCCATGGGTGTGCTACATGGTTTACAATCATTCATATCAAATTTTGTAATAGTTCTTTGACATATTTCTTTGATGAATGAAAGTACCATTTTGCAATTGCTTAACTTGGAGACCAAGAAAGCATTGAATCTCACCCATAGCACTCATTTCAAACTCAGCTGTCATGCGTTGTCTAAACTCTTCACACATGGCAGGACATGTTATCCAAAAATGATGTCACCCACTTAAATTTGGACAAGTATCAAATCCTTTCCTCTCCATTTTAAAAACAAAGTTTTATCAATTTTACCTCTTGTAAAGCCTGTGACAAAAGAAAGGTGGAAAGAGTTTCATACCAGGCTCTAGGTGCTTGTTTCAAGCCTATAAAGCTTTGTTTAGCTTGTAAACATGATCTGGATAAAAAGCATCTTCAAAACCAGGGGTTGGCATACATATACCTCTTCCTTGATTTTTCCATATAGGAAAGCACACTTGATATCCATTTGATACACCTTGATGTTGTGGTTGACAGCAAAGGCTAAGAACAATCTGAGGCCTCTAGTCTTGCAACATGAGCAAATGTTTCATCATAATCAGTGCCTTATTCTTATCTATGGCCTTGAACCACAAGCCTAGCTTTGTTTTAGGCAACAATGCCCCTTTCATCTGTTTTGTTCTTGAAGACCCATTTTGTGCCTATGGGACCCCATTTTGTGCCTATGGGACCCCATTTTATGCCTATGAGACATACATCCTGAGGAAATGGTACAAGTTCCCATACTTGTTGCCTTTTGAACTATAGGAGCTTTTTTCTTGCATGGCCTCTACCCAACTATTGTCTTTTAGTGCCCCTTGGTACTTGACGGGTTGTGTAAGAGATAGAAAAACCAGCATAAAGACAAATGTTTTGGGATTGACTTCTGGTGAGAACCTCTTCGTTGATGTTGCCAATAACTTGGTCTGGTGGGTGATTTTTAAGGTAAATCAGAACTCCTTTGTAGGAAATTATGGCATTTAGAGGTGAAGGTTGCATATGGAAATCATCTGAGCTAACATCTGTTTACAATTTTGAAGAGCCAACATCTGTTTGAAATGCAGGTGGAGGCATAGGTGAGATATGAGTAAAAAATGGGTTGACTTTTGTTCACAGAAAATGGACTTTTGTCAATAGGGTTTGACTGGATGAGCTGGCAGAGGTTTGAGGAACAACAACAGTTGATCCAGCAGTGGCAGAGTTTTCATAGTTGTTAGTAATATTTGTTGCTATGGTGGAGGAATTGAATTTGTATTGTGGAATGATAATGTCATATTCATAATCTTGATGGAGAGATTGTGGTGTACCTGTAGTGTTAGTCTTGAAAGACACATCTTCAAATGTAAATTTATCTAAATCAAATACTTCAGTAGGATTTGCTAGGATTTTTAATGAAGAAAGTTCATTGAACTTCACATTCAAGGTCTCTTCCACACACCTAGTCCTTGTGTTGAACACTTTGTAGGCCTTGGTAGGGTTGAGTATCGTAGAAAATAACCACAATCTACTTTGGTTGCAAATTTTGAAATAGAATCTTTTAAGTTTAAAGTAAAATGTCGGCAGCCAAAGATTTTGAAGTATGAGATCAGAGGTTTGATCTTGTGTAGAATTTCATAAGTTGTCTTTTGATGCCTGGGTTAATTAAAACTCTGTTCTGTACATATCAACCAGTGTTTACAGACTCTGCCTAAAAAGAGAAGGGTAATCCTAAGTCTGCAAGCATTGTTTTAGCAGCTTCAATTAGAGTTCTTTTTTTCCTTTCAACCACTCCATTTTGCTCTAGTGTCCTTGAGAAGTTGTATTGCCTAACAATCCCTTTTGACACACAGAAATCTTCCAACTCCTTATTTTTAAACTCTATTCCATTATCACTCCTAAAGACTTTTACTAGCAAGTCAAATTGCTTTTCGACTTTTCCTACTAAGTCTTGCAAATGCCTGCATCTCATCTTTGGAGTGCAAAAAGTAAGTCCATGTAAACCTTGAGAAAATCATCAACTATAACAAGATAATACCTCTTCTTTTTAAGACTCATGATTTTTACAAAGCCAAACAAGTTCATGTGTAACAACTGTAAACACTGACTTGTTTTGGACTCTTCAATTGATTTGTATGAACTTTTATGGTGTTTACTTTTTAATCAGGAAACACAATGCTCCACACATGTGAATTGTTTTGATGGAAGACCTCTCACAAAACCTTGTTAGAGAGTGTGGTGATAGTTTTGAGATTTGTGTGACCAAGTCTTCTATGCCATAGTTTTGTTTCTTTATTTGAGGCAACTGAGAACAGACATGCAATAGACATTGGATAATCTTTCATCATATCAACCACATACACATTGCCACTCCTGTGAGCAACAAGTTGTGCTTTGCTCTCAGCAATGATTGTTTCAATCTTTTTAACCACTTATGGCCCAACAATCTTACAATGCTTCTTAGTAAAGAATGACCCATAACCTTTGTCACTCATTTGAGATACACTAAGAAGATTGACCTTTTGATTGTCAATAAGATTGAAATTTTCAAACTTGAGTTTCGCTGCTTGGACTGTTCTTGACCCCAACACTGTACCTTTTGAATTGTTACCAAAAGATATATCACCCCCTTCATGTGCTAGAAAATCTTTGAGAAGGGCTCTACAGCCTGTCATGCGCCTGGAGCCTCCACTATCTACATACCATAAACTCTCAAGGCAAGTAGAAGTGCCCTTCACATCAGTAACATATTAGTTTTGGTGAGTGTCCAAGCCAAAATGGCTTTGGATAGGGTCATAGACATTTCAGCCTCAAGTCTAGGAGAATGGTCAGAGTTTTTAAAAGATTTTTGAAACATCTATTGTGGACCATTTCCTGTCAGATGATTATAACCATGAGAATTCTTGTTTACTCTTGATTTTGAGTGTCTTTTGTAGACCTCATAGCCAAGTAGTACAATCTTATAAGCTGGTTGGCCATATCCTCCTGGAATTTTATTGGCTAGTGATGAATCTGTTACCTGAACCTCTCTGGGAATAGAGGTTATATTCAGTTGTTTGGTAATAGATGTTTGGACTGGGACAAAATTTTTGAGATAAACACACTCTTGAGTTTTGTGGTATTCTTAACATAGATGGTAGAGTGAGGTGCATCAATAATCACACTTGTTTTGTTAATATCGTATGCTTTTAGAAGAAAACAATTTTTAGTAAGATGATTCTTCTTTTTACAAAAATCACAAAACTAGTTTGTTATCTTTTCTTTCTTCCTCCCTTTGTCACCTTTTTGTCAACAGATGATGCAACATCTGCTGGAAGGTCTTTTAGGGGAATTGTGACTTAGTATGCTTTTATACCTTCAATGGTTGAAAAATCCATTGGCTTAAAATTTTCAATAATGTTACACTCATCTGACTAGGTAGATTTGAATTGATATTTTTCAATTTCCTCAACGGTTGAGGATCCTGTTGGTCGTTTCTAAAACAATTTTTTATCATTTGGTTCAGTGACTTTAATTTCTTGACCAACTAAGGTTGTTGGAGTAATTTCAACCAACTCATAATCATTTACAGCAGTGTTTTGTGAAACTTGGTTCATGTTTTCTAAACCTACACCAAATTTTACATTGCTTTTGATTTGTGATTCTAACATCAGCTCATAACCTTTGCAGGATTCTACCCATTTCTCACATGTGATTTGGGTAGATTCCAACTCCTTTTTATAACTTTAATATTTTTCTATCATAGTTTGAAGTTGATCCTTGGTTATGCTTGATTCATGTTTAAGACTACTGATTTCACCATCTTTTTCAAACAGTTTTGATTTTAACTCTCTTGTAAGTTTTTAAAACTGAATTTCATCATTTAAGATCTTGTTTCTAAGATTTTCATTCACCTCTCTAATGTTAGCAAAAGCAATAATACATTTGTCTGAACATAAGTCTTTAAGAACTTGAGGTGATACCTTAGCAGCAACCATCATGGCACAATCACATTCTCCTTCACAAACATTGGAATCTCATGGGCCAGATAGAGGTTTTACCATTTCTTTACCAATCTTTTCTTTACCAACAGTTTCTTCAGTAATAGCTATTGTAACATCCATTTCAACATTTTCACAAACCTCATCAATATTGAACACAACTTTCTCGGATTCAATCCCCTCCAAAATAGTGTCTAGTGCCATAAAACAAAAATTTTCAGTTTTCTTATCAGAATTAGCCACTAGAGCAAAATTTTCACCCAGTGAGTTCCTCAGGTAAGCTACTCCAATCAACAAAGCCTTGTGTAAAGAAGCTATGTCGACTCGTCTCTGCCTGAGAAGAGGTTTGTGTTGCATGTGGTGCAGGTTGCACTTGGACCTTAGGAGCCGGGGCTTGAACATATTGTATCTGATGAACAGTGGTTTAGACATACTGAACACGAACAGTGTTTACAAGGTGTGCAAAATGAGCAGTGTTTTGCATGTGTGGAGCAAGGGTATATTAGGAATAATGGACTGTGTTGTGAGTGTTTTCAGGTATAGGACTTGGATGTGTAATTAGAGGGCCATTTGATTGGGTCCTGCATTCTCTAGCAAAATGACCTAGCCTATTACACTTATAACATTTGATATTTGACTTATCCAACCCGACTTTTAAACCCCCATGCAGCCCTATAAATTTCCTACCAGTTTTCTTGTGAAACTTGCTAGTCCTAACACTTAGCAAGGCCAATTGATGCAAGATGTCCATTTCTTCCAAATCAACAGTGTGACATTTGTACATTTTTAGTCATTGAACAATTCCGAAACATTTTTGTATTTAATAAAATCTTGTGTTTTATTTGTGAGGATGTATATTTATCAATAATCATACAATCCCAGACATTTTTATTCAATAAAATCTTGCATTTTATTGGTAAGATTGCAAAAATGTCAATCATTGCACAAATTCGGTTGTTTTCATGTTCGATACTGTTTATATTTTATTTACAAAACGTGTAACCGTACAATTGAATGAACCGACATCCATGACATTTCTGGAAAAAAAATCCAAGTTACACATGCCTTAATGCCTTTATATAACCTAAATATTAGGTTAAGAGGAGTTAAAAATGAAAAAATGTGACAATACAAGTCCATGGGGCAAAATTGTCAAAAAAAAAGTTTGCTTCATCACCAAGTTTGGCCACTTATCTCCAATTTTTGTCTCCAATTCTTGACACCTTGCACTCATTTTGCCACACTTAATTTGGTGTTAACATATGTTAGGACACTAATCCACACTTGGTAACACTTGGTAATACTTGTCATCACCTCCTTGATCCTAAAACACTATAAATACCCTTTGATTCATCTATTTTTTCACACCACTACAAAACACTTCAAGCAAAGTGCGAAGTTCTTCTTTCTATCCTTCTTGGAGCTTGTTTCCAGCCTTTGGAAGCCTCCTATCTTGAGTTCTGAAAGTGTTCTTCAACACAAGTACTCTTCGTAGTTCTTTCATTATTTTAGCTATTTTAAGCTAAAGGTCAAACAGTTTGGCTTCCTGTTTAACTTTCGGTTCTGACCATTTTGGTCAAGTCAAAGTTCAAATTGAACTTAGCAACATGGTCGTAATCACGAAGGTATTAATCCCTTGCGATTGCACCTTCTGATTACCACGTTTAGTAGGCGAGATGACGAGTCAAAGTTTTACGAGTTAAAAGTAAAAATAAAAAATAAAAAATGTATAAAAATGCATTTTACAACAAAAACGTTTTTGGGTATTAAAACTTAAGGTTTTGACAACAAATCAGTTTTATAACATTATTAGACATGTTCAAACATGTCTAACTCATCATTTCTAGTTTAGTGCTTATTTATTAGTCGAAAGTCGAGCGGTTTTACTACCGCTTTGACTTTCGAATCTGACCCGTTTGGTCAATCTTAGGATTCGACCAAACACATTTTAATGACCATAGAATTTATGGAATAACCCTCTGAGGTTATACCTTATATTCATACAGTTTGGTTAGTTATATGATGAGTCGATTTTATGTACTTCTAAAATACCAAAAAACACCCTTTTGGTGCATAAAATGGTTTTAAACATGAAAGACCGTAGTTTTGACATCTAAACTGATATTATAACATAATCAAACTTCTTTTGACATATAAGATTCATCATAGGACTTATTTAACCATCCAAACCCATAGTTACGCCTGCGACCCGTTAAAGTGGCATAAACCATTTTAACAAGTCGTAACGGGTCAAAGCACTTAGAAACTCTTCCAAATCAGAATGTAAGGTATTATAAACCACATCATATGAGTCCCAACACTCGTTTGGTTATAAGACCTCATTCTATCTAATCCTCCGATTAAAGTCTCGACACACTAACATAGTATTCCGATACATTAGGACACACTTGAACTCTTCAATCCTTAAGCTTTGTTTGATCATTTGAACAAGACATTTACGCAATCCCAAGTGAATACATAGCCCCCTCTTTTAAGTTTTCAAATGTTTTGGGGTGATTCATATGTGCCTATCACTACTTTCTTGTTTTCATGACATTATACATGTTTTGCTTATCTAGTACATATAGTACATGATTTCAAAGACATTTTGCTTCATATGTTGACTTAGCATACCTAGTACATGTTCTCAAAGACATTTTTGCTTTGTATGTTGACTTAGCATACCTAGTACACGATCTCAAAGACATTTTTACTTGGTATGTTGACTTAGTATACCTAGTACATGATTTCAAAGGCATTTTTGCTTGGTATATTGACTTAGTATGCCAAGTACATGATTTTAAAATATTTTCATGACATGCTTACATTGTTCAAGACATATTGGTACGTTGAATATACAATGATACATTCATTAACATTAATCATGCCGACCGGTAGTATGTAATGGTACCATAGGATTGACAATCTCGTTCCCGCTTCCTAGATTTGTTTGGAAGTGACTTTAGGAAATGACAGAATCCGATAAACATCTGACAGTCAACAAGGCTTGAATATATTCGCCAACAATCCATATATATGTGTCGACACAATAAAAGCAATTGACTTATAAGACAAGAGTTTTTGTTTAAACAAGACCTTTGTTTATTAAAAACACCTGTTTTATACAAGACATTTCTACAAGACAAGACATATTTTATACAAGGCACCAGTTATTTTGGTTATAAGTTAACCATGCATCATTTCTTTTAAACCATTTGATTTTCATATGATTTTATAAAAGAAAAATTTTTGTAAAGGATCATGGCTACTTTTGTAATAGTTGAACATTTCTTTTAACTTTCAAAGCCATCTTCATCACAAAACCTATGTTACTCACAGGCATTTTTATGCTGACGTTTTATTTTCACATATGTTTCAGGAGCTAATGTTTGACTTTGAGCATGCTTCACATAGGGCAGACTTGGTCCTTAGTGACTTTAAAAATGCAAGACAATTGTTATGTTTTTATTTCATTCTCCCAAGACAATGTAAACAATTAAATTCAATAATACAAAACTTTATGTACCATGTGTTGTGTTTTGTGACACGACTCCCCAGCGTTTCTGCCGCAGTTTGTTGTTTTACGCGGTCAGAGTGTTACAAAACAGGATCAAAATGTTGAAGATCATTTAACTCGAAAGATAAGTTGTTAGAAACTTGATTTTCCTCATTTGCTGCAAAAGCATAATTGGGTGAGTAAGAATAAGTGTTGAAATTTTCACCGGATGTTAGATTAATAAAATGATCAAAACTCTGATCCTTACTATCACTAGAGGTTTCTTCTTGACAAAAAAGTGATGGACTACCAAAGGCATAGCAATCAGTAACTTTTCCTGACTCTTGTAGATTCTTTTTCTGGTTAAGCTCTCTCTCATAAGTGAGAAGCCTACCATGAAGCTGAGCCAAACTCATCTTCTTGAACCCAACAGTGTTTCTAGTTACAAAAGCAATAGTGTCCCATTTATCTAGTAATAACCTTAGAAATCGGCTATTCAGGGTTGAATTATGATAGTTAACATTTACCAATTTTAATTCACTAATAAGACAACTAAACCTTTCAAATTGTTGAGTTAACGACTCTCCTTTAACATGACAAAATGTTTCACATTGTTGGTTCAAAACTTCACGATTTTTTCAATAACCTCCTCTGTCCCACCGAATTGTTCTTTCAAAACATCACACAACTCCTTTGCACTGTTGCAATGCAACAGGCTAGCATAAATATTATTTGGCAAAGCAGTAGCAACGATGCTAAATGCCTTTGCATCTAGCTCGATTTTCTGAAAATCTTGCTCGGGTAGTTTCATGATTCTTTGTAACTTGAACTCTTGGGTCTTCAGCACTCGGTACCATCGGAACATGAGGTCCGAAGATAACCGATTTCCAGCAACCCATATTTTGTTGTGCAAGTACGTGACCAATCCGTCTTTGCCAAATATTATATTCCGATCTGACAAGGATCGGAGGTTTGTACATGGTGCCAGTGTTGTCTGGATCTTGTGGATTTTGGGACATTTCTGATTGTTTACAAACAAGTTTTTTTAGTATACTTTGAACGTAAATAAACTTCTACTCTGTTTTCAATACGACGAACAAACGAACCAGTAATAAGAGCATATCTTGTTTATCAAAATGATTGTTAAATCAAATTTGATTAACCAAGCTCTGTACCAATTGTTAGGATCTGAGTTTGATATTGTTGTAAATGTTTACGATGAAACCAAATGAAAGAAGATAAACAACAATGAAATAGTGCAGCGGAAATAATAAACTTTCAAATCACAACAATAGAGAGATTGTTTTCATAAACATGATTATGTAAATTTACGTATGCATGCAATATTACAACTCCCCGTCAGTCTAAGATCACACTGATTTGTTCGTGCATAAATGTTAGAACGAAAGTGATGAATCGAACAGTACATGCACTGTTCTATTTATAGTACAAATCAAACCAATGTGGCATCTAGGCTGACGTCACCTTGAGAGTGACATCTAATGACCTAACAAACCCTAACATCTTCTAAGCTAAACACTGTTACATTAAAAAATAGAAACTCTGTTGATCCAGCATCTGTTGAGAAGAAACTCTGATGAGCTTTAAGCTCTATTGATCCAGCAGACCTTTGACTTAGGAAGAACTTGTCTTTAATAGATCTTGTATAGCAGACTTCAGCTTCAACAGACCTTTGGGCACCAGATGTTTGATGTCTTTGCCTTTGGGAGGAGTTAAATATTCAAATCATTGTTTATTCTTGATCAGATGATATAAATCATTTTGGCTTTCCAATCATCTGTTCTTTTATAGGGTTCAATAGATCCAAAAATATCTTCTGCTTCTTTGTTCATGGTCTCATCAATCCCTTTTTGAACTCCAGCATCTGATGCTTTAACAGAGGTTTAAGTTGGAGCAGTGGTTGGAGCAGACACTGTCTTTTGTTTTTGCACCTTTGAATTTGGCTGCAACTTTCTTAACTTATCTTTCTCCCCCTTTTTGGCATCATCCTCTAGTTCTTCCTGAAGGAGGTGGTCTTTACCAAATGTTCTCTAATGGCCTTGATGTCTGCTTGTATAACTTTGTATCTGGCCTCAACCATAATTCTGATAAGCTCCATATCAGTATTGTGGTTGATGTCAGCTTAATTCCTTTGAGATTGAATAATAGGTTCTATAGATTTCCATAGCTTATTGGCAATTTGCTGAGTGGATGGTTGGCTTTGAGAATTTTGTAACATCTGCTTCATCATGGATTTCATTTCATCAGTTGAGGACTCCATAGATGTCTTTCTCTCTGTCAATTCCTTATATCTCAATTCATCACCTAATTTAATAGGCTTATCATAATCCGTAGTAGAGGTAGTTGTACTTGGATCATCAACAGGAGTAAACTCCATGGTATTCGATTCAAATGCCCCATTTTTATTGTACTAGGGACTTCCAACTAGAGCATAGGTTACAACTGTAGCCTCAATAGTTGTTGCCTTTAAGGATGACTTATTGATGTAACCACTGTCCAACTGAAACCCTGTTGTGTCATCAGTTGTAGTGGCTGCTTCATCTAAACTACCACCAAGAGTTACTTATAACTCATGGGGTGTAGCCTCCTCACTTGTTTCTGGGGTAGCAACTTGATTTTTCTTAGACTTGGTCACTTGTGGGGTTGTACTCTCTTTGACTGGTGATTGAGAGGAATTGCTTTGTGTTCGAGTATTATAAATTGCATGAAACAAAGGTATAAATATAGGTGGAATGGAGGGAGATGGTTGTGGAGCGGAAAGAGAGACAGCCCTGGGAAAGAGGCTTGAAAACGGACTTCCAAGTGAAATGTCTGCTTCATAATGTGGCGACCCTGTACTTATAAGTTGATCCTTTTGTGGATACTAGAAAAGCTTGGCTTTTGGGTGGAGATTTCCAACTGTTGTGAGGAAGTAGCAACATTGGTTTCAAGTGGCTTTTGTGATACCATAGGGTTTTCCTCTGGGATCTCATCTTTCAAAGGAACCTTTTATATAATTTTGTTTTGGTGGGCTTTTTGGATTGGGGGGTTTCTTTTAGATTTTGCTGGTGTGGGTTTCACAACACCGGTTGTGGTGTCATGATCACAAAGAGCAATGGGCTCAGCAACAGAGGTTTGAACAGTAGATGTGGACTTATCCAAAATAGGCTCATCCCCCTTTGCTTTTGTTTTAAAAACTTTTGACTCTTGATTTAACATTCTTGTAAAAGTTTCATTTGTTAGACTCTTCATTCTAAAAACTACACCTTGTTGAAAATCTTTTTCAGATACTTGCTTTTGAAGGTAATAGCTCAAGAGTCTGGGATACAAAAGAAAATCTTTATTTGTCTTTGTTTTATTTATATATGCCACCAAGTCCAAAAACAATGCCTGAGATAGATTAAAATCAGATTTTATAAAAATAGAATATCCCAGATTTTGAATGCCTTGTGGAATCTCATTAAATGCAGTGGTCTTGGATGAATGACAAATAAGCAAGGTATGGAAAAAATATCTCATCAAAGTTGCGGATGTGGAAGATGGGGATATTTGGACAAGAGTTTTCTCGATCTTTGAAGTTATAGTATATGGCTTTTTGTTTTGAGATTCAATTTTAGCGTTGGCCCAAAATTGTCGGAGAGTATCCACATAAATAGGTGCATCAGCAAACATAATGTTTTTGTATTTGAATGATGTAAGAACATCAATTATTGGGTGAAATGAAGTATTTTGTTGTTTTTCAAAAGTGGGAAGGTAGTTATGTGGAAGTTTGATTTGTAGAGCCATGATCAGAGAAGAAAAGTGAGAAGTAGTGGAGAACATGGTAATGGAAACCGTTTTTATGACTTTTGAATTCAAGTCAGGAGTGAAAAGTTCTGTTTAGATGGAATAAATATATATAAAGGGAAAAGTGAATGCTAAGGTGGCAGCGGTTTCAAAAGATCTGGTGGCTAACATCTGTCCACGTGGCAACCTCTGTTAGATAATGGATGAAAGTTGTTGTGGAACCTCTGTTGGAAGCAACAGAGGTTGGGAATAGTGGATGTGAACAGTGGTGACTTGACTCTATCAGAGGATAGATATCATAGGTTAGGACAAGCAGTGGTATATGGGAACAGAGGACACGTTTAGGCAGTGGATAGAAAGTTAACCAATCAGAGGTTTTAAAATCAGTGGTTTAGAACAGGCTTTAAGGACTTATTGAAAAATTTCAATTTTAAAACTGTTTTTAAGGATGGGTTTTTGATTTTCTTAAAACATTTTAATGCTTTCCATTCATGGAAAACAAAATGTTGCTTTTAACCATGTTTAGCATGCCAATGATAAAGATCAAGCTTTCAGGATAGATGTGTCTAAACCTTGTGTTAACACATCTACCAGCTGATCCTTAGTTGGAACATGATACAAAGAAATCAAACCTTTTTTTGATAGCAATCCCTCACAAAGTGATGTCTGATAACAATATGCTTAGTTGTGGAATGTGAAACTAGATTTTTGATGATGTTTTCAGCTGCTTGACTATCTAACATGAGAGGAGTCTTTAGAGCAGTTACACCAAAATCCAACAATTGGTTTTGAAGCCACAGAAGTTGAGCAGTGCAACTTGCAGCAGTAATATACTCAGCCTCTATTGTGGATGTTGAAACTGCAACTTGCTTTGACTAAACAATTGCCTAGAAACTAACATCCTTCTGATGTGGACTTCCTTGTAGCATGGCAACCAGCAAAGTCACTATCTGAATAACCTGAAAGCTCAATATTTCCATTAGCAAGATACTAGATACCAAGTCTGGGAGCATCTTTTATGTATTTGAATATCCTTTTCACAACTATGAGGTTGGACTTTTTAGGTACTGATTGGGATCTGGCACAGACACATGTGGCAAACATAATGTCTGGCCTTGATCAAGTTAGGTACAGTAAAGACCCAATCATGCTTCTATAAAATGTTTGATCAGCCAAGTCATCTTTATCATCAATAGTGACCAATTTTGATGTGGCTATGGGTGTGCTACATGGTTTACAATCACTCATATCAAATTTTATTAACAATTCTTTGACATATTTGCTCTGATGAATGAATGTACCATTTTACATCTCCTTAACTTGGAGACCAAGAAAGCACTGAAGCTCACCCATGGCACTCATCCAAAAATGATGCCATCCACACAAATCTTGATAAGCATCAAATCCTTCCCTCTCCATTTGAAAAACAATGTTTTATCAATTTTACTTCTTGTGGAGCCTATGGATAAGAGAAAGGCGGATAGAGTTTCATATCAGGCTCTAGGTGCTTGTTTCAAGCCATACAAAGCTTTGTTAACCTCGTAGAAATGATTTGGATAAAAGGCATCTTTAAAACCAGGAGGTTGGAATACATATACCTTTTCCTTGATCTTGCCATTAAGGAATGCACCTTTGATATCCATTTGATACACCTTGATGTTGTGGTTGGCAGCAAAAGCTAAGAATAATCTGATGACCTCTTGTCTTGCTACATGAGCAAATGTTTCATCATAATCAATGCCTTCTTCTTGTCTATGGCCTTGAACCACAAGCCTCGCTTTGTTTTTGGCAACAATGCCCCTTTCATATGTTTTGTTCTTGAAGACCCATTTTGTGCCTATGGGACATACATCCTAAGGAAATTATGGCAACAATGCCCCTTTCAATAACTTGGTCTGGTGGGTGATTTTTAAGGTAGATCACATCTCCCTTGTATCGAATTATGGCATTAAGAGAGGAGGGCTGCAGATGGGAATCATCTGAGCTAACATATGTTGGCAATTATGAAGAGCCAACATCTGTTTGGAATGGAGGTGGAGGAATAGGTGGGATAGGGGTAAAAGTGGGTTGACTTTTGTTCATAGAAAATGGACTTTTGTCAACAGGTGTTTGACTTGATGAGCTGGCAGAGGTTTGAGGATCAACAACAGTTGATGCTGTGGTGACAGAGTTTTCACAGTTGTTTGTAACATCTGCTCCTCTGGTGGTGGAAGTGACTTTGTATTGTATAATCACAATGTCAAATCCATAATCTTGATGGAAAGACTATGGTGTACCTGCATGGTTAGTCTTGATAGACACATCTTCAAATGTAACTTTATCTGGATCAAACAACTCAACATTATTTTCTTGGATTTTTAATGAAGGAAGTTCATTGAACTTTACATTCACTTTATAGGCCTTGGCAGTAGTTGAGTATCCTAGAAAATAACCACAATCTACTTTGGCTACAAATTTTGAAATGGAATCTTTTATTTTAAAATGAAACATGGGCAGCCAAAGATTTTGAAACAACAGATCAGTGGTTTGATCTTGTACAAAGTTTCATAAGCAGTCTTTTGATGTCTTGGGTTAATCAAAACTCTGTTTTGCACATAGCAAGCTGTAACGCCCCAAAAACTAGAAATGTTTAATTTGCTAGTATGTGTCCATGTTTTATAGCATGAGATAAAATAACTAGTCTATTTAATCTAGTTAAATGCTTAGTAAAACAAGTAAGGGATGAATTTGGTTACAATTGATCAAAAACCCAAGTAGAGGGACCAAAGGTAGCAAGTGAGCAAAACTTATAAAAATTCTGCATTTTATATGAGTGTATGTATGTGTGTGTCGATGAATATGGAGGAGAGAGAGGAAGAACTCTCACAAGTTCAATCCTTTACAAAACCCATCCAAATCAAGATCAAAATTGGGTAATGATGCCTTGCATGAATGAGAATTCCTTATCATCTCAACTTAACAAACATGTGGTAAGTTTTAATTCTTGATTTGGTGATCTTGTATGAAGTTGGTGTATGATTAATCCGTGAATTTGTATGAAATCAAGCATGATTGTGTTTTAGAATCACCAAAAAGAACTTGTGTTATGAACAATTTCAAGTAATTTGATGTTTTGACATAAAACCCACTTGGTGATGATGAAGATGATGACATGGGTGTATCACCCATGTCCAATTCTTGTAAACATTTGGTGTAGTATGTTGTATGTAATGAATTGTTTTTAGATAAGATGATTTTGATATGAAACAAATGGATGTTTAGTTGTATTTGATGAATGAAAGCGAGAAATAGGTAATCAATCATGAATGGGTTGTACATTGTGCTTATATAGTAGTACGCACACCAAGTGTTTGATGAAATGCATAAGTGAGATTTGTATGAAAACAATAGTTGAACATGTATAGAAAGTGATAATGATATACTTGATAGTAAAACAACAGTAGAATGTGTTTTAATAAAATATATACTAAACTATGAATGAATATTTGTAGAATGTGATAATGCCATGTTTGAAGATAATTAAACTTGAAAAATGCATTGTAGAAGGATTTCATGAGAAGGTGTATTTAATGGTATGAATTGGGAAGAAATATGCTTTAGGAACTTGTACACAATGTTGGAGCGGTATGATGTTTACTACATGTTCGCATATTTGCTTAATCAAAATTGATAAGTAAAAGTACGCTAAATGTGAAGCATAAGAGATCATTAGAAGGGATGAAGTTGGAACGATGTTGGGTTGCTAAGCATGGGTCTTGATGTTAGTCGTAGAATTATGAGAATTACTAGTATGGACGGAAATGAATAAGTTTGGTGTATACATATAACTAGGTGACCATGTGGTTGAATGTGTATTGTATCATGAGTATGAAATGTATATAGTATCATTTGTATCGTCTACTATGATGACACGGATGTATGGAGTTAAGTCGAAAAGTCGTATGATAAATCGTTGACTTTCTAAAAGTCAACTATGAATAAGTAGCAAGTTTAACATTTTTGTCACAGTTGTAATGTTATAGAAAGTCATATGGTACGTATTAAATCAACATGCATTATATGTGATGACGTGATGAATTATATGAGTTAAAAAGATAAAATTGAGGGAATATGCCTTATGCTTGTTAGAATTGACTAATGAAACTCAAATGTGAGATATGCATTTGATATGACCGTTAACTTGTACAATCATGTATACGAACAAGAATGTGAGTGCCATGACATGAAAGTGTAGGAATCATGTCAAGGTGGATGGAAACATGGAAGGCTAACGGGTCAAAAGGAGGCAAGGGAACAGATGCAAATACAGATGCTAAGGTAAGTGATTTCCAGAATCACTTATTCTTTTATAAATGAAGATTATTATGTTGAATATAGGGAATCATGTAACAAATTATGGGTAAGGGTAAGAATCAAGGTATGTATTGTTGTGGTAAGTCATAGGAAGTTTTCTATGTTCGGAATTCATGATAGAAGTGAACGGGTCAAAATATAGAAAGTATGTGTCAGATGTGGGTTTTGGATGTTATGGTATGGGAACCATGTAAGAATGTTTAAGTAATCATATTACTAAGGAAAGTATTGTTGTAGCAGGCCATAAGTAGTTAGCTATGTCGGAAATAACTTAGTATAATCAAACGGGTCAAAATCAAGAAAGTATGATAGAAGTATAGATTCGATTATGAGGACATGGGGTTAAGTGTTAAAATGATTCGGGATGTTACGGGAGGATACGGGAAGCTTACGTAATGTTATGGGATGTTATGAGTCAGTTTGGGTTGGAACGGGAACCATAAACGGGTTGTATAAGCTTAAACAAGGAAAAACAGCGTCGACAACATAGAGGGGGTGTCGCTGACGGCCTCCCTAGGCGTCGCCGATGCTGCCCCTTCCTCTGACCCTCTAATCAACTGTCTACGCAAATGAGGGCCCGACGTAACTATCCGGAGGCGTCGCTGACGCTCCTCACAAACCTAACATGTTGTTTTTGCTAGATATTCACAACGTGAGTTCCGTACCTCCTAAAACCTTTTCCGTAACCCTTAATGAACCTCGAAAAGTGAAAATAGCTAATAGGGAGTTATGTGAACTTAATTGATCTGTGATAATGCTTATCGAGGATTAATAAGTATGTAAGCATGTATGTGTATGGCTTACTTACATGCTAGTGATGGAATCCATTGGTAAGCATGTATAGAAATAAGCATGCGCATAGGTTTGCATGTATGAGACTTATACGTAAGGTTGATTGTGAAGATGAATTGTTAGTGTGAATATATGGGAATGTAAGTGGTACGTAAGAGCTTGGATATGGAGGTATGTTTGTATATATGTATAAATAGCTTCAAGTGTTAATGTCACTAATGTTGTACCTTGAGATGAAATGAAAGTGAAGATACACTATTGTTGGTCTTATAAAGATTTGACGTTGGGATACAAGATTGTACCTTGAAAGATAAAAGTGATGATTAGCATAAGTAGAAAGAATGTGGCGTAGACATTTAATTATGTATGTTTAGATTGTGTATAATGTCACAAAATATTAATGATGCGATTGTATGTGGTGATTACAGGTTACACGGAATTATCATCACCATGGAGTGTAAGCGGTGGATGATCGAGTCAAAGTATGTGGTTTGTACGGGGGCGAGGTCATGTAATTTATAAACGTAGACTGTGTTTTATCTTTTAAATAAGAATGAAGGACACCATATTGTAAAAGGAATTATTCCAATGGTTTCTAGCATGTTAAAATGTCTACAAGGAAAGAATTTTTTTTTAGTTCACATTTCCGCTGCGTATTTTTCGTTAAAACATGTTAGGGTATTACAAAAGCAATGTTTACAGCCTCTACCCAAAAGACAGTGGTAAATCTTAGTCTGCAAGCATGGTTTCAGCAACTTCAATTAGAGTTATGTTCTTTCTTCAACCACCCCATTTTGTCCTTGTGTCCTTGGGATGCTGTATTGCCTCACCATCCCTTTTGACACACAAAAATCATCCAACACCTTATTTCTAAACTTGTTCCATCATCATTCCTGAAAATTTTAACTTGCAAGTTAAATTGCTTTTCAACTTTTCTTACAAAGTCCTACAAAATACCTGCAGTCTCATCTTTGGAGTGCAAAAAGTAAGTCTATGTAAACCTTGAAAATCATCAATTATAACAAGACAATACCTCTTCTTTTTAAGACTCATGATTTTAACAAGGCCAAACAAGTCCATGTGTAACAAGTGTAAACACTGACTCGTTTTGGACTCTTCAATAGATTTATATGAACTTTTATATTGTTTGCCTTTTAAACAGGAAACACAATGTTCATCACAACTGAATTGTTTTGATTGAAGACCACTTACATGACCTTGTTTAGAGAGTGTGGATATAGTTTTGAGATTTGTGTGACCAAGTCTTCTATGCCATAGTCATGTCTCTTTATTTGAGGCAACTGAGAACAGACATGCATTAACATTAGATTATCTTTCATCATATCAACCACATACACATTGCCACTCCTGTGAGCAACAAGTTGTGCTTTGCTCTCAACAATGATTGTTTCAGTCTTTTTAAACTTCTGGCCCAACATTCTTACAATGCTTCTTAGTGAAGAATGACTCATAACCTTTGTCACTCATTTGAGACACACTAAGAATATTGAACTTAAGATAGTCAATAAGATTGACATTTTCAAACTTGAGTTTCCCTGACCCCAACACCTTACCTTTTGAGTTGTTACCGAATGATATATCACCCCCTCCATGTGCTAGAAAATCTTTGAGAATGGCACTACATCCTGTCATGTGCTTGGAACCTCCACTATCTACATGCCATAAACTATCAAGGCAAGTAGAAGCTCCCTGCACATCGGTAACATGTTAGTTTTGATGGATGTCTAAAGCCAAAATGGCTTTGGATGGGGTCACAGACATTCCAGCCTCAAGTTCAGGTGAATGGTCAGAGTGTTGAACAGATTTTTAAAACATCCGATGTTGGCCATTTCCTAACAGATGATTATAACCATGAGGATTCTTGTTTACTTGGTTTTGAAGGTCTTATGTAGATCTCATAACCAAGTGGCACACTCTTATAAACTGGTTGGCCATATCCCTTGGAAATTTGTTTGCTGGTGGTGCATCTGTTACCTAAACCTCTCTGGGAGCAGATGTTATATTCTATTGTTTGGTAACAGATGTTCGGACTAGGATAAAGGTCTGTTTGGATTTTTCTTTTCCAGTTTTACCCTGTAAACTCTCAAGTGTTTTTGTTTTATACTCTTTATTTTGACCTCAAAATTTTTGAGATAAACACACTCTTGAGTTTTATGATTTTTTCTTGCCACATATGATACAATGAGGTTCATCAACTATCACACTTGTCTTGTTTATGTCATATGCTTTTAAAAGAAAATAGTTTTTGGTAACATGATTTTTCTTTTCACAGAAGTCACAAAACAAGTTTGATATCTTTTCTCTTTTTTTTCCCTTTTTCACGTTTTTTGTCCATAGATGTTGTAACATCTGCTGGAAGGTCTTTTAAGGGAATGATCTTGACTTGAGGTGCTTTTACACTTTCTATGGTTGAGAAATCCATTGGCTTGAAATTTTCAAGAATGTCACACTCATCTGACCAGGTAGGTTTAAATTGATATTTTTCAATTTTCTCAAAAGTTGAGAATCCTTCTGGTCTTTCTAAAATAATTTTCTTACCATTTAGTCAGTATCTTTAATTTCTTGACCAGCCAAGTTTATTGGGATAATTTCAACCAAACCATAATCATTTACAGCAGTTTTTGAGAAACTTGGTCATTTTTTTCGAAAACCTACACCAAATTTTACATTGCTTTTGATTTATGATTCCAACATCAACTCATAACCTTTGCAGGATTCTACCCATTTCTCACATGTGATTTGGGTAGATTCAAGCATTTTTACAACTTTGATATTTTTCTATCATTGTTTGAAATTGATCCATTGGTTATGCTTGATTCATGTTTGAGACTACTGATTTCACTATCTTTTTCAAACAGTTTTGATTTGAACTCTTTTGTTTGTTTTTCAAACTGAATTTCATCATCTAAGATCTTGTTTCTAAGATTTTCATTCACCTCTTTAATGTTAGAAAAAGCAATAATACATTTGTCTGAACATAAGTCTTTAAGGACTTGAGGTGATACCTTAATAACAACCATCATGGCATAATCACACTCTCCTTCACAAACACTAAAATCCCATGGGTCTAACAAGGATCTATTTCTTCACCAACTTTCTCTTCTAAAACATATGTTTTAACATTTTCACAAACCTTATAAATATTGGACACCACTTCCTCAAACTCAATCCCTTCCAAAATAGTGTCTAGTCCCATAAAACAAAAACCATCAGTTTTCTTTTCAGAATTGGCAACCAGAGAAAAATTTTCATCAGTTAATTCTTTAGGTAAGCTACTCCAATTAACAAAGACTTGTGTAAAGAAGCTCTTTTTACTGGTCTCTGCAGGAGCAGAGGTTTGTGTAGCTTGTGGTGCAGGTTGCACTTGAACCTGAGGAACTAGGGCTTCAACATATTGTATCTGAGGAACAGTGGTTTAGACATAGTGTACTAGAACAGTGTTTACAGGGTGAGCAAAATGAGCAGTGTTTTGCATGTGTGGAGCAAGGGTATATTGGGAATAATGGACAGTGTTTTGATTGTTTTGAGGTCTAGGACTTCGATGTGTCACAATAGGGCCACTAGTTTGGCTCCTTCACTCTCTAGCAAAATGACCTAGCCTATTACACTTATAACATTTGATTTTAGATTTATCCAACCCAACTTTTAAACCCCCATGCAACCCTGGAAACTTTCTACCAGTTTTCTTGTAAAACTTGCTAGTCCTAACACTCAGCAAGGCTAGTTGGTACAAGATGTCCATTTCCTCCAAATCAACAGGGTCAAAATGTTGAAGATCATTTAACTCAAAGGATAAATTGTCAGAAACTTGGTTTTCCCCATTTGCTGCAAAAGCATAATTGGGTGAGTAAGAATCAGAGTTAAATCCTCCACCAGATATTATGTCAATAAAATTATCATAACTCTGATCCTTACTTCCACCAGAGGTTTCTTCTTGACCAAAAAGTGTTGTACTACCAAAGGCATAGTATTCAACAACTTTTCCTGATTCCTGTAGCTTTTTTTTTTCTGGTTAAGCTCTATAAGTGAGAAGCTTCCCATGAAGCTGAGTCAAACACATCTCCTTAAAGCCAACAGCGTTTCTAGTTACAAAAGCAATGGTGTCCCATTTTTCTAGTAATGATCTTAGAAATCGGCTATTCAAGGTTTAATTAGGATAATGAACATTTACCACCTTTAACTCACTTATTAGACAACTAAACCTTTCAAACTGCTGAGTTAATGATTATCCTTTAACATGACAAAATGTTTCATACTATTGGTTTAAAACTTAACAATTGTTTTCAATAACCTCCGCCAAATTTCTCTTTCAAAGCACCCCACAACTCCTTTGCACTAATGCAACAGGCCAGCATAGATATCATTTGCAAAGCCATAGCAAAGATGCTAATGCCTTTGCATCTAGCCCGATTTTCTGAAAATCTTGCTCGGAGTAGTTTTCAGGATACTTTGGAACTTGAACTCTTGGGTCTTTAGCACTCGATACCATCAGAACATGAGGTTCGAAGATAACTAATTTCAAGCAACCCATATTTTGTCGTGCAAGTATGTGACCCATCCGACGTTACCAGATGTTATACTCCTATCTAACAAGTATCAGAGATTTGTACATGGTTCAACTGTTGTGTGAATCTTGTGATTTTGAGACATTTCTGATTGTTTATAAACAGGTTTTTGTTTAGAAATACTTTGAATGTAAATAAACTTTTACTCTGTTTTCAATAAAACAAACAAACGAATCAGTAGTGAGAGTTGATCTGTTTATATCAAATGGATTGTAAAATCAAATTTGATTGACCAAGCTCTGATACCAATTGTTAGGATCTGAGTTTGATTGTTGTGACAGTTTAAAGATGGAAATCAATGAAAGATGATAAAACAAAGATGATAAATGCAGCGGAAATGTAAACTTGTAAATCACAACAATCAAGAGAATGTTTTCATCAACTTGCTTTTATAAATCAATGTTTAAGTATGCATGAAAGATATACAAACTCTCCCTCAGCCTGATCACTGTGATTTGTTCGTACAAGAAATGTCAAGGAGAAGTGATAAATAGAACAGTACATGCACAGTTCTATTTATAGTACAAAGCAAACCACTGTGGCATCTAGGCTGACGTCACCTTGATAGTGACATCTAATGACCTAACAAACTCTAACATCTACTAGACTAAAACACTATTACATTGATAATTTATAAACTTTGTTGATCCAGACTATTGTAGAAACTCTAATGAGCTTTAACCTCTGTTGGTCCAGCAGACCTTTGATTTAACACTCTTTAATCTTCAACAACAGAGCTTATCTTCAATAGACTTTAGACTTGTCTTCACAGATCTTGTATAACAGACTTTATCTTAACAGGCCTTTGAGTAGCAGATGTTGATGCCTTTACCTTTGGGGAAGTATACTTCTAAGCACTGTTTCTTGATGATCAGATGTTTATAGATTATTTTAGCTTTCCAATCATCTGTTCTTTTATAGGCTTCAACAGATCCAACATGTAGGTGGAGAAGCTACGAAATCAAATGGAGGATAGCAGAAATAGATGAAGGTGAATCAGAAAAAAAATACGGAGCATGATCACAAAAATAGGAACATGAATTCGAATAAAGAATGAAATTTATCTTAAAGCAACGTTCGACACAAGGGTCAAATCCTCCCCTTCCCCCTCCCCCTCCCCCTCCCCTTATCCCTTTTAGTAACATTTTTTTGTATTATATTAAGAAAATGTATTTCACTTTATTGTAATTATATTTTTATGAAGGATAGATAATTCAATTAATAGTTTCTGAATTCACAATTAATATTTCATCTCCTTGAATTTTTATAAACTTAAAAGCATTTGTTGAGAATTTTTATAAACTTAAAGAAATTTGTTACTACCGAGGGATATTTTACGGGAAATCTATGAGATAAATTTAATGGAGTCCGCCGGAAATACATGGGTATAAGACCGTCAGTATTCGGTAGCTAATGCATCCATCGAAAACTATTAGTTTCGGTGACTTTACTAGTTTTTCTTGTGACCCCTCGATACTTTTTGCAAGTCATATGACGCAAATGAGATTACCCACTAACAAACATCCAAATGGTGACTATCGATGGATTTCCAACCATAATTGTCTTCATTGACAGACATGGTCGCCAATGGTGTTCTATATTTTATAATAATAAGTGGATATATTAATACCTTCAATTTTAAAACCCTCTAACTAGTACCTCTTCCCCAAGGAAATCCTACTTTCGCTATTTTGATCATAAACATTTCATAAACGTAATCGGAAAGACGGGACTCTAGATGCACGCTTGTTGTTAGTGCATATTGTGTGTGTCTGCCACAATACGAATAGGCTAGATAGAGCGTGTATTGAATATTGTATAGTTGAGAGTAAGATACGAACATATGACACTTTCAAGAGGACAACACTTTCTAGAGGACGAATCCTTTCGAAAGGACGCCACCTTTGGAGAGGACGAGTGCTGATCCGAACGGATGAATCATCCGCTCTAAATAGTCATCCACCCTAAAGTTCATGTCTATAAATATGAAATCATGTGTTCAAAGTTCATAAATTTTGGTAACGGCTGGAGAGACCTCAAATTTCTCTTCAGCTTATAAAATGATATATGCTCTTTCGGTATAATGTAAACTTCTACAATCATGCTAAAATAAACTTTATGATGCCGAAATTTCTACCAAACTAGCTTTATCTTATCGAAACTTCCGTCTAAACCGTCGCTCCGGATCCTAACAGTGGTACCTGAGTTAGGGTACCGATTCAATTGATCTAATCGTTGATTGAATTACCTATGCTCATGATTTATTGGTTTTTAGACGTAAAACATCATATTGAAAGTCCATTCATGGATGGAATTTGAAATTGAAGACGTCATTACATTCAAAAATGATTTTCGTTAATGTCTGTGAAGGATTCATCATCAAATTCGAAGAAATGAATATTTTGGGTCAAAAAACTTGAACAGCATCGTTCAAGCGAATGAGTCAGTTTTGAGCGTAGGAGTCATTTTCAAGCGAATGAGTTATTCAAAAGGAGAAAATAAAAGAATGAATTGAATTCACAGACAGAGTGTTGATAAAGAGTGGGGTAGTCACGGAGACCTATTCATAATGATTATCATCTGGTGAAGTTGCTATTAATGGGCCAAAATTGTTAAATCCACAAGAAACCTGAATTTGCCTATTTTGAGGGGGAAATTCAGTGATGAGTTTAAAGAGATCAGAATTTGCCAAGAATGAGGGGGAATAAACTTTCTTCAAATATTAGAACATTTTTGGAAATTCAGACAGGAAAACGTGCAACAGTATTCGGGTGGTTCAGACTCAAATTCACTGGGGATGCATAAGATCTAGGATTCGTTAGTCCGTGATCATAGAAAATTCGGATTCTTTAGATCGTGATCAATTGTTTTCTGAACCAACCGCCAGGGAATTATGATGTTTGTTGATTAATTTATTGACAGTACTAATGGAGAAGGCTATATATTTGCTATCGTGACTAAAGAGGAAGAATGTGAATTTGATTGTGGAAGAATGTTTCTTAGATAATTGTGTTACCATATGATTTGTAATCCAATGAAGATTTGCTGATTGTGGAGATTACCATTTACACTGATCAGTTATTTAATTTAAGCATAAAGTTGATTACAAAAGATGGGATTTCAGACTTTCATGGGTGTTCACAGACTTGAATTTTACCAGTGTAGTGTTCGAAGTTTCTATCAATTGCCGGTTGGGTTTTTGAAGATTAAAAGATTGAACTATGAATGTTTGAAGATTAAGAGTTTGAGCTATGAGAGGTAAATCAAAAACCGAACGCGTATGTGGTGAAAGTTGAAATAGAGAAGTTACATCGTGTCATTTCAAGTTGGTCGTGAAGATTAGAGTTAAGCAAATCAGAGGAGGTCAGTAACTATACAAATAGAGACCTGAGTATGGATTCATTTCAGGGGAATATGTTGGTTACAATGCAAACCCGAATCTTCATTCAAGGGGGAATTAATTAAATATATTCACAACACTTGTTTGAAGTTGCGAAATATTCAAACACGGCTTTCATATTTGAAGATCAAGATTCGATAGTGACGTACAAGGGGGAAACTGTTAGTGCATATTGTGCGTGTCCCCCGTTATACGAATAAGCTAGATAGAGAGTGTGTTGAATATTGTATAGTTGAGAGTGAGATACGGACATATGACACTTTGGAGAGGACGACATTTTCGAGAGTACGACACCTTTTGAGAGGACAACACTTTTGGAGAGGACGAGTGCCGATCCGCACGGATGAGTCATCCGCCCTAAAGTTGATGTCTATAAATAGGAAATCATGTGTTCGAAGTTCATAAGTTTTGGGAACAGCTAGAGAGGCCTCAGATTTCTCTCCAGCTTGTACAATGATGTATGCTCTTTCGGTATTAATGGAAGCTTCTACGATCATGTTAATCTAAACTTTATGATGCCGAAATTTCTACCAAACTAGCTTTATTTTATCCAAACTTCCATCTAAACCGCCGTTCCAAATCCTAACATTGTTAAGTAGCTCGACCAACCATTGGTCTCCGTACTCCTCTCTTGCTCTTGACTCTCTCTCTCCCCCTCCCTCCCTCCCTCTCTCTCTGCTCCCTTTTACTAATGAGATGTCAAGACCTCCATAACCCAAATAGAATATTTAAATCAATCAATATGGAGGAGTTGAAAGAACACCGAATGCACAATGCGTTGCATGGATGAGAGTCAAAGGAATTTGTAGCAAACCTAGATTATAAGTGCTTGCACTATTGTTGTGAGGGGGCTTTACTAGGCTCCAAGGGGGAAAATGAAGTCACAATGATGTAATGTAAGCAACCATCGTTCAACTTTCTATGAATAGTAGCCCCCTGTTGTGGTTTCACGCCCACAGGTCCATTTGAGCCCCCTCTAACACCTCTTTGTGGCGGTGTTCACGCCCCACACCTTACTGAGATGGCATGATTTGTGCCTCGTAACTATGCTCAAACAAACAACATCACAATGTTTTTATGCTTTCTCAAATCGGGGCTTAAAAACCCTACTTTACCTTAGTATGCGATTAATCCAGTGCTAGATGATAAAATCAATATAATATCTACCTTTAATTTTATTGTAAGAATTATTGGAGCTATGTTTGATTGTAATACCGTTCACTTCCAATTGTTTATTTGCTTTACACAAAGACAAAACGTACCATCCTAGTAAAACGAGGAAGGAAAACCCAAGTATCGGTTCACACTATTTTGTTTCATGCTTTTGTGTTGATACCTGTACTTTGCAGAAACAAAAGCGACGTTTGTTATGTAGAAACAAAAACCGGTTTACATTGGAAACCGAAATAGTGATGTCAAATAACAAGTAAAATACAATATCATACATGTAATATATGTTTTTTCTTTATTAATAAAATAAAATAACCCCAACCCAACCTAACAAAAAATATAATGAATACAGACTAGCGTTGGAAAAGGGTCGGCCTAAAGCACGATTCCATGCCACAAAATTCACACAAAAGTCTACCCACAAGTCGTCCTCTCTCTCATCAGTCATCACTTTCAGTCTATTCTCCGTTATCTTGTTTCACTCTTGAGTTTTCAAAGTCAATCCTATTACTTTTCATATCTATTATATTATTCTATATTTAAATTTATGTAAATATGTTAATTAAGCAACAACCTTTTTTATTCTTATGTTTCTATAAATTATATCCTATTTGTGACTTTCATGCAGAATAAGTTAACCACGGGGTTTTTTAATTTTAACCAATCAAAGTATGTCTTGATTTTCTACAATGTATTTGAAATCACAATTAATGTAAAACCAAAAGTTTCTCTTGTGTTTACTAGAGTGTTTTTTTTTTAATTAAACATGAAGTTTCTTAAAGTTATTTTACTTCATATTAAAATTACCATTGAATTTGATACATAGTAATTAGGTATTAAATACTTAGTTTTTAAGTTAAAAAACTTTAAGCAAATCTAGTGTATAAAGGCGGTTCACGTAAGATTCAATCCATTACTCAATCTATTTAACCCGTAAATTTTGCCATTAATATCCCTCGACGACGCATGACCTTACTAACAAACGTCATCACCGATACTCTACACAAACGTAAATCCTATCAATTTTTCTATTTCCTACACACTTTCCTAATTCAATATGGCTTAAAGTAATATACAAATGTAACATCAAAGAATTCATTTACATCTTTTTCATGGGACCTTAATTAAATTTCAACTTTTTAAATAGCAGCCACTATTGCCTCCATATAACACGACACACTACGAAGCTTCAAAGATGGTCATAGGAAGGTCACAAGGAAAGCTTCATTATCAAGATCATATATCAAGAACACAAATCAGCAACTTGAAAATCAAACTCAAAATGGATGCATACAATCCAATGTCTATGCCCTACAGTTATAAATCAGTTGGTTCACTAGATATTGATTACGATGTTGCAAATCAGAAAAATTCTGAGTTTTTTGATAATTTTTTTGTTTTTGATGATTGGTTAAACTATGAAGATCAAGCATCCATTGTTCCTGAATACCCAGAGTATACTCCAGTTTATTCTTCACCTGCCATTGAGGATCATGGAAGTCAATCCAATGGAAGCAGTATCGGCCATATTCAAGGAAATATAATGGTAATAAAACTCAATAACGTTTTGGTATTAATAGGTGGGTTAGGAACGTGACAGGTACTTTTAGGGTTTTTGTTGGAATCTGTACTCTTAAGCAGGTCGCTATAAGCAAGCTCCAAAAGTTTGGTGAAAACTCATTTTACTTCTTAGAGTTTGCTTTCCACCCAAAGTGAACTTGTTAAGTTCGCTTAGGGTAGCGAACTACCTAGAAGCAAAAGAAAAATAGCTAAGAGTACCAGTTTCGTTCCTAAGGAACATATTTCCAAGGAAAATTTAATCAAAATTATATCATACACAAGCTTTAATGTATACTCAATATATCTCTTTTACACACACATAGAGTTCTTGAGCACAAAATTAGGGTAAAGAAAGGGAATTTAGGTTTGGCATGTTCAACCAACATATATATTATCGCTATGTATTTGACCATGCAATTGGCATGATCAAGATTGTCTAAGAAGACGTTTTTATGTTACTAGGTGCCACTGGAATTCCACAGGCCCGAAAGGCTACAAAAGAGAAAGTTGCCTTCAAAACGAAGTCACAAGTAGAGATCCTAGATGATGGTTTTAAGTGGAGGAAATATGGAAAGAAGATGGTGAAGAACAGCCCAAACCCAAGGTAACTAGGATAGTTATGTCGTTTTCACAAAATAATATGGGGTGTTTGGATAACCTAAATCAGATAATCAACTAACTAATAATACACGTTATATGTTATTTTACAGGAATTATTATCGTTGTTCAGCAGAAGGATGTTCGGTGAAGAAAAGAGTTGAAAGAGATGTTGAGGATGCGCGGTATGTAATCACAACCTATGAAGGTGTTCATAACCACCAACGTCCTTGTAACTTTTGATAACATGTATTATATTAGCTCTTGTACGTGAAAGTACATTTGTTGTATTATTTTTTTCACTCTTGTAAGAAGAAAGTTTGCAGTTTGGTTATACCTTTTTCTTATGATCCACTTGGCATTCTAAACTGACTTCCACAAATAGATTCATATATCAATCCAAACTAATATCAAACACGTTGATTTGTAATATACATCCATACTAAGTACATATAGATATCAACAGGCTTATATATCTATTGAAAAAATATGCACCGTGTATTTAATAATCTAGTGGTTAAAGCAATCAATCACATGTTTTAATAGTTAATAATATAATTAATAAGACATAAGGATGTACTTTAATCTATTTGTTAAGTTTATTTTTGTAATTTAAAAATGACACATAAAATACTTCATTCATTCATCATCATCACTTATACAGTTATACTCATGGTCGCAATCAATGAATTAAATATTCGATCCTTTAATATGTCTTTTAAAATTTAAAAGTTAATCCATTTAGCAATAGCTCACTTATATTGGTGAGTTAGAGTTAAAGGGTAGTAAGAGATTAGAGGTAGAATTATTATGATGTGCAACTTTAATTGTATAAAAATTATATAGGAGTTATTAGTGGATTTGTATGTATACACACATATACCCTAGATTAGAAACATATTTATTATATGGGGTTAGATTAATAAAGTATTTAATCATGAAAAATAAAAAAGTAATTGAGAAAATAAATATTAAATAAATGAAATATTCATAACTTAATATTAATAAAGAAAATGACAAATAGTTAAGAAATAGTAAGCAGTAGTAATTTCATTAAGTTACATATTTATTAGATATACTAAAATTCACAGAAAAATAAGCTAGAAAGTTTTCAAACGGTTACAAGAAACTTGGGCACATATAATTGTGACACGTAGCGTTATCAATTACTTATTTATTAGGCATAGTTTAGTGTCAATAAAAATTGATATTACTCTAGTTATAATATAACAATCTGAATATATTTATTTGAATTATATTTAGACTTAGGACGAGTTTCAACCGATCCGCTTTCTCATTTTAGACTACTCATTACTTGGTTATTAACCATTTGACCCGTCAGAGGTAAAACATAACACAAATCTTCATGTTTATAAGAAAATTGATTGAAGTTGCCACATCTACAAAACATATGCAAAGAGATAAAATAAGTCATGATATAAATCAAAATGGGAATTATAGACCATAATTAATTGAATACTTTTGACTATAGTAATATGAAAAAAATACAATAAGATTCAACAATTCATTAAAAATGTTAAATCCTTGAATTGTAGGTATATGATTGAGTGTTTTTTAATTGGATTCTAAATAGCTAAAAAGTCGGTTTCAGATCATATAATTTATAAAAGTACGATTGAACAATCTAATTGATAAAAAACAAAACTTTGAGTTTAAAAATATATAGCTAAAAACTGAAATGATTAACTAAATTACTTGTCTAAAATAGTGAATTGAATATAATGTAAAGTTTGATAATATAATAACTATTCATACTAAAAATTACTTTTCAAATTCGAAATTCAGAATTATAATTATTCATAATTAATTTTATATTAAATTTATTTAGTTAATGATATAATTACTATTCATAATTAACTTTATATTAAATATCTCAATATATATTGTTTGAATTTTAGTATTATTATTTAATAGGAGAGAAAAGTGGGATAGTTATTATCTAATAGGAGAGTAAGACGAATAAATAAGGGTAAGAAGATGTGATAATCGGCAAAATAACAGGTAAATTCCATACAACTTAATCACTGTTTAATATACAATTATGTGAATTAGACTTGATTGTAATATGATTGAGTCTCTTAAGTCTAGCAAGCCTAGGAGATACATTTACATTTGCATATTACATTATCGTATTCGTCGCGTCGCGATGCGATACAAACTATTACAAAGACCATTGGTAGATTATATAGTTAGACTAATCATGTCAGGACGGTTGCAGTACTCCCCTAAACATAAAGTATAGGACTCATAATCAAGTCCAACATGATACATATATGAAACCGCAAGTGGGGAAAAATGTACATGATATAACCTCCCGGAAAATATACAAGTATTAAATTGTCCGATCCGAGCTGTTAAACTTGTTTAACATCATAACACTAGTTTAATCCATTAAACATCCTAAATCACCCTATATTAACACCATGTACATAATACTTTCAAATTACAACAACTAATTTACATAACACTTAAACAACATCATAAACCAACCCAAGGAAACCCCCCCCCCCCCCACAGGAGTGAATGATTTTGGGGAAGGCCTACATGCCCTCCATTGTTCTCTTGGTCAACCAAGTCAAAGATGCCATTTTGTTAACCATTGCATTAAAGTATAAAGTTGATGTTATAAGACCAAAGAATACTAAACCTTATCTCTTCACACTTCAAAAATTCACCACCCCTTCATTCTCTCTCTAATTTTCGGCCATACCACCTCCATCTTCATCCTCCATTTTCAATTTTCTTCAAGCTTTCTAAGTGTTTCTCAAGTGATATCAAGAACATCTAAGGGCATACAAGCTTGGTGATAATCTAGGAGATTTCCATCTTCTTCTTATATTCTTAATTTCATCTAGTGATCTTCCCTAGCCTTGTGCTAGTTATGGCTAGTTATAAGTTTATACTACCTTCTACTTTACTTTTATTACATGTAGATTACAAAAATACAATTTGTTCATCAGGAAACCCAAGATTAAAATACATGAAAATCTAACATAAAGTAAGATAATCTATATAATAAAAATGCTCTTGTGTTGTTTTTGTGTTGATCTTTGTTTGTTGTGGAAGTTGTAAGAATGATAAACTTGCTAGATGTTGTTAAAGTGTAGATATCTAGCAAATATACATGTAGCTCTAAAAAAATACATGAACAAAAGTTATAATGAGCATGATGGTCTTAAAATGTCACTTTTAAAAATGTGTTAAAAGTTATTACAAGTTTCTATGGGATTTTTGAAGTTATAAAGTTCATGTTCATAAACTTGGTTTTAAAAGTATGTATAAAAATCTAGTAACAACTTGATCTTTAAAAATGGATGGACTTGTGAAGTGATTATTTATGAAGATCTAGACTTTTATACAAGTTCATGTTCTTAATTTTTGTTGAAATATATAAAGTTTATGTTATTGTTTCTTAAAAGTGTTTATGTTTGGAACTTGATTTGAAGACGTTGAAAAATATGAAATGTTTCTATTTTAGGGGAAACTATGGCAAAAATTTTTGAAGTATAAGTATGATTAAACATGGTTAAACAAGGATTTACAAAGTTAAAACTGGTTTAAATGCACTAAACATGTTTATATAAAGTTTCGGGTGAAAAATGTAAGTTTAAGAAACTAGAGTTTTCATAAACTTAAAATGGATAATATATAGCAAAGTTACATAAAAGTGTGCATATATGTATATCTTATGTGTTATGTGTATTTAGTATAAAGATATAGAAAATTATATCAAACTAAATACCAACAAAGATACACCTATAATAATATATAAGAAAAATGACAAGGTATCTATTATATATAATAAATGAAAGAATTTGAGCTGATGCGGCATGTTATTAGAGCTTCTTGATACGTGGTTGAAAACCAATGCTTTTATTAAGTTTAAGTTAACTTTTTACGTGACTTTTAGTTTCGAATAGCCTACTTTGATTGGATTTGTGTTTTGCAGTTTACGAAGTTTAAGAAGCTATTCGGGAGCGTTTTGGAGCTTCGGAATGGAAAACGGATCAACCGGGAGCACAATATTGGAAAAACAGGAAAGTAGACTTTAGAGAGGTCGTCGCCGACGCCCAGTGGGACCGTCGGCGAAGCCCATCTAAAAGTCCGTCGGAGAAAAATCCCGTATACAGTGATTTAAGGCGTCGACAGAATGGCAAGTTTCTGGAGGCCGTCGGCGACGCCGATATGGGCAGTCGGCGAGGCCCTGCTGTTTGTTCAGTCGCAGGATTTCAATTTTGAACGGGTTTATCTTGTTTTTTTGACCCAATTGTGAGGAGTTACGAGTTTTTGAACCAAAAGCAATCATCTTGGAGCCAAGAACACCATCCCCTTCAACTCCAATCCATCTCTTCCATTCACCATCAATCGAATCAAACATCCACCATTCCTAACCCTAATCCATCATCATCATCCTCACCAATCCACCAATCCTTCCACCATCATCATCCATTCAAAACCTTACTCCTCACCATCACCACTATCAAAGCTCAAGATGTTCATGTTCAAGGTTTCATCACTCGTTGATCGTGCACCTTTCACCACGAGCGGCTAATTTCCGAAGGTTTCACCCTGATGTAAACATATGTAAGATTTAGGGTTACTTTATTAAATTGGTTGATTTTGTGACAACTTGAATTGTATTTTGAATTGATTGATAATTGTCTTGCATTTGAACTATATTTGCGAATTGTCGAATGATTATAAAATTTGACTTTGTGAAACAAGTTTATGTATTTATGCTTTATCTTTTGAAAGGGATTATTTGTCCGAAGTAACAAAGTGTGTTGTGGTCCGTTACATACGTGATAGCAATTGGCACCTAAGCTTTGTGATATCAAAACCGTTAATGACAAATTCAATTGAATCAAGTAAAATTGTTAGTAACCCTAGGTCTTGCATTTGTTGAACCGGGTGTGAACCTTGTTTTAAATCCATTGTTTTAATCAAGTAATATAGTTTCGTGCAATCCTTTTAAGTTAGTAATTAGCTAGTGAAACCAAATTTGTCGGATCATTCCGACATTCTTTTCAAAACAAATCAAATTTAACTAATCGCATAGCAAGCTTCATAAAAGTGACAATCTTATTAAAAATCAATCACATCCGAACACAAACCACAAACTCTTCGTGGTTCGAACCCTTACTACCACTAACGCATTGTTAAGGGTAATTTGGTATATAAATATTATCTTTGACCGGGGTGCGACACTCCGATCAAATTTTGGCCTCGTTGCCGGGGAGTTCGTGTGCTTTGTGTTTGGAATTGTTTGATTTGTGATTAACTGTTTAAGTGCTTCTTTCTTATTATCGTCTTTGCTTTTGTGTTATACGGGTGTGTTACATGTGCAGGATACAAGTAGTGCATGCATACACGAAATTCGGGAGGACATCACCATTAGTGTTCGAACCGGAAATCGAGCGGGTCGTGAGAAGAAATTTAGCCAACAGATTAGAGGCAACACTTGCGTCTAATCCACCCAATACCAATTCAACATCAACACCATCCTTTAGACCTACTCCAATGGATCCTCAAAATTCCAACCAACCCAACACCCAACACCAACAATATGACTACCACCCCAAAACCAAAACCATCAATCGGGTGGTGGTCACAACTCTAGACCACCAACACCACCATTCCAAAACCGTAACCGAAACCCAAGCAATCGCCAACACACACCTCCACCTTCAAACCAAAACTGGCAAAATCCGTTACCACCCAATATCAACAACCGAAACGTAACCGTGGGGTTAACAATAGTCGTGGCAATCCCACGAACGAAGCTCAGTTCATTGACCTTGACGAGTTGAGGAACAATATTCCTAATGATGCACCATACAGTATTCCTAGTTATCAATCACCGGATCACATGAGCATTCATTCGGAATACTCAGACGATGGGGGAAATCATGATGAGAGGGTCGGAGATGATGAATGGGGGGATAACAATATGAGAAACTTCTATAATGCGCGGGGGTTTGAGTATGACGATTTTGGTTATCAAAATGCCAATTTCGTAGGGAATGATGGCGGTTATGGGAGAAACGATGGTTATGGGAATGATCCTCAACCAAGAAATGATAGACGGAACCAGGATTACGTTAACAACAATAATAACGGTAACCGTGCCCGAATCCCACAATTTGTAGGCGGCGGAAATCAAGGTGGAAATGGGAGTGGCGACAGAAGGGGTAATTACGGGCCGATGAATCAAGAGGTAAACGGTCCAAGACGCAAAGTAAATCAACAACCTCCGAGGGGTGTTAATGGGCGATTCAGACCGGTGGTCATCGAAAATGACTCACCGATTATGTCTATACCTCGAGGAAGAAGAGCGTTTCATTGCAAGCCTAACTACATCAACATTCTACCCCACTTCAACGGTAGAACCAATGACGAGCCGTATACCCATTTGGCGGAATTTTCGGCCATTTGTGGCACAATTGGCGATCATGACTTTGCTCTAGAAGAAGTGAAATGAGACTTTTTCAATTCTCACTAAAGGAAAAGGCGAAGCAATGGTTTCTCACATTGCCGGCAAAAAGTATTCACACATGGGCGGAGATGCAACAAGTGTTTTTAGATGAATACTATCCTATTGCCAAGACCGATGATGCAAGAGATGATATTCGGTCATTTAGGCAATTACTGGGGGAGTTACTTCATGAGGCCTTGACTCGTTTCAAGGAATTGGTCAGAAAGTTTCCTCATCACCAAATTCCAAGGTGGGAGTTGCTTAAGTGCTTCGTAAGGGGGTTGATGCCGATGACCACAAATATTTACAATCGGATAACAATGGGACTTTGTTGAACAATCACGAGGAGGATGATTGGGACTTTTTGGAACGGATGAGTAAAAATTCAAAAGCGGTCGCTATGGCGGACCGCTCGAAGAAGCATCCAATTTATCGATCTCTTCCCGACCTCGATTCAAGCGCCAAAGATAGAATCGCCACTTTAGAAAGGGAGTTGGCGCGGATGAAAAAGAAAGATGTGGGTGCGGTCCAATTTGCGGTGTGCGAGGATTGTGGAGATATTGGACATCGAACCGAGGAATGTCAAGTGGGCATGGTACAAGTGAATGAAGAAGTGAACAAAGTTTATGGGAGTGGAAGCAAATCGATATGAATTCAAACACCTATCATCCGGGTTGAGAAATCATCCCAACTTTCGCTATGGAAATGCTTCGAATTAGATGAATCCCAATTTTCAAACAAATAATCAAAGTGGGAATCAAGGCGGTTCGATGTACCAAAACCGCCAAGGTGGTAATTAAGGAGGGTATCAACGAAGTTATAACCAAGGGAGTGGCCTACATTATCAAAATCGCGAAGGTGGGTATCAACATGGTTACAACCAAAGTAGTAATGGAGGTGGTAATGCTAATCCTCCGATGGGTGGTGAAGACTCCGTAAGCTCCAAGCTAGATGCTATCATGAATGCTATCACAACATCGAATCAAGAGATCAAGATGGAAATGAAGAAAGAGTTCGAGGTTCGTGACAAGTCGCATAAAGCTTTGGAGAAGCAAGTGGGGCAACTTGCGGAGGAGATGGCGCAATTGAGAGGTAATGGGGGAAAGTTACCTAGTGACACGACCGTGAACCCGAAGCATCAAGGTTCGAGCTCGAAGAACACACGTGAGGTACCAATTAATAAAATTTCTTAGTGTAGTGGTCGAGTCGTTGATAATGGTGTCGTGTCACCACCACCTCAGTTTGTTGAAAGGGTGGTGGAAGAGGTTAGCGATGATGAAAGTGTTGGTGGTCAAACGGGTTAAAAAAATGTTTTAAAAAATGAAAAAATACACCCGTTGTGACCGTCCCCGTCCCAAAAGCTAAGAACAAGAGTGTGGAGGTTAATACTGCCCCTTATCCTGAAGCCTTGTTGGGACCATCCAAAAAGGTGGTAAACAAAAGAGGTCCCCACCAAGAAGAAATGTGGGAAATTTTTAAACAAGTAAAAATCAATTTACCTCTTTTGGATGCCATAAAGCAAGTTCCATCTTATGCTAAGTATCTGAAAGATTTGTGTACCCAAAAGCGAACTCACAAATTTCCGAAGAAACTTGATTTAACCGAAAACGTGAGTTCGATTCTTTCGGGTGCACTTCCACCTAAGCTACAAGATCCGGGAGCGCCTATTATCTCCATTCAAGTTGGAGAATTTAACATGACAAGGGCACTTGTGGACCTTGGGGCTAGTGTGAGTATTTTCCGGTAGTTTATATGACCAATACGAGTTTGGTATACTTAGAGCGACAAACACTACCGTAGTGTTAGCCGATTTAACTCCTAAACTACCCCGTGGAATAGTCACGGATGTGATTGTCAAAGTTGAGGACTTTTACTATCTTGTGGACTTTCTTGTACTTGATTATGTTTCATTGGACCTAACCAAGCAACCAACGGTTATTTTGGGCCGAACGTTTTTGGCTACATCAAATGCTCAAATAAATTGTAAAACAGGAACGGTCGACATGACTTTTGGTAACCGTCGATTACGGTTAAACGTTTTTTCCGGATTAACGGATCCTCTAGTCAATGACGAATGCTATATGGCAGACGTTGTTGACTCGTGTATACCTCTTTGCGACATGGGTGTCGAGAAGGAAAACACAATAGAGGAGTGCTTTATGTTTGACAGATTGCAATCAGAAACAAATCGTAGCATGGATGAGGATGAGAAGAGAATGGAGGTGATGGCAGTAAGGGAAGGAAGACCACCTTGGACACACCAAGTGGAAAGTCTTCCCGAGAAGATTGACACCAAACTGAAGCCGTCATTGGTTGAACCTCCTACTGTTGAGATGAAGGTTTTGCCCAAGAATTTGAAGTTTGCTTATGTGGATGAGGGCAACATGCTTCCGGTCATTATTACGGCAGATCTGACAGGGGAGCAAGAGAAGAAGTTGATGAGTGTGTTGGTCGCCAATAGAGCCGCTATTGGTTGGACCATTGCTGATTTGAAGAGGATTAGCCCTTCTGTGGTGATGCATAAAATCATCACTGAGGATGGAAGCACGCCTTCTCGTGACACAAAACAGAGACTAAATCCAAATATGCGAGAAGTGGTCAAGAAGGAGATGCTAAAGTGGCTAGATGCGGGTATTATATACCCCATCTCTGATAGCCAGTGGATGAGCCCTACACAGACGGTTCCTAAAAAGGCAGGAATCCAAGTCGTCACTAATGATGCAGGTGAAGAGGTCGCCACTCGGCCGGTAACCGGGTGGCGTATTTGCATTGATTATAGGAAGTTGAATTCTGCAACTTCCAAAGACCATTTCCCTTTGCCTTTTATTGACCTAGTTGTTGAAAAGTTAGCGGGTCAAAAATATTATTGTTTCTTGGATGGGTATTCAGGTTACAATCAAATAGGTATCCATCCAAAAGACCAAGCTAAGACCACGTTTACTTGCCCATACGGTACCTTCACATTTAGGTGACTATCGTTTGGGCTATGTAATGCCCCCCACACCTTCCAAAGGTGTATGATGAGTATCTTTTCAGATATGGTGGGGGAGTCCTTAGAAATCTTCATGGATGATTTTTCAATCTTTGGGTCATCATTTGATGGTTGCCTTGACCAACTTGAAAAAGTTTTGAAAAGATGTGTTGAAAAGAATCTAGTTTTGAGTTGGGAAAAGAGCCATTTTATGGTTCAAGAGGGAATCATGTTGGGCCACGTGGTGTCGAGTCGTGGGATAGAGGTCGATAGGGAAAAAGTTCAAGTTATTTCTACATTGCCATATCCAACGATAGTTAAGGGTATTAGGTCATTTTTGGGTCACGCGAGGTTTTATAGAAGATTTATAAAAGGGTTTAGTGACATAACGAAACCTTTGTGTAATCTATTACTAAAAGATCAACCGTTTGATTTCAACAAAGATTGTCAAAATGCCTTTAACGTGTTAAAGTAAAAGTTGGTTGAGGCCCCAATCTTGCAATCACCAAACTTGTCATTACCATTTGAAATCATGTGTGATGCAAGTGACTATGCGGCGGGGGTCGTGTTGGGTCAAAGGGTAGAAAAAAAACATGTTGCAATATACTATGCAAGTAAGACTCTTTCAGACGCTCAATTGAATTATACAACAACTGAGAAAGAGCTACTTGCGGTGGTATATGCTTTGGATAAATTCCGGGCTTATATTTGGGGAAATAAGGTAATTATCTATTCTGACCACTCGGCTGTCAGGTACCTTATGGAGAAGAAGGATGCAAAGCCGCGGTTGATCCGATGGGTTCTCTAGCTACAAGAGTTTGACCTAGAGAGGGATAAGAAGGGTAGCGAGAGTGTGGTGGCGGACCACTTATCCCGATTGTTGGTAGAAAAGGGTTCTTCTCATGTGGAGATCAACGAGACTTTCCAGATGAGCACATTCTGAAAGTATCAACGTTACCTTGGTTTGCTAATATTTTGAATTATTTGGTGACAGGTGACTTACCCGCTCATTGGGATAGAAGAAGAAGATGCACTTTCTTTCTCAGATCAAGTACTACACGTGGGAAGACCCGGATTTGTTCAAGACATGTCCGGATCAAGTAATGCGAAGATGTATTCCAGATGAAGAGATCCCGAGTGTTTTGACGCACCTGCATACCTTTGCTTGTGGAGGCCATTTTAGTGGTCATAAAACGGGATATAAAGTGTTAATAGCGGTCTTTATTGGCGACCTTTTTTAAGGATGCTTTTAATTTTGCTAAGAACTGTGTTGAATGTCAAAAGTTAGGGGGCATTTCTAAGCGGGATGAGATGCCCATGCAACCGATCCTCATTGTCGATATTTTTATGTTTGGGGGATCGATTTCATGGGCCCATTCCCCAATTCTCATGGGAATTTATATATTTTGGTGGCGGTAGATTATGTGTCGAAATGCGTCGAAGCGATCGCCACCAAAACAAATGATCATACCGTTGTTTGCAATTTTGTGCAAACAAATATCATTTCTAGATTTGGAATACCTCGGGTAATCATAAGTGATGGGGGATCTCACTTCAAGAATTTTAATATTGGGAAATTGCTCAAACGGTATGGTGTCGACCATGGAATTGCTACCCCCTACCACCCGCAAACGAGTGGTCAAGTTGAAGTGTCTAATAGGTAAATTAAAGAAATTTTGCAAAAGACCGTTCGACCGGACCTTAAGGATTGGTCAACAAAGTTGAACAATGCTTTATGGGCCTATCGAACGGCACATAAAACGCCTATTGGCACTACTCCTTACCGTTTAGTTTACGGTAAAAATTGTCATTTACCGGTCGAACTTATGAACCGTGCATTTTGGGCTATAAAAGAGGTTAACCTAAAATATGATGATGCAGGTTAGGAGTGCAAGTTAAAGCTGTGCGAATTGGAAGAGCTTCGGGAGGAGGCATATGAGTGTGCGTCAAAATATAAAGATGACATGAAACGGGCAATGATGCTCAGCTAAAGCCGAAGGAGTTCGTGATAGGCTAAAAGGTGTGGCTATACAATTTGCGACTCAAATTCTTTCTCGGAAAGCTTAAAAGCAAATGGATGGGCCCATTTGTGATCACAAGGGTTGTGTAGTGTCGGGGTCGTGTTTTGAAAAAAAAAGGAAAAATCAGTGTACCGTCAGCGACGAGTCTTCAAGCCGTCGCCGACGGCTTCTGGTTAGGAGCGTCGGGTAAAAATGCTCGTATACAGTGGGTTATGCCGTCAAAGGATATGGGATTTCAAGGAGGTGTCGGCGACGCCCCACTTGACCATCGCCGACGGTCAGTGGTTTATCCACCGATGCTGGTTGGTTTTTAACGTAAATATTCGGACCAAAACTCAATTTTACCTACCGAAACTCGACCCGAACATGTTTTTAGCCACACTCTTTACCCGGTTAACCTTATCCACCCAGTATCTCTGTATAACCACCCATCTTTCCAGCATTCACCAAAAATCTTCCATCTTCTTAATCTTCTTCCTCAAGAACCCTAAAACCTCAAAGCTTCAAACCTTCATAACTTCCTCAATTCTCCACCAAATCACCTGATTCTTGAGCCTATTTTGTGTGTTTTTTCGAATAGAACAAAACCCCTAACACGGTTTCCTTTAATTCTTGCGTATTTGCAAGATTAGTGAAGATCAAATTTCGGGTTTTTGGAGAAAAAAAGTGTTCTTCATAGTGCATTACATCTCTTTGAAGTTCTTTTGTTTAAACAACACTAAAGGTACGATTTTTACTTAAATTTGAGCATGGATTTCATATGGTATTTGATTTTCTACGGAAATTTTGAATCTATGTTTAAGAGTAGGTTGTTTATGATACCATGATATGAGTATTTGCTTGATTTTGAGTATATGGGTGATTTGGGTGGGATTGAACATGCAACATAGTTATGTAATGAGTATGATTTGTTTAAGTTGCATGTTTGAACATACACACAATGTTAAATCTTGTTTAAAAATATTATATGCTTAGGATTAAAAACATCGAACTTGAATTTAAAGGTTGACAAAAGTGAAAAATTTAGAAGATTTAAGCCGGATAATTGTCTCCATTTAAGTTGCATTTCAACATTGTATCATATGTTCATGAAAGTCAATTTGGTTTGAATTTGAAGTGACGGTTTAAATGTTGGAATTTGCCATGTTTAATTGTTTCTTTGTTTTATGTCTTGTAGATATGGCAAGCCGAAAGCGAAGCAAGATTTCGGGTCCCAGTTCCTCTTCAGGAGACGGATCGTCTTCAGGGCATAGGACAAGGAAGTGGGAGCAATTAAGTGGGTTGGAAGATAGCGATGATCGAGTGTTTATGCAAGATTGGGCATGGGAAAGAATACGGGACATCAATGTAGGTGAGCCATGGGAGAGTAATAAATGAAGACCTCTTTCAAAGTTCAATGACAGGAGGTTGGAGGTTAAGTTGTGGAAGTGGAAAATGGTTAATGGAGTGTCTACATCCATTCCGGAATGGGCTGTGCCGGATCGCACATTAAACGTGGAGGAGTTTCGAACGATTGAATCATTCAAATGTTTGAGAGAATCGGCTGGGAAAGAGTCTTGGATTGGTGTGAGGACATCACACCACGGGTATATTTGGCTGCTGTTTGCGAGTGGTTGGCCTCACTCAGGTTCGTTAATAAGGATGCCCCCCAAACACATGGCAGCTGGTGGGTGACACGGGAAGAGGGCAAACGGTAATGTCGTTCGAAACCATGAACTGCATTGCTCGGTTTGACTCATTGGGGGTTGATGAGTATTACTACTATAATGTTGACCAGTTCTTAGATAATAAGGTTAATACTACTGACCCCGATGGAATGGTTGAGTCAGTTTTGCCCTATGCTGATGGTGGGGCTGCTCTTCGTAGTCAATTGTCTATTGAAGGAAAGATACTTCAACCCTTCTCTCTCGAGAACATATTGGTTAGATTTGGGGACCGAGGGAAGGTGAAGGCTTCGGATTGTCGCGTGCTTCATTCTTTGCTTTATGGAATGCCCAAGTTATCGTGGTTTCATCTTGTTGTGGGTGTGGAAGCCGATGGATCAGATTTGCTTCATGTCGATGAAGCAACATTGGAAGATTCAAGTTCAAGTGTACGGTCATCAATACACCGTCACTGACGATCAAGGGCATCGGTTTCAGTTCACCGAACCAAGTGCAGCTCAAGAGGCTGCGAGAGAGGAGGAGATGGCTGAAGAGGAGGATGAAGATGAACCTCAAGGTCCAAGGGTACCCCGTCAGAGATACACCCGGCCACACCGAGAAATTTCGGCCATGGTGGCTACTTTCATCCCAAAACCGGCGTATACCCGGGTACCCCAACTACAACTGGGGACAACAAGACGTTTATGATAACGTCTCCGCGTGTATTAGGGAAAATCGGGAATATGAGCAAAGAAGGCAACAATGGGAGCAAAACTGGGAGGCTCAGCAACAATCCAATTGGGATGAAGATACTGCTCATCGGGCCAAAGAGCAAGAGTATTGGGAGAGGCAGCAAGAGCAATGGGCTGCTCAACATGCTTTCATGGAAAGGAAAGACTTGTACCAAGCACAAGAATTGTCTCGAAGACAAGCTTGGGAGGAGGAACAAGATAGGTTGCGCCTGAACAAAACGCGTTGGAAGACCGCCGATGGCATGCTATGGCGGTGGCGCAACAGATGGCTGTAAATAACGCCAAACATTTGCATGATCAGGAGCGCCACCACCGAGATTGGGAAGCAGGTCGTCCATATCAAGAGCACGCGCCTTAGGTATCTTATGAGAACCTACCTCTTCCCACTGGGCCTTCTGACCCATCTCCGCACTGGCCCGAAGCAGTGGGCTCCAGTTTCAACCCACCACAATTCCAACCGCCAGCTAAAGGCGAAAGGGGGCCGCTTGACGATTTCCACGATATGATGTCAGCCCTCACCGGATATCCCTATCAGCCATACCCACCGGTGGATCCTAATGAACGATACCAACGATAAGCCGGTACGTTTTCTTTGTTGTTGTAAATTTTTGTGTAAATTGTAGTTTATATTTCAATTCTTGTTAGTAGTTAAATGAACTTTGTGGGTGTGTTCCCTAGATAACCCTCACGAGACCTACTCATCCTTCCGAGCTATCGGAAGGTTTAAAAGGGCTTGTTGCATACGCTAAATGCAACCGTGATTCCTACAAAAGTGAGTTTAGGTTGTTGTTGTAAAATATTTTTTCCACAAAATCAAAGTTGAATAAATTATATGCCTTGGTAACTATTTTAATAAAAATGGTAGAACTAAATAACTAACGAATTTTTGTAGTTGTGAGAAGCTTGCTTCTACACGAAGATTGAAATTTGTAGGTGCATTGGGTTCGCGAGACAACCATTTTTGTTGAAGTTGAAGAGCACATGAGGAATGAGAGAAAACCAGGTTCATACATTTCCTTTAGTTTTGATTTTGTCTTTGTTTAATAAGTGGATTGTAGTTTGTATTTTATTCTTCGGGGTGAAATTTTGGGAAAGTTGGTCGTGTCACATCCCTTGTGCGTTTTAAAAGTTCCATTTTCACACATTAAGGACAATGTTGACCTCAAGTGTGGGGATGGGGAGAAAAAGTTTTTCAATTTTGACTCGATTTATACACTATACATTAAGGACAATGTGACCTCAAGTGTGGGATGGGGGAAAAATTTCAAAAAATTTTTAAAATGTTTTTGTTTAAAGTGGTCTAAAAGGCACAAGTAACTTAGTTAATGAGGGATGGCACAACCCATCTGGTCTTTTGTCATGGTCAAGTTCAAAGAAATAACATGACGGGTATTTAACGGGTGGTTGTTTGGGAATAATCCGCCTAAGAAACTTGCACTTTATACATATCACATACCATAACTTCTACATGTGAGTTTTGAGCCACTTTTACATATTATATATGCATATATTTCTTTGGTTGAGTAGACCATTAGTCATGTACTGTAGAACTTGCAACTTTTGATACGTTTGAGACCATAGACCAAATATGAACACAAGAATGATTAAGGCATTAGGTAAACCTTTTTGTTTTACACCGTTTATATCCTTACCACAAATCAATCCCTTAGTCGCCAATTTTGAGCCTAAACCTTTCATTTGACCAACCCATTTAGCCCTTGGCCTTTAAACCCGATTTGTAACCCGTGTGATGTAAACTTGATTAAAAAATATCAGAAAAGAACAAAAAAATGCATGTTTAAAAAGTTGTTGAATAAAGGCGTAAACTTTTGCCTTGTAGTTAGTGTTTCGTAATTGTTATGCGAGTATAGTGATTGTGTAATAAAAATCAAGTTTTCATCACCTTAGCCACTTTCAAAGCATCCCATTCCATACCCTTAGCCTAGCCCCAATTCAACCCGTTCAAGACCTTTTGATTTGTGTTCAAATGGTGGAGAATGATTGAGTTGCAAGCTTATGCGGGTATATGTCTAATCGGTTTGTGTGTTTACATCAAAAGTGCTAATGTATTATTTATTAGCCAAATTATAAACCGAGTGGAGAGAACATTGTGAGGGATATGTATGATATGTGAGTTTTAAAGGCAGGTTAATCTTGGATAACCATTTTTGTATGAGATAATCATATTAATGTTAAATAATTTGAAAATGATAAAGTTTTTTTAACTAAGTTTGACATTAGTCCTTAACTCATGTTTCGAGAATGGGAAATGTGTTCTTATTCAACCCACGTGAAAGTGAAAGACAGATTTTCTTGAGGACAAGCAAACGACAAGTGAGGGGATGTGATACGTGGTTGAAAACCGATGCTTTTATTAAGTTTAAGTTAACGTTTTACGTGACTTTTAGTTTCGAATAGCTACTTTTGATTAGATTTGTGTTTGCAGGTTTACGAAGTTTAAGGAGCTATTCAGAGCGTTTTGGAGCTTCGGAACGGAAAACGGATCAACCGAGAGCACAAAATGGGAAAACAGGAAAGCAGGCTTTAGAGAGGCCATCGCTGACGCCCAGTGGGACCGTCGGCGACGCCCATCCAAAAGTCCATCGGAGAAAAATGCCCGTATACAGTGATTTAAGGCGACGGCAGAATGGCAAGGTTCTGGAGGCCATCGGCGACGCCCATTTGGGCCGTCGGCGACGCCCTGCTGTTTGTTTAGAGTCGCAAAATTTCAATTTTGAACGGGTTTATCTTGTTTGTTTGACCCAATTGTGAGGAGTTACGAGTTTTTGAACCAAAAGCAATCATCTTGGAGCCAAGAACACCATCCCCTTCAACTCCAATCCATCTCTTCCATTCACCATCAACCGAATCAATCATCCACCATTCCTAACCCTAATCCATCATCATCCTCACCAATCCACCAATCCTTCCACCATCATAATCCATTCCAAACCCTAATCCTCACATCACCACCATCAAAGCTCAAGAAGTTCATGTTCAAGGTTTCATCAATCGTTGATCGTCCACCATTCACCATGAGCGGCTAATTTCTGAAGGTTTCACCCTGGTGTAGACATTTGTAAGATTTAGGGTTACTTTATTAAATTGGTTTATTTTGTGACAACTTGAATTGTATTTTGAATTGGTTGATAATTGTCTTGCATTTGAACTATATTTGCGAATTGTCGAATGATTAGAAAATTTGACTTTGTGAAACAAGTTTGTGTATTTATGCTTTATCTTTAGAAATGGATTATTTGTCCGAAGTAACAAAGTGTGTTGTGGTCCGTTACATACGTGATAGCAATTGGCACCTAAGCTTTGTGATATCAAAACTGTTAATGACAAATTCAATTGAATCAAGTAAAATTGTTAGTAACCCTAGGTCTTGCATTTGTTGAACCGGGTGTGAACCTTGTTTTAAATCCATTGTTTTAATCAAGTAATATTTTTCGTGCAATCCTTTTAAGTTAGTAATTAGCTAGTGAAACCAAATTTGTCGAATCATTCCGACATTCTTTTCAAAACAAATCAAATAACTAATCACATAGCAAGCTTCATAAAAGTGACAATCTTATTAAAAATCAATCACATTCGAACACAAACCACAAACTCTTCGTGGTTCGAACCCTTACTACCACTAACGCATTGTTAAGGGTAATTTGGGTATATAAATATTATCTTTGACCAGGGCGCGACACTCCATCACTTCTCAAGAGTATTTTGGGTGGGAAAAGACTTTTGTGTCAAAGATTTTTGTACATGGTTGACGTGGATTCGGTCATGTTGTTATGACCCGACTATATTTGTACGCTTCTTTCCAAAACCCTAGAAAGCCATCATCCCATTCTCCATTTCCATTCTCCAAACCATTAAGGTTCAAGCATCTGCAGTCAAACTATTGAGTTATGTTTAATCTAGCTAATACCAATTCTTCTTTCAATTCTATTCATCCTTCCTAATATGTTTAATCATCCCCATCAATTGCGAAATTTCTTCTTTGAATTCTTACCAATGCAGCTATGGCATCAATATGATGTGGTTGATAAATACACAACCCGTATTTTTATATATCCCTTCCTACTCAACATTATTTCTTTGTACTCATCAAGAAAACCCTAAATCAATATATCATACGTCATGTCCCTGGAAACCCTACAATCAATTGCTATTGTCCATGTCGTTTGCCTTCTGAGCTCTACAGAATGAACACTCCAAAAAGGTAATCTATTTATGTTTTTGTGTTGAATTTTACTAAACAATTGAGTTCTTTTTAGTTACTTTATCACGATTGTTTTGAGATCATAGAGATAAAATAACTAATTTGGCCTCCAAACCCTCTCTATCGAACTGAAATTGAACATGTTCTGTAACTGAAGACAAGTCCTAATTTGATGAATACGATTATTTGTTCCTTTTAGTCTTAATTAATACTTGCTGATTTATCTTACACTTTAGTAGTATAAAACCTATATGGATTTACAACCTCACTGGATACAAGCCCTAAATCCATACAAGGTTTAGGAAGGGAGGTTGTTATCTAGGTTGGTTAATTTCAACACATTTATGGGAAAATATGCCAAGATGGTTGTTCTGCACAAGTGCTTATATTGGAATATATGTAAACATAATTTCTGCTCCAGCTGATGAACTTTATGTTAGTCTTAGGACTCGGTTTGTTTTATCTGGAAATGTGGGCTTACTTAAAGAGACACTTTATCAGTTATACTACTTATATTGACTTGAAGAATTTGATCAGAAAGTAATAATGGTCGGAAGATTGAGCCATCTTGCACCTCAGATTATAGGTGGAATCGGCATCATCTATGCTGTAGTTATTAAGCATTTTGTACAACGTTTAGTATTTTTTCCCTCAAATTACTAATTTTTTCTTTCTTTCATTTTTTTTTTTTTTTGTATTTTGGTCTGGATGTGATGAATGGGAATTATCAACAGTAGATGCAAATGATGTGATAATTCAAGAAGGAGAAATTATTTTCCAACTACTGAAGCATAGTTGGTTTTTTGCTATGGACCAAAGCATGTTTCATTTTTAACCTTAGTTAAGTTCTATAAAATGAGGTAGCACTCTACTTTGGATTCATCGATATTTTACAAGATTATGATATTGGCAAGAAGCTTAACATCAACTTAAACTCTAATATTCAAAAGGACATTATAATAGTTTGTGATAGCAACACAAGAACCCTAGCATCCCTTATGTAAGGCCGCTTGAGTCACAACCAGTAATTTTTGGATTATAATTACGTGTATAACGAACATTAAGACAATTATAAGTATTGTTTTGAGACACAAATAAACTTAATTAGGCCTCTGATATGCCTAGGAACGTCTTTGTGAATCTACACTATGAGCGTTAATTTCGGTAATTCTGCACGCATTTAAACGGAAACAAACTGAGATCGAACGAGATACTGACAACGCCGACGAATACGAGCTTTACGTATACTTTATACACATGAATTGGTTATCATAAGTTATCCTACTTTCGAAACGTTACAAAACACATACGTGAACGAAAAACACGACTTTAGGAACACACCGACAATGAAACAGAAGCATCAGACACGTGTGTTACCATAAAAACTGAAACATTATATATTTAGCTTCATAATCAAATTTTAATATCCACGGCTGAAAACGGATCGAAAAACGGACAAGAAACGACAACCGAAGCATTTTACTCAATTTTAACGCAATCGACAAACGAATGCCTCAAATATCAACTACTAACACTATTTTACATGCTTTCAGTCCTAACATAACATTTTGCGACATTACACGACGTTCGGGTGCAAAATGGGCTTCAGAAATGTGATCCATACAAACTCACTCACATCTATTGGTGACTCTATCGCTACGCCTCGTTCACTTGGCCTCGATTTCTGAAATAAATATGGTTGAACCGTTAGGCTCTTATTGTTGTAGCACGTCCTTGTATTCACATAACTTGAGCAAGTCTTGATGCAATTACATGGTCATTTACCTTGGTATTATTCATACCTGCCTACGCATGACAAAACTCTAAGGAGATAACATTGTCTAAATTTCAAGGACAAAATTTCTTTAACAAGGGAGAATGTGACAACCGGTAATTTTTGGATTATAATTACGCATATAACAAACATTAAGACAATTATAAGTATAGTTTTGAGACATAAATTAACTGAATTAGGCCTTTGGTATGCCTAGGAACGTCTCTTTGAATCTTACGCTACGCTATCGGTGATTTCGGTAATTCTGCGCGCATTTAAACGGCAACGAACTGGCACTGAATGAGATACTGACAAAGCCGATATATGAGCTTTATAAGTATATTTTATACACGCGAATTGGTTATGCTAAGTTATCCTACTTTCGAAACATTACAAAGCGCATACGTGAACGAAAAACACGAATTTAGGAACGCACCGACAATGAAAAAGAAGCATCAGACACGTGTGTTACCATAAAAACTGAAACATTATGATATATGTAGCTTCATAATCAAATTTTAATATCCGTGGCGGAAACAGATCGAAAACGGACAAGAAATGAGAACCGAAGCATTTTACTCAATTTTAACCCAACCGACAAACGAACGCATCAAACATAAACTACCAACACTATTTTACATGTTTTCAGTCCTAAAATAACATTTTGCGACATTACACGACGTCCGGATGCGAAAACGAGCTTGAGAAATGTGATTGGGCTGCACGAACGACAAGAAACGGACTAACGGGCCTTGGGCCCAACACACCTAAAAGCCACTAAGTATATATACATCTCTAACTCCTTCACCCTCATTTCTTCAAACCCAGCACACTCACACCCACCTAACTCTCTCTCTCTCTCTCTCTCCCTCTCTCTCTCTCTCTCTGTCTCTCACTCAAGTCCGGCGACCGGACCAGCAGAGCCGGCGACAGGTCATGGCGGAAGATGGCGGAAGCTGGCAGGTTTCCGACAACGACGGACGGCAGCGTCGCCGTGAGCGGCGGCGGCGGTTTTTTCCGGCGAAATTTCATGGCGAATCTGTGGTATGCCCCCCTAAATCGTACCTCCTGAACGCGATTCTGGCCTCCATTTTCTTTTAGATCCACGTTAGTTCCGGTCGTTTCTTGTTGTTTCAGGGTGGGGGTGATGTAGTGATGGTGGTGGTTCAAGTATGTGGCTGTGGAGGAAGTCGGTGGCTGTGGTGACTGCGTCGCCGCAGCTAGCGGCACTAAGCCGGCTGGCGGCAACGGTGGTGAAGTGGTGGTTCAGGCTCGGGTTCAGGTTGAGGTTTAACTCAACCATGGTCAATTTGGTTTGCTTAGTCTCAACTCAATCTTGGATTAACTCGGTTCAACTAAACTCAGTCTTGGATCAACTCGGTTCAACTCAACTCAGACTTGGTTCAACTCGGCTCGACTCGGTCAACCGGGTCAACTCGGTCAACCGAGCCAATACAGTTTAAACTCAACTGCGGTCAACTCGATCAACCCGGTCAAACACGATCAACCCGGTCAAACACGGTCAACTCGGTTAACGCAGTCAAAACCGGTCAATGGTCGACACGAGTCTTGGTAAAAGTTTAACGACACGAGTTTCGTTATGTTATTTTATATAAATATTAATATTAATTTACGCGAGACCGAGCTCAAACCGACCCGACTAGAGAAACGATAAACATTTTTCGAGTAAAATATAAAAATTACTTGTATTTGGGCAAATAGATTTTGTATATAAATCGTATATATATTTGATAAAAACGAACCTACATCATTACATAATACATATATAATAATACACTTGAGCGCGACAAGTATCCGACGATTTCAAGTTACAATAAAATTATGTATATGTTGATTTCTTTGAAAATGTTGTGTTTTGAAAATATATCGACAACTTGCATTGTCTGGACCGTTCAAAAAAGAGGAAACTCTGCTCGTTTTTGTAAAAATCCGTAATACGAAACGTATTTATATTCTAAAAATGACACCCATCGATGTTCAAGTGTTTTTATAAAATTAATATAAACGTATATTTATTTTGGTGATACTATATAACTTACAAGAACGGGTTTATAACACTTTGAGAAACCCAAGTTACTAGTTAACGAAACCCGATAACTTATATAAGATAAATATAATCATTTATATTTATTTCAAACATTAAAACTCGGAAATTCTTTATAAAATAATTCTTTTATGTTATAAACACTCACAACTTGAAAACTTTAGAAAATAAATATAACTTTTTATATTTATTTCAAACGCCTAAATGGGATACAATAGTTTACCGTACCATTCTAATACTAATAATCAAGATACTTCCGGTAACGAACGAAAAAGTCGGTTATAATAAAAATACAACTAGATGTAATTATGTTGATAATTATATACGAGTCGTGATACATTATACAAGTTACAATGTATTATTTATATGTAAATATTCGTTACAAACACGTATTACTATTCGAGAAGACTAACACGATTCTATAAGCATATTTATATTTTTGTATAAATGTATGTATTTATTCTAAACATCTTGGAAACTAAGCGCTACCAAGACTTAGTAAATATCACCGACAATAAATGGGATTAAAGAAGAATAACTTATTCGTTCCCATCAATTAACATCTTCCTATCGAATCATTTGGTTAGCGATTCGGTAGAGCTTTGTGACACGTAGATTAGCTACGTCATATTTAGAAACTTATAAGTTATTCCTTGATAAGAATGAGATAGTTGCGTGCTAGCGAGTTTACATTCTTGGAACAACATCATGGAATCATATTAAGCTAGCTTTGCACTGGAGATTGAGATGAGTTCACAACCCCCACTTTTTACTGTGTTACATTTTTTTAAACGTTTTCGGGGGTAGAAAGACTTGAAAGTTTGCAAAAGTACACAAAATTTCGCTGAACGAAAACTATATGTTTCTAAACCAAGATACGAACGAATTCCAAAAAACTAAAATGGTTTACAAAAGGTTTATGTTAAACACACTGGTTTACAAAACACACGCGTATTTTCTAAACGTGCATGAGTTACATGCATCTTAAGGATGGGATTGTCCTACTTACAACAGGACTAGGTTGTCCTGCATGCAAACAAGGGAACTGGTTGGTCCCACTTACAGACTCAAATGGGCTAAGCCCATTCTCATTTATGTGAGGCACAAGGACTTCGTGAGTTCATGTCCCCCTTTTCATCTTAAACATTTTACTGTTTTACAACTATCGGGGGAAATACATGTACAATGGTATGATAAGCTAGGGAATGAAACAACTTAGATCATGTGTGAATAGGGTAGAACTTATGAACCATTAATCTTGTTTAGACAACGGTACAAATGTTAGATCTATCAGGTATTGGCAAGCTCCACTCTTGGTCATGGACCCGCACGAAGAGTGCGTTTGTTGTCCCAGTCGAGGTTATTCGACGTAAAATCTTCTAGGTTTGGATGTTTCCTATGTCGTCACACATATTAATATCCTTGCAAGACATTAATGTTTAACGATTTCATTGACGCTTCACACAACCGGGTTTTGATACAAATACATCTTACATTTACGAAACTTTTGCATACCGGATTTAATACAAATACAAAGTTTTCAATTGACATGCCGAGAAAAATGGTTGTATTACCTTTTCTCAACAATTTTTAAACCGGTTACCAAAAAAAAATTTAAATCTTTCTCAAATAAACTATGAACTCGCCAACATTATGTTGATTTTTTTTGCATGTTATTTCTCAGGTTACATATTCAAAGGCACGGTTGGAATAGGAGATCCCATGAGGACTCGAGTACCTAGCGGGCGTTCACTTTCTAGAAGTTTTAGCATTAAACACTTCCACTGTGCAACGAAGATATCAGTCAGATTACGGCCAACTCTAATTTTAGCGGGTCACAATGCGAGCACTCATCAAAGGTGCATCTTAATTAGTGTTGTTTCCTTAATTGCACATGTTACTAGGGGTCAGCTATTTGACGTTTTGAACAATTAAGCATCATGCATTGGTTAAAAGACAAAAATCGAACACTTTGTCATGCTATAGGCATCAATTTTTCCTTTTCCATGGGATTCTACTAGGTCAACCCTAGTCTGTGACTAATGTCTAAGGCTATTGTCTATTGGTGAGATACCATATACCAATAACTACATTTAACTTGATAGATTATTAAAATACAAACCGTTTTAAACCATAACCAAAAACCTTTGTATCAAATCTTAATTCAGATAGTATCAGGTTTGAATAGTTAAATAAATGTAGATAGAAATTCTAGTGAGTAACAATCTATGAAAATGGTATGTTGCTTAACATTATAGCATCCTAATGCTATATATATGTGATTGTACAAGTGTCTTTGTTTATATGCTCTAATTAAAGTTATTTAGTAGACCACATTTTTTTACAGATTATGGTTTAAAAGCCCCTCTAATTCTTCATGCGGCAACAAGGACACTACGCATGCACCGCAAGAATAACCACATTGCACGAACACCGCGGCTGATTTTATGTGAACTGTCCCAAATGCACAAAAAGAGCATATCCGGAAAATATTCGTTTGCTTGGACGATGAGATAGACGAAGGCCCATGTAAGTTTCTAATACTGTATCCACATAGCTTTTTTAATATATATATATATATATAATATATATATATATATAGTGTGTAGAATAATATATACTACATAATAATAAAAGTAATCATGTGTATTTGTGTGTATGAATTGAAGCTCCTAAATGTAATTTAATAAACGAGCCAATCCATTTTAGATACTAATATGCATGATAGGCTTAAAATTTAAAGTTTATCTTGAGAATGTTCGAGAAGTGTTTAGAATATAACATCTAACGAGTAATGTCCCATTATCTTTAATGTTATAACTTTTTTTTGTGAGTACTCAATTTTGAGTGTGTCAAATTTGGGTGATGATATTAACCGGTTAGATTTAATGTGAATTCTTTAAATGTTTGGAAATTAAAATTAACATTCATATTTTAAATTTGAATAAAAACAAACCAGTTCACATATCCTAAGCATTTTGACTTTCTACTAATATCAAAATAAAATGTTGATAATGTTAGTTAAAACTATAAAGATATTATTTTACTTCTTTAAGAAAACCAAGGTTTTTTTGTTTGTAATTTAGATGATTACTTTTACCAAAAAGGGTAGTCTAGAATTTCGTAAACTCGAAGAAGGGTTAGCAAGTTGCAGGTTTATTAGTGTCATATTTTAGTATTATTGCAAAGAAAAGGGAAATTCCCCATGAAAACCAATAGTTGCTTATAGATATGAGTGCATCAGCATGGTTAAAAGAAATATCCACAATATTGATAAGAGTATGGTTACTTGTACATGTAGCAGGTCAAATGGCTCAAAAGGTTCAAATTCGAGAGTTTACTCCATAGTCTAAGACGCGTAATACAGTCAAGTGTGCCAAAGTCCTTTAAAAGAAGCTATATTGATTTAGGTATAATGGCCAAAATCGACGGATCAACCGGGTCAAATGTGTTGTATTTAAAAGTTTTATGGGTCAAATGCATCGTATATAAAAGTGCATCCAGTACGGTACGCTACCCTGGTATCTTTTATGAGTGTGTAAATATTTTCAAGATATTGACTATAATGAAAGGCTCAAATATATGCATTGTAAACGTCGTCAAGAAAAGACCATGTCTCAACTAGGCATGCAAGCAAACAAATATTAGATAGAACATGTCCAAATCAACAGCGCTATTTAACATATATTGCCAACTTTAACAGGTATCGTCAAAAACACAACAATTACAGACAACACAGGCTCCATAGAGACAATCTTCTACAATGAAGCACTTAAGGACGTTGTCAAGATAAGTTGTTATTATATGGTAATGGCTCTTGAAAACAGAAACCATAAGGTGCTGCCAGACAAAATTGTTTCAAGAAAAGAGAAAGGAAAGCTACTACACATTCCGATGAATGTTATTAAGAAAGGAGTAGAAACAGAATCAGTGGAAGCTTCATTCGTTCATACCGAAAGAGTATACATCTTGTCAAGCTGGCGAAATTCAGCTTTTCCCCTCTAGGAACTCCAAAACTTACAAAAAAATGAACACACAACATTATTTATAGACACGTTTTCCCCTCGTGCGAAGTGAGGAAATTACCTTCGTGCGAAGGTAGCTTACCTTCGTACGAAGATAACAATTACCTTCGTACGAAGTGACATATATGTACCTCTCACATTCGTACTTGGGTCGTCTGTTTGTATCTAATCTATACAATATTCAGCACACCCTCTATTTAGCCTATTCGTACAGTGATGGACACAACCTGTATCAACAACTTCCCCCTTGGACGTCACTGTCGAAGCTTGATCTTGATCTTGATATATGAGAGCTGTGTTTGAATATTCTGCAACTTCAATCAAGGTATATGTCGATGTCATAGAACACGTCAACAAATTCCCCCTTGATTGATGATTCGGTATTGCATTATCCACATTACATTCCCCTTGAAACAATTTCTCCAGTTCAGGTTCTTGTTTGCACAGTTTCCAACCTCCTCTGATTTGCTTGATCGACAAATTTTCTTGAATAATCAATAACTCGAAATTAATCAATCCAGCTTCTCCGTTTCAACTTTAACCACATCCGCGTTCGGTTTAGCGCACTCCTCCTATGCTCGATCCTCTGATCTTCAAAACCTGACCAACAATTGATATAAACTTCGAATTACCACAACGATAAACTTCAAATCAATGAATATCCGCGAAAATCTGAAATCCCGACTTCCATAATCACATTTAAGCATAATCCTGAAAGATTGATCAGCGAATCGGTAATCTTCTCAATTAGCAAATCTTCATCGGAATCAAATTATTTGATAACACACAGTAATCTTCTCTTCTTCGTTCAAGATCAAACATGCAATCTTCGTCTTTCATGACAACCTCAAATATATAGTCTATTTCATGAGCAACTGGTAGACTTCTTTGTCCGAATGATGCATTATATCATCTTCTTTAGTCATGAATATATAGCCTTCCTCTTTAGTCCCGACGTAACTGAAACCACAAAACATCCTCATTTCCTGGCGGTTAGTCCGGAAAATAGTTCATTTGCCTTGCAGAGTTAAATTGAATGCATTGTACCACTAAGCAGTGGTGTGTGCAACCGGCTTGTATGAAGACTCAAGCATCAACGTGACCACGACTACAAAATCCGATAAACAACTCCTCCAAGACTCAGTTATGCAACCTCACTTTTACGAAAAGTAGACATCAACTTGATCTCATCACTAATGAATCCTGACTACACTTTGATCTCGTACAGAAAAATCCAAGACACTTTGCATCAAAAAATAATCTGCAGTCGTAACCACCCGAATACAGTTGCATGGTCACGAATTTCAAAAAATGTTGGAATCTTGATATATACATGAAACTTTTATTCCCCTTCATTTTTGCAAATTCCGTCCGTACCAAATTGTTTTCACTGAAATTCCTCCTTAAATCAGGAAAAAATAGTTTTTATCAAAAGCAGATTTACGTTAAGGCCCATTGATAGTCAGTATACCAAATGATCATCATTCTGCACATGTATCTTTGACTACCTCGTTATCTTCAACCTTTTGTGACTGTATCATCAAATCTATTCTCTAAAGCTCTAGATGGTGTCTCCGAACAACCTAAAATAGACGTTAAAATCTCGAAAAAAATTTGCAATTACCAAATTTTTTCTAGACCCTCTTCTCGTCAATACGATCAAAAATGCCTTTTAAGGCATTCCAGTTTACCATCGTACGAGGGTAACTACCTTCTGCGAAGGTAATCTATCTTCGTGCAAAGTGGCGCCTATCTTCGTGTAAGGGTAATTATCTTCGTGCGAAGATGGTACCTTCGTGCGAAGATAATCCATGATGAACACATTTTTTGATCCAAAATCTTTATTTCTACGAATTTCAAGATGATTCTGGCATAGATCTAGTCGAAAATGATTTTCTAATAATCCTATAAGTTCAATTTTACTTTTTGTCCGTGGATTGTCTGTTTATTTGATGTTTTACGTCTAAAACCTTCCTAAATCCATAATTCACGAGCGTAGGTGAAAACCATAACTTTGATACCAATTGTAGGTCCAGGATCCGGCGATTCTAGACAAAAGTTTGGGCATAATATCACTAATTATGTAGAATGTTATTAAGCAAGGAGTAGAAACAGAATCAGCGGAAGCTTCAATGATTCATACCGAAAGAGTATACATCTTGTCAAGCTGGCGAAATTTCTCTGAATTTCGCCAGCGTTTCCCCTCTGGGAAATCTAAAACTTATAAAACAATGAACACACAATACTATTTATAGACACGTTTTACCCTCGTGTGAAAGTAGCTTACCTTCGTACGAAGATAACAATTACCTTCATACGAAGTCAGCTATCACTTCGTACGAAGTGACATATATATACCTCTCACGTTCGTACTTGGGTCGTGTGTTCGTATCTAACCTATACAATATTCAACACATGCTCTATCTAGCCCATTCGTATAGTGAGGGACACAGAGTGCATCAACAAAAAGACAAAAGCATGGTAATGGCATTGAATCTCTCATGTTTAAGTACACGTTCCAAGAATTTCTCATGTTTAAGTACAAGTTCTAAGAATTTCCCATGTTTAAGAACCGCGTCTCTATAAGTTAAATATGTTTTTCTATGGTACCGTGTCTCTGTGAGTTAAATGCTTTAATTAATTTCTTAAGTGTTTTATTAATCATTCATATTTTTTAGTACGAAGTAAATTATAAACACGAATCGTATGTAGTCAATAAGTTTATAAGTTTGCCTACAACTTCACAACTTTTGATTAAGTTTCTGAAAAGTTTGTAACTCTTCTTATAGCAAGGACATTTAATATGTTATACGTTTTGTATGATTTTAAGTATGAATTAATCATAAATAATAATTAATATAAGTAACTTTCTCGAGCACGGGAAGTAATCCCGGATGATAACCTAGTGTATGTATATATATATATACACACACATACACATATCTACAAAAATGCATTGATAGAATACAAGAATTATATATATATAGGGGAGGTTTATTTGAGAAAAAATAAGAGCAAATGATACAATTGTAAAATAGTAAGTAGTTTTTCTTTTATCTAATTTATTACTATATCTTACTAATTAATTACTTATAAAGACTATCATCCTCTAAACTAAGTTTTTTTCCTACACCCATAAAAAGTTATCCTACACATTTTGAAATTTATCCTACTGAAGGGGTATGACCCCTAATCTTGCGACAACTACACGAGTTAACTTCGGGTCGCGCGTGAGGCCATACATAGAATAGATCAAATCCAACACTTAGTTCTTTCTACAAACGAATTGGCGCAAGCCCAAGAAGCGAAGAGACACTTGCGCTAGCAAGACAGTGTTGGACAATACAGAAGGTACGACTGGCATAGCAGTAGACCAATAAGCACACCACAGGCTGTACTCTATAATGTTGCACGATGAGCAATCGTGCAGGGGACATGAAGTACACAAGGACACGTACGTGGAACCAACCAGCGTGCGCCGACCACTGCTCTATGATCTCCACTTAACTATTGATGCCAGAACAAACAATAAGGACAATCGTCAGGCCCCATCGATCCATTCAACATGCGCAAACTATACCCTCACATGTAAACACTAATAGTTGTGACATGGGAGGCCAAATGGATATTCCTTGTTGTCGACCTCAGGCCCATCAGCCCATCTTCTTCACAACTCACTTCGCCTATAAATAGAGAACTTCGGCTACACGTTTAAGGACCACTCTCTTGCTCTCTCTCACTTAAGACACACACTTTTATACTCAAAGCAAGTTCTTATTCTCACGTCGGATGGTAGTTACAAGGAGAACCCCCTCCCTAATCTACTCCTTATAACGAGTTTCACGGTGTGTTGATTGCTTTGAAGGATCATCACAGTTGTTTGTCGAGAATGGAATAAGATTAACCGTATTTGGACGAGACATAAACCACAAGCGAATCTCCAGATTAACTTGGTGTTTCTTCACCTACATAGCTCATAATTTATCCTACACATATTTAAATTGTAGTTAACTCGTACCTATTTTACTTCCACGGCTCAATATCTTTTCAAAAACATGATTTTAGAAAGAAAAAAAAAACACCAATGTTTTTAACTAGCGTTTTTAACATATGAATGTGCACAGTAATTGTCAAGGTATCTATACATTCTATTCTAATAAATAACATACCTATGGTGCCACATGACACTTTTCTAGCCTCCACTTTCACGCATAACATCTTATAATGCAACAATTTGATGGTTTTGAACATTTGTCACTCCCTCATTCAATACCATGTCCTTGTTTTGACTGTTTGATATATGTTTAGGAAAAAGGGCGGGATCCGAATTACATTTTAGAAGACCCGTTTAGCAATTTTCGGATCCTTTATATTGTCTTTTAATTACACATATTTTCATTGTATCATTCTTTTAGACACATAAAAACCCTAATCATCTTTCCCTTTTCTTCGTGATTCATCAAGATATCTTCCTCAAGTTTTGTTGATCGATTTATTATGGTAAGTTCGGCACAGGGTGACATACTGATTGCGGAAACAATTTTCTTAAAGGGACGCCCGTGGGCTTCATGACATTTAGTAATTATAGATTATTTAAAGTACCATTTAGTAGTCTTAGATTATCATGATTAAATGGACCTAGTCCCATCACATTAAGGATGTGTTTAGTTTATTATGAACTAAAAATATTTCAAAAGTAAAGGAAATTTTTGGAGTTCATATAACCCAACCAATTGGTTAACTTTTAACATAATTTAACATTAAGCTCAAACCTGATTATTCAAATCTGATTTATATTTATTATGCAATCGTTATCCAAATAAGTCATTAAGATCAATAAGAATAGCATACTATCTTAAGAATACTCTTTACAGAATTTAAGAAGTCATCCAGATTTTATTTTATGAAAGCCACAAAGACTGCCATAGCTATAGAGAAGTCATTTTATCAACTGTTTTGGTTTGTTATTGTACTAATATTGTTTTTGTAACCATTTTTGGCGATTTTCGGTTTCGGTGCCCATATATGGTGATTTTCGGTACCGGTATTTGTGGTGCCAGTACCGATACCGAGCTCATTCCTAATCTTGATTAACACGTCAATTGTTTAGTAAAAAGGTTAGACATGTGCTTGTGGGTCAACCCCACCTGCCTAGGCCCGGTTTGACTATACAAAAAATTATGCATTCTAACCAGACATGTTGTATCTAATATGACCCTTATAGCGTTTTTATATCTGCACTAATATGTTTAATGTGTTAATAAATCATGATGATTGGTTGACAGTTCAAGCTATAATAACCATTCTACAACATCAACGGCTTTAACTATTGGTGATCATCTGGTAGCAAATATTGGAGATTCTAGAGTTGTTGCTTGCAGTGGTGGCTCAAGTTGGTTAATTGACTTGGCTACCAAAATTTAATATCAATTTTTTCTTATTCTATATTTTCTACAAACCTATAAATCTTTATCTATTTATATAATAACTTCTTTTTTACTTTTCAATGTACACTTATGTTAAGAATAAGATGATGAGTATGAATTTGAAATTTCAAGCAGTGTCTCCGTCTCTCTAATGTTAATGAGTTCCGCAAGACATCTAGCTTGGTTATGAATTCAATTCCTTAGACAATTTCATTTAAAAATCTGAGTCAATTTTTAGTTGCTTTGTTCTTCATTGCAGCCATCTCTATAGTGTTCAACAAACTAAACAAGCCCAAAGTTCATTACACAAGATAATGGGGTCCATCTCCATCAATGAAGTTTGCTAATCGTAATGGTTAACTATGTATTGAATAATACATCCATTTATCGTGTACAGTTTGTATTATTTTAGTTGATAATCGTTTCAGTTTGTCAAGAATATATCTACTTTTAATCCAAATACGTTTTTCAGGTCTTGGTTCGTGAAAGTAGCTGAAAAGACGGGAACGAAACCGAGCCGGATCGTAGTTGGAAGCCGAGAGAAGAAACGAGTCGAAAATTGGTGAAAACACCTTCTGGCGGCCCGCAACCGCCCTGTCTAATGCCTCTCGCGGCCAGCGAGAGGTTGTAATGTATCCGGAGAACTATCACTCGGTCGCGGGGCGCGACCGACATTCAGATCCCTCTCGCGACCAACGAGAGGGTAATATTATCAGAAGGTTTCGAAGACCTATCAGTTTGGTGAAGGATAGGTTTATTAATTAGAGTTTAACTACAATACAACATCCTTGGACGAATCTTGAAGTTAGAGAGCAATATTTCAGGAGCTTTAAAGCTGATGATTGAAGTTCAAGAGGCTAGGAATCATCAAGTTGGAGCAAGAAGCTTGGAGATCAAAGCAAACACGGGTTATATTGCAAAATTTCTTAGAAGATTCATTTAAAAAACTGAGTCAAGTTGGTTTTTAACCTTGTTTATTTGTTTTTAAGACTATGTTACTTGGCTAAAGTCAGTATGCTACCCAGGTTTTGATTGTTTTATTATGAAAGTTTGGATCTTGATTTGATTTAATAATGTTTTTAATGGATTTTTAGTAAAGTAAAGAACTTTGATCACTTGATTTGGTGTATTTTCATGATTTGAGTTAGTTGTTGATTAATTAATTGTTTTATATGAATCTTGGTGGATGTCTTCTATAGAATAGGTTTGTGTTTATTATCAGGTCTTAACGGGTTCGGGTAATCGTTCGGTAAAATTCGCCAATAAACCGGAAAAATAATTAATTAAAATATATAATTAATTCTTAACATTATACTAAATTTAATTATTGAGAAATAATAATTTATTAACTGAATTAAATAGGTAAATTGCTAGATTTAGGTTTTGAGAAAAACTCGGTTCTAGTTTACTTGCCATATTCGAGTCGGTTAAACCAAATCAAGAGTCATAGTTAGTTTAGGCTTCCTATTGGAGATAGTTAGCTATTTTAGGCACTTTATTAGATATTAGATAACTGAAAGGAAATCTTAAAAATCGGTAAACCCAACTACTTGTAGGATATTATAGGTGTCTTCACGAGAAGGGTTGGGAGTCATGTTCGGTATTCCTTAGAGTCTAGTATTTCAAGATCCCGTTTTCCCATTCACATTATTAGTCAATTAAGAGATCCAATCAATAGTAATAGAAAATCTAATCTAGGTACCCGTTCTACCATCCTTGAATCAAATCTCCACTTTAAAAGTCAAATTTAATTCACTTTGTTAAGTTAATTTTAGTTTAATTATAAATTTAGGATTATTAGTAACCCCCCCCCCCCCTCAAATATAAAAAAAAAGTGTGTCAATTTAGTCTAGATAGTCGTCAACATAATTAGAGAGACTCGTGGGTTCAATATCCGGACTTACTTAAGCTATTCCTACAATTGATCAGTCCACTTGCCGGTTAGTAGTTTAGTCACAATTTAGGAGTCTAGAGTATAATTTGAGTATAGAATCATGGTAATTTTAATTGTTTTTAATTGACTACTTTTAGAACCTCAAGTTTTTGGCTCCGTTGTCGGGGACTCTCTTTGGCAACTGCGTTGATTACTTTGTTTAGGCTTAATTGTTTTATACGTGTTTTCTATTTTTGGTTTGCGTCGTAGGAGTCTAATTAATTTAGTTAAGTTTAATTTGTTTCGTTTAATATATTTTTGTTAAGTGTCTTTTTTGAATTTTCTTACTTGTCTCGTTTCCGGTTTTTAGTGGATGCCTCATACGCGTTCGCAAGGACCTCCGCCGAAGCCACCAACGGACACGTCTTTTTCTCCCACGCAAAAGGTAAGTACTTCTTCATCCTCATCTTCCAGTTTTTTCCGAGTCGTCCCGCCCATTTATGCCACCCGACTTGACTTTACACCAAAGCCCTCACCGCCCAATTCCCCATCGCCCCGTATAGTTCATCGAAACGCAGTCCACCACCTATTTTCACATGACCAATAACCAAACTGTTTACCAACAAGCAACCACTGCTTTCACCGGTGCAAACTCGCCCATCACTCTTCCCCCTATGAATAATGACAAAGCCTGGCAAATCCCATCTTACATCATGACCGCTTATAACCAACTCGTGCCAATTCCATGGTCCTGATGACGAGGATGCGCCTGCCTATATTAACCGCCTTACCCGCCTCTATCTCACTTTCAACATGGAAGGTGCGGGCAATGATGCCCGTTTCCTTCAAGTCTTTCCCTTTTCTCTTGGAGGTCGAGCCGCCATCTGGCTTGACTCTCAACCACCCGGTACCTTTACTACTTGGGCCGCTCTACGAGATGCTTTCCTTAAGAAATATTTTCCACTCGCAAAGGCATCTCACCTTCGTGATCAGATCCATTCATTCCAGATGGAACATGTCGAGCCTTATCATTTAGCATGGGAGCGTTTCCAAACCTTAGTGTCCCGTTGTTCTCAACACGGTCTGTCTGATTGGGCACTTGTAGAGAAATTCTACAACGGTCTCACCCGTGAAACCCGAGCCCGATTTGACGCTTCTGCTGGTGGACACCTAATGGGAAAGAAGACGGTTGTTGAGTGTAACGACCTCTTCGAGAGCTTCGCATATTCGGATATAGACTACAGCACTATCGGCTGGAATTCAATCCCTTTTTCTCGTAATACCCCGGTCAACCGGGGTTACACCAAGTTAGCTTGGAAATACGGTAGCGGTTGCATTAGATAGTTTTAAGCGTGAGGTCACTAAGGAGATTCAAGAGTTGAAAAAGAAAGTGGATAGGTGTGAGGTGTGTCGAGGGGGTCATGATACGATAGAGTGTCCTACGCTCACTGTCGAGCAAGTAGAGCTCATTACGGGTCAGAGTAGAAGCCAAACGAACCCCTATAATAATAAACTCTAACTATAACCCTAACTACCATAATAATAATAATAACTTTCGTTCTTACGGTAACCCCCTGGTTTCCAATCAGGTTCATATCAAAACAGGGGGCAGGGTCATTACTCTAGTGGAGGTTCAGGTCATACACGTCAGTTTAGTGGTGGGGGTTCGAGCCAAGAGGGTAAGAATAGGAGTGGAGGTTCGGGGGGTAGTTTAGATAGGATTGAGGAGCTCTTGTCTCAATTAGTGGTTACGGATCAAGCTACCTAGAAAACTCTAGCGGAACATGATCTTCTCTTGAAAAATCAGCAATCCGCACTCTTAGATCTTCAAAGGTCAGTAGGTAGTATCGCTAAGCAACTCCAAGAGCAGCCACACGGTCAGTTCCCTGGTAACACTCAACCTAACCCGGTGAACCAACATGCGAGAGCGATAACCACATGTAACGGTAAGAGTCTAAAAGAAGTGGGTAGAGAGGAGGTAGAATTAGAGGATCAGGATGAGGAGGTAGATGAGGAGATAGAGAGGGAGACTCCACCTAGGGTGCAAATTAGGCTAGACCCAGCAAGTACCCGCACCAAACAATGGACCTTCAGTCGAGAGTAGAGGAGAAAAGAAACCGGTAGAGGTTAGGCCATCACCATACGTAGATCCTTCACGCCTACCCTACCCGGCCCGTCTTAAACAGCAAAAATATGTTAAGGAATACGGGAATTTTCTTGATATGTTTACCTAGTTGAAAATCAATATTCCTTTCATTTAGGCCCTCCAGCATATGCCAAAATATCCTAAGTTCTTGAAAGACCTTCTTAAATGAAAAGATAGGCTGGGGGAGCTTTCAAATGTTCTGTTAACTGGAGGGTGTTCTGTCGTAGTTCTAAATAAGTTACCGGAAAAACTCACTGATCCAGGTATCTTTACTATTCCATGCTTATTCGGTGGTTCCATCGCTCCAGCTTATGCAATAGCCGATCTAGGGGCTAGCATCAATCTGATGCCCTTCTCGCTTTATGAGAAATTAGGTCTCGGGATCTCACTCCTACTCATATGTCACTGTCTTTAGCCGATCGGTCCCTTAAGTATCCGCGAGGAATTATAGAGAACTTGTTAGTTAAGGTTGATAAATTCGTTTTCCCCGTGGATTTCGTTATCTTAGATATGGAGGCCGACGAGAAAGTACCCATCATCTTAGGTCGTACATTCCTCCATACCGCGAAAGCGATTATTGATGTAAATGATGGCAAAATCACACTTCACATTAGGGATGAAAATGTCACTTTTGAAATCGCTAGGTCTATGCAACACCCTAGCGGTGGAGATAGCGATAGTGGCCCATGTCATTCCATATATTTTCTCAATTCATTCATGTCGTGCGTAGATCATTGTATCGAGTATATTAGTGGAGCCGGTTTGGTGAATGAGGGAGTAGTAGCTGAGGAGAGCGAGGGAGAGGACATAGAGGATGACCCACTATGGGTCCCCAAGACTTTAGATTTTTGTGAGGTTAGTGCAGCGAGTGAGAGTACTCCTATAGATACTCCAGCCCCCGTAGAGCTTAAGGTCTACCCTCCCAGTTAGAGTATGCTTTCTTAGGTAACAAGTCGAGCCTACCTGTTATCATTTCATCGAAATTGTCGATGGAGGAGAAGGTGAAATTGATAGAGGTTCTAAAAGAAAATAGGGAGGCCATCGCTTGGAAATTGTCTGATATCAAGGGGATTAGCCCTACCTTCTTTACTCACCGCATCCTCATGGAGGATGTCTTTAAGCCTGTGGTACAGCCTCAGCGACGCCTCAATCCGAATTTGCAAGTGGTTGTTAAGAAAGAAGTGCTTAAGTTGATGGAAGCCGGCCTCATCTACCCTATATCTGATTCTGCATCGGTGAGTCCTACTCAGGTTGTTCCCAAGAAGGGGGGAATGACAGTGGTCATGAATGAGAAAAAAGAACTCATCCCATCGCGTACGGTCACTGGTTGGCGGGTGTGTGTTGATACAGTTTTGTGTCTGTCGCTTGTTCTTAATTACAGTTGTATTGTACGGTCTTTGCTCAAGTGTCTGTATAGGTTTGGTCGTGTCGAATAGATCGAGATATCCTTCTATCTTGATCTAGTATGACATCTTAGCTTGTTTGTGTTAATCAGTTGCATGTGTGCATACTGATGAGTCTTGTAAACGTCATGTCTACACACGTTCTCCATGAAGAAGAATTCTGTGCGAGTCAGAGTTTTCGTACGAATCAGATGATTCGTACGAATCATTGAGTAGTTTCGTACGAAACAAACATTTTGTACGAAACAGTTGACTCGCCCCAAAATTCTAGAGATGTGTCTCGTGTGTAATAGTGTGTTCCATATGTCTGGCAATGTGTTTTTGTACGAGTGACCAGCTTGGACACTATATAAGCAGACATGTACCTCTCAGTCAGTGTTGGTTAGCTAGTTGGTCTAAATGAGCCTCTCAGCATTCTCTCTGAAGACGAAGACACAAGAACACAACAAGTTTGTTTGAGTCATACGAGCATTGTGTGTATATGTTTGTACTTGTTCTCAATCATTAATCAAGATAGTGAATCTTTGGTTACCCCGTGTTCTTTACTTTGCTTTGGTTGCATGCACACTTGGATTCCGCACTTGTGTGTATGTTGTATGAACAAGGAACTGATTTAACTTGATCCTCAGGTAGACCTACAAGTGGTATCAGAGCTTTGGCTCTTTCCTTGTTCAAAACCTGGCTTAGTTGTGTCTGAGCTAGTTTGAAGATTTCTGAGGTGTTCTTGAGGCTCCAGCAGAAAACATAAAGTTTTTGATAGTTAACTAACTTAAAACTTGGTTAAAATCTGCTGCATGTAGAAAATTTTGGGGTAAAATTTTTCTGAAGAACACCCTTGAAGAAGAAATCTGTAAAAATTTGAATCTTATTAGTTTTGTAGGGCTGACATTTTCTGACTTAGATCTAGACTTGGACTGTTAACTGTTAAAAATCTGTGTTTTAACTAAAAGTGGGTAAGACAACAGGTATTTTCGAAAAAGCAGGTCTACACAAGAAAGGAATTTTTTCACCAAACCATTTGTTAAAAGATTCCTCTGAAAAACGCTGAACAAAGCAGTTTGTGCGACTGAGCTATTTCGTACGAATCATCTGATCCGCACGAAACAACTGTCTCGCATGAAACATCATTGTTTCGCACGAAACAGCTGTTGTTTGTTTTTCGTGTTTTTCAAGGCTTTGTGATTTTAAGAATTTATCATAATTTCAGATCTGTGAATTTTTTAAATGGTACTTATAATTTTGAAACTTTAAACCTTTAAATTTTCATAAAACAAGAAAATATAATGAGTTCTAACCCGTGGGATTGGAGTTGTTCAAGCTCAAATCAGGAGTCTTTGCAAAGCTCCGCAACATCATGGGTAAAATCTTTGATGCCTCAATATACAACAATGATCTCTGCAAATCAATGGGCGTGTGTTGCGAATCAGAAACAAAGTATCCAAACTCTGTTAATGAGCAAAAGTGAAACTGGGAGTAATAATCGACCGCCGAAATTAAATCACATGAATGATTATCCTTCATGGAAAAGTCGTTTTCATACGTATGTTCTCGGTCAAAACACGGAATTGTGGACGTGTTTCACTACCCCCTACAATGAAGCACTTGAAGAAGCTGGATCAAATCCAACCACATTGGCCAATCTAGTCGAAAGTGAGAAGAAAGCTTACGATCTAGAGAAAAAGGCTTTTGCTATCCTCACACAAGCTCTGCATAAAGACATTTATCATTAGTTTGTGTATTGTACTACAACGAAAAATTTGTAGGACACTTTGGAAGCAAGAGGTGAAGGTAACGTGACCAGGAAGATTCGACATGATCTGCTCTAGAAAGAGTTTGAAGGTTTCATGTTCATGGAGAACGAAACCTTGAATGATATGACCACTCGGTTTTATCATCTTCTCAAGGAAATGTACTCGTATAAAGTGTTAGCAGCACCACAAGAAATTGTGATGCGATTTGCTGATGCTTTACCACCGAAATGGGGTCAATTTATTGATCTTTTAAAACATACAGGTGTTTTGGACTCAATTAGTATTTATGAATTTGTGTAGAAACTGGAGAACAAGAATGAAGAAGAACTCCAGAAGGCACAACGAGTCTCTGCTCCACAAAACCCTGAGATGTATTTTGGAGGTATAAATGCAGGTACAAGCTCAAGTCAGCAACTAAAGCTGCAGACCGCGTTTGTGTCAAACGCGAACCCTTTTCTACCCCAACCAGTTCAGTCAAGTCAGTCTACAGGTTCAAGTAATCAAGCCTATGGACAAGCTTTTGATCCGAAAGCATTCCTTCCACAGCCAAGGGATTTGGCGCATAAAGCTCCACAGCAAACTCCTCAATAAGCTTTCTATGGAAGCAACAGTCAATCTGCAAATCCCAACACTGTCAAACTTGACACGTTAAATTTCTCCAAAATCAACGTAGAAGTTGCACAGGAACATGCGGAACTTCTAAATACCATGGTCAGTGCGTATTGTGGTTTAGTTGCAGGTCAAATAGAGAACATCAATTTGACAAACGAAGACTATGAACAAATTGACCGAGATGAAATGGAGCTAATGGACATCAAGTGGGCATTTGCAAGTGTTATACGAAGAGCGAAGGATTATATGAGAATAACAGGTAGAACCAGTTTGGAAAGCAAGAAGGATACAAAATACGGCTTTGACAAAACCGCCGTTACTTGCTCTAACTGCGGAGAAAGAGGTCACTTTAAGCGGGAATGCACAAGACCCAGCAAGGAAGAAAATCACAACCCTTTTCGAAATCAGTCTCAACCATCCAACACAGCACAGTACAACAACGAAAGAAGAATAGTAGCTGTTGGCAACTCTAACAATACCAATCAATCAGGACCTTCAAACACGCACAGAGTTTTGGTAGTTCAGTCTGATGAAGGATGCGATTGGTCAGTACATTTGGGAACTGAGAACAACGGAAGAACTGCATGCTACGCGAAGATCGTGGATCAACTCAAGCATCATCACAACATCAACACTCCAAATATTGTTGATACATCTAGGGATGCTGGTAGTTCTGATGAAGAATGCTCAAGTTCAGATGGTTACGAATCTGATTCTGATATGAAGAAAGGAAGTGAAGCTGAGATTGAAAAGTTGCTAAGTGAAGCTGAGTTGTTAAAATCTGAAAAGGTAGGTATGACGAGGAATGCAAAAGCTGCGGTTGGCAAATGTTGAAGGTTCTTCAAAACAGGTAAATTCTGAACCTCCTACTATTTGCAATGACTGTGTTGAATTGAAAATAAAGTATGAAACTGTTAACAGTCATAATAAAAATTTAGTTCTTGAACTATCAAAATGCAAAGAGGCGAACTTGGCGCTAACTAGAAATGAAAAAGAATTCAAATATGTAATAGAAACCCTTAAGAAAAGTGTTTCTGAATTGACAAAAACAGTTTTGAATAAACTGACAGGAATTAATAACTACAGTAATCTCCTAGAAGAAACAAAGAAAGAGTTAGCCATCACCAAATGCGAATATGATTCGATCAAATGCAAATTGGAAAGTTATTCTAACTCCCAATATGTGCTTGATCATATCATTGAAGTTCAAAAACTAAAGGGAGATGCTCAATGCATAGGGTATAAGTCGTGTCCACCCCCAATGAAACACAACTATACCAAAATGCCTGATGAAGAAGAGATGCCTCGTTTTGAACCCTCTGTACCTTTGAATCCTGAGGAATTCGCAGCAGGGTTAGGGTTCAAACTAAGCAATTCCTCTCAAGAACCAAGCAAGCCAGAAAGTTCATCATCTGACGAAGAAGAGGATGATACATCAGATGATGAATCAAGAAATGATGATCAGGATCAGCCTCTTGATGAAAGGAAAAGAGTAGAATCGTCTGCTACTCCTAGTACTCAATCTGTTGAGAATCAAGAGACTGATCCTAAGAAATCTGTGAAGACAAGTGTGTCTACACAAGAAGTAGATAATGTGTTGTGTACTTTGGTTGGAGATAAGAAAATCTATTCAAACAAAGATTTTCCAATTAAAAACGTAAATCCAATCTCTATAGATCAGGTTTTGAAAAATCAACAACCAAACCTTTAGAAAGGAAAAAGCCCACCAAATCACAACCACTATCCGCTTCGAAAGAAAAACAATGGAAGTGAGTTGAAAAGCCTACAGTTTCTCAACCGAAGGTTGAAGCAAAAGGCTCTCGTGACCAGAAAAAGGCCAAAACTGTTAAATTTGTGAGTTCTAAAGGTACCGATAAAGTCGAAACTTTTCAAGGAAAATCTAATATTGATTTTGTAAAGAAAGTTAAGATTTTTAAAAGAAATAGTCAATACAATTACACCCAACACACTGATAGATGTCATGAAAATGAACCCAGTACCTCAGGATCCACAAGTTCAACATTAAGCCGAGAAACACAATCTCCTAGTTTTGTTGAAAGGAGAACATGTTTCAAATGTGGAGAATTTGGCCACATTATAAAGGATTATCAAAATCCAGCCAAATCAAGATGTACAGAGATAGCTCCTCATGAACCAACTTGCAAACGCAAATCTCTTTCTCCGACTCAAGATAAACGAATTATTAAGGATCAAAAAGAGAAACAAAAACGTAAACAAGTAAAAGCAGTTGAGAAAGCTTTAAAATCGGATTCTTTAAAAAAGGATCAAAGATCTTCAAAGTCAATAAAATTAGACACTGTTAAAACTGTAAATAATAGTAAATTTGGTAATAAACAAGGATCTTCGAAACAGAAGACCGGGAATGAATCAAAAGGAGGCTCTCAGTTTGTTAATCATCAAGAAATTGGAGATTACATTTCTCGATGATAAGGGACGACCCAAGACCACTAAGGCTTGGGTCCCCATCTCAAACTAATCTTGTTTGTGTAATGTGCAGGGTGTTCCAGGAGTAACTGTAAACAGTCATTGGATTGTTGACAGTGGAGCATCAAGGCACATGACGGGCGACTTGCGGCTTCTAGATGATGTGAAAAGCATAAGGGGTGGTTATGTTACTTTTGCTAGTGACAAAGGTGGATACATCACTAGAGAAGAAATGGTCTCCAATGGTGTTGTGAGCTTCGACAAGATCAATTATGTGTGGCAAATTGATCACAATATTCTTAGCGTTTCTCAAATCTGCGACAAGAAGTTCATGGTGCATTTTGATGATGCCGGATGTTATGTGCTGAAGCCTGGATTCAAGATCCCCAAGGAATAGATTCTCCTGTCGGCTCCAAGAATTAATGATTTGTATATTCTTGATATGAGCCAAGCTATTACAACATCTGCACAAGTCACATGTTTTGTCCCTAAAGCCACCGAGAAGGAATCAATCTCTTGGTACAGACCTATGGGACACATTCACCTGAGGAAAATGAACTATTTGGTGAAGAACAATCTAGTGAATGGTGTACCAGTGAAGAATTTTCATATTCAAGACGTTTGTGTATCATGCCAGAAAGGGAAGCAAGCAAGAAAGTCCCATCCCGTGAAAAAGATCAACATTGTGAATATGCCACTGGAACGTCTTCATATGGACCTCTTTGGACCTATGAAACACAAGACAACCTTTGGTGATTCTTATTGTCTGGTAGTTACTGATGACTATTCCAGATTTTCATGGGTAAACATGTTGGCACACAAGAGTGAAGTTCCTACTATCATCAAGAATCTGCTGAATCTGTTAGAAAATTTGTACAATCTAAAAGTAAGGAGAATCAGAAGTGACAATGGCACGGAATTCAAGAATCAAGTTATGGATGGGTACTGTTCCTCAAAGGGTATTCTGCATGAGTATAGTTCTCGATGCACTCCACAACAAAATGGTGTCGCTGAGAGGAAGAATAGAACTCTTATTGAAACTGCCAGAACCATGTTAGTAGAATCAGAACTTCCATTCAATTTTGGGGAGAAGCTGTGGCTACTGCGTGCTATACGATGAATAGAGTTCTGACGGTGAAGAGACATGGGAAGACATGCTTTGAGTTGTTACATAAAAGGAAACCGGATATTTCTTTCTTAGAACCTTTTGGAGCTCCATGCACTATGATCGACCCACATGGAAAGTTTGGTCCCAAGGCCATCGAAGGTTTCTTTCTTGGATATGCTACTCCTAATTTCCGGGTGTGGAATTTGTCTTCTAATAAGATTGAAGAATGGGGCGAAGTCAAGGTTCAGAGATATACATAAGCTGTAAGAGCTCCGGGTGCTCCTTAGATGTTTGACTATGATGGGCTGTTTGACTCCTTTAATCTGCCAACTTTTGATGATGCAACAGCTGCTGCTCAGATGTTACTGGAAAGTGATACTGCAGTAGACTCATCATTAGTTCGACCAATTATTGTTAACCCTCAAGTGTCGACTTTGGTTAACAATCTTGTTCAAAATGAGGAATTCGAAGACACTGCGGATTATAATGTTTCATCAGAAGAAGATGAGTTTCATGATGCAAATGAAGCTGCCTCTGGTGCGGTTTTGGATTTTCAAATGATACGTCAAATATTAAACCTCAAGGAACGACTAAAGGACTGGCATCTACAATATCATCAAATCCAGCTCTCGATTTAACTGTTGATCTGAATATCAACAATTTGGGTATCAATTCTCGAGTTCCTGACGTGCCAGAAACTAGAATTCATAAAATCCATCCTTAGTAGAATATTATTGGAGATGTCCAGAGTGGTGTCTCAGACTTGTAATCAACTTCGAAACAACCAGAATGCTGGATTGTATTCGGAAATCAGGGAATCTGGTGGTCTGAATGATTGGTCTTTTGCCTGCTATGTGTGCCAAGTTGAACCAAAATCTTGGAAGGAGGCAATGAAAGAAGACTCTTGGGTTGAAGCCATGCAGGAAGAACTTCGGCAATTTCAGAAGTTAGGCGCCTGGAAATTGGTTGACAGGCCTGACAACTACAAGAAGATTGGTACACGATGGGTGTACAAGTGCAAGAAGGATAACCGAGGTGTTGTTGTGAGAAACATAGCGCGATTGGTTGTTCAAGGTTTTAATCAGGTCGAAGTCATTGATTACAATGACGTTTATGCACCGGTTGCACGACTTGAGGCCATAAGAATCTTTTTGGCTTATACGTCCTTCAAGAAGTTCATCGTTTATAAGATGGATGTGAAGAGTGCATTTCTTCATGGTGTGGTAGAAGAGGAAGTATATGTTGAGCAACCGCCAGGTTTTAAAGATCCTCTCCATCCTGACAAGGTTTGGCTTCTCAAGAAGTCATGATATGGTCTTCATCAAGCTCCAAGGGCTTGGTATGAAACGTTGTCTACCTATCTGTTAAAGAATGGTTTTCGACGAGGCTTGATCGACTGTACTCTCTTCATCAAGGAAAGGAACGAGGACTTGCTGCTCGTACAGGTTTATGTTGATGATATTATATTTGGGTCTACTAACACTCGAATGCGCAAAGAATTCGAACAGGTTATGCAGGAGAAGTTCGAGATGAGCACAATGGGAGAAATGACTTTCTTTTTAGGTTTGCAGGTTCAGCAATCAAAGGAAGGGATTTTTATCCATCAAACCAAGTACGTCGGAGATATTCTCAAGCGATTTCAGATGGATGACTCAAAACCCTTAGGAACTCCATTAGCTCAAAATCATGGGATTACTCCAGACAGAATGGGTGAACATGTAGAACCATCTCTCTATCGTGCTATGATCGGATCTCATGTACCTTACTGCTTCAAGACCCGACATAATGTACCCAACATGTCTTCTGGCGTGCTATCAGTCTAATCCGAAGGTTTCTCACTTGATGGCTGTGAAAAGGATTTTTCGTTATTTGAAGGGTCGCCCTGACACTGGTCTATGGTACCCTAAGGATGATAACTTTGATCTGACAGTATTCAGTGATTCTGATCATGGCGGCTGCAAAATCGATGCAAAATCTACAACAGCAGGATGTCAGTTCTTGCGAAATCGCCTAGTCACGTGGCAATGCAAAAAGCAGACTTGTGTAGCTACATCAACATGTGAGGCTGAGTATATTTCAGCTTCTAGTTGCTGCTCTAAAGTTATATGGATTCAACAGCAATCGCGCGACTATGGTTTTGAATTTCTTACTACTCCTACTTATGTTGATAATGAAGCTGCTTTACAGATCACTCGGAATCCTGTACAGCACTCAAAAACAAAACACATTGAGATTAAGTATCATTTCATACATGAATGTTATGAAAAGAGACTTATCGATGTTGTTAAAATCCACACTGATCACCAACGTGCCGATCTTTTTACCAAAGCCTTTGATAAATCATGTTTTGATTATCTACTTTTAGTCAATGGCATCAAGGTGGAGCCCGAGTAACTCAACCATGGCTAACTATTTTTGTAAATTTTTTTAAAAATCTAAAACTACAAAAAGATTTTCAGTATTATATTTTAGGGGGAGTAAATTTCAAGAAAATACAAAAAAATATGTCCTTTATTTACCTTCTTTGTTTAAGGGGGAGAAAATTCAGAAAAAATACAAAAACATTAGAAGGATCAAAAATGAGTTTCTTGGATAAATTGAAGATGATGAAATTCACCGGTAAATCTGTCAGAAATGGTTAAAAGCATAAAAAGAAGATTGATAAGTAGCTTTGCTAATGATGTATCGGTAGGCTCACAATCAGATTAAAATGTGCAGGTTGATATAAACCTAACAGACAGAACGCCAGGTGGGAACCATTCATTAGCATATGGTCTTGGTATCGAAATTTCGTTTGATAGAGTGTCGAGGTTCTGAGATATACGGTCTTTATGCTGGCTTATCATCTGGGTATCATGGTTGAATCTTTTGCCGAAAATAACGGTGGCGCAAGCCTAGAACTTCCATGATATCATACATACGTGTACATACTGCATTCTACCATCAAATAAGTGATAAAAATATCAGATCCCCAAAATAAGTGATAAAATATCACAGCTTTATGTGGGAGCTAAGTTCGTCTCTTTGTCGGTACGATGGTACTAACCTGTTCACGGACTTACTCCTATGCCCTGCATGCATATGAAAATCAAGTTCCTCATCAATAAGTGATTAAATCACAAAGGGCTTGTTTTCAATCAAAAATAAGTGAGTATCTCACATCATTCATATACGTCAAAACAGATGATAAAGCAGTATAATCACCAGTAAGATTTTCTCTCGTGCATATCTTGATACGGGAATGTGTCGTGATGTGGTTGAACACCGGCTAGTAACTATATTTCATATCTTAATCATATCTCCTAATCATGATTACATCTGATAAGTCTGAGCTTACGTGGACCAATACCAATAATCATAGTTAAATACTTATCTGTTTGATTTTGAAAACCAAATACCGTTTTTGACAAAGATTAAAATGTTGGTATGATTCCTTTACCTTGAAACTCGAAAAAGATTGTTAAATAGATATATAGTTTATCTACATATTTTGATTTTAAGTCTAGTCTACTTAGTTGCTTATGTAATTACTTTTTGAAAGATTAGCCAAAGTTGATACTCGAAAGTTTTCTACCAAGATACGCCAAAGAACCTTTTGTATGATATCGCAACTTCATAAAGTAATATCTTGCAACAAGTAATCCATCAAAGAAAACCAAAATCTGAAATTCATACGAGTGTGTGTATCTCGTTCAGGGAATACAATCATACGAAGAAATTATGATAAGTCTTTCGTGTGTATTCCCTGAAAAATTTGTGTTCTAATTATATTAGTCTATTGAGTACAGATTGATACAAAAGAACATAAACAAATACCAGCAACGAAGAAATCTGACAAGTCAGAAGAGGAAACAAGAAAGATTTGAAGTTTCTTAGAAGTTCGAAGACCTGATGCTCTAATCATTGGATAGCAGATCTATCAATAGATAAGCAGATCTTCAGGGGGAGTTTGTTGATATTCCAATCCATTCAATATGAAGACCAAAGACCAAAGACCGAAGACCAAGCAACATCCAAGGGGGAGTTTGTTGATATAGTTTTGTGTCTGTCGCTTGTTCTTAATTACAGTTGTAATTGTACGGTCTTTGCTCAAGTGTCTATATAGGTTTGAACGTGTCGAATAGATCGAGATATCCTTCTTTCTTGATCTAGTTTGACATCTTAGCTTGTTTGTGTTAATCAGTTGCATGTGTGCATACTGATGAGTCTTGTAAACGTCATGTCTACACACGTTCTCCAAGAAGAAGAATTATGTGCAAGTCAGAGTTTTCGTACGAATCAGATGATTCGTCGAATCATTGAGTAGTTTCATACGAAACAAACATTTCGTACGTAACAGTTGACTCGCCCTAAAATTCTAGAGATGTGTCTCGTGTGTAATAGTGTGTTCCATATGTCTAGCAACGCGTTTTCGTACGAGTGACCAGCTTGGACACTATATAAGCAAACATGTACCTCTCAGTCGGTGTTGGTTAGCTAGTTGGTCTAAGTGAGCCTCTCAGCATTCTCTCTGAAGACGAAGACACAAGAACACAGCAAGTTTGTTTGAGTCATACAAGCATTATGTGTATATGTTTGTACTTGTTCTCAATCATTAATCAAGATAGTGAATCTTTGGTTACCCCGTGTTCTTTACTTTGCTTTGGTTGCATGCACACTTGGATTCCGCACTTGTGTGTATGTTGTATGAACAAGGAACTGTTTTAACTTGATCCTCAGGTGGACCTACAGTGTGCATTGATTACCGAAAATTAAATGACGCCACCCGAAAGGACCACTTTCCACTCCCTTTATCGATTAGATGCTAGAGCGGCTCGCGAGACAACAATTCTATTGTTTTCTCGATGGGTTTTTCAGGTTACTTCCAGATCCCCATCGTTCCGGAGGATCAAGAGAAGACGACCTTTACATGTCCTTACGCAACGTACGCCTACCGCTGCATGCCCTTTGGATTATGTAATGCTCCAGCTACATTTCAGCGATGCATGGTCGCTATCTTTCAAGATATGATCGAGGCTTCGATAGAGGTTTTCGTGGATGACTTCTCTGTCTATGGAAACACTTTCGATCAGTGTCTTCTAAACCTTGATTCAATGATGAAGCGGTGTGTAGAGACTAGGCTGATGTTGAATTAGGATAAGTGTCACTTCATGGTGACAGAGGGCATAGTGCTAGGTCACAAGATATCTCGCGCTGGTATAGAGGTTGATAGAGCTAAGATAGATACTATTAGTAGACTTTCTCCACCAACGAGCGTGAAATCTATCCGTAGCTTCCTCGGTCATGCGGGTTTCTATAGACGATTCATTAGGGATTTCTCTAGATTACACGACCCATGACCCAACTCCTAGAGAAGGATGTCCCCTTTGTCTTCGATGAGGAATGCTTGAGGGCCTTTGCTATCGTGAAAGAGAAACTCATGAGTGCCCCCATTCTCGTCTCACCCGACTGGAGCTTGCCTTTCGAGCTCATGTGTGATGCGAGCGACTACGCAGTCGGTGCAGTTTTGAGCCAAAGATGAGATAAGCATTTCCACCCTATCTACTATGCTAGCAAAACCCTGAATGACGCCCAAGAGAATTATACCACTACTAAGAAGGAACTCCTAGCTGTGTTTTTGCATTCGATAAGTTTCGCTCATATCTCGTCCTTTCCAAGACCATAGTCTTTACTAGTCATGCGGCTTTGCGTTACCTCTTCCAAAAGAAGGACGCGAAGCCTCGTCTTATTCGGTGGATTCTCCTGCTTTCTGAGTTTGATATAGAGATTAAAGATAAGAAGGGAGCAGAGAATGTAGCCATCGATCTATCCCGATTAGAAGGTCCAAGTAAAGAAGAAATTAGAGAGGAGGAAATTAGTGATAGAATCCCTCATGAGTTGGTAGAGTTTGTGGCGGCGGAGAAGGAGGGTATGCCGTGTTTTCGGATTTTGTGAACTACCTCGCAAATGGAGTGGTTCTGAAGGGTATGACCACTCAGCAGAAGAAGAAATTCTTCCGTGATGTTAGGAGGTACATTTGGGACGACCCGTTTTTATTTAGGGTAGGAGGTGATAGCATTCTTAAGCGATGTGTGAGTCGAGAGGATGGGGTAGAGATCCTTCGGCATGTGCATGAGGGGTTAACAGGAGGTCATCATGGTCCGCATGTTACCACACAAAAGGTCTTTGATTGCGGTTTTTATTGGCCCTCGGTAGTTAAGGAAGCCTTAGAGTTCGTTAGGAAATGTGATCGGAGCCAGCGCACCGGCAATATCTCATCCAAGGACGAGATGCCCCAAAACCCGATCCAAATTCTTGAATTCTTTTATGTTTGGGGGATCGACTTCATGGGACCGTTTCCCGTCTCTAGCAGAAATCGGTACATCCTCGTGGCGATTCGTTTCTAAGTGGGTGGAAGCTCAAGCTTTACCCACAAATGACGCCCGAGTGGTGGTGAGATTTTTGAAGAAGCTATTCACTCGCTTCGATACACCTCTAGCCATCATTCGTGACCGTCCCCATTTCTGTAATGCCGTAATGGAGAATGCATTAGCATGCTATGGTGTCACTCATCGTTTCTCCACCGCTTATCATCATCAAACAAGCGGTCAAGTGGAGAACGCAAACCAAGGGGTAAAGAGGATCTTAGAGAAGATGGTAGGCAAGAGTAGGAAGGATTGGTCTGGTAAACTGGACGATGCATTATGGGCGTTTAGAACCGCCTATAAGACACCTTTAGGTACCACACCCTTCATGATTGTCTATGGCAAAGCTTGCCATCTTCCAGTTGAACTTGAGCATCGAGCATTATGGGCCCTCAAAACGGTGAACTTAGACCTCACCGAAGCTGCTAGGAAACGATACTTCCAAATTCATGAGTTAGAGGCGCTTCGAGATGCAGCCTATGAGCATTCATGGAGTATCAAAGAGAAAACAAAGGCTTTTCATGATAGGATATTGAAAGGAGTGAAGGAGTTTAAGATCGGCGATAGAGTGCTTCTATAAAATTCATGATTAAAATTATTCGTCGGGAAGCGGAAGTCCAAGTGGACGGGTCCGTACGTGGTGAATGAAGTATTTCCATACGGGACAGTGGAGTTGAAAGATGAAGCCGATGGAGGCACTTGGAAGGTCAATGACCATAAATTGAAACATTAGTTAGGAGGGCCGATCGATTCCACCGAGATGGAGGAAACTCCTCTCGAAGTTCCACCTCGCACCGCATAGGATCTTGAGTGTATACTCAAGTGTAGAGTTTGTAATATTTGGTAATCATTTGCATTTCATGTTTTTATAGTACTAATTCTTGTTTCTCGTAGTTTATGTTTTGTTTGTGTTTGTGTCGTTTAGTTGTCTGCAGGTTATATCACTGTTGTAACACTTTTATGTCTGTCACTTGTTTTTAGTTACATCTGTAATTGTACGGTCTTTGTTTACTGTGTCTGTATAAGTTTGGTCGTGTCGACCAAATCAAGATATCCTCCTATCTTGGTTTCGTACGACGTTTTAGTTTTCTGTTTTAAACAGTTGCATGTGTGCATACTGCTGAGTCTTGTGTACGTCATGTTTGTGACACGCTCTCTGAAGAAAGCATTCTGTGCAAGTATGAATGCTCCGTACAAGCAAGGTGTTGCTCGTACGAGTCACCAGCTTTGTAAGAAGGAAACCATGTAAACAAGTGGCTTACTGGTTTCGTAAGAAGAAGAGAATGCTTCGTACAAACCAACTAGTTCGTACGAGCATCTTTGGAGCAGTTTTTGTGTAATAGTGTGTTCCGTATGTCTGGTAACGTACTTCGTACGAATGACCAGCATGGACACGATATAAGCAGCCATGCACCTCTCAGTCAAAAGAGGTTGTTCAACTAGTTGGTGAGCTGAACAGTTGGCATTTCTGGTGCAGAGGAAGACGCAAGAGCACAGGCAGTTTGTATGAGTCGTATGAGCATTGTTTGTATATGTTTGTACTAGTTCTCATCAGTTAATCAAGATATTGAATCTTTGGTTATCCCGTGTTCTTACTTTGCTTTGGTTTGCATGCATACATGGATTCCACACCTGTATGTGTGTTGCATGAACAAGGAATAGGTTTAACTTGATCCTCAGGTGGACCTACAAGTGGTATCAGAGCTTTGACTCTCTTCCTTGTTCAAAACCAAGCTTAGTGTTGTGTCTGAGCTAGTTTGAAGATTTCTTGAGGTGTTCTTGAACTCCAGCAGAAAACTTAAGTGTTGAATAGATAACTAACTTAAAACTTAGTTAAAATCTTTTATATCCGGAAAATTTTCATAAAAACCGAGTTAGAATACATGGAGACATGTTAAAATCTGGTTTTTCATAAAATTTTCTATTGTTCAAGTTAACACATTTGCTGAAGAAACTCACCAGAAAACTCATCAGAATAGTGTTGTAGGGTTGATAAATTTTCTGACTTTTGGACTTGGACTGTTATGACTGTAAAACTGAAAGAATGTTTGTGTTTTTAACTAAAATTGGGTAAGACAACAGGCTACTTTCGAAAACCAGTCTGTACAAGAAAAGGAAAGTTTTCATCAAACCAACTCTGCAAAGATTCCTCTGGGAAACACTGAGAAAAACAGTCTGTGCGAATATTTGATTCGTACGAAGGACCAAGCTGCTCGTGCAAAGGACAATTCATCCGCACGAACAACCTGGTTCGCACGAAGTAACACATCAGTACGAAGCAAATTGTTGCTCGTATGAAGGTGGTTTATCCGCACGAACATTGGTTCATACGAATAACCTTCGTTATTGTTTATTTTTCGTGTTTCAGTTTTTCAAGCTTTGTGCTTTTCAGATATTTTCAAAATTGTGAACTTTTAAAAGGAAACTTTTATATTCAAACTGTAAACCTTTCAATTTTTCATAATTAAGAAAATATAATGAGTTCTAATATGTGGGATTGGAGTAGTGGTTCAAGCTCAAATCAGGAGTCTTCGCAAAGCTCCGCAACCTCATGGGTTAAGTCTTTGATGCCTCAACAAGCCATGATCTCTGCAAATCAATGGGCGTGTGTTGCAAACCAAAACCAGAGCATCCAAACTCTTCTAATGAGCGAGAGTGAAACAGGGAGTAATAACCGTCCATCGAAGCTAAATCACATGAACGATTATCCTTCGTGGAAAATTCATTTTCACACTTTATGTTCTCGGTCAAAACACAGAACTGTGGACGTGTTTCACTACACCCTATAAAAAATCACTCGAAGAAGCCGGGTCAAATCCAATCTCCTTGGCCAATCTAGATGAAAGTGACAAGAAAGCATATGATCTAGAGAAAAAGGCCTTTGCTATCCTAACACAAGCTCTTCACAAAGATATTTATCATCAGTTTGTGTATTGTACGACCATGAAAAATTTGTGGGACACTTTGGAAGCAAGAGATGAAGGTAATGCTGCTACCAGAAAGATTCGGCATGATTTGCTCAAGAAGGAGTTTGAAGGTTTCATGTTCATGGAAAATGAAACCTTGAATGATATGACCACACGTTTTTATCATCTACACAGTGAGATGTACTCTTAGAAAGTGTTAGCGGCATCGCAAGAAATTGTTATGCGATTTGCTGATGCTTTACCACCGAAATGGGGTCAATTTATTGACTTATTAAAACATACAGGTGTTTTGGACTCAATTAGTATTTATGAATTTGTGCAGAAACTGGAGAACAAGAATGAAGAAGAGCTCCAGAAGGCACAACGAGTCACTGTTCTACAATACCCTGAGATGTACTTCAGAGCTATTAATGTAGGTACAAGCTCAAGCCAACAAACAAAGCTGCAAATCGCGTTTGTGTCAAACGTGAACCACTTCCTACCACAACCTGTTCAATCAAGTCAGTCTGCAGGCTCAAGTACTCAAGCCTATGGACAAGCATTTGATTTGAAAGCCTTCCTTCCACAGCCAAGAGATTTAGTACATCAAGCTCCACAGCAAGCTCCTCAACAAGCTTTCTATGGAAACAATTGTCAATCTGCAAACCCCAACACTGTCAAACTTGACCCGTCCCATCTCTCTAAAGTCAGCGTAGAAGTTGCACAGGAACATAAGGAACTTCTCAACACAATGGTCAGTGCTTATTGTGGTTTAGTTGCAGGTTAAATAGGAAACATTAATTTGACAAACGAAGACTACCAACGAATTGACCGAGATGAGATGGAGCTGATGGATATCAAGTGGGCATTTGCAAGTGCTATAAGAAGAGCAAAGGATTACATGCGGAGAACAGGAAAAACCAATTTGGAGAGCAAGAAGGATACAAAATACGACTTTGACAAAACAGCCGTTACTTGCTTCAACTACGGAGAAAGAGGTCACTTCAAATGGAAATGCACGAGGCCCAACAAAGAAGGAAATCATAACCCCTTTCGAAATCAATCTCAACCACCCAACACAACTCAGTTCAACAATGAGAGAAGAATGGTAGTGTTGGAAACTCAAACAATACCAATCAATCAGACCGTCAAACACACACAGAGCTTTGGTAGTTCAATCTGATGAAGGATGCGATTGGTTAGTACAGTTGGGAACTAAGAACAACAGAAGAACTGCATGTTATGCGAAGATCATCGATCAAATCAAGCATGTTCACAGCATTAATACTCTAGATAATGATGATACTTTTGGGTATGCTGGTAGTTCTGATGAAGAGTGCTCAAGTTCAGGTGGTTATGGATCTGATTCTGATATCAGAAACGGGAGTGATGCTGAGGTTAGCAAGTTGCTGAGTGAAGCCGAGATGATGAAATGTGAAAAGATGGGTATGACGAGGAAAGCAGAAGCTGCAGTAAAGAAGACAGAGACACTCTTTACAGATGATGTGGCCTTCCCTCATCACACTGCTTTTATGGCAAATGTTGCAGGTTCTACAAGTCTGGTAAATTCTAACCCTCCTACAGTTTGCAATGATTGTGTTGACTTGAAAACAAAATATGAAACAGTCAACAGTCATAATCAAAATTTAGTTGTTGAACTATCAAAGTGAAAAGAGGCAAATTTGGCACTAACTCGAAATGAAAGAGAATTCAAATATGTAATAGAAACCTTAAGAAAAGCGAATCTGAATTGACAAAAACAGTTTTGAATAAACAGACAGGAATTAACAACTATATTAATCTCCTAGAAGAAACTAAGAAAGAGTTAGTCATCGCTAAATGTGAATATGATTCGATCAAGCTCAAATTGGAAAGTTATTCTAACTCCTGCTATGTGCTTGATCATATCATTGATGTTCAAAAGCTAAAGGGAGATGTTCAATGCATTGGGTATAAGTCATGTCCACCCCCAATAAAACACAACTATACCAAAATGCCTAATGAAGAGGAGATGCCTCGTTTTGAACCCTTTGTACCTCTGAATCCTGAAGAATTTGCAGCAGGTTAGTGTTCAAACTAGACAATTCCTCTCAAGAACCAAGCAAGCCAGAAAATTCATCGTCTGATGTTGTTCAAAATCCATCTGATGAAGAGGAAAATGATACATCAGATGATGAATCAAGAAAAGGTGATCAGGATCAGCCTCTTGATGAAAGTAAAAGAGTAGAACTTTCTGCTGCTCCTAGTCCTAATAATGTTGAGAATCAAGAGACTGCTCCTAAGAAATCTGTGAAGACAAAAGTGTCTACACAAGAAACAGATAATGTGTTGTATACACTGGTTGGAGATAAGAATATCTACTCTAACAAAGATTTTCCAATTAAAAATGTAAACTCTATCTCTATTGATCAAGTGTTTAAAAAGTCAACAACTAAATTTTTAGAGAAGGAAAAGCCAACCAAATCCACAATTTCAACAGAAAAGCAAGAGAAGCGGGTTGAAAAGCCTATAGTTTCTCAACCAAAGGTTGAAACAAAAGGCTCTCGCTACAAGAAAAAGCTTAAGAATGTTAAATTTTTGAGCTCCAAGGGTACTGATAAAGTTGAGACTTTTCAAGGCAAATCTAATATAGATTTGGTAAAGAAAGTTAAGATTTTGAAAAGAAATAGTCAAAATAGTTACACCCAACACACGGATGGATGTAATAAAAACGAACCCTGTACCTCAAGACCCACAAGTTCAACATCAAGTCGAGAAACACGATCTCCTAGTTTTGTTGAAAAGAGAACATGTTTCAAATGTGGAGAATTTGGCCACATTATAAAAGATTGTAAAAATCCAGCAAAACCAAGATTGTGGAAAGAACAGCTCATGAACCAACTTGCCAACGTAGATCTGTTTCTCCAACACAAGATAAACAAATTATTAAAGATCAAAAAGAGAAACAAAAACGTAAACAAGTAAAAGCAATTGAAAAAGCTTTAAAACCAGATTCTTCAAAAAGGAATCAAAGATCTTCAAATTTAAGAAAACCAGAAACTGTTAAAACTGTAAATAGTAGTCAATCTGGTAATAATCAACGATCTTGGAAACCGAAGACCGGTAATGGTTCTAGAGGTGGAGCACAATTTTCAAATCATCAAGAAATTGAAATCACATTTCTTGATGATAAGGGGTGACCCAAGACCACTAAGGCTTGGGTCCCCATCTCAAACTGATCTGGTTTTTGAAATGTGCAGGGTGTTCCAGGAGGAACTGTTAATAGTCATTGGATTGTTGACAGTGGAGCATTACGGCACATGACAGGCGACTTACGGCTCCTGTTGATGTGTAAAGCATTCGGGATGGTTATGTTGCCTTTGCTGGTGATAAAGGTGGTTACATCACTGGAGAAGGAATGGTCTCCAATGGTGTTGTAAGTTTCGACAAGATCAATTATGTGCAGCAAATTGATCACAATCTTCTTAGCGTTTCTCAAATCTTCGACAAGAAGTTTACGGTTCGTTTTGATGCTACCGGTTGTTATGTGCTGAAACCCGGATTCAAGATCCCGAAAGAGTAGATTCTCTTATCGGCTCCAAGAATTAACGACTTATATATTCTTGATATGAGCCAAGCTATTACAACATCTGCGCAAGTCACATGTTTTGTCTCAAAAGCCACTGAAAAGGAATCAATCTCTTGGCACAAACGAATGGGACACATTCACCTGAGGAAAATGAACTATTTGGTGAAGAATAATCTAGTGAATGGTGTAACAGTCAAGAATTTTCATCTTCAAGACGTCTGTGTATCGTGTCAAAAGGGCAAGCAAGTTAGAAAATCTCATCCCGTGAAGAAGATCAACATTGTGAATATGCCTCTAGAACGTCTTCATATGGACCTTTTTGGACCTATGAAACACAAGACTACCTTTGGTGATTCTTATTGTTTTGTAGTTACTAATGACTACTCCAGATTTTTATGGGTGAATATGCTGGCACACAAGAGTGAAGTTCCTAATATCCTCAAGAATCACCTGACATTGTTAGAAAATTTGTACAATCTGAAGGTAAGGAGAATCATAAGCGACAATGGCACCAAATTTAAGAATCAAGTTATGGATGAGTACTATTCTTCAAAGGGCATTTTTCATGAGTACAGTTCTCGCTACACTCCACAACAAAATGGTGTTGCTCAGAGGAAGAATAGAACTCTGATTGAAACAGCAAGAACTATGTTAGTAGAATCAGAACTTCCCGTTCAATTTTGGGGAGAAGCTGTTGCTACTGCAAGTTACACGATGAATAGAGTTCTAACGGTGAAAAGACATGGGAAGACATGCTTTGAGTTGCTACATAAAAGGAAACCGGATGTTTCTTTCTTAGAACCTTTTGGAGCTCCATGCACTATGATTGATCCACATGGAAAGTTTGGTCCAAAGGCTATCGAAGGCTTCTTCCTTCGATATGCTACTCCGAATTTCAGAGTGTGGAATTTGTCTTCGAAGAAGAATGAAGAATGGGGTGAAGTCAAGGTTCAGAGATATACAGAATCAGTTAGAGCTCCGGGTGCTCCTTGGATGTTCGACTATGATGGACTGTTCGACTCCTTTAATCTACCAACTTTTGATGATGTATCTGCTGCTGCTCAAACGTTATTGGAAAGTGATACAGCAGTTGACTCATCATTAATTCGACTAATTATTGTTAACCCTCAAGTGTTGACTTCGGTTAACAATCTTGTTCAAAATGAGGAATTCGAAGATGCTGCGTATTATAATGTTTTATCAGAAGATGATGAGTTTCATGATGCAAATCAAGCAACCACTGGTCCTGTTCCTGATATTTCTGATGTCACGTCAAATATACAACCTCAAGGGACGACTGAAGGTCATGCATCTACATCCTCATCAAATCCAGCACTTGATTTGACTGTTGATCTGAATATCAACAATTTGGGTATAAACTCTCGAGTTCCTGATGTTCCAGAAACTCGAATTCATAATACCCATCCTCAGTAGAATATTATTGGAGATGTCCAAAGTGGTGTGTGCAGACACGTAATCAGCTTCGAAACAACCAGAATGCTGGCCTGTATTCGGAAATAAAAGAATCTGGGGGACAGAACGATTGGTCTTTTGCCTGCTATGTTTGCCAAGTTGAACCAAAATCTTGGAAGGAGGCAATGAAAGAAGACTCTTGGGTTGAAGCCATGCAGGAAGAACTTCAGCAGTTTCAGAAATTGGGTGTGTGGAAGTTAGTTGACAGACCCGATAACTACAAGAAGATTGGTACTCGAGGGTTTACAAATGCAAGAAAGATGACCGAGGTGTTTTGTGAGAAACAAAGCGCGATTGGTTGTCCAGGGCTTTAATCAGGTCGAAGGCATTGATTACAATGAAGTTTATGCACCGGTTGCACGACTTGAGGCCATAAGAATTTTCTTGGCTTATGCGTCCTACAAGAAGTTCACCGTTTATCAAATGGATGTGAATAGTGCATTTCTTCATGGTGAGGTTGGAGAAAAGAAATATGTTGAGCTACCGCCAGGTTTTGAAGATCCAATCCATCCTGATAAGGTTTGGCTTCTCAACAAGGCGTTATATGGTCTTCATCAAGCTGCAAGGGCTTGGCATGAAACGTTGTCTACCTATCTTCTGAAGAATGGTTTTCAACGAGGATTGATCGACTGTACTCTCTTCATCAAGGAACAAAACAAGGATTTGCTACTAGTGCAAGTATATGTTGATGACATTATTTTTGGGTCTACGTACGAACGAATGTGCAAAGAATTCGAACAGGTTATGCAGGAGAAGTTCGAGATGAGCGCCATGGGAGAAATCACTTTCTTTTTAGGTTTGCAGGTTCAGCAATCAAAGGAAGGAATCTCCATTCATCAAACAAAGTACGTTGGGGATATTCTCAAGCGATTTCAAATGGACGACTCAAAGCCTTTGGGAACTCCATTAGCTCAGAATCATGGGATTACTCCAGACGGAATGGGTAAACATGTGGAACCATCTCTCTACCGTGCCTATGATCAGATCTTTAATGTATCTTACCGCTTCAAGACCCGATATAATGTACCCAACATGTCTTCTGGCGCTCTATCAGTCTAGTCCGAAAGTTTCTCATTTGATGGCTGTGAAAAGGATCTTTCGTTATTTAAAGGGTCGCCCGGACACTGGTCTCTGGTACCCTAAGGATGATAACTTTGATCTGACAGCATTCAGTGATTCTGATCACGGTGGCTGCAAAATAGATGCAAAATCAACAACAGCGGCATGTCAGTTCTTGGGAAATCACCTAGTCACGTGGCAATGCAAAAAAGCAGACTTGTGTAGCTACATCAACTTGTGAAGCTGAGTATATTTCGGCTTCTAGTTGCTGCTCTCAGGTTCTATGGATCCAACAACAGATGCGGGACTACGGTTTTGAATTTCTCTCTACTCCTATTTTTGTTGATAACGAAGCTGCTTTACAGATCACTCGGAATCCTGCACAGCACTCAAAAACAAAACACAGATTAAGTATCATTTCATACGAGATTGTTATGAAAAGAAACTTATCAATGTTAAAATCCACACCAATCACCAACGTACCGACCTTTTTACCAAAGCTTTTGATAAATCTCGTTTTGATTATCTACTTTCGGTAAATGGAATCAAGGTGAAAACCGAGTAACTCAACCATGGCTATTTATTCATATTTTTCTAAAAAATCTAAAACTACAAAAAGATTTTCCAATTTTCTTAGTTTTATATTTTGGGGGGAGAAAATTATAGAAAACTACAAAAACAATAGAAAACCCAAAAATCAAAAATGAGTTTCTTGGATAAGACAAGTTGAATATGATGAAATACACCGGCGATCTGTCATAAACAAGTCAAAGACAAATAATGAAAATTGATAAGTACCTTTACTTATGAAGTATCGGTAGGCTCACAATCAGGGTTAAAATGTACAGGTTGATATAAACTTAATGGACTGCAAGCCAGGTGGGAACCATTCATTCACATATAGTTTTGGTACCGAAATTTCGTTTGATGGTGTGCCGAGGTCCTGAGATATACAGTCTTTATGCTGACTTATCATCTGGTTATCATGGTTGAATCTTTTGCCAAAAAATAACTGTGGCGCAAGTCTAGAACTTCCATGATACCATACACACATGTACATACTGCATACGACCTCAAATAAGTGATTAAAATATCACATCCACCCAAAAATAAGTTATAAAATATCACAGCTTATGCGGGAGCTAAGTTCGTCTCTTTGTCAGTATGATGGTACTAACTTGTTCACGGACTTACTCCTATGCCCTGCATACATATGAAAATCAAGTTCCTCATCAATAAGTGATTTAATCACATAGGGCTTGTTTCAAATTCAAAATAAGTGAGTATCTCACATCATATACGTCAAAACAGATGATAAGTAGTATACTCACTGGTAAGATTTTCTCTCGTGCATATCTTGATACGGGAATGTGTCGTGAAGTGGTTGAACACTGGCTAGTAAGTATTAATCATTACCTAATCATATCTCCTAATCATGATTACATCTGATAAGTCGAGCTTACGTGGACAACAATACCGATAATCATAATGAATATTTATTTATTCAATTTGATGTTTTAACAAAACCTGTTTTGTCAAGATTAAATGCTGGTATGATTCACTTACCTTGAAACTCTGAAAAAGATTGTCTGGTAAATATTTAATGATAGTATTCATTTCAGTTTAGTTTACTATGTTGTTAGATTAAGCTCTTTTTAATTTAGCCAAAGTTGAGACTCAAAGACTTTTCTGCCAAGATACGCCATAAAATCCATTTGTTTTGATATCACAACTTCATAAAGTACTTTCTTACAACGGTAAACCTAACGGAAACATTAACTGCTAAGCATAACAAATTGAAAGAATGATATCATTCTCGAAATACTACATTGGTTAAATGCTTTAATAGTGTTAAAGACATTTTGAAATGAGCAGAAAACGAGTGAACATTCTGTGGAATGAGAGATGCAGAGCAAAGGAAATCCAACATCAACATGATCCGATTACTGAAGACTATGGCAATCCTGATGCTTCGACCTAATCCTCGCAACAAATAATTTCTGCATCAACTCCATTAGTAGAAGTTAAATGCCCCAAGCAGATAGTAACTGATCCAGTTACCTCAAGCAGTTATTAAGAGGAAACAAGAAAGGATTGATGTTTCTGGAAAATTTGAAGACCTTATGCTCTATTAGTGGATAGCAGATCTTCAGGGGGAGTTTGTTGATACTCCAGGCCATTCAAGGATGAAGACCAAAGACCGAAGACGAAGACCAAGCAACAGTCAAGGGGGAGTTTGTTGATACACATTTGTGTATGTCGCTTGTTCTTAGTTACATCTGTAATTGTGCGGTCTTTGTTTACTGTGTCTGTATAAGTTTGGTCGTGTCGACCAAATCAAGATATCCTCCTATCTTGGTATCGTACGACGTTTTAGTTTGTCTATGTTAAATAGTTGCATGTGTGCATACTGTTGAGTCTTGTTTACGTCATGTCTGTGACACGCTCTCCGAAGAAAGCATTCTTTGCAAGTATGAATGCTCCGTACAAGCAAGGTGTTGCTTGTACGAGTTACCAGCTTCGTACGAAGGAAAACATGTAAACAAGTGGCTTACTTGTTTCGTACGAAGAAGAGAATGCTTCGTACGAACCAACTAGCTCGTACGAGCGTCTTTGGAGCAGTTCTTTGTGTAATAGTGTGTTCCGTATGTCTGGTAACGTACTTTGTACGAATGACCAGCATGGACGCTATATAAGCAGACATGCACCTCTCAGTCAAAAGAGGTTGTTCAACTAGTTGGTGAGCTGAACAGTTGGCATTTCTAGTGCAGAGGAAGATGCAAGAGCACAGGCAGTTTGTATGAGTCGTATGAGCATTGTTTGTATATGTTTGTACTAGTTCTCATCAGTTAATCAAGATATTGAATCTTTGGTTATCCAGTGTTCTTACTTTGCTTTGGTTTGCATACATACTTGGATTCCGCACCTGTATGTGTGTTGCATGAACAAGGAATAGGTTTAACTTGATCCTCAGATGGACCTACAATCACAAACATGGAGCCAGCATTGACGAAGAGTTGGCGTTTGCAGGTAAGTTCTCATAAGTAATCGAGTGTCAAGGGGTTTTCACTAAGTTGCAATTGAATAACAAATTTTTTCTAAGTCAAAACACTGGCCAAATTTTCGAAACTTTCTGCGAAAATACCTTTCTCGCGGGCCGCGAGAGGCATGCCTTAACTCGGTCGCGGCCTGCGAGCGACAGATGAATCCGGAGCTTTTCCACTCAGTCGCGGCCCGCGAGAGGATTTATATCCTCTCTCGCGGCCCGCGAGAGACCCTAACGTCAGATATCAAACCCTAAAGCCCCAATTCTTTTACTTTCAACCTAATTCCTTCAACTTTTTCGTACAGCCATCACCACTCTTACCATCACAATCCGCCTACCTGTACTCCCACTCACCCAAATCTTCTCCTACCACTTTCCCACATCAACTATAACCCATTTTAAAGTTCCAGTTTGTACCTTTCATCCTCAAACAAGCTGTTCAAGGTTTTTGCAACTTAAACACTATTTGCTTAGCTTTTCTTGTAGATCGGCACTACGGTATGTGTTCTTACGACTCTTATGCTTTAATTTCCGTATATTACTTAGTTGCTTCATGTGTTTTAGTGTCGGGTCCTTTTAGGTTGCATGCTAGGTACTTTGAGGGCTTGGGGTGCACTTGGTTTGGGTTGAGTTTTGAATGTTGTGGCTGAACTAGTTCTACTTAGGATATTTGGGTGTAAACAGGGTACATTTTGCGGGTAGGTTGGTTTGTTCGGGTTCGACATTGAGTGTGGAAATTCGGGTTAGTAATGCTTGCTTTAAAGATCATATTTTTAACATACTGTTAACCCGTTTTTCTGCATTGCTTATAAGGTTTTAATTTTATGTCTGAAACTCCTTTACTTTTCGGCACCCGGGCATTAATTGTGAAGTGTCGGAAGGGGGTAGTCGTGCTTTTAGATATGTTTAGGGATATGGGTTGGCTATTTGGGCATTCATGCATATAAGATCTCTCGCCCGTACTCAATCTCCATTCGGGCGAGATTCGGTTAATAAATTGATATTTTTGCTTACACCCAATAAAATATATCTAATAATATTTGGTAAAGTGTTTTTCTAATTATGATCGCGAATGTAATGCTATACGGTCATTTCTCACACACGGTTTATTTTTTCTGATGGTCTACTTATTTTGCTTGTGAATTGAACTATTTTTGCAGATGTCAGGGGAAGGAAGCTCGAGTAGACCGGGTAAGAAGAAGAGAGGGCTTGCACCTCGACCGAGAGGTGACCCAGCCGAGACCCAACCGTTGCCCCCAAATTTTGGGCAAAGGAGGAGCATTCGATACAGCGGGGACGGTGTTCCCCATGGGCAGAGTACACGATTAAGGGACAGCCCTCGGCTATAGTTTGATTTGGATTCTCATGAGAATGAGAGATTGTCTAACCTAATCACATGTGATTTATTGCCATATCGAAGAATTAATTGGGATATGCTTGACCATCTGGGCCAGCGAGGGAGACCGGTTTTGGAGATTTAAGAGGGTACGTGGATCAGCAGTTTGGTGGGGTTCGCCAGGTTATGATGGAGAGCCGGAGGATGCATGAGGAAGGCCAGCGAAGGCTGGAAGATGGGATGCGTTATATGATGGAGAACCTTCACATGGGGGTTCCATCTTACTTCCAGCAGAGAGGTCAGCCGGGTCCAGGTCAATTTAGTGGTATGGAGGATGTGCAACCATAACAGGTGTTCGAGCAATTAGAAGAGTCAAAGGAGGATGATTAAGCAGCAGTTGTTCTTTCTTGATGTTTATTTTTCTTTTATGTTGTTTTCATCTTTTATTGGTCTGTACTCTAAACACTTGACATGTGGGATATTTGGGGTTGGTTCGGGTACGATGGTGGTTAACTTTTTAGAACAATTTATTAATTTTTATATTATGTTTGGAAGTTGTTATGTTGGTTGATTGGTTGATGTTTGTATGCCGCTTCCGTTCGCGTGTGAGACTTGAGAGTTGTTTGCTGAGCGTGTTTGAACTGGAGGGCATGAGTGGAATTGACTGGCACATTGATAGTCTTGCATATCAGCTAAGTCGTTTCACTTGTATAGTTTGTATTTTATTTATTTATTTTTAGGTTTTTATTTTTGTTTTTTAGTGAGTCTTCACATCTTCGCATTAGGGACAATACAAAATTCAAGTGTGGAGATGGGATAGTTGAGTCGTAGAGTAGTTTTAATTTAATTTGAAAAAAAAATTACAAAAGTCAGAAAATGTCTTTTGAAGAAGAAATTTGCATAAATATAAATAGAAAACGATTAAAAAAATTGAGTTTTTATTCAGTTTCAAATAATGATGATATGAGTAATTAAAGGTTGAGTTTATGTCTAATTTGGGATATGTGAGTAGGCTCAATTCGGTTCTTAGTTTCTTTGAGATTAATATACCTTAATTGTCGGTCTACTAGTGGGTACTTATCTATGAAAAATGGGAAACTGAAACTGCCAAAAATAGTATCAGGAATGCCGTTATAAGCTAAAATCTTTAAATTTTTGATCATGTAAATAAAATAAAAAAATAGAAAAAAATAAGTTTGATTGGAAAAAGTAGACGATGCCTATGGAATCTCCCTTGGGGATGGTGACTCTGATCGAGAATCCCTCTATGATAAGTTGAAAAATTTTAAATACCGAAGCCCACGTTGTCGCTCTCGGGGATGGTGACTCTGTTGAGACAGCCTCTAGGTTAGATATGCAAAAAGAAATCAAGTGGTCAAAAGAAAAAAGAAGAAAAAAAAAGAAAGAAAAAGAAAAAAATTTACTTGGTTTTAAATTCCTTTGATTTTGGTATAAAACGGTTAGGAAATGGATCAAATGATTCGTCCCTTTTGTTCCATAAGCTTGAGGTGGGATTAGGTTTACTGTTTTTGCTAGCATGAGACCTTAGGTTGATTGACCGAATTTAAACTAAATTCACATGATAAGAATTTTGAACCGAGTTTTGAGTTTAAGTGGACATGAATACTTGCAATCGCGGTTAATATAAATTTCGACCTTAATAAAATAATCCTAATTTTTGAAATCGAATAATTACTTGGTCATGATTCCGTTTGCACAATTCTTTTCCGAGGACGAAAAAATAGCAAGTGTGGGGATGTTTGATGTATTGAATAATACATCCATTTATCGTGTACTGTTTGTATTATTTTAGTTGATAATCGTTTCAGTTTGTCAAGAATATATCTACTTTTAATCCAAATACGTTTTGCAGGTCTTGGTTCGTGAAAGGAGCTGAAAAGACGGGAAAAATGAGCTGAAATGGTGAACGAAACCTTGCCGGATTGTAGTTGGAAGCCGAGAGAATAAACGATTCGAAAATGGGTGAAAACACATTCTGGCGTCCAGCAACCGCCCTGCCTAATGCCTCTCGCGGCCAGCGAGAGGCTGTAATGTATCCGGAGAACTATCACTCGGTCGCGGGGCGCGACCGAAATATAGATCCCTCTCGCGGCCAGCGAGAGGGTAATATTATCAGAAGGTTTCGAAAACCTATCAGTTTGGTGAAGGATAGGTTTATTAATTAGAGTTTAACTACAATTACAACATCCTCGGACGAATCTTGAAGTTAGAGAGCAATATTTCTGGAGTTTAGAGCTGGTGGTTGAAGTTCAATAGGCTAAGGAATCATCAAGTTGGAGCAAGAAGCTTGGAGATCAAAGCAAACACGGGTTATATTGCAAAATTTCTTAACTTTTAGTTTCCATGTTCTTAATCTTGATGAATTCTGTTTTTAACCTTGTTTTATTTTTTTAAGACTATGTTACTTGGCTAAAGTCAGTATGCTACCTATGTTTTGATTGTTTTCTTATGAAAGTTTGGATCTTGGTTTGATTTAATAATGTTTTTAATCGGATTTTTAGTAAAGTAAAGAACTTTGATCACTTGATTTGGTGTATTTGCATGATTTGAGTTCGTTGTTGATTAATTAATTGTTTTACATGAATCTTGGTGGATGTCTTCCATAGAATAGGTTTGTGTTTGTTATCGAGTCTTAACGGATTCGGGTAATCGTTCAGTAAAATTGGCCAATAGACCGGAAAAATAATTAATTAAAATATATAATTAATTCTTAACATTATACTAAATTTAATTATTGAGAAATAATAATTTATTAACTGAATTAAATAGGTAAATTGCTAGATTTAGGTTTTGAGAAAAACTCGGTTCTAGTTTACTTGCCATATTCGAGTCGGTTAAACCAAATCAAGAGTCATAGTTAGTCTAGACTTCCTATTGAGAGATAGTTAGCTAATTTAGGTACTTTATTAAATATTAGATAACTGAAAGGAAATTTAAAAATCGGTAAACCCAACTACTTGTAGGATATCATAGGTGTCTTCTCGAGAAGGGTTGGGAGTCATGTTCGGTATTCCTTAGAGTCTAGTATTTCAAGATCCCGGTTTCACATTCATATTATTAGTCAATTAAGATATCCAATCAATAGTAATAAAAAATCTAACCTAGGTAGCCGTTCCACCATCCTTGAATCAAATCTCCACTTTAAAAGTCAAATTTAATTCACTTAGTTAAGTTAATTTTAGTTTAATTATAAATTTAGAATTATTAGTAACCCCCCCCCCCCCCCCCCCCCCCCCAAATATAAAAAAAAGTGTGTCAATTTAGTCTAGATCGAGTAGTCAACATAATTAGAGAGTCTCGTGGATTCGATATCCGGACTTACTTAAGATATTCTACAATTGATCGGTCCACTTGCCGGTTAGTAGTTTAGCCACAATTTAGAAGTTATAATTTGAGTCTAGAATTAGGGTAATTTTAATTGTTTTTAATTGACTACTTTTAGAACATCATTAACCCAATCCAATATGCAAGCATGCTATCATGTAAGTTGACTTTTTTTTTTGTCAAGATATTCATGTTTGTTACTTCAAATTGAATGTGACGAATAAGCCTCGAAGTATACATGATTTCAACGTCATACATTGTAACATATTCTTCGCATCCTGAAATGTTAATTTGAAAGATATTACACTTTTACACCTTCGAAACTAATATTTTTGACATAAGTAGTTGACATGCATATCCAGATATGGTCTGAAAGTTGTTTTTATATATGCTTTTAATGTGGATGAACAGAAAGTGAAATTCTCAAAGCTATGAACCAGTGCATTTAAACTTGTGAGTCTCATGTTTAAAACTATCCACACCTATGTTTTCTTGGTGATCTTAAATTTTGTTTGATTCTTTTTTAGGGAAAAATTAACTCTAATCTTACAAACAGGTTAATGTGATTCACAAAGATTTTGCTTCCAAGGTCTCATTCTCTACCTCTTAAAAGTAACCAAATTTATACATGTACTAGCAAAGTGTTGATTGGGGATGGTAAATTTGATCCAATAGGGTAGGTTTGGTTCATGTAAACACATCACTTAAAGCTAATAGAGTTCTTAAAAAAGAAAAAAAATGTTAAGACTATTGTTGATACATCCGAAATATATACAAATGCATAAAATTTTCTAACTTAATTTTATGTGAAATTGTTTAGCGACTATTGTAGTTTTGTGATCCAGGTGAACACATTAATCATTTATTAAAGAAATTTATAAGAAGTGTTGTTGGCCGCGGCCCTTTTTGACCCACACCCAGGTTAGTGTTTTTCGACACCGACTCCTTTATTCCAATCTTCTTCTTAAATTCATGTTATTCAATCTATTTATATTAGTGTTTTCTTTGTTCCAGTGTTTGGTGACATATTTTTTCTATGAACCAACACCAGAGATCCATAGAATTTCTCTAATTTTCTGTAAGGAAGACACTGGTATATTGACACCTAATAAAATGTGAAAATTGATAACCAAACTTCAATGTGCTATTACTATATATAATTTGAATTCTATTTTAGACTTTTCTTTTGACGGGTCAAGGAGGATGATGTCCAAATTGAACGTGTACCTTCGACGGATACCCATTACATGAGCGAGGTACATGTGCAATTACGTTGCTGTGATGCGAGTTTCTTTTGTGTGTCTTGGTTTGTTTAGTAAGTATGTATCTGTTAAAAGTTATCTACAATTTATAAAGTTATCTATAGTATGTTATGATGGTTTTCTAGAGATATATCTTCCATTTGCTGGAAGATTGCTGGCTGTCGACTTTAAAACTAAACCTTATACATGAGATTATTATTCCATTATTTTTTACAGCATTGCTACCAAAGGAAATGAATGTGATGCTTACTTTTAAAAAAGGGAGCTACTTATGGGGATCTATGAAAGGGTTTTGAAAGTCCTTCATCTATACAGGAAGAAAGTATCCCTATTGTACTTACTGAAAGTGCTATCCTTGAAAAGATTGACACAACAGATAAAAGTAACATTCAAGGTTAACGTTTCTCTAATCATTTTATGTTATGCATTTTTATCCATCTCATATGCCATATTTTGCAGTTTGGACGACTACATATCATGTTCCAAGTTCAGGTTTCTCTTAAACACTAATTTAATCACCTGAATAGTTGAATTACTATCACTTGATCAATTCCAACACTTTACTATCATTTCGATTATGGTGTACTATTCCAGCCAAAGTGTCAAGTTTGGGTCCAGTGGAAGGCAATTGGTAATATTTAAATTGACATGGGTAGATTGGGAATTGATTTAAGTAAAGCCATCAAAGGAACTTTGGTGAATGGAACTGATATCTTCTTTTGGTTGCACGTTGGATGCATTCAAATTCGCTTCGCTGGCATCAAGGTTCCCAGCGCCCTTTTGAACTGGTAAAGTGTAACTCGTATTGTGTAGGTGACAAAGTAAGGGTGGGTGCATGTGGGGTTGTTCTCAATTGGGTTTGGCAAAGGCAAGATCTAAGCAGCGTTGAATTACGGGAGCTTTTGGAGTTGACCCATTTGTTGCAACCAAAAACTATAGGTCTTCTTTGGATAAGTGGGTATGGGACTTGGGGGACTCAGGATCGTCTAGTTTGGCAGATTGTTTCATGATGGTGCAAAGTATCTTCTATTTATGCTTTTTAGTTGGCGGATTTGCTGCAACTTCACGAGGCGTTGAACGGGTCAATAAAGGGGAAGAAGGTGTTTATCGGGGTTGTACAAACTGTTTTTTTAGCCTTTGGAAAGCTCGAATGCATTCCTCTTTGAAGACAAACAAGCGGCAATATCTAACGTGATGGTAGAAATTTAAGTGGTTAGCTTCTTATGGTAAAGAATCAATCAAGGATAGCATGTGTGACGTGGGAGGATTGAAAAAGTTTTGATCTGTCTGGTGTAGCCTAAAAAAGATTGTATTGTGTTTGTTGTTTTGAGTCTGTTTGACTGTATTTGGTATATCAAATGGGTGTATTATGGTCTGCAACTTGCAGATTGTTATTGGTGATTGATTGTTTGATTTGTCAGATTGTTTTTGATGATATATGTATATTATCATTTTCAAACAATGACTCTTGGGTTTGATGATTGATTGTTTGAGATCCACCCGAGAAGTGATTGTGAAATAAATGTAGAGTTGAAATTTGAAAACAATGACTGTATTCGTATTTAATGAAAGGGTCATTATATAATAGGAAGTATGTTTCTCAAAAGTTTACGTTAGTTCATCCTATTTACTTTATTGACTTCAGATTTCCATAATAATTTCATTTGTAGAATTTCTTTATGATCATTATAAACGTAATTTTTTTTATCAAAACCGAAAAAAAACATATCAATTTGTCAAAACCACGACGTTCATGGGTATTAGTACTAGTTTTATTTATAAATAAAAAACAAAAACATGTGATATTACGATAAAGAGAAACAAAGAAGCATGGAAAGGCGGGAAGGGGGAAAGAGGATTGGCCAACCTCTTTCATCTCATTATACTTCACTCACTTTATGTTGTTATGTATCCAAACTTTAAACACATACGACAACTTGTAAGACATAAAGAGTAGATGGGACACCGATAAGACCTTGCAACTTGTATATCAAACATACACTCATCCCTAAATCTTGCCAACTTTATTCACATCCTACTTGCAAGTTACATTTATCAACTCCCTTTTCAACCATTACCATACTTATGTATCAAACTTACATTCATCAAAGTTACAAGTAGCTTGTGAATAACACCTTATCAACTCCCTTTTCACATACTTATGTATCAAACATACATTCATCACTAATATTGCAACAAAGACCTTGCAAGTAGGCATTTTCCAACTAAGATCTTACAACTAGGCCGTGAATAATACCTTTTGTGAGAAAAACATAAAGTATAGTGTTTTTATATGCAAAACTTTTTTGTGAGAAAAATACATAAACTATAGTGTTTTTTATGATATTTTCCGTATTATCTATTCTAAATCTTGCTAGCTAATTTGGGTAAAGTATTGTAAAGTATATTGTTTCACTTGAAAGCAATATTAATTTCTGAGTTGAACATATTTATAGCATGTCTAAATATTTGGTTTGTATAAGTTAATTTTTTTGGAGGGAGGGTTTAATGGGTAATACTAAAAAAGTGAGGAATCGGTTAAAAATTCAATGTAACATGTTAAAATCATTTTTTTAGTTCAGAGCTTTTGTATATAATTTCATGCAGAACCCTTTTTAATAAAAAAATTCCAAAACTAAAATATTACAAAAAAGATATATAATATATATATATATATATATATATTTACAAAAATAATTTTTTATTAAAATAATTTCTACACATCTTTATATGCAAAAGCTCTAAAAAAAGTTTTAACATTTTAAATTGGATTTCAAGATATATTTAACATGTTAAATATATTTTTCTTTGTTCCTCACTTTTTTAGTGTTTCTTGTTGAATCGTTCTGTTTTAACATATTCATATTCAGATTGTGTCTAAATATCTTGTTTGTATCAATTATCGTGCATGACTCTGTAGCAATATTTATTATTTATAATGTTGTCATCCATGTGAATACAACCAACAAAAGGAATCGAGGTCCGTTATCGATATAGGTGCTGTTGTTTTTCTAAAAAAATATCTACTCAGGCCTTTATGTTTACGTCGCGCAGACTACGCGCAGACATTGTCATCTGCAAACTGTTTGTTTTTCCGAAAACGTTTCATTACAAACGTCTGCGCGAGCTCTTCTTGGTGCAGACTTGGCTCAGCGACTTCTAAGATTTTCAAAGGTCTGTAGAGGGTTAAACACCATCACCGTTAACCACCATCACCGTCAACCATCCATCACCGTCCATCACCACCACCACCACCACCACCACCCACCACCACCGTCCACAATCACCCACCACCACAGTCCACCACCAGTTTATTTTAGAAGATACGTTAGAAAACAAACAAGCTTCTTGTAGACTGCAGATGTTTAGTCCACCTCTTCTTTTACAGATGTCTACAAAGTGGTCCGCAAACTGCACACATTTTACCTCTTTAAAAACAAACAACACCATAGTAAAATTATCAAACAATGTTATAGATATCGTGGACCTCAACTAATTAACACAAGCAACCAAAACATGAGATCATGCTTGAGAACACGATATCTAGTTGTATAAAAGATAACCAAAACTCTATCATCACAAATCATTCACTAAATCATAAGACCATCACCAAAGAAGGTTAAATTTTTCAAAGAAAAAAGTCGAGTTTTGAATTAATAAGTATAAAAAGTTTTGTAATTAACTAGTACTGGAGCCCAGCTTCGCGACGATGTCATAGAAGGGTGCGAGAATGTATTTGTTTTACATGATATAGCGATGGTTATTATAGACCATGCAAGATATAATCTAAACGACGATATAAATAAGCAATCAACACGGTTAAGTAAACATGTCTATAGTTAAAAGTTATCTTTAACTATAACAAGGTAAATAAAAAATAATTAAATTTGTTACCTTGTATATTGAAGGATTAATATAGATCATGTAGGCTTTAATGTAAACGACAATGAAAATAGGCAAACAACACGATTAAATAAATATGTATAGAGTTAAAAGTTAGCTTTAACTATAAGTAGTTAAATAGATGATAAGTAAGAAAAGAATTAAACTTATAAAAAAGATAAGAGAACAAATATTGTTATAAATATATAAAACTTAATTAAACTTGAAGCCCGTAAAATAATTCTCTTAAAGTTTGGGATGTCAAAACATATATCGTTGATAGAAAAAGAATTAGTATTATTAAATTTTCGTATGATAAATCTATTACAGTTCAGGGGTATAAACGTAAATCATATATAAGAAAAGAATTATTATAGTTAATGAGTCGTATGATAACTCAACTAAAGTTCCAGGTTAGAAACGTAAATTAATTAAAAAGGGGGACAATTTTACATATGCTCCTACAAACTTACAAAATATCATATATACCATGCAAAATTACAAGTATCATATTTACCCTTACAAAGTAGTTGACATATCATATATATATATATACGGTGAAGTTATTTGAGAAAATTTAAAAGTGTGAGAAGGATAAGAAAGAATCTAAACCATTAGATATTTAATCTAATGGTTGAGATCATAGTGACAATTCTGTAAATAATGTTGACTATTAAACTAACTAATTTTCTAGATTAAGAGTATAAAGGTAAATTTAATATTTTTAAATTAAAAAACTAACATTAATACACATGCAAAGTTCCCCCTTCTTTTTTAAACATCAATAACTTTTTATACGTAACTCTTTTTTAAAAAAGATTACACCATAATAACGAGTGTTTTTATCTTTAATATGAGTACCATATTGATATACTTATGTAGAGTTATTTCTGTTTTTATATATTTAGGGTGTTATTTCTGTTTTGATTCTGATTAAAGTGTTGACCGGTGTTATATTAGGGTGTTATTTTTGTTATATTCAATGTTAGGGTGTTCTTTATAAGATGTGTGCCTTCAATATAACTGTTGTGGTGTTTTTATGAGTTATGGTGTTATTTTTGTTATATTTCAGTTCTTTATAAGATGTATGCCTTCAATATACATGTTGTGGTTTTTTATGAGTTATGGTGTTATTTCAAATTCGAAAATCACTGCAATAACTGTCAAAAATCGGTTGCATATATTCATTCCATAATTAGATTTTATTAGTTAAATTACACTTATACCCTTAAACTACCAAAATAAAAAGAGACACATGTCACCTCCATAATCTTTCTTATCCTTCTCACACTTTTAAATTTTCTCACATGAACTTCTACCTATATATTATTATATATATATATATATATATATATATATATAATATACCATTATAAAAATAAATTAATAAATTACAATATTCCCCTTTTTTCTACAACTTTGAAATATCATATATGACCTTTGACTTCAAATATTATATCTATACACATTTCTAGTATAATTTTTTAGCTTAAATATCATATATGGAGTATACTATTATTTATGGGTAAAAATATAATAATAAAAATGGGTAAAGATAAATTTAAGCTAAAATGTGTTATATAAAAATACAAAGTTAAAAGATTGACTGTTCATATATGAGAAAACTTGAAGTTAAAAAAATAAGAAAAAAATGGTTATTTATTAGATTGTCTTTAATCAGTTGGATATATTTGATATTTTAATTACTTTGTAAGGGCATGTATGTTATTTCAAGTTTTTGTTGGATATATATGAAATTTTTAATGTTTGTATGGGTATATATAAAATTAATAAAAAAAACACAATAGTGTTATAACCTATAAACTAAAGTAACCAATCAAGAATTTTAACTATTCACAATTGGATTTTTTGTTATACATAACCAGTGGGTTACACCCGCGCTCTGCGGCGGGGCGACCCAATTTTTAATGCAAACATAGATGTAATAGTAAAAATAACGTTAATGCAGGAATTCGTTTAGTATTGGTTCGGTCCATTAAGATACCGACACTTACCGAAAGAGAAACAAAAAGAAGTCATGATACGACCAAAAAAAATACTGAGATATGTTTACATCGATCGAAACAATAAAAACGAATATCAATTTCGGTACTGACGTTGTTCGGTCAATATTAGACCGTTTGTTTTGTTACATGTATAAGACCAGGTTCGATTGAAATTTAAAAAAAAACTAAAATAAAAAGAAAAAAAATATGAAAAAAAATTCGTAAAAAATAAAAATTACTTTGCCTAAAAAGTTAATAAATTATATATATAATACCATATAAAATAAAAATAAATTATATATATAATAATAACTTTACCATATAAAATAAAAATAAATGGGTGGTTGAATTAAAACTTAGACAAAAATAAGCAATAAGAAAATTCATCTTACTACACCTCTATCTATTTTACCAGCATGAACAAGATTAATCTTACCACATCTGCAAGAAGATTAATCAGGTACGTAAAACCACAAAAAAAGGGATTTTTAAATCATATAAAGATTAAAAAATTCAGCCATTGAACAATCACATTACATTACATTTCATTAAATTGGTATTTTCAACAGACATACCCCTCTCTATATGTGGTCAAAATCCCAATATATATGTAAATTCTTTATACTAAAAAAATTCACATGAACTTCACATCGTTCATTTAAATGTGATATCAGGGTTTCTAACATGTAAGTTAAGTCCCGATAATTCTTTCCATTTATCTACTTCACCATGTATGTACGACGATATACTCCACAATGTCTCTTGATGTTTCATTCTGTTTATCGACTGTACAGACGATTTCACTACTGCAGTTGACTTGGTCAACGGATGCCTTTTGATCTTACCCATCATCCCACTAGAAAACAACCAACGTGAACCCGATTGTTGCTTCTTCTGCAAGTTAGCTTTCAAACCCGTCACATAAACTTCGTTGACTTTGAACATCCGGTCAACACCCGCGCTTTTCTCCAGTTTAAGTAGCGCAAGCATTGGGATACCAACGGGCTCATAGTCTCGTAATGGATCCCTAAGCAACACTTGCAACGCTAACGTGAAGTTACCAAAATACCCCCACTTTTTATGAAAAGATTTTGCAGAATCGAAGTTTATCCAGTCCTCTAATGATATTGACGTTTCGATTAGTTCTTCAATGTCGGTGCTGGTTGTAGAGGTTGATTTTTGGTTGCGGGAGGTTCTTCGGTTGATACCCCTGATTGAATTCTTAATCCTTCAATTAAAAGATACTGAATCTTTTCGATTGTTGAAGGGATGATATCGCTTAAAGAAACACATTCTGAATCAATCTCACAATAAATGTTTGTTTGTGTTTCTATGGTCTCTAATTCGTGAAGTAGCGCGTCCTCCCTGTCACAAATATTATGGAGGATAAAACTGATGTTACATCAACTAAAGTACACGGATGGACCCTGTGGTTTACCGAAATTTTGGATTTGGTCCCTAGCTTTCTAAAAGTACACAGACGGTCCCTGTGGTTTGCACTTTGTAACGCATCTAGTCCCTAGCCAACATATCTAAAGGTTTTAGCATGTCCAAGTTAGGGACTAAATGCGTTACTAAGTGCAAACCACAGGGACCATCCATGTATTTTTGAAAAAGATGAGGTCTAAATGCATTACAAAGTACAAACCACAGAGACCATCTGTGTAACTTTGGAAAGCTAGGGACCAAATCCAAAATTTTCATAAAACACAGGGACCATCCACATACTTTACTCACTAATAAAACAAACTTATAGTTTCTAATTTCATGATGTTGAAGGGGAGTTCAAGTAAATTTACTAACCTTTCAATCAGCGCCTTTGGTAATTCACCTTTCCAAACTGCTTGTTGCAACGTCTTTCCCGTTACTATCTCCAACGGCATCAAACGGGTCACCTGAGAAAGCATCTTTCCGGTTCCCAAAGTCGCCCAATTTACCAAAATATCCATACCATTAGACCCTATTACAGGAGGTAGCACAACTGTACTCGACACTTGCACAACCAACCGTTCACCGTTTTTCGCTCTTTTAAACAGCAACGGATTCATAGACAGTAAAAATCCACCACTTTCGGTCTTCAAAAACGGGCCCAGCCCGTCTCCAAGAGAAGGTAGTTCATGTATCTTTTTGGGTGAAAGATAAACCGGGCTTCCAAACGCACCCGAATCGGTTCTTGGAGAGTTTTGAAACACCCGCTCGTTTAAACCCCATTTTTCCATTAACGTTTCGGTTTCCAAATTCTCGAGCATTTTAGCTTTCCTTCTACTAATTAAAGAAGGACCCGCCTGATAATCGTGTTCCGTTTCAGATGTTTGAAATAAGAACGATGAATCAAAAATGTTAGAACAGTCATTTTGATCTTCGTTAACATCGAGATCAAAAACAAAATTTCCCGAAGCTAAAGTTTCCTTCTCAAATTGTTTCAAAAGCCGCTCTCTTGGAGACTCGGGCTCAGGCTCGTCATCAAAACCGACCAACAAGTTCATGAAATCATGAACAACGGTGTTTGTTAAGTCATCTAAGCTACGTGATTTTACCATTTTACCCCCTCCACAATAGTTGTTTTCATGAAACTGGTTTTCACGAAAATTTAAATCCAATTCGAGCTTTTTGGATGCAGAGAGATTTTGCAAAAATAATTCGACTTCTTCATCAGATTCTTCGGGGTAGAAAGTATCATTCTGTTTACAACTAATATCATCAAAAACAGCGGCGGTTTCCGTATCATCACAAACGTCATCATCGAAAAGGTCAGCCACATTAATGGTCTCGATACAAGAATCTTCAACCGATTTAGAAAATTCTATACCTTTATCAATTACTGTAAACTCATCATCATAACTCTCACTAGGTATCGACTTTAACTCTTTTGAATAACTTGTTTTCGCATCAAGTAACTCATAAAGAACATCAACTGACGGCTCTTCATACGGTAAAACCCCGGTACGCACTTTCATATCAAAAGATAGATTCAAAAAGTGGGTCCCACGCCTCGAGTTACTTGGAATGCTTCTAAGATTACACAGCTTTATTAAATTATCCGCCATTAAAGAAAAACCGAAACTAACGTTTATTGTCGCACCTTTTGCCTTGCCCATAAGCTTAAAACTCGTTATCCATTTTCCGTAACGGTTTTTTTCATCCTCTAATTCCGTTAAAGTGAGGGGAAGCAATCTATTGAGATCAATCCACTGCTTCCCGATATCTAAACTAGGAGCTCCGACTATCGATGGATAGAGTAACGAGAGCTTCGGTTTATACTTTGCCACGTCATCATGAACATCATGTTTATTAACATATACCGAACAACGGTGGATTAACATCTCATCGAACTCGGCAACGCCCTGTTTAACACGTATAGATTGGCTTTTTAAAACGTTGTGTTTTATTTTCCAATAAACGCATAAGTTAAGATCGTTGAAATTTAACGGTAATCCTTCAATAGAATGAATGTGCAGAAAGAAAGAACAACTTAACCGATGATTTCTAATATGAGTTAGAGCTTTCAACGGTTTCCATTTCCAAATGGAAGATTTTTTTTCATTTAGTGATAAATTGCCTTTCATATCCGTGTCTGGTGTTAAAGTCTTTGGCGGGGCGTCGTGCAAGTATAGAGCTTTGCTTATTTCTTCAATATCGTGCAATAATCTTGAGCTTCCAAAATCATCAATGTTAATTCTTGAAGATTCCTCATTGGGCATCATCGTCATCTTCACAAAAATTCAAAATCATTGGCAAAAAAAAGTTTAATCTAAACTTCAAATCCATTGATTATTGGGATAAAATCATGAAATAATAACCAAGTTTCAATATCGTTCCTTTAAAGTCAGTCAAACTTTTTTCTAACTATAAAACCAGTCACTTAACTTAATAATAAAAATAAAAAAATAATAAAAATTTCACTACAATGCAATAACATTGAAACTTGTGTGGCTTTTATAGTTAGAAAAAAGTTTTTAACAAAAAAAATGTTTAGTGGAACACTAAGAAACTTGGTTACAGTTAGGTGAAATATCCCCTGGATTATTTTCATAATAACTTATCCCAAACCCTAAAACAACTTGTTATTACAACAACTGCACATCTAAACAACCTTAAATACTAAACAAACATACATTTCACTCCCATTAACTTCACCTTTACATAATTAATCCACCAAATGTTAATCAAACATATGACTACAACTAAAATATAATTATCAATTATACATAGCAACAGTTACAGGATACAACAACTCAGCAATTGAGCAAGAACAGTTCATATCAAGACCGAAATCGTTTCAACTGTGACAAACAAATAATTTAAATTCAAAGTTATTCATAACTATCGATCATCAAATCAATATCTATTGGCGTAAACACAAACGGAAACATGAAATTGATGAATACAGGTTACAAATTAGTGCAGAATATAAATGAAATTGGCGAACGTACCGTGATTTGAAGCTTAATCGGATTGAATTAAGTGTGAATTGGGGATTTTTTTAGGGTTGATAAAGAGATGGGATACAGTTGGGATTTAGATGTATCAGCCTCTCAAGCAGGCAACCTTTTTTTTGTTTTTGAGGGTTTTTGGTATGCAATGGAATGGTATATTTATTTTGTCTTTATGTTCCCTCTTTTGTGAGTTTTCAATTTGCAACTTTACTATTATGATTATTTTGTTGTGCATAAAGTCATTTTAGATAGTCATTTTGTTTGAGTTACATTGTTTATGAGTGTCCTAGATGATTCAACCTGTGAATCGGGGTAGAAGTCTTAAAGGAATTCGATTAGTATCTGCTCGATTTATGACGGTACCAACTATCTACTCAATTTATGACGGTACCACAACATGCTACAGCAAACGTAAAGAAAAACCCACAAAATAAAGTCATAACTTAAACACAGCCTCAACGATAAAAAACTGCCCCAACGAAAAAACTAAAAGCCTAAAAACCCATACTATTTTTAAGCAATTTAAAAAAAACTATTGAAACTTTTTTAAGCCCAACTTTTTGAAATGTTTGTAAAAAAAATTAAGGGATGTAAAAAAAATGTTTTTTAAGCGTTGGAAAAGGTGACCAATTAAGAGTGACGGCTTATTTTAGTACTATGGTTTATTTTAGGAGTAGATTAGGAAAAAGGACCAATAAAATGTTATCGCTCTTATTAGCAAAGTAAGATTCCTTAATCTAGCAAAGAAAATGGCTCATTTTAGCGGTAACCTACTATTCATAATGTCTCGGGATTGTTTAGCCTCGCTCTTATTAGCAAAGGAAGATTACTTAATCTAGCAAAGAAAATGGCTCATTTTAGCGGCAACCTACTATTCATAATGTCTCGGGATTGTTTAGATTGGTAATGGTAATGGTAATACTATATGTAATATATATTATGTGTTTGATATGTTAATTCATTAGTTTTGGTGGGTTTATGGTGAACAAGTTGAATCGGTGATTATTGATGTTTTATTTGTTCTGGATGTCTTGATACCTATGAAATGGTGAAGGGACGAATTATGACTAACTCTACAGGAAAAATAAACAAAATATAAAGAATTCAAAACACTCGGTCGTGTGATCTTTAAACACACATAGGTGTGTGATTTTGTTCACATACACGTTCTATGAGAAGGTCGTCACCAAGACATGTAAAAGGTAAATGCCCACGCATGTCTATATCATCTATGCGTGCGGATGAGGTCCCACGTTGGCATAACTTTAAGAGCTTTTCTAGGCCAAACTTCTTATATATGTTGTCATTGATGCAGCTCGAGTTTTTTGAGGTTTTAGAAGCCACCAAGTAAAGTTTATTGAGATTTTTGCTTATACCCAAAATAGATTAATTTTAACACTTAGTTCTTTAAAAAAAATTAGTTTCCCTGACCTTGAGCTGATTATAAGGATTTACCCAGGTCGCGTGTGAGGCTATGATCAGAATAGTTATAATCCAACACCTAGTTTAATCTACAAGCAAACTGGCGCAAGGCCAAGAAGCGCAAGACAATGTTGGACGGTACGAAAGTACGACTGCCAGAGCAGCTGGCCAATAAGCGCACTACAGGTTGTACTCCATCATGCTACATAATGAACAATCATGCAGGAGACAAGAAGTACACAAGGACTCGTACGTGACACCGATCAGCGTGCGCTGATCACTGCTCCATGATCTCCACTTAACTGTTGATGTCCGAACAGACAACAAGGACGATCGCCAAGACACGTGAACCCATTCAACGTGCGCCAACTATATCCTCGCCTGTAAACGCTAACGGTCGTGACATGAGAGATAAAATGGATATTCCTTATCGATCTCAGGCCAAGGCCCATCAGTCCATCTCCTTCACAACTCTTTTTGGCTATAAATAGAGAACCTCGTCTCCAGGTTTAAGGATCGCCCTTTTGCTCTTTCACTTAATACACACACTTTTATCCTTAAAGCAAGTTCTTATTCTCACGTCAGAGGGTGGTTACAAGGAGAACCCCCTGTTCTCTTCCTTTTAACGAGCTTCACAATGTATTGATTGTTTTGTAGGATCGTTGTAGTTGTTTAGCAGGAACGAAAGAAGATTAACCTTTATTTGGACGAGACACGAACCACAAGCTAATCTCAGGATTAACTTGGTGTTTTTCATTTGCGCCCATCGATTTTTACAATCTATTTTCATCTTCTTTCTGAGCTCTATCTGATCTCATGGCAGATCAGGGTATTCCATTCTCACCTCTCAGACTACGCTCTCAAATGGGCCAGGTTGCGGACAACACGCACATCCAAAACCACCGGTTGACGAGTACGTACACAGAGGTTGGCATCATGCACGTGAATGGGACCCGTCCCACTTCCAACATGACCCCGGGAAGCCATGGCGCAGGGCCATCGGCAACTTTAACCTCGCTATTACAAGAACGGGAAACTTCTGCCTCTTGGGTTATCAAAAGACAGGCCACTTTGAATGTTATGTACGCGCAACTGTGTGCACAGCAAGGTCCGACTCAATACCAAGGGCAGCAAAATCCAACAACAACGCCGATGCCAAGGCAACTGGATTACAAATCTCCTCAACATGAACGCGCACCATCTCATATACCTTCTGAGCGCACAGGAAGGCACCATCATCAAAGGTCACCATCGCCTAAACGTCAAAGTGTCCATACTATGCGCGACACGCATAGGGACACGAGAGGATACTATGAAAGCCAACACACTCAGTCGTATCAACAAACTCCACTCAGCAGTCGGCTAGGGCCGCACCATAATGAACCATGAGTAGGACACTCACACCATCGAACCTGACCCAGCGTATCAGGAGGGCGACAGTTCTTCAGTTTTAGCCGACTCCCCAAGAAACATCAAGTGTATAGGGCACGGGCGCGTGCTGCATATTATCTGTCGGCTAAGTACGATTACAGCTTGGTCTATAGGCCAACTACACAGCAAAGCAGTCAAAGTTTATCCGTGAGATTGCTCTGGCACCTTTGGAGAAGGCAAAGTTACTAGCAACAATCGGGAAGTTTAATGTTCTAACTGATCCAGATGACCACATGAGAGTCTTTACAAATGTGGGTGTGGTAGGGGCGTGAACCATGCCTATGTGGTGCCATCTCTTCGTTCAACCCTTAACTAGGGCGGCCCGCGCCTAGTTTGATAGCCTCCCTGCAGGCAAGATAAAGTCATTGACAGACCTGGAAAAGAAATTCCTTACTCATTTTAGCCAGCAACGACGGCACAAGCGCGACACTTCTGAGGTCATGAATATTTGGCGTAGAGAGAACGAAGGCTTGGATGAGTTTATCACCCGTTTTACAAGGAATGCCTTGAAATCGGGAACGTAAGCGATGATCTTATGCATGCGCATTTCACTCATGTGACGTTGTGATAGTCTGATCAGGACTATCACGGGAAAAGATGGTATGCCCGAAGAATGGGACAAACTAATGGCAGCCGCTAAAATCGTGGCTTAGGCGGAAAAGACATTGAATGGAGAGCAAGCAAGTCGTTATCCCAACGAGTATCACCCAAGCAGTCATGCGCAAGATCACAATAAACGCAACAATAAAGGCAAAAGCACCAACTTGAAGCCAAGCTAACACAACAGTTATGAGGAAAGGTCGCGTTACAGCAAGGATGCTCGCGCGGCCATCGATAAGATCGGTTACAAGAAGGCAATTAAGAATGAGAATCGGGAAAAGCACTGGACTCCGTTGAGTAAGACACCCTTAGAGATTATTACCAAGGATAACCATGAGTTCAAGGCCCCGCAGCCTATGAAAAACAAGAAGGGCCAAGTCCATAACTTGTATTGTGATTTCCATAAAGACATTGGGCATCTGACAGATAATTGTATCAGCTTGCACCAGGAGATCGAGAAAGCCTTAAAAAGCGAAAAGCTGGGACACCTGGTGAAAAATTGTATGCAAAGAAACCAGGCAAATACAGAGGCATGACGATAGGTCTAAAAAAAGGTTTGAAGGCTGGAAACTCACATGGTTAGTGGCGGACCAAGAAGAAGCGCAAAGAGCCAAGTGTAGGTCCCCTAATCCGTATGGATCTTCACAGAATCGTCTATCCATGTAACACCTCGTAAAATCGTGTCCAATAATATAGTGACACGTGTTGTATTTTTTTATTTTTAGTCTATTAAAGACTAGTAGGGACTAAAGGTGTCAACATGCTCAAACTAAGCCTCTGAGTGACTGATATGTCATTATGCCTAGCCTCTGAGTGACTGATATGTCAACATGCTTAAACTTGGCCTCTGAGTGACTGATATGTCAACATGCCTAGCCTCTAAGTGACTGATATGTTAACATGCATATAATGAGCCTCTGAATGATCCTTTACAAAGTCCTAACTCTCATGCGTGCCTTTTGTTGGACGAGAGAGGTTAATTCTGTAAATATATGAAAGTTGGATGATGTAGGGGTTAAAAGTGTCAACATGTTAATTTATACCTCTAAGTGACCTTTTAACGAACCGAGAGCTCGACAATGTCTGGGCATACTCCCGGGTATGCCAAATATTGGTTACGGAGGGCTAAAAGTGCTAACAAGGTGTTTTAGAAGGTTTTATAAGTTAAAGGGCTAAAAGTGTCAAACTTTGAATCTGACCATGGGGAGCTCGCGGGGCTCGAGAGACTAGGCCTGGGTCTCTCACGGGGCGCGAGAGGCCTGTGTCTGTAGAAAAATTGCCTTGGCCTCCACGCAAGTTGCCAAAAACCATGAATTCGAAACTATGGATTCCCAAACAGCTATGCCACATTTTAGGACACTTGTAAGCTTCCTCTTACACCCCTTAGCACCTGGCATCACCTCCTTCAAGCTCTCCAACTATAAATAGGTGCCAAGGTTCACCATTTGAACTTGCACCTCTCTCATTCACAACTCTATCTCCCTCCTCTGGAAGTTCCTAACTGAAAGGAGCATCCAACTTAGTTCTATTGCATTCTAGGAACCACTTGTAAGTGTTCCTTGCTCTTTCATTTTTGTTTATAGGCTTTTATAGCCAAAAGTCAAGCATTTTACGGAAAACGCCTTGACTTTCGGTTAAGACATTATGGTCCAGCCATTGTTCGTAATGAACATGGCTAAGTGATCATAATAAGGTAGGTGCTAGTTCCTATAAAGGGCACCTCCTGAAGATCACGTTTGCTAGACCAATTGACGGGTCAAAGTTATTGTATTAAAAAGTCAAGCAGGCCATTTTTCAGAAATGTTATAATTTGATCTTATATATGTTATGAAACCTGTTTTGACACTTAAACAAGTTGGTAAGAATTATTAGAACATGTAAGAACATGTTCGGCTCATCAATTTCAGTTCTAGGGTCGGTTCGCAACCGAAAGTCACGAAGTTTGACTTCTGCTTTGACTTTCGATTCTGACCCGATTTAGATTAGTTAGCTATTGATCTAAAGCTGCATTATGATCATAATATAATGTAGCATAACCCTCTGAGGTTATATTACATGATCATAATCAGAATCTGAGTTTATGCACAAGTTTCGTAATTATGTCATTTTGACTAAAATGCCCTTTTGCATAAAAATAGGTTTTAATGATAATGAACTTGAAAATGAGTTTCCTACTGATGTAATATTATAAGTAGGATTATTTGGGATGTTAAATCAGATTATAAACTGAGTTTATGAGCAAGTCCTTGTAATATGTCAATAAATGACGATAAGGCCCTTGTGGCTTATAAAATGTTTTAATCATATCTTTTTAAAGTAAATCCTTTACCTACTGATATGTTATATTAAATAACATATCTAAAACTTGTAATTTGATCATAACATTAGTTTTCATTAAATATCATATAAATCGTCATTTTACGACATAAGCGCCGTTTCGGAGCATAGTATGGTTTTAAACCATATATATTAACCAAGACTTGTTACCTACTGATTCTAAAACTTATTTTAAATATTTTTACAGTAGGTACATGATATAAACTCAGAATCCCAAATAATTTATAAACTATGTGTAAAATGACCAAAATGCCCCTCCGGTGCATAGTTTGGTCATAAAAGATAAATAACACATATAATTAATATCCTACTGATATTATATCATAAATAAGTATTTTCCAGAATACTTATAGTTATAATATTAAATTATATTCAAGTTACTTTTATAAAGTATGAAATTACCAAAATGCCCTTATGAGTCATAGTTTCATTTTAAAAACTTAACGGACATATAAGTTAATATCCTACTGATGTTACAACTGGTTTAAAGTGTACTGGCATATAGAACTTGTCCATGACTTATCCGATTACCCGATATCGCTGATATGCGTACGGTTAAGCATATGTAACTAGTTTACGAAAATTATGAAAATCCCAAATAATTTACAAACTATGTGTAAAATGACCAAAATGCCCCTCCGGTGCATAGTTTGGTCATAAAAGATAAATTACACATATAATTAATATCCTACTGATATTATATCATAAATAAGTTATTTTCCAGAATACTTATAGTTAAAACATTAAATTATATTCAAGTTACTTTTATAAAGTATGAAATTACCATAATGCCCTTATGAGGCATAATTTCATTTTAAAAACTTAACGGACATATAAGTTAATATCCTACTGATGTTACAACTGGTTTAAAGTGTAGTGGCATATAGAACTTGTCCATGACTTATCCGATTACCCGATATCGCCGATATGCATACGGTTAAGCATATGTAACTAGTTTATGAAAATTAACCGAAACGGGTCTAACCTTGTCATTTAAGTCTCAAAATCCAGAATGTTTATAGTTTATCCATATTACACAAGTCAAAGTACTTGTTGGGATTAAACTACACTCTATCCGTCATCGTCTAATCTAGCGTTATACGTTTTGATCATGTACGCTAGTCGGTCTAAGTCTTTGACTTTGACTGAAATAAGACTCTTAGTATTTAATTGGTTAGCTTATGCCATAATCCAGACTAGAGACGTTCTGGTAAATACTATCTGCACTTAGTGCTTTTATGTACGGCTGAGTTAATAAATCTTTCGTTTAAAAGAAGACTAGCTCAGGTAAATACTCTCGACTTTTTCCCCTATACGGGCTTGAGTTACGGTAAATTATTACCGCTTGGTCGAAAATGGGATCAATCGAATGCCGGATTGTGGCTAGTAAATCCGCATATTCCTTTTTAATCAGTTTTGTTTGATAACTTAAACATCGGGGGTTAACTACCGTGTCCGGATATCCTCGGCTCATCACAATAGATAATGGCCACGACCTTAGCGCGGGTGTAGGCATACACCCGATAGACGCTCAAAACGCATTACCCACAAGGTTGGAAAGAAATGACTCCTTCGTGGGTCCAAAGTGGTGTGTATGTTAATCATGTCTTGGTCTCCGTACCGGGCCCTATATGTATGGACAAACATGTGAATCTGTTAACAAGGTTGGACGGTCAACTTTCCCAAGTTATAAAAGATTTTATGCTGATACGCACTTAAAACATATTTTAAATGTTTTCAAAATAAGTTAGTTGGGTGTATTTACCAGTGAAAGCTGACGTATTTTCAAAAGACCAAGCTTGCAGGTACAATACAAAAATAGGCTGGAAGTGCTCGGTAGTGATAGAGGATCTTGCAAATGCTAGATCTGTCCAAAGTCTGTTTTACATTCTTTCTTAGTACAATTTGTGATCCGCCTGTGGATCTTCTATTACGAGCCTGTATATTATTTTGTATTTCGAACATTTGGTTTGTAATAGTAATTTAAATCCAAGACTTCCATTGTGCTGTGTTTAATTGTCTATGATGTTATCAACTTACGTCACGATATTCCTCACCTGGGCACACCGGTGTTTGGATTGGCTGTGGAAAGCCGGGGTGTGACAATCCAATCTAGAGTGCGGAATCCTCTAGATCAGATTTTATAGAAAACCGAACAAGAACATGAACACAATCACTTTCAACCAGTCTTCTATTGATTATCCAACACAAGTGTTTACAATCAATTTAAGACTCTCTCTCAACTCTCTATGAAGTAATTAGCTAATCCCCTGAATAACTGAGCCAAGTGATCAATCTTAACCCTAATGCAGAACTCTCTTTATATAAAGACAAGTTTGCGACTGGGCTAGGGTTTCACCACATGGACTGCAAATGGGTGTAGGCCCAATTCGCCTACCACTCACTATAAAGTGTCTGGTTTAGCCCAATCACTTCTAATCAACTACTACAATACTAAACCCACTAACCGTTTATCGTTTTCCTAATTACAAGATATCCAAAGACCATATCTAAGCTGTTGTCACAAATATGTACCAACAAACTCCTCCTTAAAAATATCTTCATAAAACAATTTTGTCTTCAGTCATCTTCCAATCTTCAACGTCTTTGAAAATCATTGGTCTTTGGATAACTTCAGCTTTAATAGCTTCTGTCAGCAACAGACTCCCCCTAAGCTGATGTATCCAATCACCAAATCTTCTAAATCGTTAGCGTTTGAGTAAACTTCAGTTTAGCACTTGCATAGCAATCTTCAAACTCTTTAACTTTTTCTGCAATGTAGAAAGAAGGTTCTACCAATTATCCAAGCAAACTTCTCTTCACCAAAGTTCTTAGCAACACACTGCTACAATTTGTATACTATAAAACAAACATCTCGAGAAACCATAAGAAATTTTCAACACAAGTTAACAAATTATTATTATTCAAGAGATGATAAAATTGAATCATAGATTAAGCAATTCTCAATTCAAACCAACACTCAAAATTTTAAGCACACTGAACTTGCAAGATTTGTACAATTTTGAACTCATCTCCTAACACCGTCTCCCTTTATCAGTAACAACTCCTCCATGAACAACCATATTCCATAGATTAAGAATTTACAAACAAATGAAATATTTTTAGATTTTTATATTTTCTGAAAGCAAATAAATAACGAAATAATAAACACTTTATTTTTGTGAGAATCACCGTTAAGAAGATCATATCAGCAACATCAAACCGTTTCACACTATTTGATAATTCTATATGCAATATTCATGAAAAACAGTTCAAGACGATTACCAGTATTCTTTATCCACTTAGACAAAATACATGAACATTTCAAGTACCATTACCTAGTGATATGTTAAGATAATTTTATACTGATATACTAGTGTGTCCCACTTAGGACATACCCCCACGATCAAGGTATGCACAAAGATTCCTCTAGTAGGTGAGTATACCCAAATTCATCCTTTTAATTTATAACGTTAGATAATTGGTGATTAGGTTAGTACTGTACAACAAAGAGACCAATATCCAACGAGGGTTAGGGCAAATACCAAATTTTAGTACGATTAATGCAATTTGCACATTTGAATGACTCTCTAGGAGAGCTTCTTCAATTTTGGGATGTGGCATTTTAGCTCTTTTAAGATATCCTAGTTGTGCCTAGGTCAACATATATCTGGATGTAGCAGAAGGACAACCTTGATACCCCGGATGAAATAACGATATAAAGACCTAAAACCTCAGATTTTGGCAATCCATCAACGCAAGATTTAAGGTTATAAAACCATACGCCATTGATATGTTACCCACTCATATAAAGTTCATTATGTTTATATCACCAAGGTAAGTTGATTATTTCATGCCTTTTGCCTATTGATACATATATGATTAATCTGCTATCACACTTAAGCAAATTAATTTTAATTTCAGTGTGACAGTCTAGCTTGCTGATGTACTATCATTTCTTCTTATCCACAAAGTGAAAACTCATTTTTGATTTTCTATTTTTTATGTTTTTGATTTTTAAAAAATAGTAAATTATTAACAGAAATTTATGGAAAACTGGTTATTTAGGAGCCCTCATCCTGTTGAGTTCGACTAAATGTTCAAAACGAGCCTTGTCAAATGCTTTTGTATAAAGATCTGTCAGGTTATCTAGTGTGTCGACTCGATGCAATTCAATCAATTTCTTTTCAGCACAATCCCATATAAGATGATGACGAATGTCAATATGTTTTGTGCAACTGTGTTTTACGGGATTGTTGGTGATTGCAATAGTGGCATTATTGTCTATCATAATAGGAGTACGAGTGAAATTCAAACCGTAATTGCGCATTTGTTGTTGGATCCAGAGAACCTGAGAGCAACAGCTACCCGCAACAATGTATTCAGCTTCACACGTCAAGGTAGACACGCAAGACTGCTTCTTGCATTGCCATGACACGATCCTCCCTCCTAAGAACTGATAAACACCTGTGGTTGACTTCCTTGTTAATTTGCATCCTCCAAAGTCCGAATCAGTGAAAGCCACAAACTTCAAATCACTAGCAGCTGGATACCATAACCCAAGTTTAGGTTTCCCTTTCAAGTAACGAAGAATTCACTTCACCGCTTTCATGTGGGACTCTTTTGGATTCGCTTGATATCTGGCACAAAGACACACTACGAACATGATGTCTAGTCTAGAAGCAGTCAAGTACATGAGAGAACCAATCATTGCCCTATATCGAGTTAGATCAACATCCTCCACACTCTCATGATCTAGAGTAAGATTATGATTCTCGCAAATAGGTGTGTTGAAAGTAGCGCAATCCTCCATTTTGAAACGAGACAAAATGTCATACACATACTTCGTCTGATGTATAAACATCCTATCCTTCTTTTGTTCAACTTGTAAACCCAAAAAGTAGAACAGTTCACCCATCGCACTCATTTTGAACTTGCTCTTCATTACCTCCTCAAATTCATGACACATGTTCTCATCCGATGACCCAAAAATGATGTCATCTACGTATACATGTACCAGCAGAAAGTCTTCCTTCTTCCTTTTAATGAAAAGTGTACCGTCAATTTGACCTCTTTCAAAACCATTCTTTAACAAATGTGCTGAAAGTGTCTCATACCACGCCCTAGGTGCCTGATGCAATCCATACAATGCCTTATCAAGTCGATATACTCGATCTGGATAATCTGGATCAGTAAACCCATCTGGTTGTGAGACATACACCACTTCTTGGACTTTCCCGTAAAGAAACACACTCTTCACTTCAAGTTGGTAAACTTTGAAGCCCTTGAATGAAGAAAAAGCTAGGAACAAACGAATTGCTTCCATCCTTGCTACTGGTGCAAACACTTCATTGTAATCAATCCCCTCTTGCTGATTAAACCCTTATCACGATCCCTTGGTCGTCTTTCTTGCACTTAAACACCCACTTAGTGCGTATTTCCTTCTCTTCTTCAGGCAAGTCAAGTAGCTCCCAAACCTTCAACTTCTTAAACTGAACTAGTTCCTCTTGCATTACTTCAACCCAACAATTATCTTTTAGAGCCATGTGAACATTCTTCGGCTCCTCTTGGGCAATAAAGCAGCTATACAAACACTCATGTATCATCCATGTCTTCTGAATCGAAATAAATAAACAGGAACCTTCGATCACACCTCTTCTTGTCTGAACACCTGCAACAGCATCACCTATGATGTTTTCAACTAGACGCTCTCTGATTGCGCATGTAGTAGCAATGGTGTTGACAACTAAATCATCTCCTAGATTAGATCCAATCTCCCCCTGAATGTTCTTATCAGCAAACAGATTAGTAAAGGCATCCCCCTGAATAGGTTCAGACTCACTATCAATTAAGTCATGTGGAGCTGCCCTGGAAGAAGTTTCTAGAGCATATGTCATTGATATACTCAATCTAGGCATGAAGTCACCGTCTTCATCTTCACCGATCACCGTTTGAATCACTTGAGACTCATCTGCATTGGAAAATCAGGAATATTAAATGATTTAAAGACACTATCAAAATCAAATAATATAGCAGGACCACTCGTCGATTGTTGAGGTGTATAACTAGTGATTTCCTTGTTAAACACAACCTCAATTTTACAAGTTTTTAGATTAAAAACCCTTTTATTCGGTGTTCTAGGCATATAGCCTAGTAAGTAACCCTCGTTAGCTACCTCACCGAATTTTTGCTTATCTTTGTTTCGCACAATGGTGCAAGGTAATCCAAATGGTTCAAAGCCTTTTAAGTTTGGTTTACGGTTAAACAATAGTTTGTGACATGTTTTGTTAAACCGTTTAACCATCAAAACTCTGTTTTGGACATAACAAGCTGTGTTCACAGCTTCTCCCCTGAAAAGAACTGGAAGCTTTGAATCAGAAAGCATAGTCCTAGCGGCTTCAATCAACTTCCTGTTTTTCCTCTCAGCGACTCCATTCTGTTGAGGTGTATAAGGAGCAGAATATTGATGTTCAATTCCCTTGCGAAGACAATAGAGATCCAGAATCTGATTCTTGAACTCTGTGCCATTATCACTCCTTATCCTCTTGATCCGTGCATCATGGACATTTTCTAATTTTGTTAAAAGATCTATCAGCATCTCCGCAGTCTCATCTTTTGTACCTAAAAAGAAAACCCATGAATATCGTGAGTAATCATCTGTGACAACTAAACAATAGTACTTTCCACCTACGCTCCTTACGTTCACTGGACCGAATAGATCCATATGAAGTAATTTATAAGGGGCATCTATGGAATTTACTGTTTTAGACCTATGAGGTTTCTTATGTTGTTTTCCTTTTTGACATGGAAGACATTTATCTTCCACATGAAACTTCTGCACTGGCACCCCTTCCACTAAACCATTTTTAATAATATAATTCATTTTTCGGTAGTGGATGTGGTCCATGCATCTGTGCCACAACAATGACTCAGCCTCAGATGCTTTTGATAGTAAACACGCCACCACAGTGGAAGAATCCTTAGCACCCATGTCCATGACATAAGTGTCGTTTCTCCTTAGCGCTCTCATAACTATCCAATCATCCGGTATCACCAAACCAGGTTTCAACACCAAAGCTTCAGACTTAGTAAAGTGGACCGAGTGACCCTTGTCGCAGACTTGAGACACACTCATCAGGTTGTGCTTCAGCTGCTCGACATAGTTCACTTTGTCCAATGTGATCTTCCCATTGGTCACTTTTCCTCGACCTGTAATGTGCCCTCCTTTAGCACCTGCAAAATTCACATAACCTCCATCTATATTTTCAAACTCAGTCAACAACCTCACATCCCCCGTCATGTGCCTGGAGCAGCCACTATCCAGCTCCTTCACAACCCAACACAAAATTAGTTAGATCGGGGGACCCAAGCCTTAATGTTCTTGGGTCTTCCAGATTCATCAACCACCGGAACATTCATCCAATATCCATCACTCCTAATAGGAGTCTTGGATCTCAGACCTTTTGATGGAAATGGTTTTTGATTTCCATTTGGTCTTTGGTCTTGAGGTTTCCTAAACATGTTTGGACTTTGTGACCATTGGAAATTTTGGTTTTGGTTAATGAATGTGGATTATAATAATTTCTAAAGCCGTTGTTATAAAAATTTCGACTACCAACATTTTGATATCGAGTTTGACATTGACCTTGACTTCTGGAATTACTCGATCGACCATAAAAGTTATTCATTCTTGGTGAACTACTTCTAGGACTTTCATATCTGCCTGACGTAGATTCAGGCTGAAACTTTGTTGATTTCTTTGAAAACGAGGAACTTGGTGAGTTTCTTTTTCAGCCTTATCTACACCAACAGCAACATCCTGTTGCTTGGTAGCAGATATCTTTGGTGAGTTAGTAACCTTCTTCTCATCCTCACCATTTTTTGCTGGTGATTTTTCTCTTTGTCTCTCAGTCACCTGTGCTTCATTCTTTTTGTTAGGACAACAGCTAGCTACATGTCCCTTCTTGTGACATTTGAAGCACGATTTTCTAGCCGAAGACTTCTTAATTGAAGTCTCTGGTTTAGATTCCTCAGGTGACAATGATGATGATGATGATGATGATGATGGATGCCTTTGATGGATCTTGTTTAGTTTGCTCAATTTCTAATTTTTCTTTGTTTTTATTTTTAGCAAACTGCACATTTGACTCTTTTGTAATAACTTTGACCTCTTCTTTCATAGCACTCCCTTTAACAAAATCAACTTTTTTAACAAAAATTTATTTTTTATTTGTAGGGTGTGTATTCTTTGTTTTCAAAACTGTTTCCCTGTTATTATCCTTCTTGGCATTCTCAGTCACGTCAACATTCTCTGATGTGGAACTACCAGGTGAAGTTAACACAAAAGTCTTTTAGCTCTTCTTCGTCTGGCAAGAAAGAATAGTCATGACCAAGAGGTGGTGGTACTTCATTGAAACCTTTGTAGCCCACACTTGTCTTGTCATTACTTTTCTTCAAGCCATTCATCATGTGTTTCATAACAAAAGATGAATCTCTGAATTGATTCAATTTCTTTTCAAGTTCAAAAATTTTAAGTTGCGCTTCAGACAACTCTTTACATTTTTCAGAAATCTCTTTTGTTTTCTCACTCATCGTATCATGAGCTAAGTCAATAATTTGAAGTTTTTCATTTAGCTTACAGGTTAAAATATTGATTCCTTCTTCATAACCCGTTATTTTCTTCAAATATAATGACTCATTTCTTTTTATGAAAAAGTTTGATTCTTTTATGCTAGAGAGCTCATTTACCAGATTTTGGTTTTGTTTTTTTAATGTGTCAACTTCACTTTGCAGTTCATGACATTTTATGCAAACAGAACTACCAAAGTTAGAACGTACCTCTCCGTTGATTTGCTTAGATCGGCCATGAAAGCAGCAAAATCAGCAGCCATCTTCTTCTCTGCAGCATTCTGTTCTCCATCAGCTTTTTCAGTTACCGTCTTTCGCTCTTCCTCAGCATCTACCTTGACTTCTTCATCATGAAAGCTTGTGTGGCATTGTCATCACCCTCCAGATGAACACTCCAATCATAAGAACCTTCTCTAGCAGTAGAGATCAGGGCTTTTGATCCAGTGTTAGTTGATGCCTTCCTGTTGCTTGAGCCATGACTAGGAAATTCTTGAAAAGATGAGTTAGAACGAGATTCAGTTTTTGGTCGTTGACATTCTCTAGCGAAGTGTTCGTAGTTTTGACAATTGTAACACTTCACTTTAGATTTGTCAAAACCTACGTTCTTTCCAACAAACTTTCTGCCCGTTCTGTTTATGAACCTCTTCACTCTTCTAGAGATCATGGCCATCTACCATTGTAAATCCATCTCCTCTAGGTCATCAGGGTCAATCTGATCATAATCTTCATCAAACGTAGCTGGATCAGATATTCTTCCCTGAATGTAGTTCTCATAGGAAGCAACGAAAGAAACCAGCAAGGCTAGATGATCTTCAGCAGCCTTGACACTTAGACATATAGATCTTGTACTGTTGTTACTATTTATAGTTTGTTGTCTCTTTGCCCCTGATGATCCTCCTAAGGCAGCTACCAAACGGACTTCACCATCAGCGTTTGTCACAACCTGCTCATTTTCACATGAGAGAAACGCAGTTGCAGAGTCACTTGAAGCATTATTGGAAGATGAAGGTGTAAGCCCTTTATAAATTCCCGGATCTTGAACCTGATCATATCCAGTTTCCTTCTTCTTCATATTGAGCTCATAAGCTCTCAGTTTCCCAACAACCTCTTCCAAGTCTTTATCTTCATAGTCAGCTTCACCCTTTATCATCAAAGTACAAATATCCCACTTTGCAAGTAAAGCATCAAGCAACTTATCGTTGATCTCAACATCTGTGTATCCCTCTATGTCATAATTGTCCATTTCTGACATCAGATTATAATATCTCGTGTTAATATCTTCAAGGGACTCATTTCTCATGCCTTTAAAGGCAACAAATTGTTTCTTCAGCAAATCAACCTTATTCTTCTTCACATCAGGATTGCCCTCATATCTCTTCTCTAGGGCATCCCACATCTCCTTTGACATAGTATAACGCTTGAATGTATGTTTGATGCCATCACGTAACGACATCTTTATAGCAGCTAAGGCCTTTTTCTCATACTCATACATTCTCTTCTCAGCCTCTAACATGTTCACATAGGCAGTGACACCCTGTCTGCCCTCAAAGTCATGTCTGGCGTACCCATCTTGAATACAGATCCACATCCGTGTGTCCTTATATTTAATGAATGACTGAAACCTATCCTTCCATGTAAGGCAATTCTCTACCTTCAACATCTTTTGAGGTTTGTTAGTCGTGCCTGCCTCGTGCTCCATTCTTAACAATTCATTTAAGTTAGACATATTCGACATTTTTACCGAACCGGCTCGTTAAAAACGTTAAAAATTTGTCCGAAATGAGTTATTACCAAATTATACCGTTAGACTCGTCTTGACGATATGAATCCAATGATATATGATGTCCGATAGTGATTTTAGGAATTTTCATGCCTTTTTTGTCCTAAAAATCACACGAGTCTATATACTCGATTGGTTTGTCAAGATTGTCTATGGATCAAATTCTATGTACGAAAACGTTTAACTTTGGTTACTTCAGCTGGTTAACTTTCCACATTTATGTGTACAACTCGGAATAGTACCAAAGTTCGAAATAGTAACTCGGATTAACGATCCGAGATGGTAACTCGGAACAATGATCAGAGATGCTGATCCGAGATGGTGATTCGGAACAGTAATCCGAAAAGGTATCCGTGATACACTTTTTCAATCCGAGATGGACTATTATGACCTGAGATGAAATCCGAGATGGACTGTTCTGATCCGAAATGCAATCTGAGATGGACTGATCTGATCCGAAATGCAATCCATCTAATCCGAGATGCAACTATTCTGATCAAAAATGCTTTCTGATGATCTGCAATACAACTCTGATGATCCGAAATGCAAGCTTTCTGATCCGAGATGCAACTATTATGATCCAAGATGCTTCTATTTATCCGAAATAACAGCAAAACCCTAGAACAGCCTTCAAAAATCAAACCAGCCATCAAAAAAATGTCCAAAAACTTCAACTTTTTCTACTGTAACGATTCCGAACCAAGCAAAACAAGAGCCAAATGTTCTGATACCAATTCTAGGTCCCCTAATCCGTATGGATCTTCACAAAATCGTCTATCCAACCTAGAGTGCGGAATCCTCTAGATCAGATTTATAGAAAACCGAACAAGAACACGAACACAATCACTTTCAACCAGTCTTCTGTTGATTATCCAACACAAGTGTTTACAATCAATTTAAGACTCTCTCTCAACTCTCTATGAAGTAATTAGCTAATCCCCTGAACAACTGAGCCAAATAATCAATCTTAACCCTAATGCAAAACTTTCTTTATATAGAGACAAGTTTGCGACTGGGCTAGGGTTTCACCACATGGACTGCAAATGGGTCTAGGCCCAATTCGCCTACCACTCACTATAAAGTGTCTGGTTTAGCCCAATCACTTCTAATCAACTACTACAATACTAAACCCACTAACTGTTTATCGTTTTCCTAATTACAAGATATCCAAAGACCAAATCTAAGCTGTTGTCACAAATATGCACCAACACCAAGGGAAGCACCCAATGAACAATTCTTAGAGTGAACAACAAGTCATTTTCCCGGTCGTTCGCAGGGGGCCTCGCGCCACATGCCCCTTCATAATTAGCGGAATCCTAGGTCATTACGAAACAAATTATATCTTCATAGACCCAGGAAGCACAACCGATATCATCTATGAACAGTGCTTTAACCAATTTGATCTAGAGGATAAGGCGCGCCTAGAACCAGTTAATTATTCTTTAACATGAAAAATCGCAACGAGACGATTTTCCCTCTTGGTCAAATATCCTTCCCAGTCACGCTGACAGAAGGTGTAACGCTTCGCTTTTGTAACTTTCCGTTTTTAGTAAGATTGCTTCGTGTTTCTATTTTAGGAAAGTCCAAACCTTGTAATCGTATTTCTATTTTCAATTCATTATAATCTAAGGCTTTGATTATAATCAAGATTGATCAATTATGCGAAATTCGCAAACTTTATTCGTGTTTAAACTTATGATCATACGATACTTTATTTCTTCATAAATCAATCCGAAACGACTTGTACATGCTTGTTAAACGTTTATAAATCCTAATATCAAATTCAAAACAAGACAACTAGAGGCTTAATGCAATTATTCAAGCTTCCGTTATCGCATTAATCTTGTCGCAACTTGTGTTTAATGTATGCTTTCAAGTAGTCTTCTTTTTAGGGTTTTAAAACGATATTGCACATGACATTAGACCATTATAAGACCCATACATGTCACACATATAATATTCATTACCTAAAGTCCAAGATACATCAACTAAATAATTAATCAACAAAAAGAATAAAGAAAGACCACACAGCTTGCGGCCGCAAGCTGTGTAAGGTTTTAACATTTTTTTTATAATAAAAACTCCCACCTAAATGCATTAAATACAACTCTAATCTTAACCCTAATCCCTCCTCTATATAAATCAATGTTCCTCCACCCATTTCTCAATTTTACAAGCCTCCACACTCCTCAAACAAGTCCCAAACTCCAGAATTTCTCTGCTGAAACTCAACAGCTTGCAAGTGAGTTTCGACTCACTTTTCTTCTTCCTTTTACCTTGTTTTTCCTTCTAACACACTTGGATAACCTCTAGGAAGGTTCTCAGAAGTTTGCTTGGGCAAACTAAGGTGAAACCACACCATTTTGAGGTCCAAAAGTGTACAAACTTTCTGCCCAAATTTTTATCTTTCAAACATCAAGTTTTTCAATGTTTTCACTTTGTTTTCTTCCTCAACATTGTTTGCTAAGCCCTATGGATGTTACCATAGGTTTTCCATGGAAAATCAAGGTGGAATCACACCATTTTTGGGGCCAAACTTTCTGTTTGGAAGATAACTTATAAAACTTTTTCGAACTTGTTTCTTTAACATAACAAATCTATGCTACTTATACCACTAACCAAGCTTATGGTTAGTGTGTTAAGCTAGACTTGTTCACACACAATCAAGAGGCATAACATGTCTCTAAACTTTTGGTTTTTACTAGGGTTTCAAACCCACAAGTGTTGAGCCATTCAAGCTTACAAGCTTGTGTTGGTGTAGGTGTGATTACATGAAGGCCTTGGCCATTCAACTATTCAATCCACCCCTCACTTGATGATTTACCTAATTCTTGACCATCCGGATTGTCCTTGTGTCAATCTTGTGTAACGGTGAATCTTACGAAAGAGGTTTAGGATGGTTATCCTCCTACATCCATGCATGACTTATATGAGTTACATGATATCTATGAAATACATGAACTATATGATAAATTAGTAATATTATAACTATATGTAAATACTTAATATAACCGAACCTTTGACAATGACCAAATGGTTATTTGTCCTAAAAGTAGGTTATTTTATCTTAGACCTAACAATCGTTACGATTCTATTGGGCATGACCCATAAAAAAACAATTACCCTTCGGGGCTTATAGTGTAAAAAACGAGCGTTAATTTCTAGATAAATATTTTCGTTATATATACTTCTTGCATACTTTAATTCTTAAACTCATTAAACTCCACCATCAATCTAATACTCACATACCTAGGTTGCCTTGTGTTGGATAACTTGGTGTTCCTTCCTCTAAAACAACCTAACTCTCTCACGGATATTACTTTGCAAAACTGTGAGTACACTCGACCCCTTTTTATGCTTTCCACTATTTGGGGTGCAATATGCTAATTTACTAAAACTACACTAAATCACACTTTATTCTATGTTTACACACAAACAATCCATTAACATGCTTTAGCCTTATGCTACTTGAATTGTTACTTGGTATATTCTTATGTGATCTAAATGTCATTAACTTCGATCAAGCCTCCCTTAACATGTATAGTGCTATAGGAGTAACGAACCGCCCGTATACTTGTGGTCATTGTTAAGTTTTAATCTATTTTGCAGTACACTAGAGGATTGACTTGTAGATTCACATGCCTTGTTTACATTTATCTTGTATGCTAGCTATTCATGTGGATTTGTTTAAACGATTTTTATACTTATGCTATGATATTAAACTTGTGTACTCGCCAATACCTTGTTATTGAACTATACTTTTTAACATGTTGCAGGTTGATGAAGTTGTATGATGGAACTTAGTAGGAATGGTATAGAAACACGCGTAGAATACTAATTAACCATCATGTTATTGTTAGATTTATTTTGTTGTTGTTACTTGTAGTTGAATATTTGATGTATCCTTGACAATTTTGATGCTATGAAATGAAATGGGATGTTAAATTAAATATTGTCGCAAATAGTGTTATGATGTCTCGAGCAATCTAGTTCGTCTCACTCCGATGTTTCCACCATCGGTTGGGGTGTGATAGACGGGAAGCACTTAAGAACAACCAAGGTAAACTTTATGGTGATGCTAGCCAACTCAAGGCACGATGTCTTGATTGGCAGAGAAACTCAAGGGCATCTGAGCATGGTGACTTCCACCCCGCACTCTGCGCTAGGCTTTCCAACAGAATCCAAAGTGGAAATAATCTATCCAAGAAAAGAAGTGATGGCAACTTATGAGGTGCGCACATCCAAGGTTAGTAAAAGCACTCCGCATACAGAGCTGGAAAAGTGGGTTTTGAATCAGAAGTATCTAGAACAAATAGTGACGCTCGATCCCGCCATGTTAGAAAACATCCGCGCTTTCTTAAAGCAGTTGCTTTTCAAAAACATGGACATCTTCGCGTGGTCACCAGTTAATATGACTGTTTCATACATACGTTCTTAGACAGAACACAGAATTGTGGACGTATTTCACTACCCTCCTACAAGGAATCACTTGAAGAAGCTGGATCAAATCCAACCTCATTGGCCAATCTAGATGAAAGTGACAAGAAAGCTTACGATCTAGAGAAAAAGGCGTTTGCTATCCTCACACAAGCTCTTCATAAAGACATTTATCATCAGTTTGTGTATTGTACTACAACGAAAAATTTGTGGGACACTTTGTAAGCAAGAGGTGAAGGTAATGCTGCTACCAGGAAGATTCAACATGATCTGCTCAAGAAGGAGTTTGAAGGTTTCATGTTCATGGAAAATGAAACGTTGAATGATATGACCACATGGTTTTATCATCTGCTCAGCGATATGTACTCTTACAAAGTGTTAGCAGCACCACAAGAAATTGTGATGCGATTTGCTAATGCTTTACCACCGAAATAGGGTCAATTTATTGACTTATTAAACCATACAGGTGTTTTGGACTCAATTAGTATTTATGAATTTATGTAGAAACTGGAGAACAAGAATGAAGAAGAACTCTGGAAGGCACAACGAGTCACCATTCCACAAAACCCTGAGATGTACTTCAGAGGTATTAATGCAGGTACAAACTCAAGCCAGCAACCGAAGCTGCAAATCGCGTTTGTGTCAAACTTGAACCCCTTCCTACCACAACCTGTTCAATCAAGTCAGTCTGCGGGCTCAAGTACTCAAGCTTAGGGACAAGCATTTGATCCGAAAGCCTTCCTTCCACAGCCAAGAGATTTAGCACATCAAGCTCCTCAACAAGCTTTCTATGGAAACAATTATCAATCTGCAAATCCCAACATTGTCAAACTTGACACGTCACATCTCTCCGAAGTCTGCGTAGAAGTTGCACAGGAACACATGGAACTTCTCAACATCAATTTGACAAATGAAGAATACCAACAAATTGACCGAGATGAAATGGAGCTAATGGACATCAAGTGGGCTTTTGCAAGTGCTGTGAGAAGAGCAAAGGACTACATGCGGAGAACAGGGAGAACCAGTTTGGAGAGGAAGAAAGATACAAAATATGGCTTTGACAAAATAGCCGTTACTTACTTCAACTGCGGAGAAAGAGGTCGCTTCAAACGGAAATGCACAAGACCCAGCAGGGAAGGAAATCACAATCCCTTTCGAAATCAATCTCAACCACCCAACATAGCTCAATTCAACAATGAGAGAAGAATGGAAGCTGTTGGCAACTCTAACAATACCAATCAATCAGGACCTTCAAACACACATAGAGCTTTGGTAGTTCAATCTGATGAAGGATGCGATTGGTCAGTTCAGTTGGGAACTGAGAACAGCGGAAGAACTGCATGCTATGCGAAGATCGTCGATAAAATTAAGCATGTTCACATAATTAATACTCTAGATAATGATGATACTTCTGGGTATGCTGGTGGTTCTGATGAAGAGTGTTCAAGTTCAGGTGGTTATGGATTTGATTCTGATATCAGAAATGAGAGTGATGCTGAGGTTAACAAGCTGCTGAGTGAAGCTGAGATAATGAAGTGTGAAAAGATGGGTATGACGAGGAAAGAAGAAGCTGTAATGAAGGAGACAGAGACACTCTTTACAGATGATGCAGCCTTCCCTCATCACACTGCCTTCATGGCAAATGTTGCAGGTTCTACAAGTCAAGTAAATTCCGACCCTCCTACAATTTGCAATGACTGTGTTGAATTAAAAATAAAGTATGAAACCTCAACAGTCATACAAAATTTAGTTCTTGAACTATCAAAGTGCAAAGAGGCGAATTTGGCTCTAACCCGAAATGAAAAAGAATTCAAATCTGTAATAGAAACCCTTAAGAAAAGCGTTTCTGAATTGACAAAAACAGTTTTGAACAAACAGATAGGAATTAACAACTATATTAATCTCCTGGAAGAAACTAAGAAAGAGCTAGCCATCGCCAAATGCGAATATGATTCGATCAAGCTCAAGTTGGAAAGTTACTCTAACTCCCATATGTGCTTGATCATATCACTGATGTTCAAAAACTAAAGGGATATGTTCAATGCATAGGGTATAAGTCGTGTCCACCACCAATGAAACACAACTATACCAAAATGCCTGATGAAGAGGAGATGCCTCGTTTTGAACCCTCTGTACCTCTGAATCCTGAAGAATTTGCAGCAGGATTAGGGTTCAAACTAGACAATTCCTCTCAAGAACCAAGCAAGCAAGAAAGTTCATCATCTGATGTTGATCAAAATCCATCTGATGAAGAGGAAGATGATACATCAGATGATGAATCAAGAAAAGGTGATCAGGATCAGCCTCTTAATGAAAGGAAAAGAGTAAGTACTCAATCTGTCAAGACAGAAGTGTCGACAGATGAAGCAGATAATGTGTTGTATACGTTGGTTGGAGATAAGAAAATCTATTCGAACAAAGATTTTCCAATTAAAAACGTAAATCCAATCTCTATAGATCAGGTGTTTGAAAAATCAACAACCAAAGTTTTAGAGAAGAAAAAGCCAACCAAATCACAACCATTATCCGCTTCAACAGAAAAGCAATGGAAGCGAGTTGAAAAGCCTAACGTTTCACAACCAACGGTTGAAGCAAAAGGCTCTCGCTACAAGAAAAAGTTTAAGAATGTTAAATTTGTGAGTTCCAAGGGTACCGATAAAGTTCGAAACTTTTCAAGGAAAATCTAATATAGATTTTGTAAAGAAAGTTAAGCTTTCGAAAAGAAATAGTGAAAATAATTACACCCAACACACGGATGAATGTAATGAAAATGAACCCAGTACCTCAAAACCCACAAGTTCAACATCAAGCCGAGAAACACGATCTCCTAGTTTTGTTGAAAGGAGAACATGTTTCAAATGTGGAGAGTTTGCCCACATTATAAAAGATTGTAAAAATCCAGCCAAACTAAGATTTGTTGAGAAAACCCCTCATGAACCAACTTGCCAACATAAATTTGTTTCTCTAACACAAGATAAATGAATTATTAAAGATCAAAAAGAGAAACAAAAACGTAAACAAGTAAAAGTAATTGAAAAAGCTTTAAAACCGGATTCTTCAGAAAAGAATCAAAAATCTTCAAAGTTAATTAAACCAGAAACTGTTAAAACTGTAAATAATAGTCAATCTGGTAATAATCAACGATCTTGGAAACAGAAGACCAGTAGTTGTTCAAGAGGAGGAACTCAGTTTGACAATCATCAAGATATAGAGATCACATTTCTTGATGATAAGGGACGACCCAAGACCACTAAGGCTTGGGTCCCCATTTCAAACTAATCTTGCTTGTGAAATGTGCAGGGTGTTCCAGAAGGAACTGTAAACAGTCATTGGATTGTTGACAGTGAAGCATCAAGGCACATGACAGGCGACTTGCGGCTCCTGTATGATGTGAAAAGCATTAGGGGTGGTTATGTTGCCTTTGCTGGTGATAAGATGGATACATCACTGGAGAAGGATGGTCTCCAATGGTGTTGTGAGCTTCGACAAGATCAATTATGTGCGGCAAATTAATGACAATCTTCTTAGCGTTTCTCAAATCTGTGACAAGAAGTTCACGGTACATTTTGATGATACCGGATGTTATGTGCTGAAGCCTGGATTCAAGATCCCCAAGGAATGGATTCTCCTGTCGGCTCCAAGAATCAACGGCTTGTATATTCTTGATATGAGCCAAGCTATTACAACATCTGCACAAGTCACATGTTTTGTCTCTAAAGCCACTGAGAAGGAATCAATCTCTTGGCATAGACGAATGGGACACATTCACCTGAGGAAAATGAACTATTTGGTGAAGAACAATCTGGTATATGGTGTAACAGTCAAGAATATTCATCTTCAAGACGTCTGTGTATCATGCTAGAAGGGAAAGCAAGCGAGAAAATCTCATCCCATGAAGAAAAGCAACACTGTGAATATGCCACTGGAACGTCTTCATATGGACCTCTTTGGAACTATGAAACACAAGACAACCTTTGGTGATTCTTATTGTCTGGTAGTTACTGATGACTATTCCAGATTTTCATGGGTAAACATGCTGGCATACAAGAGTGAAGTTCCTAATGTCCTCAAGAATCTCCTAACTCTGTTAGAGAATTTGTACAATCTAAAGGTAAAGAGAATAAGAAGCGACAATGGCACCAAATTTAAGAATCAAGTTGTGGATGAGTACTGTTCTTCAAAAGGCATTTTGCATGAGTACAGTTCTCGCTACACTCCACAACAGAATGGTGCCGCTGAGAGGAAGAGTAGAACTCTGATTGAAACAGCAAGAACTATGTTAGTAGAATCAGAACTTCCCGTTCAATTTTGGGGAGAAGTTGTTGCTACTGCATGTTACACGATGAATAGAGTTCTAACGGTGAAGAGACATGGGAAGACATGTTTTGAGTTGCTACATAAAAGGAAACCGGATGTTTCTTTCTTAGAACCTTTTGGAGCTCCATGCACTATGATTGATCCACATGGAAAGTTTGGTCCAAAGGCTATCGAAGGTTTCTTCCTTGGATATGCTACTCCGAATTTCAGGGTGTGGAATTTGTCTTCGAGGAAGATTGAAGAATGGGGTGAAGTAAAGGTTCAGAGATATACAAAATCAGTTAGAGCTCCGGGTGCTCCTTGGATATTCGACTAAGATGGGCTGTTCGACTCCTTTAATCTGCCAACTTTTGATGATGCCTCTGCTGCTGCTCAAATGCTACTAGATAGTGATACAACAATTGACTCATTATTAGTTCGACCAATTATTGTTAACCCTCAAGTATCGACTTCGGATAACAATCTTGTTCAAAATGAGGAATTCGAAGACGTTGTGGATTATAATGTTTCATTAGAAAAAGATGAGTTTCATGATGCAAATGAAGCCTCTGGTGCGGTTCATGGAATTTCGGATGTTACGTCAAATATTCAACCTCAAGGGACGACTAAAGGTCATGCATCTACATCCTCATCAAATCCAGCACTCGATTTGACTGTTGATCTGAATATCAACAATCTGGGTATAAACTCTCGAGTTCCCGATGTTCAAGAAACTCGAATCATAATACCCATCCTCAGTAGAATATTATTGGAGATGTCCAGAGTGGTGTGCAGACTCGTAATTAGCTTCGAAACAACCAGAATGCTGGATTATATTCGGAAATCAGGGAATCTGGTGGTCTGAACGATTGGTCTTTTGCCTACTATGTGTGCCAAGTTGAACCAAAATCTTGGAAGGAGGCAATGAAAGAAGACTCTTGGGTTGAAGCCATGCAGGAAGAACTTCAGCAGTTTCAGAAGTTAGGCGTCTGGAAATTGGTTGACCGGCCTGACAGCTATAAGAAGATTGGTACACTATGGGTGTACAAGTGAAAGAAGGATGACCGAGGTGTTGTTGTGAGAAACAAAGCGCGATTGGTTGTTCAAGGTTTTAATCAGGTCGAAGGCATTGATTACAATGAAGTTTATGCACCGGTTGCACGACTTGAGGCGATAAGAATCTTTTTGGCTTATGCGTCCTACAAAAAGTTTATCAGATGGATGTGAAAGTGCATTTCTTCATGTTGTGGTGGAAGAGGAAGTATATGTTGAGCAACCACCAGGTTTTGAAGATCCAATCCATCTAGACAAGGTTTGGCTTCTCAACAAGGCGTTATATGGTCTTCATCAAGCTCGAGGGCTTGGTATGAAACATTGTCTACCTATCTATTGAAGAACGGTTTTCGACGAGGCTTGATCGACTGTACTCTCTTCATCAAGGAAAAGAACGAGGATTTGCTGCTAGTGCAAGTTTATGTTAATGACATTATCTTTGGTCTACCAACAATCGAATGTGCAAAGAATTCGAACAGGTTATGCAGGAGAAGTTCGAGATGAGCGCTCTAGGATAAATGACTTTCTTTTTAGGTTTACAGGTTCAGTAATCACAGGAAGGGATCTTTATCCATCAAACCAAGTACGTCGGAGATATTCTCAAGCGATTTCAGATGGACGACTCAAAGCCTTTGGGAACTCCATTAGCTCAAAATCATGGGATTACTCCAGACGGAATGGGTGAACATGTGGAACCATCTCTCTACCGTGCTATGATCGGATCTCTCATGTATCTTACGGCTTCAAGACCTTATATAATGTACCCAAAATGTCTTCTGGCACGCTATCAGTCTAGTCCGAAAGTTTCTCATTTGATGGCTGTGAAACGTATCTTTCGTTATTTAAAGGGTCGCCCGGACACTGGTCTATGGTACCCTAAGGATGATAACTTTGATCTGACAGCATTCAGTGATTCTGATCATGGCGGCTGCAAAATCGATGCAAAGTCAACAACATCGGAATGTCAGTTCTTGGGAAATCGCCTAGTCACATGGCAATGCAAGAAACAGACTTGTGTAGCTACATCAACATGTGAGGCTGAGTATATTTCAGCTACTAGTTGCTGCTCTCAGGTTCTATGGATTCAACAGCAGATGCCGACTATGGTTTTAATTTCTAACTACTCATATTTTTGTTGATACGAAGCTGCTTTACAGATCACTCGGAATCCTGTACAACACTCCAAAACAAAACACATTGAGATTAAGTATCATTTCATACGAGATTGTTATGAAAAGAAACTTATCAATGTTGTTAAAATCCACACTGATCACCAACGTGCTTACCTTTTTACTAAAGCCTTTGATAAATCACGTTTTGATTATCTACTTTTCGTCAATGGCATCAAGGAAACCGAGTAACTCAACCATGGCTAATCATTTTTCTACATATTTTTCTAAAAATCTAAAACTACAAAAAGATTTTCCGTTTATATTTTAGGGGGAGAAATTTTCAAGAAAATACAAAAATATGTCTTTTATTTATTTACCTTCTGTATTTAAGGGGGAGAAAATTTAGAAAAATACAAAAACAATAGAAAAATCAAAAATGCGTTTCTTGGATAAGTTGAAGATGATGAAATATACCGGTAAATCTGTCAGAAATGGTCAAAAGCATAAAAAGAAGATTGATAAGTAACTTTACTTATGATGTATCGGTAGGCTCACAATCAGACTAAAATGTACAGGTTGATATAAACTTAACAGACAGAACGCCGGGTGGGAACCATTCATTGGCATATGGTCTTGGTACCGAAATTTCGTTTGATAGAGTGCTGAGTTCTGAGATATACGGTCTTTATGCTGACTTATCATCTGGGTATCATGGTTGAATCTTTTGCCGAAAAATAACGGTAACGCAAGTCTATAACTTCCATGATACCATACATACGTGTACATACTGCATACGACCATCAATAAGTGATAAAAATATCACATCCCCAAAATAAGTGATAAAATATCACAGCTTTATGCGGGAGCTAAGTTCGTCTCTTTGTCGGTACGATTGTACTAACCTGTTCACGAACTTACTCCTGTGCCCTGCATGCATATGAAAATCAAGTTCCTCATCAATAAGTGATTTAATCACATATGGCTTGTTTTCAATTAAAATAAGTGAGTATCTCACATCATATATATACATCAAAACAGATGATAAAGCAGTATACTCACCGGTAAGATTTTCTCTCGTGCATATCTTGATACGGGAATGTGTCATGAAGTGGTTGAACACCGGCTAGTAAGTATAATTCATACCCTAATCATATCTCCTAATCATGATTACATCTGATAAGTCAAGCTTACGTGGACAACAATACCGATAATCATAAGTTGAATACTTATCTGTTTAATTTTGAAGTTTAAACCAAATATCATTTTTGACAAAGATTAAAAAGCGGGTATGATTCTCTTTCCTTGAACTCTAAAAAGATTGTTCGATAAATATATAGTTTATCTGTATATTTTTTATTTTTAGTCTAGTTTACTTAGTTGCTTATAATATTTCTTTTTGAAAGTTAGCCATAGTTGAGAGTCAAAAGTTTTCTAACAAGATACGCTCAGAAAACCATTTGTTTGATATCACAACTTCATAAAGTAATAGATTGCAACACATAACCCATCAAAGAAAACCAAAATATGTTCACAACACTTTTCCTAAACATAACTGTGTGATTTGTGTGGATATGTGCAAAGTTCAGTTTTGAAACACAGGAATTCATACGAGTGTGTATCTCGTACGAATGGACCTGGTCAGCTGTTTGACTTGGTCATTTGTTTACTCAAATGAGTTACTCTTCATACGAATTAAGTGTTATTCGTATGGTTTGGTATTTCTTCGTTCAGGGAATACATTCATACGGAAAAGTTATGATTAATTTTCCGTGTGTATTCCCTGATAAATTTATGTTCTAATTATATATCTATTTATTGAGTATAGAATGGAACAAAAGAACATAAACGAAAACCAGCAATGAAGAGAACTGACAAGTCAGAAGAAGAAACAGAAAAGATTTGATGTTTCTGAAAAGTTTGAAGACCTGATGCTCTATCAGTGGATAGCAGATCTTCAGGGGGAGTTTGTTGATACTCCCAAGCCATTCCAGTGAGAAGACCAAAGATCAAAGACCGAAGACCAAGCAACATCGAAGGGGGAGTTTGTTAATACACTTTTGTGTCTGTCGCTTATTCTTAATTACATTTGTAATTGTATAGTCTTTGCTCAAGTGTCTGTATAAGTTTGGTTGTATCGACCAAATCAAGATATCCTTCTATCTTGGTTTCGTACGACATCTTAGTTAGTCTATGTTAAACGGATGCATGTGTGCATACCGTTGAGTCTTATGTATGTTATGCTCCGTACGAACCAGTTGCTCCGTACGAAATTGGTTGCTCGTACGAACCATTGCTCCGTACGAAATGGTTGCTCTGTACGAACCAATTTCGTACAGATGACCAGCAAGGATACTATATAAGCAGACATGCACCTCTCAGTCAAGGTTAGCTCTTGGTTGCACTGTTGGCCCTGTTGATCTTTTGGTGGGATCTCTCTGTTGGCATTTCTTGTGCACACGAAGACACAAGAACACATGCAGTTTGTTGAGTCGTATGAGCATTGTTTGTATATGTTTGTACTAGTTCTCATCTCTTAATCAAGATAGTGAATCTTTGGTTATCCCGTTTTCTTACTCTGCTTTGGTTTGCATGCATACTTGGATTCCACACTCGTACGTGTGTTGCATGAAAAGGAATAGGTTTAACTTGATCCTCAGGTGGACCTACATGTTTCCTATCAAATCACCCTACAAAGTCTTTTCCCTTCATTAGCATGTTGCACAATTACATCAAAAAGAATGAGTTTCGATGGATGTTAGAGGTGGAAACGCTTTCAAGGAAATGAAGAAGTGTCCAACCCAACTCCCAACCTTAACCGCACCGCGCGAAGAAAAGTCACTGGTCCTGTACTTGTTGGCCTCCGATAAGGTAGTAGGCACGGTACTATTAGTAGACAGGGAAGGGGTTCAGACTCCAATTTATTACGTCAGTCAGATGCTCATTGATCTAGAAAAAAGGTACTCAACCATGGAGAAGCTAGTCTTAGCTTTAGTCCATGCATCCAAAAGACTGCACAGGTTTTCACTAGTCATATAATCAATGTTCTGACCAATTATCACATAAGCACCATTCTAAGGAAACAAGAAATCTCTAGGAGACTTGCTAAATGGGAAATCAAATTAGGTGGCCACAACATTGTTTATAAGCCGCGACCAACCATCAAAGCTCATATCCTTCCGGACTTTGTCCCGGAAGTACTGATGGACAAGGTTCAAGAAGGTGAAGTTATCGAGAGCCCTACGCCAAAAACATCAGAAGAATTATGACTGTTATATACTTATGGAGCTTCAAACAAAGACGGCGCATGCATACGATTGAGGTTAATCAGCCTAGAAAATATGAGTTCACGTATGCAATCCAACTGGATTTCAATAACACAAACAACGAAGCGAAATATGAGGTGTTTCTAGCTGGTTTGCGCCTAGCCATAAAGATGGGGGCAAGGAATCTTCAAGCGCATGTTGACTCCCTACTAGTGGCAGGGCAGATCAATGGGTTGTATGACGTGAAAGGCAAGATAATAGCACTCTGCCTGGAGTAGGCCAAAGAACTAATTCAAAATTTTCAATCTTTCAAGGTTGTTCACATCAACCAAGTGACAAAAAAACAAACCATCAGATGCGTTGAGCACGTAAACTTCAACGGCCTTTCAACACTTAGAGAAAGACGTCCGAATCAAGGTACTTAAGAACCCTTCAGTACCCTTGCACCAAGTCAATGTGATTGAATTAGGGTCACCTTCATGGATAACGTCCATCATTAAATATCTACAAGCAGGGATCCTTTCTAATAATAAAGCGGAAGCAAGAAAGATACAACATAAATCTTTGTTCTATCAGATGGATGGAGGCATTCTATACTGTCTATCTTATTTGGGCCCACTGCTACGCTACGTCGAGCCGCAAGATACCAACTACATCATTCGCGATATACATTAGGGCATTTGTGGAATACACGCAGGACCATGCTTGGTGGTCGCCAAAATCATGAATGTAGGATACTACTAGCCCGACATGCACTTAGACGCCGTGAAAGAATTGTGCAAGTGTGACTCTTGCCAGCGTACGCGCCGAAAAATCTCCAGCCCAAAAACGATTTACTCCCATTTCCATATCTTGGCCTTTTCAACAATGGGGCATAGTGTACAACCCTCAAAAAGGACTCACAACCATTAGTAATCGAAACCCCAAACGCACAAGATGAGAACCAACATGAAAAATCAAAAAAGAAAGATTTTTATTGCTCCTCACGGGTCGTGACAGGGTAGTCCTGACCCATCGTGGGGCGCGAGAGGTATGTAAGCCACCACGTGTAGGCCACGTGTCATCCACGTGTCAAGCCTACCCCATGAGCCATGCCACATATGCCCTAGTTAGACCCTTTCGCAGGCCGCGACAGGGAAACTCTGACCCATCACGGGACACGAAATACCCAAAATTCAGCTATATAAGGGGCGAGACCTGTACATTTCAAATCACTCAGGTTTCTTTTCTTTCTATCTCGATATTCTGGTATAATACTTTTATTATACCCAAAGTTCCAAAAACTCTGCCCTTTATCCAGCGTGCTAACCTGAATCATTGGTACGATACCCTTTCAATCTATCTATAAACAATTCAATGGATATTTAAGTGCTGCCTGAATAAGGCTATACTTTGTCATCTACGTTGAGGTTTTGATCTCGTGATTACCGTTAAAGTTGAAATGGGTTAATACACTAATACGTGTTGAATTATGTGTTTAATTAGGAAACCAAGGCTTAGACCAGAAGGCTATTACTGAAAACCTAAATTTCAAAGAGAGTCATTCTCTTTTATCAAATGTTTTCAAAATCCTAAATGTTTTCTTGTTGTATTTATAATGATTAAGTTTTTGTATTCTTAAATTACTGCCAGTATGTGGGGTTTTGTATACACTACTTGATAAGCTTCGCTATTGGACAATTGAGGGCCGATAGTGATATGACCATAGTCACAGGAACTGCCACTGAGTGACAAATACTAATTTGAATAATTGAAATATATAAACAAATGTAAAAACCCTTAATGCTGTAAATTATAACAATATGTTTTAGTACAAAAATTGAATGATCTCAAGTATTTTTCGCTTACCAAATGTTTTTAAAACGCGTTAAAAAGGTAATTTATGCGAGAAGGAAAAGTGATAGGAGGCACTCAAGCTTAAATGAGTGGCTATGTAAACCTAAATAAAACATGTTTTGTAATCAAGGGTTTATCACTTTGAAAATCCTTTATGTAAATACATGTGAATCCCATGGTTTATGAAATGAAAACTATGGTGTTTTGAAAACTCTGAAATTTTTTCCTAACACCCAGTCCTGATGAAAATTCCGCTGCAATAATTTCAAAAAGACCAACACCACTTGTATCTGCTCACCGGCTCCGCGCAGGGTGGGGTCAGGGGTTGTGACATAAGGTGGTATCAGAGCCACTAGTTTAAGCTAATTAAGTATTGTAAAAATACATAAAATTAGTAGTCAGGGAATAAATGAAATAACTTCTGTGATCACTATGATGCTAACAAAATATTATATATATATATATATACGATTTTTAGTGTTCGTTGTTTTTATTGTTTTTGGCTAACAGTATGAGCGATAGAGATTTGGCCGAAGTTTTCAAACACATATCTTTAATAATTCAGATATGGATGAAGATAAGGCCGGTACACAAACCGGACACGAAGCCGATAAAGACGAACCAATGATATTTCAGGCTTAGCCGATAAATAGAGCACCTCCAAAAAAGAGAAGATTAGATTGGAAAGTAAAAAAGGGACAAAAAGAAGAAGAAAAACCCAACCACAACAACAATCAAACAAACTGAAAAACCAGCCGGGAACCCAACTATAGAAGAAAGTTCAAACCTAGCTCCTGTGCCACTAACATGGGAAGAATTAGACCAACACCTGGCAAATTATGAATGTTCAGGCTTTTCAATGACTGGGTTGTTCAAGACCTAATGACCAATCCTTTTCAATTCTACTCAAACTACTAACCTGCACCCCCAGCATATCCCCCGATGAACTCTAAAAATGTGGTAGAACTCCGCCACTATGGAGAGGAGCTGATGGACACTTGCAACCGGATATGCACTATGGGAGAAAATCGCATTTGGAAGTATGACGAGCGGGAGCATCACTTTTGAAGCCAAAAATTAACCTTATAATGTATATATATAATGTAAATTCTATGTTTTTGTGTACATGAAAAAATAATATATATATATATATATATAACACATGTGGTAGTGTGTGTAAGATATAGGAAGGATAAAATATATATAAAGAGTAAAAGTGGCAATAATCGACATTTTTGACAATATGCTCTGACTAACTGTGCTTACGATATTTTGATTATTTTGTTATTTATTCTGTGATATTAATATTTGAAATATGTTTGCATTCAGATGTCAAATGAAGTTAATCAATCGATTCAGAACCATCATGAAAACTCTTTGGATAAAAGTGCCACAAAGAATATAGTAGCTTAAGGAATAGCCGACGCAATACCCCTAGTTATCGAAGCTGTTAGAAACCCTATGCCTGTATAAAATAATAAAGTTGTAAGTAGTAAACGTAATCATAACAATGCTTTTAGCAAAGCATCAATGAAGATAATGACATCTTTATTAAAGCTCCACTTCCTAAAAGAATGAAGGCGATAACTTCCGGATGTACTTATAAAGATTTTCTAGCGTTTAAGCCAACTGAATATGTAGGCAGTGAGAGAGCCATGGCTGTCCTTTGATGGTTGCAAAAGACTAAAGTTGTTCTTAAGATCACTAAATGTGCCGAAGAAGATAAGGTAATGTATGCTTCTAATCTCTTTAAGGGTGAAGCATTAGAATGGTGGAATATGATTTTTCAGGCAAAAAGGAAGTTACATGGCTTATGCCTTGAATTGTGGAGAATTCAAAGAAATGACAGAAAGGAAATTCTATCTCCCTCATGAAAAGGAACAAATGACTAATAAGTTCTTAAATTATAAAATGATTGAGGTTAATTGTCGCGAGTATATGACAAAATTCTTCGAATATGTAAGAATTGTACCGACACTTGCTTCGCCAGAACCCGTACTAATTTCTTGTTATATTTGGGGATTAATTAGTGAAATCCATGATATAGTCAAAGCAGTTAGACCTCAGACTATTGAGGAAATAGTCGAGCTGGCCAATACTCTGACTGATGGATTAATTCGCACAAGAGAAGAAAATAAGAAGAAAGTATTAGCTCAGAAAATTACCCAAGAATTTCGCTCAGGTAATACCTACAGGAAAATAGGTATTGGGTAAGCTTCTACACCTTTCTATAAATTATGTAAAATGAAGCATTCAGGAAGATGTGCTAAGTATTGCAATTTCTTCAAATTAAACAGACATTCATAGAAAGAATGTAAAAGAAAAAATAATATCTGTTTCAATTGCAGAGAAATGGGCCACATTCACCCGTATTCCCCGAGGCTGACAAAAGAACCTAACAACAAGGCAAAAGCAACAGACGAAGCCAAGAAGAACACACGAGCATTCGTACTTACTGCACAAGAGGCAGTGATGATTCCAATCGTGATCGCTGGAACGTTTCTTGTCCATGGCATATATGCTAAAGTATTCTTTGACTCTAGTGCAAATCAAAGTTTTATAAATGCTGCATTCTGTCAAGTACTTAATCAACCATTGACTGAGCTTAGTCAAGCATGTACGATAGATAGAATTATTAGGACATAAGTTCACAGCAAACCTACTACCAATGAATTTAGCCAGATTCAATGTAGTATTTGGAATGGATTAGTTAGTAGCCAATCATGCTCGAATCCTAGGTTATCAAAATTCTGTTGAGATTCGTACGCCAACTGGGGAGATGATCATAATCCAAGGAAATAAGCCAATCAAGTCAACAAAATTCATCTCTGTGATGAAAGCTGCAAGTTATGCACGGAAGCAAGGCATAGTGTATATAGTCTCTATGATCATTAATACTAGAGGCAAGAACTGCAAGAAACTCCGGTAATATCAGATTACCTTGACGTTTTCCTAGAAGATCTACCTGGACTGCCACCTCACCTGGAGGTAGAATTCAGAATTCATCTGATACCTGGAATGTACCGAGTGCTAAAGCACCATATCGATCAGCACCGACATAGATGTTGGAATTAAAGAAGCAATTAGATGAATTGCTAGAGAAAGGTTTCATACAACCAAGTTCATCCCCAGGGGAGCACCTATGTTGTTTGTCAAAAAGAAAGATGGTTTGATACGTACGTGTATCGATTATAGAGAATTGAATAAGGTCACAATTAAGAATTGGTACCCATTACCGAGAATTGATGATCTATTCAATCAACTCCAAGGAGCTTGATATTTTTCCAAAGTTGATTTACGCTCAGGATACCATCAACTGACAGTTCAGAAAGAGGACATTCCTAAACTGCTTTCAGAACAAGGTATGGTCATTACGAGTTTACAGTTATGCCATTTGGTCTAACAAATGCTCCTGCAACATTTATGGACATGAAGAATAGAATATGTAAACCATATCTGGATAAATTTATAATTGTCTTCATAGACGATATACTTATTTATTCCAAGAGCGAAGAAGAGCATGCTAAGAATCTACATGTACTTTTAACACTACTGACAAAGGAGAAGCTTTATGCTAAATTCTCAAAATGCGAATTCTGGTTGCAAGAAGTGCAATTTTTAGGACATTTGATCAATCATGAAGGAATTCATGTGGATCCCACAAAGATCGAGGCAATTACCAAACGGAAAGTCCCTAAGTCACCAACAGAAGTCAGAAGTTTACTAGGATTGGCAGGATACTATCGTCACTTTATCCAAGACTTGTCCTCAATAGCCATTCTGTTAACCAAGTTAACGTGTAAATCGGTTAACTTTGAATGGGGACCCAAGCAAGAAGAAGCTTTTACAACCTTAAAGTAAAGATTAACGAATGCACCAATACTTGCATTACCAAAAGGAAATGAGGATTTGTAGTCTTTTGTGATGCTTCTAAATTAGGATTAGGATGTGTTTTTATGGAACGTGAGAAAGTGATTGCTTACGCGACTAGGCAACTGAAAATGCATGAAGAAAACTACACAACTCATGATATAGAACTAGAAGCGGTAATTTTTTCCCTCAAAATTTGGAGACATTATTTATATGGTAGTAACTTTACCATTTTTACAGATCATAAAATTTTTAGACATATTTTTGGGCAAAAAGAGTTGAACATGAGGCAAAGACGGTGAATGGAGATTTTAAGTGATTACGATTGTGATATTCAATATCACAAAGGTAAAGCTAATGTAGTAGCTGATGCCTTAAGTCGTAAGTATCATGAAAAGCCGAGATGAGTACATGCTCTCAAATTAAATCTGGAGATAGATTTAATGGAACAATTGAAGAATACCTAGGAAACAGCAATCAAGGATGATGCTGAAAGATTAGGAGGAATGATGAAGGAGTTAGAAAAAGGAACAGATGGAATTTGGAAATTCCATAAGAAACGGATTTAGGTACCTATCCAAGGAAACCTACGACATAGAATTTTAGAGGAAGCTCATAAGTCTAAGTATACAATGCATCCTGGTAATGATAAGATGTATCACGATTTGAGAAAGAATTTTTGGTGGATAGGAATGAAAAAGGATATAGCTAGTTACGTCTCTAAGTGTTTAACTTGTTCGCAAGTTAAAGCTAAACATCAGAAACCTTCAGGTTTACTTCAGCAGTTAGAAATGCTAGTATGGAAATGGGAATTAAACAATGGACTTTGTTACCAAATTACCCAAAACAAGAAAAGGTAATGACGCAATCTGGGTGATTGTGGATCAATTAACCAAATCAACCCATTTTCTACCAATGAAGGAAACCTTCAGTATGGAAAGATTAGCTAAGCTATATGTAGATGAAATAGTTTCATTACATGGAAGTACATTATCCACTGTGTCTGATAGAGATAGTCGCTTCACTTCTCATTTTTGGACAAGCTTCCAAAAAGCTATGGGAACATGACTAAAGTTAAGTACAGCTTATCCTCCTCAAACTGATGGACAAAGTGAGAGGACAATGTAAACACTGGAAGAAATGTTAAGAGCTTGTGTAATAGAGTTTGGAGAAAATTAGGATGATCATTTGCCATTAATAGAATTCTCCTATAACAATAGTTATCACACCAGCATCAATGCTACTCCATTTGAAGCACTTTATGGACGAAAATGTTAAACTCCGGTATGTTGGGCAAAAATAGGAGAAAAGCAATTATCAGGTCCTAATTGTACAACAAACAACAGACAAGATAATTCAAGTCAAGGAAAGACTGAAAACAATACGAGATCATCAAAAGAGTTATGCAGATAATAGACGTAACCCATTAGAGTTTCAAGTTGGAGACAAAGTACTATTAAAAGTTTCTTCATGGAAAGGAAAGTTCAATTTGGTAAGAAAGGAAAATTAAGCCCAAGGTATGTTGGACCATTTAAAGTTATCAAGCGAATTGGTCCAATAGCCTATCAGCTATAATTACTAGAAAAAATGGCTAGTGTACAGGATGTATTTCATGTATGCAACTTACAGAAATGTTTAACGGACGAATCTCTAATAGTACCTCTTGAAGATATAGAAGTAAGTGAAAGATTAAAATTTGTTGAGAAACCTCCGCAAATCGAAGATAGGAAAATAAAGAATCTCAAGCATAGGAGATTAGTTCTCGTCAAGGTAAAATGGAATTCGAAGAGGACTAGAATATACATGGGAACTAGAATCGGAAATGAAGCGAAGGTATCCCTATTATATTTCAATGAATCTCGAGGACGATATTTAAAACAAGGTAGGGAGGATGTAAAAACTCTCAAAAGGTCCCATAACCATTCGTAATAGAAACCCCAAATGCAGACGATGAGAACCAACATGAAAAATCAAAAAAGAAATACTTTTATTGCTCCTCGCGGGCCACGACAGGGAAGCCTTGACCCGTCGCGGGGCGCGAGAGGTATGTAAGCTGCCAGAGACACGTGTAGGCCACATGTCGTCCATGTGGCAAGCCTACCCCTTGAGTCATGCCACCTATGCCTTAGCTAGACCCCTTCGAGGGCTGCGACAGGGAAACCCTGACCCGTCGCGGGGCGCGAGACGCCTAAAATTTAGCTATATAAAGGGTGAGACCTATACATTTCAAATCACTCAAGTTTCTTTTCTTTCTCTCTCTCTCGATATTCGAGTGTAATACTGCTATTATACCCGAAGTTCTAAAACTCTACCTCGTAGCCAGCGTGCTAACCGGAATCACTGGTACGATACCCTATTCAATCGATCTATAAACAATTCAACGGATGTTTAAGTCCTGCCTGAATAAGGCTATACTTTGTCATCTACGTTGAGGTTTTGATCTCATGATTATCGTTAAAGTTTAAATGGGTTAATACACTAATATGTGTTGTATTATGTGTTTAATTAGGAAATCAAGGCTTAGGTCAGAAGGCTATTACTAAAAACCTAAATTTGCAAAGCGAGTCATTCTCTTTTATTAAATGTTTTCAAAATCATAAATATTTTCTAGTTGTATTTATAGTGATTAAGTTTTTGTATTCTTAAATTACTATCAATATGTAGGGTTTTGTATACACTATTTGATAAGCTTCGCTATTGGACAATTGAAGGCCAATAGTGATATGACCGTAGTCAAAGGAACTGCCACCGAGTGACAAATACTGATTTGAGTAATTGAAAGATATAAGCAAATGTAAAAACCCTTAATGCTATAAATTATAACAATATGTAAGGCCTGATAACCGTATCTTACGATATGACACGTAGTAGAAGAAATGAGATGAATATAGAAATATTCAACTTGCATACAAATCACCAATTTGTCTAATACAAGTGAATAATCAACCAAGGAGCCAACTAACCCTAATACATCATTATCTATATATACTAGAGGGTTAGTGCTCCATTACCCTAAAGCTCTTAGGCCCAAAATCTACCCCCATGCCCATTACTTCATAATAGCCCGTACCCCTAAAGTTACTAATGCATAAACCTATTTAGGGCCTTACAATTTCCCCCTTCAGGATCTTCAATTCTCGCTGTCTCAAAACAGTGGATCAACATTTGTAAAAAGTTTATTGTGAATCACTTTTACCACCGCACTGGTCCAAGACTTCACACACCCTTCATACTTATCACTTGCTTGAATTTGATGTGCGCTTAGCATCAAGATGTCCTCCTCGTGAAAACTAATCAGATCTAAAGTGTCAGCTAGTCAGAAGGCCTTCTCTTTCGTAATAACCACTGCCTCAGCCATTCTTGGGTCATAAGCCCAGTAACAGAAGTTCTTTAGCACACCTTTGGGAAACTTTGGAGCAGTAGGAATAACCTTATCTTTGGCCAGATAACATTCTAAAGACATTTGTGTGTATGAGGATCACGAATGCAAGGGCTTTTCTTCAGATAGGACTCAGTGGTCTTCATTGTTAGGTAGTTGTGAGTTACTTCATGTTCAAGCTTGGAGTGAAATGCCCATCCCGGGCCGCGTTGATTCGGATCTGAGTCAGAATAATGAGCCCTCAACAGAGTTTTCAAATCTATCTTCGTCCATGATTCAAATTGTATCTGCTTGGAGTAGTATTCTGTATGGCCACTCTCTCTAGTTATTATCCACAGATTCCTATCATGATCATATCTCCAGCACTTGACTTCCGAATTGTTTCCGACCTTGTCGTAGTGAAAAGATCCTAATTCCATGACATAGCGATCTGACATTTTGGATAGACCCTTTGGTTGGAAGTTCTCATCGAGGGGATTCATGTCTTGATTTTTCATAACTAGCATATTTTTGTTGTTTGGATTCTTCTTCTGAGGCTGCTTTATCTTCTTCGACTGTTCAACTGCTGGATAGACATTCAATCCTGCTTCATATTCTGCGTCGGCTGCAACCTTTTCTTTTGCGGTGCGCTCGTGATGCGCAACATTCTGAGGATCATCACTCTTATCCGCAAATTCACCACTAAATTTCTTCTATAGCTTCACTTTCATTTCATAGATTTATGTCATTAACAAGCTCACATCACCCTGAAGTTGCTCAATAGCTTGATCTCGGATTCTTACTTGATTTTGTAAAGATGCTATCTGAGCGTTTTTCAATTCGTTCTCTTGTTCTAGCAGCACCACTCTCCGTTGCAGCTTGCTAACATTCACCACTTGATCATCATCACTATCATACTGCTCAATGAATTTCATCCTTTCGGCAGCCATTCTCATTGTAGCCTCGTCAGGTTCAGTCATACCGGGACTAGAACTTCTTGCTTCAACATGAACACCAATTGAACTTTCTAGCTGTGAACCGATGACGGAAAGGTCAGGAATGCTAGAGTCTTTATCAGTAGGGAAGGATTCAGGGACATCCTATGAGATTGGATCAGGAGTAGCAATTAGGCTTGAAGGCTTGGGGTTATCAGGGGCTTCAGCTTCTAAACTTTTCTCTGTTTCAACTTTATCTTGAACTTCTTCACACTGCACTTGTTTGGAAGGAACGGTGCTGGGATGAAGGATCCCAAAATCTCCGTTCAGTGATGCAAGTAGTGCTTCAAGGTTCTCAGCAGAAATTAGATTTATCTCTCTAATTGTTTCCTCAGCTTTCTCTGTCTAAACATGACCTGTCTCTTTATCTTTCTCTTCATCTGAAACGAGATCTTCAACTTCCGGTTCTGGTTTATCTGGTCCACTGACAATCTGAATGTCGTATTCTTCAGGTATTAATACATTCACGGGTTTTGGTGCAGATATAATCTGCTTAAACTTTCCATATTTTGCCAGCTCATATCTTCCAACAAACTTGACCTTTGTAGTATCACGTTGTTTGCAGGCCGCTTCAAAACAGCTCGGACCTAGCAGCTTCAGATTCAGATGGTTTGTGCCCTTTATCAACTTTGGATATTTCTTATCAATGATCATTTGCACGAACCTCGGATATAACAAAAACACCTTCTTCTTTGTGCTTTCTAACATACTCTTCATGTTGTCGAAGATGAAAGTTGAAAAGTTGTAATCCCAGTCATTTACTAATGCAACAAGTGCCGCTGTCTGTGTCTGATTCAACTGATCCTGGCCACCTTTGTTCTCGGAAATACACTGTAAGAAAATGTGAGCGAGATCCCTCTAGTAAGGCGGAAATAGTTTCTTTAACACCGTCGGATATGCTCCTTCATAGCTCATGCGACGTAATGCTTTCGTCACGTTGTCTCTATCATATGCTGTTGGATCATGTTCTTTATCTCAAAACTGCAGCGCTTCTCGTACATCTGCTTCTGAAACCTTGATCTCTTTCTCTCCAATCTTCAATTCAATGCATCGCCTCCTCTGACTTTAGCGTTAATCCAGAAGTCTTGAATCATATCTTCGTTAATGACTAGATTCATCCTTAAAGCATGAGTAAGTCGGTAATTGCTCAGTCCGGCTATCAAGGAGTTGAATTTTTCATGAAATTCTGGTGGAGCTCAGATAAATAGAAGGCTTGATTGTGAAAGGCCTCGACTTCCAACTTGCGTTTTTCAACCATCATTTGTGACATTTTCTGCAGTTGAACGAAAACATCAATATCTATCGCAAAAGTTAACTTAGTTGACCCTTTTTGACTGGATGATATTAGATCAGACGGTTCAAATAGCCAACAAGTCAATAGTTCAAGTAAGGAAGATCAGAGGCTAAAAATGATCTTAAGCAAAAGGTTCAAAAGGTTCACACCAGATTGAACTGGTCAAATAGATTTGGATGACCAGATCAAAGAGATTCGAATGAACCTGATCAAGAAAATTCGGACGAACCGGGTCAAGGCATCTCGGGTGACAAGGGTTCAACTTAATGACCCCTTGTCAGTCATTCAAGATGATCTTGCATCTCGGATGATTATCCGAGATACATAGGGACCATTCATAAGTTCATCCGAGATGCATCTGAGATGCACCCGAGATGCTTGGTCTTTATCCGAGTCTTATCCGAGATGCTAGGGTTCTACCTATGAGTTCGAGATGTCCGAGATGAGAGAAATCCAAGATAAGCAAAGGTACGAAATGACTCGATATGACTCGAGATAGGCTTATAATGACTCGAATTTGGGCCCGACCTATCTCGAAAAAATAGTTCGAGATAGTTGGGCCTGGTCCATTTCGAAACAGTGTTCTTAAATGGTGTGGGCCCATCCGAGATAGAAGTGTGGGTCCATTCGAGGTGAGTGGGCCCAGTCGAAACAGTATTTTTCCAGCAATATTTTAGTCTTTTGGGCCCCACATTCTTAACAGTCTCGAACAGTAACACCTTTTGACAAAATCCGCGATCCAACCAACCAAGCAACCAGTTAATATAATTAGATTAAATAAAATAGAACAATAAAAGATAAAGAGGAGAGTTGCCATGGGATCAAACCATTTGGAACCGATTAAGCAACAGTTATTTTATCACGAGCTTAATCAGACTGTTCCGTACGATTACCGATATATTTGTCTGCTTAAACTTATCGCGTCAACTTTCAACCTTGTGACTTTGTTAAGTAAGCTTGCTATAACGTTTGTGTTTCCTATATCAAGGCATACCCCCACGATCAAGGTAAGCACAACGATTCATCATAGCGAGTGAGTATACCAAGACCATCCTTTCATCTTACAACGTCCGACTTGTTGGTGAGCAGGTCAGTACATCGTACTGCAAAGTGACCAAACAATATCAGACGAGGGTTAGGCTTAATACCTTATATGGTATTTTTGACTATTAAGCACGAGGAATTTTCTCATGATGAGATTTCCTTCATTTTAAGGTTTTGTCCATCATTTTTGGCTCTTTTGAGGATATCCTGATTGTGCCTAGGTCTTCATATATCCAGATGCAACAGAAGGGCAGTCTTGATATCCCGAATGACTCATCAGTATACCGACCCAGAACTTCAGATGTTGCGTATCTATCAACACAGGATTTAAGACCATGAAATCATACGCCAATGATATGTTACCCACGAGATATATAGCTTGTCGGAATTTTGTCACCTGGTATCTTTTTTCCCTTTGAGCGATAAGCCTATCAACACATCGCAGAGGATCCTCGCCTTTTCAGCATCAATACCTTACATGTGTCAACCGAATTTGTTAAATAAAGCAACTTTTAATTTTTATTTCCTAAAATAGCAAATATCTCTTCCCTTAAATTTGTGCAAAAGAGGACTACTTTATGCGCAAATTTAGTTATTTTGCTAATAGCTATTTACATATATGAACTCGGATTTTTTTTGTTGCTTAGTCGGTGTAACGCATCATTTTTAAAAGGTCCACAAGCACCTTAAATCTCGAGTTGCTGGCAGGTTTTGTAAAAAGATCCGTTGTATTAGCATCAGTGTGGATCTGTTCAAGTTTAATTAAACCTTTGTCGTAGCAATCTTGAATAAAGTGAACTTTGATATCAATGTGCTTGGTTTTCGAGTGAAATACAGGGTTTTTGATGATTTGGATAGCGGCATCGTTATCACAGTAGATAGTAGTGTCAAGACAAGTCAAACCATAATCCTCAAGCTGATGTTGCATCTAAATAACCTGGGAGCAGCATGTAAATGCTGCAACATATTCTACTTCTGCGGTTGATAGAGAAACCATTTGTTACTTCTTGCACTGCCATGAAATAAGCCTGTCTCCCAAGTATTGGCATCCAGCCGATGTGGACTTCATATCCCTGTCCGTCCCTCCAAGGTTACTATCAAAAAAGACAAACAAATCAAAGTTTGAATATCTAGGATACCAGAGTCCCAATTTTGGAGCTCCCTTGAGGTATCTAAAGATTCGTTTAACGGCTGAGAGATGAGAAAGTTTAGGATTAGCCCGATATCTGGCACATTGGCAGACAACAAACGTAATATCCGGCCAGCTCATAGTTAAGTACATCAATGAACCAATCATCGATTGGTACATTGTTTGATTGACTGGATCTCCTTCAGCATCCTCAATCAACAGTGGCCATTTAGCAATGGGGGAGTCTATGGGCTTAGAATTTGACATGTCAAATTTTGCATGAACATCCTGAACATACGTTCCTTGATGAATCAAGATTCCTTGACTACTCTGACGAACTTGCAAGCCTTGAAACATAGTCATCTCACCGAGGGAGCTCATTTCGAACTTCTTCTTCATCACCTACTCGAACTCTTTGCATAGCTCTTCATTGGTATACCCGAAAATGATGTCGTCAACATAGATCTGAACAAGGATAAGGTCCTTGCCAACGCGTTTAATGAACAGTGTTTGTTCTATCGTCCCCCGGGTATATTAGTGTGCAAGCAGATGCTCTATTAAGGTCGCATACCATGCACGAGGTGCTTGGTGCAAACCATACAAAGCTTTATCTAACTTGTGTGCATATCCTTGCTTCTTAGAATCCTTAAATCCAGGGGGTTGAGCAACATAAATATCCTCCTTGACCTTCCCGTACAGATTCACCGTATTGACATCCATTTGATAAACGATGAAACCCATATAGGATGCATATGCCAAGAAGATGCGTATTGCTTCCAGACGAGCTACTGATGCGTACATCTCATCCTAGTCAAGACCTTAGATTTGTTTGAATCCCTGAACCACCAGCCGGGCTTTGTTTCGCACGATCACTCTAGTATTGTCTTGTTTGTTTCTGTATACCCAACGAGTACCAAGAGCGCGTTTTCCTTTTGCCAATTTCACTAATTTCCATACTCCCAGCTTCTCAAACTGATTGAGCTCTTCATGCATTGCATCAACCCATCCAGGTTCCTGCAAAGCAACATCAATGCTCTTAGGCTCAATCTGTGAGACAAAACATGAATATAAACATGTGTTAGTGGTTCATGATCTACTACGTGTCTGAACACTGGCAGTTACAAGACCAATAACGTTTGTGCATGTTTGGGATTTTCTGCCAGCCAATTCACGTAGTACGTCACCATGATCTGCTTTTTGATTTGTTGTAAACTCGATATGAAGTGTTATTTGCATAGCCGATGAAATAGCATGCATCTCCTCTTGCTTCAAATTTTCCCTTGGCATACATGGTAAGGAGAACACAAGTGTAACATTTGTCGAAAAACGGGTTTTCGAAACCCGCTTCGTTTAATGACCGAACAATCAGTTTTAAATTTTTGTTGTTCATTTGCGGCTTATTTTAATTTTAAACGATTCATAACTGATCAATAAATCAAAAGATATAAATTAAAATCTTAAAAATATAAAAATGAGTTAATTAAAAAGGAAAACCGGCTGCCGGGAGTCGAACCCGGGTCAGCCGGATATTTCCTCAAAGTCTTAACTCTCACACAATAAACCACTCCGCCACTTTGATTTCTGTTAAGTTAATGGATTTATTAAATCAAATAATGATTGCGGAATTCAAACTCAGTCAACTTGCGCCCAAACAGCTGTCGTCGGAAATTCCGACGACTTCGCCCATAAATTACGCAATCGCTCAATTTAACCAATTAGTTGACTCCAGCGACAGCTAGCCAACGTCTGGAACCGCGTCATCATCCATAATCGCCGAAGAATGGTTGACTTCGAATTAAGACCGAATTCAGACCCCATTCATCTCGATGCTACCCTATAAATTCACCCACAATTCACCAGAAAACCATTCACTCTCAAATCGCACCTTTTCTCGACGAAATTTAACTCGCCGGAAAACATCTGCAAGTCGCCGGAAAACCGAGACTTCCACCTGCACGGTAAAAACTTCGATTTTTCTGGCTCATTCCTTTATTAGACAAATTCTAATATAAATCCCTCACCCAGAATCCTTTGCAGTCGACGTTGCCGGATTATCTGATTCGCCGGAGAAATTCTGAACTTTCAGGGGAACTACTGATTATCGGTATGATTCTTCTGTTTCACTGATTAGTCATTACCCAGTAGTCCTACTTCACATCTAATCCTTCCAAATTGTTGGTAGATTCTATCAGCCGCAACTCACCAAGACGGAGCCGACGACCTTGCCGGACGTCTGAAGAAAAGCGAGCAGTCGGTACAATCAACTCTCCAATCTCTTTCCATTCATTTTCTTTTCAATGTCCCATAACCTTCATTTAACTAACTAAGCAAATAACAGTCCTTTGATCGATGATGATGTTTTGAATGAAGAAGACGAAGTGTGGTATAATATAAGAATAATTAAAATCGGTTTAATAACCGGGTTAGACACACAGTCCAGCGGTGGACTGTGTGCAACAAACATACACGAGACGCGAGTTCGAATCCTGTCCCAGCTTTACCCATTTGAAATAAAAATCCGCCTTTTTAACTGAACCGGGTCGACGCACAGTATATGTTAAGTATAATAAAAACCGAGTTAATAACCAAGTGACACACACAGTCCAGCGGTGGACTGTGTGTACGCTAACCCACAGGTCCCGGGTTCGAGACCTGTGGTCAGCACCGGTCCGATGAGTTTAAAAGCTTTTTAAAAATAAATAATTTTCGGTTTAAAGTAAATAGTGTATAAGTATAATTAAAAACAGAATTATTTCGGGTTAGACACGTAGCTCAGTTGGTAGAGCTGCGTGCACGCGTACGGGAGGTCTCGAGTTCGAGCCTCACTCAGCGCACAATTTCACACAATTAAACCGGTCAACAGTAACGGTCAACGGTCAACGCTCTTCGGTCAACGGTCAAAGTCAACTTTTTTTTATTATTTATTTTATTTATTTTAATCAATTATTTAAATTAAAAATCAATTAAAAATACTTAAAAATAACGTTTTCAAGGTTAGAAAGTAGCCTTAAACTCGCAAATTTATACCCAAAAATCTTATTAAAATAGTTAATAAAATCCACACACTTACTCTACCTTTCGTTATTTTTTTGGTTAGTTACCTCTCGTCGATCCATCCCTTAAACTCGTGCGCATTCAGCCATCCTCAAGCAAACGCACCCAAAGTGAGTGAATCTCTACAAATTCCCCGTTTTAATCACATTTTGGGGTGTATCATGTGTCGTACTTATTTATTATAATTAATCATTGTGCATCCATCATGTTTATGATCAATGTGTATTCAAGGTGAATCAATTGACTGTGTGGTTAAAGTTTAGATTAATGTTGTCATTTCAGTACATGCATTTCATAGGCCGCCGCTCCCCATTACCTATGAGCGTGAGCTGTTCCCCATTACCTATGAGCGTGAACCAGGCGTTGCCAACATAAGATCAGCTCCGTTTGATTGAGCCTTGATCTCACATACATTAGCATAGGCCGTCCGTTCCCCATTACCTATGAGCGTGAACGGGACGTTGCCAACACATACATTGTTATTTCTATATCATGTTTAAGCAAGGTGGTTTGTGATTGTTATGTTTACATACATTTGTTCATATATGATTATTGCACAATTTTTCCTAAATTAAATTACAATAATTATTCAATAACAAATGTTTTAAACAAGGTTCACTCGCCAACTTTTGTTGACCCAAAATTTCCCATTTTTACACATGATACAGGTGATCAAGTTGAAGCAAGAAACATTTAGGGCGGCCTAGAAGAATAAACCAGTTTAGATTATGGATTTGTTTAGTTAATCTTTCTTTTCCTTGTATTTATTTGGCTTGAACTTTGAAATGTAATTTGGATTTAATAAATATGAAACATATTAGTAAACATCATGAGCTTTGGTGATAACCCAATTATGCCCCTACTCTTATTTCCGCTGCGGGTCGGGTGTGTGACAACAAGGACAGCCAAAAGTGCGAAAATACTGTACAGAGGGTTTCTATCCTTCAACTATTTCATATGGTGTCTTCATGTGACCTTTTTTTACGAGCGCATGATTTTGTACAGAGCAGGCGGTGTCACTGCTTCTGCCCAAAATATCAGTGGAAGGCCGGAATCTATCAGCATAGTACGAGCTGCTTCGATGAGAGTTCTATTTCTTCTTTCCACAACCTTGTTTTGCTGAGGAGTTCGAGCTACACTGTATTGACGATCAATTCCTTTTGAAGCACAAAATTAACTCAGCGTTCTTGAACTCCATCAATTATCACAACGTATAATCTTGACACACTTGTTTGCTTGGTTTTCCATGAGAGTGATGAATTTCTTTATCAGACCAGCATATTTGCTCATTTGTTCCAAGAAAAATACCGAAGTGAAACGAGAGAAGTCATCGGTGATAACCAAACTATAAGCCTTTCCTCCAATACTCAGCACATTGATAGGACCAAAAAGATTCATGTGAAGCAGTTCCAGAACGTTAGATGTTGTGTGCATGAGCTTGGGCTTATGAAGCTTACGATGCTGCTTCCCACGGGGACATGATTCACACTTTTCAATCTGCATAAAATCCTTGATTGGTAAGTTTCTGACAAGACCTCCTTTTGCTAGTCGATTAAGATTCTTCATGTTAAGATGGCCAAGTCTTCGATGCCACAACATTGCATCATGTTCAACAATTTCAGAGAATAAGCAGGTAACTTGATCAGTGGGGGCTCTGTTCATGTCGATCACGTAGGCGTTTCCCAGGAGTTCAGCTTCAATCAAGTACCAGTCCTCTATATGACAATTATGGGCTTCATAACCACGCATCCACTTTTTGTAAACAGAACCTCTAACCGTTATCGCACATCTGTGAGACGCTGAGAAGACTATGTTTAAGTTTAGGAACGTAGTTGACAACAGAGAAGCTGAGGACTCCATTTTTTAATGTGCCTTTCATAGTAATTCTTCCTGTTTCTCCACCTACAAAGGTGACAAATCCACCGTCGAAGATTTTGATGTCGTTCAACTGGGAAATGTCCCTTCTCATGTGTTTGGAACAACCACTATCGATAAACCAAATTCTAACAACAGCCCTCCATAGCCATTCCTACACACATAACGGATTAGTGGGAAACAGGAACCCAGATCATATTCGATCTGGGTTGATAATCACTCTTCTTTCGCAAAGCCACACGGAAGATCACGTCATGGTTAGTAGATTTTGAGGTTTGAGAAGATGGGGCTGTAGAATTTGGCGATTTAAAACACTCTGACTGAGATCTAGCAATATTTTAGGTTTCCAAATCTTTAATTCCTTGTTTGAAAAGACTTTAGATGAAGTTGCGTTTAATTTCCCGGATTGATTTATGAAACCATTTGCGTTTGAATGCTTTTGATTGTATTTCTTTGCGAGATTCCAGTTTCCATCAGAGGGCTTTTGATGTCCATGACGTCGATGGTGCGAAGCCGTCTGATGGATGGAGTTTCTGAATGGATAAGACACGAGGGGATGATGAACACGGTTTCTAGCTATGTGCCCCAGACTTCCATAACTGAAGCAAGTTCGTCTTTTCAAGAAAAAGACTCTTAATTCCGCTTGTGTTATTATGGGGAGCTTATTGAGTCTCTTCTTTCCATTAGGTGCTGATTTCTTGTGTGCATATTTACTCTTGGATGAAACCTGCTCACAATCATCGGCACAAAAGTGAGTATCGATAGTTTTACCTTTCAACTTTGACTTAGTTGGTTTTTTAGTTAGTTTTTCTACTGATTTACAGCACTTGAAGAGGCTTCCTCTTGAATTTTCATTTTGTATTGTTTTCTGGTTCTTCGAAATCTTTTTTTTTTTGTAGGAGTGGATTCTACGGACTTAATTTCATTTGAAACCTTTTCTTCAGAAACTGAGTTTTCTGAAACCACTATATTAGTTTCTTTAGAAGCAGTTTCCTTTGACACCGAGGTTTCGGAATCAATGGATTCTTGGTCACCAGATGATGAGCAAGTTTTGTCAATATTTTGACTGTCACAACCATCTTGCTCATTATCTGATGAGTTAGAATCTTCAGTCTGATTCCTAGAAATATCAGACGTCTCTTGTTCACAAGCAATTTCATTCACACAGTTTGACGCAACAATATTTTTCAGTTTCACAAGTTTCGAAAATATCCGAGATATCCGTTGAGGTTTCAGAAGAACTAGAACAGTTTTCTAAATCACTCGAAACTGATGCTTCAGACTCCTCTGCATAACCAGTTACATCATAGTCTAAATCATAAACCATATCATTCAAAGTTTCAGTTTCAACAACACCAGAAAAACCCTGAGTCTCAAAGACCATAGACTGAACAAAATTCCAAACAAGTCGTCATGTTTATCACATAAAAAACATGTGATTCATCAGCAACAACTGAATGAGGTTCATCATCCACTTTTGACCGCTTCTCATCTATCACTGACTCTACACATACACTAAAACAGTTAACATTTTTTACAGAATCAGAGGTAGAAGTCGTTTCTTATGGTTCTTCAGATGGAGTTTTTGTCGACTCCTTTTCTATTTTTAAATTTTCAACTGATTCATTCAAGCACTCTTGATTTATAATTTTTACAAAATAGGCTTTTGAAAATCAGTTGGTTGGGTATTCTTACGGGTTGAAAGGTACCCAAGGAACATAGTCACTTGGTTTGCTATACGTCATTTTACCATAAGTTTCCAATTCTTGCTCAGTGAGTGGCGTTCTTGAATAATTATGATTATATGGCGGAGGAACTTGTGAATAACTCAACCCTTTTCCCTTGTTCTCTTTCTACGCCATTTGTACATTGCAAAGATTATGAATAGTGTCACTGGAAGTATCATATTTTTTTGTATTCAACTCATTTTGTTGAAACTTTCTAGTGAGAAGTCCTAACTCAAATCTTACCAAGTCACACTCCAAAGTTTTTGAATGTAGTCTGTTTTTATAATCATGGAACCAACATTTTTGTTGGTTTACGTCCCGATGGAGTTGAGCTATGTCCTTCTTCAGTGCATCAATCTTTTTCATATAGAATTCTATTGTTCTCTCGAAGACCGATGCACTTTGACATGGCACTGTTGTAATCATGAAGAGATTGAAATTATGTGCTCTCATTTGTGCCATTTTTTGTTACAGTCTTCAAAGTACAAGAGAGAGTTTACCGTTTCTAGAGAGATTTGGGCTCCTCAGTTTGTGGCATCAAGCATTAGCGATGATTTTCAGCAACTTCTGCAATCTTTAGAGATTCCACTTGAGCTGCAGCATCAACCCAGCTAAAACCATGCTGTTTTTGCACCATCGATGCTTTTCCCGCTCCTGAGCTCCTTGGCTTGATGAGGTTGAAGTTGACGTCTGAGCTGAAGTAACTGGAACCATGGACCTCTTTGAGTTCCTTGCAGCAGCAGCAACAGTTGCTTCATAACCCACGGGTGTCTTCCTACAGTCTCTAGCAAAGTGTTTGGGTTCATGACATTTGTAGCACCTCAACTTATCTTTGACAGACTCAGTACGAATGTTTGACATGGGATGGCACCGTATCTCTTCTGAAATTTTTCTGCTCGGAATGCAGCCATAGCCAGATTCCATGAAGCAACCAATTCTTCAATGTCTTCTTCAACAACTTGATTCATCTCTGTAGCAAACACTGAAGGAAGCAAGAGATCACCTGCAAGAAAAGCATTCAAATTGTTGAGCATGGATGCTGCTAGAGCCAACTTCTCTTCGTTCTTCTTGGTCAGGAATGCGAGATTTTCAGGGGAGGGTGTAGATTGAATATTTTCAGAGGCTGAGGGATTAACAGGACTGTAGACCACATTTGCGTGCTATGGTAATTGCTAAGCAGTAACAGTCGTTGGAGCAGCTGAATTGTTTGGAAGAGACATGCCATAAATGTAGTTTGTCTTCTGAGCTTGAAGTTGTGCTTGAGTCAACGACTGAAAACAGCATTTGGATTACTATTCGTCACTAGGCTGAAGATAAGGTTAGGATGACTTTGAGACATCAATGTAGTGTTAGAGCCGGTCACCCCTGCCGCCATCATGGAGTTCTTGCGGTTTAGCTCTCTTTGCTGGTTGTCGATTTCACATGATTTGATGGTGGCGATCAGTTCGATGATAGCAACTTCATTCAGATTTGATATCAGATCTGAGCCTGGAAACAGGTTCAAACAGGCTCTGATACAATTGTAAGTCCCGATAACCAGATCTTACCATATCACACGTAGCTTGAATGGTGGCGGAATCACACAAACAAGCTAAGAGTCAAAGTAGAAGAAATAAGATGAATATAGAAATGTTCAACTTGCATACAAATCACCAATTTGTCTAATACAAGTGAATAATCAACCATGGAGCCTACTAACCCTAATACATCATTATCTATATATACTAGAGGGTTAGTGCTCCTTTACCCTAAAACCCTTAGGCCCAAAAGCTACCCCCAAGCACATTACAACATAATAGCCCATACCACTAAAGTTACTAATGCATAAACATATTTAGGGCCTTACACAATATGTTTTAGTACAAAAATTGAATGAACTCACCAGTATTTTTCACTGGCCAAATGTTTTTAAAACGCGTTTCAGGTAATTTACTGTGAAGAGAACGAAAAGTGCTAGGTGACACTCAAGATTAAATAAGTGGCTATGTAATCCTGAATAAAACGTGTTTTGTAATTAAGGGTTTATGAATTTGAAAATCCTTTATGTAAATACGAGTGAATCCCATAGTTTATGAAATGAAAACTATGGTGTTTTGAAAACTCTTAAATTTTTCCTGACACCTGATCCTGATGAAAATTCCGTTGCGATAATTTTATTAAACACGGTACCACTTGTATCTGCTCATGGGTCCCGCCTAGGGTAGGGTCAGGGGTTATGACACATAGACATGGTTGGCCCATTTCCAGATGGCCTAGGGGCAGTTAAGTTCATCATTGTGGTTGTTGATTATTTTATAAAGTGGGTAGAAGTGAAAGCCCTTGCTTCAACTTCAGTGATGATAGTGCAAAAATTCATCTTGGAGCACATCATTTGCCGATTCGGTTTGCCCCGGTGCATAGTAACAGATAACGGCACAAATTTTGCTTTAGAAAACCTTCAGAACTGGATGAAGGAACTACACATCGAACATACCTTTTCTTCTGTCACGCATCCTCAAGGAAACGGCCAAGTGGAGAGTGTTAACAAAGGTATCGTTGAAGGTATTAAAGCGAGACTATGCAGAAAATGGTGAGGGTGGATCGATGAGCTCCCGAGCATACTCTAGGCTCACTGGACCAGCCCTAAACAAGCAACGGCGAGACCCCTTTTAGCCTAGTTTACGGCTCTGAGGAGGTCATCCCATCAAAGATCAACCTCCCTTCACCGTGCACAACAGTTGTCAATGCAATTAACAATGAGGTGGAACGCTGACTCGATTTGGACTTACTTGAAGAACGGCGTGAGAACGCGACTATCAAAGAAGCAAAATACAAGTCCAAACTTGAGAAGTACTGCAATGCGCGGGTGCGCATATGTACATTCAGTCCAGATGATTATGTTTTCCATGACAATGAGTCCTCTAATGCAGAACGCCTAGGAAAACTCACGCCTAAGTGGGATGATCCCCACCTTATTCATGAGGTCTTGGGCAAAGCGTATAAACTAAATACTTTAGACGCTCACATTGTTCCACGTGCATGGAATGCACAAAAACTGAGAAAATGTACATGTTACACAACCTTTGTAAACGATGGCCTCATGCCTGACAAGTTTATTAATACAAGTGTTGTTTACATTATTTTCCTTGTCATTTCCTATGTGTTAATTCAAGTTGCAAATGCATATTCAACTTAGAGTCCACGCAAAAATAGTAAAGCTAAATTACGAGCTCATGAACTACCTAATCTCCAAGGCTCCCATGATCCTAACGCGGAGCCGGATTACATCGTGCAAACATGAGCCAAACTTACACTTCTTAACGCTGCCTAAACAAAGTATCTAACACATGCAATAATTGTAACGTAATAATGAATTGGCAAAGAAGTTACTTTTCATTTAAAGCGTAATGCGCATGAATTACATGTTAATTTGTTCAAACAAAAAAATTAACTACAAAAAAGACTAAGGCATAGTAGCCCTTTTTACAAAATATAAACTATGTGGTTTTTACGCCATGCCACCATCACCTGCATCTTACTCATCTTTTACAAAAAAGACTAAGGCATTAGACTTGGTAAGATTTTCGTTCTGTTCACTAAGGTCTATGATAGCCTTGGCAGAAGTCTCCGCCTACGCTTTGAGATTGGTAATTTTAGTATGCGCACGATGCATCCGATCGTTATCCTTCTGGCAGGCTCGCGCCACTTCTGGCGCTCTTTAGCAAGGATATCCTCAGATGCCTTCAAATTTTTCTTAAGGCCCAAGATTCCCCAATCCTCGTTCTTCTTCTCAATTTCAAACTGAGCCTGTCTCTCAGAAAGCTTAGTTTTAGCCTTTTCAAAGCCTTGGTATCGGCAGCCAAGCGGCTCCTAAAGTTTTCCCAATCTTCACGTGCATGACACATCGTATGCCACTCCCACGTGATCTGATTGCTGGTAGATACTTGGTTAGCCTGCGCAAGCACATGAGAATGATACAGTTGGTCATGCTTATGCTTCTTCTAATGAAGGACCTCAGTAGGTTGGAAGGTTTCCATGAGCCATTCACGACAACTAGAGAAGGTGGAAAAGGTGTCACCTTGCTTTAGTTTCCAAATAGGGGCCTGGATCTCTCCGGCGCGACTCTCGTCGTAAGAAAGGTAGTAATAGTTGCCCAGGATATCTTCCAGTCGGATTGGTGAGGGTTTATTATGTAACACTAAAAGAGCTAACACCCTCACCACCTGCGCCAGCACCACCGTTCCAGCACTTCCCGAATGTTGCGCACCAGCTCGAATACCTTTATCGGTTACGTCATCCTATTTCCTGACTTCCTCAATAGGTGTCTCGGCCTCTTGGACAGGTTCCTCAACCTCAATAGTCACAATCTTCTCAACTTCAGTAGGTTTCTCTACCCAAACAACCTTCTCTGCTCGCCCAGAGTCTTCGACGATTTAACAGATCCACTACTTGGAGTGGCATCTTTAGTAATTGGGGTGGTAGTAGAAGTAAGAATTTCAACTTCAGGTTTGCTAACCTCTCCACCCGTGGCCTCATGCGCACATTCCACCTTTTTTATACATCTGTTAGAAGAGGTTAAGGTGGCTTAGGCGCAAATTTGGAATGTATTATCCTAAACTTAGGTTTTGTTGCCCCGGCTCTTCAGTACTGATACAAGTTAGAAACTCACAAGAGATGAACTAAGCTAACTGATTTGATGTCGCGAAGCGCTTACCAGGAGAAATCTATGACATCAGAGCCCCAAGATTCGCTTTCTTCCTTGATCAAGGATTTGCGAAAAACAACTTTCTTCACTGACGGCACATGTGTTAGACCCGACTCCTCGCGCTGACGTTTCAAAGCATTCTTCCTGGTCAGCTCAGGGATAGGATAAGCTTCAACCTCCTCCTCAGTAGGTGCAGACATTGGAGTCGCGCCAGAGGGCTGATCTTTGGAGCTCATGCTTATAGAACTCCGCACGCCGGTTGTTTCACTAGCCTTGAACTTTCCACCTACCAAGTATAGTTCCTACATGGAATTAACAATAATCACATAGTCATCTAAACTACGTTGGTGAAGGCAAGCGGTACCTTTGTGCGAGGCGGCATCAAACACCGCAGTAGTTGTCACGGGTTTCTTCCCACGCACCCCTTTAGCAACAGTGACACTTTTCTTCAAGGTCAACGCCCAACTCACGCAAGCTACCTGCATATGTGATATTTAACCCATGATCTTAGGAAGCAATAGATTCCTCACTGGAGATCAGTATAATCTCTCCCCAGCAAGAGTTATGGCCCTACAGTGTGCACCTTTAGTAGAAGTAGGCGGCGCAGCAAACGTGTCCGCTGCAGTACATAAACTTGGCACAAATCTCTCATATGAGAGCTCTTCGTCGTCGCGCAAGGGTCGCACGTCCATAACCCTAGCATTGGCAGGGAACACCCGGTGATAGAGGTCAATCTCTGCAAACAATGAGATGAAGCTTCATAAGCTATTCTTACTCCACAGCTTTTAAGAGAATAAAAAAACAACACAAAGAGAATAAAGCTTACCAACGCCTTCCAAGAGCAGCACATGGACGTTCTTGCTGGTGCGCGGCCACTTCTCGCACATACCAGTCGCGACTAATACCTGCTCGCCCAATGCATGGTTGGGCGGCGCTTGCAATCCTTCATACCAGGCCATGCCCTTCGGTACAGACAAAGTCTCTTTCGGTTTTGCGCCAGGCGCGCATAACTCCATAGCAAAGGGGATGACTTCCTCGCGAATGAAAAATAATTTACCCTTCTAATTGTGATAGATCTTAGGAGGGTTTATCATAATTTTCTTTGCCATGGTGCGCATAGCAAAGGAGAAGAAACCCAAGATGCTCTACAACTAATAGAAAACTCGGAAGTGATCGACAGTTAGCTCCACCCCTTGAGAATCACAGGCGACTTTGAAATGCCAAATCCTCACCATGCCCAAAGGGCTCAATTGTGAGACGTGAAAGCGTTAGTAGGAAAGAATGTCGCAGAGGAAGTTGGTGACAGCTAAACGGTAGTTACCTTCACTGAATAAATCGTCAAACATGGTGATGTATCCCAAAAGGGCATCGACATCAATTTGGCCCTTAGTCGGATACCGGGCATCCCACTCGCCGGAAAACTGGTGGCCCTGAGTGACCTATTCTAAGAGACCCTTCTCCCATTTCAATGATGGCATACCACCAGCTACTTCTTCAACCTCTATAACATCACCTTCACGATCAGCCATGTATGAGGATGAGGATGAAGATACAGATGAAGATTTTAAAGAAATTTGGAAATAGATGAAGAACACTTGAAGATCTTCAAGAATGGTTTGAGGATTTGAAGATTTAAAGGGAAACAGAGAAAGAACTCAAGGAAACGTGACTGCTAAGTTGCCCTCACCACCTATTTATACCCTTCGCATTTAATGTAATGAGTAATTGTGCCTGCAACTTGCAGCGCGTGCCCTATAAGGGATTGACAGGTCAGGCGGGGAAACCGAAGTGACAGATACCACACGTGCGTGGAATCCACTCTGCTGACACAAGACGAAACGACGCGCCTGAGACAGTGACAACATGCGTGTCACTATGTCAGTGATCACATCACACGTCGCTTTCATCACCAACCTGTCAGAAGATGCTCTTTTCAAATTTCAAAGTTTTTGCCGCGCAAATGGAGCTGAATCATTCTAACGAAGTTTGATAGTCGCGCCGCATAAGCTGAAAACCAATTATGGCGCAGCCAGCTGTTTAACATATATGATGATTTATGAAGGCCCTGAGTTAAAGCGCATACACTTCCTTTTATTTTCTAGTCCAGAGCTCCAACCACCTGCTTCGCGCATGGAAGCAGCACTGGATTAGGGGGGTTTGAATGGGTATGGTCCAAAATCTTGCGTCGGCCACACGAGTTAACCTAAGGTCACGCGCGAAACCATATTCAAAATAGATTAATTTTAACACTTAGTTCCATTACAAAAAATTTGGCTTCCCTGACCTTGCGCCGACTACACGGGTTTACCCCAGGTCGCGCACAAGGCCATGATCAGAACAGTTATAATCCAACACTTAGTTAAATCTACAAGCAAATTGGCGCAAGACCAAGAAGTGCAAGACAATGTTGGACAGTACAAAAGTACAACTACCATAGCAGCTGGCCAATAAGCGCACGACAAGTTGTACTCCATGATGCTACACGATGAACAATCATGTAGGAGATAAGATGTACACAAGGACACGTACGGGGCACCAATCAGTGTGCGCCGACCACTGCTCCATGATCTCCACTTAACTACTGATGTCAGACGAGACAATAAGGACCATCACCAAGACACGTGGACCTATTCAACGTGTGCCAACTATACCCCCGCCTTTAAACACTAACGGTAGTGACAGAAGAGACAAAATGGATATTCCTTTTTGTTGATCTCAGGCCCAAGGCCCATCAGCCCATCTCCTTCACAACTCTCTTTGGCTATAAGTAGAGAACCTCGTCTCTAGGTTTAAGGATCACGCTCTTGTTGTCTCACTTAATACACACACTTTTATTCTCAAAGTAAGTTATTTTCTCACGCCGCAGGGTGGTTAAAAGGAGACCTTGTTCTCCTCCTTATAACAAGCTTCACGTGTGTTGATTGTTTTGTAGGATCGTCACAGCTGTTTAGCAGAAATGAAAGAAGATTAACCTTTATTTGAACAAGACACGAACCATAAGCTAATCTCTGAATTAACTTGGTGTTTCTTCATTGTGAAGTTCCAAGCAGTTATAGATTTGATGCGAGAGATTTGAAGATTGCTAGCTTTAAGATTAAAGATTTTACTTAGGTAGCGTGTTGTATAATGTACTGAAAAACGAAATGGAATAACCTATTTAAATCACTACGATTCGAATTTAGTTTCTTTTATTCTAATACCATTTCAACTTCATGATCATGATTTTTGCTTTTTAAGGTTATTGTTCTTTACTCCACCCGGATATGGAGTTTACTTCTTATAATTGTTTTTCACAAAACAAAATTACTAGTTATTATCTGAGCTTATGATTTTTCACGATTAATTACTCTTAATATTACTTGCATTTGTTTCATTTCATATTTTTTAGCTAGATAATTGATATCTATACTATAATACTAAAAGGGTATTTGAAATACATGAAATGAAATTGATGTATACATACATGAAATGGAAGTATAAAAACATAAAACGGAGGTATAACGTTAGAAATACATGAATTGAAAGTTTTAAAGCTAGAAATATATGAAAATATGAATGGTTCGGTTCGGTAGATTCGGCTAATTTTGGTTAAACGAGAGCACAAAAAAATCGATAACCGATTTTGGTTAATTCAGGTTTCAATTAGTTAACTCAGAATTTGTTGATTTCTGTTCAGTCTTGTTTAGCGATACAGTTATTGCTCTCATACTTAGAAACTGTTAATCACGTTACATATCAATTTTTTAATTAAAAAAATGTAACACTGCTATACTCGAATAAAGAGAAAAAAATACTGAGTTTTATGGTGTAACTTTTTAAAAAATCTATATACTAAAGTACAAAAAAATTAAACCATTAAAAAATTGTGGGGTGGTTAATTTTTTATAAGGAGATAAAATGCAACTATTAACAAATTGTTTATAACTTTAATAAGTATCGGGAATTAAAGTGTAATTAAGATGAAGAGATTAAAATGTAATTAGTGTTTGAAAAACTAATTTACCCTCATTTTAGGTTGTATCTTATACATAAAATCAAAAAACTTTTTTAACGTTTTAATATTCTAAAACGCCTTTGTCTTACACATTATATATAGTATAGATATAGATAATGCATTTATGAAGGCGTTTTAAGATACCAAAAAAGTAAGAATTTTTTCTAATTTAATGCATAAAGTATAACCCTACAATAAGGGTAAATTAGTCTTTTAAACATTAATTACACTTTAATTCTCTAATTTTAGTTACACTTCAATTCCCTCATATTTAACAAAATTAAAATAATTATTCAATAGTTACACTTTATCCTTTTATAAAAAAACTAACTACCTCAACGATTTTTGAACGATCATAACTTTTTTGTACTTTAATATCTTTTTAAAAATATTACACCATAAAAAGGAGTATTTTATTCTCTTTAATTTGAGTATAATATTGTAATATTTTTTTAATTTAAAAAAAGATATGTTACGTGATTAACAATGTTTAAGGGTGAACAATAATTGAATAATGAACTAAAACTGAACTTAAAATAGATGAAACCGAATCAAAATCAACCAAAAACTGAATTAACTAAAATCGATTAACTGAAACCTGAATTAACCAAGACCGATTATGATTTTTTTTTGTACCCTTGTTTAACCAAAATTAACCGAATTGAACTTAACCATTCAAATTTTAATATATTTTTAGCTTGTATACCTTCAGTTCATGTATTTCATATTTTATAAATCTATTTTATTATACCTATATTCATGTATTTATATCATTTTTATGTACTTATATCTCAATTGCATGTAATCTAAACAACCGTTTTAGCTTCAGTTTGGTTTTGGGTATTAACCGAAATAAAATAAATCAAATAAAAATCGTCAATCTAACCAACAAACCGACCTGATTAATCAAAAACCGATTGGCTAATAAAATAAACTAACATATGACTTCAGTTGAGGATAATAACCAAACTAACCGAATAATGCACACCTTGTGTTTCCCGTCGCATCATGCAGGCACCCTTCTAGTATATTAAAACACAACTACTTGCTATAGTAGTTTATGATTAATTACAAGAATGTCATTTGTAATTGTAAGGGTGGAGGGGGTGGTCATCACCCATCACACACCACAACCAATCACCAATTAATACGTCACTCCATCACAATTCACTCTATCACACAAGAGGTGATCATCACTCACTCTTTTTTTAAAAGAATGAATTGAAGGTTTTGTACATTATCTATATAGCCAATTTTAAACCGTGTCATTTATCTTTTAAACTAACAAGTTTTGTACTTATTATTTCAAAATCTTACATGATATATCATTTAGCTCAAACCCAGTTAATTTTTTCCGATAAATTAAATATGTCATAAGAGTATAATTATCTTTTAACCCTATTATTTAAAAAACATCTTAAAAGAAAAAAATATTATATATTACTCAATGTCTTTCTCTCTATAAGAAAACCTCATTTCTTTCTCTCTTTGTCCTACTTCCACCACCTTCTTCCAAGACCACCACGACCTCCTTCCACCACCACCACCATAACCACAACAGATGTATCAATCATCTTCCACCATCACCCTCCTTCATCAACACGCATCCTCCAACGATTGTAACAGCAACGGTTCTACCCTACATACAGTCAACAGGAAGATAAAATAATTCTAGCAATTGTAATTCCATGGTGTACGTCAAAACAATCGTCTCTAATTGCCGGAAATTCTTCGAATCCGCTCGACATTCTTATTGTTGGTGATGGAGGCACAAAATGTGGTGTTGCTCTTGACGTCATTACTAGAGTGGATATGTATGGAATGTCGTCCAGATCTACGAAGTTATTCATGGAGGTGAGTGTTGAGTGTTTGGAGTGTGAATTGATTATTTGATGATGAATTGTGATTATGTTTGAATTCGTAGTTGTTAATTGTATAAATCGGCTTTTGTTAATAGAGGATTTGTCCGGAAAGTCGTCCAGATCTATTGTCATCCACAATTTATTTGATTCAACAAAGGAACTTTATAGAAATAACTTTAAACATGATGTCTGTGTTTCGGATTATTTTGATGATTGGGAGTTGGGACAGTGTGGTGGTGGGTTTTGAATTCATATGGTTTAGTAAATGAGTTTATATGAATTCATGTAAAATCTTGTAGAATTGGTTTGTAATCTCAAATTATGGGAAGCTCTAACTTTGACCTATGCATCTGTTTCAAAAGAGTTTCATCTTAAACCAACCTGATCTAAAATTAAATCTTGGTGAATTTAGGTTTGGCATAAACATGACTAGATGTTAGGATATGAGTTTGAAATTGTTTATCTAAAAATGATAAATGAAAGATGATAAATCACATGTAAACGCAGCGGAATGATGAACTTTAATTCATAACAGCCGAGAGATTGTTTTTCATTATCATGCTTTTAGTGATTGTAATTACATGCATATAAATCACAATCTCCCCCTCAACCTAAGATCACTGATGTGTTCGTACAAAATGTAAGGAAGAAATGTTAGATTGATAATTGATGAAAGTGATCAAATAGAACAGTACAAGCACTGTTTTATTTATACTATAATCTTAACCACTGAGCATCTTATGATGATGTCAGCATGAAAGCGACACTTAACAAAATTAACAAACTAACAATATCTGCTAAGCTAACCACTGCTTTAACTAAACATTACAAAGACTGGTAGTAAAACATTGATGAGACATCCTCTGTTAGCCTTCAGTAGAGCTTTGCCTTGGCAGACCTTTAGCTTTAGTCTTCAGCAGAGCTTTGCCTTGGCAGACCTTTAGCTTTAAACTTCAACAGAGCTTTGCCTTGGTAGACTTTGACATTTAATCTTCAGCAGAGCTTGACTCAGGCAGATGTTATATTATTATTAGGATCAGAGGTTGTACTATATTTTGGCTTTCTATCATCTATACTTTTGTAGGGTTCAATTCCAAAAATCTCCCTCTAGAACAAATTATGCCAAAACAAAAACTTTATTATTGATCTTTATTCCTCATCAATGATTTATTTGTCCTTTGCTGAAGTTCAAAGTCCAGGGCAATCATATTATCTACATCCCTTTCAAGTTCAAGATTCAGCAAGTCTTGGAGGTCAGCTGCATCTAGACCATATGCATCCTCCATTTTTATCTTTTGAACTGTACCATCTGACCTGAGCAGTGTCAATTCATGGGTGTCTATGTTAGACTTCCATTTTAGAATTTTTAACTAAGATGGTTTTCTTGGGAGTAGGGTTATTTGTGATGAGTTGGGTGAGTAGGTTTTCTTACAAGTGTAGAAAGTGAGGCTCTAAGCTTATCACCTGCAACATATGTGTGGTACAAAATTTGATTTTTTATCCCCTCTTTTCTTAATTCTTCATGCATCCTTTGATCCTTTTCTTCATCTGCTTTTTCCTCTTTGCTTGATTTAAGGCAATGGTGGATAAGCCAGAGGTTGAAGTTGATCTTTTAGGATCATGGATCTGTTGAGGAGCAGTGGTTGATTGAGCATAGATTGGCTTTCTTGGACAGAAGGATCTTTCTTTCTTAGCTCTTCCAATCTTCTGTAGGTATCTACCACTTTTGATTATGGACATCTAGCAATTTACCTTGTTGTTCCATATAGAGCATCAACAAGTTCGACTTTCATTCTTTTAATTTTAAGAGCATGGTCTTGGCTTTCAAGTTTGGCCCTTTTCCAAGTAGGAGGAGTAGGCTTCTTTGAAGGACCCTTGAGCATTGTATGAATTCTTTCAATTCTTCCTTTAGCTCATTTGCCGACCAGTATTTAAATTGAGTCGTTGTTGCTTTGTAAGGTTTGTGCTCCATGACATGATCAAGATATTCTTCTTTCAATTCAGGATCATTAGTGGTTGGTTTTTCAGACATAGACTTACTCAACTCCTTAGCAAATTCTTCAATATTTCTTACTTTGCTCAGTTAAAATTGCAAGGAGATTTGTAAAGCCCTGTCATCTTTATCTTGATTTGTCTTTCGCAATGGACGCAGCTTGTCTAGCCTTTAACTTAAGATATTTATCAAGATTCTTAAGCTTTTGATACCCCAGCAAAGATGGAAATTCTCTTTGTTTCGGGTCCTCTATCTTGTAAAAAGCTTCCATCTCTTCTCTAACAGCAAAAAGTTCCAAAGGGTATAGTGCACCCATTGGAAGGAATGAAGATGATAAGTGCATGATTGGAAATGGGGTTTCAGGATGTGGCAGTGATGAGGATGGGTGTGAAATGGATTGTGATGATGCAGGGAGTGGTGATTGGCTCTCATCATCATCATCATCATCAACAACAAAAGTTTTTCTTCTGCGTCGGAATTTAAGTTTTGGAGATGGTGGATGTATAGGAATTCGAGGTGGTGTGGATAATGGTTCGGTTAATGTTGGAAATGTGATTGGGGCAGTGGTTTGAGAAACATCTGTTGGAACATCTATTGTTCCAGCATCTGCTGTCACAACATCTGTCCTAACATCTGTTGGGGTTATGGTGACAAAGGATACAATAACAGTAGTTGCAGTAGTGGTTGTAGAAGAGATGGGAGTTGGTTGTCTTGCTTTTCTTGCAGACTTTCTTTGTCTTGAAATACCAACATCTTCTTTTCCCAACTGCTTATCTTTTTCTTCTTTAATGAGCCTCAAAGCTTTTTCTTCAAGTGTATCTTGCCTTTGCTGCTTTTTATTAGCAATCCTTTCAACTTCTTTATTTAGGGTCTCATCAATTCATTTTCAGAAAGCAGCTTCGGATGCTTCAGCAGTGGTTGTAGTGGTTGCTGGTTGTTGCTGCACCTTTCATTTAACTTTTGAGTCAGGCTGCAACTTTCTCATGTAATCTTTCTCCCCTTTTTTACATCATCTTCTTTATCATCTTGAAGAATGATAACCGGGGCAGAGCCAGTAGTTTTTAGCAAGTGGTCATTGATGGGTTTAATATCAGCTTGGGTATCTTTATATCGAGCCTCGACCATATCGCGGATCAATTTCATATGGGTTTCATGCTGAATATCTGCTAATTGTCTCTGAGCTAGGATGATTGGTTGAACAACCTTCCATAGCTCATCAGCATTTTGTGTTGGAGATGGTTGAGGTTGAGAATGTTGGAAAAGTTGTTTCATCATGGATTTGATTTCATCTATAGATGATTCCATGGTATTGATTTTCTTCGTCAATTCTTGATTGGTCCTCTTCCCCTTACTTAGAAAAAGTGATTATCAACTAAATGAAAAGGATCATCTAAATTCCTACTAGAGGTAGTTGTATTTGGATAAGCAACATGAGGAGTCTAAATGTTGTTAGAACCAAATGACCCTTGTTCTTGGTACTGGGGACTTCCAACTAGCTCAGAGGATACAATTGTAGCCTCAGCAGTTGTTGTGTTCAAGGAAATCTTATATGTAACCATTGTCGAACTGAGCCACTGTTGTAGCAGAAGTTGTAGTAGTTGCTTCACTTGAACTACCACCAAGAGTTACATGTATCTCATGGGGTGTAACCTCATCAATTGTTTCTTGGTTGGATAATTGAGTTTTCTCAGATTCAATCAATGCTGGAGTTAAGCTCTCGGTGATGGGTGATTGAGAGGGACTGCTTGTAACCTGAGTTTTCTCAATAGCTTGAACAGAGGTAAAAAGGTGAAGGAATTGGAGAGGAGGGTAGTGGAGTAGAAAGAGACATAGCCCCGGGAGAGGGGCTTGAGAACAAATGTTAAATTGAACCATCTGCCTCATAGTGTGGTGTCCCTGTACTTACAACTTGTTCCTTTTGCGAGGAAACAAGAGGAGCTTGTGATGGTGGAGAGCTTTGAACCAACTGTTATGAGGAAGTAGCAGCAGTGGTTGTAAGTGACTTTGGTGTTGTCACAGGCAAAACATCTGGGATCTTATCTTCTAGAGTTACCTTTTAGGGTGTTTGGTGGACTTTTTGGAGTTTATGGGTTTCTTTTTGGGTTTTTCTAGTGTGGGTTGCACGACACTGGTTGTAGTGCCACGTTCACCAGGAGCAATAGGCTCAGTAACAGAGGAAGGAGTAGTGGATATGGAAGTAGTCAAAATTTGCTCAGTCTCTGTTGCTTTTGTTTTCAACACCTTTAGTTTTTGTGCTGAGAGTCTACTGAAGTTTCATGTTTAAGGTTGCCAACTTCACAGATGAAACCTTGTTGAAAATCAGTTTCAGAAACTTGTTTTTGCAAATAGAAACTCAACAACCTAGGGTGTATCAAAAACGCTTTACCCTTTTTAATATTATTAAAATTTGCAACCAATCAGAAGACAATACCTGAGAGAAGTTAAATTTTGATTTGGTTAAAATAGCATAACCAGGTACTAAATATTTAGAGGTATTTTGTTAAAAGCAGTTGTTTGGCTGACAAACATAGTAAAAGTGTGTGGAAAAAGAATTTCATGTCAGCGGGAAATTCAGGTTTGAAAATGGTAATACCTGATAACTGACCTTCATATCCTCGCTCACTGGATTCTACGTGTAAATCTTTCTTTGGGAAAGAAGTGGAGTCATCAAGGTCGTTAAGACCGAATGTGGTGGAGATGGTAGATTGGAGAGATTTGAATGAGTGACTGTCCAATCTTTGAAGTGATGGCAAAAGGCTTTTTGTTTTGATCCTCGAGTTCAGCATTTGCCCAAAATTGGCGAAGGTGTCGAGATAAATCGGTGCTTTGGCTAGTAACACATCTTTGTATGATGATGTTTGTAGAACATCAATCATGGAATAAAAACACAATGTTATTATTGGTTTTTTCGAATATCAGAAGGTAGTTGTGGGGAGTTTTTATGATGAGATTCATGGTGAATGAGTGATTATTGAGGGTTTGGAAGAAGATGAGAGTAATGGAGATTTTTATGGAGAATGTTTGTTTTTGAAATTGAAATGGCAAGTGGAACTCTGTTTGGATGAAACATGGTTTATAAAGAGAAAAAGTGAATGCTGATGTGGCAGCGGTTTCCCAAAGATCCGATGGCTATCACCTGTGCACGTGTTAACTTTGGTGGATAATGGATGACAGTTGTTTGGAAACCTCTGCTGAAGACTAGCAGTGGTTCTGAACAGATGAATGATCATTGGTGATTTTACACTATCAGATGATAGTTTATCAGTGGATTGGGAAAACAGTCGTTTCACCAATAGTGGAAATAGAACAGAGGATACACTTTCAGCAACGGGTAGATTTTCATGCCAAGCAGAGGTTTGGATAAACAATGGTTATGAACAAATTTAGAGATTTATTGAAAATTTTCAATTTTAGCTACTTTTAAGGATGGATATTTGACTTTCTGAAAACATTTTGATGCTATTTATGCATGGAACACAATTGCTTGTTTATATTCCATGTTTAGCATACTAATTCTAGAGATCAAACTTTCAAAGGTACATGTATCTAATGCTTTTGTTAGAACATCTGCCAGTTGATCTTTAGTTAGAACATGATGCAGATAAATCAAACCTTTATCATAACAAATCCTCACAAAGTGATGTCTGATGTCAATGTGCTTTGTGGTAGAATGAGATACTAGTTTTTTAATGATGTTTTCAGCTGCTTGACTATCTAACATGAGAGGAGTCTTTAAAGCAGTTACACCAAAATACAATAGTTGATTTTGAAGCCATAGGATTTGAGCAGTGCAGCTTGCAGCAACAATATACTCAGCCTCTGTTGTGGATGTTGATACTACAGCTTGCTTTTTGCTTTGCCAAGACACTAAGCAATTGCCTAGGAATTAACATCCTCCTGAAGTTGACTTCCTTGTGGTGTGACATCCAGCAAATCACTATCTGAAAAACCTGAAAGCTCAATATTTCTATTAGCTAGATACCAGATACCAAGTGTGGGAGCACCTTTTATGTATCTGAATATCCTTTTAACAGCAATGAGATTGGACTTCCTAGGTGCTGACTGGGATCTGGCACAAACACATGTTGCGAATATTATGTCTGGCCTTGAGGCAGTTAGGTACAATAAAGAACCTATCATGCTTCTCTAAAAATTTTGATTAACCAAGTCATCTTTATCATCAATAGTGACTAGCTTTGAGGTTGCCATGGGTGTGCTACATGGTTTACAATCATTCATATCAAATTTTGAAAGTGGTTCTTTAACATACTTACTTTGGTGAATGAATGTACCATTTTGAAATTATTTTACTTGGAGACCAAGAAAACGTTGGAGCTCACCCATTGCACTCATTTCAAACTCTGTTGCCATGAGTTATCTGAACTCTTCACACATGGCAGTGCATGTGGATCCAAAAATGATGTTATCCACAAATTTGGACAAGCATCAAATCCTTTCCTCTCCATTTTAGAAATAAAGTTTTGTCAATTTTACCCCTTGTAAAATCAATGGATAAGAGAAAGGTGGAAAGAGTTTCATAACAGGCTATTGGTGCTTGTTTCAAGCCATGTAAAGCTTTGTTAAGCTTGTAGATATGATCAGGATAAAATGCTTCTTCAAAACCAGGAGGTTGACAAACATATACCTCTTCTTTTATCTTACCATACAAGAATGCACTTTGGATATCCATTTGAAACACCTTGATGTTGTGGTTGGTAGCAAAGGCTACGAACAATCTAATGGCTTCTAATCTTGCTACAAGAGCAAAGGTTTTGTCATAATCAATGCCTTCTTCCTGTCTGTAACCTTGAACCACTAGCCTAGCTTTATTCTTGATAACAATACCCTTTTCATCAATTTTGTTTTTGAAGACCTATTTTGTGCCAATTGGACATACATCCGTTGGCAATGGTATAAGTTCCCATACTTGTGGTCTTTTAAACTGAAGGAGCTCTTCTTGCATGGCTTCTACCCAACTATTGTCTTTTAGTGCCTCTTGGTACTTGACAGGTTGTGTGAGAGATAGGAAACAAGAAAAACGAAAAATGTTTTGGGATTGACTTCTAGTGAGCACCCCTTCATTGATGTTGCCATTGATAAGATCAGATGGATGGTTTTTAAGGTAGATTAGATCTCCCTTATATGGAATAATGGCATTTTGAGGTGAAGGCTGCAGATGGGAATCATCTGAGCTAACATTTGTTGGTAATTTTGAAGAACCAATATCTGTTTGAAATGGAGGTGGAGGTATTGGTGAGAGAGGTGTGAGAACATGATGACTTTTATCCACAATGGTTGGACTTTTATCAACAGAGGTTATAGTTGATGAGATGGCAGAGGATTGAGGATCAGCAGTGCTTAATCCAACAGTGGTAGAGTTTTCACAGTTGTTAGTAACATCTGTTCCTCTGATGGTGGATGTGGATTTATACTGTGGAATGTAACACCTCATAAAATCGTGTCCAATAATATAGTGACAAGTGTCATTACTTTTTATAATAAGTCTATTAAGGAATAATAATGACTAAAGGTGTCAACATGCTCAAACTAAGCCTTTGAGTGACCCTCTGATGTCAACATGCATAAACTGAGCCTCTGAGTGACCATTAGTGTCAACATACTTAAATCGAGCCTCTGAGTGACCATTAGTCTCAACATGCTTAAACCAAGCCTCTGAGTGACCATTAGTGTCAACATGCTTAAACTTAGCCTCTGAGTGACCATTACTGTCAACATGCTTAGCCTCTGAGTGACCACCAGAGTCAACATGGTTATACTGAGCCTCTGAGTGATCCTTTACGAAGTCCTAACTCTCATATGAGCCACTTGTTGGATGAGGGGGATTAATTCTGTAAATATGTTAAAGTTGGACAATAGAGGGGTTAAAAGTGTCAACATGTTAATTTATACCTCTGAGTGACCTTTTAACGAACCGAGAGCTTGACAGTGTCCGGGCATACTCCCAGGTACGCCAAATATTGGCTACGGAGGGCTAAATAAGCTATAAAGGTGTTTTAAGAGGTTTAATAAGTTGAGGGGCTAAATGTGACAACATTGGAGAGTTCCCATGAGGCGCTCGCGGGGCACGAGAGACACTGGCCTGGTCTCTGGCGGCCCGCCAGAGGCCCGTGTCTTTAGAAAATTTGCTTGCCATCAACACATGTTGCCAAAAACCATTTGATTCGAAACTAGGGACTTCCAAACTGCTATACCACGTTTTAGAACACTTGTAAGCTCCCTCTAACACTCCCTAACACCTGGCATCAACTCCTTCAAGTTCCCCAACTATAAATAGGTGCATTAGTTCACCACTTGACTTGCACCATTCTCATTTATCACTCTATATCCCTCCCCTAGAAGTTCCTAACTGAAAGGAGCATCCAACTTAGTTCTATTTCACCCTAGGAATCACTTGTAAGTGTTCCTTTCTCTAGCATTTTTGTTTATAGGCTTTTATAAACCAAAAGTCAAGCGTTTTACAGAAAACGCCTTGACTTTCGGTTAAGACCATTATGGTCCAGCCATTGTTCGTAACGAACATGGCTAAGTGATCGTAATAAAGTTGGTGTTAATCCGTATTAAGGGCACCTCTTAAAGATCACATTTGCTAGACCAATTGATGGGTCAAAGTTTAAATATTAAAAAGTGAAACATGCCATTTTTCGAAATAATTTAATCTGAGCTTATATATGTTATGAAACTGTTTTGGCGCTTAAACAAGTTGGTAATAATTATTAGAGCATGCGAGAACATGTTCGGCTCGTCAATTTCAGTTCTAGGGTCGGTTCGCAACCGAAAGTCACAAAGTTTGACTTCTGCTTTGACTTTCTATTCTAACCTGATTTAGATTAGTTAACTACTGATCTAAGGTTGCATAATGATCATAATATAATGTAGAATAACCCCCTGAGGTTATATTACATGATCATAATCAGAATCTTGGTTTATGCATAAGTTCCGTTATTATGCCTAGTATGACTAAAATGCCCTTTTTACATAAAATAAGATTTAATCGATAACAAACTTGAAAATGAACTACCTACTGCTATAATATCATAAGTAGGATTATTTGGGATGTCAAGTCTGATTGTATACTGTGTTTACGTACAAGTTCTTGTGTTATATCGATAAATGACGATAAAGCCCTTGTGGCTTATAAAATGGTTTTAATCATACCTTTTCATATCAGATCTTTTACCTATTGATATGTTATATTAAATAACATATCTAAAACAATTAAACCTTATCTAAACATCAGTTTTTACTGAACTTCGCACAAATCGTCATTGTACGACATGAACGTCGTTTCGGCGCATAGTATGGTTTAAACCATATTTAATGACCAAGACGTGTTACCTACTGATTTTAAAACTTACTTAAAATATTTTTACAGTAGGTAAATGACATAAACTCATAATCCCAAAAAATTAGAAAACTAAGTGTAAAATGACCAAAAGGCCCCTTCGGTGCATGGTTTGGTCATAAAAGATAAACTACACATATAATCATGTTCTTACTTATATTATACCATAAATTAATTATTTTTCCATAATACTTATGATTATAACATTATAATACATTCAAATTTCTTTTATATGGTATACAATTACCAAAACGCCCTTATGAGGCATAGTTTCATTTTAAAACCTTAACCGGCCTGTAAGTTGATATCCTACTGATATTACAACTTATTTAAAGTATAATGGCATATATAACTTGTCCATGATGTCACACCCCGACCCGCAGCGGAACAAAAAGTCAGGGCATGATTGGGTTATCACCAAAGCTCATGATATTTACTAACAAGTTTCATATTTATTAAATTGAAATTAAAACTTCAAATATTCAACACAAAATTCATACAAACACAAAAATAAACCAAAAGATTTTTTCAAACGTAATAACTTGTTTATTCTTCTAAGGCCATTCCTATGTATTTCTTGCCTCAGCTTGTTCACCTGTATCATGCATAAAAACAGAAGATTTGGGTCAACAAAAAGTTGGCGAGTGAACCTTGATAAAACATTTAAATAGTTGCATTATATTGTTGTTAAATAAAAATTGTGCATGAATCATGTGTGAGCAGATGTATATATATAACCAACCACAAACCACATGATATCCACAATGAAACACATGACATGATGAATGATGTATTTGAGATCAAGGCTCAATCAAACGAAGCCGATCTAATGAGGCACCTGATGCTCAACCCGTATCCCACGAGGAAGTCATGGGCCTAATGAAATGATTGCACTGAAATGATAAAATGTAACCACATATAAACCACATAACAACTATACACATTTGATCACGATATGATATTAGCACAAGTGTTTAAATAAAATAAAAGAAAATATACGACACATGATACACCCCAAAAACATGAATAAAAAGGGGAATTCGTAAGGATTCACTCACAGTGTGTGCGTATTCTTGATTGAAGATGAGAGCGCACGAGTTGAGGATTTAACCGATGAAGGAGTACTAACCTAAAATAATAACGCGATAATTCGATAAATAAATAATTTAATATTTAGGTTAAAAACTTCTTTTAGATTTTTAAGGTATTTTTGTGATTTTTATTGATATATTTAAACCCTTTGAATTATATATTCCTAAGCATTTAATTTGGTTTTTCTTTTAATATAAACCATAGAATAAAATATTAATATAAAATAAAAATAAAATAATATAAAAAAAATCTTATCAGTCTGACAAGCCTATCAGACCGGTTCGATGGGGGTGTTGGCATGCGTGTGTTGAGACTCGAACCCGTGACCTCTCGGTTGCGTGCACGCAGCTCTTCCAACTGAGCTACGTGTCTAACCCGAAAGAAACCTGATTTTAATTATATTAATACACTATTTAGCTCATTCCAGAAATTAATTTATTTTAAAAAGTTTTAACAGTGTTGAACCGGAGTGTGCTAGGGGTCTCGAACTCGCGACCTGCTTAGCCTTTCGCACCCAGCCCAACCAGTTGGGCTGGGTGTCTAACCCAATATATCTTGATCTTTAATTATCTTTATACACAATTTACGTTAGCACAGAAATGGTTGATTTTAAAGAGGTTTTAAAATGATCTGGCCGGCGCGTGTGCTTGGATTCGAACCGGCGACCCTGGATTTAGTTTGCACCCGGCCCAAGCAGTTGGGCTGGGTGCTTAACCCGATTGTAATCCTAATTATAATATCTATATATACGTACAGCACTTCATCTTCTTCGTTCAAATACTTTTACCCAGAGACATTTACCCACCCAAAAAAACAGGAGTGTGATTAATCACTCCGATTGATCTAAACAGTGAAACAAAACAATTAGGTAGAGGGTCGATACCGATGGTGGCATTTTCCTTTGATTCTCCAGTGGAGAGTAGCGATTTCCGGTGAAACAAAAGAGAGGGTGTCGAGCAGAGTATTCACAGCTAAATGAAAGGTTTGGAGCAAGGATTTAAGGTGTGGGATCGATGGTATTTATAGGGCAGGGGTACACGGTCCGTGGATTGATTTCGGCCAAAATTGTGGAGTTTTGATTGACAATCGGTCGTGATTGATTCCAAAATTAGGTGAAGCCGCGTTGAATTGGTGACAGAAAGACTTGACGAGTTTAAATCAGGAAACCCGCGTCGAAGATTTTGCAAAATCTTCGGTCGGAGTTGCAGGTTTTCCTCACAGTGTGTATATATGTATAATTCGTTTCCAACTTCTAACCAATTGGTGTGTGTGGCTCGGTGGTGTTTGCAGTGTGTGTTAACCCAGGGAACCCGGGTTCGATTCCCGGTTCACCCTTTGTATTTCTTATTTTTTTTATTAGGTCTAATCATTTATTAATTATTAATTAAATATTAAGTATTTAATTGATTATTTATTATATTATTTCATTAAGGTTATTTTAAACATTTATTATTTATTTATAAAATATTTTAATAGTTTAAACAACAATAAAATAACCGAACGACATAAATAAATACACTTTGATTGATAATTTGGGGCGGGTTTTCGAAACCCGATTTACACAAATGTTACAGTATCCCCTACTTTTAGAAATTTCATCCCGAAATTTAAGTAGTAGTTGTAACCGGAAAAAGATGCGGGTACTTTTCGCGCATTGAGTCTTCACGTTCCCAAGTAAACTCGGGTCCTAGTTTTGACTCCCAACGTACCCTGACGATTGGAATACGACTTCGCCTCAAGCGCTTCTCACCGAAATCCACGATTTCTACTAGTCTTTCAACGAAGTGCATTGATTCATCGACTTGAATATCTTCCAGAGGGATATGGAGATTTTTGTCGGCGAGACACTTTTTCAAGTTCGATACGTGGAATGTGGGATGAATTTTGTTGAGTTCTTCTAGTAGGTCAAGCTTGTATGCTACAGGACCTACACTTTTGAGTATCTTGAATGGTCCCACATTGCATGGTGCTAGCTTGCCCTTTTGACCGAAACGAACCACTCCCTTCCACGGTGACACTTTCAAAAGTACTTGATCACCAACTCAAAATTCCAAGGGCTTTCGTCGTTTGTCTGCATAACTTTTTTGACGACTTTGAGCCGTTAGGAGATTATTTCGAATTTGCAGAATTTTGTCGGTTGTTTCTTGAATCAACTCAGGTCTGGTGATTTGCGCTTCACCAATTTCGTGCCAACATACTGGAGATCGGCATTTACGACCATATAAAGCTTCAAAAGGAGCCATACTGATGCTTGAATGATAGCTATTGTTGTACGAAAATTCAACTAACGGTAGGTGAGTGTCCCAATTACCTTTAAAGTCTATGACGCACGCTCGCAGCATGTCTCCAAGGGTTTGGATGGTGTGCTCAGATTGACCGTCAGTTTGAGGGTGAAAGGCGGTGCTGAGGTCTAAGCGTGTACCCAAAGCGGATTGTACGGCTTGCCATGTTCGTGAAGTGAAACGACCATCTCAGTCTGAAATGATGCTTAACGGTACACCATGACGGCTTACGATCTCGTTGATGTAGATACAAGCTAACTTCTCGTTCTTGAAGTCCTCGCGAATTGGAATGAAGTGAGCTGATTTTGTAAGACGATCAATGATTACCCATATGGTGTCATACCTACTGGAGGTGCGAGGTAACCCGGTAATGAAATCCATGGTTATATTTTCCCACTTCCATATAGGTATCTCAGGTTGGACAAGTAGTCCTGATGGTCTTTGATGTTCAGCTTTCACCTTGGAACATGTAAGGCACTTGGAAACAAAAACAGCGATATCCTACTTCATGCCAGGCCACCAGTAGGTGTATCGTAAGTCTTGATACATCTTATCGGCTCCTGGATGTATAGAGTATCATGTTTTGTGTGCCTCATTCATGAGGAAATCACGAAGGTTGTCGCGATCGGGTATCCAAATATGGTTTAAATAATAAAGAATACCGTCGGATTTAGTTTCGATTTTGAGTTCAGCTCCACAAGACAGCTCATCGCGTACGTTATTTTCCGTTACAGAAGTATGTTGGGCTGCCCGAATTCGATCTTTGATGTCGATTACAATTTGAGAACATAGGAGATGAATGGAATTTGCATAACCCTTTCGACTGAGTGCATCAGCTACAACGTTTGCCTTGCCAGGATGATATCGAATCTCACAATCGTAATCATTGAGGAGTTCGACCCATCGTCGTTGCCTCATGTTCAACTCTTTTTTATTAAAGATATGTTGAAGACTCTTGTGGTCAGTGTATATTTCACACTTGGTGCCATAGAGATAGTGTCTCCATATCTTTAGAGCGAACACAACTGCTCCAAGTTCTAGGTCGTGAGTGGTGTAGTTCTTCTCATGTACTTTCAGTTACCTAGAAGCATAGGCTATCACCTTTCCTCTTTGCATCAGAACACAGCCTAACCCTTGCCCTGACGCGTCGCAATAAACCACAAAGTCTTCGCAACCCTCAGGGAGTGTAAGGATAGGTGCATCACAAAAATTTTGCTTCAAAGTTTGGAAAGCCTCCTCTTGCTTGGGTCCCCAAATAAAGGGTTTCCCCTTGTGAGTTAAGGCTGTGAGTGGAGCGGTGATATGGGAAAAATTGGCAATGAAGCGTCGATAATAACCAGCCAAACCAAGAAATACCTAACTTCGGTAGGAGTACGTGGCGCTTGCCATTCTTGTACTGCCTTGATTTTTGAAGGGTTGACATGAATCCCCTCGTCATTAACGACATGACCAAGAAATTGCACCTCTTTCAACCAGAGCTCACATTTCGAGAACTTCGCATAGAGCTTTTCAGTCCTCAAGAGTGTAAGAATAAGTTGAAGATGTCGCTCATGATCGGATCTTGTCTTGGAGTAGATAAGAATATCGTCGATGAAAACTATGACAAAATGGTCGAGATAGGGTTTGCACACCCTTCATCAAATCCATGAAGACGGCAGGAGCGTTGGTTAACCCGAAAGGCATAACCAAGAATTCGTAATGACCATAACGAGTTCGAAAGGCAGTTTTTGGAATATCTTCTTCGCGCACCCTAAGCTGATGATAACCAGAATGAAGGTCGATTTTTGAAAAACAGGTGGCACCTTGAAGTTGATCTAGAAGGTCATCAATATGAGGCAATGGATAGCGATTCTTAACAGTCAGCTTGTTGAGTTCTCTATAATCAATGCACATGCGAAACGTTCCATCTTTCTTCTTTACAAAAAGAATAGGTGCACCCCAAGGCGACAAGCTAGGACGTATGAATCCTTTATTAGTCAGCTCTTGCAGCAGACTAGCCAACTCTCGCATCTCCGATGGGGCTAACCTATAAGGAGATTTCACGACTGGTGTAGCACCACGCACAAGATCGATTCGAAATACCGACTTCTCGCACAGGAGGAAATCCTGAAACATCGTCAGGAAAAACTTGAGGAAATTCTTTCACGATTGGAATATCTTTGAGCTTCCTTTCCTTGCCTTCCTTCTTGACGATGTGAGCTAGAAACGCAACGTAATCTTTGCGAAGATATCTTCGAGCTTGAAGACATGACATCAATTTGAGTTCTTTTGAAGGATTTTCTCCAAAGATACGTAGTGTCTGACCGTCGGCGAGAGGAATACGAATGAACTTTTCATGGCAAACTACTTCGGCGTGATACTGGCAGAGCCAGTCCATACCGATGATAACATCGAAACTTCCCAATTTCATAGGAACAAGATCAATCGAGAAATCATGATCATTTAGAGTAAGAGCACAATCACGTATAATTGAATTTAACGAAATGGGTTCTCCGTCAGCAACTTCCACCGTGAACGATTCAGCGAGATTAACACGAGGTAGGTCGAGAATAGATTCGAATTCTAAAGACACAAAACTCTTATCCGCACCAGTATCGGATAAGATGGACGCATCACTACCATTTACGAGAAACGTACCGTCGACCACATTGTTGTCAGCCATTGCTTGGTTGGCGTTAATGTTGAAGGCCCTTCCTCTAGCAGGTGGGTTAGCTTTATTAGCTTGGTTCACCGGTTTGCTTGGCTTGGGCATTAATGATGTTCACCAGGCGTGGGCAAGTATTTCGGAACTGGTTTGGGTCACCACAGTAAAAACAGGCTCTTATGGGTGCATCACAGGGTAGTTAGGTTGGTAGTAAGGTTGGGCCATGGGTTGGGCAGGTGGTAAAAGTAAGGGTTGTTGGGCTTGGCCCACCATTTGGTTATTGGTTTGGGCTTGAGGCTGATTGCGGTTTGATCTTTGGAGTGTACGGCAAGTTTGGATAGTGTGACCTGCACGGCCACAACTTGTGCAGTATTGGCAAGGGTTTTCAGGGGGATGATGATATTGGCAGCGGTTACATTTTGGGTGTGGACCAGTGTATGGCTTTTTGAATGGTGTGGCTGGAGGGGCGACTTATGTGATTGGGGCAGCAGTGATAGGAGGGTTGGTTTGGGTGACGGCGAAATTTTTGCCATTTCGCTTTCTCTTACCAGCGAACTTTGAGGATGAGCCTGATTGGGTTGGAGTTGGGGCTTCAACAGGTGTTTTCTTCTTCTCATCTTTAAAATCGCCATTTCGAAAGCGATTTTCAGTAAGTTTCGTAGCTAGTTCCATGGCAGCTTCGAGTGTTGCGGGAGAAGTGCTTAAAACTAAATCTTGAATTTTCGAGGGAAGACCTTGAATATAGTGCTCGATCAAGCGGTATAACGGAGTGAACAGGTTGGGGACCATCTGGTACAACTCGAGAAATCTCTTGTTGTATGAGGTGTGGTCTCCTTCCTTTTGCCTTAAAGTGTAGAATTCATCTTCTAGTTTGTTGATCTCGCTTCTAGGGCAGAAGCGTCCCGTAATAATTTCCTTTAATTCTTCCCATGTTAAAACCATGGCATCTTCAACACCTCGCTTACCTTTTTCCGTGTTCCACCAGGTAAGTGCTACCCCAAACAGACATCCAGTAGCGTAGTGTACCTTGCGATACTCAGGACAGTCGCAATAGAGAAAGGTGTTTTCAATCTCCTCAAACCAATGGAGGATAGCGGTGACACCTTCAGTCCCTTCATATTTTGGGGGATCGCAGGACTTGAAATGTTTGTAGGTGCATTTAGTGGTTTTGAGAGGAGGGTTGACGACGTTTTGGCCTTCTTGGTTCGGAGGGTTGATGGGGTTTGCGGCGAGAGCTTGTTGAACTTGTAGAACGATGTCAGGAAGTACTGTAGCCATTCGTTGAGCAATTTGGGTGGCCATGCGTTCGCTCGACCTTCCTGGCCTTCTACCTCCTCGTAAGTGTCTAGCAGACATCTACAGGAATATATGTAGGGAGATTGTGAGTTTGATAATTTTCTAGGTGTCATGTGTCGTAAAAAGAATGAAAACAACATTTATAAATAACTGAAGAAAATAACTTAACTACATCCATAGGATGTCTTAGGCTTGCTCATGTTTGGGCCTCCAAATGTCTCCCATACCATAGCCTGTATAGTCATGTGGGCCCCCATGACTATTGGGCTTGGTAGGGTTCACATTGGTGTCGGCTTGATAACACTCGCATCACCCGAATGAAAATCGTAAAACATGATTGCGAGAGGTAAGGTCGGAGGGTGTCCAGGTGTAGACACAATGACAACTCAAAGTGGGGTTAGTTCACACGACGTTTGGTGTAGCATGCTTTGGCCTAATAGGTCCTTCGTACTCTCATTTTTAGTCCCCAGGTAGGCAAACTGGTCCTTTATTTTTTATTTATACGAATGCCAAGCCTAGACAGGACGTTCCGACTACCGGTACTCGTACCCTTCCAGTTACTACATGCCCGTCGTGAAAACTCACTTTGATGTGATTTGAAAAAAAATATGAAAAACATTGCAAAAATCTTTGAAAGGAAATCATGGAAATTGTGAAATTGTGAGGTGTGTGCTTCCATAGGTATGATATGTTATTGAGATATGAACTATAACGAGCATCGCATATTAACATGTACTTGTGAGAGTGCTTGCATAAAATTGTGTGTGAAAATAAACATGAAACATATAAACATCATGAATTTTGCATGTAACACATAAACAATTAAAATCTAATCAACTATAGTATAGGCTCTAAGGGTCTAATAACCTATCCTATATCCCTATAGTCACAAGCTCTGATACCAATCTGTGACACCCCGACCCGCAGCGGAATAAAAAGTCGGTGCATGATTGGGTTATGACCAAAGCTCATGATATTTACTAATAAGTTTCATATTTATTAAATTGAAATTAAAACTTCAAATATTCAACACAAATTCATACAAACACAAACTTAAACCATAAGATTTTTCCAAACGTAATAACTTGTTTATTCTTCTAAGGCCATTCCTATGTATTTCTTTCCTCAGCTTGTTCACTGTATCATGCGTAAAAACTGAAGATTTGGGTCAACAAAAAGTTGGCGAGTGAACCTTGATAAAACATTTAAATAGTTGCATTATATTGTTGTTAAATAAAAATTGTGCACGAATCATGTGTGAGCAGATGTATATATATAACCAACCACAAACCACATTATATTCACAATGAAACGCATGACATGATGAATGATGTATTTGAGATCAAGGCTCAATCAAACGGAGCCGATCTAATGAGGCACCTGATGCCCAACCCGTATCCCACGAGGAACTCATGGGCCTAACGAAATGATTGCACTGAAATGATAAAATGTAACCACATATAAACCACATAACAACTATACACATTTGATCACGAGATGATATTAGCACAAGTGTTTAAATAAAATAAAAGAAAATGTACGACACATGATACACCCCAAAAACATGAATAAAAAGGGGAATTCGTAAGGATTCACTCACAGTGGGTGCGTATTCTTGATTGAAGATGAGAACGCACGAGTTGAGGATTTAACCGATGAAGGAGTACTAACCTAAAATAATAACGCGATAATTTGATAAATAAATAATTTAATATTTAGGTTAAAAACTTCTTTTAGAATTTTTAAGGTATTTTGTGATTTTTATTGATATATTTAAACCCTTGGAATTATATATTTCTAAGCATTTTAATTTGGTTTTTCTTTTAATATAAACCATAGAATAAAATATTAATATAAAATAAAAATAAAATAATATAAAAAAATCTTGTCAGTCTAACAAGCCTGTTAGACCGGTTCGATGGGGGTGTTGGCATGCGTGTGTTGAGACTCGAACCCGTGACCTCTCGGTTGCGTGCACGCAGCTCTTCCAACTGAGCTACGTGTCTAACCCGAAAGAAACCTGATTTTAATTATATTATTACACTATTTAGCTCATTCCAGAAATTAATTTATTTTAAAAAGTTTTAACAGTGTTGAACCGGAGTGTGCCAGGGGTCTCGACCCCGCGACCTGCTAAGCCTTTCGCACCCAGCCCAACCAGTTAGGCTGGGTGTCTAACCCAATATATCTTGATCTTTAATTATCTTTATACAGAATTTATGTTAACACAGAAATGGTTGATTTTAAAAAGATTTTAAAATGATCAGGCCGGTGCGTGTGCTTGGATTCGAACCTGCGACACCGGGTTTAGTTTGCACCCGGCCCAACCAGTTGGGCGGGGTGCTTAACCCGATTGTAATCCTAATTATAATATCTATATATACGTACAGCACTTCATCTTCTTCGTTCAAATACTTTTACCCAAAGACATTTACCCTGCCAAAAAACAGGAGTGTGATTAATCACTCCGATTAATCTAAACAGTGAAACAAAACAATTAGGTAGAGGGTAGATACCGATGGTGGCGTTTGTAAAACCTTGTAAAATCGTGTCCAATTGTATAGTGACACGTGTTGTATTTTAAATATAGTCTATTAAAGACCAGTAAGGACTAAAGGCGTCAACATGCTCAAACCGAGCCTCAGAGAGACGGTCCGATGTAAACATGCATAAATAACAGCCTCTGAGTGACTGATATGTCAACATGCTTAAATCATTAGCCTTTGTGTGACTAATATGTCAATATGCTTGAAATTTGGCCTCTGAGTGACTGATATGTCAACATACCCAGCCTCTGAGTGACATTGGAATCAACATGCTTGTAATAAGCCTCTGAGTGATTCTTTGTGAAATCCTAAACTCTCATACGTGCCAATTGTTGGACGAGAGAGTTCAATTTTGTAAATATGTGAAAGTTGGATAATGGAGGGATTAAAAGTGTCAACATGTTAATTTATACCTCTGAGTGACCTTTTAACGAACCGAGAGCTCGACAATGTCCGGGCATAATCCCGGGTATGCCAAATATTGGCTACGGAGAGCTAAAAGTGCCAAAATGGTGTTTGAATAGGTTTTATAAGCTTTTATAAGTTAAGGGGTTAAAGTGTCAAACTTTGAAACTGGCCGTGGGGCGGTCGCGGGCCGCGAGAGACTAGGCCTGGGTCTCTCGCGGGGCGCGAGAAGGCCTCTGCTGCAGAAAATTTGTTTGGCAGCCAAGCAAAGCTCCAAAAACCATTAAATCAAAACCATGGACTTGTAATCAGCTATGCCACGTTTTGGGACACTTGTAAGCTTCCTCTTACACCCCTAAACACCTGGCTTCACCTCCTTTGAGCTCTCCAACTATAAATAGGTGCTTAAGTTCACCATTTATACTTCCACCGACTGGATATCCAACTTATGGGTACCAGTATCCGGTTATGCCACAACCTCCGCCACCACTTGAGTCCATTCATGAGGCCTTGGAAAGGATGAAAGAAATGCAGCAACAGGCGGAGAAAACGGAGAAGAAGACGAATAAGTTCTTCAAGAAACTCTCCAAATTGGTCAAAGGAAAGAAGGACGAGTGAAATATCTTCTAATTATAAGTAGTCCCTGCGAGGACATTGTTATTTCTTTTAGTCCGTGTGTGGACATGTTTAATTCTTTTAAGTCCTTGCATGGACAATTTATTTCATTTTTCTAGTATTGTAATTTCTAAATTGAAATTTAATGAAGTATTTGGAATTATATATACATGTATTCATCCTCTTGAAAACGAGCGTCTCGATTTTATTCAAAATTTATGCTCTGGGATATAATTCCAAAAAGATCTTAATGGTTTTGATTTGCCAAGTGGCACAGACCACATATTTGGCCAAATATATAAATGATAGTTAAGAACGGAAGGGTCTTCTATCATGATAGTTAAGGGAAGTTATCCTTCTATCTAGAGGTGGTGGACTAAGTTCAAGCCTCCAAGTCATTAAGGTCAATGCGACCGGGACTATTAATCAACCATTAAGGTCCTCTTATGTTAACATGGAAGTAATGTGCATACTCATGGTTGTGTGACTTGAGGAATCACACTAACTTCCAAGGTAACGGACTAGGTCCTAACCTTAAATAAGCCCTTGTGATCTGTTTGATCCCGGCTAAATAAGCCCTTGTGATCTGTTTGATCCCGGCTAAAATAGCCCTTGTGATCTATTTGATCCCGGCTAATATCACCAGTTCGGTGATTAAACATCCATTAGAGATGCATTTTATATAACCCTTGTGATCTGTTTGATCCCGGTTAAAATAGCCCTTGTGGTCTATTTGAACCCGGCTAAATAGCCCTTGTGATTTGTTTGATCCCGGCTAATATCACCAGTTTGGTGATTAAACATCCATTAGAGATGTATTTTATATAACCCTTGTGATCTGTTTGATCCCGGTTAAAATAGCCCTTGTGTTCTATTTGATCCCGGCTAAATAGCCCTTGTGATCTGTTTGATCCCGGCTAATATCACCAGTGGCGGTGATTAAACATCCATTAGAGATGTATTTTATATAACCCTTGTGATCTATTTGATCCCGGCTAAATAAGCCCTTGTGATCTGTTTGATCCCGGCTAAAATAGCCCTTGTGATCTGTTTGGTCCTAGCTAATATCACCAGTGCGGTGATTAAACATCCATTAGAGATGTATTTTATATAACCCGTGTGATCTATTTGATCCCGGTTATATAGCCCTTGTGATCTGTTTGATCCCGGCTAATGTCACCAGTGCGGTGATTAACATCCATTAGTATGTATTTTAAATAGCCCTTGTGAATCTATTTGATCCCGGCTAAATAGCCCTTGTGATCTGTTCAATCCTGACTAATATCATCAGTACGATGATAAAACATCCATTAGTGATGTATTACCCTTTCGGGTTATGATCTATTCTATAAAGCCCATGTGATCTATTTGATCTCGGCTAATATTATTAGTGCAATGATAAATGAAACATCGAATAGTGATGTATTGCCCTTATGGCAATAGCCTATGTGATCTATTCTGATCCCGGCTAATATCACCAGTGTGGTGACTAAACATCCATTAGTGATGTAGTGCCTAAGTGCCCGATTATATGTCCATTAGTGACAAGCCTATGTGTCATATTTCATATCCATTAGTGACAGGCCTATGTGCCATATTTACGTCCATTAGTGACAGGCCTATATGCCATATTTAAATGTCCTTTGTGACAAGCCTATGTGCTATATATGTAATTGTAAAATATGACGATGACAGTTGTGACGTTGTGGTCCCCTGTCTATAATAAATGGACTATGTCCAGATTATAATTTGCCTATGATGGTCCTATTAAGACCTAGGCCAAATATAGTTATATTAAGCCTAAGAGTTGTGATGTTATTCACACTAGAATAGGCAATGGATTTTTTTAACCCAATGTTTAAGAGCCGATATGGTTATTATACCATGGCTAAGAGAAATTTTATTTGGTATATAGAACCAAAGCTTTGAAGAATGGCTAATTCTAATGAGGCACAAAGTAGCCATCGGAACGTCAAAGACGCTGAAAATATAGCCATAGATAATAATGATTTTCAAGCGCGCATTGATGCGGCTGTGGAAAAGGCCATGGGAAAGGTCATCGAAAGACTGAGAGTCGAGTGCTACTCGCTCTAGACCCTTATCAATTCCACCATCCTCAGCTCATAAGGAGAGCTATGTTCACTCATCAAATGCAAAGAGTGAACCTAAGAGGATAGACTATGCTGATAGGTCCCGTTCTTCTAAGGACGGATGCACCTACAAGTACTTTGTCTCCTGTAAACCCCGAGACTTTAATGGGGAAAAAGGAGCCGTAGAAGCCCTAAAGTGGCTGGACGAGATGGAGACCATAGTAGACATCAGCGGCTGTGCTGATAAGGATGTGGTCAAGTACGTATCACAATCCTTCAAGGGCAATTCCCTAATATGGTGGAAGGCCATGATCCAGTCTACAGATAAAGTATACCTGTATAATATGGGATGGTCCAAGTTTGTGGACCTTATTAAGGAAACCTACTGCCCACCACGTGAGGTGGAGAAAATAGAGACGAACTTCTTGTCTCTATCAATGAAAAACCTAGGCTGTCGGAAGTATGTTTCCTATTTCAATTCCCTATCTAGGTTAGTTTCCTATTTAATTACCCTGAATCCAAACGCATTGCGCGTTTTATAAATGGGTTAGCGCATGAAATAAAGGGCATGGTTAAGGCTGCTCAGCCTAATACCTATAGGTCTGCTGTCGACCTATCTCTCTCCCTCACCCTTGACTTAGTAAGGCAAAAGTCAGTAAAGTCTGAAACAGACTGGAAAAGAAAGCGGGAAGATGACAACTCCCATAAGTTTAATAAGAAAAATAAAGGGAGATTTGGGTTCAAAGGTTACCAAGGCAAGTCGGCTGTAATGCCATTTTGCAAGACTTGCAACCGCAAACACTGGGGACAATGTAGTCCTGATTCACAAGCTAGGCCTTGTGGTATTTGTAAAAGGAGAGGGCATAAGACCCTAGATTATAAAGATCTTAAGGATGTTGTATGCTATATCTGCAAAGAAAATGGCACATTACAACTAACTGCCCTAAGAGTTCAAGGAATAATAGTCCAAAGCCTGGAGAGGCCAAAAAGGGGAATGCATGCGCCTTTCGGCTGACTGCTAAGGAAGCTGTTAATGACAATAACGTCATAGTAGGTACTTTCCCCATTAATGATATTTATGCTAGAGTTTTTTCGATTCGGGTGCGGATAAATCTTTTGTTGATCATAAGTTTAGTAAACTATTAAATTTACCCATAAGAAATCTAGATAAAATTTATGAGATAGAACTCGCCGATGGAACCTTAGAAACTACTTCTTCCATTCTTGATGGATGCTCTATATCCATTAAGAATCATTCCATCCCTATCTCTCTTTTTCAATGAATTTGGCAGGGTTCGATGTTGTCTTAGGCATGGATTGGTTATCTCATAACCAAGCCCGCATTGCCTGCAATAAGAAGCTCATCGAAATTAAAACCCCATCTGGTGAAATGATCACCATCCCCGGAGACTCATATTATGGACTGCCAGACAAGGTGTCGTTATTTAAGGCATCCAAGTGTTTGAGAAGAGGTTGTGTCATCTATATGGCACAAGTTACCATAAATGAACCAAAGCCGAACCTTGAAGATCAACCAGTTATCTTGGAGTATCCTGATGTTTTCCCTGAAGAATTACCAGGCCTACCTCCAGATAGGCAAGTGAAGTTCAGAATAGATATCATACCAGGAGCAGCACCCGTAGCTAGAGCTCAATATAGGCTAGCTCCAACTGAAATGAATGAGCTAAGAGTTCAATTGGACGAACACTTGGAGAAAGGCTTTATCCAGCCTAGTTCCTCACCTTGGGGAGCTCTTATCTTGTTTGTAAAGAAGAAAGACGGTTTGATGCGAATGTGCATCGACTATCGTGAGCTGAACAAGTTAACAATTAAGAATAGATATCCTCTGCCTAGGATCGACGATTTATTCGACCAACTACAAGGGGCTAGTTACTTTTCTAAGATAGATTTGAGATCAGTGATCATCAACTGAAGGTTAGAATTGAAGATGTTCCTAAGACAGTCTTCAGGACCCGCTATGGTCAATTTGAATTCTTAGTGATGCCTTTTGGACTCACAAATGCACCGGCAGCATTCATGGATCTCACGAATAGAGTCTGCAAACCATATTTAGATAAGTTTGTTATTGTCTTCATAGAAGATATACTTATCTATTCTCGTAATCAAGATGATCACGAGAAACATCTTCGGTGCATCCTAGAATTATTAAGGCAGGAGAAACTTTATGCAAAGTTCTCTAAATGCGAATTTTGGCTTAGAGAAGTCCAATTTCTTGGACACATGGTAAGTGAGCGTGGTATCGAAGTGGATCCCGCCAAATTGAGGCCATAATGAATTGGGAAGTGCCCAAGACCCCAACGGAAGTTCGTAGTTTCTTAGGATTGGCTGGTTACTATAGGAGGTTCATTGAGAACTTTTCAAGGATAGCCACTCCTTTAACTTCCTTGACCCGTAAGAATATTAAGTATAATTGGGGTCCAAAGCAACAAGAATCATTTGAAACTCTTAAACACAAGTTGAGCAACGCTCCTGTGTTATCTCTACCTGAGAGTATTGAGGAATTTGTAGTCTACTGTGATGCATTGCACACTAGCATAGGCTGTGTGCTAATGCAAAAAGGCAAGGTGATTGCCTGTGCATCACGGCAATTAAAGGTGCATGAAAAGAATTACACTGCCCACAATTTGGAATTGGGTGCCGTTGTATTTGCACTAAAACTGTGGAGACATTACTTGTATGGCACAAAGTGTGTTATATACACAAACCATAAAAGCCTCCAACATCTGTTCAATCAGAAAGAATTGAACATGCGACAACACCGATCGATGGAAACACTTAATGATTATGATTGCGAGATTCGCTACCATCCAGGCAAGGCAAATGTAGTTGCCGATGCCTTAAGTCGCAAGGAAAGGATTAAACCTATAAGGATTAACGCTAAGAGCATAGAGCTCAGAAATAGCTTGAGTGAGAAGCTACTAGATGCGCAAAAACAACCCTTGTTAGAGGCTAATATTCCTAATGAGGGATTAGGCGAAACTTTTGATCAGTTAACGCCTGGAAAGGATGGATCCTAAGATTTAATGATAGAATTTGGGTTCCAATCTTTGGAGGACTTAGAGATCTAATCCTCCAAGAAGCGTATAGTTCAAGATACTCTGTTCACCCGGGTGGTGACAAGATGTATCAGGATTTGAAGAAGAATTATTGGCGGATGGGTTTGAAGAAATCCATAGCCACTTATGTAGCTAAGTGTCTGACGTGTTCGCAAGTTAAGGCTGAACATCAGAAACCGTCAGGACTACTACAACAATTAGAAATTCCCACTTGGAAATGGGAAATGGTAACCATGGATTTAATTACCAAGTTACCTAAGACCAAAAGTGGAAACGACACTATTTGGGTAATAGTGGATAGGCTGACCAAGTCAGCACATTTCTTGCCAATAAAAGAAACGTATAATTCAGATAAATTTGCTAAATTGTATGTGGACAAAATTGTGTCCCTACACGGTGTGCCGGTATCTATTGTATCTGACAGAGATACTAGATACACATCTCACTTTTGGAAAAGTTTCCAACAATCATTAGGCACACGATTAAATTTTAGTACGGCTTACCATCCGCAGACTGATGGTCAAAGTGAGCGTACTATTAGACTTTGGAAGACATGCTTAGAGCATGTGTTTTTTATTTAGGTGGAAGTTGGGATGACCACTTACCCCTAATAGAATTCTCCTACAATAACAGCTATCATACTAGCATCAAGGCTGCTCCTTTTGAGGCCTTATATGGGAGAAAATGTAGAACGCCCGTATGCTGGGCAGAAGTTAGGGAGGCCCAACTATCAGGACCAGAGATTGTCCTAGAGACCACGAAAAAGATTGTGCAAATCCGTGATCATCTCAAAGCTGCCAGGGACAGGCAGAAGAGCTATGCTGACAAGAGGCATAAACCTCTTCAGTTCCAAGTAGGGACAAAGTCATGCTACTTCCACCATGAACAATTCAGCGAGACTAACACGAGGTAGGTCGAGAATAGATTCGAATTCTAAAGACACAAAACTCTTATCCACACCAGTATCGAATAAGATGGATGCATAACTACCATTTACGAGAAACGTACCGTTGACCACATTATTGTCAGCCCTTGCTTGGTTGGCGTTAATGTTGAAGGCCCTTCCTCTAGCAGGTGGGTTAGCTTTATTAGCTTAGTTCACCGGTTTGCTTAGGCTTGGGCATTAATGATGTTCACCAGGCGTGGGCAAGTATTTCGAAAGTGGTTTGGGTCACCACAGTTAAAACAGGCTCTTATGGGTTGCATCACGGGTAGTTGGGTTGGTAGTAAGGTTGGGCCATGGGTTGGGCAGGTGGTAAAGTAAGGATTGTTGGGCTTGGCGCACCATTTGGTTATTGGTTTGGGCTTGAGGCTGATTGCGGTTTGATCTTTGGAGTGTACGGCAAGTTTGGATAGTGTGACCTGCACGGCCATAACTTGTGCAGTATTGGCAAGGGTTTTTAGAGGGATGATGATATTGGCAGCGGTTACATTTTGGGTGTGGACCAGTGTATGGCTTTTTGAATGGTGTGGCTGGAGGGGCGACTTGTGTGATTGGGGCAGCAGTGATAGGAGGGTTGGTTTGGGTGACGGCGAAATTTTTGCCATTTCGCTTTCTCTTACCAACGAACTTTGAGGATGAGCCTGATTGGGTTGGAGTTGGGGCTTCAACAGGTGTTTTCTTCTTCTCATCTTTAAAATCGCCTTGCGATCCTCAAGATAGTCGCAATTGAGAAAGGTGTTTTCCATCTCCTCAAACCAATGGATGAGAGCGGTGACACCTTCAGTCCCTTCATATTTTGGGGGATCGCAGGCCTTGAAATGTTTGTAGGTGCATTTAGTGGTTTTGGGAGGAGGGTTGGCGACGTTTTGTCCTTCTTGGTTCGGAGGGTTGATGGGGTTTGCGGCGAGAGCTTGTTGAACTTGTAGAACGATATCAGGAAGTAATGCAACCATTTGTTGAGCAATTTGGTTGGTCATGCGTTCGCTCGACCTTCCTGACCTTTTACCTCCTCGTAAGTGTCTAGCAGACATCTACAGGAATATATGTAGGGAGATTGTGAGTTTGATAATTTTCTAGGTGTCATGTGTCGTAAAAAGAATGAAAAACAACATTTATAAATAACTGAAGAAAATAACTTAACTACATCCATAGGATGTCTTGGGCTTGTTCATGTTTGGGCCTCCAAATGTCTCCCATACCATAGCCTGTATAGTCATGTGGGCCCCCATGACTATTGGGCTTGGTAGGGTTCACATTGGTGTCGGCTTGATAACACTCGCATCACCCGAATGAAACTCGTAAAACATGATTGCGATAGGTAAGGGCGGAGGGTGTCCAGGTGTAGACATAATGACAACTCAAAGTGGGGTTAGTTCACACGACGTTTGGTGTAGCATGCTTTGTCCTAATAGGTCCTTCGTACTCTCATCGTTAGTCCCCAAGTAGGCAAACTGGTCCTTTATTTTGAATTTATACAAATGCCAAGCCTAGACAGGACATTCCGACTACCGGTACTCGTACCCTTCCAGTTACTACATGCCCGTCGTGAAAACTCACTTTGAGGTGATTTGAAAAAAAAATATGAAAAACATTGCAAAAATCTTTGCATGTAACACATAAACAATTAAAATCTAATCAACTATAGTATAGGCTCTAAGGGTCTAATAACCTATCCTATATCCCTATAGTCACAAGCTCTGATACCAATCTGTCACACACCGACCCACAGCGAATAAAGCGGGCATGATGGTTATCACCAAAGCTCATGATATTTACTAATAAGTTTCATATTTATTAAATTGAAATTAAAACTTCAAATATTCAACACAAAATTCATAAAACACAAACATAAACCAAAAGATTTTTCCAAACGTAATAACTTGTTTATTCTTCTAAGGTCATTCCTATGTATTTCTTTCCTCGGCTTGTTCAACTGTATCATGTGTAAAAAATTTTGGGTTAACAAAAAGTTGGCGAGTGAACCTTGATAAAACATTTAAATAGTTGCATTATATTGTTGTTAAATAAAAATTGTACATGAATCATGTGTGAGCAGATGTATATATATATAACCAACCACAAACCACATTATATCCACAATGAAACGCATGACATGATGAATGATGTATTTGAGATCAAGGCTCAATCAAACGGAGCCGAGCTAATGAGGCACCTGATGCGCAACCCGTATCCCACGAGGAACTGATGGGCCTAATGAAATGATTGCACTGAAATGATAAAATGTAACCACATATAAACCACATAACAACTATACACATTTGATCACGAGATGATATTAGCACAAGTGTTTAGATAAAATAAAAGAAAATGTACAACACATGATACACCCTAAAAACATGAATAAAAAGGGGAATTCGTAAGGATTCACTCACAGAGGGTGTGTATTCTTGATTGAAGATGAGAACGCACGAGTTGAGGATTTAACCGATGAAGGAGTACTAACCTAAAATAATAACGCGATAATTCGATAAATAAATAATTTAATATTTAGGTTAAAAACTTCTTTTAGATTTTTAAGGTATTTTTGTGATTTTTATTGATATATTTAAACCCTTGAAATTATATATTTCTAAGCATTTTAATTTGGTTTTTATTTTATATAAACCATAGAATAAAATATTAATATAAAATAAAAAATAAAATAATAGAAAAAAATCTTGTCAGTCTTACAAGCCTGTCAGACCGGTTCGATGGGGGTGTTGGCATGCGTGTGTTGAGACTCGAACCCGTGACCTCTCGGTTGCGTGCACGCAGCTCTTCCAACTGAGCTACGTGTCTAACACGAAAGAAACATGATTTTAATAATATTAATCCGCTATTTAGCTCATTCCAGAAATTAATTTATTTTAAAAAGTTTTAACAGTGTTGAACCGGAGTGTGCCAGGGGTCTCAAACCCGCGACCTGCTAAGCCTTTCGCACCCAGCCCAACCAGTTGGGCTAGGTGTCTAACCCAATATATCTTGATATTTAATTATCTTTATACACAATTTACGTTAGCACAGAAATGGTTGATTTTAAAAAGATTTTAAAATGATCAAGCCGGCGTGTGTGCTTGGATTCGAACCGGCGACCCCAGGTTTAGTTTGCACCCGGCCCAACCAGTTGGGCGGGGTGCTTAACCCGATTGTAATCCTAATTATAATATCCATATACGTACAGTACTTCATCTTCTTCATTCAAATACTTTTACCCAGAGACATTTACCCGCCCAAAAAACAGGAGTGTGATTAATCACTCTGATTAATCTAAACAGTGAAACAAAACAATTAGGTAGAGGGTCGATACCGATGGTGGCGTTTGTATCACCCTGTAAAATCGTTTCCAATAGTATAGTGACACGTGTTGTGTTTTAAATATAGTCTATTAAAGACCAGTAAGGACTAAAGGCGTCAACATGCTCAAACCGAGCCTCAGAGAGACGGTCCGATGTCAACATGCATAAATAACAGCCTCTGAGTGACTGATATGTCAACATTCTTAAATCATTAGCCTCTGAGTGACTAATATGTCAACATGCTTGAAATTTGGCCTCTGAGTGACTGATATGTCAACATACCCAGCCTCTGAGTGACATCGGAATCAACATGCTTGTAAAAGCCTCTGAGTGATCCTTTGTGAAGTCCTAAACTCTCATACGTGCCAATTGTTGGACGAGAGAGTTCAATTTTGTAAATATGTGAAAGTTGGATAATGGAGGGATTAAAAGTGTCAACATGTTAATTTATACCTCTGAGTGACCTTTTAACGAACCGAGAGCTCGACAATGTCCGGGCATAATCCCGGGTATGCAAATATTGGCTACGGAGGGCTAAAAGTGCCAAATGGTGTTAAATAGGTTTTTATAAGCTTTTATAAGTTAAGGGGTTAAAGTGTAAAACTTTGAAACTGGCCGTGGGGCGGTCGCGGGCCGCGAGAGACTAGGCCTGGGTCTCTCGCGGGGCGCGAGAAGGCCTCTGCTGCAGAAAATTTGTTTGGCAGCCAAGCAAAGCTCCAAAAACCATTAAATCGAAACCATGGACTTGTAATCAGCTATGCCACAATTTGGGACACTTGTAAACTTCCTCTTACACCCCTAAACACCTGGCTTCACCTCCTTTGAGCTCTCCAACTATAAATAGGTGCTTAAGTTCACCATTTCAACTTGCACCTTTCTCATTAAATCACTCTTCTCCCTCCTCTGGAAGTTTCTAACTGAAAGGAGCATCCAATTTAGTTCTCTTGCATTGTAGGAACCTCTTGTAAGTGTTCCTTGCTCTTGAATTTCCGTTGATAGGCTTTTATAGCCAAAAGTCAAGCGTTTTACGAAAAACTCTTTGACTTTCGGTTAAGACCATTATGGTCCAGCCATTGTTCGAAATGAACATGGCTAAGTGATCATATTAAGGTAGGTGTTAGTCCTTATAAAGGGCACCTCCTGAAGATCACGTTTGCTAAACCAATTGACGGGTCAAAGTTATGAAAATAAAAAGTCAAACATGCCATTTTTCAGAAAAAATCATAAATTGATCTTATATATGTTATGAAACTTGTTTTGACACTTAAACAAGTTGGTAATAATTATTAGAACATGTAAGAACATGTTCGGCTCGTCAATTTCAGTTCTAGGGTTGGTTCGCAACCGAAAGTCACGAAGTTTGACTTCTGTTTTGACTTTCGATTCTGAACCGATTTAGATTAGTTACTTACTAATCTAAAGTTGCATTATGATCATAATATAATGTAGCATAACCCTCTAAGGTTATATTACATGATCATAATCAGAATCCAAGTTTATGTCGCAAGTTCCATAATTATGCCATCTTTGACCAAAATGCCCTTTTTACATAAATCAAGGTTTTAAATAGTAATGAACTTGAAAATGAGTTTATAATGATGTAATATTATAATTAGGATTATTTGGGATGATAAACCAAGTTATAAACTGAGTTTTCAAACAGGTCCTTAAACTATGTCGATAGTTGACGATTTTTGCCCCTGTGGCTTATAAAATAGTTTTAATCAAATCTTTTCAAGGTAAATCATTTACCTACTGATATGTTATATTAAATAACATGTTTTAAACATTTTAATCTGACCTTAATGTCAGTTTTCATTAAACATCTCATAAAAGCCATTTTACGATATAAGCGTCGTTTCGGCGCATAACATGGTTTTAAACCATATTAATGGACCAAGAATTGTTACCTACAGATTTTAAAACTTATTTTAAACATATTTACAGTAGGTACATGTTATAAACTCAGAATCCCAAATAATTTATAAACTATGTGTAAAATTACCAAGTTGCCCTTATGAGGCATAATTTCGTTTTAAAACCTTAACGGGCATATAAGTTGATATCCTACTGATATCTTAACTTATTTAAAATATAATGGTATATAGAACTTTTCCATGACTTATCCGGTTACCCGTTATCGCGATTATGCGCACAGTTACGTATATGTAACTATTTTACGGAATTTAACCGAAATGGGTTTAACCTTGTCACTTAAGTTTCAAAATCCAGAATGGTTATAGTTTACCCATATTATACAAGTGAAGTACTTGTCGGGTTTAAACTACATTCTATCCAATCATCGTTTACTCAAGCATTATACGTAATGATCATGTACACTATTCGGTTTATAAGACCGTTAGTATTTAATTGGCTAGCTTATGCCATAATCCAAACTAGAGCCTTCTCGGTAAATGCTATCTGCACTTGGTACTTTTGTATACGGCTGAGTTATTTAAAAATAAAAGAAGAAGACTAGCTCAGGTAAATACTCTCTACTTATTTTCCCTATACGGGCCTGAGATACGGTAAATTATTACCGCTTGGTCCAAAATGGGGTCAATCGAATGCCCGCTTGTGGCTAGTAAACCCGCATATTTTGTTTTAATCGGTTTTGTTTGATAACTTAAACATTGGGGGTTAAATTAAAGTGTCCTGGATATTCTGGACTCAATACATTAGTTATTGGCCACGACCTTAGCACGGGGTGTAGGCATACACCTTTTGATGTTCATATGCAATGTTCCCAAGACGTTGGGGATGACTCCTTCGTGAGTCCTGAGTGGTGTGTATTTAATCATGTCTCGGTTTCTGTACTGGGCCCTGTATGTATTGACAAACATGTGAATCTGATACAAGGTTGCAAGGTCAACTTTCCCAAGTTAATAAAAGATTTTGTGCCGTTTTGCACTTAAAACCATTTTAAAGTTTTCAAAATGAGTCATTTGGGTGTATTTACCAGCGTAAGCTGACGTATCGTCCAAAGGCTAAACTGCAGGTACAATACGAAATAGGTCTGAAGCTGCTCGGTAGTGATAGAGGATCTTGTAAATCCTAAATCTGCCTAAAGTCTGTTTTGTATTCTTTCCATGTACATTTTATGATCCGCCTGTGGATCTTCTATTACAAGCTTGTATGTTATTTTGTATTTTCGAACATTTGGTTTGTAATAGTATTACTCAGTTCCGTTGTGCCGTGTTTAATTGACAATGATGTTATCAACTGATGTCACGATACTCCCCACCCGGGCCCACTGGTGTATGGATTTCGGGGTTGGAAATCCTGGGTGTGACAGCGTTTTCCTTTGATTCTCCAGCAGAGAGTAGCGATTTTCGGTAAAACAAAAGAGAGGGTGTCGAGCAGAGTATTCACAGCTAAATGAAAGGTTTGGTGCGAGGATTTAAGGTGTGGGATCGATGGTATTTATAGGGCAGGGGTACACGATCCGTGGATTGATTTCGGCCAAACTTGTGGAGTTAATAGACAATCGGCCGTGATTGATTCCAAAATTAGGTGAAGACGCGTTGAATTGGTGACAGAAAGAATTGACGAGTTTAAATCGGGAAACCCGTGTCGAAGATTTTGCGAAATCTTCGGTAGGAGTTGCAGGTTTTCCTCACAGTGTGTATATATGTATAATTCGTTTCCAACTTCTAACCAATTGGTGTGTGTGGCTCGGTGGTGTTTGCGGTGTGTGTTAACCAGGGGAACCCGGGTTCGATTCCCGGTTCACCCTTTTTATTTCATTATTTTTTTATTAGGTCTAATCATTTATTAATTATTAATTATAAATATTAAGTATTTAAGTGATTATTTATTATATTATTTCATTAAGGTTATTTTAAACATTTATTATTTATATATAAAATATGTTAATAGTTTAAACAATAATAAAATAACCGAACGACATAAATAAATACACTTTGATTGATAATTTGGGGCGGGTTTTCGAAACCCGATTTACACAAATGTTACACATGACTTATCCGGTTATCTGATATCGCTTATATGCGCATGGTTAAGTGTACGTAACTAATTTACGAAAATTAACTGAAATGGGTTTAACCTTATCATTTTAGCCTCAAAATCCAGAATGCTTATGGTTTACCCATATTATACAAGTCATAATACTTGTTGGGTTTAAACTACATTCTATCCAGTCATCGCTTAATCTAGCGTATTATACTCTTTTGATCTTGTACGCTAGTCGGTCTAAGTCTATGACTTAATTAAGACCGTTAGCATTTAATTGGTTAGCTTATGCCATAATCCAGACTAGAGCCTTCCGGTAAATGCTATCTACACTTGGTTCATTTTGGATACGGCTGAGATATTAAATCTTGCATTTTTTAATCAAGACTAGCTCAGGTAAATACTCTCGACTTATTTTCCCTATACGGGCTTGGGATACGGTAAATTATTACAGCTTGATTGGAAATGGGATCAATCGATTGCTGGACTATGGCTAGTAAATCCGCATATTCCGTTTTAATCAGTTTTGTTTGGTAACTTAAACATCGGGGACAACGACCGTGTCCTGGATATCCTCGGCTCATTACATTAGTTAATGGCCACGACCAAAGCGCGGGGTGCAGGCATACACCTGACAGATTCTCATGCTAAATTATTTTTACCCACTAGTTGGGGATAACTCCTTCGTGGGTTCTTAAGTGGTGTGTACGTTAATCATGTCTCGGTCTCTGTACTTGGCCCCGTATGTATGGACAAACATGTGAATCTATTAACAAGGTTACAAGGCTGACTTTCCCAAGTTATAAAAGATTTTTCGTGCCATGTGCACTCAAAACCATTTTCAAATATTTTCAAAATGAGTCAGCGAAAGCTGACGTATTTTCAAAAGACTAATCTTGCAGGTACAAAACGAAATAGGCTGGAAGCTGCTCGGTAGTGATATAAGAGGTCTTGCAAATCCTTAGATCTTCCCAAAGTCTGTTATACACTTTTTGTACATTTTATGATCTGCTTGTGGATCTTCTATTACAAGCCGTCTGTATATTATTTTTTGTACTTTGAACATTTGGTTTGTAATAGTAATTTAAACTCCAAGATTTCCGTTGTGCTGTGTTTAATTGACTATGATGATTTTACGTCACGATACTCCCCACCCGGGCCCACCGGTGTTTGGTTGTAAAATACGGGGTGTGACATGGAATCACAATGCCATATCCATATTCTTGTTGTGGAGACTGTGGTGTACCTACAGGGTCATTCTTAACAGATACAGCTTCCATGTGAATTTGTCTAAATCAAAATGTTCAGCAGGATTTGCTAGGATTTTAAATGAAGACAATTCATTGAACTTAACATTCAAGGTCTCTTCCACACACCTAGTCCTTGAATTAAAGACTCTATAGGCTTTAGCAGTGGTTGAGTATCCCAGAAAATAACCACAGTCTACTTTGGCTGCAAATTTTGAAACTAAATCTTTTAGATTTAAAATGAAGCATGGGCAGCCAATGATTTTAAAATAAGAGATCAGTGGTTTGATCTTGAACAGAGTTTCATAATTAGTGGATTCATGCCTGGGATTGATAACAACTCTGTTTTCAACATAGCAAGCAGTGTTTACAGCCTCTATCCAAAAGGACAAGGGTAAACCAGAATCTGAAAGCATGGTTCTAGCAGCTTCAACTAAAGTTTTGTTTGTCCTTTCAACCACCCCATTTTTTTCTGGTGTTCTTGGAATGCTAAACTACCTTACAATTCCTTTTGACACACAAAACTCATCCAACTCCTTATTTTTAAACTTTGTGCTATTGTCACTTCTGAAGACTTTTACTGGCAGGTCAAATTGCTTTTCATCTTGTTTCACAAATCCTTGCAAGATACCTGCAGTCTCGTCCTTGGAGTGCAAAAAGTAAGGCCATGTAAACCTTGAAAAATCATTAACTACGACAAGACAATATTTCTTTTTACTTAGACTCTTAATTTTTTCAGGGCCAAACAAGTCCATGTGTAACAATTGTAAACACTGACTTGTTTTGAACTCACCAATGGGTTTGTAAGAAATTTTATGTTGTTTTCCTTTTTAAACAGGAAACACCATGTTCTTCTTTTGTGAAAACGTTTTGTGGTAAGCCTCTTACAAGGCCATGTTTAGAGAGTGTGGTGATAGTTGTCAGATTTGTGCGTCCAAGTTTTCTGTGCTATAGTTCTTTCTCTTTGTTAGAGGCGGCTGAGAATAGACAGGCATCAGTCATTGGATTATCTTTCAACATATCAACCACATACACATTGCCACTCCTATGAGCAACAAGTTGTGCTTTGCTCTCAGCTATGATTTGATCAATTTTTTAACCACTTCTGGCCCAACAATCTGTCAAGTTTTCTTAGTGAAGAATGACCCATAACCATTGTCACTCATTTGTGAAAACACTAAGAAGATTAAATTTCAGATTGTCAATAAGATTCACATTTTCAAATTTGAGTTTCCCAGCATGAATTGGTCCTAACCCAAGCACCTTCCCTTTTGAATTATTACCAAACGATATATCACCCCTTCCATGAGCCATGAAGTCTTTGAGAATGGATCTACATCTTGTCATATGCCTGGAGCCTCCACTATCTACATACCATAAACTATCAAGGCAAGTAGAAGCTTCGTGCATAGTGGTAAATAATTAGTTTAGGTGGGTTTCCAAAGCCAAAATGGCTTTGGAAGGGGTCACAAACACGTCAGTCTCAAATTTGAAAGAATGGTCAGTGGTTTGAACAGATCTTTGTAACATCAGTTGAGACCCATCTCCTACCAAATGATAGTAACCATGAGGATCCCTGTTTACTCTTGTTTTTTAGGGTTTTTTGTAACCCTCAAAACTAAGAGGTACCTTTTGGTAAATTGGTTGGCCATATCCTCATGAGTACTAGTTGGCAGGTGGTGCATATGTTACCTGCACCTCTTTGGGAGCAAAGGTTTTATGCAGTGCTTTGGTAATAGGTGTTTCAACAGGCACAAAGGTCTGCTTAGACTTTCCTTTTGCAGTACTAGTCTTTGAACTCTCCAGTGTTTTTGATTTAAACTTATTCTTTGTCACATCAAGGTTTCTGAGATAAACACACTCTTGAGTTTTATGATTTGTTCTTTCCCAATTTTTTGCATTTAGGAGAATCAATGATCTCACTTGTTTCGTTGATGTCGTAAGCTTTTAGAAGAAAACAGTTTTTGGTAACATGGTTCTTCTTTTCACAAAAATCATAAAACAAGTTTTTGATCTTTTCTTTCTTTTTCCCTTTTTCAGACATTTTGTCAGCAGATGTTGTAACCTCTGCTGGTAAATCTGTTATGGGAATGACTCTTTCCTTTGGTGCTTTGACACCTTCAATGGTTGAAAAATCCATTGGCTTGAAATTTTCAAGAACGTCACATTCATCAGACCATGTGGGTTTTAATTGATATTTCTCAATCTCCTCAAAAGTTGAGGATCCCTCATGTCTTTCTAAAACAATTTTATTTCCATTTTTATCAATGACTTTGATTTCTTGACCAGCCAAGTTTGTTGGAACAATTTCAACCACACCGGAATCATTTTCAGTACATTTTCAGAAACTTGGTCATTTTTCTTGAATCCTATGCCAAATTTTATGTTACTTTGACCTGGCTTTCTAGCAAAATCTCATAACCTTTACAGGATTCCACCCATTTTTCACAAGTGATTTGGGTGGATTCCAACTCCTTTTTGCAAACCTGATATTTTTCTATCATAGTTTGGAGTTGGTCCTTGGTTATGCTGGCTTCATGTTTTAAGCTATTGATTTCAGATTCTTTTTCAAGCAATTTTGTTTTTAGCTCTTTTGAAAGCTTTTCAAACTGCAATTCATCATCTAAAATCTTACTCCTAAGGTTTTCATTCACCTCTTTTATGTTAGTAAGAGCTATGATACATTTATCTGGACATAGATTTTTTAAGACCTGAGGAGATACCTTAGTAGCAGCCATCATGGCACAATCACATTCACCTTCACAGACACTAGCATCCCATGGGTCAGACAGAGATTTCAAATCTTCATCAATATTTTCTTTTGTAACAACTGTTTCATCATGAACATTAGACACAACAGATTTAGACCCCACATCCTCAAATTCAACACCCTCAACTATACACTCTAGTGCCATAAAGCAAAATTCACTTTGTTTCTTTTCAGTGTCAGCAATTAGAGCAAAGTTTCCATCAGTCAGATCCTCAGGCAAGCTACTCCAATCAACAAAGCCCTGAGTAAAGAAGTTGTGTTGATTAACCTTTGCCTGAGCAGTGGTTTAAGTAACTTGTTGTGCAGGTTGCCTTTGAACCTGAGGAGCTGGTGCTTGAACATATTGAATTTGAGGACAATGGTTTGAACATATTGCACATGAACAGTGGTTGAAGGGTGTGCAAAATGAGCAGTGTCTTGCATATGAGGAGCAGGGGTATATTGGGAATAATTGACAGTGTTTTGAGGTCTAGGGCTAGGATGTGTGACAATTGGTCCAGTTTATTGAGACCTACTTTTGCTAACAAAGTGTCCTAGCCTATTACATTTGTAACACTTAATTTTTTACTTATCCAGCCCAACTTTTGTCCCCCCCCCCCCATGCAACCCTGGAAACTTTCTACCAGTTCTCTTGTAATATTTGTTAGCCCTGAACTTAACAAAGCCAATTGGTGCAAAATGTCCATCTCTTCCAAATCTGAAGGATCAAAATGTTGAAGGTCACTCAACTCAAAGCATAAGTTGTCAGAACTTTGGCTTTCCCCATTAGCAGAAAATACATAATTAGGTGTGTAAGGGTCAGAGTTGAAATCAGAAGTTATATCAATGAAATGATCATAACTCTGATCTTTACTACTGCAAGTGACTTCTTCTTGGCCAAACAGTATTGTACTACCGAATGCATACTCATCAGCCACTTTGCCAGACTCTTATAGCTTCTTTTTCTGGTTCAGCTCTCTCTCATAAGTGAGGAGCCTACCATGAAGTTGAAGAAGACCCATTTCTTTGAACCCAACTGAAGTTCTAGTTACAAAAGCTATAGTGTCCCACTTGTCTGGTAATGATGTAAGAAAACGACTATTTAAAGTCGAATTTGCAAGTGTAACATTTACCAGTTTAAGTTCACTAATGAGACAGCTAAATCTTTCAAACTGTTAAGTTAGTGACTCTCCTTTTACATGATAAAACGTTTCATATTGTTGATTTAGAACCTCTCTGTTGTTTTCAATCACTTCCTCAGTCCCACCGAATTGCTCTTTCAAAGCATCCCATAACTCATTTGCATTGTTGCAATGCAACAGGCCAGCATAGATATCATTGGCAATGCAGAGGCCACGATACTAAGTGCCTTTGCATCTAGCTCGATTTTTTGGAAATCTTGCTTGGGATAATTTTCAGGATTCTTTGGTACTTGGACACTTTAGGGTCCTCTATACTCTGTATCATTGGAACATGAGGTCCAAAGATGACGAACTTCCAGCAACCGGTGTTTTGCTAAGCAAGGACATGACCCATCCGTGTTTGCCAGATATTATACTCAGATCTGACAAGGATCGGTGGTTTAAACATGTTGCCGGGGTTATGAGGATCTTGTGAAGTGTGTGACATTCTGATTGTTTACAAACAGTTTTTGTTTAAAAACTTTGATAATGTAACTAAACTTTGTTTTTCAATAAAAAATGAACAAACCAAATTAGCAGTGAGAGCTGATCTATTCAAATCAAATTGATTGCTAAATCAACTTCGATTGACCAAGCTCTGATACCAATTGTTAGGACCCGAGTTTGAAACTGTTTATGAAAGTTCTAAAAATGATAAATGAAAGATGATAAATCAGATGTAAATGCAGCGGAATGTTGAATTTTAATATATAACAACCAAGATATTGTTTTTCATTATCATGCTTTTAGTTATTGTAATCACATGCATATAAATCACAATCTCTCCCTCAGCCTAAGATCACTGATTTGTTCGTACTTAATGTATGGAAGAAATGTTAGATTGATAATTGATGAAAGTGATCAAATAGAATAGTACAAGCACTGTTCTATTTATACTATAATCATAACCACTGAGCATCTTATGATGATGTCAGCATGAAAGCGACACTTAACAAAATTAACAAACTAACAACATCTGCTAAGCTAACCACTGATATAACTAAACATTACAAAGACTGATAGTAAAACACTGATGAGACATCCTCTATTGGCCTTCAGCAGAGTTTTGCCTTGGTAGACCTTTAGCTTTAGTCTTCAGCAGAGCTTTGCCTTGGCAGACCTTTAGCTTTAGACTTCAACAGAGCCTTGCCTTGGCAGACCTTTGACATTTAATCTTTAACAGAGCTTAACTCAGGCAGATGTTATATTATTATTAGGATCAGAGGATGTAGTATATTTTGGCAATCTATCATCTGTTCTTTTGTAGCTTTCAGTTCCAACACTAGAGTTCCAGCGACGGTAGTGGTCACAGGTCAGTGGATTAGGGTGTGTGGCTGGTGGTTAGGGTATAGATGGCCAATATATATATATATATATATATATATATATATATATATATATATATATATATATATATATATATATATGTATGTATGTATGTATATAGTTTACAAAATAGACCCTATATATAAGTTATTTATATTATAGTCCTTGAAAAGATAAAATGATAAAAAAAAAAAAAACTCTCATGTGCAAGGCACATATATGATCTTGTTTAACACAAATTAACTGGGTTAGGGCTAAAGGACATAGCGTGCAACATTTTGAAACATTTGGTACAAAACTCGTCAATATTAAAGATAAAGGACACCGCCTGAAATTTACTATATAGATAAAGGACAAAACTTGTAATTCACTCTCTTTTAAATTTTTTTAATTAAACAAATAAGATATAAAATTAAAACAAATAAAAACCAACATTTATAAAATCTATTAAATTAAAAAAATTTCAACCAACAAAAAAAATAAGTAGTTGTACTTAAAAACTAAAATAAAAAAACTAGTATTCGTCATAATCAGAAAATTGGACATCTCTCACAACCTTTGAATATAAGTCTTTCAACATATGAAATCGCGTTCTAAACGTATCCATATTATCCTTCCTGTTTTCAACAAAATAATCATTCATTAGAACCTCATTAGCCTCTTCCCGATCTCTTAGCTAAATTTTGTATTTGGAGTGAAACTCTAAAAAACGGACAGTGAAACACAATTATCATATGTTTGTACGTCAATCAAGTTTCCACCTAATTGCTTTGACTTAAACATATATCAGAGGGCTTTAAAAGGGTAGGTATGGGTTACGGATAGGTTAATTTATTAGGAAAATTGGCTAAAAAGAAAAACAAATGATGAACCGGATAAACACTAAACATATAAACAATTAACATCTTAGTCAATTCGACCTACGGCTTTTATTCTATATTGTTTTTCCTTTGTCCTATTATTTTTTTTCTCGTCATCTAACTTTATGTTGAATATTCATGATAAATTTATACCAAAACACATATGTCACACAATCTGATCATCAAGAATAAAAATGGCTGACAAACGATATGGTTCAGGATCAAGGTGGTTTCCAAGGAAACAGGTGAAATGGTTCAAACAAAACACACAAAAGGCTACGCAAAAAAGGTAAACCTAATGCCTCTATCATATCTGTGTAAAATCCTAACCCGAGGTCTCAAAGTGTATCAAAACGCACAAGTTCTAAAATCATGAAACAAGTCAGTTAATCGCACATGAACAGAACAATGGATAAATATAAGAAACAATAGAGGCTCAAAACTCACTATCATATGGAAACTGGGCTACTGATGCTAACAAACACACAATCAATCAACTCTCGAGTTCGATTCACTATCCTAGGCACCCCAAAACATTTTACTCCCAAAAACCAATCAGTCTAGACTACTATCTCGCAACTTAAAGAAACATGTGCTCTAGGCTCATAAATCGACAATCAACCCACTTTTAACCGACACATTTAAAAGGTTTTGTTTTCTTTGTGAAAAAGGACCGGGACTCATGACGGGTGGTCCATTGGACAACCCTCAAGTGCTTTAAAACAATCAATATTCCGTACTTAATTAGGTTAATTATTATGATTTGATAACTACGGTGTATATGGCTTTGCAGGTACCGAAGAGCATAAACAAGTTATTTTAACGTGCTTTGATGGAAGCTTACACTTGACCAAGAGAAGGTGAAGACATGGAAAGTTGATAAAAGAAAAAAATGGAAAAACTGTTGACCACCGTAAGCTACGGTGGGCACCGTAGCTTATGGTGGTGTCTGATCCTTCTATGCACCGTACGCCAGTCTCTTGGGGTCGTAATGAAATTCTGACCACCGTAGCTTATGGTGACCACTGTAGCTTATGGTGACCAACATAGCTTACGGTGGTCAGCAACAAGAAAAGTGTAACCGCCCATTTTAACTCGTTTTTGAAGGGTCTTTTCACATTAATCATTGAGAACGAGTTGCAGAGCAAAGAGGAGGCGATTTGGAGTGTTTTTCATTGATTCTAGCAAGTTCTAAACAATGTTTTTGTGTGTTTGATTCGTATGAACAAGACAATTGAGGTTTGTTTGATTATGAGAACATGAGTGGCTAAACATTTTGGTGATCATCTTGTGTGGAAGGTTCGATAAACAATTGTGTTTCAATTTACTTAGTTCTAGAATAATTGCTATGTTATTGTGATTATGGTATTGATTGATTGTTTGTAAGTTGTTGGTTGATATTGTGCTTATTGCCTATTTCGTACGTTCTTGGTGTCGTTGACAATCAAGATATCATGGGAAGGTTTACGGGTTGGGTATTAATCAATTGGTCATCGGGTAACGACCTCGCATTTCAATCCGAGTACTTTGTTCCCTTTTATCACAAATAGTTAATCAAACACAAGTCATGTCTATGTGACTCTTTCTAGTAAAATTGAACACATGCGTTTTGAACCAGAAACCCAAGATGATCACTTCCTTATTAATCTGTTAACAAACCAATTTTTGAATTGTTAAGTAGTTAAAGTCTAAATCCATCACTCAAAATCTGAAATTAAATTATTGCAAACTAGGTAATTAGTTATAGTAGCACAACCTCTTGATAGCATTAGTTCCACTAATCCTTGTGTTCGATACCCACTTACCGCTAGCTAGTAGCAGTTTTGGGATTAAATTTGCGTGTGACAACGACCACACGTCAAATTTTGGCGCCGTTGCCGAGGAATTGTGCGCAACGTGTGTTATTTCATGTTAGTATAGTTTGTCATTTTTCTGGGTTTACGCTGGTTGTGTTAGTGTGCAGGTTCTTACAGGTGTATGCATACTAGAGGATCTAACAAGCTATCACCATTGGTATTTGATCCGGAGATTGAACGAACCTTACGACGCAATCGGTTTTGTTACGAGAGAATAAGATTAGTGGTTCCCCATCAACACCATCCACACCTATTTCACCACTTAATATCATGGAACAGTTGCCTACCACCACAAATCAAACCTCACCATCTACACCTCCACCAAATTCCACCACTTACCCAACTTCAACCCATGAAGTTGACCCATCTAACACCGCATTATTAGTACCACCATTCTCATCTTTCTTTCCCACATCCGGTCAATCCTCATCTACCCAATACCCTTACCAACTCAACCTTTACCCAACTCCACCATTATCCATACTTCACCTACATTTCAACCATCAAACCAACCGGGTTCCCATAATCCTTCTTCATAGTTCGTGCAAACATCAGGTGTAGGGGGAGACAGGTATGATGATGGTTATGAAGAGGAATTCGGAGGTTATGAAGATGAAGGCTACAATTATGGGGGTGAAGGAGGTAACTTGGGACCGCAAGGGGGAATGGGGTACCCACAAAGGCAACCTACAGGGGTGCAACAAGTTTATCCTCAGGGGCCACCATTTCATCAACCAATGCCTTTACAACAACTCCAAGTTCAACATCAACAACCGCAATTCCAAAGACCGATGCATCCACCTCCACCTCAACAACATTTTGTACCTCAAGGGCTAAGACAAGGTCCAGTGGGCCGACCAAGAGTACCATTGGGTGCTCCGCGTCGACATCATCGAGAAGTAGTGCAGGGGGTTGAAGCGCATTTTCATCCGGTTATTACCAATAATCCTTCTCCGGTAGTAATACCTTAACGCCTGGACGGAAGGACATTTGAAGTTAGGACGACTGCATTGCAAAGCTTGCCGAAGTATAAGGGTCTAGCTTGGAAACTTATGATTCCATTTGCAACACTATTGGGGGGCAAGGATTCTCATCGGATGATGTTAAGTTGGTGTTGTTTAAATTTTCGTTGGAAGACAAAGCGAAGAGGTGGTTTCATACTTTACCGTCCGCATCTATCTATACTTGGGCCGATATGCAGCAAAGATTTCTCAAAGAATTTTTTCGGCTCAAAAGACAAATGAAGCAAGGCGAAGTATAAGGAGTTTCCAACAACAGCCAAGTGAGATGTTTCATGAGACATTTGAAAGATTCAACATGATGTTGAAGAATTGTCCTCATCATAGTATAGCATTGTGGGAGTTGTTGAATGTGTTGCATGAAGGTTTGAGCTTGGAGGATGCTCGGGATTTAATGTCTATCACAAATGGTACATTTGGAACAAACTACGAGCAAGATGATTGGGCATTTCTAGAACAAATGGAGGTCACATCAAAAAGGAAAGCACAATCCTCAAGGCGAGCTAGACATGTAATTACAAGGCCTCAAGTGTATGCGGTGGAGGATGGAGAAGCACAAGCATCAAACCAGGTATATAATGTTTGTACTAACTGTAATGAACTTGGTCATGCAGCGGAGGTATGCTTGGTGGGAGTAAGTGCAAATCAAGTCGAGGAGGTGAATGCAATTGGAGGGGTGGGTCATAATTTTAACATGAACTCCAACACATACCACCCCGGGTTAAGGAACCACCCTAATTTTCGCTATAGGAACCCGACGAATCCAAATTTCCAAGGAGCTCAACAAAATTTCATTCCACGCCAGCAATACAATCAAGGTCAAACTTCATCAAGTGGCAATGAAGTTATGGATATGCTCAGGATGATGCAACAAGATATGCAAAGGAGGAATCAATTGGATGCCGCTCGGCACAAAAGGATGAGATTCGGGACAAAGCTATTCAATCATTAACCACATAGATAGGACAGCTGGCTAGTGAGGTAGCAGCTTTGAAGCAACAGAATGGGAAACTTCCCAGTGATACGCAAACTAACCCGAAGAACATAAAGAACATACAGATCAGCGGGGTAAGTTTCATTCCTAAAAATGATAAATGTTTAACTACTTCTGTTGCTCATGTGATTGCAGGTGTGAATGAAACAAGTGTCGAGAGAAGTGGAAGTGATGCAGGGGAACTAGTTATCCCGATTCAAGTTAGGAAGTTCAAGATACACAAAGCATTGTTGGATTACGGAGCAGAGATGAATGTTCTCCCGGGTAGCCTATACGACCAGTACTACTTTGGTCCGTTACATGAAATTGATAGCATGGCGGTGTTCCCGAGGGGTTGTAAAAGACGTAGTGATACAATTGGGTGAGTTTTACTACTCGGCGGATTTTATGGTGATCGACTACGCACCATTGAAGAGTTATGAGCAGCCGCAGGTAGTGTTTGGTCATCCGTTCTTGTATACGACAAACGCTCAAATCGATTGCAGAAACGAGAATGGTCACCATGGACTACGAAAATCGTAAGTTGTACTTTAATGTGTTTATAAAAACAATTCATTATGATCTTGTTAATGACTTGAGTCACACAGTTGCTACTAACGAACATGTTTCAAGTGTTAGCACAGTCAGGTCAATTGCGAGTGGTGTTGATGTATATAGGTCTTAGTTGAAGAATGGTGAAAATCAGGCAAGGAAGAAGGCTAGTGTGAGCAGGAAAGCGGGCAAAGGAAAACCACCCAATGGTGGGATTAGATGGGGTGTTGAAGCTGAATTTGACCCCAATTGGCATGAAACTGCAAACTTTCCAAGAAATTGGATGAAATATGGAGAGAAATGGGGAAGCAAGGGTTCATTTGAACCACCTTGAGTACGTTAGGTGGTGTTCTTTCCTTGTATATTATTGTAGACATTATTTGGTTTTGTTTATGGTTGGGTGGAAGGGTGGCGTATTGTGTTTGATATTCATGTTATGGGTAGGTGGTATATTGGTGGTGTTTACATGTTTCATAAAAAAAATAAAAACAAAAAGAAATTTGGGATTTGAAAATTGAGCTGTAGGTGAAGTTGAGGTAGCTTTAGTGATCGTTTCCTTCAAAACCATACATTGGGGTCAGTGTATCTCAAGTTGGGGATGGGGGAATTTTTTGGGATTTTGAAAATTTTTAAACCAAACCAAACAATTGTCAAATTTGAATATGTTACCTTAATCCGCATGACACATCGTTATCCCTTTTTATCCTTTCTTGGTGAGTTTTTGAGCCACATTAATGTTTTCTAGAAATTAATTCTTTGGTTGAGTGGCAGTGTGTGATTTGTGTTAATAGAACTTGGATAATATATGCTTGTTAAAACCTAAGTTTACATGCTTGTGAATATGATGAGGGCATTTAGGTAGCCTCGTCTGGATGTATGTTGAGTGTGGGTTTGGGGGGTTGGAACTCATTAGTTACAAATATAAGCTTGGTAGTGAGTGCCACCCGGGTTTGGACATTAGTAGCCCAATTTGAGCTTTTAACCATTCAATTGTCCCCCAAGCCTATGTCCTACAAAATTCTACCTTTTAATCGACCCGGTTTAGATAGTTTGATATTGTTATGCTTATATTTTTTTCTTTCAATAGTTGTAATGCGATGGTTGCTATCTTGATGCAATATTGTCATTCTAAAAAAAAGAAGAAAAGAAAAGGAAAAGGAAGAAGAAAATGAAAATGAAATGAAAAAAAAAAGAGGAAGAAGAGGTTAGTTTTACAAATAGAGTTAGTTATTTATGTTGTTAGTAATAATAAATCGGGTCGATTAAACGAGCTACATGAATATTTCCCACCAATTCTCACCCTTACACATAGCCTTGTTACAACCCAAAAGTCCTTCTAATTCATAAGCATGTTATACAATTTGTAGGTAAAGATTTGATTATTATCCAAGCTTATTGTCGCACAGTTACACATTTGCATTGAGTGATTTAGCACAATCTTGCTAGTGCCACCGAGAGGAGAGTATAGTGAGGGGTGTGTTATGTAATATGAAGGTGAAGTCGATAACGGGGCAATTTGTTTGTGTTTGGTTTACATGAGGATCACTTGGTCGTTTGAAACTTTTGTGAAAGTGTTGCTTGGGGCAAGCATCGTTTAAGTGTGGGGATGTGACGGGTGGTCCATTGGACAACCCTCAAGTGCTTTAAAACAATCAATATTCCGTACTTAATTAGGTTAATTCTTATGATTTGATAACTACGGTGTACACGGCTTTGCAGGTACCGAAGAGCATAAACAAGTTATTTTAACGTGCTTTGATGGAAGCTTGCACTTGACCAATAGAAGATGAAGACATGGAAAGTTGATAAAAGAACAAAAATGGAAAAACTGCTGACCACCGTAAGCAACGGTGGGCACCATAGCTTACGGTGGTGTCTGATCCTTCTATGCACCGTAAGCAGTCTCTTGGGGTCGTAAGAAAATTCTGACCACCGTAGCTTATGGTGACCACCGTAGCTTACAGCAACAAGAAAAGTGTAACTGCCCATTTTAACTCGTTTTTTAAGGGTCTTTTCACATACCAATCATTGAGAACGAGTTGCAGAGCAAAGAAGAGGCGATTTGGAGTGTTTTTCATTGATTCTAGCAAGTTCTAAACAATATTTTTGTGTGTTTGATTCGTATGAACAAGACAATTGAAGTTTGTTTGATTGTGAGAACATGAGTGGCTAAACATTTCGGTGATCATCTTGTGTGGAAGGTTCGATAAACAATTGTGTTTCAATTTACTTATTTTTAGAATAATTGCTATGTTATTGTGATTATGGTGTTGATTGATTGTTTGTAAGTTGTTGGTTGATATTGTGCTTGTTGCCTATTTCGTACGTTCTTGGTGTCGTTGACAATCAAGATATCACGGGAAGGTTTATGGGTTGGGTATTAATCAATTGGTCATCGGGTAACGACCTCGCATTTCAATCCGAGTACTTTGTTCCCTTTTATCACAAATAGTTAATCAAACACGAGTCATGTCTATGTGACTCTTTCTAGTAAAATTGAACACATGCGTTTTGAACCAGAAACCCAAGATGATCACTTCCTTATTAATCTGTTAACAAACCAATTTTTGAATTGTTAAGTAGTTAAAGTCTAAATCCATCACTCAAAATGTGAAATTAAATTATTGCAAATTAGGTAATTAGTTATAGTTGCACAACCTCTTGATAGCATTAGTTCCACTAATCCTTGTGTTCGATACCTACTTACCGCTAGTTAGTAGCAGTTTTGGGATTAAATTTGCGTGTGACAACGACCTCACGTCAACTCACAAAACCAACTAATTATTTTATTTTTTTCAATGTATATTTACAAATTCCCTCATCCCCTACACTTGAAAGACACATTGTCCCTAATGTGAACAAAAAGAAATACACAAAAACAAAAAACCCACAAATATGGGGAAAAGAAACTAAAACTCCCCTGATATGCCAGCAACAATCCTCATATAATCAATCATCCACAACAGTTCAGCTCAACCGACTCAACTCGCGTGATATATTAGGCAAATAGAGTTCAAAACGTTCGTAGTATGGCTAGAAAACAAGCATATCAAATCAACAACCATAATATACATAAATAATGTACATAATAAAAAACCACCCAACCAGTTACCCATACCAGTTTCCCCCCGAATATAATTGTCTATATAGACTAATATAATCAAAAACAAAATAAAGGAAAAGTACAAAAAATGATAGGTAACCAAAAATCCAGCTCTGAATGATCTATAGCTGGTCCTCTGGATCATGTGGCAGTAGTTGTTGTACGTGTGGCGGCTGGATGTGAAAGTGATCTATAATACTCTGCAATATCCCTCTGATCTGCACCTGATCCTCTCTCACAACCCCAACCACCTGCTTTAAACTATCCAAACGCTCATGAACCATCTCCAATGTAACAGTTGTGGGCGCCTGGGAGGGTTCAGCAAGCATGTCACGCACCCTCAAGAGTCCCTGGTATAAATGTCGCTCCCCTATGACTGGGGCATCCTCAGCTGCCACTCCCTTGGGCAGATGAGCTAACTGAATCTTGCGAGGTGCCCTAAATGAGGTAGGTCAGCATCAGTAACCAACTTTATCTGCCTCATATCACTAAGCCTATATATAGTCCCCTCGGGCTCTTCTCTCAACCAATCTGCTGGGTAAACCTCAAATACCCTCAAGCTCTCATCCAAAACACTAATATATGGACCCATGGTAATCTTAGATTCAGTGTCTCGCCTAGAATCAGTTCAACGAGTGAAATAAGAACATGGCCAAGTTGGCCTCCCAACCATGCAGCATGTAGTACAAAGCAAACATATCATGATAGTTCACCTTCTTGATCCACATGAATCGAGCAAGGGCGGTACAAGCCAAAATCCGGTGAATGAACTTAATGATCGGGTAACTAATCTGTGACGCTGGAATTCCCAGAACCCACGCACCATCACCTATGGTGGGCCAGAATGCAGCTAACTCTGTAGTGGCCAAGCACTACGGCATCTCTCTCTCAGTCCTTCCCATCAGACTCTCCATGAAGATCGGTTGTGTAGTCTCCTCTAACGTGTATAACCTAGCATGAACGGCGAACTGAGCAATGGACATAATATGTGTCCGTCATCCTAATGCAAAACTAACCGAAGATGGAGATGTCAAACGCAGAATCGAAGCGAAAAGTCGAATGAAACTCCAATCTATCACTCAAACCATATTAAACCTCAACCCCAAAAAGTCGCTCGAGCTCTCTATGCTCCTAAGAATCCGGATGAAACTATAGAAAAGTATGATCCTCCAATGGTGGATGATCCTCTGGTCGTGGTGGTGGAGCTAGCTAATCCAGCTGAACTCATTCAACAAATAACAAATAATCCTACCATGTCGATCAGGGACTGTTGGAGCCAGTGGTGCCTGTGCAGTAGGACCTCGTAAAGGTCGGCCCCACTTGTGGGCCGGCTATAGAGGTGTACAAATCGGTTTTTTTAATAACCGGTTTCGGTTTTTAACCGAACCGGTTTTTTACATCAAAAACAAAAACCGGTTTTTCTTATAACCGGTTTCGGTTACTAACCGAATTTTTAAGTCAAAACAATAACCGGTCCAACCGGTTAGGGTCGGTTTTTAACCGGTTTATTTAAAAAAAACCGGTTTTTACCGGTTTAAACCGGTTTTTTATAACCGGTTTCGGCTTAAAACCGGTTTCGAAGCTCAAGATCCCTAATCGGTCTATAACCGCCGGTTCGGTTCGGTTCTAAAACCAGTTATAGAAAAACCAGTTAAAAAAACTGGTTTCGGTTTTTTTCCGATTTTGATTCTGAAACCGATTTTTTTTACACCTGTAACCGGCTATGATGACAAAGATGTCATACCTGCACTTTATTAAAAACAATGAAAAACTGCATGTTAGTAAACAGGCCCTCCCCCAAAACGGTTTTTGATGTTACCATATTTATATTTTTTTATTTTGAATATAAAACATGTTTTTGGGGTGTTGGGACAGTGGTTGCCGCCCATTTTCAGTCAAGGTCGCAATTGAGAAATACAAAACTAAATAAAAATGAAAAATTCAAGGATACCCCCTACGAATTTACATCAACTGGATCGTCATCAGCCCGAATGAAGATTGAGTACGGGCAAGAAGATCACCACTTATAACACAAACTGCAAATAAACCCATCTCGAAAAAATACATTTTTCAAGCTATAAGCACAATATGTCAAACGTTTCCAACCGACTCTCTAGCTAAAAACTGGTTCAAAATACAAATTACAAGACTAAGACTAAGACACCTAATAGGACCCGAACTCTACTATATACACGCCTCAAAGATGTTGTCACTACATCGACCGTTTTCCAAATTTATACACAAGAAGCCGCTTATAGAACAAACCAACGATGACACACACAACTAGGACCTCGCATGACTACTAAAATACAAGAAACAAATGTGACTTAACTAAACATCTAAGCAACTGAACTGGCTCACAAATGTCCTCATCACATCGACCGTTCACAAAAGATTTATCGTTTACAACCCATACTCATAAAACGACTAAGCAACAAAAATGCACATCTTGAACAAAGCCTTGACTCAACTAAAACGTGACTCGACTGAACGACACTACAACTAAGACATGACCGATAACTATTCACAACTTCATAACAAAACCAGCCATTATCAATTTCCGACTCGATCCAAGTACATGCCTAGCTCCATAAAGCGCCAAGCGATAAAGTAATACCACTACCTAAACCATTCTAAAACATTGACTCGCATAAGACTTACCAAAATGACTCGACAAAACTACCACGCTAAGGCACGGACGCGACTCCTAAGGCATGACTCAAACGAACTAATGACCTTAAATTAAAAAATCAAAGAGCATGCCTGATCGTTGACACACCTGACACGTACGATGCCGATATGGTGACGAGGGCGGTTAGTCTTTATTCATATCAAAAGAAAGGATCGTCGTTCAAATTTATTCATTGTTGTGATGTGACAAGACACTCCTCAAAATGGGCAAGAGTACCTCTAGCGGGACAATCGTCATCTAAAAGGAACAAAAACAAGTTCATCTACTAACCACTCGAATGCTCGTATCTAGTTTGAGATAAACTTGAGGGATGACGAGGTTGAAGCGGGACGCCCACTTGGTAGAGATAAATCAAAAAAGAGGGAGCAAAAATCACATACTTCGAATGTGGACTAAAACAAAGGTTTAGCCAACCTAAATGAACAAATTAATGCGTTCAATAGCATCCAACAACAAAGGAACGCCCAAAAAGAAAAAGTTCTCAAACTTTTTGAACGAAAAGTAAATCTGAAAAAAGGAACAGGATTCGGCGAGCAAATACCTCGCCTTGAAAACCGATTACCTTGCGACGAAGAAAAAGAAATGTACGAGAAATATGAAGAAGAAATTAAGGCAAAATATCGTAGTTAGTTTGGTTGTTTTTTAATCTTTCTTAGTTTCATTTTTATTATTTTCAGTATTTTTTAAGATTAAGTACAAAAAAATTTTTAATTTAATGTGATGTTTTTCTTTATTAATGTTATTTTTCTATTTAGTAATAATGTTTTTATTTAATTTAATAGATTTTTTTATTTTTTATGCATAAACTATATAAAAATGCGTATGCCACGTGTCACACAACGTCACCCCTCAACCCCCATCCCACCCCATGTTTTTTGGGCCTTAAAAGTGAAAATTGACAGTGTTGTCATGGCTGTCACGTAACGCTTCATGCCCCACACACACCATGTAGTCTAACACCGGTCGGTTCTCTCTCCCCCCCTCTCTAGGATTACCGCCACATCACCACCACCACAAAGCAGCCATCGTGATGTTTTCCTTTATCTCTCTAAAAAACCTAAATTTATGGATACGTAAAAGGCTGCGAGGGTGGTGGTTTCGGTTAGATGAAATTGAGCGTCAACACCTTTGACCACCGCAACCTACATTTAGCCACCAATACCTTAACTCCACTGCCCCGTTTCTCTCTCTCTCTACATTCTATATACAAACATTCTCCATATGGAACACTTTCTCTCTCATCTTGAAAAAAATCCGTTAGTCACCACCATCAAAAAGACGAACATGTCTGATTATGGACGTCGACGGTGACATGGCGCAACTGAGATGATAATACCCGGTGGTGATTTAACTTGTCGTTGGTGGTGATGTGGTGTCGAGTAAGGGTAAGGAAGGTGGACAGATGAAGGAAGATGGTGATGTCAGGGAGAGAAAAAAAGAGAGAGAAAGAGAGATGGTGGACAGATACTGAGAATGACATGGACCAATAGGATAGCGACACTTGGCCGACTAATGAAAACCAGCCAAGATTGAACAATAATCTGTGAGGACCATGAAATTATTTGTGAATTATTTGTGAATGCTTGTTATTTTGTCTTTGTTTTGATCTTAATTTGACATTTAGCACCTACTGACCTACATAAAGTCGTAATCAAACGTAGTCATATTGGGCATTCAATGTTGTTTTTGTCAATTTTTTACATGCAACACATGTATGGTGTCGTAATCAAACACAGTCAATCATCAAACATTCAAATCGTATAAAAGTTATGATGGATAGATTGTCATGTTAAAACTAAACGAACATGAACAAAGAATGCGTTCGTTCGTTCGTGTATGTTTGTGAATGTTTGATAATATGTTAATTTATGTTTGCTCATTTATTTTTATTTGTGTTATTCACTTAAAGATTTATATATGTTATATTTTTATTTATTGGCTTTAGTTTTTAAAATTGTTTGAAACCCTAGTTATATTCTACGCCTCTGCTCCCTCGTTTGTCCATTTTAAATTTAAATTTTGTTAAAATTTGAGTAACTTTTTAATTTTTCTATTAGTTATGTTTAAGACAATCATGTCAACTATGTTATGTTAAGTACTTATGTATTTTTACAGGATTCTTTACGTGATGAAAAATGAAGATTTTATTTTAAAATCAATATACTCGTTTCATTGTTTGTATTTGTGTGTGTGCATGAATGTCTGTCTGTGTTCATGGACATTTATATGTGTTTCTTTGCATTTGGTAAGCGTTCGTGAACAATTTATTAATACATTCATTTCCTTTCTTAATAAATAAATACGAACAAAAAATTTCGTTCGATAAGCGTTGGTGAATAGTTCTTTCCTTAGTGAATGAACAGGAACATAGTAAGCAAGGAATGTTACTTTGGTTTTAAATTAGACAAATTGGATTTAAATAATCCCAACTTTCTCAATTTAGCCGATAATAATCCAACTCAGTTAATTGCCGATAATAATCCGAACTGGTCCACTTTTGGCCGATAATAGACTGTGTTAAAAATAGCTTAATGAAGTTAAGTTTTTTTTCGAATTACAAACCGATGTTTTAGGGATTTTGATTAGAACGAGGATACGAGTTGATTGATGTAAAGTTTACCTCGAAATACTGCCCCAAACAACGAAAACGGTGCTTCAATTCGGTTGTTTAAACTTTTAATTAACAAAAATCAAGCCGTTTGAAGCACCGTTTCAAGGAATTTTTACATAGATCGACTCGTATCCTCGTTCTAATTAAAATCCCTAAAACATCGGTTTGTAATTCGGAAAAAAAAAAACTTAACTTCGTTAAGCTATTTGTTAACGGCGGACTATTTTCGGCCAAAAGTGAACCAGTTCAGATTATAATCAGCAAATAACTAAGTTGGAATTATTATCGGCCAATTGAGAAAGTTGAGATTATTTAAATCTGTTGTGAAACAACGGGCTACTAACGTCTAGTATATGAACATAAGAACAAGTATCAAAGGAACACATAGAAAAAGATAGAATAGATAATTATAATTCATTGAGATGTAAAGATGCAATACAAAAAACCTCTATATATAGTGTTCTTACATTAATGAAAAGGACATGAAGAGATTGGAGTTAGAATGTGGATAGTCATCATAATACAGGTTATTTATAACACTCCCCCTTGACTATCATGTGATAAAAGAAAACGATGTATTATACGCTTGGTGGTGTTGCCTCGTTAAAAACCTTGCTAGGAAAACCCAGTGGGACAAAACCTAAGCTAAGGGAAAAAGAGTGCAGTGCGTACTCTCTCCCCCTGATAATTTTGGAAAAACTGTGCAACTTGTATAATGTTCCCCCTCATTTTTACATGTATCTTATAAGTGGCTCGTGTTTGGCTTCTTTGAAAGTTGCTCAAAAAACTTTGTAATCCATTGATGTGCAGCTTGATATGTCGCTTTATCCATTAATGGGAAATCCTTCAATGAACATTGATGTATGATCTTCATGTGAAACTTTAATTATTTCCTCTAATGTGTTTTTGTTACATTCTCTGCATTTACAAAACTAACCAAACTTGTTGATAGGTTAGGAAAATATGAATCCATATCTTTTGTACCTTAAGGGTATAAAAATAAATGTTTTACCCACTACATTACATTACAATACATTATCTCCTTGTTGTACACGAGTTATATCTTGTCAATGAATTTCCTGACATATGCCCGTGTATATATACTAGCAAGATATATTAATACAATTTGAATTTAACTATGGTACTTCTAGACTAAGAATATATGCTTCTTTGATTAGAGATGATAAGAGTCATTTTCTATATCAACTATTTGGACATCATTAAATGTACTTATACCATAAGCTTTGTGCATATGAAAATGTCCACCATCTTCTAGATGTATTATGATTGATGGATAATAATACAAATGCATATTCTACATATTGAGCCATAAATTTGCCACCATCTTTAATTTGCAAATTCTTAGTTTAAATATTTGAGCCCATTTTGATATGCCATCTTTAATGACATTATCAACATATACAATAATACTTGTAAACATCATATTGTTCTTTTAATGAGAATAAATGGACCAACTACACATATGTATTTTTCCTTTTCTAAGCTTAGCAGCAAGTCGGTTATACCACATTCGACTCTACTATATTAGTCCATATAAATCTTTTCTTCACTTTATAAAGATACATTGCCGACGTTTTAAGCTTTAGGCATACTTCTTTCTACTTTGAATAATTATGTATGTGCATATACTCTTTAAGAGTTCCATCACGTAAACTTTCTCATTGATTTTATATCATATGCAAAGATGTCTTGAACACTTGCTTATTGATAAAATCCATATTACACTATGCTTATACATTGTACATTAAGATATTATAATCACCGGGTACTAGTTTTCTATGTATGTTTATTGGTGCATAAGAATTACATCCTTAAGATGTTTTAATATTACCTTTTAAGTACTCGACTGCTTTAGTAAACTCATCAAGAGTTGTTATTATATTTAGCCTATATATAATACCCATAATGTATGCAAATCTGAATCGTAGTCTTCTCGAGAACTTACTTTACATGAGTTCGATAATTTAAATCCTTCAGGGACTTTTATGTAAACTTTCAGTATCACGTGATACATAAATTTCATAAGACGCATATTAATTCTTTCTTTATATTACCAGATGGATAAAATATTGGAAAGTCATTGTCTCCACCACTAGAAAGTGTGCATCTTTATAATCAATCATGGGTCTTTGTGAAAATCTTCGTGCCACCAGTTTTGCCTTATTTCACTTAATTTAATTTCACATGAATTGCATAAAAGACCTATTTGTATCTAACATATTTTACAACTTCAGTTGTATGGACTGTTGGTCCAGAAACTTTCCATTTCATTAGAGAATTCAATTCTGCCTTATTCACGTCTTTCCATTTTGGCCAATCCTTTATATGTTTTCACTCCTAGGCAGGTCTTAAATCATGATCCTCGTCATATCATCATTTCAAGCGCTATATGTACAAAAGTATAACGAAGTCCATTTTATTTCGATTCCCTACACTTATAGACATGATATAATTTACTAAGAGCTCTTTATTTTCAGATACCTGAAGTTCTTCCAGAACCATCATGTCTAATGTTTCTTCAAGAGACCTTTTTTTTACTATAACCTCGACTTGACCATCTTCTTCATTACTTGCTCCAAGTTTTTCGAGGAATTTTTATTTTCTTGGAATCGACTAGTCTACCACGCTTCAGGCGTGCAATAGACTCATTAATATATGGTTTGCCCTACTAGGACAATTAACTTAATTAGAGCATTAGCAGTTGACTACGTGACTTACTTAGTCACTGTATTTAGGTCAGTGAACATGTCCGGTGATTGATTCTTTGATCTAGGTAATGAATTATCTTTTGAACTTCTTATTCACACAATTTAGTTGAGGATCAATGATAATTCATGCATACCCATTCCTTTTTCAACTGCCATTAATCTCCCCCTAATGTTGGGAATGTTAATTTACTTAAAGTAAGATCTAACGAGCCATAAATAAATCTCTCGTTAATGGCTCTAAGTATATAATCATAAATAGTATTTTCACCCAACATATATTTCCAACATTATTTGAGTTTCAATCTTTATGCGTTGTGGTGGATCAATTCCAATGTATACCGCACAACAAAAGTTTGATGGGGAACTATTTGGTTCTTGACCAAAACCAACTATAATGGGGAGAAACTATTACAACATGTTGGTTTGATGTGAAATAATGTTACCGCATGTAAAATCACATGTGCTCAAATATGAACTTTTGCTCTCTTGATTATTGGCTTTGCAATCAATTTGTAGACGTTTGATCATCGTCTTCAATAAAAGCAATTTGTGTCTTAAGCATTTAGAAAGTTTAATACTTATTCAAATAATCATTAGTAACATGGATATTAAATTCAATGTTATAACCACCATAAATATGATAATCTGGAATAATATGCTTGCTATCTCATTAGCTAAGCTACACAACGTAAATTTGATGATCATTTAGACGATGCATCGATTTAAAAACACTAAACGGTATGTTTGGATATATACATCCTTCGTTCATTCCATAATATTTTAGGGATTCACGCCTTACTTTGGTTGGTAAATAATTAACTTTTGTTGAGAACAACTATGACATGTTTAATTATCATAAAGAATCTTCTGGTTATTCATTAAGTTTCACATCATCATTGACTCGGTGTGGTCTAACCAGTCACGCCAACATATAATTAAGATCCATAAACTTATGGTTTATAATACTGTATGTGTATTACTTGCACGTATGTAATACAAAACATAAGATATGAAAGAGTGTATTATAACTTCAAAGTTCAAACCATCGTGTTATGTAATCACTAGTTTACCACTTTTGGTGGTCGATCTTATCATGACTATCATTATAATATTGATATTCGATCTCATTATTAGCTTGGCTATCTTATAGTTTCTGATAGTTTGATCTCTTATTAACATGATGATTGTTGCACTTCTATTGGTCAATCTTATTATTAATATGATCATCATTACAATTTTCTCAATGATGCCCATGATTACAATGATCAATATATATTCACTTCATGAATCAGAGTAAAACCATACAATTTTTACGGTTTTCTATTATTTTCTCGAACATATAGAAATACAGTTATTTCAAACCGTTCATACCCTTAAATGATATTGCTACTTCAGGAGTATATTTGAGGTTTGACAAACAAAATTTGTTTTATCCGATTTCCCTTATAAATGAACTTCTCTTCATATAACATCAATTGAGAAGTAACTATATTTTTGAGTCATATAATATATCTTTTATACTTGATAATGAGATACAAGGAGTATGACACTTTGGATGTCAAATCGAAGCATATTTCTACTCTTTCATGAGAATGACAATAAACCACAACTTTGGTTTAGTCGTTCTATTCGGTATTATCGTTGCAATGAAGTGATAGCATATAGAATACAAGGTATAGATAGCAACAAATTATACAATACATGACCTTATAACATGTCATCATATAAAAACAACTTATAGTTAAGCCTTTATGAAATAAGAAACCTTTTCATTGCTAATAAGCAAACGCATATAATTTATGTAATAACTTATCATGGTATAACCAAACACAAAGATATCTTATATATTTTGGACACTACTTTGAAACTTAAACATATATCTCTTTCAAGTTCTCAACATTTAATAATTTATTTACAAATATTCATTTGTCACACGGCTAGTTTATAGGCAACTAAAATATGTTTAGGAAAATAGTGACTTATATAGTTGTGTAGTAAACCATAAATCAAAACTACTCATTTAACTAAAGAAAATTTACACGGAAGCTCATTAGTGGTTAAACAGAAATAGTTAGGGATAATATTCAGGCCAACTAAAAACTCAACAAAATAACTAAACAACCTTTCCTTTTATCTTCTTCGACAACTTTTAATCCCTTTTTTTCTTTACTTTTTTTCTTCTTACTCCATTAACATTGTTTCAAAATTTTAAAGTTCCCTATTTTATTTGTAAACAAATCTCAAAACTATTAACCATGTATCTTGATCATACTAACTTATTCCATTCAATTAATTTCATCCAAACGAATACACATATATATGATCAAGACAATAATAGCAATAACAATAATTATATGGTTAGTATAAGTATGATTAGAAAACGATGCCACCATTTAACACATTATCTTGCGAACAAATTTGTCTATAGGTAACACTGCATCACGAATAAGTTATCTAATATTGTATGAATTCACCTATCACGGCACAAGTGTATACCTAACCAAAAGTATATCTTGTATAATATTTTTACTTAAATTTAAAAAATAACCAAAAATCTTCATTAAGTCCTCATGGTGTTTTAATAACATATGGTAGGAAAAACTTGTCAATTCAATTTCAATAAGCAATCACAATAATCATATATATAGAAAATATACTGCAAAAACTGTGCATCTAGTCGACACCATCTTACAAATGCATACTATTATTTTATTGTGAAGACAAATGTATTTTATTAACTTTAAAACATGTAGGCAATAAACATTTTAATCATCAAACGTATTAGATTTATTAGCATCACAAGATTCACAATACTTCTATTATATACTATATTTACTTTAATAAAATACTACCGGTTAATCATCTATATACATGAAAATAAACATAAACTAAATCTAAATGCATCATACCTTCTATTATGATACATATGATACTATTGTACACGGATGTAAAAAACTAACACTAAAAGAATATGTTATTAACAAATAAACAGGTATATCCTAGCAATGTTTTCAGATAATAAATAAACCTTCACTTTAACAAACTCTTAGAAATATCGACATCCTTCGCATATGATAATATTCAATATACATATCATATCTACACAGTAATAAAAAAATTATTAATAATAAGCATACTTGTTGGATATCAATTAAATAATTGTGCATTTAATTATAATTACAAATCTATATCAACCCATGTTGTAGTATATACAATCGATAAGTTCATAACAATTCCAACCCTCATGTACTTATTTTTAAAACTCATATATGGATTTATTCAAAAATATTAAAAAATAATAACCTTATTAATATATTTTTAAGAAGTGGATCAATTAACTTTAGATTCTCTTACTACTACCGTAACCCAATAGAAAATAAATGATATATAAAGTGATAGTTTAAAACTATTATAAATAACTTAATATAAAATGAAGAATGTAACACCTTTATATAAAAGTTACCTTTCGAATCAATGATACCTTATGAATCTGGCGAAAAGTAAATCTGTAAGAGAGCTTGACATCCGAAGCAATTTAACCCGGAGATATAAGTTCTTTCATTGGTTGGTGGTTGTCGACCAAAGTAGAGCGATGGCGGTTTCAGAAAAATGGCCGACATTGGTTTCAGAAAAACAAGTTTTGGAGAAAAAGCACTTTCATGCTGATAACGTGTTGTGAAACATCAGTCTACTAGTGACTAATATATGAACATAAGAATAAATAACAAAGGAACACGTAGAGAAAGATAAAATAGATAATTATAATTCATTGAGATGTAAAGATACAATACAAAAATTATATATATATAGTGTTCTTACATTAATGAAAAGGACATGAAGATATAGGAGTTAGAATGTGGATAGTCATCATAATATAGTTTATTTATAACAAAATCCAATTTGTCTTTATATTATACCAAAAAAAGATTAATCTCATAATCTGTCGTAAATTACACCAAATGAATGGTATAAATAATGGGCCAGACTGTTTTTCCAGGGTGTAATTTTGTCACTCGTCAATAATCGATACGACATCGTAGCGTACCGCTCTACAACCACCTTTAAGTATACCAAACTAACTCTCGTCTTATCTTGTTCATCATATCTTCTTCACAAAATGAGCAGCTTACTGCAAGCACCCTACGATGCTACGGTGAAGCTGATGTCAGCTTCTCTTGAGCGCAATCTGCTCCCAGATGCAGTCATACGCCGGCTCACTCGGCTCCTTTTAGCCGGCCGGCTTCGCTCCTGCTTCAAACCCACCTCTCAGCAACAGCTTCAACAACTTCTGGAGTTTGTGCATTGTATGTCATTATTACTCACTTGTTTACTTTAGTTCTTTTTGTATTTTAATGGGTTATTGTACTTTCATGAGTTTGTGATAATTAAGTGTCGTCTTTTTTGCTGATTGTGACATTTGTTATTTTTTATAGTATTGTAATTATTGAGAGGTTGGGATGAGCATTTGGTGGCTTCGAATTTTCCGTACCATATCATTTTTAGTACCACTTTTGTGTTTTCGGGTATTTTTCTGATTGATTTTGGCGATATTTGGTACCGGTTCCGAGGTCATCCCTACGGGGGTAGGTTTATGGGAAATGTGTGAATTTTACGAAATTTGCTGGTTTGGTTTAGTTTAGTTTTGGGTCAGTTTCAGGTCGAATATGTGAACAAGTTTAGTTAAATGGGTTGGGGTTCGGGTTGAACTGGTGGGTTAGCGGGCTGACGTGTTTGTGTTTTTGTTTCATAACTTAAAGTGATGGTGTTTCATTGCAAAATTTGAAAATTAAAAGGAAGTGAGATCAAGCTTTCTAATTTATAGGGAATGGTTTTACATGCATTTGTTTTTTTGTTTTTTTTGGCTTAAATTTCTAATTTAAGAGTATGATATGAAAATACTAATAATTACTTTGGGCTAAATGGGTCGTGTTTGTGTCATCTGTGAATATTCGTTTCGTGATCGGGTTCACATGATTTTCGGATTTGGATTTAGATTTGACCTTCCAACTCACGAACACATAGCAACCCTAATTTACATCACCATAGTTGGAATGTGAAGAATTGGAAAGTCGAAGGACGTATTCGTAATTTCAGATGAGCATTTCGGAGTTAAAGATTGATAGTTAAATATTCAAATAGGTGGTGTTTGGGGTCACATTCTCTCGATTTAGGGGGCGTTTGGTGTCACGTTTGAATGTGTATGTGATGTGAAATCATAGTGTTTTGAGGTTTGTCTTCTGGCTGAAGCTATAATCATAATCATAATCATAATCAGATAAGCAGTTATTTGTATCATCTAAAGATTTAGAGTATCATGACTAGTACTTTAAAATGATGATCATAATCAGTTTCACTACACCCAAACACTAGAAATGATGATCCATGACTTAAAAGGACAATAACAATATAATCGCTTTCAAAATGTAATTCCAAACAGCCCCGTAGTTTCTCACTTTTTGTTGTTAAATCCTAATAATAGCAACTCGACGAGTGTTGAAAGTTGTGAGTTTGACTTTAGAAGTCAAACTGTATGTCATCTTTTTTAAAGAATTAGAACTTATACTGTTATGAATTGTAATTATGGATGCGTATGCGATTCATATATATTTTATGAAATGCTGTTGTGCAGCGTTAAAAGTTGTGAGTTTGACTTTAGAAGTCAAATTGTATCTCATCTTTCTAAAAGGATTAGAACTTATATGGTTATGAATTGTAATTACGGATGCACATGCGATTCATACATTCTTTTTATGAAATAGTATGTTGTCGTGCAGCGTTAAAAGAAATGCCTATTGCTGTGAAGACCGAAGATGCCAAAGCGCAACATTATGAACTGCCTACTTCTTTCTTCAACCTTGTGCTCGGCAAGAATTTCAAATACAGGTAACTTTTTTTTGTACATCCTCTTCATTTTACATATCAATCCAATTTTTTTTTAAAGTTGAATATTGTAAGTAGTCAATATTACCCATTTTGACCCATTACCCAAGTTGTTGGCGTTTATGATCGGTTATGAGTGAAGGATGTTATTATTGGCAGGTTAACTAAATATCAAAATTCATTGATATATTGCACGGTTAATATTTTGCAGCTGTTGTTATTTTCGTGACAAATCAAGTACATTAGAGGATGCTGAGGAAGCAATGCTGCAAATTTACTGCGAGAAATCTCAACTGCAAGATGGGCACAGTGTTCTTGATGTTGGATGTGGCTGGGGATCTCTAAGTTTGTACATTGCACAAAAGTATAGTAATTGCAAAGTTACGGGGATTTGCAATTCGGTCACCCAAAAAGCACATATTGAAGAGCAATGCGAGTAAGCCCTCAAAACGAACTTTATGTAAATTGTATATTCCACTTAATAAACAAATATAATTTACTTACAATGTGACAAAATGGGCTGGCGAAGCGGGTTGGATAATAGGTCAAAAAGGGTTATTAAACTGGTCAATTTTTTTATAGATATGACATGACTACATACAGTTAAACTACTTCAATATTGATGTTTTTTTTTCGATTTAAAATGTTGTAAAATGACAAAATGCAAATATATATAAAGCTCTGGTCACTTCGAGAGTTGACAATTTTTTGTCATCTTTACAACTCTAGATGTGATATAAGCTTTATATGTTCCGTTAATTTTTCTTTTGTGGAATAAAGGAAACCATATTGATACTTGGGTGGCCTCTAAAGTTGTTTTAATATCTATGTGGCTTGATGAAAACCTATAATACTTAGAAATGGCCTGCGTTTGAGTTATTGGTTTTTCTTTTTACATTTTTTGACCCGTTAGAGATGAAACATATACTAAATCGACACATATAAGTAGATGATTCGATTTTGGCACCTATAATGTAATTGTAACAACAATATGTTTTTTATACACAGGAAACTTGGTCTAGATAATGTGGAGATAATAGTTGCAGATATTAGCACATATGAAATGGAAGGATCATATGATCGAATATTTTCCATTGAAATGTTTGAGGTATAAGAAATTATTATTTCTTGAAAATTGTAAATTATGATGCTTATTTTTTTTATCTTGCTTGACTTCTTGATTCTTGCAGCATATGAAAAACTACAAAGATCTTCTCAAGAAGATATCGAAATGGATGAAATCGGACGGTTTTCTCTTTGTTCATCACTTTTGCCATAAAACATATGCTTACCATTTTGAGGTATACATGCCAAAAGTTATAATATCGAATAGATCTATTTTCATATTAGTGACATAAATTTTGTTTTTTTATATGAAAATGCCCTGTTTTTATATTATTAATGGGACATGAATCTTGTCTTTTATATGTTATGTTAATAAAGCTTTACTACTCATATAGGATGTCAATGAAGATGATTGGATAACTAGATACTTTTTCAGTGGAGGTACAATGCCTTCATCAAATCTTCTCCTTTATTTTCAGGTGAGAATGGTTTAAATAATAAATTAATTACCTGTAAAAAATTTTCAAACTATGTTATTATACAACAGAATTAGCAGTTCCAAACTCATTTAATTATGAATGGGTCGATTTGGGTTATGTTTTGATGGGTTTGTAGTGTATTTTCAATTCACAACCTTCTAAATCCTTTTTATTAAAAAAAATAATAATTAATTAAAATCATAATTATTTTAAACAGTGAGTTATACGCAAAAATTGATGATTTATACTTTAACTATCATTATTACTTCTATTTTTAATATGATAATATCTATTTATCTATTTAAATGCATTAACTATTTAATATAAATTTAAACAAAATGGACAAAAAATGTATTTGCGGCTGCGGGTTAACCAACCTCTATTATTATGGCAGGATGACGTTTCTGTAGTCAGCCACTGGCTTGTGAACGGAAAAACATTATGCACAAACGAGGTAAATTATGATCGTACCCGTTTTCACACATTTGTTCCCAATTAAGTTTACAGAAAACCATAACATATTTATCCATCGTTCCTTGAGTTATCGAGTAAAAAAAAGGAACCTTATGAAATCGTTTTATATAATTTTTTTTTGTGTATTTCATGTTGTATTTGTAGTGAAGAGTGGTTGAAGAGGATGGATAAGAACATAAAGGCAATACAGCCAGTTATGGAGTCAACTTATGGGAAAGATTCAGCAGTCAAATGGACTGTATATTGGAGAACATTTTTCATATCAGTTGCAGAACTGTTTGGGTACAATGATGGAGAAGAATGGATGGTCACACATTACTTATTCAAGAAAAAATGAGCATATTTGCACAAGTAAAATCATCACAGATAATAAGTTTGTTTCACAGTGTGCCGGTAATAAAAGTTTTAACAGTCGCAGAATCCTGGATTTTGGCTGTTTGGCGACAGAATTAGGCGGTCGCTAAGGGAGTTATAGAGTTGGTATTGCTAGATGTGTGCATCTTGTTGTATCATTGAGTCTTGAACATTTTGGTTTATGTGTTTGAATTCTAAGTTGGAATAAATAAATAAGATGAAGCAGTGGAGGAGCATGAAGAAAATTCAGTGAGGACTGGACTCTTAAAATCAATATTAGTAGGGGGCAGAATCTTAAAAATCTAATATTTTACATTACAAATGTTTAAAATTTTTGATAAAATTAACACCACGAATGAAAAATGAGTAGACCCGGGCCATCAAGAAGCCCTCCCATGAGATGAAGTAAGCATGAATATTAAAAGTAGTTTAAAAAGTCATTATTCTCTTCTCTTCTCCCTACTTTCATTATAAAGTTGGCATTTTATTATTAGTGGAGAATTTTCAAAAGGCATTTTATTATTAGTGAAGAATTCTCCTTTTTCATTTTGATTCGTTAAGTATCCATTGGTTTTCATATGAGTGGAGAATTTCATTATTTTGTCAGTGGTGAAGAAGTCAAAGAAGGGTGGCGCTAGTTATGTTCGGGCTTCGGTGGGGCTTAATGTGAAGAAAAAGAAAAAAGTTATCATTTGGTTGTATGTATACGCACTTTTTTCACCTTTCATTGGGACAATAATCAATTAATACTAAAATGAAATCTTGTTTCGTTAGATAAACCTCTAAATATTATTTAAATTACCAGCACATAACTAATCTAAATCCAAGTCACAGGTATGATACCGCTAAATATGCCTTACCAGGTCCGTACAAAGAATGCCATGCATGTCTTTAGATCGTATTTTCACACTATTGTCAAGTCTCTTTTCGTTGTTTATCACGACGGAAGGCTGTGAGACGTCACCTCCATAGCTTTGACAAATTGCTATACCTTCATCTTTCGATACCATGTTATGTAAAATCAAGCAAACGTTCATTTCATTACTTATTTTTTTTCTTTTGCCCACATTTTTGCTAGGTTGAACTTGATAACCCAACACTTTTTCAAAACTCTAAAGGCCCTTCAATATCTTTTTTCGCCGACTTACGCTCTTTTAATAGTTTTCAATTATCCTCATGTGGGTAAGAAACACTTTGATAATCAGGACCCACTCTGAAAAAAATACCATCTGCAAGATAATTCCCATGTTGGTACCCTTGATAATTAACATAAAAGGTTTGTTTGTATGCAACTCCATCTACTATATCATTGAAAAGCCAATGATTGCTAAAAAACGTTCATGTCATTGTTGGATCCGGCGACACCAAAGAACACATGCGAAATCCAAATACCACACAATGCCATGGCATCAAGCATAATGCTTGGACCTTCATGGTCACCTTGATGGTGTTGACCTTTACAAGCAGTTGAACAGTTTGCCCATGACTAATACATACAATCGATGCTACCAAGCATTTCGAGAAAGTCATGTACTTCTTCATGCACAAATGTCGCTGAACATCGGCTTTCTCATGTATCTCTTATTTGAATGATTCTATATATATAGAGAGAGAAAAGGGTATCATACAAAATGCCTTAATGTACGCGATGGCAAGTTCGCATGTTATAGACCCGTAAAAGGAATATCGCATGTTATAAAAGTGAAAATTCGCATGTTCAAAAAATAAAATCCGCATGTGCAAAAAAATATAATTTCGCATGTGTTGTACAAAATTCGCATGTTGTTAAGGAAACCCAAATTCGGATGTTAGTTACCAGTATTCGCATGTTGGTAATGCATCGCGTACACATCGTATGTTAAGACATTATATAACCCTACAAAAAGCAACTTGGGTTGCCTCTTTAGAATGAAAAGTTGCGACTTTTAAAAAACTACACATACATACCCCTTTGCCTAATTGTTATTATTATTGTTATTGTTATTGTTATTGCTATTATATGTAAATTTTAAAAACCATATCTATACCCCTTTGCTTAATTATTATTATTATTATTATTATTATTATTATTATTATTATTATTATTATTATTATTATTATTATTATTATTATTATTATTATTATTATTATTATTATTGTACGCGATGGCAAGTTCGCATGTTATAGACCCGTAAAAGGAATATCACATGTTATAAAAGTGAAAATTCGCATGTTCAAAAAAATAAAATTCGCATGTGCAAAAAAATACAATTTCGCATGTGTTGTACGAAATTCGTATGTTGTTAAGGAAACCCAAATTCAGATGTTAGTTACCAGTATTTGCATGTTGGTAATGCATCGCGTACACATCATACGTTAAGACATTATATAACCCTACAAAAAGCAACTTGGGTTGCAATTCCAGAATGAAAAGTTGCGACTTTTAAAAAACTACACATACATACCCCTTTGCTTAATTGTTATTATTATTGTTATTGTTATTGTTATTATATATACAATTGTCACTTTAGAATGAAAAGTTGTAAATTTTAAAAACCATATCTGGATACCCCTTTGCTTGATTATTATTATTATTATTATTATTATTATTATTATTATTATTATTATTATTATTATTATTATAAAAAGCAACCTGAGTCATACCTTTTCGTTTAAAAGTCGCGTCGATTAGAAAATATATGTTATGGACATAAAAATGAGCAACATGGCCCCTACCGCGTGTATACATAAGAAATAAAAAAAGATAACATTGTCCAAATGCAATCCATCCCAGTGGTATTCACGTATGTTCATCACGCATCCGATGCTTGTTCGACTAAGTTCCATCATTTTCTTTTTCAAATTTTTCCGTTCCTTTTAAAAACTTCACTTCAGATTAAATATATTAAGCGCCGCATCATATTTTTCATGTTGCCAACCGCTTCCGCTTTCCTTCAAATTAAATATTATTTGTATCATTTACATAGGTTGTAGATAATGAGACATGTGTATTTTAAATAAATAATAATGACATTGTATAAATAATTACGGGAAGAAATTTTTTGTTAGTGGTAATAACTTCTTTACTATAGTTTTTCAATCTAAAAAAATATTATTTATTAAGAGAAAAGTGCCCAGATAGTCCCTGTGGTTTACTTTGATTTCACCTTTAGTCCCTACATTTTTAAAATTACAGTTATAGTCCCTAACTTTGATAAATTCGTTCTCGGATAGTATCTAGCGTGGATGGAGGTTAATTTTCTTAGTTAAGCGGATCTGAAATAAGTTGGTTTTCTGCTGGGCTTTTTCCATTAACCGTATTGGGCTGGCCCGAAGACACCCAAGATCTGAAAACATTTTATCCGACTTCTGTTCTTGAAACTGGGCATGACATTTTGTTTTTCGGGGTTGCACGTATGGTGATGCTTGGCATGAAATTGGGAGGTGACGTGCCTTTCAAAAAGGTTCGCCATGTTTTTAATTTACTCTGAATACACACACACACACCATGTTTGTTCAATTGTGAAATGTCAAGAACAATTTTATTTTCAAGCCATGTTTCATTACATAGACATAGTATTGGCCTACATTTTAATATTTTTATAAACATTTAATTTGTTAGAATGGATTACAAAAAAAAAAGTTATGTACTTCAATAATACTCTATTTTTTTAAATATGCATTAAAAGTGCACTTTGGGTAAATTTAGAGTTATTTGGCTATTTTTTCTATTTATTTTTATTGCAATTACTTGTTTGACATGTTAGAGATGCCATATATAACTCGTATCAACCCATTTACAAGTAACTGGTTTGAAATTTTCACCTTTAATCTCTAGAAACATTAATTAGATATTTTTTTATCATCATCAGGACTGTTATGATTTTGACTGTTCTAATTAGCATAGATAGCAATATAAGAACATAAATTGATTCATCCTGCAGGTTTATTTACATTCCATGATTCGTGATGCACATGGGCGCAAAATGTCCAAGTCTTTGGGCAATGTGGTGGACCCCATTGATGTCATAGGTGGCATAACATTGAAAGATCTTATTAAGCGACTTGAAGAGGGTAATTTGGATCCCTCGGAGTTGAAGGTAGCCAAAGAGGGACAAACAAAGGCTTTTCCTAATGGCATTGACCAATGCGGTGCAGATCATCTATATTTTATTAATTCTTTGTTTTGTGTGTTTCATAAGTTCAAATTAATGGATACATCACAAAAATGAACATTCTTGTATATTTTTTAAGCTATAAAAGCGTAAAATGCCAAAATCGTCCCTGAGGTTTGAGCACTTTTGCCTATTACATCCAAAGTAAGATTTTTTTGTAGCTCGACTCTTGGTGTTTCATCTTTGTTGCCATTTCCATCCAAATCACATATTTAATTAAATTGCTTTGTTAACTTGGGGACAGTTTTGGCAATTTTGTTAACTCAGGACGATTTTGACAATTTACCCATTTATTTTTCTGGTTTTTTAATTTCATATGTTTAAATAAAAAACAATAATAATAATTATAAATATAATATATATACATACACACACATATATATATACACACACTAATTTTTAAAATTTCTTTTCTACCTTTAAATTAAAAAATAAATTAATTATAATATATATTATACACATTTATAATTCTATATATACACACACCATACACCATCTCTCTTCTATAATTATATTTATTGTTTTTCATTTAAACATAAAAAATAAAAAAACAAAAGAATAAATGGGTGAAATGTTAAAATCATCCCCGAGTAAAAAAACCTTATTATTTAAAACACTTAATAAAAATCAAAATAGAGTAGCGACCCAACTTGTTGCCCGTTTACCATCTATCTCGATGTAAATTCATAACATGATAATAGGCGGTCATATTGAAGAGAATAATAATAATAATTTGTATTCATGTTTAAAAAAAATAAATGGGTAAAATGTTAAAATCGTCTTCGAGTTAACGAAATTGCCAAAATCATCACTAAGTTAATGATACATTAATTGAGTTAGTGATATGGATGGAAATGACATAAAAAATGAAACGCTAGGGGTCCAGGCACAAAAAATTCTTATTTTCGATGTAACACGCAAAAGTGCCCGAACCTCATGGACGATTTTGACATTTTACTCACTATAAGTATTTCCAATAGTATTGTTAACATTGAGAATTGGTTTAAAAAGATGGCTATATAAGTAATTTTAAATAATCAGTTTTGCTTCCAAATCTGATTATTTAAATCAAAATCAGTTTATCGAAACATCCTTTGAAAAACTTTGTGACGAATTTCATTTTATAGATACTAACATTGTGCCTTTGCATGATTCTAGTCGGATAAAATAAATCTGGACGTATTACGTGTGGTTGGATACCGACAATGGTGTATGTAATAAACTATGGAATGCTGTGCGGTTTGCCATGAGTAAACTCGGTGACGAATATACCCCTCCAGCAATGATAGAACCACAAAAGATGCCATTTAGTTGCCAGTGGATACTTTCCCTTCTAAACAAAGCTATATCAAAAACTATATCGTCTTTGGATGCTTTCGAGTTTTCAGATGCATCAGGTGCTGTATACGCATGGTGGCAGTCTCAGCTTTGTGATATTTTCATTGAAGTAATTAAACCATACTTCTTTGGTGATAACAACAAATCTGCAAAGGGTTATGCACAAGATACATTTGTGGGTGTGTTTGGATACAGGGTTAAGATTGCTCCATCCGTTTATGTCGTTTGTTACTGAAGAATTGTGGCAGCGACTTCCTGCACTGCAGAATCATACACGTGAGGAGTCCTTTATGATATGTGAATATCCATCCGTTGTTGAGGTTATGTTTTAACTAGTTTTGACCAGCATTTGTTAGATCAAGTTATGATGAGATGTTACTCACATTGTTATGCTTTTAGTTTTCTTTTTTACTGTTTTACAGTCCTGGACAAATGATGAGATAGAGTTTGAGATGGAAATGGTTGAGTCTGCCGTGAAGTCGTTCAGATCAATTAGGAGGGGAAACGAAAGAAAAGTACGTGGTGTTTTTAACAATTTCAATTAATTTGAAGCTCTAGTACTTAATAATAAAAGAATATTCTTGTTTTTAGGCGAGCGGGTTTTGTACGAAGTGATAAAATTGCAGACCTACTAAGACGCCTTGAAATGGAGGTTTCAACCTTTGCCAATTTATCATCTTTGAAGGTATGAACACTTATCACATATTTATGGACTTTAAAGCTATATTTTACAGATATTAGTGTAATATATATTTTGGGATTTGACAACTGTCAGGTACTCGCTGAAAATGATCCTGCTCCAGTTGGATGTACAGTGGCAATTGTAAATGAAGCACTTTCAGTTTATCTGAAGAATCAAGGAGTTATTGATGTTAATAAACCCTTTCTTTATGTAGGAATAATATGACAATAGTAGTGGAACGAGCATTCTATCTCGTGAAATTTATTTTGAGTGATAAGATAAGTGGGTGGTTAATGGGTCACAGTTTCTATCATAAACCCGGATCGGGTTGAATGGTTCCTCGAAACATAATTTGTAGAAAAAGGGTAATTTCACATATATTTTAAATTTTGTAATGTTACATTTACCCTTTCAGTAATTAAAATATTATTAGTTACTTATAGTGGCAAGATGTTGGGTAATGCCGTAACGGGTCAAAACTTATAGTATGGACACGGGTTGGGCTGAACTTTCCCTCAAAATATCATTTTGTTCATTTAGAAAAAAGTCAATTATATATATATATATATCCTAACTTTCATAATGTCATTTTTTACCCTTTTAAATAGAACATTATGCTTTGAGATGCTTCTAGTAATAAGGTTTTTTCTTTTAAGTTAAACACACTGTTTCAAGTAGTAACTAAGTTTTTTTTTTAATCTACTATGGAGTAAGTTAATACGTTACCTTTTTAGTGTTTTATAGGGTAAATATTACAGAATGCAATAAAAGTTGACTTTCTATTGGTTGGAACACTTGTTCAAGATGTTGCTTTTTAAAATCAATAAAATTGGTGATACAAAGCTATACTATTCCAATAATAATAATCAAAGTTATTAAGAGTTTACATAAATTTTACATTTGGGGTAACTTTTCACCCATTTGACCTATTTTTTAGCTAGCTTTCTTTATTTATTTCTCATCTTGATTTGACGGATTTCAGTAATTTCACCTCGTTTATTGACGTTTCTATATCTGAGCAGGCAAAAAGATAGTTTAAACAAGGCGATGAGTGCCAAGGGGTATGGGAAAAGGTGCCCGCACATATAAAAAAGGAAATTGTTGACAAACGCGCTTCCTTAATGCAACAACTACTCTCTATTGAGGAAGCCACTCAACACATTCAACGCCAAGTAGCCACGAAATCAGGAACCTGAGTCAAAACTTTCTGTTTTGGGGTTTTTGACTACTCCAGCTTTATAGATTTGAAGTGAAAGTTAAGCATTCATATTGAAACACTCGCATGATCAAATCACTTGAGGTATTCAGTAACATTTGTGGGACGATTTGTACTTCTAGCAAAAGCCATAACTTGTTGCAGTGGCACTGACTTCCAAGGTAACGATTTCAAAGCCATAGTTTATGAATTCATGCTAGATGGAAGTTTAGACATATGTAGGGGTGTTCAAAAAAATAGCGTGGAAAAAGCTTAGCTCGGTTGTAAACGAGCCGTCTCAGCTCGGTTTGTGAACGAGCCGAGCTCAAGCTAGGCCTGACTCGGCCGTGAGCTCGTTAGCCAGCTCGATAAGAAGGTTTACCATATACATATATAAGCATAGTCATAGCTTGATTGGCTCGAGTATGATTTGAAGAAAATGAACCATGAGACTAAGTAAAATTTTCAAAATAGAAGGTGACGAAGGCTTAAGCTAGTAAATGATTCAATGCCAAAGACAAAAGCAAACCTTCACATCCTTCATTTTTTTGTCCCACATCACTCAGGAGACAAAAACTAAGGGAGTATCTCCCCTATAAAAGAAGACAGACAATGTACAAAATGAATTAATTATTTATACTTGCATGAATAGCCAAGTGGTTAAATTACATTGCAATTATGTCTAGTCTATGAATAGTTTCATCTTTGAGGGCTTTTTTAATTAGTAAATTTTGCGGTTCTTTATTAGTTTTAGCTAGATCGAGCAGAGCTAGAGCCTCAAATTTCAGCTCGATTTACAATTCAAGCCAGCTTGAATTGAGTTTAACTCAAGTTGGGCTAGCTCGCCTCGACTCAACTCGTTTACAGCCTTAGACAGATGGTTACATAACCCTCATGGTCAGCTCCATCAACTCAGCCCGATTCAGAAAGTGTGTATCACGCTGTATGTGGCTTATGCACTTAGTTATCTCCATCGTCATGCTGGAAAGATGATTGTGCACTGTAATCTGAAGCTAAGCAACATTCTTCTTGATGAAGATATGGTTGCACATGTCGGAGATTTCGGCCTTTCAAAGACTCGTCAATCTTGGAGTTGGAGGAACCATCGGGTATGCACTATGCAGCGCTATGTATGTTGTGATGTTGAAACTATTTGATAAATTACATAACTTTTGGATACTCATCTCCTGTTTGATTTCAGAATATGGGGTTGGGAGCAAGGTGTCAAGAAATGCAGATAGGTACTGTTATGGGATAATGTTGCCGGAGATTATATATAAGTAGCCTCCTGATGTCATGTTTGGAGAAGTGCTCAGCCTAATAGCTATGCAAAGAAAGGCATGGATGATGGTGCAATGGAGACTGCTGATACAGTGCTTCTGAAAGATGAGAAGAAGACAGCCAACAAGGAAGAAACAACAGGTTATATGAATCATGTAAGGTGTTTGCGTTTGTTGCTGCAAATAGGCGTGTCATGTTCCATGGAATCACCACAGTATAGAATGGACACAGCTAGGGTTATCTAAGAGCTCCAGTCGATAAAGGGTATCATGTTGAGGACTTATACTGTTTCTTTATCTTCTGTTTGAACCTGTGAAGAGAAGATGATAGGATCAACAAAAGACATGTTGGCTAGAGCTAGAACATGTTAATAAGGAGCATGCATATAGTTGGCATGTAGAGTTCTTCTTCATATATTACCAAGATTCCTTCATAGATCTTCTTTCGGGAGCTCCACTTCAACATTCTCTTTGGAAGATGACGGGTGGTCCATAGGACAACCCTTACGTACTATAAACGATATTAAAACCAGACACTTAATTGGGTTATTTTTTAGAATTGGATAACTACGGTTACTCGTCATTTCAAATGAAAAAGGATTAATAGGAAGCGAAAATGAAGAGTCGGAAGGGAGCGTGAAGATGAGCGGTTGAGAAATGGCAAGATGGAAGTTTGAAGGAAATCAAGAGTGCCAAACCTGATTCTACTGTAGCTTACGGTAGGTCGGTAGCCCTAGACCAACAATTATCAATCGTAAGACAGTAGACATTGACCGTAGGGATCAAAATAGCCACCGTAAGCTACGGCGGCCACCGTAGCTTATAGTGGCGTCTGACGGGCATTTTGTAACTCCCATTTAGATGTTGGTGGTTGTGACCTTTTGTAACACCCCGACCGCGTAAAACAACGAACCACGGCGGAAACGTCAGGGAGTCATGTCACAGAACTATTGTTTCACAACTCATGGAATTTAGAATTTTGTTTTATTAAGTTAAATGTTTACATTGTCTTGGGATAAACAAAATAACACATAAATAAATTGTCTTTCATGTATTAAGTCACTAAGGCCCGCATCCATTCCCACGTGAAGCATGCATCATATTATCAAGCATTGACTCCTGAAACATATGTGAAAAGAGAATCAGCATAAAAATGCCGGCGAGTATATAGGTTTTGTGAGTGTGTCAAATTCGTGGCTTTGTATACACATTGCAAGACCTCGTCCGACTACAAGAGTCGTTAAGTGAAAACCTCGTATCAAAAGTGTTTGATATTGCAATACAATTAACCAACTAAAACAAGTTGGTTAGAGTTGTGAAAACCTTGTAGCCATGAATCTTGACCAAAACGTGTCTTTTGTAAAAACCTTGTAATAGATTGATTCAAAAGAAAACTTCGTATGGTTTATATCTTTAAATGAAAATCATTGCGTGACATTGTTCAAAACAATTTGTCCGTGTTATAAACCATTTGTTTGTGTTATAAACCAATTGTCCATGTCATAAACAAATCGTCCATGTTTTTAATTATGAAAACTTTTGATCGTTCTTTAATGAACACATTCAAACCTGTGTTGACTATACCACCAAGGGTATCTTTAATAGACCACCAAAGGGTCTCTTTAACTAGACTAACAAATCAACAAATGATTTGTTAATCAGAAACAGTTTCTGTCATTACCCAAACTTCCACCAAATCCAGTGAATAGTCCGATAATGGGATTGTCAGTCCTATGGTACCATAACATACTACTGGTCGGCTCGGCCAAAGCTAATGAATGCCATTCGTGTTATGGATAACGCATCAACAAGTTGTTCATATTATTGAAATCGTATTGTTTTATATATAAACCATAGACATTGTTTTTGAAAACTTGAAAATGATTAGCACATATGAGTCACCCTAAAACATTTGCAAAACGTAAAAGAGGGGAACTATGTACACACTTTGAAAATCATTTTGTATATATAAACCATGTATATTGTTTTAAAATCTTGAAAATAATTATAGGCACATATGAACCACCCCAAAACATTTGAAAACATAAAAGAGGGGAACTATGTACTCACTTTGAAAATCATTTTTGTATACATAAACCATGTATATTGTTTTGAAAATTTGAAAATAATTATAGGCACATATGAATCACCCCAAAACATTTGAAAACGTAAAAGATGGGGGCTATGTACTCACTTGGGATTGCGAAAGTGTTCTTGATCAACGGAATAAACAAAGCTCATACGTGTCCTAATGTGTCCGATAAATATGTTAGCCTGTCGGGATTACAAACGGAAGATCGGATAGAATGAAGTCTTTTAAACCAAACGAGTGTTGGAACTCATGTGATATGGTTTACCCAACTTAACAGTCTGATTTGGAAAGGATCCTAAGTGCTTTTGACCCATTATGACTCGTTAAGGTAGTTTATGCTACTTTAACGGGTCATTAGCGTAAACGCGTGATCGTCCTATGATAAGTCTTACATGCCCCAAACATGTTTGAAAATGTTATAACATCAGTTTATATGATAAAAATTTGGTTACATGTGTTTAAAATGGATTTATGTGCAAAAGGGCATTTTGGTCATCATTTTTTAAGAACATAGAAGTAACTTAACACTAACCAAATGATGTGATCAGAAGGTATAACCTCAATAGGTTATTCCCTATATAACTATGGTCACAAATATGTGTTTGGTAGGATCCTAAGATCGACCAAACGGGTCGGATTCGAAAGTCAAAGCGGTGGTCAAGACCGCTCGACTTACGACCCTAAATAAGCACTAAACTAGAAGTACGAGTTAGACATGTCAAAATATGTCTAACTAAGTTTATAAAACTGATTTGGTATCAAAACACATCAAAACTTGGTGTTTTGATACCCGAAAATAGTTTCGTTGTAAAATGCACATCATGCGCATTTTTGACCGAAACTTTGACTTGTCACTTCAACTAGTAAACGTGGTAATCAGAAGGTGAAATCGTTAGGGATTATAACCTTCGGGGTTACGATCACATTTCAAATTTCAATTGAACTTTGACTTGACCAAATATGGTCAGAACCAAAAGTCAATCAGGTTGCCAAACTGTTCGACTTTTTGCTCAAAATAGCTAAAAAAATGAAAGAACTAGGAAGAGTACTTACTCGTGTTGAAGAACACTTTTGGAACTCAAGATAGGAAGCTTCCAAAGGCTGGAAACAAGCTCCAAGAAGGATAGAAAGAAGAACTTCACACTTTGCTTTGAAGTGTTTTGAAGTGGTGTGAAAAAAAATGGAAGAATCATGGGGTATTTATAGTATTTTAGGATTAAGGAGGTGATGACAAGTGTCCTCAAGTGTGGATTAGTGTCCTAACATGTGTCAACACCATATTAAGTGTGGCAAAGTGAGTGCTAGGTGTCAAAAATTGGAGATAGGTGGCAAACTTTGTGAAGAAGCAAAAATATTTATTATTTTTTTGACATTTTTGGCCCTTGGACTTTTATTTTCACTTGTTTGGCATTTTTAACCCATTTAACCTAATATTTAGGTTATATAAAGGTGTTAAGACATGTGTAACTTAGATTATGCCCGAAAATGTCATGGATGTCGGTTCGTTCGGTTGTACGGTTACATGTTTCGCAAATGCGTAAAACGCTTTAACGAACACGAAAATGATTGAAATTGTGCAACGATTGACATTTTTGCATTCTTATCAATAAAATACAAGATTTTATTGAATACAAAAATATTTGGAAATAAAACACAAGGTTTCATTGAATACGAAATTGTTTGTAATTGTGCAATGCTTGAAAAGGCACAAATGTCACACTTTTGTACTAACTTGTGGGAGGTGAATTTGGGGGTGACAAACACTATTTTGGGCTTTTGAATCATAACTTTTCTATCTTTGATTCATATAAACATTGGAATTGAAGTGATGATCAACCGAACAATGTGTGGCTAAGTTCTTATATGTTTTCCCTCGGATTGTAAGGTTTCGAATTGAATATTGTGTGATTGTTTTATGTTATTTCTGAGATGGTGTTTAATCATTTTGATTTTATTGCTATGGTGGTTATGAGTTTGATTTGTAATTGTTGATATTGTTGATTTTCATATTCTGAACCATCAGTTCTTGGTGCCATTGGCGATCAGGATTAATTGGGAGGGATTCAGGTTTGGCTATATTAAACTTGTTATCAGGTGACTACCATGCGTTTTTATAATCCAAGTACTTAGTCCCTTTTTATCACAATCAAACACACATTCACGAACTATGTCTATGTAGTTCCTCTCAGATTAAACTTTCACATTAACATTCATAGAAATCTAAATCTGAGGAAGAACATATCCTCTCATCTCCAAATCAAAACTTTGTTAAGTGCTTTTTAGGCAATTTTAGTGTTAAAAAACAAACAACCATATCATTGAAATTACTTTTCTGCATTTTAGTTCTAATTTAGTTACTTCGCAAGCTACTTAGTAAACACATTTTCCACAAACTCCATGTGTTCGATACCCATTTACCACTATCTATTTAGTGTAATTGGTTTATTTTTGAGTGAGTCTTCGACCTCACGTCAGAAGATGATACTGTGTGTGTTTTTTTAACTCCTCAAGCTGCAAAAAAGGGGCAACTTCTGCATTGTTATGCTAAAACTATCCAAAAACAGATGGTACACCTTTTTAACCCTTCTGGTCTCAGCATTCGCCTAATCTCCATCCCAAACACCCATAAAGAACAAAGATTTAAAATAAATGTAGGGTTTGACTCCTAAAGTGCATATGACCAGGATTTTTCATTAAAAACGGATATATTCAAGTTCATCACGCGTGATCAAGGGCTTGCGCGGTGTTCCATCACTCATCACATATCATAGTGGTTCATCACGACCACCCTGAATACCTTAACAATGTTGGGGAAAATGCTAGGCAAGTTGTTTAAAAGATAGGAGTAGTCTTTGTAGGATCGAATCACAAAACACAAAATTGCTCTTTCTTCCCTTTCCATTATTCTTATTTAAAGTTGGCAATTTATAGCATGATCTGTTAACACAATATGACTCGACATAAGATTAGGTCATAAATGAGTCAAACACATTAATGACACCATTAAAACGTGTCTAAAGGAGTTCAACCCTGGAAACCCCCATTTAAGACAAGCCGATATCGGTTTGGTTTGTTATAGTACCAACACTCATTATTGCTACCGAAAGAAAAAAATTAAGAAATTAAAGTGGTGATATGGTCAAAGATATTGACACGTGTTATACATTGATCGGAAATATAAAAAGCAAATGTGGGTACCATTTCCGTTAGTACCGGTACCCTATGTTGTTCGTTCGTAATCAGTGTGGTTAATCATGAAACTGATTCACGCGAAACTTATACCAGAATTTAGATGAATATTAATTAAAGAAAGTATATCAACTAAATGATCAAGAAAATATTCTTATTGGTCAAGCATAGCCATTTCATTTTCATAAGTATAGAATTTAATTTTCTATAAATCAATTAAATTTGAAAGATTATTAACAATTAATAACTTGAAATGTCATATTAATAACGAATGTTTGGGGGATAATGGCACTAAATTTTGAGAGAGAAGAAGAATTTGGAGAAATTACAGTTGGTCTTTCTCAACTAATGTAAGTAGTATGTGAATTTCAAGTAGTATTTTTTGGGTAATCGAGCCGTTGATTCTATCGTCATCTTGTGGGGATCCATTGATTTCTTTCTTTTATGAGTAGGGAAAGTTATCATTATGATGATGATGATGATGATGATGAATGCATCAAATTACAGAAGAGTACCAATAGACAATTCATTGTAATCACCATTGTTCCCTTCATCCCCATCCAACATGATCACCATGGCCTCCTCAAAACCTTAATCACCTATCCCCTTAAACCTAGCCAACGAATTCGAAAAAAGCTCAACTTTTCGACTTCCTTCTTAGGCATGCACCTTTAACCATTCCAAGCGGCATCTCCACTGATAAACAAATGCAATAAAAAAACATCTTGAAAGGGGGCATATGAACGCGTCTGTTGTCGCGGGGCGATTTATGTCTCTATTAACAAAGTATGAGTGACATCTACGCGAGAGCATCAAATTAAAACAATTCACTTGTTTTCACCTGATTTTAGTTTTCAAGAGATCAAAACACCGATTCTTTGTTAATCTCGAGTACAGCACAAATCATCAAACAAAAGTAGGGGCAATTTTCATAATTTAGTCAGCGACACTATAGCCACTACTGTAAAATCGAGTTGTTGTTTAACATAACATAACATAATCAATACAATATAATATAATATCATATTGTGTAACTTTATAAATAACTAAATAAATCATTGTTAAAATCCCATCAAAACCGATTTGGAATCCAATATCATCACCGTGTTACTACTGATTGAAATTAAAAACAATTAAGAACATAATACGATCGCTAGAAACCCCAAGTTAGTTGAAGGACAACAAAAATTGATTTGAGGAGCATAAACCCCAAAATTAATGACAATACAATTGATGGACATTGTGGCAAACAACAACGATGACCAAAAACAAGACAACCATCTAAATAATCTTTAACAACAAGCAAGTTGAAGTGGCAAAGAACCAAGTTCGAGAAGAATTAAGTTGTAGAAATTCTTGACCACCATTAGCGAATAAGATGAAGAAATGAATGGTTGATGGTGTCGATAGATTTAATAGAGGTCGTTATGGCTGTGAATGGAAAATGGGGTGGGGGTTTAGCATTGTTTAACTAGACCGGGTGTTAAGCATTATACCCCATACATCACCACAGTCAAAGCACACCATATCATATCTCTTTTTACCTATTGAAAAAGCGCAAGAAAATGCTACTATACTGAGGTCAACCTAGAGGAGCTCATTGTGTCACACCCCAACTGATGGCGGAAATATCAGAGTCAGACGAAATAGATTGCTCAATGCGTCATAACACTATTTTCGACAATATTTAAATCAAAACTCGTTCATTTCATATATCAAATTGTCAATTACAACAGAAATCAAAATACAATAACTTCAACAAAATTACAACATGAAAGCCTAACATTCTAGGTGCGTTTCTATGTCGTCCTACTAGATTTGTCATAAGCATCATCATCAACCTGTAACATGTTAAAAGTATAGTTCAACACAAAAGTATTGGCGAGTACACAAGTTTGATATAGGATAAGTACAAAAATGTTTAAACGGATCCACATGTTAAGCTAGCATACAAGATTTATGTAAACATGGCATGCAATCTATAAGTCAACCCTCGCGTGTATCGCAAAAATAGAATAGAACTTAACATGACCTCTAGAATGCGGGCGGTGCGGTACTCCTATAGCGCTATACATGTTAAGGGGGAGGCTTTAGCCAAAGTTAATGACGAATAGCATCACATTAGTATGTTCCAAGTATACGAATCATGTATCACGTGACTATAGCATGTATGATGGATTGTTTGTGTGATTGCATAAAAGTATAAGTGTGATTGCGTGTATTTTGATAGACTAACATGTTGCACCCAAAGGTGTAAAGCGTAAAAAGGGTGTTCGAGTGTACTCACGGTTTTGCAAGCTTTCATTTGTTACTTCGCGAAGGGTTTGGAGGGTTGGAGGAACACCAAGCTATCTTTTGAAAGCCTTGAACCTTTAGATAGAGAGAGCTTTAGAGAGAAGAGAAGAAGTGTTTGAGGTGTGAAATGAGAGTGGGAGGATGTGGGTATTTATAAATGGGGTTAGGAGGTTGTTAGTTGGGTGCATTTAATGCAACAAACACAAAATGGACCAATCCATGGGCTAGAAACCACTTGCTCCGGATTATACCATTTTTAGTCCTTGAACTTAGTTTATCTTTCATTTCAGGCTATAACTTGTCATTTTTGTATGTATAACACATATAAGTATGATTTGAGTATCGAGTGTGAATGTAAACGATTGAATGCATGTAAGACATGTATATATAACAAGTATGAATTTTTATTATCACGATTCAAGTCTCGGATTACAAAATTGGGAAAAGAAATACGAATACAAGTTTCCATAAATAGAAATACGATTATACTTTCTAATTAAGGAAAGTACGAAAAAGCGAGTCGTTACACATTGCACACACCTAGTATACCAAACTGGTTATGTGTCTGATTCCCAGCCTAACTATGAAAGTATTAGTTTTTAAAAAGTTATTTTATCTCACTAATAGGTTATAACCCGTATGTTACACGAGTTGAATAAATAAATTTGGTATACTAAATTATAAAAAGAAATATTGTAACGCCCCAAAAACCCAAATTTTAAATTACAAGCATGATTTATTTTACACAATGTGATATTGAGGTAACTAAGTTAGTTAACTTGGTTATAAATACAAGTTAGATATTAGTAATAAAGTTTTGTGAGTAAACAAATACAATCAAAACTACAAGGGCTAAAAGGGGGTAAGTTGGAAAATGTTTAAACTAAAACATGGAGAAAAGGGGAGAACCCATTTGTGGGCAGATGTGTGTGTCGACAATTGTGTGTGTGTGTGCTCTTGAGAATCAATCTAAGAAGAGAAATAGGATAAATTCGAAAGTTTGCATGTATAATCCATGAGTTTCAAAGTGTTCATCATCTTCAAATCATCATGTAAGTATCAAAATTTATCTCTTAAAACCTTCCTAGTTGAAATTCTAATGGGTTTTGATGAATTACTCTTAACTGGGTAAATTGGAAGAATTGATTGGTTGAATTTGGGTTTAGATGCACTTAATATAGTGTTAATAATGATTTAATCATCTCAATTAGGAGTTTTAATGAAAGAACTCATGTTCAAGAACTTGGGGTTTTGATGGTTTATGATTTAATATGAATGAGTTGGATGAACTAAAGATTTTCTGTTGATGTCTATGTGTGAATGATACTTGTTGGTTATTAAGAAGACTTGATGAATTATGTGTGAACTAGGAAGAAACTACGTGTACATTATTCTTAGATAGTAGTACACACGCCAACTGTTTGATAAAATGTCTAAATGACAATATTATGTGAAAACGTATGCAAGTAGTGGATGAATATGCATATAATTTGGAAATGATTAAATTGTTATTAAACTTACATAAGGAACATGTGTAAGATGGAATCCATGTGGAGGTTTTGTTGATTTCTCGTTTGGGTAGAAATGTGCGCTAATGGCTTACACTATTTACTTGCATTGTATGATGCACATTATGTGTTTAATGGATGGTTTAGTTGGGAATACAAAATGAAATTTGTGTTATTGTATAGCAAGTAAGGGTGGTAGATTCATGTTGATTGTTTACTCTAAATATGGTTGTCTATTGTAGGAACATGAAAGCATTAGTATGTGTTGTATTGATTATACATGTGTATGTATATAATTGATTGGTCATGAGATTGTATGTGTCCTACAACATGAATATGAAGTGCATATGGTAATCATGAGCATGGTCAACTATATTAAGATAGGTACATGTGCATAAGTCAAAAGTTTAAATGTTGGACAGTTGACTTTCTGGAAAGTCAACAATGTATGATAACATGGTTAGACTTCCTAACATGATTATGAAATTAAAAAGATCATGTGATACATGATAGATTATCTATGTGGCATACATGATGTTAAGTTGAATTGCTTGAATTATGAGCAATGTGATAGTGGATCTATGTCTTATGTATGATAGTAATTGACCAATGAAAGTTAATGTGATATAGGAGTTGGAATGATTGTTTACATGATTAAGCATGTATGCTAATAGTGTTGTGAACATGATGACATGAAAGAATAGGAATTATGTCAATATGGATTCAAGCATAGATGGCTAACGGGGTCAAGAGGAGGCAAGGATCAAGCACGAACATGGAAACTCGAGGTAAGTGATTTCAGGAATCACTTCTTATTTATAAATGTAGTTTGATATGTTGTATATATAGAGAGTCATGTAAGAAGTTATGGGTAACGGCAAGTACCAAGGTTAGTATTTATTGTGGTAAGTCGTAGGTGGTCATTATGTTTGGGGTTACACGAAAGAAGTGAATGGGTCAAAATATATAAAGAAACATAGCGTAATGCGGTAGTTAGTTTGATCTTGGGGTTAAGTAGTAGAAGGATATGGGAACTTGAATTATGGTCATGTTAATCTAGGAAGCATGAAAAATGTGGAAGAAGGAAGTTAGAGAAAAAATTAACGGTTGTCTTGAATAAATTGAAAAGGAAAAGAGGATAAAAAAGAAGAACCCGTCGTAAGCTACGGCAGGTCAGCTGTAACTTACGGCGAAGCGAGTAAATGAAAACAGCACTAGTTAGCCGTAACCTACGGCGGAGTTTCCAGCCATCAATTTTGTTTTCTTCATTTTCTTCGATTCCAGACCCGGTAGACCCTTTCCCAAGCCCCGTTAAACTTCTATAATGTACCCCAACCTTACCAAATAGCTTAGTGAGCTATGGGTAAGTATGGAACTCGTTGTTAAGCTCCCTAAATGTACCCCGAACTTATTGAAGAATGTTTATGAGGTGTGGTGAGCATGTACATAAGTAAGTGTGGGAGCGAAATAAGTCTAGAGGCATGTATGGGTATGGGTATGGATTTACCTCCATGTTAGAAATGCAATCCATAGGTAAACATGAGTAGAAATGAGCATGTACATAGGTTTATACTTATGAGCCCTCTTTATATGTATGTTGTGACTAGGATTTGTTAGTATAATCATATGGGAATATAAGTGGTAGGTAATAGCTTAGTTATGGAGGTATGCATGAATGTATGTATGTATATTGTGTATGAATATATATTATATATATATATATATATATATATATATATATATGGATGTATGTACGTGTGCACAAAGTGGGATTCATTGTACACGAAAGAATAGGGCTTGTATATATGTATACGTGGCTTCAATACGTCTGAGTATTAACGTTACTAATCTTGTGCCTTGAGAATGAAATGAAAGTGCATGTATGCTAATGTTGACCTTATGAAGATTTAACGATTGGGATACAAGATTGTACTCCAAAGATAATCGAAAGGATTAGCTTGAGTAGAAAAAATATAGAGTGGTCATTTAATTACATATGTTTAAATTATGAATGACGTCACTAAATATTAATGATGCGGATGTATGTGGTCATAACAGGTTGTACGAATTTAACATCTCTTAAGAGTCTAAGGGGTTGAAGATCAAGTCAAAGAGCAAGAATTGTACTAGAAGAGCGATCACATAGCTTGTATGTGTATATTACATTTGATACGTTAATTAAGAATGAATGATGTAAATATTTTCAAGAAAGTGTTCGATATTTTATAAATGAACCTTTAAGCATGTCATATAGTTAATAAAGAAAGAATTTTTGAGTTTTCCGCTGTCACTTTTGGTTAAAACGTGTTAGGGTGTTGAAAATATATATTTTAAAAACCTCATTTATTACACGGGTTAAATAAATGTAATTTTATATATTTAATAATAAAAAGTTATATCTACAAGAACCATATGTAATGTACGGGTTGAATAAATGTAATATTGTTTACCAAATAATAAAAAAATATATCTTTAAAAACACTCATGTATTACATGGGTTGAATAAATATAATATTGTTTACCAAATAATAAAAAAATTATATCTGTAAAAACCTTCGTGTATTACACGGGTTGAATAAATATGATTTTACATACCAAATAATAAGAAAATTATATTTTAAAATTAATGGATATACTCGGTACGCAGTTCAAGAAACAAATAAGCAGTCATTTGAGTGATAAAATATAAATTATATTTAAAAAACCCGTAATAAATCTAATTTTATATATAAAGTAATATTGAAAGTTATATACAATTTGTTTAAAAATTATGTAATAAAATCATTATAATAATTTTTTAATAAAGAAAATAAAAATAAATAATATATTAATACAAAGTTTGGTTTTGGTGATAAATAATTTAGTTATTTAAAAATATCTTAAATTAACAATTTAAATTTAAGGATAATATTTTATTAGAATAATAGAAGTATTCTATTCGACATTTAAAGTAAGATAAGATTTAGTATTAAAAATGTTTTTCGATTTTATGTCCACCATTATATATACTACAATAAAAGTTTAAAGTTTATTAGATATAATTACATTATCGAAAAGAATAAGAGTAAATTTGTATATTACAAATAAAAAGTAGATGTCTCGCAAAAAGAAGTAATGATTTGGGTAAAAGGAAACTAAAAATTATAGCTGTTATATGACAGTAATATAAACAATGAAGATAATATGATGTATAAATAAATAATATTATAAATGAAAAGTATACATTAAATTTAAACTAAATAATAATAATTATCTATAATTAAGTAAAATAGATTAAACTAAATAATATTTAGTAGAAGAGTTATCTATAATTAATAAGAAGAGATTAAATTAAATAATAATTATCTATAAGAGATTAAAATAAATAATATTTAATAGAAGAGTTATCTATAAATAATAATTATTCATAAGAGAAAATCAAAAGATATATGGCCTAGTATGATGACAAGTATCTCATAAATGATTTCTTTTATTATATAGTATATAGATTTTAACATTTAAAGCTACAGTTCTATTTTATCTCATTATGTTTACAAACCAAAGAGTGAAACTACTTATCGTTTTTTTTAGAATCCTGCTAAACAAAATAGTGAAATTCATTACAATTTCGAGTAAAGGGCAATTTACATGGTTGTCCTCGAGATCCCTGCAAATCCTTGGGCTTAGGGCAAGTGAAAAAAGTGGGCCCTTAAATATATATTTAAAAAATCTATAATAAAAAATTTAAAATACGTATAAATTAAATTAGTAGAATTCCTCACGCGAGGCGGAAAATTAGTTGACATTAATTCAATTCGTTACGTTCCGGCATAAGAAAAAAGGTTACAGAGTAAAATGTGCACTTATGTGACCATAAGATAATGCTCAAGTATGCTCAAAAGAATGTGCTATGACATTAACAAGTTCGATGACACTTTTTTCCTTTAGTTTCAAATAACTAATAAATATAACTAACAAATATATGTTCATCATGATATGTATGAAAAGATTTAACATTGGTTATTTCAAATTACAAAACGCGAGTTGATTATTTTGATAAAAAAAAGGAAAAAATATGAATATATAGAGATTAAGTAAACTAATAGGAAGCTCGAGCCTCGAAGTAAACTAATAGGAAGATGATCGAAATTAGTACCGATGACCATGACTTTTAATAAACAAATATATTTTAGAAAAATCATGTAGAACAGAATGAAAAAACATTTTTAGATAAAGAGTGAAAGTTGGGTTTCGAAACACCAACCAAGCATTTGAAAAGCTCACCTCCTAATCAGCTGGGCTTGACTTTTTCATTAGTAATTTACGTATATAAATATAATTTAAAAAAACATTGGGCCACGGGAGAGTTTAGGCCTTAGACCGTCACCCACCTCGTCCTTTCTCCATGCCGGCCCTAGCAATTTGTCACCATGTAGTTTACCCCAAATTGCACTTTGAAACCATATCTTCCAAATTTTTTGCAAAATGATACACTGTGTCTAACATTTTATCACACCCTCGTTAGTCAATAGTTAGGTTGACTGTCAAAAAAATGAGTAAAAGATTATTATACCCTTTTTATTACAGTATGCGTCTCTGTGTTTTCATTTTTATTACAATCACCTACCATCATCCATCACCATTTTTATTATAACGATCAACAAACCTAAATAATCAAAAAACGCTGATTTTTTAATCGAATTACAAACACTTAATGAGTTTAACCCGCATTCCCGATTGAACTGGCAGACATGAATATAAAATTAAACAGGCAAATCTTGAAATCGTATCTAGTTAATATACATTACTTGTTGGAACACCGTTCACAATATAAAAGAAAATACAATTTTATTATTTTCCATTACAAATTACAACTAAAAAATAGAATGAAAGTACAAAACAAATTACAATTCTTCTAAAAAAATTATAAACAGAATGAAACAAAAGAAAATTAAACTGATTACAACCAAAGTAAATAAACAAGAGAAGAAAAACGAGGTTTTGGCTGAGGCACGTTCAAGACGCTTCCGTTAAAACAGATTTCAAGCCACCCAGGTGAACCCATCTGTTTCCCATGGTACAACAGTCTAAGCAGATTGTATTGCCGGGATTAGCCTAGCACCTGAAAGTATACCTAAAGCAAGAGTGTGTAGAGATGCGAAATCTGGGAATTCATTTGATGTTGCGTGAACCATACGATTTTCCGTCTTCTGTCTATTTAAAAACAAAGCAAAAAGCTTTGTATATGATCAATCTAGAATTTCAAATGTTTGTATTGAATACGAAATTCAATAAAAATAAAGTCTTGAATTTAATGACATAATGAATTCAGAGACTTGACAGGTTGGAATGTAAACAATCTCTAGTTGACCACACTAAGCCACTGACTCGAGCCAAACACACCTCAAAAATAGTAAATGCGACTCCAAGAGACGATGCGAGTTGCGCCATCAAAACGCCCCATTACACCCATTGACCGCGTCCTGGGCCCGGCCGTATGCGCATGTCACACCCAACCGATGGCGGAAACATTGGGGTGGGACGAACGAGATTGCTCGAGACATCATAATACTAGAATTTGACAATAATTAAAGATAACAAAATTCTATTTCATTACTAAGTTTTCAAGTACATTAGGTTGAAATAAAAATACAACATCGAATTTCAAAATACAATAAGAAGGCAAAGGTACAAGTACGACATAAGTTTAAATTATGGGTGAGTTTTTAAAACCATCCTATTAGATTTCCTTGATCATCATCATCCTCAACCTGCAATCATGTTAAAGTATAGTTCAGTACACAAGGGATTGGCGAGTATAAAAGTTTTGTTTAAAAACATATAATAAACGTTTAACAAATCCTTATGCATATATGTTAACTTGAAACTAACATGGCAAAACTATCATGCAATTATACAAGTCAACCCAAAGTTTACCACTAGCGTAATCTAATCATAGCAATGACTAGACCGTTTTGTTTACTTAACATGACCTCACGTTTACGGGCGGTGCGTTACTCCTATAGCGTTATACATGTTAAGGGAGGCTTGATCAAAGTTAATGACAAGGTATAAGCATAGCAAGTATAAGCACGTATGAATCTAAGTTTAGCATAACAAGCATGTATTCAAGGATTGTTTGTGATTTAAGCATAAGCATGTTTGTGTAGTTTGGATAAAGTACATGTATTGCACCCAAAGTGCTAAAAGTAAAACAGGGTCGAGTATACTCATAGTTTTGCAAAGCTTCCTAAGAAGATCCCGCGAGTTGTTGAGGTTAAAGGTTGAGAGTTACCCTACATGAGAGGAACGGAGATGGATGAGTATTCTGAGTTGGGTATAGGGTTGGATTTGGAAACAGAATGTACAGAAAGTATACGTGGGAAAGTCAAATGTCGTATAACACGACTGCTCACTTAGTGCGAAGTGCCTTTGTTCACTTCGTGCGAAGTGACTGTCCACTTTGTACAAAGTGGCAGTCCACTTCGTACGAAGCCATTGCTTAGAGATTTAGCTCGTTTAATGCACGTTCAGACAATAAATTCAGTAAACGAGAGTTTAGGTACGAGACAGAAATAGTCCAGAGTCATAACGGTTAACTATAGTTCGGTTAATGTCCGAATTTGGTCAAAAGTCAAATATAAGTATACATATATATATTATTTGGATTATATAGTCCATCAAGTTTGTCATAGAAGTCAAGTATGGGGTGCGAACACCTCATTATATGATTCACCAACGCACAAGTTTGCAATAACCCGGTTGGTCATGAATGTACAGAAAGTAAAATGCAAAAATGTTCAAGTGAGATGTGGAACTTAATTCGGGTAGCCCAAAGCTCCCAACGTTTTCACTAGCTAGAACACTAATCCAGCCTATGAGGATGATGAACTAGGTTAGCTTACAACACTTGGTACAAAAGAAGTAAAAGCAAAAGAAAAGTTATAAAATTGCAGAGTGTTAGTGAGTTAAACTCACTTAGAAGTGTCTGAGATGATTCTGTCGAAAATCAAGAAATTTAAGAGTGAGAGTGTACGGAAGGTTGGAAGTGGTGAAGTGCATTAGTATTTATAGGAAAAACAGCTGACAGCTTCACTTCGTGCGAAGTGGGTTCAACTCGCACGGGTGGGTTGGTTTTGGGCTATTTCTTTTACATATTTTAGCTGGTTTTCGAGTTTTTAAGCATATAAGAGTGATGTATAAATATAATTGCACATAAAACTGAGTATTCGAGTATCCCAAGTATGAATTTCTTGCATGCAATCACGTATTCAAGTGTATAATGTATGTTTTAAGTAGTAACATGTGTAAGTATCAAATAAGTTTCCATTATGATCATGATCTCAAAGTACAAGGGTTGAAAATGAAAGATACGAATAAGATACAAGTTTTCGAATATAGAAATATGATAACATTTTCTAAATAAGGAAAGTACAAGAATACGAGGCGTTACAGTCGCCCCCTACTTTAGGAAATTTCGTCCCGAAATTATTCAAGAGGAAGACTCAACGAAAAGATGTGGATGTTTGGTCTTCATATCACCCTCGAATTTCCAAGTGAATTCAGCGCCAAGTTTGCCTTCCCATCGAATTTTGACTATGGGAACTTTGACTATGGGAATGCGACTGCGCCTGATTTCGACCGGTTTTTTCCATAAAGTGTAAGGACTCATTGATTTGAATGTCATTGAGCGAAACGTGAAGTCCTTCTTCAGCTAGGCATTTCTTCAGATTTGAAACGTGAAAGGTTGGATGAACGTTGTGGAGTTCTGGAGGTAGATCCAGTCGATACGCTACCTTGCCGATCCTTTTGAGAATTTTGAAAGGACCTACAAAGTGAGGAGTGAGTTTGTTTTTCTTACCAAAACGAACTACACCTTTAAAGGGGATGCCTTGAGAAGAACGTGGTCACCAACGTTGAATTCCAAGGGCTTGCGCCTTTTATCAGCGTAGCCCTTTTGTCAACTTCTAGTTTTGAGCAGTTTATCACGTATTTGCAAGATTTTGTCCGTCGTCTCTTGTATGAGTTCAGGACCAGTGATTTGAGCTTCTCCGATCTCGTGCCAACAAATTGGAGATCGACACTTTCAACCATATAAAGCTTCAAATGGTTCCATCTGAATACTAGCTTGAAAACTGTTGTTGTACGAGAATTCTATCAAAGGTAAGTGCGAATCCCAGTTGCCACGAAAATCGATTACGCACGAATGAAGCATGTCCTCAAGAGTTTGGATAGTGCGCTCGGTTTGACCGTCGGATTGAGGATGGAAAGCGGTACTGAGATTAAGATGAGTACCAAGAGCTTTCTGGAAGGTTTGCCAAAAGCGCAAAGTAGAACGACTGTCATGGTCCGAGATGATATAAATGGGGATACCATGACGACAAATGATTTCCTTCGTGTAGATATGAGCCAATTGCTCGACTTTGTAGTCTTCATGAATGGGGAGGAAGTGAGCAAATTTGGTCAAATGGTCAATGATAACCCATATACTATCGTGGCCAGAAGAAGTATGATGTATTGAATAATACATCTATTTATCATGTAGAGTTTGTATAATTTTAGCGCGTTTTCATTTTGGTTTGTCAATAATTTATCTACTTTTAATCCAAATGCGTTTTGCAGGTCTTGGTTCGTGAAAACGGTTGGAAGGATGGGGAAAACGAGCGAAAATGGTGAAAAGAACCGAGCCGGGACGTGACTGGATCGAAAACGAGAAAACGAAATGCAAATTAGGATTTACAACGCGGTCGCGGGGCGCGACCGGTAAACCTCATTTCTCTCGCGGCCCGCGAGAGAGTCATAGTTATCCCCGGATTCCTACTCGGTCGCGGGGCGCGACCGGATGCTTCAAACCCTCTCGCGGCTGGCAAGAGGGTCTTTTATCCAGAAAGTTTCGAAACCAGATTGGAATTGGCCATGTTTGTTATTAAAACAATCATAATTGAAGTCAAACTCATCTTGGAACAAACTTGGATGAGCTAGAGGCTTTTGGGAGCATTTTTCTGGAGATTGGGAGCTAGGAGAAGGAGATCTAGGTTGCAAGAGGTATACGGGTGACCAAGGAGGTTCAAGGCAGGAGCTTTTCACGGTTTTATCATACCAATCTTAACCTTTGCAATCTTTGTTTGTTTGATTATGCTTCCTTGTTATAAACCTTGTTTAATTTGCTTTACAAACATATTATTTGGCTAGAATTCAATTCAGTTGCCTAGGTTTTGGATGATGGATTTTATGAAACTTTGATTTGTTTTAATTTAATTTATGGTTTGAATGTTTAATTGGTAAAGATCACAACTTTAATTATCTAGTTTAGAGTATTTGCATGATTTTGCTTGTTTTGTGATTGTTTGATTGTTTTGCATGAACTTAGGTGAATGTCTTCAAAGGTATGGTTTTTCTCAACTTTTATGCTTAAATCTTCATCATATATCTAGTTGTTGCGTTTATTTTGGTGTTTGGTACTATGACAGTTGCATGTTCGGTTAAATTGCGGGTTGGGATAAACTGGGTTTGACTTGAGTTTTGATGGTGATAATTGTTACAGTATGTGGGTAGATTAGGTACATGCAGGGTCTTTCTTCGCGGGTTTGGTGAGGTCCAACATTGAGTGTGGGGATGAGGGTTGGTTAACATTGTTACTAAAAATCCGATTTTTAAAATCGTCAACCGTTATTTCTGCCATGTTCAAACTGTTTTATCTTTAGATTTACACTCAATGTTGGCTCATGTTTCGGCACTTCGGTTTAATTGAGGACAATTAAAGTGCCAAGAGGGGGGTAGTTGTATGGTTTTTGATATGTTTTCGGGGGGTTAGTAACATTTGGATGGTCATGCATATAAGATGCGGTCTAGCCCGTACTCAATCTCCATTCGGGCGAGATTCGGTTTTTATTAAATTAATAATGTTACACTCTTTTCAAATGTATCTTAAATTATGTGGTAAATTGTTTATCTGTTGCAGACCATGACCGCGAATGAAATGCTATACTGTCATTTGTTTTATGTGGTTTCCTTTTTCCAATGTCGTGCTTGTCTTACTTGTGCTTTATGCAGATATCAGGAGAGGGTAGTTCGAGCAGGGCCGGACGAAAGAGGATGGGACCAACACCTCATCAGAGAGGTGACCCCGCTGATGCGCCACAGCAACCTTCATACTTTGGCCGACGCAGAATTAGATACCGGGGGGACGGTGTTCCCCACGGGCAGAGTACGAGAATTGTGGACAGTACTCTTCTGCAGTTTGATTTAGACTCCCACGAGTGGGAAAGGCTTTCTAACCTGGTCACTTGTGAGTTGCTACCCTACAGGAGGATCGATTGGGATTTGATTGATAATTTGGGTCAAAGGGGTCGGATTGAACAGTTGTTGGGTGACAAGTTCTGAAGGGTGCTGGACTGCGGAGCTAGACAATACAAAGAGATCACCTACGAGTTTCACTCCACATTCGAATACCAGCAGGGTAAATTCAACGAGAGTGATGCTGTCTCGTTTGCCTTGGGGAGGCAAGTCTTTGAGATGACAATTCCACAGTTTGCGATGGCCTCGCAAATATACTCGGAAGAGGAGGTTCAGGCACCGGACTTCGCCACTAGCCTTCAGGAGGTCTTCAAAAGGAGGCACCCCCATAGTTTTCAGACAGACGAGCTCGCCAGATTTTGGGGAACAATCTCTTCTGCCCCATATTCAAACAACAATGGTGGCGAGTGATATTACTGATCTAATTCACCAGTTTCTCCATAAGATTCTTGCCGCTACGCTGGTTGGAAGAGGGCAGGGGGACAACAAGGTCAACCGGGTGAGTCTGTTTTGTCTGATGTGTGTGGTGGAGGGACGGCCGACAAACTTGGCCACGATATTTGCATGGTCGATGAAGCGATTGTGGAGGGGGGCCCTTGATCACGTGCTTAGCCGAGAGTTTAAGGGTGTTCGACAGATACCCCCAAGACAGATTGAGAGAAAGCCCCGACCCCTGTGTCATGAGCATTAGAGACCTCCAGGTTGCTGGAATTCTGACGACCCAAGAGCCTGTTAGCTGGCTACCGGTCCGCCAGGGACCTCAGGTGCAACCGCCTCCCGAATCCGAAGCTGCATCTTCTATGCATGCGGGCATCCCCACTCGATATCAGCGGCCGGTTACGCGCTAGGAACTGCCAGGACGACAGTATCCTCTTCGGGAGCCTCGCCTGGACCCATTGACTTTAGATTCTCTTTATGACAGGATGGAGACGGGGTTCGGGGACTTGAGAGGCTATGTTGACCAGCAGTTTGGCGGAGTTCGCCAGACCATGTTAGAGAGTAGGCACATGCACGAGGCTAGCCAGAGGAGGCTAGAAGATGGGATGAGGTATATGATGCAGAATCTGAACATGGGAATCCCATCCTACTTTCAGCATCCAGGTGGTCAGGTAGGGTCAAGTCAGTTTGCGGGCATGGAGGACGTTCAACCGTATCATGTATTTGAGGCGTCAGAAGAGGATGATTAAAGCAGCTGAGGAGCTTTATCTTTATTTTTTCTTTTCTGCTATTTTAATTTATTGATGGTCTGTAATTTTAAACAATTTACTTTATGGGTGGTGATGGCTGGTTTGGGTATGTGGTGAACAATCTTGCAAAACAGTTTATTTATTTAGCTTTATCATTATTATGTATCGTAAGTACATGGTGATAGATCGGTGTTGTATGTTGTTCCGTTCGCATGAGAGCTTTGAGAGTGGTACACCGAGCGCATTCGGTTTGGAGAGCACGAGTGGTTTTGACTGGCACATCGACAGTCTTGCAATACCAGCTAAGTCGCTTCCCTCTTGTATTGTGGTTTCTTGATTTTGTTTTATTTTATTTTGAGTAGTAGGTTGTCTCGTCCTTGCATTGGGGACAATGCAAAAATTTAAGTGTGGGGATGAGATAGTTAGAGTAGTGTAGTAGTTTGATTTGGTTTTAAAAAAAATCCGAAATGTCTTTTGAAAAAGAAGTTTACATGAATTTAAACGGAAAATGATAGAAAAATTAAATTTTTATTCGGTTTCTAATAATAACAATACGAGAAATAAAAGGGTGAGTTTGTGTCTAACTTGGGATATGTGAGTAGGCTCGATTCGGTTCTTATTTTCTTTGAGCTTAATATACCTTAATTGTCGGTCTAGTAGTGGGTACTCATCTAGGAAAAATGGGAAACTGAAACCGCCAAAAATAGTATAAGGAATGCCGTTATAAGCTAAAATATTTAGAATTTTTAATCACATAAAAAGAAACAAAAAAATAGAAAAAAATGAGCTTGATTGAAGAGTAGACGAAGCCTATGGAATCTCCCTTGGGGTTGGTGACTTTGATCGAGAATCCCTCTAGGATTAGTTGAAATTTTAAGTATCGAAGCCCACGTTGTCGCTCTCGGGAATGGTGACTCTGGTTGAGACAGCTTCTAGGTTAGATATGCAAAAAGAAATCAAATGCTCAAATGAAAAAAAAAAGAGAAAAAGAAAATTGCTTGGTTTTAAATTCTTTATATTTTGGTATAAAACGGTTAGGAAAGGGTTTAAATAATTTGTTCCTTTTGTTTCATAAGCTTGAGGTGGGATTAGGGATACTGTGGACTCTAGTGTGAGACCCTAGGTGGATTGACCGCACTTAAACTAAATTCACATGATAAGAGGTTTGAACCAAATTTTGAGTTTAAGTAGATCCAATACTTGCAATCACGGTTAACATAAATCTTATTCCTTAATGAAAATAACCATAATTTTTGAAATCGAATAATTGTTTGGTTATGATTCCGTTTATGCACAATTCTTTTTCGAGAGCGAAAAAAGAGCAAGTGTGGGGATATTTGATGTATTGAATAATACATCTACTTATCATGTAGAGTTTGTATAATTTTAGTGCGTTTTCGTTTCGGTTTGTCAAGAATTTATCTACTTTTAATCCAAATGCGTTTTGCAGGTCTTGGTTCGTGAAAACGGTTGGAAGGATGAGGAAAACGAGTGAAAATGGCGAAAAGAACCGAGCCGAGACGTGATTGGATCGGAAATGAGAAAACGAAACGCAAATTAGGATTTACAACCCGGTCGCGGGGTGCGACCGGTACACCTCATTTCTCTCGCAGCCCGCGAGAGAGTCATAGTTATCCCCTGATTCCTACTCGGTCGTGGGGCACGACTGGATGCTTCAAACCCTCTCGCGGCCGGCGACTGGGTCTTTATCCAGAAAGTTTCGAAACCAGATTGGAATTGGCCTTGTTTGTTATTAAAACAATCATAATTGAAATCAAACTCATCTTAGAACAAACTTGGACGAACTAGAGGCTTTTGGGAGCAATTTTCTTGAGATTGGGAGCTAGGAGAAAGAGATCTAGGCTGCAAGAGGTATACGGGTGATCAAGGAGGTTCAAGGCAGGAGCTTTTCACGGTTTTATCATACCAATCTTGACCTTTGCAATCTTTGTTTGCTTGTTATGCTTCTTTGTTATAAACTTTGTTTAATTTGCTTTACAAACATGTTATTTGGCTAGATTCAATTCAGTTGCCTAGGTTTTGGATGATGGATTTTATGAAATTTTGATTTGTTTTAATTTAATTTATGGTTTGAAGGTTTAATTGGTAAAGATCACAACTTTAATTATCTAGTTTAGAGTATTTGCATGATTTTGCTTGTTTTATGATTGTTTGATTGTTTTGCATGAACTTAGGTGGATGTCTTCCATATAATAGGTTTATGTTACTTTTCGTGTTCTTTGGGATTCGTGAAGTTGTCGGTAAATTGGCCAATAAAACCGGGAAAACAATTGAATAAATTATAAAATCAAACTTGTCATTATACCTAACTTGCTTATTGATAAATAACAATTAGTTGGACTGAATTAATTTGATAAATTTTTAGGTTTAGGTTTTGAGAAATTCCCAAATCTGATTTCCTTATCATAATTGAATCAGTTAATCTAAACTAGAAATTGTAGTTGGTCTAGGTTAATTATTGAGAGGTAATTAATAATTAGACACTTTGCTGATTTAAAAAGATAACTAAAAAGAAATCTTTAGGATCGGTAAACAAATAAAATTGTAGGTTATCATAGGTGTTTTCCTGAGAAGGGTCGGGGGTCCTGTTTGGTAAACCTAGGATTTGATATTTTAAGATCCTGGTAAAATATTCAACCTAATTAATTATTATTAAATTAAAGGAGTAGTAGTCTAAAAATCCAACCTAGGTGACTAGTTCATTATTTCTTGATTAAATTCCCAAATTTCCTAAAAGTTCATAGTTTGGTTATTCTAATTTAGTTGTTTTATTTTAATTGATAATTTAGATTTATTAGCAAAAGACCCCCCCTTTGAAATATACAAAGTGGGTAATTGAGTCTAAATTAGTAGTCATAGTAATTAGAGAGTCCTATGGGTTCGATAATCCGGACTTGCTTAATGTTATTCTACAATTGATCGGTCCACTTGCCGGTTAGTAGTTTAGTATAGTTTAGGAGTCTAGAGTTAAAATTGAGTCTAGAATTAGGGTAATTTGAGTTGTTTTTAACTAACTACTTTTAGAACATCAAAGTACGAGGGAGTTTAGTGATGAAATCCATAGCTATACTTTCCCATTTCCAGACAGGAATTTCTGGTGTTCAAGTGGACGTTGATGTTCGACTATGACTTTGGAACAAGTGAGGCATTTTGAAATGTAAATAGTGATATCTTTCTTCATGCCAAGCCACCAATAAGACGTACGCAGGTCTTGGTACATCTTGTCAGTGCCAAGATGAATGAAGTATCGGGATTTGTGTGCTTCCTTCATCAAGAAGTCACGGAGGGTGTCACGATTTGGAATCCAGGCGCGATTGAGATAGTACAGAATACCACTGGATTTGGATACGAGTTGTTCTTCAGCACCACACTTTATCTCATTGTACATGTTGTCTTCGTTAATGGATGAGTGTTGTGCTTCACGAATCTGATTTTGAAGATTGCTAAGGATTTGGTAACAATGAATACTTATGAGTCTTACGACTAAGTGCATCGGCCACAACATTCGCTTTACAAGGGTGGTAGCGAATCTCGTAGTCGTAGTCGTTTAACAACTCTATCCAACGACGTTGACGCATGTTGAGTTCCTTTTGATTGAAGATGTGCTGGAGGCTCTTATGGTCGGTGAAGACCACACACTTGGTACCATAAAGGTAGTGTCGCCATATCTTCAATGCAAAAACAACTGCACCGAGTTCAAGGTCGTGAGTAGTGTAGTTTTTCTCATGGATTTTGAGTTGTCTCGACGCGTATGCGATAACCTTGTCCTGTTGCATAAGAATGCAACCAAGACCTTGGTTTGAAGCATCGCAATATACGATGAAATCGTCATTACCGTTGGGAAGAGCTAGGATAGGAGCATTGCAAAGCATGTCCTTGAGAGCTTGAAAAGACTCCTTTTGTTCAGAACCCCAAACAAATGGTTTATCCTTTTGAGTTAAAGCGGTGAGAGGAACAACGACTTTTGAGAAGTTGGAAATGAATCGACGATAATAACCCGCCAATCCAAGGAATAAACGAATTTCAGACGGGGATTTCGGTGCGATTCAATTCTTGACGGCTTTCATTTTTGCGGGATCGACGTGAATACCAAGCTCGTTGACGACATGACCAAGGAATTGAACCTCTTTCAGCCAAAATTCACACTTGGAGAACTTGGCGTAAAGACGTTTAGTACGCAAAAGCTAAAGGATAAGACGCAAGTGTCGTTCGTGTTCTTCTTGCGTCTTGGAGTAAATGAGGATATCGTCAATGAATACGATCACGACGATCGAGATAAGGTTTACATACGCGGTTCATCAAGTCCATGAAGATTGCGGGTGCATTGGTTAATCCAAAAGGCATGACCACGAACTCGTAGTGACCATAACATGTACAAAATGCGGTTTTGGGTATGTCTTTTTCGAGGACTCTAAGTTGGTGATAACAAGAACGGAGATCGATCTTGGAAAAGCACGTTGCTCCTTGGAGTTGATCGAAAAGGTCGTTGATGCGAGGAAGAGGATATTTGTTTTTTACTGTGAGCTTATTGAGCTCTCGATAGTCGATGCACATCCGAAAGGATCCATCTTTCTTCTTGACGGATAACATTGGAGCGCCCCAAGGAGAAGTACTAGGGCGCATAAAGCTTTTATCAAGAAGTTCTTGAAGTGTGCAAGATAGCTCTTGCATTTTTGAGGGTGCTAAGCGATAAGGAGATTTAGTGATAGGTGTAGCATCAGGCACTAAGTCGATTTGGAAGTCAACAGAACGAGGAGGAGGAGGACCAGGTAGGTCTTCGGGAAAAACGTCAGGGAAATCACGTACGACAGGAACATCACTCACACCTTTTTCCTTATCTTTCTTTTCCACAACGCGGGCAAGAAAAGCAAGGTACTCTTTGCGTAAGTATTTGTTCGCTTAAGTACAAGACATGAGTTTGAGACCTTTAGAAGGTTTCTCACCATAGACGTGTAATGAATCATAAGAAGGTAGAGGAAGACGGATGAATTTCTCTAAACAAATAACTTCAGCACGAACTCACCTAAGCCAATCCATGCCTACTATGATATCAAAACTACCCATTTGCATGGGTATGAGGTCAATCGAAAACTTATGATCGTTGAGATCAAGTATACAATGAGGAAGAACAGAATCGACAAGAATAGATTTACCATTAGCAACTTCGACATTAAACGATTTTGGCAACTTAGAGCGTCTACACTTAAGCATTGGTTCAAATTCATCAGATACAAAACTTTTATCTGCGGCAATATCAAATAAGCATGAAGCATAAACATTGTTTACGAGGTACATACCGTTAATGACGTCGTTGTTGTTCTAGGCTTGAGCAGCTGAGATGACAAAAGCTCGTCCACAAGGAGCTTGCTTCTGAGCATGGTTGTGTTGGGGGCATACATAGGCGAGGTGATTAGGGTCGCCACACTTGTAACAGACACGACCGTTATTGGCCGGATGTTGGACCTAGTTTTGGGTAGGAGGTTGGGTTTGGCTGCCTGGAGGCTTTTGGCCATAACAGCAATGGGTGTTGAAGTGTCCGAACCTATTGCACGTAGTGCAAAGGCAGCATGGTGCGGTGGTAGGTGCAAGTTGCGCACTGGGGAAGGTTTCCAGTGTAGCCTCGCTTGGCTGGCTCAGGGTTTTGGGTTAGGGCTAGCTGCTGAGGTGGAGGGTTTTGCGGAATAACAACCGCAAAGTTTTGGCTTGAAGCCTTCCGCTTCCTACCATATATGTTTTTGGTGGGTGGTTTAGTAGGTGTGGGTTAGGGTTTGGTTCAGTGGTGGCTTGGTGAGCAGCTTTGGCTGAACCCTTCGCCTCGAAGGCGCCATCTATAAGCAGGTTGTGGTTAAACTTAGCTGCGAGACGGTAGGCGTCCTCGATGGTTTTGGATTGGGAGGACTCGACGTAATTGGAGAAGGAGGGTAGGGCTCGAATGTATTTGGCTATGGCCTTGAGGTCTAATCGACTTGGCCAGGGCACATGATACTAAGCTGTTTAAACCTAGTGGTAAACCCGAGGTTGTCGCTCCCAACTTGCTTGAGATTCCAGAACTTGTTTTTGAGTTGCTGGCGCTCGTGGGGAGGACAGAACTCGTCTTCCATGAGCTTTTTGAGCTCGATCCAGGTTAGGGCATACACAACATCTTCGCCACGCATGTTACGCTCCGACGTCCACCAATCGAATGCCCTCGATTGGAACACACCTGCGACTTTAGTGGTGTGTAGGGTTTCAGGGCATCCGCTTTTATAATAGTTAACCACACCAAGCCACTAACTCGACCCCACACGCACCTAAAAATAGTAAAGGCAGCTCCAAGCAATGATACGAGCTGCGCCATCAAAACGCCTCGTTACGCCCATCGACTTCGTCCATGCACATGTTCCAGGCTGCCATTAGGTGTGACTTGTCACATAGGAATACATTTTCATATAGAGTTCTAATTATAAATTAATGAAAGATTTATCTCTCTACCAATATGGGATAAACACAATTTTCGCACACATTAAGATTCCAACACACATACTTAATGTTCTAGATCTCTCCTTATCTTGGCTTTAATTATTAAGTAATCATTATATTAATCAATAATATAATATCATTTTTAAAATTTCCAATATTACTTTCAACCACACACCACCTACATCATCACCAACCTCCTAATACCAGCATCCACAAAAGTAAACAATTATCGCAATTACAAACTAGTTTTGAAACACATATCCATACACCCTTTAATTCAACTTATATTAAAGGCACATATCCAGCACCCTTTAGTTCAAAAAATTAAACAAAATAAAGTCAAACCTCTCTTTTGGTAAGAGTGTTGATTGGTATTAAATTTTACGAAAAAATGTCAAAGTAAAAAAAATCATAACATGAGAGATGATGTTAAAAGAAGTGTGATAATAAAATCATTAAACATTATGAGTAGCAACATATCATAGTTTACATTTTTATGCTTTTTATAATAAATGAATATATAACAGGAGGATTATGTAGTTAAATCTAATTTCTATAGATTGAGAGTATGACTGATATTTCTTCACAAGCAAGCTGTCCAAACAATGAATCATCTCTTTTCATCAGCTTTAGTGGTTCACTATACTCTATGATTTTTTCTATTGGCACTTGGAACCTCTACATTAGAAGTTGGAAAGTGAGAGTGTTGAAACAAGTCAATATGTAAAGATAGGAGGCTGTTAGCATTAGACCCCAAATGTAACTCAATGACGTCGAACTCACCACATGAGGTAACTCAATGTAATGGTTGTAAAGGTGATCAGAAACTATAAAGATAGAGAACGACGGTGGTGGCATTCGGTGGTAACTTGATGGTGGCCTTGGCGGAACACAGTGGTTTGCGGCAATGGTAGGTTGTACGGTGGAGGTATGAGTGTCGAGCATATGGTAAATTGCAGCTTTGGTGGTTACTGTGGTGATGATATGGTTTGGACAACAGAGGTTATTATTGGGAGGTGATGGTTGGGTTTAGTGCTAGTTACTGTGGTTGGGTAGTGTTTGGTGGTGGATTATGGTAGGATATGGATTGTATACATGGGTTGGGATACGAATTGACCATATTATCCTTCACTTGGACGATCAATCAAACTATTGATTGATGAGAATGTGATAAAAGTTCTACTACGAGATGCCATTATACACAAAATGAAAGATAAGATTTCAAAAAATGCAAATTAAGGCAAACCATATGGTGGTAAATCAATATTATATATATAAAATATCAAGTTGTTAACTACAATGGAGTTTCTTCTTTTGAATTTTGGCCACACTATTATTATATATTATATATATAAAACATCAAGTTGTTAGCTATAATGGAGTTTTCTCCTTTTGAATTTTGACCACAATATTTTTTTTTACTTTTCTATTCTATCCTTGGAACTTTGAATTGTTAATTTTTTAGGAATTGTTCTTATATTTTAAGATATGATCAATTATTTAGTTAATAGTCAATGCAAATAAAAATTATATTTAAAGGTCAATACGAATGTAGAGAGTTTTCTTTCTTTCTTTTTTTTTTACTTTCAATTTCACCTTTTACATTATAAATAATATACGTCAATAACTAATTTATTTTGTATTTAATTTGTTTTTACTCTAATAACTAGCATATAGTAACTTTTTCAAAGTACACAATTTTGTTTAAATGTATTCCTCGTCACTCTAGCATACATTATATTGAAAATGAAGTTGTATTCAAAATAAAATGTTTATTGGTATTGTAAACAATATGAGATATGTATATCTACCCATAATATATCGGTTGTTTGGTCAATAGAAAGATGAATATCTAGAACCTTTTAACTTAATAAAAATTATATTTCTGGTCGGTACGAATGGTAAAGGTTTCTTTTTTAACTTATAGTTTCATCATTTACACCATAAATAATACGGTTTTTAACTCCCTTAATATTTCGTTAATTTGTTCTTACTTTAATAAGTTGCCTTCGTTAACTTTTTAAAATGTGCAATTGTGTTTAAAATTTTTCCCTCGACATTCAAGTATAAATTTTGTTAAAAATGAAATTGTATTCAAAATAAAGTGTTTTTAGTATCGTAAACAACACAAGTGCCAATACCATACATGTATCGTCACGAAACAAACTGAACCCAACATCACTAGCATATAACAGTGTCTTTTTGGACATATCGTGACCTTTCCCCCTCTTTTGATTGTTATGTCAAATGTCAATACCATAATAATCCGAACTTTTACCGATCAATTTCCTACTACATAGCGTGAAAACCCGTAAAAGTTAAAAATATTGCGGTAACCAAACAATTTGAGTTGAAACTTTTTTACTATATTTCTTCATCTCTCGTAACCCTAGCCGCAATCCCGAAATACTCCATAGTCCCCGTTCATCTTCTTCACAGCTTCCGGCGACTCCATCTCCATTCGGTAAACATTATCTGTTTATAGTTAGTCAATTCATGTAATTCATGCCTATCTGTACAACAATCACCGGTTTTTCACTGATTTGCTTCATTCTATACTCAATTTATGCGTAATTTGTTGTAGGTTGAATCTTCTTTTGTAGGATGTACTACATGTTAGTATAGATTTTGTACGTGCGTATAAATTCAATTCGGTTTTGATGTTAATTAGCTACACATTATCTGTATTCAGCTGGTCAATTTTTGTAGTTCATTCGTGTTACAATAATCACCGTTGCTTACTGATTCGTTTCATTTTCTGCTTGAATTATGCGTAATTTGTTGTGGATTGAGTGGTCTATTGTAGGATTTAGTATAGGTTTTGATGTTGAAGTGTATATTAATAATTAGGTTTTACGCAAGTTAAAATTTGAATATCAGAAGTAGGAGGTAGCATTATGGCAAGCGCAAATCCGGAGGTTCCACTTACAGAGGAGGAGCTTGAGAGGAAGAAGAAGAAAGAAGAGAAGGTCAATTGTTGTAGTTATTTGATTTTCAATTTATTAGCATATTATATGTTATTGTGTACTTGAGGCTTAATTTGTTCTATTTGATGAGCAGGCGAAAGAGAAAGAGTTGAAGAAACAGAAGGCTGCACAAAAAGCTGCCGAAGCCGCTAAACTGAAGGTATTTTATAGCTAGGCGATTTGGATTTTAAACTACGACTTATTGACCAACAATAATTCATACTGCTAATGTGACCAATGGCAACCCAAACTTTTACGTTCGTTGCCAATGGAAATGCTGGTTTAACGGAAAAGTAACATGGCCTGTCTCTTGATTTTTATCCCAATTAGAATGTTGTAAACTGTTTTGAAACAATATAGATTAAAGTTAGGGGCACACAAACTTACTTCTTTGTTATGAGATTGTCCTTGGTAACGGAAGTTAAAGTTAGGTGGGTTATTGGTGACATTGCCGGTATGGATTATTATCGATCAATGGGTATTTGGATTACTAAAATTTAATTTTCCTTATAAATAATATCATATTTTAGTGAGTTTTTTATGTTTATGAAGTTAATTTGATTTTGATGTTAATTGATTTGCACTCAAGGCTCAACAAGGCTCTACTTCCTCGAAAGCCAGTAAGAAGAAGCTTGCACGCGCTGATGCACGAGATGAAAATCCTGAAGATTTTATTGACCCGGAAACACCACTTGGCGATAAGAAAAAGCTTTCTAAACAAATGGCAAAACAGTTCTCTCCCGAGGCAGTGGAGAAATCGTACGTTTTGCTTTGAGTTTTTTATTTTACAACATCCACTGGCTTCAAGTTTTTTTTCCCTAAAGTTGTATAGTTTACATAAAGCTATTTTTTTTGTAGATGGTATGCATGGTGGGAAAACTCTGCTTTCTTTCAGGCAGATTCCAATAGCGCCAAACCTTCGTTCACAATTGTGAGGGCTTTGCCACTTCACATCTGATATTTTCTATTCTGATTCATATATAAATTTATAAATTATAAAAAATGGTTGGTTACTGTAATTTGGGTATAATGGTTTTGTTTGTATGTAAATGCAGGTTCTTCCACCTCCTAACGTGACGGGAGCTTTACATATTGGTCATGCCCTAACTGCTGCCATCCAGGTTTAACACTCGTGTTTCTGTATAAGTTGTGGTTTTAAATTCTTTTATTTATACGTTTGTTGCTGAAATTAATTTATTTAGGATACAATTATTCGTTGGAGGAGAATGTCAGGATACAATACATTGTGGGTGCCCGGGATGGACCATGCAGGAATAGCAACTCAGGTTCAGTTGATCTCTTAAAGATATAAATACTAGAGTTGGCAAAACGGTGGGTTGGTCAAAAGGTCAAGTTAACTCGAAACACTTTTTATTCTGAGTTTTTCTTCTTAATACTAAGTTATTTGTCTCAAATATGACCACAAAAATAAAAATATACACTCTTAGAAACTTTTTACATTTAACTCTGTTTTTTCTTAATTTAATTGGTACGAGTTTATCCGTTTTACTCCGTTTACAGAGCCTAAATTGACCTATGCATAAATAAGTGGGCACAAACGGCCACCTCTAGGGCTGCAAACGAACCGAACGAACACGAACAAGACTTACCGAACGAGATTTTATGTTCTGAGTTTTTCCTCTTAATAATAAGTTATTTGTCTCAAATATGACCACAAAAATAAAAATATACACTTTTGGAAACTTTTTACATTAAACACTGTTTTTTCTTAAGTTAATTGGTATGAGTTTATCCGTTTCACTCCGTTTACAGAGCCGAAATTGACCTATGCATAAAATAAGTGGGTACAAACGGCCACCTCTAGGGCTGCAAACGAACAGCGGTTCACGAACAAGACTTACCGAATGAGATTTTATGTTCGTGTTCGTTCGTTAAGGAAATTAACGGTGTTCGTGTTCGTTTATTTATTTTAGGCAACGAACATTCATGAACACAAACTAATGTTCTTTAATACCAACCATAGTTATCAATAGCGAATAGCGACAACGTACCTATATGCTACGTAGCGATAGCGATTAAATAGCGCCCGCTATTTCGTGTGTTTAGCGATAAGTTAGTTAAAAGTTTAAGAAATAAAAATAGCTATCTACATAACTTTTTTTTTACATATAACGTTAGTTTTATACCTTTTATGTATAACTTTATAAGTTTAAGGACCAAATGTAAGCTAGTGAAAATAGGGGGGTTAAATGTTAAAATACACAAACTAATTTTACACTTTTTATGTAAATTTTACTAGTTTTAATGACTAAATTTAACCTAATGAAAGATGAGCGGTTAAATGTTAAAATCCATAAACTTATTTAACTTTAGAAAGGCTCAAACGCAACAAAAACGCAGCCGCTCTTCTTCTTCGTAGTTTCCAGCAAGTTTCCGGCAGAAATTGCAGGTTTCCGGCCGGAAGTTGTCGTCGGAATCCGCTATTTTCACGCTATTGAGTGCTATACACCATATAGCGACCATGTCTCCCCTCGCCACGCTATTCGCGATAGCGGTCGCTATGGCCGCTATCAATAACTATGATACAAACGGAAACAAACGAACACAAACAAGCGTTTGTGTACAAAATATATAATACACTGATACTTGTTAAACATTGTACATGTCGGAATTTTGGAGTCTTTTAATAAATATAAAAACTAAAAACACTAATGAACTAGCTAACACAAACAAACATAAACGTACACGCTACTGAACGTTCATGAACATAAATGAATGAACACGTTCTCTATTCATGTTCTTTCATTTAACTAAATGAACAAAATTTCTTGTTCGTGTTCGTACATTTATTAAACGAACACGTTACGGAACGTTCATGAGCATAAATGAATGAATATGTTCTCTGTTCATGTTCTTTCATTTAACTAAACGGACGAATTCTTGTTCATGTTCGTACATTTATTAAATGAACGAGCACAAACGAACTTCCCACCGAACGATTCACGAACTGTTCGCTGACCGTTTAGTTCATTTGTAGCCGTAGCCATCTCTGCTTCAATTATATGTAATGTGGCTAATTTTTTTATATATACTTCTGACACTGCCTCACTGATAGGTTGTGGTGGAGAAAAAAATCATGAGGGAAAGAAAATTGACACGTCATGATGTGGGCCGAGAAAATTTTGTATCTGAAGTGAGTTTGCCCTTCTTTATATTACGCCATCGTTTAATAAGTGACACTCATTGATCATCAGCTGGGACATTATAATGGTTAAAATGTACTTCTAAAAAGTTCCCATTTTTTGGTATTGATGAAAGGTATGGAAGTGGAAAAATGAGTATGGTGGAACGATACTAAAACAACTTCGGAGATTGGGTGCATCTCTAGATTGGTCACGTGAGGTAAAAAACCAATAAAGTTTTTTTTTCCATTTGTATATTACATTTGAACCTTTAAGAGTTTTGTATCGTTTAAGAGTTTTAAACCTTTTGGTTTGTTTTGTTTTATGACAGTGTTTTACAATGGATGAGAAACGGTCAAATGCTGTAACAGAAGCTTTTGTTAGGCTTTATAAGGAGGGTCTTATATATAGGTATTATTATTGGTGTCAATGAGGTTCAGTTTTTCGTAAGTTATCATTTGACCAAAATTGGTTTATCTTTTGCCTTCACTTTAGAGATTTACGGTTAGTCAACTGGGATTGTGTGCTGCGAACAGCGATATCTGATATCGAGGTACATAGTTTTTCTTTCTTCACACTTAGTAGCAACAACTTATTTTATTTTACGTTGTACTGCTGTGTTTGTAGGTTGATTATATTGATATTAAAGAGAAGACACCTCTAAAGGTTCCTGGGTATAAAAACATGGTAGAGTTTGGCGTTTTAACATCGTTTGCGTACCCTTTAGAGGAAAATCTTGGAGAAATTATTGTGGCTACCACTAGAGTTGAAACAATGCTTGGAGATACTGCTATTGCTGTTCATCCCGATGACCCGAGATACAAACATCTTCACGGAAAGTTTGCTAGCCATCCATTTAATGGACGGAGACTTCCTATAGTTTGTGATTCTATACTTGTTGACCGAAATTTCGGAACTGGTGCAGTGAAGGTAAAATATTTTTATAAATACTAGAACTGGGAAATTTGACTTATTTTTATATGAATGGGTAGGGCTGCAAACGAATCGAACAATACCTTGTTCACAAATTGTTTGTGAACACTTACCGAACGAAATGTTCAGTTGATTTGTTCATGTTCGTTTTTTAAGGAAATGAAAGTGTTCGTGTTCGTTTGATAACTTTAGGTAACGAACGTTCATGAACACAAACTAATGTTTATGAACACAAATGAAAACAAACAAACACAAACAGGCGTTCATGAACAGAATATATATATTTATAATACACTGATACTTATTAAATATTTTATTTGTCCGAATTTTGAAGTATTTAAATAAAATATAAAAAAACTAAAAACACAAATGAACCATCGAACATGAACACAAATGATTATAAATGAACACGTTACCAAACGCTCACGAACGTAAAGGAACGAACACAAACGAACTTCCCGCCGAACGGTTCACGAACGGTTCGCTGAACGTTCGATTTGGTTCGTTTGCAGCCTAAAATCCAATGGCTTAAAGTGGGTCTCTCGCATATGGCTTGAAAAGAGATGGGTTAAATGTGTCAAATGGTTGAAAGTCACCCAAAGTGTACTTTTAGACAAAAATTTTCTGGGTTATCTCAACCAACCCGAACCATGCCAAAAATTACTCATTTGACTGAACCTGTTTTGACCCTCCACACATCCGGTCCGGTCTGACTTGACCATTTTGTCACGTCCAATAAAAGATGATATTAGTGTGATGAATTCTTGTGATGATTTAAAGGTGGTCAATGCAGATAACTCCAGCTCACGACCCAAATGATTTTGAGGTTGGAAAGCGTCATAAACTGGAATTTATCAACATTTTCACTGATGACGGGAAGATAAACAGTAATGGAGGTTCTGATTTTGTTGGGATGCCACGTTTTGAAGCTCGTGTGGCTGTAACCGAGGCTTTGAAGGCTAAGGTATTCTTACAATTTTCATCAATATTCTTTGTAAATGTGTAATTGGGAACATATATTTTCTCTATGCATACAGGGACTGTATAAAGGGGAAGAGAAAAATGAAATGAGGCTAGGGGTATGTTCTAGAAGCAATGATGTGGTTGAACCTATGATAAAACCACAGTGGTATGTTAACTGCAATGGTATAGCTAAGGAAGCTCTTGATGCTGTCATAGATGACACAAATAAGAAAATCGAGATAATGCCAAAACAATATGCTGCTGAATGGAGAAGGTAATATTTGAGATATTTTTTTCAACTTTTTTAATTAGCAATCAATGTAAATGAACCTTCTTGTTTGTTTCCTTGTACCTGCAAACTAATGTTGGCATATAAGGGTCAGGTTAAAACGGGATACTTTTGTACGCGTCAAGATCTGAATATCTTTGCATTTTATTTCAACTTTTGATTACACAATTAGTCCTCTGAATGTGATTACAGAAGTTATATTATAATAGTAATGATAATAATAATCTAGTTTTGTGAATAAGTTGATTAGGAGGTATTATACGTTAAAGTTACACTTTGGACGGCTTTCAAACTGTTTGGGCCATTTGGTATGTTTTCTATGAGTTAGATTTTGGAATTTACCTGAATAATGTGTTGAATATAACACGTATCCTGTAAGTGTGTAAACGAGCTGAGCCATTGAGCTTGGGCTCATATAACTTATGAGAGCCTGAGATCGGCTTGGTTTGAAGTTTGTTTGCAAAGCTCAAGCTTGGCTCGTGACTTTAAGGTGCTGTTTGTTTTCTAAGAGGTAAAATGTCTGCAGCAGAAGAGGTGGACCAAACCTCTGCAGCCTGCAAGAAGAAGACTGTTTGTTTTTTAACTTCTGCAAGCTGCTCATTTTATCACAAGGAATATCATAATCAAAGCAACATAATAGGCATGAGTAACACCAAAATTAACACCACAATTCTGAAAATGAACACCAAAATTCAGCAAATTAGCACCACAATTCTGAAAATTAACACCAAAAGTCAGCAATGTAACACCACAATTCTTAAAATTAACACCAAAATTCTGAAAAAAACTAACATAAAAATCTAAAAAATAACACCAAAATTCTGAAAAAAGTTAACACAAAAAACATAAATTTAACTTACCTGGAAAGATACCGATGAAGGCGGCTGCTGATGACTTGATGTCGGTGACCAGGTGGCGGACGACTTGTGAGGAGGGAGGGTGTCGAGGAGGCGGCGGCTAGTGAAAAGGGAGGGTGATGAGGTGGCGGTGGCTTGTGAGGAGGGAGGTTGGTGGACGGTGGCGATGGTTACAGAGGTGGGTGGCGGCGGTTGAGAGGATGGGGTGGAGGAGAAGGGTTGAGAGGTGCTAGGGTTTTGTGGAGGAGAAGAGAGTCTATCGACCCAAGAAGACTTTGATCCATCTCTGCACTAAAAAGAGGTCACGCAGACCTTTTTTAATGAAAGGTCTTCTAGAAAACAAACACACTGCAGACTCAAACGTCTGCGCGTGGTCTGCATGGGGCAGATATTAGAGGTCCTGAAGAGCTTTTCCCAAAAAAACAAACACCCCTAAGCTCGGGCTCCGCTCGTTTATTATATATTAGTTATAATTATTATTTTTTATAAATTTTATAAATAACACAATATATCACACACACACTGGTTAGTTACTCGTATCATTACTTAATATATAACAATAGTTTATATAAAAATATAACATAAAAATTATATAAATAACAAGCTTGTGTAGGCTCTCGAGCTCGATAAATGAAGCTCAATCATATAAGCTTTGGATTCTTTTGAGCTTTTTGTGAGCCGATCTCAAGTAGCTCACGAGCAGCTTGGCTTGTTTACATCCCTGTATCTTGAATGTATCAAGTCTTTAGCAAGGGTCAAAATTGTCACATCTACTTCACTTGCTTCATTCAAGCTTTCACTTTTTCTTATACTTCATTGGTATCGTACATTGACCCTTGACCCTTCATGTTTGCACATCTTGATTATCGTTATACTTATATTAATTTTCTTAGCCCATGCACATTCAATATTGAATTTTCGTTTTCTCAGATGGCTTGAGAACATTCGTGATTGGTGCATATCAAGGCAACTTTGGTGGGGTCATCGTGTTCCCGCATGGTACGTTACATTGGAAGACGATGATCTAAAAGAACTTGGGGCTTACACAGACCATTGGGTGGTGGCTCGTAATGAGAAAGATGCTGAAGTGGAGGCAAACAAAATCTTCCCTGGAAAGAAGTTTCAGTTGGCTCAAGATCCTGATGTTCTAGACACTTGGTTTTCTTCTGGGCTTTTTCCATTATCTGTATTGGGCTGGCCCGAAAACACCCAAGATTTGAAGACATTTTACCCGACTTCTGTTCTTGAAACCGGCCACGACATTTTGTTTTTCTGGGTTGCCCGTATGGTGATGCTTGGCATGAAATTGGGAGGTGATGTACCTTTCAAAAAGGTTCGTTAAGTTTTTTAGTTATTTTGAAGATATACCGTTTCTGTTCAAATGTAGAATGTTAACATGTATCTTCTTTAGGCATGATTCAATACTATATACAGACATATATTATGTCTACATGAGTTTTTATTAGATAAGCTTTTTATGAATGCATATTTGAATTATCGTGTAGGTTTATTTACATCCCATGATTCGTGATGCACATGGGCGCAAAATGTCCAAATCTTTGGGCAATGTGGTGGACCCTATGGATGTCATATGTGGCATAAAATTGGAAGATCTTATCAAGAGACTCGAGCAGGGTAATTTGGATCCCTCTGAGTTGAAAGTCGCTAAAGAGGGACAAAAAAAGGATTTTCCTAATGGCATTGACCAATGTGGTGCAGATGCCCTTCGTTTTGCCCTCGTCTCTTACACAGCTCAGGTACAATCTAAATTATATTTTAGTTTTTATATTTAACTAAACCGCCGAAATGGATATTCTTATATATTATAACGAATTCCATCCTTACAGATACTAACATTGTGTCTTTGCATGATTCTAGTCGGATAAAATAAATCTCGACATATTACGTGTGGTTGGATACCGACAATGGTGCAATAAATTATGGAATGCTGTGCGGTTTGCCATGAGTAAACTTGGTGACGAATATACCCCTCCAGCAACGATTGAACCACAGAAGATGCCATTTAGTTGCCAATGGATACTTTCTGTACTAAACAAAGCTATATCAAATACTATATCGTCGATGGACGCTTACGAGTTTTCAGATGCATCAAGTGCTGTATACGTGTGGTGGCAGTCTCAGCTTTGTGATATTTTCATTGAAGTAATTAAACCTTACTTCTTTGGCGATAATGACAAATCTGCTAAGGGTTATGCACAAGATACACTGTGGATGTGTTTGGATACAGGGTTAAGATTGCTCCATCCATTTATGCCGTTTGTTACTGAAGAATTATGGCAACGACTTCCTTCACCGAAGAATCATACACGTGAGGAGTCCATTATGATATGTGAATATCCGTCCGTTGTTGAGGTTGTCTTGACTACTTTTGACTTTTGACCAGCGTTTGTCGGATCAATTGATGGTGAGATGTTATGTTACCTATTTTTTTTTACCATTTTGCAGTCCTGGACAAATGATGAGATAGAGTTTGAGATGGAAACGGTTGAGGCTGCGGTGAAGTCGTTCAGATCGATTAGAGGGGAAACGAAAGAAAAGTATGTGGTGTTATTAAATGGTTTTGAATTTGTTATTTTCATTTAGAGGTGACCAATTTGGTGGGTAGAGTGGTTCGTTATGGTATCAATACAGTACCGACATTCATTATACCAACCGAAAGGAAAAACTCCACAAGTACAATACCAACAGTCCATATAATTAATGAACGCAAGTTATTTAAAGTATTCCGGTGTGGTTGAATGTTAAAAGAACAGAAAAAAAGACAAATAGCACGAAAGGAGCTCCTTTTAGCGTAGATACGCATGCTCATTTTAGCAAAGGGAGATGGTGCATTTTAGCACCACCTCACTATTCACAAGCATGAACTTTGTTATGCGTATAATGTTCTGCTTGTCACCTGTTTTTGGTCACTCGGTACCTGTTACTTCGTCGATTGTACTGTTTCAGTTAGTTTGAAGTTTTAATATAAAATAATAAAGAATATTCTCCCTTTTTTAGGCGAGCAGGTTTTGCAGTGTCCCGAACTGATAAAATTGCAGACCTACTAAGGCGCCATGAAATGGAGGTTTCAACACTAGCCAATTTATCATCTTTAAAGGTATGTACACTTATCACATATCTACTTTAGAGTATTAGTATAATATATATTTTGGGATTTGACAACTGTCAGGTACTCGGTGAAAATGATCCTGCTCCAGTTGGATGTACAGTGGCAGTTGTAAATGAAGCGCTTTCGGTTTATTTGAAGAATCAAGGAGCTATTGATGTTAATAAGGAACGAGAAAAACTCAATGCTAAGTTTACAGAATTACAGAAGTAAGCAAACCCCCTCTTAATGATTACTAGCTTCCTTCATGTAGTAATAATATATAATGGTAGAAAAAGGGCAGTTTCATATATATTTTAAATTTCATAAATTTCATAATGTCACATATATCCTTTCAACACTAAAATAATATAGTTACTTATAACAGGCATCCTGGTGTAGTAGTAATATGATAATAGTTTTGTGGAGTTTCTTTTAGAGTGGTAAGATAAGCGGGATGGGTAACGGGTCAAAATTTCCACGATGGACCCCGTCAGGCTGATATTTGTCGGATCAATTGACGGTGAGATTGATATATATTCTAACTTCCATAATATCAAAGTTTTTACCCTTTCCAAAGATAAAATAATGTCCGTTACTTATAACAGCTTGTTTACTGAATGAACAAATAGAACATTATGCGTTAGATGCTTCTAGTAATAACGTATTTTTTATAAAGTTAAACACACTGTTTCAAGTTGGTAACTAAATTTATTTATCTACTACAGGCTAAGTAAATATGTTACTGAATGTTTTTACAGAGTGAATATTACAGAAGCAGTATTATTACAATAATAATCTAAATGTTTTTAATAAAAGAATTTAGGAGGTTGTGTGTGTTAAAAGTAAGCTTTTGGTGACTTTCTATCGGGTTGACTTTGCTGATTCGATTTGACCGACCTGTTTGTTTAGCTAGCTAGCTTTATTTATTCTCATCTCGATCTGACCGGGGTATCTATTTTCACCTTGTTGATTGATGTCTCTATATCTGAGCAGGCAAAAAGATAGTTTAAAGAAGGCAATGAGTGCCAAGGGGTACGAGGAAAAGGTGCCCGCACATATAAAAAAAGAAAATGTTGACAAACTGGCCTCGTTAATGCAACAACTACTCTCTATTGAAGAAGCCACTCAACACATTGAACGCCAAGTAGCCATGAATTCAGAAATCTAAGTCAACTTTCTGTGTTCGGGTTTTTGTTTTTCACTCCAGCTTTAAAGATTTGAAGTGAAAGTTTTGCATTTATATTGAAATGCTTGATGCCACATTTTCATACCATTAGTTGGTGACGTTTGTCTCTTTTGTTGCACGAATGACTCTTTTTTGTAGTTTTTATAATTTTTACGTGTTATTATCTTATTAATCGATACAAGTAGATATGCATAGGAACAGAAAACCTAATCAATCTTGACCGAATAATAAAACTATTTCAAAATTGCCTACCAAAACAAACATCAAATATAGATACTAAATGAAATTATGTAGAAGTGAAGGGTGCGTATTTTTACAAATTACAGAGAAAGATCATATTTGTTTGGAAATAATTATTGGCAAATTCATGATATACTTGATGTCCTAAGAATGAACTTGGAGTGGCACATTAACCTTGCTCAACTGTCTTGTCCCGCTTGTTTCGCCAGGAGTAGCAATGACGCTACATGTATATATACTTACCTTGGTTATCTATATACTCGTTCTTCATGTTGCACGTTGGCTACATATTCTCTTGATCCCATTTCTTGTTTGGCTTGGCCTAATACTAACTTGTTCTGGAAGATAAGAGCACTATAGTGAAGATTCACCATTCACAAAGACTTGGGGTACTTTTTCATGAGCCAAACAATGCACCGCCCAGCCCACAAAGAACTAATAGGAAAATCAAATTATAAAATCCCAATATATTTTCATATATTTTCGTAGTAACTTTTAGATTGTTATATTTGTACAAATCTATGCATTTATTTATTTTTTCCTGTGTTGAATACATACATATTTATTTATGAGATTTTGGATATTATCATGTTTAATTTATATTTGTATATTAATCGAATTTTGAAAAGTTTTGTAAAGTATTTTAAAAATGGGACTTTTTTAGAAGTTATGTACGAAATCCACCGCAAAATAAGGTGGTCTCATATTAGAGATGGGCATAAAAACCGGTTTCGAACCCGAACCGGTAGAACCGAACTGGAACCGGGTCCAGTTCCTACCCGACATTAAGTAGAACCGGTTCCGGGTTCAAAATACCCGTTGGTTCCAACCCGGTTCCACAATTTTACCATTTGAATCGGGTCGTACCCGGTTCCTACCAGTACTCGGAAATTCAATTCTAGAAGGAACCGGTTATACCCGTTAAAATGTTACCGTTGGAAACGGTTATACCCGTTATAATGTTACCGTTGGAACCGGTTTATAGCCGTTAAAATGTTACCGTTGGAACCGGTTCCTGACCGCAGGAACCGGTTCTGAACAGTAAAAGTCAGGTTTTGACTGTCAGGAACCGGTTCTGAACAGTAAAAGTCAGGTTTTGACTGTCAGGAACCGGTGCTGAACAGTAAAAGTCAGGTTTTGACTGTCAGGAACCGGTTCCCAACACTATCAGAAACCGGTTCCGCACCATACCCGGTTCCACACCATACCCGGTTCCATAATACCCGTACCCGGTTCTACACGGTTCCATATTCTTGGGTGTGAACCCGGGTAGGAACTGGACCCGGTACGACACCATACCCGGTTCCAATGACATCCAAGCAGAACCGGGTCCGGGTTGGAACCGGTTCCGGGTAATAATAAAACCCGATTATGCCCATCTCTATCTCATATTGGTTCCCAAGAATCGCGGTCACAAATAGGTTGCAGTCTTTTGGGCCGCCAATCAGTGGTATCTTTTTGGGCTGTTTTTGTTTGGGTCGATAATTGGAGAACATGGGGCAACATTACAACAGAGATGGAAGGCCCGTTTAGTCTTCTGGTCTCTAAGTTAAAAAACCCTAATTTTGTAATCTTTTGTCTGACCTAATAACGAAAAGAGAGTGTTAAATACAATACGCCTAATCGTAAGAGTACGTGACGATTAGATCATGATGCGTGTCATTCTTTTATTTTCACTCCTGTGGGCCAATCAGACAATTCCCTTCAACACCAGAGTACGAGTTTGTTACACCACGTTCCCGATATTTATGATTCGGATCAGTTTCAAATATTTCAGAAATTTTAAATCTATATAGTGCGGTTAAATCTCGTCGATTAGGATTTCAATTAAATTCGATTACAATGGATCCATAAAGTAGTGCCAGACGAAATCCGAATTCAAACAATGTCGAAACAGAGGATCCGTCCAACATGCGCATTTACATATTTTTTTTTCCAACATGTGTGATTATCTTTTGTATAGTATTCGTGACTAGCAAAACACATTATTACTAGATTTATATAACATGTTTCATTACATAATTATAACATGCTTCCCTACATAATTATAACATACTTCATTAGCAAAACCCATTATTACTAGATTTATATAGCATGCTTCATTACATAATTATAACATGCTTCACTATATAATTATAACATGCGTGATTAGTAAACATGCAAGCAGAGTCAAAAATGACTCCATTAACTTGAAGTGGAGTGTTGCAGTAGTCTATGAGGTTTTGTGGCAATGAGAGGTTTATGTCTTAATAATGTGTAGAATCGAAAGCAAGAAGAATGTGTGTTGAATCGAAAGAAATAAATGAAATATTTTAGGGCTAGAATTTCACTCCAATTTGGTATTCAGTTTCCGAATCTCGTATGATGAATGAGAGAGTGAAATTTACAACTATGCCCTTTTCTCCTAAATTTCTATCAAAATGTTTGCTTATTACAATCGTGCCACCGCGTATAATCAAGAGCAGGTTGTATTAAATCATGTGGCTATGGTTATCGTGTACGCATTGCACGATTAGTCTTGTACGTTAACCGGCCTCTAAAGAAAATCCCTAGTTGCAGTCATGGACGTAGGTCTCACACCGAAATTAAGCCATGTTAAATTTGCTGTGTTTGTTATTTTCTATTGGATGTGCTTTTATTCATTTGTGCATTGAGTGTTGGTTTTCGACGCGCCACTTGAATCCTAACGGAAAGAGGGGGGTTGTCCATCCTTAGTTTTCTCTCTCTATCACACAGTCATTCCTTCCCTCTCCATTGTGATTGTACTCACAAACAAAAGGGGGGGGGGGGAGGCAATTTATTTTTAGATCCATTTCATCTTGAGTTGGTTAAACGACAAATAAAAGGAAAATAACCCTTTATGTATTGTGTATTGCGGCTTTATCAACTTTTATTGTGAACTTAGAGACCTAGCAAGGATAAGAATGACTAGCTACCAACAAAGAATGGCTGGGGTATACAATAAGAATGTAAGACTTAGAAGATTTCAAGTAGGAGACTTACATATCAGGTTAAAGTATAGGTCTAACTAAGAGTTTATGGACTCTGGTCGGATGTGGGATACGAAGTGGATTGCGATTGAAAAGAAAGAAGACATTAAAGAAAAGAAGAAGGGTATGGATATTTGTAGGGTTGCAGATCAAATAAGGGTTTTTAAGAAATTGTAAGGCTTTAATGTGGCAGATGACATGATTTTAGAAAATATATATAAAGTAAATTTCAACTAGTTCACATTATATATAAATATATGCAAGGCGGTTACCATTATAAACATGAAGAAATACAAACAAAAAAAGAAACTAACCACATTGCTCAAACATACCACCCTTGGTTAGTGTTTTGATATTTTATAATTATTATTACTTTTAGGGTCCAAGGTGATCAGTTTTCACAGTGAGGAATTTCATATCCGCTTGCCTTTCTCATCCTTTGACTTGTCCTCAGTCAACACCTTATTAGAACACTATAAGTATTGGTGAAACTTTCATCTTGGTCAATGCCTCAACCTGAGTGGCCAAAGCGGTGTTAGAATCAACCTTGTGCACGCACCCCTCTTAGTGTAGTAGCAGAAACAGTAAAATGTCTAAACCATTAAGTGCTAAACTAGTGAGAGGTCTAAACCATTAAGAGCCAGTATAATGCTTAACCGTTTAGAGGCCAATCCAGTCCTTAGAGATGTAACAAGGACAATCCAATCCTCCATATGTGACACACACACACACACATATACATATTGAGGCCTATCCCCACACCCTAGGTCCATACCTTTAGGCCCATCCTCACACTTGCTTAGGTGGACGCCTACGTTGCTTTATAAGCTAACTAATTAACTAACCTAGTTAGTTAACTTCTTACAACAATAACTAACTGAATTAACTAGGTTTGCACTATCTCTAACAGTTGTTTCTGACCCACCAGGTGGATGGTACACATAATGCTGGTGAAGCCCGGGCTGATGGTTTGGGTAATTATGGTGGTGTTTAATAAAGCTAAGCACTGGATAGTTACACTTGTGCATTTAACTCCTGTTTCTTTTCTGAGTTAGAAAGAACAACTCAATTTCTCAAACTACTGGTTAGGAACCTCGTTGATCCTGCCAGTAGTCACATGCTTGTCTTAAAGATTAAGCCATGCATGTGTAAGTATGAACAAATTCAGACTGTGAAACTGCACTTTAATGAAATTTCACTTATAGTTTTTACTTTTCTAAAATTACAGTCTTAATCCTCATCCACCAACACTGCCCGTCTTGAATTTGCCACCTAGTAAATTAAGTTCCTCCATGGAATCAGCAACATAAACGTAGTCATAAAGCGACTTATAAGCAAGTCCAAATGTGCATAAAATGAATGCTATGTGCATTCAAAAGATAATGTGTAGCTGTTCAATTTATAAGTACGTCTGATTATGGAATTCATATTCAAAGGCTTATGTGCATTCAAAACATAATGTGCTGCCCTAGAAATCTTGAAAAAATCTACACTTGGGTGAAACCGTGAGTACTAGCTGCTCATGATTGATGCTCCACGAACACCGAATGATGAATATGAACCGCCTTTGCAACCCCACTTCAAACCACCGCTATCACCAGCAGCAGAACCAGATCCGCCTCAAACACTACAATTCTTCCATTGATTCTTTTTATCTTGATAGGTATATTTAAGAAAACTTGTGATGTGTGTGGTAAGATGTTTTTCCAGTAAAGGGAATAACATGCTATTGACTCAAACATTCATTATCGCTTTCTAGCTAGCGATCACCTTTGCACAACTCAAAACATATTTTTCAAATCCTCATACACAATTGTATTTTTCAAAAAGTCAGAGAATATCTCCATACCCCCATCCACCCGTTTCACCGTCTAGAGTGCGTGCTCGTTTTGGGTCACTAGCAGTTCATTCCTCATATATATAGTTTAGTCTGTTCTTTGTATTGGTTAAAACTTAGAGCCCGCGAGCATAAAACCTAAGTGACAGAGCGCCTGGTGAGTGGGAGTATAGTTGTATTACATTATATGAATTCAATATGAATCATTTGCAATTATTCCCAAATCCAGTTGTGTTAGATTGATGTTTTTGTTTATTACTGTTTGATTGAATTTCAAATTTGATTAACCATTTTATCACAAAAAAAAAAACATACACGCACATACTACACACATTCTCAGATCCAACAAAAATAAAAGAAATTCTATCGGGTATACAACCGAGTAAACAAGTACATTTATTGGGTAATTAAGTTGGGTAAATGGGTATATCATCAAATCCCAAACCTGCGAAAACAATAAATTAATCCCAAACCCGGTCCCATACCTGATTACTCAACCCCAAACCAACCAAATATGTCAGGTTTCTGACTTACCTACCAGGTTCAGGTTCAAGTTCAATTGTCATCCCTACACATTATTTTCCTTCCACATTTATTTTTTATAGGTTTTATTCCTTTAACCCTTTTTTTTTGCTTTATACTATCTTGTTTTAGATAATCAGATATTTAATTACGGAAGGTTAATTGTAAAATACACAAATTATTAACATATTAACATGTCATAATTTTATTTATATTTCTTAATACAAAATCTAGTATATCATCTCTCTAAAATATCATAACTCATAACTCAATCTCCACCACGTATATTGTTATGTACGTTTGATGCATAAAGGAACAATAAAACCTAAAGTAGCTTGGTTGTTTATTTTTCTTTTCAAAAGTGAGGCCAGGATTTGAGTACAATATATTATTTTCACTATTACTAGTATTCTAACGATATCATATAATCTAATATCAACTAAACAACATCTCTATCAGAGTATATATATATATATATATATATATATATATATATATATATATATATATATATATATATATATATATATATATATATATATTATGAGAGTTTAAATGAGAAATAAAATTTTATAAGAATAAAAAAAATAACTTTTAAACTAATAGAAATTCTCCATTTACTTCATTTAATATGTGTATTTAATTTTATGAAAAATGACATATAGGTAAATCTATAATTGTCATTAAGTAGCTAATTAATTAAACTTGTAACTTATTTTTTTTCATATACTCTTTTAAGATAAAATAATTTATGGTGCAGGACAATTTTCGACATGTGTAGGATAAATTTTAGTATCTGTAGAATAAATTTTGAAATGTGTAGGGTAAATTTACATGTGTAAGGTAAATTCCGGTAAATGTAAAACATCTGTAGGATAAATTTTGAAATGTATAGGATAAAATGTTTTTGCTTTATTAATGAGAAATAACATAATTAATGAGAGGGGTTATAAACTATTTAATGTTTTATCATTATGTCTTTCTTCTTTTTCTTCTCACATTAAATTTTTCTCAAATGAAACTTCCCATATATATATATATATATATATATATATATATAGAGAGAGAGAGAGAGAGAGAGGTTCATGTGAGAAAATTTAAAAGTGTGAGAAAAATAAGAAAGATTAAGGAGGTGACATGTGTCCCTTTTTATTTTGGTAGTTGAAAGGTATAAGATTTAACTAATAAAATCTAATTATGGAATGAATATATGCAACCGATTTTTTTTGCAGTTATTGTCGGGATTTTCGAATTTGAAATAACACCCTAACTCATAAAAACACCACAGCATTTATATTGAAAGCATACATCTTATAAAAAAACAAAAATATAACTCATAAACACACCCTAACTCATAAAAACACCACAATATGTATATTGAAGGCATACATCTTATAAATAACAGAAATATAACAAAAATAACACCATAACTCATAAAAACACAACAACAGTTATATTGAAGGCACACATCTTATAAAGAACACTCTAACATTGAATATAACAGAACTAACACCCTAACATAACACCAGTCAACACTTTAATCAGAATTAAAACAGAAATAACACCCTAAATATATAAAAACAGAAATAACTCTACATAAGTATATCAATATGGTACTCATATTAAAGATAACAAAACACTCGTTATTATGGTGTAATATTTTTTTGTAAAAAAGAGTTACGTATAAAAAGTTATTGATGTTTAAAAAAGAAGGGGGAACTTTGCATATGTATTAATGTTAGTTTCTTAATTTAAAAATATTAAATTTACCTTTATACCCTTAATCTAGAAAATTAGTTAGTTTAATAGTCAGAATTGCCACTATGATCTCAACAATTAGATTAAATATCTAATGGTTTATATTCTTTCTTATCCTTCTCACACTTTTAAATTTTCTTACAATAACATCACCATATATATATATATATCTATCTTTTTGTTTCCATATGAGTTGGTTTTGATATTTTTGCATTGCCAATATCAAACCATACGAGTTACTTTTGATATTTTTATACTACCAAATGCCAATATCAAATTAGTAACTTTATTGTTTTGTGTGTATGTCAGGTTCTCACCGCAACAAATGAAGAACTAGAGTAATATCATGAGGACACAAACCATTATGTAAATTAGGTATTAAAGGGTAAGTACAGTAAACTAAACCATGTGAGTTTTATAAGATGACATGATGTGGGCTTGTGAAGGGTGGTCGTGGGCTGATATGGCTTCATGGCCAGTAGTGGAACACCGCCCTCCACTTTGATGAATGGTGATGATGGTGGAGATCTATACGTAAGCCACAAGTGTGATGAAGAGTAATTTAAGTGGATCAATATCATTATTATCGTTATCATATTCAGTAAATCCACTATTAGCGAAGCTAAGGTAGGGTCTGAAGAGGGTAAGATGTGGACAGTCTTACCTCTACCGCGTAGAAATAGAGAGGCTGCTTTCAGCAAGACCCGCAACTCGATAGTAATTTTGCATCAAGCCTTGGACATAAGGCACATAACACTTAGAAGTTAAGACAGAGGTCCATTAGTGCATGTACTTCATTGTCATTCGGCTATCAACACCACCACATGATGCATGATTAACCGGTTCGGGTTCAATTGTCATCCCTACACATTATTTTCCTTCCACATTTATTTTTTATAGGTTTTATTCCTTTAACTCCTTTTTTTTTTGCTTTATACTATCTTGTTTTAGATAATTAGATATTTAATTACGGAAGGTTAATTGTAAAATACACAAATTATTAACATATTAACATGTCATAGTTTTATTTATATTTCTTAATACAAAATTTAGTATATCATCTCTCTAAAATATCATAACTCATCAACTCAATCTCCACCACGTATATTGTTATGTACGTTTGATGCATAAAGGAATAATAAAAACTAAAGTCGCTTGGTTGGTTATTTTTCTTTTCAAAAGTGAGGCCAGGACTTGAGTACAATATATTATTTTCACTATTACTAGTATTCATATCATATAATCTAATATCAACTAAACAACATCTCTATCAGTATTAGCATCCGTTATATATATATATATATATATATATTTTGAGAGTTTAAATGAGAAATTTTTTTTTGTAAGAATAAAAAAAATAACTTTTAAACCAATACAAATTCTCCATTTACTTCAATTAATATGTGTATTTAATTTTATGAAAAATGACATATAGGTAAATCTATAATTGTCATTAATTAGCTAATTAATTAAACTTTTAACTCATTTTTTTTTTCATATATTCTTTTAAGATAAAATAATTTATGGTGTATGACAATTTTCAACATGTGTAGGATAAATTTTAGTATCTGTAGAATAAATTTTGAAATGTGTAGGGTAAATTTACATGTGTAAGGTAAATTCCGGTAAATGTAAAACATCTGTAGGATAAATTTTGAAATGTATAGGATAAAATGTTTTTGCTTTATTAATGAGAAATAACATAATTAATGAGAGGGGTTATAAACTATTTAATGTTTTATCATTATGTCTTTCTTCTTTTTCTTCTCACATTAAATTTTTCTCAAATGAAACTTCCCATATATATATATATATATATGTAGAGGTTCATGTGAGAAAATTTAAAAGTGTGAGAAAAATAAGAAAGATTAAGGAGGTGACATGTGTCCCTTTTTATTTTGGTAGTTGAAAGGTATAAGATTTAACTAATAAAATCTAATTATGGAATGAATATATGCAACCGATTTTTTGGCAGTTATTGTCGGGATTTTCGAATTTGAAATAACACCCTAACTCATAAAAACACCACAGCATTTATATTGAAAGCATACATCTTATAAAAAAACAGAAATATAACTCATAAACGCACCCTAACTCATAAAAACACCACAATATGTATATTGAAGGCATACATCTTATAAATAACAGAAATATAACAAAAATAACACCATAACTCATAAAAACACAACAACAGTTATATTGAAGGCACACATCTTATAAAGAACACTCTAACATTGAATATAACAGAACTAACACCCTAACATAACACCAGTCAACACTTTAATCAGAATTAAACAGAAATAACACCCTAAATATATAAAAACAGAAATAACTCTACATAAGTATATCAATATGGTACTCATATTAAAGATAAAAAAACACTCGTTATTATGGTGTAATTTTTTTTATAAAAAAGAGTTACGTATAAAAAGTTATTGATGTTTAAAAAAGAAGGGGAACTTTGCATATGTATTAATGTTAGTTTCTTAATTTAAAAATATTAAATTTACCTTTATACCCTTAATCTAGAAAATTAGTTAGTTTAATAGTCAGAATTGCCACTATGATCTCAACAATTAGATTAAATATCTAATGGTTTATATTCTTTCTTATCCTTCTCACACTTTTAAATTTTCTTACAATAACATCACCATATATATATATCTATCTTTTTGTTTCCATATGAGTTGGTTTTGATATTTTTGCATTGCCAATATCAAACCATACGAGTTACTTTTGATATTTTTATACTACCAAATGCCAATATCAAATTAGTAACTTTATTGTTTTGTGTGTATGTCAGGTTCTCACCGCAACAAATGAAGAACTAGAGTAATATCATGAGGACACAAACCATTATGTAAATTAGGTATTAAAGGGTAAGTACAGTAAACTAAACCATGTGAGTTTTATAAGATGACATGATGTGGGCTTGTGAAGGGTGGTCGTGGGCTGATATGGCTTCATGGCCAGTAGTGGAACACCGCCCTCCACTTTGATGAATGGTGATGATGGTGGAGATCTATACGTAAGCCACAAGTGTGATGAAGAGTAATTTAAGTGGATCAATATCATTATTATCGTTATCATATTCAGTAAATCCACTATTAGCGAAGTTAAGGTAGGGTCTGAAGAGGGTAAGATGTGGACAGTCTGACCTCTACCGCGTAGAAATAGAGAGGCTGCTTTCAGCAAGACCCGCAACTCGATAGTAATTTTGCATCAAGCCTTGTACATAAGGCACATAACACTTAGAAGTTAAGACAGAGGTCCATTAGTGCATGTACTTCATTGTCATTCGGCTATCAACACCACCACATGATGCATGATTAACCGGTTCGGGTTCAATTGTAATCCCTACACGTTATTTTCCTTCCACATTTATTTTTTATAGGTTTTATTCCTTTAACTCCTTTTTTTTTTTGCTTTATACTATCTTGTTTTAGATAATTAGATATTTAATTACGGAAGGTTAATTGTAAAATACACAAATTATTAACATATTAACATGTCATAGTTTTATTTATATTTCTTAATACAAAATTTAGTATATCATCTCTCTAAAATATCATAACTCATCAACTCAATCTCCACCACGTATATTGTTATGTACGTTTGATGCATAAAGGAATAATAAAAACTAAAGTCGCTTGGTTGGTTATTTTTCTTTTCAAAAGTGAGGCCAGGACTTGAGTACAATATATTATTTTCACTATTACTAGTATTCATATCATATAATCTAATATCAACTAAACAACATCTCTATCAGTATTAGCATCCGTTATATATATATATATATATATATATATTTTTTGAGAGTTTAAATGAGAAATTTTTTTTTGTAAGAATAAAAAAAATAACTTTTAAATCAATACAAATTCTCCATTTACTTCAATTAATATGTGTATTTAATTTTATGAAAAATGACATATAGGTAAATCTATAATTGTCATTAATTAGCTAATTAATTAAACTTTTAACTCATTTTTTTTTCATATATTCTTTTAAGATAAAATAATTTATGGTGTATGACAATTTTCAACATGTGTAGGATAAATTTTAGTATCTGTAGAATAAATTTTGAAATGTGTAGGGTAAATTTACATGTGTAAGGTAAATTCCGGTAAATGTAAAACATCTGTAGGATAAATTTTGAAATGTATAGGATAAAATGTTTTTGCTTTATTAATGAGAAATAACATAATTAATGAGAGGGGTTATAAACTATTTAATGTTTTATCATTATGTCTTTCTTCTTTTTCTTCTCACATTAAATTTTTCTCAAATGAAACTTCCAATATATATATATATATATATATTATATATGTAGAGGTTCATGTGAGAAAATTTAAAAGTGTGAGAAAAATAAGAAAGATTAAGGAGGTGACATGTGTCCCTTTTTATTTTGGTAGTTGAAAAGTATAAGATTTAACTAATAAAATCTAATTATGGAATGAATATATGCAACCGATTTTTTGGCAGTTATTGTCGGGATTTTCGAATTTGAAATAACACCCTAACTCATGAAAACACCACAGCATTTATATTGAAAGCATACATCTTATAAAAAAACAGAAATATAACTCATAAACACACCCTAACTCATAAAAACACCACAATATGTATATTGAAGGCATACATCTTATAAATAACAGAAATATAACAAAAATAACACCATAACTCATAAAAACACAACAACAGTTATATTGAAGGCACACATCTTATAAAGAACACTCTAACATTGAATATAACAGAACTAACACCCTAACATAACACCAGTCAACACTTTAATCAGAATTAAACAGAAATAACACCCTAAATATATAAAAACAGAAATAACTCTACATAAGTATATCAATATGGTACTCATATTAAAGATAAAAAAACACTCGTTATTATGGTGTAATTTTTTTTATAAAAAAGAGTTACGTATAAAAAGTTATTGATGTTTAAAAAAGAAGGGGGAACTTTGCATATGTATTAATGTTAGTTTCTTAATTTAAAAATATTAAATTTACCTTTATACCCTTAATCTAGAAAATTAGTTAGTTTAATAGTCAGAATTGCCACTATGATCTCAACAATTAAATTAAATATCTAATGGTTTATATTCTTTCTTATCCTTCTCACACTTTTAAATTTTCTTACAATAACATCACCATATATATATATATCTATCTTTTTGTTTCCATATGAGTTGGTTTTGATATTTTTGCATTGCCAATATCAAACCATACGAGTTACTTTTGATATTTTTATACTACCAAATGCCAATATCAAATTAGTAACTTTATTGTTTTGTGTGTATGTCAGGTTCTCACCGCAACAAGTGAAGAACTAGAGTAATATCACTTCTTAAGGACATAAACCTTCACCTATTATATATGAGGACACAAACCATTATGTAAAGTAGGTATTAAAGGGTAAGTACAGTAAACTAAACCATGTGAGTTTTATAAGATGACATGATGTGGGCTTGTGAAGGGTGGTCGTGGGCTGATGTGGCTTCATGGCCAGTAGTGGAACACCGCCCTCCACTTTGATGAATGGTGATGATGTTGGAGATCTATACGTAAGCCACAAGTCTGATGAAGAGTAATTTAAGTGGATCATTATCATTATTATCGTCATCATATTCAGTAAATCCACCATTAGCGAAGCTAAGGTAGAGTCTGAAGAGGGTAAGATGTTACCTCTACCGCGTAGAAATAGAGAGGCTGCTTTCAGCAAGACCCGCAATTCGATAGTACTTTTGCATCAAGCCTTAGACATAAGGCACATAACACTTAGAAGTTAAGACAAAGGTCGATTAGTGCATGTACTTCATTGTCATTCGGCTATCAACACCACCACATGATGCATGATTAACCATCCCTCTTTTTTAACGTCATTTTCAGAAATTAGTAAAATAACGTTAAAATTAGTGCACTTTCACTCCCCCCCGAGCACCCACACATATTTACATTATATGCGCATATAACAAGTGGAATAGTGGATAATTAATTAAAAAAAGAGAGGAGGGCATAGTGGAGGGATAGTGAACACACTCATGGATAGTGAAGAGATATGATGTTAACGTGACACTGAGGTGAGGGATGGTAATGATATAGTGTAAGCGTTATCAAATTGTTAATATCCCTAAATCCGAAGCAATACACCAGAACAATATCGGTGCCGATAGTGGTATTCATTTTATGGTTTTGATTTTAATACGAGTCGGTTTCGATATTTTTTTTATTTTTTGATACCCGTATTGCACAATACTGAAAAAAGGCCACACATAACAATGCGCGCACCGGACAGTCATTTGATTCAACAAAACTCAAAACTAACCAACTTAATCTCTACTTCGAAAAATTATATCAATTTGTCTTCCATGTACAAGCTTAATTAATCCCTTGTAACTCTTATGACTCATTTCTATCACGTAAATTCGTTCCCTAAAAAACATATCAAGTATTTTAAACTTTTAAGCTAACATGAAAAATTTGCGTGTTAGATAAAGACACTCCAAAATGGACAGACTTTTTATGAAACAACAATGTAATATATAACAAAGTGACTTTTTTTTAATTCAAAATTACGCCATATATCAATTTTTCCATGAATACATTCACTTGTAATTCATATAAACTGATTTTTAATATGCATAAGAAGAAATAAATTATCACGACTACTCAGTTTCTACATGCAACTTGTCCCTTGCAACGAAGCCTTGCATTTGGTCGTGTCTCTCTTTGTGAACCATATGACTATTGGACTTTTTAGTATCTGTAAACAATCGCGTGCAAATTGCACCATTAAAAGGTCACATTAATAACATATTTTAGTCATGAGTTATTCCTTATTGCTTATATTACACCGCATGTCATTATTTTTGCTTTCCTAAGGTGACTTCTTTTATAAATATATTTCCCATATCGGTTTTATTATACAAGAGTCTAGTTACACGTCTATTTGGTAACTTCTTTCTTTCTTAATAATCCCAAATGGACAAACATATTTATTATAACCTGTGCACACAGAAAAGCACAATGATCCGCAACAACTTACAAAACCAGACATGAACTCCCACAATGATCTGCAACAACTTACAAAACCAACAAGCCTACTACCAGCTAAATACATTAAGACACATTATTAATCTAAAAATTAGGCAAGATATCGATCATAGGGCTCCTCGAATTTCTGTCTCATGCATCATTCCACTTCGAATGCTTGCATGCTTCGCGGGTTCTCTATCTCAGTCTTGATTCCACCACCTGGCTCTCTTCTTCTGGAAGCTGCCTGATCAGCTTCTCTGGCTCTGTGTGCCATTTCTTCTTCTTTCATGCTAGCAGCCTCTCGTTCCCCTTGTGCTCGGTGTCCACTTCCTCCGCTACCACTACCGCCACCACCCCACGGTGTCACCTGCTCTTCTTTACGTCCTCTAGCCTCCTCTTGTTGTCTAGAGGCCTCCTCTTCTCGTTTCCGCCTCATAGCCTCCTCTTGTTGTCTAGAGGCCGCCTCCTCTTGCTGCCGCCTCATAGCCTCTCCTTGTTGTCTAGCGGCCTCTTCCTCTTGTTGCCGCCTCATAGCCTCTTCTTGTTGTCTAGAGGCCTCTTCCTCTTGTTGCCGTCTTATAACCTCTTCTTGTTGTCTAGCGGCCTCCTCTTCTTGTTTTTGTCTCCTAGCGGCCTCTTCTTCTTGTTGCCTCCTAGCGGCATCCTCTTGTTCTCGCTTTTTGACGGCTCTTCCTCTTCTTCTTGTTGTCTCCCAGCAGCCTCTTCTTGTTCTCGCTTTTGTCTAGCTGATTCTTCCTCCTCCTGCCACCTCCTTTCGGCTTCCTCTTCTTGTTCTTGCGCAGCCTCCTCTTCTTCTTGTCTCCTCCTAGCGGCTGCCTCCTCTTCTTCTTGTCTTTGCTTGGCCGTCACTTCCTCTTGTTGTCTAGCAGCCGCCTCTTCTTCCTGTCGCCTCTTGGCCTCTTGTTCTTCTTGCTCTCTTCTAGCCGCTTCTTCTTTCCTCTTTCGGGCTTCCTCTTCTTCCCTTTTCGCCGCCTCCTCTTCTTCCCTCTTCCGGGCTTCCTCTTCTTCCCTCTTTCGGGCTTCCTCTTCTTCCCTTTTCGCCGCCTCTTCTTCTTCCCTCTTTCGGGCTTCCTCTTCTTCCCTTCTCGCCTCTTCTTCTTGCCTCCTTGCTTCTTCCTCTTCTTCTTTCTTTCTTTCTTCCTCTTCCCTTTCCCTAGCTTCCTCTTCTTTTTGCCGTTGAATTTCTTCTTCCATCAGCCTTTCTTCTTCTTCCGCACATGAGGTGCATTCCAGAATAATTGCTTTGTTTTGAGCTGATAATAGTTCATCCATTGTTGTGTTGCTCACACCCAAAGAAGCTGCCAACACCCTTTTATCCAATACCTGGAAAACCGATGCTGAACCAACTAAGTACTGGGGATGGTTATTCTTTTGTGTAGTTGTGAATCCCATGAAAACAAAGGACCCATTGTTAAAAGAGATCTGTGCCACTGGATGATATCTCGGCACTACAAATACATCACCTTCTTCAACTCTAAACCTCGAGTTCTTACATTCCGCTTCATCTAGAGTACTCGGACACACCACATGAACCATTCCACGTCCACTCAAAACCACCGCGATCTCTGCGGTTAAGGGGTTCCAATGCGGCCCCATCATTGCCCCCTAAAAGCATCATCACAAAATTTAAAATCTATTCTCAACTATCTGTAAAACAAAATACAAATTTCCTCATAATCATCTACCTTTGTTAGATTAACCATGAAGATACCAAAATCAGAGTCCTTCAATGCGTCCATTTGTTTGCTTGTAACAACTAGACTCCACCCATTGCAATTCTCAAAATCATGCTTTGCTTCTAGGATGTTATATGCCTTTCCTTTTTTATTTTTGTTCACTTCAATCATGCTGTTATCATCGATGAGTCCAAGGAAGGCTCTCATGTTCCGATAATGCATTTCGAGCAGTTCTTTAGCTTTTGACACTCCGTGCACAATCATTTGTTGTTGTCCTCCACTTCTCAACTCTTGGATCACTACCTCGTCAACCTGAACCAAAACATAACAATTTAGGTCGATTTGTCGATCAGTTACATCTCTTTGCTGTCAAAAGTGCTAAAACTTTTGTACATTAAGTGCTGCTTGAAGGACTTTGTCATCAAACCCCAACAACAAATCAGCAAGACTAGAATAGGCCCCGGACGATGATCCGTCCTGCATATAATCAACAATGTAAATGTGGCGTTTTTGAGTTTATGCTATGGTATTCAGTTTGAATGCATACTCTTATCTCCTCCCTGTAATCAGAGAAAATGGCGTTTATACGAAACTTCCGGCGATCGGATTCTAAGTTGCTTTGCATGTAGAAAAAAGATCCGGTGGGTAGCCGATAAACGTCTCCGGTCCTCAACTCCACTTGCCGGAGTTTACCCTTATCTTTCCCAAGATCAACCCAACTCAAGGTTCCACTCCCTGGTTATTTAAAACGGTATATTTTAATTCAAATATATTGAAGGTGCCATATACAAAGGGTTATTTAATATAATTCTTATTATCTGTTTACTTATTTTATAATTGACAATTTGACAAAAAGGGTAAACAATTTTTGCGTTATATACGTTCCTTTTGACAAGGAAGCTGTATTCGAGCCTATATAATTCTTATTCGTGTCAACCTCGGTTATGTTAACACGTTTAACTCATTAGAAATGAGTCGCCAACTTGTTCAATTAAACAAGTCAACTCATTTAAGCTATAATTTTTAATCCGCTAACTCGATTTACCAACCTGTGTAATTAAACAGGTCAACCCATTTAACCTACTTCTTTTCTTTTTTTTTTAATCCGCTAACCTGATTTACCAACATGTTTAATTAAACATGTCACCCCATTTAACCTAATTTTTTTTATCCGCTAACCTGATTTAACAGGTTTAACATGATGAGTACCAAACAACCCGTCACTACATTGACACATTTAAAACTATATTGTGAGTTATGAATGATGTTTTTTTGCACAAATAAAAATATGATGAAACATAAAATAGCAATGGTTAATGTGCACATAAATTGACCGTTGCCCTAAAAATGGCAGTAGGAAAACTCAAACCGGTTCAAGCCCTAGCAAATTTTGATCTCCCCTAGGACCCGGTCCATGTAAAACCGCTTTTAAACTTGTATAGTACAACAAAACAATGCAATGTATAACATGAACCAAGTAGTCATACCTGAATTAACATAAAACACCATATCCGAATGAAGATGAACAGGAACAAAAAGAGCGTTAGGTTCCATAGTGATAAACTGGAGATCATAAAACCCATCTTTACCATCACTCACTTTCACCGTAGAGATCTCCCCGAACTCGGTCGAGACGACAACCCGCCGCTGATCCAACGTCACCAGGGTTCCATGTTTTCCGGGCACCGGCACCGGAACACTTCCACCACCTTCCTCCTCCTTTCCACCACCATGCAGAGCTGTTGTTGATTGTGGGAAAAACAGACAGAAACATACAATGAAGTATGCAGAGAGTACAAGAGAAACTGAATGAAAAGTATTATTTGACATTTTTGTTTGAAAATTTGAGGTGTTAGTGTGCTTGTTTGTGTGAAGTGATTTGAGTTATTATATGGAGTGTGAGAGTGATGTGGAAGCTGGGTGTTGGACACGTGGGTGATGGGTCGGGTACGTGGAGGGGCTTGGTGTGAGGCATTTGACTGTCCTCTTGTTTCATTGCATGAAAAGCTTATCGGAACCATACATAGAATAGACATATATAACAATTTATTTAATTTGGATAGAAAATGATACCAATTTGTTGTGAATATGATTTAAAACTATTGCTTTTTTAAAACTTCTGGTATGTGAATCACGGGCATGAAATTTAAAAACTTGTAAGAAAAAAAAGGTTATGGTAAAAGTTTTGCGAAGTAATTGTATCCGGTGTTACTTAGCCTTTACCCAAGTGTTCAAGAAAATTGGGGAGATCAATATTCAATCTTACGAGATCTAAGTATTTAAAAAAAAGTTAGTTATTTAAAAAAAACTGTTATAATTGGTAAAATTGTCGATCATTGCACTGGACACAACACAATTTAACCTAACAATTTTGTTACTTTCAACTTTGGTTTCTTATACTTTTCATCTTTTGAAAATTTTAGTTTTATGTTTCGTTCAAAATATTGCGAGTTGACACAACGCAATGAGATGTGTAGTTCTACATTTTTGCATCTATTTTTTATGGAAAGAGAGAGTAAGAAGGTTCATTACAATGGGTCCTTTATCGAATTACTTATTCTTTTCTATGTTTTACGTTTTTGGTCTAATATATTCGCATTTCCGGTGTTGGTGATCACGGGTGGCGGTGTGACATTGATGCTATTTAGCACGGTTTTAGCCTCCATCGCAAGGTGGGGGGCTTAATACTAGTTATTATATATTTGGATCTAAATATAACATGTTTGATTAACATAATACGAAATTTACAATCAATTATTTTAAGACCCAATATATTTAGATCTAATCTAGTTCATTCACATTCTTTGAGCTTCAAAATGTGAGCAAAGTGTGCTGATAGCCACATGTAATTCCGCCTAGCTTTGATTGATGTTAGCTACCTTCTGTTAGCTCGGTAATTTTTTTGCACCAGCTGGTAATCGGACATGATGGCATCATCCAAGATCTTTTGGATCCGCTCAGCCACGTCTTGATTTTGACTTGGAAACGTGATTTTGAAAGAAATACAAACTGCATATACATAAGTATAAGGAAGTAAAAACAAATATGAGTGATAAATTAAAGAAGCTAGGCTCCGAAAGTTTTATCATTGTGCGTGAAATTGAACATCAGTGTTTAATGGTAAGAGTTTCTTAATTGTCTAAAATAAGACACACCAAAATAGAAAACCATCAACGGCCGAGGAACCAGCATCGAAGGAGATGGGAAACATCAACGACTACGTGGATGAGAGACATGTACGTTATACTACAGTACAATCGTCTCACCAGCTAAACTTACACTTTAATAGTTATGAAAATTTCTTTTTTCGCAAAGGTCTCAGATAAGAAACCCCAAAACAGAAAACATGTCATTTAAATAAGGCCTATATCAAGATAAATGACACACGTAATATGTTGCAAAATAAATAAAGACAGTAGAGGCGGGAAATCCGCAAGGTCACAAAGTAATTATCTTTACTTTCAAAGTCAAGCATTTACCAATGATAATCGGGATTCTCACCGAAAAACAGTATGGGTTCATTTGATACCATCATTCGAGTTAAACATGTGAAATATAAGTAGAGGTTGAGACTCATAGCCACAACTTATCTAGTTGCCTGTTTAAGCATCATAGTTGCCAAGCCAATAGTTAAGCATCGTCATCGCCTAAATAATGTATCACAACAATGTACTTAGATTAACGATGTATGACAACTTCAGCAATCTATTTAGATCAACGATTATATATTTAGATCTAAGCTCAGTAATGTATCACAACTTCAACAATTTCATATTTTCTAGTAACTGCCCACATGAAAATCAATAGTTCACAGAGCATCACATAACATAGGTAACAATCGAGGCTCGGATCAAGGTAATGTCATCATCACAACCATAAACATGTTCTCAGATGAGCCAGTGGTTATCGTCATTGAGACATTGCATCCCTTAGATGAGCCAACGTTATTGTCATCAAGCATAGTAATCGAAAACAACGAGCGTGATCATTAGGAAACCCCAAGAATAGGATAATGATAATTTCAAAGATCCCTTTCCCAACAAAACATCGGATTGAACAAATCCAAACCATCAAACAAGCTTAAAAAAACCCAAAACCATAATATTTCAAACATAAAATCTAGAAATACTAACCCTTTTCAAGGATTCCACCATAGAGCCTCAAACAGAAAATCAAACACATCACTGTGTTTCAAACATAAATTCGAAAAACCCTAAGGTAGTGTTTGGTATGAAGGAATGGAAGGCAGAGTGGAATGGATCATTACGAGGGAGTGAAGAAAATGGTGTTTGATTGGTTAATGGAATGGAATCACCCATTCCATAACGCATTCAATTCCTTAAAATCATTCTATCAAACTCTCATGTTTTTTTTCATTCGATCCACCATTCATCAACACCACCACAACCCACCACCACCACCCACCACCGACGCCATCGCCGCTGCCACCTGCAACCGCCTCCGTCGCCATCCCGACAGCCACCACCGCCACCCACCCTTCGATACAGCAATCTGATAGGAGAGAATGTTTTATTTGATTTTTTTATTAATTAATTATGTAAACATGTTTCAAAAAAAATAATACCACATAGGGTAGTTTATCAACTATTTATTTACGTAAATTATATAAGATTAGAACATAAACTAAACTTCAATGACTTAATTAGAACAAAATTATTTATGAGTGATCTGATTGAAACACTCCTAAAATTTGATTACCATTCTGTGAAATATTATATATTTCAAATGTTAAAAATATTATATTTGTTGTGAAACAACGGTCTATTAGCAACTAATATATATGTATATAAACATGAGAGCTAGACTATGAAATCATGTAGAGAATAGAACATGGAGAATTCTTATTCATTCATCTAATATCATATACAAATGCCATTATATATAGGCACTCACATTAGTACAATAATAAATAAGAGAAAGGGTTATACATGTGGAAGGTCACTACATAATGTATGCATTCAAAGATAGGGATTATACATGTGGAAAGTCACTACATAATAGATACATTCATAACACTCCCCCTTGACTATCCACATGATGGAATACTATTCTTTAATACGCTTAATGATGTTGCCTCATTAAAAACCTTGCTAGGAAAACCAAATGAGACAAAACCTCAGCTAATGGAAAAAGAGTGCAACGTGTATTGTCTCCCCCTGATACTTTCGGATCAGGTACATTGTCTCAAAAAAACCTTACTAAGAAAATCCAATTGGATAAAGCTTAGTGAAGGGTAAAGACTGTAATTTATGTAAAACTCCCCCTCAATATAATATGTATCATTTCAAGTAACAAGTGCCAATCTTTTATGAAAGTTGTTGAAAAACTTTTGTAGTGAGTGATTTGTCGCTTGATGTGCAATCTATTAATGAACTTAATGTATGATCTTCATGTAAAACTTTTGTAACATCCGTCAAAAACGGATTTACCAAACCCGCTCCGTTTATCAACCGAACAGTCAGTTAAAATTTTCGTTGCGAATTAAATGCCCAAAATAATTTTAAACGATACATAATCAATTATTATACGGGAATATATAATTAGTTTTTGAAAAAAATGTTAAAAATCGCAAAATAAAAATACTTTGGTTCTGCCGGGTTTCGAACCCGGGTCAGTCACGGTCCAGCAACAAACTTAACACACGCGCACTAAACCACTGCGCCACTGATGTTCCTTGTTAAATATTGGAATCACTTAATTGATAACGTGTCTTTCCGAATTAAAAAACCGGCGCCCAAAGTTGCAGTCGTCGGAAATCCCGGTAATCTCGCGAAACTTAACGTTTCTTTCAGTTATAACGTAAAACATAAACGCTACATCGGTTATAACCGACGTCTGAGTCCGCGACCAAAGTTATAACCGCCGGAGTTTTTATAACCGACGAACCAAGTCGGAAATCGGACCAAATCCATCGACGACTTGCCCTATAAATACCCCCTCGAACCTCTGCAAACATTTTCGCTCAAAACCGCACCCTTTCTCGGCGAAAACTCACTCGCCGGAATATTTCTGCTCATCGCCGGAAAACCGAGTTCTTAACTTCTAAGCCTTACTAAACCCTCTGAACTTATACCGAAGTCACCCACATACTTTGTAAGCTTTCTGAAGACTCTCTGCTGCAAGACACCCGACGCCGGAGCCTGTTGCTGTCGCCGGAGTTCTGCCGGAAAACAGAGGAAAGCTAGTCGGTATACCTCACGCCTAATTTCCTTTCTTTTTACTTAATCTCATCTGTAATTAATCATAAGACGCTAAAGAAACCTGAATAAAAACTCGAACCAGTCAGTCATCATTTCTGGTTATAACTCAACGAAGAAGACGATGTTCGGTAGTGTTTAAGTTTAATTAAAAGCAAGATATTACTCGGGTTAGACACACAGTCCAGCGGTGGACTGTGTGCACATTAAACACACAAAGGTCTCGAGTTCGAATCCTGTTCCACACACGCTGCCTTAATAAAAATGATTTTTTTTGTTAACCGAACTGGAGTCACACTGTTATATGTTAAGTATATTAATAACCGGAATAATAACCAAGTTAGACACACAGTCCAGTGGTGGACTGTGTGTATGTTTAATTAAAGCACACGAGTTCGAGTCCGGTCTTCTGCATCGACCCGGACAATTATTTTACCTTTTTAATTAAGTCAGAAATGAAAACAAATAGTTTGTATTTAAGTATAATAAAAATTGGATTATATAACATGTTAAACACACAGTCCAGCGGTGGACTGTGTGTTACGCAACCCACAGGTCCCGGGTTCGAGACCTGTGGAGCGCACCGGTCCGATTCAAATTAAATCGTTTTTAAATAAAAGGATTTTCTGTTTAAATTAATTAATATATAAATATAATTAAAAACAGATATATGACGGGTTAGACACGTAGCTCAGTTGGTAGAGCTGCGTGCACGCGTACGGGAGGTCTCGAGTTCGAGCCTCACCCAGCGCACTTATATTCGCATTCGAACCGGTCAACGGCCAAGTCAACGGTCAAAGTCAAAGTCAACTGTAGCAAAAAAAATCAAATTTTTTTATTATTTTTATTTATTTATTTTAATTAAAAATCAATTAAAAATACTTAAAATAACATTTTTAAGGTTAGAAAATAGCCTTAAACTCGCAAAAATACACCCAACAATCCTACTAAAATAGATTAATAAAATCCGTTTACTTACCGAACCATAATGATATTTATCTAGGTTAATTTCACTCGTGGTTAAAACCACTTCGCGTGCATTCAACATCATCAACCGAACGCACCCACTGTGAGTGAATCTTACTACTCCCCCTTTTAATTACACGTTTTGGGGTGTGTGATGTGTCACAAAATAATTAACTCGTTTATTTAAACTTGTGCCATACCATGTCATGATCTAAACATAGATTGTTTATATTGTTGTGATTACTTATTTCATTTTGTCAAATTATATGAAACTCATTCATTAAGCCCATCAGTTCCTCGTGGGAGACGAGTTGAACAACGCGTGCCACAAATCAAATTCATTATTGTTCATGTGTGTATCATTGAGTTTACATTATTTGTAGTTGAGTCATTCATATTATCATGTTTATGCAAATTCATTCATTAGGCCCATCAGTTCCTCGTGAGAGACGAGTTGAGCAACGCGTGCCTCTAAATGTTCCATTATTGTTCATGTGTGCTTTATTTAATATCTAATGATTGTTGAATAAGTTTACATCTATTTTTACTCATGTTTGGTTGTGCACATATTTCATAATCAATTTAAATAAACTTGTTCAAATGTTTTCCATAGGATTCACTCGCCAACTTTATGTTGATCCAAAAACCCTTTTACACATGATACAGGTGAACAGGTTGAAGCAAGGAAAACATAGGAAATGCCTTAGAAGAGAACAAAGAAGCTTAGATTGATAGTTAGAACATGTTGTAATATTTATTGTAAAGTTCCATTAAATTGTATTTAATGAATATGAAACGCATAATAAATGTCATGAGCTTTGATGATAACCCAATCATGCCCCGATCACCTTTTCCGCTGCGGGTCGGGGTGTGACAAATTGGTATCAGAGCCATGACTATAGGGATATAGGATAGGTTATTAGACCCTTAGAGCCTATACTATAGTCTGCCTAAATTTTAATTGATTAGGTGGTTACATACAAACTTGTGATATTTATTTGTTTCATATTTCTTTACATTTACAGTCAAACATACATGCTTATATACATATTCATTATACATATATCGATGTTCATGTATTCAATTTATTTTCATACTCTCATTATTCAAAGATTTTGTTGCAATTTTCAAATCTCATCAAAGTAAGTTCTGCGACGGGCATGCAGTAACTGGAAGGGTACAAGTACCGGTAGTCGGAACGTCCTGTCTAGGTTGGCATTCGTATAAATCCAATATAACGGACCAGTTTGCCTCCCTGGGGACTAACGGTGAGAGTACGAAGGACCTATTAGGCCAAAGCATGCCACACCAAACGTCGTTCGAACTAACCCACTTTGAGGTGTCATCGTGTCTACACCTAGACACATTCCGAATATCACACGTTGTATACATATTTCTCGATTTTCTCTGGGTTTAGTGTACGCAACCTGGCAAACCCGTGCGAACCATATGAAAAACCGGTATTCATGGGGGCCCACATGATTACACAGGTAAAGTATGGCGGCATGTAGGGCCTAATGGCGAGCAAAGCCCAAGACATCCTATGGATGTAGTAGATTTATTTTTCTATAATTATTTTATGAATGTTCATTCCTAGTGCGACCCATGAACCCAAAACATCCAACTCATACTCTTGACATGTATTCCTTGTAGATGTCTTCTAACCTCGCTCGTAGGAAGATGAGAGCAGGAAAAGCCCGCGAGCGTATGGCTGCCCTAATCGCTCAACAAATGGCTGCTGTAATACCCAACATTGTAATCCAAGTTCAACAAGCACTCACCGCTAATCCTGTCAATCAAGAAAACCAAAACATTATCAACTCTCCATCAAATACCACTAAATGCACCTACAAGCATTTCAAATCATGCGACCCTCCGAAATACAAAGGGACTGAAGGCGTCACCGCCCTCCTCCATTGGTTTGAAGAAATGGAGAACACTTTTCTAAATTGCGATTGCCCTGACGATCGCAAAGTGCGTTATGCTACCGGTCGATTATATGGGATAGCACTTACTTGGTGGAATGCAGAGAAGGCCAAACGAGGTGTTGAAGATGCTATGTCCTTAACTTGGAACGAATTGAAGGAAATCATGACCAGACGATTTTGCCCAAGGAGCGAAATCAAGAAATTAGAAGATGAATTTTACTCATTGAAGCAAAAGGAAGGAGACCACACCACATACAACAAAAGATTCCTCGAATTACATCAAATGGTTCCCAACATGTTCACTCCTCTCTACCGTTTGATCGAGCACTACATTCGTGGTCTTCCATCAAAGATTCAAGACCCTGTAATAAGTACCTCGCCTGCAACTTTGGAAGCGGCAATGGAGTTAGCAACAGAGCTTACCAAGAACCGAATCCGAAACAAAGACTTCAAGGAGGAGAAGAAGGACAAAGAATCGACTGAAACCTCCGACTCCACCCAAACCGAATCCCCTTCTCAACCCAATTCTAAGAGAAAAAGAGACGGGCAACTTTTCGCTGCTATCCAATGAAATCAACCAATTTCACACGCCATACCCATCCAAGCTATCCCAATCACCCAAGTGGCACCCAACTCAACTTACCCAAATAAGAAACCATATCTTGGACCTCACCCTCGATGCAACAACTGTTTTTATCACCATCCCCATACCTTACCTTGTCGTCTATGTGCAACTTGTGGACGCTATGGTCATTTGAGCAAGGTTTGCCGCACCTTTCAAAACCAAACCTCTTCCCCTACTCAAACCATAAACCAAACCTATCAACAACCCCAATACCCCATGTTCCCATATGCTCGAGCTTGTTTCAATTGTAGCGACCCTACCCACTTTAGAAACACATGCCCTCAACTGGTTAACGTCATCAACACTCAAGCCCAATCAAATCCAGTTAACCAAGTAAACCAAGAAAACCCAACCGCTAGGCCACCAACAAGAGGAAGAGTCTTCAATATCAACGCCAATCCTGTCGAAGATAATGACGGCCCAAACGAAGATACCAAACTAGTCCTCTTCGCCAAGATCCAGATTCAACTCCTATCGTTTAGTTTTATGTTTTCTTTATCACATCAAACCAAACATAACTTAAGGATAAAGCCAATGAAACTTTGACGAGAATACGGTGGATACGCCGCTGGTACTTCCTATATATAAGTATTCTTGTCAAAGGATCAGAAGCATTATCTGGCGGTTATGAGAGGTTCCATGTGTAGACTGTTAGAGTAATTATTGTTTATTATTTTCAGTATATGCATTTGCCGAGGCCGCCTGCTCCCCATTTATGAGGTTTGAGCTTGTTCCCCATTTTATTATGCGGTTGAACCTGGCGTGCCCGCAACGATCGGCTCCGTTTGATTGAGCCTTGAGCTCACAGTTCATTTTACATTTTCAGTACATGCAATACGATCGGCTCCGTTTGATTGAGCCTTGATCGCACAGACATTTTCATTATCAGTATCTTGTGGTTGTGGTGTTTGTTGTAGAGTCGCATAGAACTAATCATAACTTGCGGATAAAGTCAATGAGAATTTGACAAGAATATGGTGGATACGCCGCTGGTACTTCCTATATATAAGTATTCTTGTCAAATGATCGGAGGCATTATCAGGCGGTTATGAGAGGTTCCATGCATAGGCTGTTTGTGTGATTGTTGTTTAGATTAAGTTATTCATTTTCAGTACATGCAATACGTTCGGCTCCGTTTGATTGAGCCTTGAGCGCACAGACAATTTCATTTTCAGTACATGCAATACGTTCGGCTCCGTTTGATTGAGCCTTGAGCGCACAGACATTTCATTTTCAGTACATGCAATACGATCGGCTCCGTTTGATTGAGCCTTGATCGCACAGACATTTTCATTATCAGTATCTTGTGGTTGTTGTGTTTGTTGTAGAGTCGCATAGAACTAATCATAACTTGCGGATAAAGTCAATGAAAATTTGGCAAGAATATGGTGGATACGTCGCTGGTACTTCCTATATATAAATATTCTTGTCAAATGATCGGAGGCATTATCAGGCGGTTATGAGAGGTTCCATGCATAGGATGTTTGTGTGATAGTTGTTTAGATTAAGTTATTCATTTTCAGTACATGCAATACGTTCGGCTCCGTTTGATGGAGTCACACTGTTATATGTTAAGTATATTAATAACCGGAATAATAACCAAGTTAGACACACAGTCCAGTGGTGGACTGTGTGTATGTTTAATTAAAGCACACGAGTTCGAGTCCGGTCTTCTGCATCGACCCGGACAATTATTTTACCTTTTTAATTAAGTCAGAAATGAAAAAAAATAGTTTGTATTTAAGTATAATAAAAATTGGATTATATAACATGTTAAACACACAGTCCAGCGGTGGACTGTGTGTTACGCAACCCACAGGTCCCGGGTTCGAGTCCTGTGGAGCGCACCGGTCCGATTCAAATTAAATCGTTTTTAAATAAAAGGATTTTCTGTTTAAATTAATTAATATATAATTATAATTAAAAACAGATATATGACGGGTTAGACACGTAGCTCAGTTGGTAGAGCTGCGTGCACGCGTACGGGAGGTCTCGGGTTCGAGCCTCACCCAGCGCACTTATATTCGCATTCGAACCGGTCAACGGTCAAGTCAACGGTCAAAGTCAAAGTCAACTGTAGCAAAAAAAATCAAATTTTTTTATTATTTTTATTTATTTATTTTAATTAAAAATCAATTAAAAATACTTAAAATAACATTTTTAAGGTTAGAAAATAGCCTTAAACTCGCAAAAATACACCCAACAATCCTACTAAAATAGATTAATAAAATCCGTTTACTTACCGAACCATAATGATATTTATCTAGGTTAATTTCACTCGTGGTTAAAACCACTTCGCGTGCATTCAACATCATCAACCGAACGCACCCACTGTGAGTGAATCTTACTACTCCCCCTTTTAATTACACGTTTTGGGGTGTGTGATGTGTCACAAAATAATTAACTCGTTTATTTAAACTTGTGCCATACCATGTCATGATCTAAACATAGATTGTTTATATTGTTGTGATTACTTATTTCATTTTGTCAAATTATATGAAACTCATTCATTAAGCCCATCAGTTCCTCGTGGGAGACGAGTTGAACAACGCGTGCCACAAATCAAATTCATTATTGTTCATGTGTGTATCATTGAGTTTACATTATTTGTAGTTGAGTCATTCATATTATCATGTTTATGCAAATTCATTCATTAGGCCCATCAGTTCCTCGTGAGAGACGAGTTGAGCAACGCGTGCCTCTAAATGTTCCATTATTGTTCATGTGTGCTTTATTTAATATCTAATGATTGTTGAATAAGTTTACATCTATTTTTACTCATGTTTGGTTGTGCACATATTTCATAATCAATTTAAATAAACTTGTTCAAATGTTTTCCATAGGATTCACTCGCCAACTTTATGTTGATCCAAAAACCCTTTTACACATGATACAGGTGAACAGGTTGAAGCAAGGAAAACATAGGAAATGCCTTAGAAGAGAACAAAGAAGCTTAGATTGATAGTTAGAACATGTTGTAATATTTATTGTAAAGTTCCATTAAATTGTATTTAATGAATATGAAACGCATAATAAATGCATGAGCTTTGATGATAACCCAATCATGCCTCGATCACCTTTTCCGCTGCGGGTCGGGGTGTGACAACTTTAATTACCTCCTCTTGTAAGTAGATACCATAAGATCCATGAATGTGTTTTGATATAATCCCTGCATTTACAAAACTAACCAAACTTGTTGATGGGTTAGTAAAATATGAACCCATACCTTTCGTACCTTAAGGGTATAGAAAATAAATGTTTTACTCATTTCACGATCTCCTCGTCGTACACGAGTTAAATCTTGCCAATGAATTTAATGGTATATGTTCGTGTATAGCTAGTAAGATATATTAATACAGTTTGTATTAAATTATGGTACTTCATGACCAAGGATCTTTGCTTCTTTGATAGAAGATGATAAAAGTCATTTGATCTATATCAAATATTTGAACATCATTAAATGTACTTACACCAAAATCTTTGTCCATATGAAATGTCCAACATTTTCTAGATGTATACCATTAAAGGGATTATAATATAAACGTATGTCCTACGTATCGAGCCATAAATTTGCAATATTGTATTTCAGTTGCAAATTCTTGCTTAAATGTTTGAGCTCTTTTTTTCTCTTCGGGAGATTCAATGACATCATCAACATATATTGCAATACTTGTAAACCTTATATCGTTCTTTTAATGAAAACAAATGGACCAACTTCACCATATGTATTTTTCGTTTTCGAGCTCACTAGTGAGTCAATTATATCATATTTGACTCGACTATTCTAGTCCACACATATTTTGTCAACTTCATATAGTATGTTCTTGAGGTTTTGACATCAATGCTTCTAGCATTATCAATCCATGAGAGAATTCATTCCATCTTATCCATATATGCATGTGCTTTCACTCTTCAGGAGTTTTGCTATATAAATTTGCCCATTTAACACATAGATATCTATATCATGTAAAAGTGTCATGAACACTTGCTTTTATCTCCAAAATCCATATTGTACCATGCGTGTACACTATTTATTGAGATATCACAATCACTTGGTACAAGTTTTCAATGTATGTTTATTGGTGCACACGAATTACATCGTTAAGATGTTTTGATTAACCTTTAAAGAACTCAATTGCTTTAAGAAACTCATCAGGAGTTCAATCGTATTCACAAATGAATCTGTATACAACGATCATATTGTTCTCGAGAACTTACTTTACATGAAATACATAATTTAAATCCTTCAAGGACTTGCATGTAAACTTTAGTATCTAAATGATACATAACATTTATAAGACGCATATAAATTCTCTCTTTATATTACCAGACTAATTAAATACTGGAAAACTATTGCATCTACCATTGGAGAATACGTCTCCTCATAATTAATCATAGGTCTTTGTGAAATCCTCGTGCCATCAATTGTTGATCCACATAAAAGACCTAATTATATTAAATATATTTTACAATTTTTTATGGACTACTGGCCCGTAAGCTTTCCATTTCAATAGAGAATTTAACTTTGCATCGTTTGCGGCGTTCCATTTTGGCCAATCATTTCTTTGTATTTATTCATAAGCAGATTTTAAATCTTGATCCTCATCATTTCATCTTTTCAAGCGCTATATATACAAAAGTATAACGCGTCGATTTTGTTTCGATTCCATACACTTCTAGACATGATATAATTTACTAAGAGCTCTTTATTTTCAGGTACCTGAGGTTCTTCCAGAACCATCATGTCTAATGTCTCTTCAAGAAACCCTTTTTCTATAACCTCGACTTGACCATCTTCTTCATTACTTGCTCCAATTTTTTGAGGAATTTTTATTTTCTTGGAATCGACTAGTCTACCACGCTTCAGGCGTGCAATAGACTCATTAATATATGGTTCGCCCTACTAGGACAATTAACTTAATTGGAGCATTTGCAGTTGACTACGTGACTTACTTAGTCACTGTATTTAGGTCAGTTAACATGTCTGGTGATTGATTCTTTAATCTAGGTAACGAATTATCTTTTGAACTTCTTGTTCACATAATTACGTTTGAGGATCAATGATAATTCATGCATACCCATTCCTTTTTCAACTGCCATTAATCTCCCCCCAATGTTGAAAATGTTAATTTACTTAAAGTAAGATTTAACGAGCCATAAATAAATCTCTCTTTAATTGCTCTAAGTATGTAATCATAAATAGCATTTCATCCAACATATATTCCCAACATTATTTGAGTTTCAATCTTTATGCGTTGTGGTGGATTAATTCCAGTGTACACCGCACAATAAAAGGTTTGATGGGAAATATTTGGTTCCTGACCAAACCAACTAATGTGGTGAAACTATTACAACATGTTGGCTTGATGTGAAATAATGTTACCGCATGTAAAATCACATGTGCTCAAATATGAACTTTTGCTCTCTTGATTATTAGCTTTGCAATCAATTTGTAGATGTTTGATCATCGTCTTCAACAAAAGCATTTGTCTTAAGCGTTTAGAAAAGTTCAATACTTATTCCAATAATCATTAGTAACATGGATACTAAATTCAATGTTATAACCACCATAAATATGATAATATGGAATAATATGCTTGCTATCTCATTAGCTAAGCTACACACAACTTCAAGTTGTAAATTTGATGACCATTTAGACGATGCATCGATTTAAAAACACTAAATGGTATCATGTTTGGATATATACATCCTTCATTCATTCCATAATATTTTAGGGATTTATACCATTAATTGGCAAATAAACAATTTCCCTTAAGAGCAAACATAATATGCTATCAACTAGAAGAATCTTCAAGTTCTTCATTATATTTCACATCATCAATGAGTCGGTGTGGTCTAACCGTCATACCAATAAAGTAAATAATCATAATCCATAAACTTATGGTTTATGATATTGTATATGTATTACTTGCACGTATGTGATACAAAACATAAGATATGAAAGAATGTATTATAACTTCAAAGTTCAAACCATCATGTTATGTAATCACTAGTTTACCACTTTTGGTGGTCGATCTCATCATGACTATCATTATAATACTGATATTCGATCTCATTATTAGCTTGACTATCTTATAATTTCTGATAGTTTGATCTCTTATTAACATGATGATTGTTGCACTTCTAATGGTCAATCTCATTATTAATATGACATCATTACAATTTTTTCAATGATGCCCATGATTACAAAGATCAATATATATTCACTTCATGAATCAGGGTAAAACCATACAATTTTTATGGTTTTCCATTATTTTCTCGAACATTTAGATATACAGTCATTTCAAACTGTTTATACCCTTTAAATGATATTGCTACTTCAGGAGTATACATGTGGAATGCCACTACATAATGGATGCATTCATAGATAGGGATTATACATGTGGAAAGTCACTACATAATGAATACATTCATAACACTCCCCCTTGACTATCCACATGATGAAATACTATTCTTTATATTTCTCCACTAGTATTATAAACAAATGGTTTATGAATATATACAAACAAAAAATAATATCAACCAATGAACAAGGCATACTGTCGCAGGTGCCTAGTTCTGACTTGATTACACGGAAGTAGGGCTGGCAAATCGTGTCTTAACAGGTTTAACAGGCTTCTGACGGCGCGCACAACATAAGTTTCAAACATGATTACGACTCGTTTAACTATTTTATACCTCATGTTTATAAAACAGTTTTATGTTTTATGTACAAAGATGGATAAATGATGAATCCTAACATTGTAATTTTAATTATTTTAAAAAATAAAAAAGTCAAAGGTGTATTTTTCAGACAAACAGTCTAATCGTGTCTTAACAGTACCCAATTGCCAGCCCTACACGGAAGTCCTTGTTGGATCATTTGTTACGAATATTTTGAGTATGGGCTAAATGACTAACTGATTGAGGCTTGATGGGGCCCATGCTGAAGGTTAAGTATAACAAAATTTATACTCTTATATTGTCAGGGTGGGGGTACTCCCCAAATAAGGAGTTGTAAATTTTTTTTAACCAATAAGATCATGTCATCTCAACTCATTACTACACTTGCACTCAATCACTAGGGGTACTAAAAAACATAGAGAGTAGTAAACATTTAAAAAAAACAAAATGTGTGAATGGTTAGAAAGGGTTGCAGCCCACCATTAACCCACTCTCTCTTCTCTTCCCACATTCGGTGACTAGTCATCGTAATAAAGTCACCGAAGGCATTCACCACTCACCGATTTGCAGCTTGCGGCACCTTGCCGATTGGGAAACAAAGTCACCGAAGCGATGACCACATGGTGCCCCTTCTACTGTTATAGTATCTATCCAACCTAATAAGTAATAAGGTTTATAATTAAAAGACAAATGTCATTCATCTCCGGTCTCTATTTTTAGTTTTTTCCCCTTAAAACACAATGAGTTTTCTTTGATGTTCGGGTTAGAGGACCCATTTTGTAAGCTGAACCCGAACAAAACTCACTTCTAGGGTTTATTCTTCGCCACACTTCCAATCTCAATCTCAGTCGTCTTCTTCACCACGCTTCCAACTACACCCGTTTCCCCTTTATTTTCTTTTGCAAGTTGTAGCGTATTACACACACATTAGGGTTTCTTCTTGGATCTCTTCCTGCTACGCCTCCTACGACCATTGAATCTGATGTGTTCTTCGTCAAAATGTTTAATCTCTCATCCTCTCTAATCGGGTACACCATTCCCAACCATTTAGCAGGTAAGATTTCATCTCTATGTCTCTAAAAATGTTAGATTTCATTTATTAAACCCTAATTTCTCATCCTCCCTTGATCGCCTACACCATCCCAACCTTCTAGCAGGATGCTTTCATCCCTAAATCTTTAAACGAAGTATCAATCTGATAACTAAGAATCATTCTTGATTTTTTCACGCTGGTGTTGCACCTGGAGTGCCAACGAAGATGATCTATGCAAGACAAATTGAAATCAGTTTAAAGCATCTTTTCCCTTCCGAATGAATCTTCCATCAGGTATGTTGAATTGATCAATCATACTTCATCCTTTTGTTTTCAATCTTATAATGTTGTTTAACCATCATAGATCGACGATCTCTCCTAAATCTATTCAAAACCCTAATCGCCCCCAACATTCATGTTACGCGTGGTAAACATCTCTTTATAATGTTTCATAAACGTTTATTTCTTACTTACTTGCGATTATTTTTTCCATAGATATAAATGTCATCAGGTTTCGTTACTGATACAAAAAAAGGCAGTGAAAAACTAAAAATAATGGAGTGATAAAATTTTCTCTCGAACTTGCAGTTCGAAGCGCCCTCTAGGCGCATAGGCACCGATTAGGGCCTAGGCGATAGGCGCAAATAAAGCGTGGGCCCGAGAACAAAAAAGCTCACATAAAATAAAAAATAAAATAAAATACATTAGGTATTGGAAATAATAGTTTCTTCTAATAAATTAAGCAAAACTTGAATGTCATTAAAAAAAGTAAAACTGGATCAGAATAAAATACTTCTGTATATTTTTGCTGGTCAAATTAAATAACCTGGATATGGAATATTGAGAAAGTAAAAATAAATAGGAATAGGGGATACTTCTAAATGATTTTACTGAAGAAAAAAAATTAACCTGGATATGGAAAAGTTTGTATCAGAATAATTTACTTCTGTATAATTTTACTGAGTAATTATAAAATCAGAACAATGCTTCTGTATAATTTTACTAACCTGATATGGAGAATTCGATGAGAATTCTTGCTACTGAAGTATTGACTCTCAAGAGGTTTTCAAGTGGTGAACTTCCGAGTATTGCTTATTTTCATCATTTAATTTAACTAAATTAAAACCTGATCTTGAGCATGTCAATATAAGCGAGTTGGTTAACATGTTAAAAATGTTGAGTCAATATCTCTCATGATCATGTATCACCCATGGCAAAACAGAGCATAGCTTGAAGAATTGGAATCACATATTTGTTTAAAACAAGTGATCTTTTGAGAATTGTACAAGGTATTTCGCACAATATGAACTTATTTTTGATCATTTGTTTTAGTTATATCCGTCGTGCGTGCATTGTTTTTTAGGTTATAAACGATTTGTATTGGCTAATATTTGCTTATGGGTGTGTTGAAGATAAACTTTAATATTTTTTGTCAGTATTTTCACAACGTATTATATATGTTTGATGCTAATGTAACTATACATTTCTTAACTTTTTTTTATATATGTTTGAACGATTTTAACCCTTATATTCTATCTGTAGTCTGATGTTAAAGGTGTACTGACTTCACTTCAAGTTGGTCCCTCTACAGTTGCACCGCTGCTGTTGTTCAAGATGTCCCATATGTCGAGCCAGTGGTTTTTCCGGTTATCGATCCACCCAATTATGGTGTTTACAAGTTTGTTCGGATGGCTAATAATCGTTTTGTAAGTTTACCGTCAACATTTAAATATATACTATATTACATCTATCAGTCTATTCTAACTAACATTTTTGTATTGTTCAACTTATTAAATTATACCGAGGCTTCTTGATATATATGTCAATACCTAAAAACATATTAATTTGTTAAAACTGCGAAGTTCGCAGGTATTAACACTAGTTAGAATAATGAAATATAGAATAACTAAATAGAATCTATATAGTCGACTGCAAATGAAAAAACATTCACGAATAAAAATCAGGAATAGGACATGTGTTCATCTTTGTCTTAATAACTAAAGGAACATATATTTTGTGGAAGTTCATTCGCATATTAAATAAACAAATTTACTGTTAAATTATTTCTTGAAAATTTAGTTTCTTTACAAGCCTAATTATAGGTTGGGGTGGTGTTGTGGTGGAGGAGGTGGTGGTGGTGGTGGTGGTGGTGGGTTGAAGGTGAGGAAACAATATCTGCAAACCATAGGGACCAACCATGCATTTAACTCTTAGAAGTACAATTCACACTTTCTAATTCTGTAATCAAATTGAACTTTCAGGGAACAATTCGTGAATAGATTGATGGAAAGTTCGTTTGTTTAGTTACATGAACGAATACGAGCAAGAGATTCTATTCGTTTAGTTACATGAACGACATGACGCGTTTGTTCATTTATGTTCGTGAACATTCAGTAACGTGTTCATTTATGTTTGTGTTCTTTTATGTTTAGTTGTGTTCGATAGTTCATTAGGGTTTTTAATTTTCATATTCTATTTAAATACTACAACATGCCCACTAATAAAGAAAGAACATGAACAGAGGTCGTTTTCGTTCATTTATGTCCGTGAACGTATGGTAGTGTGTTCGTTTATGTTCGATAGTTCCCTAGGGTTTTAATTTTTATAGTTTATTCAAATACTTCAAAATTCCCACGAATAAAATATTTAATTAATATAAGTGTGTTGCGTATTAGTTGCATATATTTTAATGTAAGAATATGTTCATGAGCGTTTCTTTGTATTCATTTGTGGTCATGAACGTCCGTTTATTTTTTTTTGTGTTCATGACATTTGTTTGTGTTAGTTACCTAAAATTAATGAACGAACATGAACACCCGTTTATTTCCTTAATGAACGAACACGAACTGAAAATCTTATTCGGTAAGTGTTCATGAACAATTTATGAAAACCATGAACAGTTCATGAACGCCCATTTCCTTAGCAAATGCAGACGAACAAGGTCTTCTTCGTGTTCATTCGGTTCATTTGAAGCCTGATGTGATGCGGTGTGGTTTAAAATGATGGTTATTTTTTAGGTTGTTTTATGCACTAGTTCATATTTTAATATTTATAAAAACATGATAAAATACTATCACGTTACAACTCACGTTGGGGCAAGTGCACCTATCGTTGGCGTATTTTAGTGATGGTAAGATACCGAGGTCGTCCAAAGATACACGAGTTTTAGTACCAAGTCGTCGTTAACGTCTAACCAAGTCCAAGTTGAGTATGCTAAAAGGAAGAGTAAATTACAAAAAAATCGTCCTTTATGTTGTCACCAGATTGCAAACCATGTCCTTTGTCTTCAAAAAGTACAAAAAACGTACACGATATTTGCAAACTATTGCACGTTACGTCCTTTGGCCCTAACTCAGTTAGTTTTCATGGTTAAATCTAACCAAGTGGACTCCACATGAGGGTATTTTGGTTATCTTACCCATCTATATAAAGAAGGTTGATAAATAATTTTATTTTTCTAAAAACAAATAAAATGCACCCACCCAACCCTACCTTTTCTCTCTATTACTCTCTCTCTCTCCTAACCACAACCACCATCACAAAATTCTAAGGATAAAACAAATCAAGAACTTAAACTAATTAAACAAATAAAACGAAGGTACTAACAAAATTAATACACAAAATGAAGAAATTATCGTTACCTGACACGAAAGGGATTATAAGTCCCTTGAACAGGGAAATCAACAGGGTCTACATATTCACACACCCATTTGCCTATTTAGACACCCTTTAGACGGGTCGTCTAGACTTAGACGGGGTGTTTAGGGTTATTTTTTCTCTGACCACATTCCTACACCGTACAACGTCAAATCAGTCACATCAGACGGGACGTCTAGCAGTAGACGGAGTAGAAGACGACTAGACCAAGACGGGGCGTCTAGAGCTAGACGATCCCTCTTGAATGTTGTGCTCTGCATGCATGTCAGCCAAGTTGCAAAGTGATACGCCCCGTCTACGCCTAGACGGGGCGTATATATTGTTCTTAAATAGAGCCATGCAGAGCATTTGTGTCGCATAAATTTTCGATTCGTCGTCGGAATTCTCTCTGACTTCTTCTTTGGCTTATATTACTTCTCTTATATAATTCAATGCATGTATGTAAAGTAGTAACGTGATACGCCCCGCGTAGGCGTTAGACGGGGCGTCTATTTCTTTGTTGAATAGACCCATGCAGAGCATTTGATGTCGCATAAAACTTTCAATTCGTCGTTGTAATTCTGTTTGTCGTGAACTTTGGCTTGTATTACTTCATCTGATATCATCCAAAGGTGGTGAAATGTCATTAAACTGGAACGGGTCATCGGTGCCTGAAGTCAATACGGTAACAGTTATTAGGTTAAACTAGTTGTTGTTTTAATTATTTACTAACGGTGATATCGTTGTTAGGGGAGTGCGGTGTTCCCAATTCTAACGACCAAGAGGAGGGTGTGTCTAGTGTACAAGACATTATTCGTATGGTGAATGATATGGTGGTGAGACACCCCCATACGCAGGCACTCCGTATCTCGCAGAGATCGTTTGAAAAACGGCTGAGGTTTCACAGTGAATATAATACATATTTACCCGATGGAGATGAGCCTTATATATTTTGGAAAAAAAGTAATGGAGGGACGGTTTCCAGCTGCAAATTTGTATCTCAATCGACTACACGTCAAAGAGTGTCTTGTGCTGAATCGAAGACTGTAACCGAAGGGAAACTCGAGAGTAAATGCAGGTAAATGAGAAATACTGTCATTTTTTAAATATATATGGTTTTTGTTTGCGTAATAGAGTGTGTTGTGGTTTAACATAGGGATATGTTGTTGAACTTATTTCAGGTGTTTCTACAGCACCTAACGAGTCTCAGTCATCGTCTGATGATTAGTCCTGGTCAACCACGGTCAAGAAAGCAAGAACAATGGCTCGATCTTTTTTATGTTTAATACGATTTATTTGTATGAATAATACAAAGATTTTTTTAATACAATAGAAAAACTTTTAGTATAACTAATAGGATTTTATTTACTTAATTTGAACTTTGATATAAGCCGACATTCCTTCAGTACACCTAAGGCACAACAATTAAACCATACAAAGCTTTGTATCTGAAAACAACAAACTCCGGGTATTGACAAACAGACGGTAATTATACTCTCCGAGCTCTCACGTCCAATCGTCGGCACCGGCAGATGACGAAATGTCAATACTGCCCGTGGCGACGGTTGGGCATGAGAGCTCGGATACTATGATTACCGGCTGTTTGTCAACACCCGAGTTTGTTGGTTTTTAGATACAAAGCCTATCTAAAAACCAACAAACTCTGGGTATTGATAAACAACATCAATTATACTCTCCGAGCTCTCGCGTCCAACCGTCGGCACCGGCAGACGACGAAATGTGGATATTGCCGGTGGCGACGGTGGGACGTGAGAGCTCAGAGAGTATAATTATTGGTCAATACTCGGAGTTTGTTGGTTTATAGATAGGCTTTGTACGATTTAAAAAAACCATACAAAGGCCATCTAAAAACCAACAAACTCTGTTTATTGAGAAACAACAACAATTATACTCTCCGAGCTCTCACGTCCCACCGTCGGCATCGGCAGACGACGAACTGTCGGTACTGTCGGTGGCGACGGTCGGACGTGCGAGCTCGGAGAGTATAATTGCCGTCTTTTTGTCAATACCCGGAGTTTTTTTGGTTTTTAGATACAAAGCCGATCTAAAAACCAACAAACTTCGGGTATTGACAAACAACAGAAATTATACTCTCCGAGCTCTCACGTCCAATCGTCGGCACCGGCAGATGACGAAATGTCAATACTACCCGTGGCGACGATTGGGCATGAGAGCTCGAATACTATGATTACCGGCTGTTTGTCAACACCCGAGTTTGTTGGTTTTTAGATACAAAGCCCATCTAAAAACCAACAAACTCTGGGTATTGATAAACAAAAGCAATTATACTCTCCGAGCTCTCGCGTCCAACCGTCGGCACCGGCAGACGACGAAATGTCGATATTGCCGGTGGCGACGGTGGGACGTGAGAGCTCAGAGAGTATAATTGTTAGTCAATATCCGGAGTTTGTTGGTTTTTAGATAGGCTTTGTTCGGTTTACAAAAACCATACAAAGGCCATCTAAAAACCGACAAACTCTGGGTATTGAGAAACAACAACAATTATACTCTCCGAGCTCTCACGTCCCACCGTCGGCACCGGCAGACGACGAACTATCGTTAATGCCGGTGGCGACGTGGGACGTGCGAGCTCGGAGAGTATAATTGCCGTCTGTTTGTCAATACCCGGAGTTTTTTTGGTTTTTAGATACAAAGCCGATCTAAAAACCAACAAACTCCGGGTATTGACAAACAACAACAATTATACTCTTCGAGCTCTCACGTCCAACCGTCGGCACCGGCAGTTGACGAAATGTCGATACTGCCGGTGGCGACGGTGGGACGTGCGAGCTCGGATAGTGTAATTGCTGGTCAATACCCGGAGTTTGTCAGTTTTTAGATAGGCTTTGTATGGTTTATTTGTTGTGCCTTTGGTGTACTGGTAGAATGTCGGCTTAAATCAAAGTTCAAATTAAGTAAACAAAATCCTATTAGTTATACCAAAAAATTTTAAATGTATATATACGGGTCGTCTAGACCTAGAAGCCCTGTCTTAGTCTGGCAAGAAGACCAATCTACCCCGGGTTTGTTGGCCGTCTAGGTTAAACTCAAGGGCAAAATAGTCATATTATCAAGGCATAGACGGGTTGTCTAGACCTAGACGACCCGTCTAGTTTGAGCGGGATGTTTTATCCCTGGTAAAAGACGAATTTAAATTTTAAATCATAAATTACCATTTTGCCCCTGAACTGCCGACCGTCTAGGCCTAACTCAGGGGTAAAATAGTAATTAACCACCTGAGTGTTTCACAGCTCAGCATGGCTAATTACCATTTTGCCCCTGAATTAGGCCTAGACGGGGGCAGTTCAGGGGTAAAAAGGTGATTCGCAGCCTAGACGACCCGTCTAAGAGTCTTATATGACCGACAACCTAGACGACCCGAGGCAGACGACACACACCCAAACACACTCAAACATACACACACATACGTATTCGACCGTATCCGGGCCGTATTTTTGCCAAATCAAGCATCTCTGGTACGTATTTTCACCTGTACTTCTATACTTTAATGTATTATGCATTTAGATCGTAGGTTGTGTGTGAATTTGATGATTTTTGGGGTTTAAGGGCTGCCATCTTCGAGTAGTTGGGTTCTGTGAAGAACAAGACGGGGCGTCTAGCCCTAGACGACCCCGATAGACGACCCTAATTTTTTTGTTAACTTCTATAATTTTTTGATTTGTTTGTGTAAAATTACTAATATAATCGAAGATTGTTATGGACAAAATTGGAGATCCGATTCACGGGGACCCACATCCGCATGGTCCGCGACGGGCCCCGCCAGCGCCGGTTGATCCGCTCCACGGCCACCCCTATCTCGAGTTTCCGCCCGACACCGAGGCCGCCCGTTTTTGCGGGAAGCTACGGCGGATGCACGTCGGATCGCACTCGGCGGTCTACTGGGATACGATCGAGGCGATTGGTGAGACGCCGAGACTGCGTTTCTTCATTCTTGTTGATTCCCCGTGACACCGTCTGTTTGACTTGGCCGGCACGCCGAGTTATAGGGAGCTGCTCGTCGAGTTCCTGTCGACCTTCTCGTTTCTTTCTCCATGGGTCGACCAGCCGCCTGCCCAGCCACAAGGTCATCCCCCTCCGCCTGAGGTTTCATTCAGGCTCGCCGGTGTGTGGCGTTCGATGACGCTTGCGGAGTTTGCCGTTCATAGCAGCACATTCCTGCAGGAGGAGATTGCCACCGATGTTTATACGGAGGGGCTAGTGGCGGTGGATAGACCCACTCTATTGGGATTTTGGGGGGTGGTCGCAGGCCCTGACACTTGGGAGCATGCCAGGGCAAAGGGGAAGATTTCTCACGTTGCCGACCCGCTGTATAGGTACGTACGTTTATTACATTATTGTTTGATTATTAATTGTTTGAATTAGTTATGTATTTCACAAATATAATGTGAAGGTATCTACATCGGATGCTCGTTACGTCTATTACCGCTCGCGGACACAACCGTGAGTGGTGTACGAGCACCGATTTATTTTTTACTATTGTCTTTTGTACAGGAGGCCGTGCGCGCTTGCGCACGGTCTCGCCCAGTACTTCGCCTCCGCCCATCACCGGCAGCAGCACGGCTTTTTGTACGGCGAGGCGTATGTCACTGTCATAGCCAGGTCGTTGGGTCTTGTGCCAGAGGCGGACCCGCACTTGTAGCTGGCCATACCATCCACGCGGATGGGTTTTCAGACCTTGCGCGGGATGAGGCTGGTGAAGAGGTTCGCATGCTCGGCGAGCGGTTTAAAAGCCGCGAAGGTGAGCCATGGATTCCGGAGCCGCTGCCAGATCACTTCGATCCAGTCCATCAGCCGGCAGATGAGGCAGCGGTAGTCCAGGACCCTCCAGTTGATTTTGACGGACCAGCACCGCTCTCGCCGCCACCACCTCACGGGGCGCCTCAGTTTCCGCAGCACGTCCTTCCAGGTCATGCTTCGGGGGTTGCGACATACCCGCGCTTACGAGCCGATGTCGACAGGCTTATGGATCTCATGGGCTGGGTGGTCCGGGAGATGCAAGATAGACGTGAGAGAGATGGGTTACCTCCCATACCGCTCCCACCACCTCGAGCACCACATCAGCAGCAGCAGCAGCCGCAGATGCCAGATCCCGATCCCGATCCCGACTCTGAGGCCGACCCGTATGCATAGACATTTTGTATTTACTTTTCAGCTGTACAGATAAATATGGTTTTGGTTGTACAAATTTATGTTATATATGTTATATTTAACTTTGTTTTCAGTTATTCGATTACTTGATGAATGTTTGTGTTAAATCGACATTGAAATGTAATACGGAAACAACATACACTTGTTGCATTCATCTTAAAATGTTGAAAACAGTATTAAATTTTAGTATTATATTTTTTTAAAAATATAATGTAAAAACAATTAAATATATAAACGATTGAAAAAAATAACTCAATTTTTGTACAACAAACAAAACTTTTTAAAAACCTAAAATTACACCTAAAAAAATCAACCTCCAACAACAACCAATTTACCACACCAAAACACTATTTTTTCAATCTCCCCACCAAAACACCCTTTTTCCAACAAAAAAAACACAACATCCTAGACGGGTCGTCTAGGTCTAGACGGCCCGTCTAAACACTAAAATCTATAGGCCCTGCCAGGTACTTGCTGACTCCTCAAAATCAGTGCTATACGGGACGTCTAGGCCTAGACGACCCGTCTAGGGCCTAGGGGTGTCCAAATAGGCAGCAGGGGTGTGTGAATAGATTGAGCCAATCAATAACACTCCTAATAGAAGCCTTCTACTACAAGATCCTTGGGTACCATACATTATCTCTTATCTTTAAGTAAACTCAATTCAATGATATCTTAACTCAAATGCAAAACATCAGTCCAGATTACATAAACCTCTAATATTGAAAATCCAAGTAAGATTATACTCAATCCTTTAATACAAACTTTGCAAAACTTTACAAACTACTCAAAATTAGAAACTAGATATAAAACCTTAAAAGTCAAACCTGTTTACAATCAACTACATCAAATTAAATCGCAAAACTGCAGAGGTAACGAATTTAGAAACCAACGACGTGTTATGACGGTGGTGCCGAACAACCATGGAAATCGGACCGTGGATTTGGTTCTTCAAGTCCGGTCGTTGTAAGATTGCCATTTTAAATTGGAAAAATGTACTGTAGATCTTGATTTTCGATACCCAACATGTACGTTGCACTTCTTGAATCAGATATATGTGGTGTTGGGGTGGTGGCATGGTTGCCGGTGACAACCCGCCGTAGGATTGAAGGTTATGGTGTGGGCTGGTGTGAGGGTGGTGGTGGCATGGTCGCCGGTGCCAAAACCTTTGATTCAATCACCCCAATCGCCAACAAATGGAAACCCATAAAAAAGTAAAACCCCTCGATCTCCCATGTAAATCGTTTTTGGTGCTTTGAAGGCATCGATTGGCACACAAATTTGGTGTAGGAGATGAAGACTCTTCCTCCAATATTCATACCAGTAATGGGAGAACTCAGGTTTGAAAAAGGCTTTGGCGGCTGGAGTATCGCACTTGCATTCTTGGGTTTTTCCAGAGCTTTAACAAGAGGATTAGGGCTGGAGATGGATTTCAATGGTGGCTGTCATTGAGCCGTTGAGTTGAGATGAGAGTTGTGGTGGTAGATGATATAAGGGAGAGATAGGTAGTGAGAGAGGGTAGAGAGTGAGGGAGTAAAGAGAGAGAGAGAGGTGTATACATGTGTGTTATATTGATTTTTTTAAGTTTATATTTTGTTTTGTTCATTAAAATGTTTAATAAATGAGTAAAAGACTAAAATACCCTTGTGTTACCTAATTTAACAATAAAAATTAATTGAGTTAGGGCTAAAGGACATAACGTGCAAGGGTTTGCAAACATTGAGTATGTTTTATTGGACTTCTTGAAGATAGAGGACATAGTTTGCAATATGATGTTAACATAAAGGACGATTTTGTAATTTATAGAGGAATAAATAAAAATAAAAAAGAAAATAAATGGCTAAAGAGGAAAATAAAAAGGGTGGAAATCAATGATAGGAGAATGGGTATTTAGGATCAATTTACCTCTAGATGTTTCATTAACTAGATCGGACCATGGGGTCACAAGGGCTCGATTGTTAGATGAGGGACTGTGTGAAAATTCGTATATTGTGTAGTATCTGGGTCGGAATCCTATACACATGATCCTTACGCTTTGAATATGCAGAGAAACACCACTCAAGGCCGGAATATAGTATTAATTAATTAGATAGTCAAAGGGATGTATATTACTTGTTTCTATTAGTCCGTCGGCGAGTCGTCAATTCCTCTAAGGTAGTTACTTTTATATATATCAAGTCCTTTACCTTTGGTGTTATCTCCACGCAAAGGCAAGAACTTACCTAACCCGAAGTCCCATCCAAAACCTTTAACATCCTTTAAAAGCATCAACATGTTTTTGACTCTACATAGACATAAAAAAATATAAACGACCCAAGTTCATGGCATTGCAAGATTGTTGGTAGATTTTAAGGATTAGAGGAAAACTCTCATGACCCAAGTTAATGGCGACACTATTATTTCACCCACTTTCAATAAACTATTTTAACTAATTAAAGTCCTTAACACACACACACACACACCCTTGCTTACCTATTATCATTCTTAGTTAGCTTGACATCAAGGGGATAAGTTTCCCCAAAAAACCCTCAAGAATCTAGCCAAGAATGGCCATAGAAGAAGATATGATCAAACTTGTAAAGATTTTATATATCATAAAAAAGCTTAATTACACTAATGATTCTTGAGTTTTTCTTAATGGTTACAATGATTCGAGAGTGTGGGTAGAAGAGAAGTGTGTAGTGGAGGGGCGGGGGGAATGAGCAAGTGAAAATGGTGGAAATAAGCTTCTATTTATATGTGCTGCAGGCAAGGCTCGAGCGGTGCCTAACCATATGACTTGCTAGACCCGGTAACCGAGCTACGAGCTGTGGTCAACTTTATGGGCCCGCACTGGATCTTTCAAATCTTCCAAAAGCTTTTCTTTGTCTTGTACAACCGATGCATTGGGCATGTCTAGCTTCTCTACTTGATCTTTGTGCGGTGGGCTTCTGGAGGTGTCTGGATTTGAGGCATAGGGCGCGTCTACCGAGGCATGAGGCATGTCTGGTCAATTTATTCTATTTTTTTTTTGTTTTTTGCCTAGTTTTGCTTCCTTTGTCAATCTTGGGTTATTTTTGTCCTGAAAATTTAATATAAACCAATTTAAGCCTATTTTGAACATTTTATTAACAAAACATATTAGAAATGAGTGGTAATTTGACATAAACTACATCTATTTGTCCATCTTACCCAAGACCTTATTCGCGCTAGGCTAAAGAACATTTGATGATTATACCTTTCGCTAAGTAATAAGTGTTCAATGTACAAGCTAAAAATTTCTAAACGCACTCGTAGTCTTGTTAAATAAGAAATGTATTCATCTTGCAAAACACTCATTAGCACATAATCATGATATCTACATTAATTTATTTATTATAAATAAACTATTTATTTCTCAATTTCGTATCATTTAATCCAATGTTATGTAACTAAAATTTTACAAAATTCATAATAAACTATTTAGTTTTTATAATTTTAATGAAATTTTAAAAATTTATAAATATTACAAAATTTATCTAGTTTTTTAACATTTAACAATTTCTTAAATACATACACATTATAAATTATTATAGATTAAATTACATTTTTTGTTCTTTCAATTTTATTTCAAATTTCAGAAATTATCCTTACACTAAGGAAAATTTCACATTCATCCGTTATGTTCATATTTATTTACACATTTTGTCCTTTCGACTAATACATGCTAACTTTCTTTTGTTAAGTCTGGCCATGTGCTGCGTTGCACACGAGGGAAATTTCGTCATTTCACTCTCTTAAGAACTATGTGTAAATCACTTACTCTTATCATGTATATGTATGTGTATATATATATATATATATATCTAAAATACCTTGATGAACCCTGAAAAAACCAATGAGCCTAAATAAACAATTGATTAACATCATAAGTGCTTCCCAAGAATAAAGATATAAATCATATGTTGCAAACCCTTATTTCCTCTATGATAATGACTAATGAAGATAAACTTTTGATTGAAGATAAAATAACTTATTTGTTGAAAGCGCTAAAGACTAAAGAACTGAATTGTCGAAGTCAAACTGCTCTTGAAGAAACAACTGTAGTTTATATAGGACAATTATTTTGGAATGTTACAGTTTTTCGTATTGTAAGTAGTTATTTTAGATGATGGTTGTTCTCTTTTGAACAACTGAGAATCACTCAGTTATTAGATTGTTAGAGGTAGCTATCTATGTGATGTTAGCTTAGTCATCAGTCCTTTCTCACTGTGTATAAATAGATCATGACCTCGGTCATGATCTTTATCAGTTGTTCTTGATTTTCTAAGAGAATTCTGAGTGATAGTATGTTGAATGGGAGTTTGTGTCTGTAAACACGATTTACTAATGATATGAGAACTTATGATGACGTTTTGCTTATTATTATGTTTTGATTGATTATTATTCCACTACATGATTCAAAGAGCTAGGTTCTCTATATTCAATCTAATAGTCAATATAGAACAAAGTTTCAATTCAATGTTGATATCACAATTTGTTTTGAATCACAAATGAGAAATTACAATTGATTCTAGCACTTAATTATTTGATAAAGCAAATTTGAAACTCATACTCTGTATCTTGAATTTATTCTGAAACTTAAAATCATGTCAAATGAACATAATCCTCACAACATCGGGTCTTCAACCAAACCGCCAATGCTCGTTCACCAACAATACAATATCTGGAAACAAAGAATGACACATTTTTTTTCTGTCGCATCACACACTGGATGGTGATCAATTTTGTACGCTCTATTCCTTCTAGCGACTCTTAGTGTTAAAGATGGGAAAACAGATGTTTCCAAAGAAGCCACACACTACTTTGAGCAGGATTTCCAAATATTGGAATTAGATGCCAAAGCGCTTGCTATGTTAGCAATGTCAACCCTAAATGGCATTCATGCTAGGTTACTTCATTGTACAACCGCAAAAGAGTTATGGGATGCTCTTAAAGAGCAATTAGGTGAACTCCCAAAGTTATTGAAAATAACCGTCAAATTTTGGCTCTATGAGACGTTTTGTCATGTAAAAGGAAATTTTCTAACATAACAATTTGAGAGGTTTACATCTTTAATTAGTGAGCTAAAATTGTTGAATATACCTATTCGAATAGTACCTGAACAATAGGTGTCTTAGATATCTTCCAGAGTATATCTATGCAATTTTGTTAACAACTTTACAAGAATTCAAACAACATTCTCTTACTCAACTTCATGGTCTCTTAACATTTGAGAATTAGGTTGACTAGAAACAGAAGTTACAAAGTACTGCCGATGATTGCAGTCTTAATAAATTTGGCACCCTTAAATTCAACGCCTACCTCTCCTTCCCATTCACCTGAGGCGATCGCAAACACGCCGCCGAATTCTCCTCTCACCCCACCATCTCCTTCTCCTATTGAATCCTCTGTTGCTCCTTCAAATTCTATGATAACCAAGAGTCGTGCTGGTATATCTTACTTAATACAAACAAGCCAAGAGGTTTTAAATCAGTCTCCAAACATAAATATTGGCACAATGTTATGCAAGATGAACTCTTGACCCTCACTTGGACTCTCATTCGAAGATTACCAACCGCAAATGTGGTTGGCTCCAAGTGGGTATTTCAAACAAAATATCATGTTGATGGCTATATCAATCACTATAGAGTATCTTTTAGCTTAAGGTTGTAGCCAAATATTGGCCTTTGATTTCTCAAACACTTTCAGCCTGGTTGTAAAAGTTAACTCAGTTTGTCTTGTGTTCTCTCTTGCTCTGAAGACCCGATGGAAACTCCATTAATTAGATGTAAAAACGCATTTCTAAATGTTAATCTAATTGAAACGTTTACATGGAGTAACTCCTAGGATTCATTGATAAACACGAACCAAATTATATATGTCGCCGTCATAATGCATTATAAGGCCTAAAGCAGCCTCCGAGAGCTTAGATTTAATCTTTCTTATTCATAATGGTTTTGTTTGTAGTTAAGCCGACACATCCCTATTTGGGTTTCATTATGGCTCTTGTTGTTTTGTATCTATTAGTGTAAGTTGACGACCTTATACTAACCATGAATGAAAGGCCCCCATTCATTGTTTTGGTGATCGGTTTCAATCTGAATTTTCTATTACAGATTTGTGTAAACTAAGTTTTTTCTTGGTCTTGAAGTATTCTACATGGATGATGGTTTATTCCTAAGTCAAATCAAATATGCCACCAACATTCTTTCTTGTGCAGGTCTTCTTGATTCATAGTCGGTGGTTACTCTTCTTCTACTAACGATTGTTTTTGTTAACACCGACACTCCATATTCGGATCCACACACTATCACTCTCCCATCGGAGCCTTATGGTACCTCACGATTACCCATCCAGATATCTCATATGATGTCAATCAAGCAAGTCAGTTCCTTCACTCTCCAATGGAACATCATTTTCATATGGTAAAACGGATCATGCAATATATTAAAGGGACAATCACCTTTTTGCGTTACATTCCTCATCCACCAAATCGTCTCTTTGTGGATACTCTGATGTAGATTGAGCTCGTTGTATTGAGATCCGCCGTTCCATGTATGGTTATTCTACTTTCTTTGGTGGAGATGATGTGTCCTGGAGTGTTAAAAGGCAACCTACTATCATCTGTTAGGGGTGAGCAAAAAATCAAAATAACCAAATCGCAACGGAAATAACCTATAAAACCGAACCGAAACAAAAACCAATAATTCGGTTTTCGGATTTTTAATAACTTGAAAATTTCGGTTCGGCTTTCGGATAACCATTTTCAACAGCCGAAAGAAAAACCGAACCGAACTGATAAGTTACAATCCATATATTTTTATGTTTAAGTTTAAGTAGTTTAAGTATTTAACCCAATACTAGTAGAAATTTTAAATTTTATTCTTGAATGTTAAGTCTTTATAATAAAAACATTACATGTTTACTTATAATTGAAATGATTTATTTATTACTTACAAGAAATAACAAAATTTAACGTATAAAAATTAAATGATCTTCAAATTATTATAAAAGAAAATATATTAATAAAAAATTTGGAGAAACATAAAAATAGATTAAAAGGTTAAAGAGGTTAACTATAGTAACTTAAATGTAAACATATAAGAAATATTCTTATATTTTAAATTATACCTTTTAATTTTTGAATCTTATATAATTTTGTTCCAAAACCAAAATAACTGAAAAACCGAACTGCCTTAAAAATCGAAAAAACCAAAACCGAAAAAACCGAAATCAAAAGGTTTTAAAAATCCGAAAACCGATTTTCAGTTTAGGTTTTGCCCAAAAACCAAACCGAGCCGTGCACACCCCTATCACCCGCTCTAGCTGTGCATCTGAGTATCAGGGTATGGAAAATACCATGGTGGAACTTATTTGCATTTCTTATCTCCTAGATACTTAAACGCCTCACATTCGGATAGACTAACACTGTTATGTGACAATTTAAGTGTTATTTTTCTCTATAAAACCCGATAGCTCATCGTCAATCAAAACATATTGATATTGACTACCATTTTTGTTCGAGAACTTGTCTCATTTGGCAAGCTCCACACAAAGTTCGTGTAAATCAAACTTTAGGTGGCTGACATATTCAGTGAACGTTGTCAAAACCACTATTTGAGCTATTCTGAAACCTCTACACGTCTCTCCGCCACCTGCTGCTTGCTGTAGGGTGGGCATTTAGGAAAATAAACAAATTGATCACATTAAAGAGCATATTTAATCATTGTCAAACCTGCTAAATGTTTTCATTATTCTCCTTTAATTTTGTCCATTCTTGTATTATTTGTACTATTTTTCTTTTTCTATTATACGTGGAATTCAATATACTAAGTTTGGTGGTGAAATTTATCTCTCTTTTATGATGTTTGTCATTTTGTGACTTTTGTTTAAGAGTGCGACTTTCATCTGAAAAGGTTGAAATCTTGCAATTTTTATTCCTTAGGCCAAATTCGAGTGACGAAATTATAATAATTTGTCAACCTTAAGGATGATATCGCAAGATTATGAAACGACAAGGACCCAGATACAAAAAACAAACATTTTTTGAAAGTCGCAAAAGTGACCAAACCTTAGAGACAAAAATTGCAATTTACACCCCTATAAAAGGGTAAATGTCATAAATGACCAACATACCTTTTGATTTCTCACAAAAAAGTCTATAGACAAATTTTTCTACATAAAAACCAACATACTTACTGTTTTACATCACAAAAGTCCTTTAGTATTTTTTTTGAATACTAAAGTCCCTACACATGTTATAGGTAAAAAAATGTGACAAAAAAATATAACACTTTGCTACATATTTTACAACCTAATAAACCAAATAACCCAAATAAACCATATTATATATTTTGTCGAATAAATCCAATAATATGAATTTGGTGTATTCATGAAACTCAAAACCAAATCGAATTCGAATGCGGGTTGTGATATATTTTGAAGTACTTAAATTCCTTTCGATTTGGTTTGACTTTTGGTTTAATAAAAAAAAAAACTCAAACCACCAACCGCTCAAATTTTATTTTTTTTGTCATTGTTTTGTTCAAATTTAATATGTGTAGGGGCTTTAACGTTCTAAAAAGTGTTAAGGGACGTTTGTGAGACAAAACAAAAAAACTTATTTTTTTATGTGCAAAAATTTGTTGTTGAAAAACTTTTATGAGAAAAAGTTAGAAAGTATATTGATTTTTTTTTGGTATTTGCCTTTTTTAAAGTAGTATTTAATAGCTAAAGAAAGGTTATTCTAAAAGAGAAAAAGTGTAGGAGAGAAGTTTCACCTTTAATTTACAAGATCAATGGTTGAGGTTAAGTGCTCCCAAATATAGAATTCACTTAATTAAAGACAAGGGAACAAGTGGGGAAAATGGTAATATAGGAGAATCCAATATTGTTTACTCATAAACCCGCTTCTTCATTGATTTTCAAATGGCTATAACTTTTTCATACATTAACATATTTTTTATTAAAATTAAACCGTATTAACGAGCATTTGATTCTATTTAATTCGAGCAGTCTATTGCTAAATTTTTCTTAAAAATTGAAGGATTTTGAAAACCCTTACGTGATTACGTGATTTTGAATACCAAGTAAGTGACTATGTGATTTTGAATACCCATTATGTGATTACTTGATTTCATTATAGTATTTTAGGTGAAACCCCACTAAGTGATTACATAATTACGTAACAATAGTTGACTATGTATTATTACATGACTCCATGATTTTAAATATCCATTTCATGATTACGTGATTTCAGTATAGTATTTATGTGAAACCCTACTAAGTGATTAAATAATTACGTATAAACAATACATTTATTACATAATATTTCATATGGAATATCTAATATTTCAGGTACAATCACATATTAATGATAAATTATATACAAAACATTAGCTAAACCAACCTATAATAGCAACATAATGTTGTATATTAGAGACTTAACTACGTAATAAAACATATACAATTAAGTTCTTATTATACAATGTGTAATCACTTAATAAGCATAATTGTATTAACATTAGTTATAACATATCATATTGAATGGGTAATCACGTAATAAATTTACATTGAATGGATAATGATTTATGTTAAATGTGTAATCACGTAATGAGCATTCAAAATTCACGTAGTTATGTACCGGGTATTCAAAATCACGTAATAGGTACTGGGTATTTAAAATCACGTAATAGGTTGCTCGAATTAAAGAGAATGAAATGGTGGTTAATACGATGTATTTTTTTTAAATATTAACGTATGAAAAAATGATAGTCGTTTGAAAATTAAGAAAGAAACTAGTCAAAAGAAGAAAAAACCATCATACCCTTCTATTCTTAAATTGAAAAAAAAAAAAAAATCTAGTACACAATTTCTCTCATTTACGTTGTCTATTATCTTAATAGCTAAAAGATGGATTCTTATAATATCTATTATTCTGGTTCAAACCTCCGTGTTAAGTAATTTAGTATTTAATTTAACCTACAGGTGCCATTGAATATTAAGATTCTTTGGATGAGATAAAAGTATTGGAAAGGATTTGATGCACAACAAACGTCTTTAAGGAAAGGATATATGTTGCGCACAAAACGAAGAAAGAATAAAGTGTGACAACTTACTCAACAAAAGCTAAATTGTGTGTGTAGAGAGAAGCATCCAAATAATATTTTGTAAGCTCACTTTCTTTTAAAATACTTACTATTAGTACTATTCAAATGAAAATCATTCCTTACTACTAACAAATATGTTAGTTTTTAATATACATAACCTAAGCATTGATATTTATAAAACACAAAATTACAAAAATTAAGAAAATTAAAAAATCTAAGTATTTTGTGTAAAACATAGTAGCTCATATGTTTTGATTGTCAAAATAGAACTTTCGAACATCAAATGAAGGCTTTCATCGAATTGGAAGAAAAGAAAATCCTATTCATGGATAAGAGTAGCATAATGTGTGCTAGGATTAGAGAGAAATATAATATAAGAGGTTAATCTTCAAATCAATGTAACATTTGTTATTTAAAACTAATTAATGTGATCCTTAATTTTGTTATACCACTTTATTTTTTAAATATGTTCAATTAAATTTTATAAAATATAATTAAATATGTTTTCGAAAAATAAAATAATACGAAACAAAAAAAAAGGATTTGTTATAAGAAAAACTTTAAATTAAAAATAATGTAAAAAGAAGTGATGCAGTGGAATATTAGTAAAAATCTAATGTGTAATGATTTATTAGTAAACATCTAAATGTAATAGTTGATTGTGCATATTTGTTAATGTGTTTAGCTTTTTAGGGTTATCAAATATTACAATATACAATTTCTAACAGAGATATTGGATTTAAATGACCCAAACTTTCATCAATTAACTGATAATACTTCTAACTTTCGATTTAAACATCCACACTCCCAACTTTCAATTTCTGGCCGATAACACTACCTAACTAACTGAACCCTAACTTAGTTAGTTTTTGCTGATGTGGCCCATTTTGCTGACATGACATATGATGTGGCATCTGATGTGGCATTTTATGATGACATGGCAACTGATGTGGCAGCAGACGTGACATTTGTGATGACGTGACAGCTGACATGACATTTTTTTGATGACGTAGCAGCTGACATCATCTAATTGGGTTAGGGTTCAATTAGTTAGGGAGCGTTATCGGCCAATAAGTTAAAAGTTGAAAATGCTGGTGTACAAATTAAAAGTTGAGAGTGTTATCGGCCAATTAGTAAAAGTTAAAGTTATTTAAATCTAATATCTTTTTTAACTCATGATCTAGAACTTATTTATCAATCAAGTATTGTCCAGAAAAGGTTCAAACAAAGCATCTAAAACTGACAGCTTTATTACATACACACTCGATGTGAGCCTATAAAGTCACAATGCAAGTGAAGTACAACAAGTTTCTTAAACACAACACCACCCTTACAACGTACAACTATTTATGCATATGGAACAAGTTCATAGCCCTCTTGCATTGTGTTTCATATGGTCTTCATAGTTGATAGAGTCACACCATCACCCACACAAGATGCAAGTTTACTTTGCATTAGTGAGTGTGGGACCTGCCCTGTAATATGTTCTCCACCACCATCCGTGGTGTCGAAGCCGCCACCATCCGTGGAGTCAAAGCCGCCACCATCCTCCGAATCAAAGCCGACACCGTCTCCAAAGGCCGTTGACTCTGAGCCACCACCGTATCTAACTCCTATTTACCATCAAACACCACCACAATCTTACTATCCACCATCATCACAATCCACACCACCGCCACACCCACGGGCTAAGTCATGTCCACCACCATCTTACATCTCATTGGGCACCAATGCGCCACCATCGCCTCCCCCGCCCAAACTGGTGGTTGTCCCTACTACTCAGATTCCGCCTAGTGACTCCTCTAACCCCGGCTACCCGTATTACTACTTCTATGCTTCAAAGGGTGTTGCTTTTTCTCAAGGGGTTTCTGGATTTCTTATTTTGTTCACATGTTTCTATTTCATCGGTTGATCATCTACAACAACTAGAGTTAGTTTTAAAATTGGATATCAAGAAAATATGTATTTTTTCTCTTTTTGTAGTTATGTATGTTTATTGCGAAAGTCACGGTTGTTGACTTCATTCACCGAAAGTCTGTTCCATTTCTCTATTAGCGGGCTTGTATTCATTATATATATATATACACATGTCATGGAGGAGCTGAGTGCATATGATTACTTTCTACACTACTAATTATTATTATTATTTAGAGTAAGGTTGAGATATATATATATATATATATATATATATAATGAAGAGGTTTATTTGAGAAGAATATTTTAATCTAGACTCTATATTTTTTAATCAATGGTTGTTATTAATATATGATTTTTCTTCAATTTTAATTAATGCTTTAAATAATAAGGGTATAATAGATAATTTGATATAGAATATTAATAAATATAATAAGAGTTACTCAAATCTCATTAATGTCATCATTATTTCCTCTTTCATCACCATTAATATGTTGTGTCATACACCAATTTTATTAGGATACAAAATTATTTAAAAGTGTTGTATCCTACACATATTTTAGTATAAGTCGCAATATTATTCAAAATTGTTGTGGTCCTACACATTCTGTACCCTACATCAAAACATTGTTTTTATGGTGTAGAAAACTTTGTTTTTATGGTGTAGAAAATATTGAATATGTAGGACCATGTGCGATTGTTTTTATTGTGTAAGGTACACAACTATTTAATAGGATAAACTTATTAAATGATTAGGGTTCATTAATTAATCTAAATATAAAAAATAAAGGATATAATTATTAAATGATTTGTTCAAATTACCTTTGTATCCTTTATTCTACTTATTCTTAATTTGTGATTTCTTCTCATTTGAAACACACTCTCTCTCTCTCTCTCTATATATATATATATATATATATTATATATATATATTATATATATATCTTTTCGTTTCCTATGTTTTATGTGTGATTATCTATCTTATCAGTTATCAGTCTACAGTTGGATGGACTTTCATGTATATCTTCATCTTGTATTATCTCTACATTTGTGGAGATACAACATAGTGATCAATGACTAGTTAAATACAGAATTATTAATATTTATCTTCTCTGATTTCATAGTAATAGAGTTAGATCTTTGTTCATGGCAAATAAATAAAAAATTCTACCGTCCTTACACATATTATTAGTACCGTGGTAGAAACGAAAGTAAACCCTTCGTGGGGTACGTGTGAATATCAACTCACAACTTTCAAACATTACCAGCATCACAAGTTTCATTCCTTTGAGAATCACCTCTCGTGGAAGCAACAAATGGTGACTCTTTTTAATACAATAGGGCTCCAGATATACCTCATAGATATTTCGGTGTAATCGAGATTAACTTGGTGACCAAAGGGAATTGTGATGTACATCGAACAAGTTAGGAGGTGCGGGAGTGCACGCTTGCTCGAGTTGTTATAATTGCAAGGGGGCAACGCCCCCGGGAGCAGGGTCCCAGGGGCGGCAGCCCCTGGCGGGGTCCAAGGGGCAGAGACCCTGACTGGGGTCCATTAAATTGCTTTATGGAAAATGCCTTAGAAAAATCATTTTATAAAAATTCGTCACAATTTTGCGGGAAAAAATTAAGGCGGCAATTTAATTAAAATCGAATTTTGAAAATCCAACCGCTAATAAACGCCAATAACTGCCAAGTGGCAGTTATCTGCGAATGATCTCAAAAATTCGTAAAGGGTCGTTTTGGTCACAAGGGTTCAGACGATTTCACACAAAAAAGCACACACTTGTTCATTTTCTCCAAAATCAGAGTTGTATCCGATTGGATTATTCGGTAGAACCGTCGAAATAATTTGATCTGAGAGTGACTACACGCCTCTCTGATCATCCGGATTCTGAAAATTCCCCAACAAATTAATCTACCATTCCATCTCCTCGAGTCCTCGACCTGACGGCTTGGAACGTGTTGTCCCGGCTTGTAACAATGTCAAAATTTACTTCACTCTTGCTCGCTCAATTGACAATTGGCACAACATTGGCTGCGCATTTATAAACAATCATTAAAAAACGTACGTCTAACAAGCCTTTGCAAAGAAATCTCAACTCAAAACTAATGTCCAAATGATCAAACAAGGTAACTCCACCGGGGTCTCTTTAGACACACGTATGTTTTATGGGATTGTGTCTTATGGGCCGCCCACTTTGCAGCAGGCCCATTTCCCACTTTAGCAGTGGCTCAATAAATTCCGGTCTAAGTTGCAGCATCCAACTGTAGCAAATTTGGGCCTGGCCACTTCGCATCCTGAACCTCACAATAGTCTGATCCAAGAACTTCAGGCTCACAACGGATTTCTCAAACATGTGTAGTGTAGTCGATTCATGAATTTCTTACTTGGGCACCACGACTCATATGTCATTTGATATTGGTATGGTTCACTTCACCACACCTTATTTGGTTTCAGAGAAGTGGTTATCGGTTTGTATAAAATATGGTGGCTGATTCGAGATGGAAATTCTCCAAGAACATAAGAGATGAGGACGAGATCTGGGACAATTTTCTCTGTTTTTTTATTCCTACTTCAAAGCTTTCAATACCTAAACAAACCTAACCACTGATGCATTAACAAACATTGAACCACTAAATGCAGTAACAAGGAAACGTGAGTGATATGCAGGTGGACATGTGATCATGGAGATATGTGGGAGATGTAGATAACTATTTAAACAATGCAACAAACTAGGATTAATACGAACAAACTATTCTTCAAATCTTTTGGGCTGCTTGATCACTCTCTTGGGTTTTGTAATTGCTAGTGGAGCTGGATTATATTCATTTGAAGTAGAACTTGGGCTTGATTGTCTTCCTTCTGGGTCTTTTACGTATCCATCAACTACCCCCCAGTTGCGGGTTCATGGCTTCGTTGTTGTTCAACTCAGATATTTCTGGTAAGAGCACATGTTCTGGGATTCCGAAAGCTTCTTTCAACAGTGACACGTGGAAAATGGGGGTGATTTTTGGAGGTATCGGGTAAGCGCAAACGATAAGCCAATTTGCCGATATACTCTTAAGACTTCAAAAGGTCCATAGAAATATTTTGCAAGCTTTTTGGTGTGACGTTTGTGCACCCATTGTTGCCTGTATTCTTGGACCATTAAAGTAACCCATAGAGCCCACCGAAAATTCTTTATCCATGCGTTTTTTGTTTGCTTGGTCGACCATTCGTTGTTGTGCGTGTTGCAAATTTAATTTTAACATGGCTTTTTTATTTTAATGCTCCTTAACAAACCCTCAAATGAAGAATTCAGTAAAACACCCGGTATATAGTGTTTGTGATCCAGAATTGAGCAGCCATAAAGAGCTTGAAAAGGAGACCTTTGGATAGAAGTATGGTAGCAGGTGTTGTACCAATATTCTACCAAATGAAGGTAATTAAACCAAGTCTTTGGAGCATCACTTGCAAAGACCCGAAGATAGGTTTCGAGACACCGATTTACCACTTCGGTCTGGCCGTCGGATGGTAGGTGATAAGCAGTGGAGTAATGAAGTTTCGTTTTCAGTTCTTTGCAAAAAGAACTCAAAAATACCAGATCCGGATCGGTTACAAGGTTAAAATGGTTTTTGGAAGACCATGTAACTTATAAATTGTTTGCAAAAACAATGTCGCCAACTGAACAGATCCAACTCGTAGGGGTAACGCGATGAAATGAGGAAACTTGGAGAAACGATCGACCACAACCCAAATAGTCGTTTTCCTATTAGATGGGGGTAAGTGAGTGATAAAGTCCATGGAGAGTATTACCACACTTGGGAAGAAATCGGTGAAAGTTGTAATAACTCGTATGGTTTTTGAGTCTGGCATTTGACTTTTTGACATATCGAACAATTCTTGATAAAGTGTTGCACGTCTTGGCGAACATTTGGCCAATGAAATGTCCCTGTTGGCCGTTGAATCGTGGAACGGATGGCCGAATGGCCACCCAAAGCGGACGCATGATATTCGTGCAAAAGTAATGACCGCATCTCCGAGTGGACCAGAATATGAACCATGTCACTGGAAAAGAGTAACCCTGCATGGACTTTAAATTGGGCATTTGTAGAGGACGTTTTGCACTTGAAATCAACATCGGCTTTACCTTCTGGTAACGAATAGTAAGAATACGACAAATCCTTCCACTTTGTATCAATTAACGAAATTGCAAGGATAGTCGGTTGGTCGGTCCGACTTAAGGCATCAGCTACTTGATGGGCTTGTTAAAAATTTCAAAATCGAAACCAAATAATTTGGTGGCCCACTTGTATTGTTCCGACGTTTGGATAACTTGTGTTAATAGATGCTTGAGAATCCTTTGGTCAGTGTAGATGTTAAACTTCTGACCAATAAGATAATGTTGCCATTTTTTTACCGCTTCAGTAATTGCATACAGTTCACAAACATAGGCCGAAGCAGATTGCATTCTTGGGCATTTTTTCTTCTAAAAAAAGCTATAGGTCGGTCATTTTGTGACAGAACTACACCAATTGCAACCATTAAAGCATCGGTTGTAACATCGAAGGGTTGATGAAAATCGGGTAATGTAAGAGTGGCAAAGGAAGTCATGGCTTCCTTGAGGGTGTCGAATGCAATTTGAGCTAAAGGTGTCCATTGAAAGTGTTTGTCTTTCAACAAGTTAGACATCATATCGATGATTTGGGCGTATTTAGGAAGGAACCGGCGGTAGTATCCGGTTAATGCAAGAAAATCCCATAAAGTGGTGAAGTTCGACAGTGACGAACAAGCTTGAATAGCTTTTACTTTCTCCGAGTCAGGTTGAAGACCCTTAGAATTAATCACGTGACCCAGATAATCGATATCGTTGATTGCAAAAGTGCTTTTCGAAACTTTCGCATAGAATTGGTTATGAAGTAATAACTCAAAGAAATGTTGTAAGTGCACACAATGTTGAGTAACAGAAGAGTTATAAACCAAGATATCATCGAAAAATACTAGAACATATTGCCGGAGGACCTTGTGGAAAAGATCGTTCGTTATGGCTTGAAAAGTTGATGGTGCGTTGGATAATCCGAAAGGCATTACTAAGAATTCATAGTGACCGTCAATCGTTCGAAACGCGGTTTTATGAGTGTCGGTTATGGCGACATGTGATGTTAACCCACACAGAGGTTAAATTAAGAAAATATTTTGGCGCGTTGAAGTTCATCCAACAACTCATTGATAGGAGGGATCAGAAAGCGATCTTTCACCATGATATCATTGAACGCATGGTAATCGACGCATTGGCCCATCTTGTTTTCTTACCAAAAGAGTCGGAGACGAGTATGGGCTATTGCTTGGTTTAATAATTCCTTCGGCTAATATTTTATGGATGAGGGTGGTTATGACCTGCTTTTGAACATACGGATAACAATATGGTCTCACATTAACAGGGTTGGAGGATGGTAGGGTATGAATGGTATGATCTTGGGAACTTGAGGGTGGCAGACCGGAAGCTTGCTAAAAATGGTGAATATTGTTGTAGTAGGTTATGAATGAGAGGGTTGGAATGTGTCAAAAGTGGTGGGGAACTTTGAGTGGGTAAAGGTTGAAAAGTAAAATATAATGCATGTATGGGAGCAACACAATTACTATGGATTAAGGTATGTAGGCTAGAAGTGTTTACCACAGAGGCACATGGTTCCCCTCGAAGGGTGATGGCATCTGAGCTAACGTTGAAGGTTAATTGCGGGATTGAGAAATCCGCCAAAATAGGTCCCAACGTGCGTAACCAAGCCATGCCCAAGATAATATCTACACCTTCAACCGGAAGAATGAAAGACGAGATACATACTGTTGTTTTGTTAAGTTGTAGGTTAAGGTTGTCGCACATGCTGTCGCATTGCAAGTACTCGAAACTGCCGACCATAACTAGAAAGGCGGGAATAGGTTGTGTATCTAGTTGTAAAAACGAAACGATTCAGGGTTTTATAATGTTGTGCGAACTTCTAGAATCAATCAAAAGTTGGATGGGTTTGGATTTGATGATGCAGTAACTTTTATAAATGTGGAGAAGATCGACCGAAAAAGGTGGCCGTGGATAAGGAAAAGAGTTGGTTGTGATGAGAAGAGGATGGGGCGATTGGTGGTATGGAATCTAGGAAGGTGGAAGTTAGGATGTATTAGGATGTCCAAGTCCAGGCCATCGTCATTATCAACGATGAGAAAGAACTATGGCTTAAACATTTATGACCAGGAGAGTATTTTTCCGGACAACGAAAGCAAAGGCCTACGGCTTTTCGTTTTTGCATTGCTTTGGGCGATAAACGAGAATAAGGTACGGTTTAGGGGGTGGTGGAAGAGGTAGGATTGGGGATGTATTTTTTTGGGTAAGTTTGGTAGTAGGGCAGGGTAGTGAAGGGAGTTGGTTTAGAATACGTAATAAAGGTGTTAGGGGAGGAAAAGGATCTGGTGTAAGGCTTGGTGGGATCAAATGCCAATTTGGATTTGATGCGTTTAGCGAGTCCAAATGCATCGGTTAGGTTTCAAGAGCGGTTAATAGTGATTTCATTTTGTATATTGGGTTGGAGGCCGGAAATAATACAATTGAGAAGGGCGTCGGCGAAAAGGCCGATGAAACAATTGCTAATTGTTTTTGAATTCGGTTTGATAAGCGATAACATCGGATGTTTGTTTGAGTTTGAAAAGGATGGCTTGGTGGTTTTCCTAGGTGGAAGGGCCAAAACGGAGTTCCAATGCGCAGGAAAATTCCAGCCATGTACCCAAGAGGTTGTTTTTAGTGAGGTGCTTGTAACAACTAAGGGCCTCTCCGATGAAACAAAAGACCGCGAGTTGGAGGTGTTCTTCATTTGGAATGGAGTAATACTGAAAATAGGTGTTAGCTTGGAAGATCCAATCTAATGCGTTGGAGTTGTCAAAGAATGGGAGGGTGATTTTGAAAGGTCAAGGTTTGAGTTCGGAGGCAAAACGTGTAAGGATGGACCAGGGGTTTTGGGTAACTCGAACTTGGCGATAGTGTCAATCACATGGTTGGACATAGCCGACCAGTGAGAGACTTGCTCCATGAGAACTTTGTGGTTATCGATCATGGTTTGTTGATTTTCATTAGAAGAAGAATGTAAAAGTTTAAGTTCTTCTAACATAGCCACAAGTTTTCTTCCATGGGAGGTGGGTCACGTTTGGGAGGCATGAATGAAGGTGATGAAAGCACCAATAATAGGGTGGCCGATTCGAGATGGTGATTCTATGAGAACACAAGAGACGAGGACGAGAGCTGGGACAATTTTCTTGTTTTTTTCCAACTTCCAAGCTTTAAATACGTAAACAAAGCTAGCCACTAATGCATTAACAAACATGGAACCACAAAATCAAGTAACAAGGAAACGTGAGTGATATGCAGGTGGACATGTGATCATGGAGTTTTGGAGGAGATGTATATGACTAAGTAAACAATGTAAGAAACTAGGAATAATACATACAAACTATTCTTCCAATCTTTTGGGCTTCTAGACCACTCTCTTGGGTTTTGTAATTGCTAGTATGCCAGCTGGATTATTCTCATTGGAAGCTGGACTTGGGCTTGATTCACTTCCTTCCTTCGGTGTCTTTTACGTATCCATCAATATATGATATCTGGCATTTCTCAAATCGATAATTATGTGCTTTCATTCCCTGACACCTTCTTGAAAAGGAACTTGTTACGCATTTATGCAAAAACCATTGAAATTTGATGTGCTTGTAATAGTTTAACTAAATTAACCCTAAATTAAACACTAAGTAAAACTCCAGACTCTTTAAAAGCAAAACTACTGAGAAGCAAGTGAACCTATCAACTCTAGTAAAGCTGAAGTAAGACTGGATATCGAACCTACGAGGCCTCTATTGAAGATGTGAACTTGACTCGATTACTTATCTACACTAATAATTTTATAAGTTTTATTGTTTTGAAGGGGGTTTCTAGCAATCCTAATGAAATTAATTAAAGATTAACTAACGCGAACTTAGACACGAACTCTAACTACAGGTGAAATCAGATGATGATAAAAGCACTACCTAGGTTTGGAATCCTATCCGTAAATCATGGCTTTCTATCGGTAATGGTAACTAAGATAGAACCGGGATCTATGATTCTAAACAACTAAGGAATTCTAAAGGATCATCGACCCTTCTCGAGATGTTAGCGAAATGAACCCTAAAAGCTGTTAAACTCACTGGTTAGTCGAATAGCCTCACAACAAATCAAACAATACTAAAGTACCCAAAAGACGGTCTACATGACAGCTCGACAATCTAAAAGCACCCTAAAGTGTAAAGGGGTATTCTAAGAACACTTATTCAGGCAATTATCATAAGACAATAAAGGAAGACCCGTTCACATCCAATCAAAACCTAAATCATCTAACGATAAAGACAAACCAAACTGATCCTCACATCACGACTATTAGACTAGGCTTAAAACCTCTAAATCCTTAATCACAATTTCTATGGAAATCATTGACAATTAACAGTAAACTAACACACAGTAGGTGACCTAACTAGCATTCATACATGAACGACCATCACAAAAATGCGAATGGAACTATGAAGAAGTATAAAGTAGTATTAAGCATGCATAAACATCTGAATTCATGAACAAGATAATTTACTAAAGCATTTACCTCATCAATTCTTTACCAAAAACCATTTAAAAACCAATCATCAACAAATAGTCATCTCAAAACCTAGGTAGCTACAATGTTTTAGCCCATAATCATCTTTAAAACAATAGTAAAAGTGAAAACAAATTCAGCAAACATGGTGGAAAACAAAGTAAACGAAGGAAATATGAAACCGAATGTTGAACACCCGAGAAATCTCGATCCAAGCTTTTGAAACTTCGAATCCTATGCTCCTTGTGCTCCAAAATCACCTATATCAGCCTCTGGTTCAAAATCACCGTAGAACATCCCACAGTTAGAGCAATGTTCGAAAGCTCCCCCAATTTATCCTTGCATTTCAGAAGATCTTTAAGAAATTTGCATATTTAGGCATATGTCGGAGGGCCTCGATGAACGAAAGATTGATTTTAAGTTGTTTGAACATATCGATGTCACCTACAGAAGGATGAAGATATATGAATGTGGATTGTTGATTTTAAGAAGGATGTCATGTTTCGTTAGAGTTTTCTGAGTTGTAGTATCCTTAGCAACTAACTGAGTCAGCAAATCCTCTATCTTACTCATGTTACTCCCACTACCCCCACCGAAGTTATTACCCGAACTCCCATTAGCAAACTGACCCTGTCCCTAGTTATGATTTTGATTTGATTGGAAATAAGGGGGATTACCAGAAGATCGCCAATATATTATTATTATTATTATTATATTATTATTATTATTATTATTATTATTATTATTATTATTATTATTATTATTATTATTATTATTATTATTTTTATCCAACCCGAGTTATAGTTATTGTAAGGATTTGTGGGACCTCGGTATTGACCTCCTACGAACTCTACATGTTCTTGACAAAGCAAAAGACCCTTAAAGTACCATGACCCCCGACACATCTCACACATATCAAGTTTCACTTTCAACTCCTTCATTTCTCTTGTCAAATTCTTGAGAGCAGCAATCACACTAGTATCCACGGTGACTTGGTGAACACCTCGCGTAGATGAAGGTGCACTAGTTGCAAGAATGGAATACTTGATCATACTTGGACTGGGCAAAACTCTCAAAAAAGTCATGACATTCGGCCACACTCTTCTTTCCATGAGGTGACCTCCTACAGAAGTGTCAAAACGAGTCTTTGTCTCATAAGTAAGACTGTTGTAGAATTTCTCTACAAGGGTCCTATCAGAGAGACCATGTTGATAGCATCTGCTAAGAAGATTATGGAAACGCTCCCAAGCAAGGTAGTAAGGCTCATCAGGTTCCATCCGGAACGAGTGGATTTGCTCTCGAAGACGAGATGCTTTGGTAGGTGGAAAGTATTTGTTGAGGAATTCTTCACGAAGAGCTACCCATGTGGTGAAAGTTCCACCAGGCTGTGAATCAAGCTAAGTGGCGGCTCATTCAGCAAAAGAAACTGGAACAACTGAAGGAAGATGACGTCATCATTGGCCCCTTGTAGTTTGAAGGTACCACAAATGCTATTAAGGCAGGAAATGTGAGCGGGAGCATCCTTATCATCACAACCATGGAATTGGATTGAGTTAGCGATGGCTATCATGAGGTATGAGGGTATTTTCTAGGAGTTTTCACTAGCGATGGGAGGACAAGTGATGGGAGAGTTGACTCCTGTGAAACCCTTAGTGGATTGTTGGTGAATGGTACGACAGGCAGCCATTTAGGGACGCGAGTGTGGTGTATTAAGTGCTAGTGGTGGTGGACTAGATGTTTTGGGTGGTATATGTTGTGGAATAGAGTGAAAAAAGGACGAGCTTGAGGAAGAAGTACTAACCTCGAGTTTGAAATACATAAGCTTGGGAAAAACAAGTGGATGCGATCTTGCGATCGTAGATGTGGCATAAACTGTAGATCAAACACCAAGGTGTAAACAGACACAAAAAAGACACGTAGCACATATTTGGCATTTAAGTGTAATGAAGGCAAATAACCTCAATCGCCTAAGAGTCCCCGACAACGACGCCAAAAACTTGATGTGCTAAAAGTAGTTTAACTAAATTAACCCTAAATTAGATATTAAGTAATACTCTAGACTCTCTAAAACAAAACAACTGATAGGCAAGTGAACCTATCGACTCTAGTAAAGCTAAAGTTAGTCCGGATATCGAACTCACGAGACTCCTATTGAATACGTGAACTAGACTCGATTACTTATCTACACTATTGATTTTATTTGTTTTGTTGTTTTGAAGGGTTTTTTTAACTATCCTATTGCAATTAATTAAAAGATTAACTTACGCGAACTAAGACACAAACTGTAACTGCAGGTGAAATAAGATGATGATGAAAGCACGGCCTAGGTTTGGAATCCTATTCATGAATCATGGTTTTCTATCAGTAATGGTAACTAAGATGGAACTGGAATCTATGATACTAAACTAATAGGGAATTCTAAAGGATTTTTGACCCTTCTAGAGATGTTACTAAAAAGAACCCTAAAAGCTGTTAAACTCACCGGTTAGTCGAAAAGCCTCACAACAAATCCAACAATACTAAAGTACGCAAAAGACAGTCTTCCTCACAACGCGACAATCTCAATGCACCCTAAAGTGTAACACGGTAATCTAAGAACACTTATTCAGATTTAGGTAGGCAATTATCATAAGATAATAAGAGAAGACCCGCTCACACGCAATCAAAACCCAAACCATCTAATGATAAAGAAAAACCATAATAATCGTCACCTCACGGCTATTAGACTAGGCATAACAATTAAATCCTCTAAATCCTAAATCATAGTTCCTATGAAAATCTTTAACAATTAATTATAAACTAATCGCAAACACCCAGTAGGTGACCTAACTAGGATTCAGACATGACATGCCATCACAAAAACGCAATTGGAATTATGAAGTATAAAGTAGTATTAAGCATGCATAAACATGCGAATTCATGAACAAGATAATTTACTAAAGTATTAACCTTAACAATTCATTACCAAAAACCATTCAAAAACTAATCATCAACGAATACTCATCTCAAAACCTAGGTACCTACAATGTTTTAGCCATAATCATCTTTGAAACAAAAGTAAAAGTGAAAACAAGTTCCGAACATATGGTGGAAAAAAAGTAAATGAAGGACATGTGAAACCGAATGTTGAACACCTAAGAAATATCGATCCAAGCTTTTTAGACTTCGAATCCTATGCTCTTTGTGCTTCAAAATCACCTATATCTATTGGTGCATATTTGTGACAACAACTTTTAGATTTGGTCTTTGAATATCTTGTAATTGGTAAAACGATAAATGGTTAGCGAGATTAGCTTTGTATTAGTTAATTAGTAATGATTGGGCCAAACCAAACCCACATAAGGGGGAATGGAGGCGAATTGGGCCTTGCCCTATTCGAAGCCCATGTGATGGAAACCATATCCATGTTGCAAGCTAGTTCTCTGATTCAAAACCGTGCATGAGACTTGCATCTCACACGACTCCTAAGTGATAAAAGAAAGAAGAGCCCCTCTTCTTTATTTTTTGATTCCCTTCCTCGCGTATGTATAAGACTGAATCCATTCGATTTCTAAAAACGATTACTAATCCTTAACTTTTCGAGGAATCCTTTTGTAACATTTGTATAAATCGGGTTTCCAAAACCCGCTCCGATTTGTAATCAAATACCAAGTTATGAAATGACATTAAGTATTTATGAGTATTTTGAGTTTAAACGTTACATAATTAATATATAAACTAAACTATAAAAATTATATTTGATAAAAAGTTAAAATAAAATAAATAAAAAATATTTGGAGCTGACCGGACTCGAACCCGGGTCAACTGCCTCCAACGACTTATCTCCCCATCTCCAAACCACTCCGCCACCAATTGTTTTCTGTTAACATTATGAAAGCAATTAAATTTTATACACAAACACGACTTAACGGTTAATGATATCTGAATAACGGAAATCGGTAAACCGAATCGCCAAATCAGTTTTTGTGCGCTTAGTTAACTTATAACCGATGAATATCGGTTTCTAATTAAGTTCTAATTGAATGAACTTAAAGATCTCCTCACTTCCGGTATTTGAAACCGAAGATATACCAAACTCTAATATAATCCAAGTACTGATCATTTGCGCGATTCATAACTATCACAATAACTCTCAATTTCATTTTCGTCAAGATTCTGAACTGTAAGACCCTCTGATTTCGATCGCCGGAGATTTTCTGCAACTCACCGGAAAACCGGGACTTGTATTTTCACGGTAAATTCTTCGACTCTTTTTGTTTAAAACACGTGGTTAGTCAATCTCTAACACAATCCCGTCAACAGAATCAATCTTAGCCAACATTTATCGGAAATCCCACCCTCGCCGGAAAGTTTCTGTAATTGCCGGAATTTCACTGTGAAAGGGTAAGGCATCCTACACTTCATTTAAACCTTGTTTAGATGATTTAGTTCTATAAATAATCGATCCACACTGTTAATTGTTGCAACAGTCGGAGCTCGATTTCTGTATCGACAACACGTTCGCCGGATTTCTGTGTTTATCTTCAAACGGTAAATCCTAGTCTTTAAGCTCTTTCCATTCTTTGCTATTGAATTACTTTTAGTGTTTAAGATCTTTGAAAGTCGCGAAATCAATCTTAACCAGTTGGAATACGCTGACAGTTTATCCGACGAAGAAGATGAACCTATTTCAGAGCATAAGAGTAATTAAAATTCGGTTTATAAACGGGTTAGACACACAGTCCAGCGGTGGACTGTGTGCACATTTATAATCACGTCCCGAGTTCGATCCTTACTACACACACTCTGCGTAATAAACATTCCTTTTTATTCATAAACTAACCGGGTTGAAACGAGTAGTTGTTAAGTATATTATAAATCAAGAATATAACCGGGTTAGACACACAGTCCAGCGGTGGACTGTGTGCAAAACAAACTACACGTCGCACGATCGAGTCCCGTCCCAAACACCGGTTCAATGAGAGTAAAACGTTTTGCAAAATAAAGGAATTTTCGGTAAATTCGAATAAGTGTATAAATATAATAAGAACTGGATTTCTAACGGGTTAGTCACGTAGCTCAGTTGGTAGAGCTACGTGCGCGTGAACGGAAGGTCACCGGTTCGAATCCCGCACGGCGCAAGTATTACCGCTGACCGAACCGGTCAACGGTCAACGGTCAAACAGTAAAAAAAATATTATTTTTTTAAATATTTATTTGTTTAATTTAAATTAAAAATCAATTAAAAATACTTAAAAATAACATTTTTAAGGATAGAAAATAGCCATAAACTCACAAAAATATATCTAAAAATCCCATTAAAATCTTTAATAAAATCCATCCATTTAATATATTTTTCCCATTATTATTTAGGTCAGTGATTCCTCGTTAACTCGCTTCGTCTAAATCGTGCGCATTTCACCAACTCAAATCCAACGCACCCAATGTGAGTGAACCCTTCAAATTCCCCGTTTTAATCACATTTTTGGGGTGTATCATGTGTCTTGTTCATTTACTTATTATAACTAAGTTATTGTGCATATATCATATCATGACATGTGTGTTAGTTGTTGCTGATAAGTAGTAGTATTGTTTGCAAGTTATTATTTCAGTACATGCAATTGCTGAGGCCGTAGCTCCCCATCCCTCGAGGTTGAGTTTGATCCCCATTTTATTATGCGGTTGATCAGGGCGTGCCCGCACGATCGGCTCCGTTTGATTGAGCCTTGATCGGTCATTTATTTACATTTCAATACATGCAATACGCTCGGCTCCGTTTGATTGAGCCTTGAGCGCACAGTTCAATTTACATTTTCAGTTCATGCAATACGATCGGCTCCGTTTGATTGAGCCTTGATCTCACAGTTCATTTATGTTAATTATCATATGATGTTGGTATGTTCATGTATGTTATCGATTGTTAATGTATGTTATAATTGTAACTGATGTTGCCATTGCTTGATTTCATACATATGCTCTTTTATGATTATGCACAATATTTTATTGATAAACTAACCAGAAAATCATTATTAAATGTTTATCTATAAGGTTCACTCGCCAACTTATGTTGACCCAAAAACCTCCCATTTTACACATGATACAGGTGAACCAGCAGCAGCTAGGAACACGTAGGACCTGGATTAGAAGAAATAAAACGATTTAGTATTTGGAACATTATGTTTGGTTATTTTCCTTTGTAATGAATGAACATGTTTGAATGTTTGAGAAATGTAATTTTGACTTCATTTAATTATGAAACATAATAGTAAATGTCATGTGCTTTGGTGATAACCCAATTATGCCCCGACTCTTATTTCCGCTGCGGGTCGGGGTGTGACAGATTGGTATCAGAGCCATGACTATAGGGATATAGGATAGGTTATTAGACCCTTAGAGCCTATACTATAGTCGATTAGAAACTTATAAGAATTTTGTGTGTTATATGCCAAATTTCATGATGTTTATATGTTTATGTTAAAATGTTACATTTGATATTGTTCAAGCATGTTCATAAGTATGTATTATCAAATAATGCCTATCATGAAATCGTATGATCATAATATATCACATCCATGCAAGCACACACCACATCATGATTGATTTTACAACGATTTTCGTGTTTTCAAATCTCATCAAAGTGAGTTCTCATGACGGGCATGTAGTAACTGGAAGGGTACTAGTACCGGTAGTCGGAACGTCCTGTCTAGGCTGGCATTCGTATAAATCCAAAATAAAGGACCAGTTTGCCTACCTGGGGACCAACGATGAGAGTACGAAATACCTATTAGGCCAAAGCATGCTATACCAAACGTCGTGAGAGCTAATCCCACTTTGAGTTGTCATTGTGTCTACACCTGGACACGTTCCGACCAAACATCTCATGAACATATTTCGTGGTTAGAATTCGGGGGATGCGAGTGTTAAATTGCCAATACTAATGTGAATCCTACCAAACCAATAGCCATGGGGGCCCACATGACTATATAGGTGAAGGTATGGGGGACATTTGAGGCCCAACATGAGCGAACCCAAGACATCCTTCGGATGTAGTTGCATTATTGATATTTATGTTATTTTCATTTTTTTTAAAGACACATGACACCTAAAAGATACCATAAACTCACAATCTTCTCATTTTATGATCCTGTAGATGTCGTCTAGATCGCATCGAAGGAGTAGGAAATCGGAAAAGTCTCAGGAACGATTGGCCACTCATATCGCCAACCAAATGGCCACGATATTACCTGACATCGTAGTACAAGTACAACAAGCTCTTGCTGCAAATCCTACTAACCCTCCTCAACAACAGGACCAGATCATCAACGACCCTCCTACCAGCAAATGCACCTACAAACATTTTAAGTCCTGCGATCCCCCAAAATTCGAAGGGACTGAGGGAGTCACTGCTCTCCTGCGTTGGTTCGAGGAGATGGAAAACGTTTTCTTAAACTGCGATTGTCCTGAGGATCGCAAAGTTCGTTATGCCACCGGGAGACTACTTGGTGTAGCTCTCACTTGGTGGAATACCGAGAAGGGAAAGAGGGGAACGGAAGATGCGATGGCCTTAACTTGGGAGGAGTTAAGGGAAATCATGACTAGGCGATTCTGTCCTAGGAGTGAGATTAAGAAATTGGAAGATGAATTTCATGCCCTGAAGCAAAAAGATGGTGATCACTCTACTTACAACAAACGGTTCTTGGAGTTGAACCAGATGGTACCAAACTTATTCACTCCAACCTACCGTCTGATTGAACATTACATTCGAGGACTTCCCTCGAAAATCCAAGATTCGGTTCTCAGCGTTTCACCGGTAACACTCGAAGCTGCCATGGTGTTGGCAACAGAACTGACCGAAAACCGAATTCGCAATGGGAAGTTCAAGGAAGAAAAGAAGAAAACCCTGCTGAGGGGCAAACCCCAAACCACCACACTCCTTCCTTAAATTTGCTAACAAGAGGAAGCGTAACAACAGGAACTTTGCAGTCACCCACACCAACACCTCTGTTCCTGCTGCACCCATCACTCAAGCCACTCCTCCACCCGCGCCATACAAAAGACCATACACAGGACCACTACCAAAATGTAACCGTTGTCAGTATCACCACTCCCCTGACTATCCTTGCCAGTACTGTACCAGCTGCGGTCGCGCTGGACACATTGTACAACACTGCCGCGCACCTCAACGAACAAACCGCCACCAACCTATAACCCAAACCCACCAACAATTTATGGGTCAAGCCCAACAACAACAACCATTTCCACCCACTCAACATTTAGCCCAAACATACTATCAACCCAACTACCCTATGGGCCAACCTATGCGGGCATGTTTCAATTGTGGAGATCCAAGTCATTTCAGGAACTCATGTCCAAGACTGGTCAATATTATTCATGCTCAGGCCCAAGCCAACCCTGTGAACCAAGCAAACCAAGCTCCTCCACCTGCTAGAGGAAGGGCTTTCAATATTAACGCAAACCAGGCCAGAGCTGACGGCAATGTGGTCAACGGTACGTTTCTTATAAATGGTAGATATGCCTCTATGTTATTTGATACTGGTGCGGATAGAAGTTTCGTGTCATTAGAGTTTGAACCTATCTTAAGTAAAAATCGAGATAAGCTCGCGGAATCCATAACAGTGGAAGTTGCAGATGGAAAACCAGTTTCGTTAGACTCTATTTTACGCAACTGTACGCTCACCCTAAACGACCACGATTTCTCAGTCGATCTTATTCCTATGAAGCTGGGAAGTTTCGACATCATAGTCGGAATGGATTGGCTCAGTCAGCATAATGCGGAAGTTGTATGTCGTGAGAAATTTATTCGTATTCCTCTTTCAAACGGTCAGACTCTTCGAATTATTGGAGAAACCTCGGCGAAAGGACTCAACTTAATGTCTTGCCTTCAAGCTCAGAAATACCTTCGCAAGAATTATGTCGCGTTTTTAGCCCATATCATCAAGAAGGGACAGCAGAAAAGAAACTTGAAGATATTCCTGTTGTAAAAGATTTTCCACAAGTTTTCCCTGACGACATTTCAGGACTTCCTCCAATCAGAGATGTCGAATTTCGTATCGATCTTATACCTGGTGCTACACCAGTGGCAAAGTCTCCATATAGGTTAGCCCCCTCTGAAATGCAAGAGCTAGCCAGTCAATTGCAAGAGTTGACTGACAAGGGATTTATACGCCCCAGCTCATCGCCTTGGGGTGCACCTGTACTTTTCGTAAAGAAGAAGGATGGATCTTTTCGCATGTGCATCGATTACAGAGAGCTCAACAAGTTAACTATCAAAAATCGATATCCTTTACCTCGTATAGATGACCTTCTTGACCAACTACAAGGTGCCAGTTGCTTTTCGAAAATCGACCTTCGATCGGGCTATCATCAGCTTAGGGTGCATGAGGAAGACGTCCCTAAAACTGCTTTTCGAACTCGATATGGTCACTATGAATTCATGGTTATGCCGTTTGGATTAACCAACGCACCAGCTGTTTTCATGGACCTAATGAATAGAGTCTGCAAACCTTACCTTGATCGATTTGTTATTGTGTTCATTGACGATATTCTTATCTATTCAAAATCCAAAGCGGATCATGAGCGTCATCTGCGACTTGTTCTTGCACTTCTAGAAAAGGAAAAGCTTTATGCCAAATTCTCTAAATGTGAATTCTGGTTAAAAGAGGTGCAATTTCTCGGGCATGTAGTCAATGACAAAGGAATACATGTGGACCCATCAAAGATCAAAGCAGTTCAGGAATGGCAAGCTCCACGTACGCCAACTGAAGTAAGGTCTTTTCTTGGACTTGCTGGTTACTATCGTCGATTCATTTCAAACTTCTCTCGCATTGCGGTGCCACTCACGGCTTTAACCCATAAAGGGAAACCATTTGTATGGGGACCCAAGCAAGAAGAAGCTTTTCAAACTCTCAAGCAAAAACTTTGTGATGCACCAATCCTCACTCTTCCTGAAGGTTGTGATGATTTTGTAGTCTATTGCGACACGTCAGGACAAGGATTAGGTTGCGTTCTCATGCAAAGAGGAAAAGTCATAGCTTATGCCTCAAGGCAACTCAAGACTCACGAAAAGAATTACACCACTCATGACCTTGAACTCGGAGCCGTTGTATTCGCTCTTAAGATATGGAGACATTATCTTTATGGTATGAAGTGTGAAATATACACTGACCACAAGAGTCTTCAACATATCTTCAATCAGAAAGAGTTAAATATGAGGCAACGAAGATGGGTCGAACTCCTAAATGATTACGACTGTGAAATCAGATACCACCCTGGTAAAGCAAATGTGGTGGCTGATGCACTTAGTCGAAAGGTTATGCGAATTCCATTCATCTTCTATGTTCGCAAATTATAACCAATATTAAGGATCAAATTCGAGAAGCTCAACACGTTTCAATAACAGAGGAAGATGTACAAAAAGAGATGTCCTGTGGAGCCGAGCTAAAGCTGGAAACTAAATCTGATGGTATTTTGTATTACCTTGATCGTATATGGATTCCTAACCACATCAATCTTCGTGAAACACTCATGCATGAAGCCCATAAGTCGCGATATTCTATACACCCAGGAGCCGATAAGATGTATCAAGACCTACGATACACCTATTGGTGGCATGGAATGAAGAAAGATATTGCCGTTTTTGTTTCCAAGTGTCTCACTTGTTCTAAAGTAAAGGCTGAACACCAAAGACCCTCAGGACTTCTGGTCCAACCAGAAATACCTGTCTGGAAGTGGGAAAATATAACCATGGATTTCATTACCGGGTTACCTCGCACTTCTAGTGGGTATGACACTATATGGGTGATTATAGACCGACTCACAAAATCAGCTCACTTTATTCCTATTAGAGAAGATTTCAAGAATGAAAAGCTTGCTCGTATTTATATCAGCGAAATCGTCAGCCGTCATGGAGTTCCATTAAGTATTATTTCTGATCGTGATGGTCGTTTCACCTCACGGACATGGTAGGCAGTACAATCCGCTATGGGCACTCGACTAGATCTCAGTACCGCCTATCATCCCCAAACTGATGGACAGTCTGAGCGCACCATTCAAACCCTTGAGGACATGCTTAGAGCATGTGTTATAGACTTCAAGGGAAATTGGGACGCCCATCTACCGTTAGTCGAATTTTCGTACAACAACAGTTATCATTCTAGCATCGGCATGGCACCTTTTGAAGCTTTATATGGTCGAAAGTGTCGATCTCCTGTTTGTTGGCACGAAATTGGGGAAGCTCAAATTACTGGTCCGGAATTGATCCAAGAAACAACAGATAAGATTCATCAAATCCGAAACAATCTTCTAGCGGCTCAAAGTCGTCAAAAGAGTTACGCAGATAAACGACGGAAGCCCTTGGAGTTTAGCGTTGGTGATCATGTGCTTTTAAAAGTGTCACCGTGGAAGGGAGTAGTTCGTTTTGGTCAAAAGGGAAAGCTAGCACCACGTTACGTAGGACCTTTCAAGATACTCGAAAGAGTAGGTCCTGTAGCTTACAAGCTTGACCTACCGGAAGAACTCGACAGAATTCATCCCACATTCCACGTGTCGAACTTGAAGAAGTGCCTCGCTGATGAGAATCTTCATATTCCACTGGAGGATATTCAGATTGATGAATCCATGCATTTTATTGAAAGGCCAGTAGAGATTATGGACTATGGAGAAAAGCGTCTACGTCGAAGTCGCATTCCTATTGTTAGGGTACGCTGGGAGTCGAAACGGGGACCTGAGTTTACTTGGGAACGTGAAGACTCAATGCGTGAAAAATACCCTCATCTTTTCCCTACTACTTCAACTGTTTGAATTTCGGGACGAAATTCCTAAAAGTAGGGATACTGTAACATTTGTATAAATCGGGTTTCCAAAACCCGCTCCGTTTTGTAATCAAATACCAAGTTATGAAATGACATTAAGTATTTATGAGTATTTTGAGTTTAAACGTTACATAATTAATATATAAACTAAACTATAAAAATTATATTTGATAAAAAGTTAAAATAAAATAAATAAAAAATATTTGGAGCTGACCGGACTCGAACCCGGGTCAACTGCCTCCAACGACTTATCTCCCCATCTCCAAACCACTCCGCCACCAATTGTTTTCTGTTAACATTATGAAAGCAATTAAATTTTATACACAAACACGACTTAACGGTTAATGATATCTGAATAACGGAAATCGGTAAACCGAATCGCCAAATCAGTTTTTGTGCGCTTAGTTAACTTATAACCGATGAATATCGGTTTCTAATTAAGTTCTAATTGAATGAACTTAAAGATCTCCTCACTTCCGGTATTTGAAACCGAAGATATACCAAACTCTAATATAATCCAAGTACTGATCATTTGCGCGATTCATAACTATCACAATAACTCTCAATTTCATTTTCGTCAAGATTCTGAACTGTAAGACCCTCTGATTTCGATCGCCGGAGATTTTCTGCAACTCACCGGAAAACCGGGACTTGTATTTTCACGGTAAATTCTTCGACTCTTTTTGTTTAAAACAGTGGTTAGTCAATCTCTAACACAATCCCGTCAACAGAATCAATCTTAGCCAACATTTATCGGAAATCCCACCCTCGCCGGAAAGTTTCTGTAATTGCCGGAATTTCACTGTGAAAGGGTAAGGCATCCTACACTTCATTTAAACCTTGTTTAGATGATTTAGTTCTATAAATAATCGATCCACACTGTTAATTGTTGCAACAGTCGGAGCTCGATTTCTGTATCGACAACACGTTCGCCGGATTTCTGTGTTTATCTTCAAACGGTAAATCCTAGTCTTTAAGCTCTTTCCATTCTTTGCTATTGAATTACTTTTAGTGTTTAAGATCTTTGAAAGTCGCGAAATCAATCTTAACCAGTTGGAATACGCTGACAGTTTATCCGACGAAGAAGATGAACCTATTTCAGAGCATAAGAGTAATTAAAATTCGGTTTATAAACGGGTTAGACACACAGTCCAGCGGTGGACTGTGTGCACATTTTATAATCACGTCCCGAGTTCGATCCTTACTACACACACTCTGCGTAATAAACATTCCTTTTTATTCATAAACTAACCGGGTTGAAACGAGTAGTTGTTAAGTATATTATAAATCAAGAATATAACCGGGTTAGACACACAGTCCAGCGGTGGACTGTGTGCAAAACAAACTACACGTCGCACGATCGAGTCCCGTCCCAAACACCGGTTCAATGAGAGTAAAACGTTTTGCAAAATAAAGGAATTTTCGGTAAATTCGAATAAGTGTATAAATATAATAAGAACTGGATTTCTAACGGGTTAGTCACGTAGCTCAGTTGGTAGAGCTACGTGCGCGTGAACGGAAGGTCACCGGTTCGAATCCCGCACGGCGCAAGTATTACCACTGACCGAACCGGTCAACGGTCAACGGTCAAACAGTAAAAAAAAATATTATTTTTTTTAAATATTTATTTGTTTAATTTAAATTAAAAATCAATTAAAAATACTTAAAAATAACATTTTTAAGGATAGAAAATAGCCATAAACTCACAAAAATATATCTAAAAATCCCATTAAAATCTTTAATAAAATCCATCCATTTAATATATTTTTCCATTATTATTTAGGTCAGTGATTCCTCGTTAACTCGCTTCGTCTAAATCGTGCGCATTTCACCAACTCAAATCCAACGCACCCAATGTGAGTGAACCCTTCAAATTCCCCGTTTTAATCACATTTTTGGGGTGTATCATGTGTCTTGTTCATTTACTTATTATAACTAAGTTATTGTGCATATATCATATCATGACATGTGTGTTAGTTGTTGCTGATAAGTAGTTAGTATTGTTTGCAAGTTATTATTTCAGTACATGCAATTGCTGAGGCCGTAGCTCCCCATCCCTCGAGGTTGAGTTTGATCCCCATTTTATTATGCGGTTGATCAGGGCGTGCCCGCACGATCGGCTCCGTTTGATTGAGCCTTGATCGGTCATTTATTTACATTTCAATACATGCAATACGCTCGGCTCCGTTTGATTGAGCCTTGAGCGCACAGTTCAATTTACATTTTCAGTTCATGCAATACGATCGGCTCCGTTTGATTGAGCCTTGATCTCACAGTTCATTTATGTTAATTATCATATGATGTTGGTATGTTCATGTATGTTATCGATTGTTAATGTATGTTATAATTGTAACTGATGTTGCCATTGCTTGATTTCATACATATGCTCTTTTATGATTATGCACAATATTTTATTGATAAACTAACCAGAAAATCATTATTAAATGTTTATCTATAAGGTTCACTCGCCAACTTATGTTGACCCAAAAACCTCCCATTTTACACATGATACAGGTGAACCAGCAGCAGCTAGGAACACGTAGGACCTGGATTAGAAGAAATAAAACGATTTAGTATTTGGAACATTATGTTTGGTTATTTTCCTTTGTAATGAATGAACATGTTTGAATGTTTGAGAAATGTAATTTTGACTTCATTTAATTATGAAACATAATAGTAAATGTCATGTGCTTTGGTGATAACCCAATTATGCCCCGACTCTTATTTCCGCTGCGGGTCGGGGTGTGACACCTTCATCAATGGAGAGAATTTGTAAGAGAGAATGGCTTGGACGAATTGTGAGATCGTGATTGATTGTAATCCTTTGATAGATAATCAATAAAGATAAGTTGGTTGGTGATATCTGTTTCTACTCATTTTCTGTGATAATCTGACTAGAGGATTCCGCACTCTAGATTGGATAGACAATTCTGTGAAAGATCCATAGGATTAAGGACCTACAATATTAGCCTCAGGTTCATCCAATGTGATGATAATTATAATTAACATTGAATTAGGTTATAATAAAACGATACTGGGCCTGCTTAACACTTTTGTCGATCTTTTGGCCCGTCGCGTCGTGCGAGGGGCAATAGCTTCAAGTGTAGCGAAATGTATAAATTAACATGTGGCATTTATTGGCTTCATGCCATGCGAGGAGATCTTCCAAACCCTTTCGCGCGATGCGACATGGAGTATTTTCACCATTTTTCGTCTTCTTAATCACTCGCGATGCACCCGGAAGCTCGGTTTTCTCCATTTAAGCTCGTTTACACTTCCCTTTTCTTCCAGGCACTGCAAAACACGAAGTACTAAGTAAAATACTAAATCCTGATTAAAATGACACAAAATGACTCGAAAACTGTACAATCTATACATTGAAATAGATGTATTCTGCAATACATCTCAATTACCCAATTAGTTAGTGATGATCATTTTGCTATTGATATCTCATACTTTGGTTGTCCATCCAAAATTTGATAAGGCAGACCCTCCATCGTAGGCTTCCTAGATCATAGTTTTTGTCATTTAAAAAAACTATTTTCCACGACCATCAAGCATCTATTTCAATTGGATATATCTCTTGTCTCACTACTCCCTAGCAATTCATAGTTTTTGTCATTTTAAAAAGAAGTTATTGAAAACTTATTTTTCACGACATCAAGCATCTATAGAATCATGTTGCACCACCACTCTCTAGCAAGTTATAGTTTTTGTCATATTAAAAAAGATTATATCAAAACTTATTTTCTACCACCATCAACTTCTTTGTCATGAATTGGATTGTAACAGGCGGGATATGGTTCAAGTATGACTAATTTTAGTCACATACCCTATTGTATAGTTATGTTCCATACTTAGCCTAATACTCGTCAAGTATTTCTTGTGTAATTACCCATTAGGTATGGACATAACACGGTTATTAGGCATACCTATTAATTTTTGAAAAGGAAAAACCATTGGTATTTCAACTATATTTTTTAATCTTATTTATATTCTTTATATAATTTTATGCTCTTAAAATTTATGATAAATTAAAATATTATATATAAAAAATTGATAAATTACAAACATATGATACTAAACTCTAATAATTTTATAAATCTCAAAAAAAAATCGTATTTGTAGCATAGAGATATGAATAATATCATAAAAATATACATCCAAAAAGAATATTTATTAGTCAAGTAATGAAGTTACTAGAATTTAGTATTACTAAATAATGGTTAAGGGAAAATATATAAATTATAGAGTTAAATGCCTGGTTGGTCATGTGGTTTGTCATTTTTGCAGACTTGGTTCCGGTGATTGCAATTTTTGCACTCGTGTGATCCTTATCACTAACACATGTTAGATTTCTCAGTTAAGTATGTGAAATGCCGTGATTGCCCCTAAACAACTAAAAGAAATAAAAAAATATATATTAAAGATGGCCCAACACTCATCTTCTTCTTCCTTCTCTCCCTCCTAAGAACCCTACCACCGAATCTTATCCATTCCCCAACATAAGCTGTGTAGTGAAAAGGACACACGCCTAAGTTCTTGTCATTATTGATCTGAAACCTTCCTTCTATAGTCCATACCTAAAATTGCAGGCCGAAGAAATCAAAACCACAACACGCCTCATTCAATTTGAAGGTTGAAATCGATTCAAGGAGGTTCGAAATTGTGAACAATTGTAATTTGAATTCGCAATTGCTAAACCCTGTTCCGTCAATCAGTTGATCCCCCTAATCTAATGCTGATGGATAAAATTTCTAGCTACAGGTTCAGGGATCCATCAATCAGTTGAAATCGCAGGTTCAGTTAAATTGCAAGTTGTTCTATTGTTTATAATTGTAGTATATATGGAGTTGGTTATGGTGGTTGACGGTGGAGGTGGTGGTGGTGGGTTGATGGTGGAGGTGGTGGTGGGGCGTTGGGTTTATGGGTGGTGTACGGCTGTGACAGTTATGCGGGTGGTAGTTTAATAATGGTATAATGTGGTGGTTAAATGGTGTTTGTGGTCGGAGGTGGTTTGTGTTTGAACAGGGAGACAATGTTGTTTGTGGTGGTGATTTACGGTGGTTCATGGTGGTGCGGTAGTGTTATAACAACAGTGGTAATGGTTGTTATTGTGGGTGTTGGTGGTGGTGATGGTGGTGAAAGAAGATAAATTTTTCTAGTAAAAGTTAGGCTGTAGGTTTGAAGGAGGAGATAAGTTAAAGGGGTGACCTTGCACACATATATAAAATACTTGTTTAATAAATAATAAGTTATTTAATTATTATAATATTAATAAGGGTAAAAAAGTCATTTTAGATAGACTTAACTAGAGACTATAACGGCTATCCATAGCAAGGACCACCCGAGTTTAAAAATTACAACCACTAGGATCAACTCTGTAATTATTGAACCGTTGGGACCAAGTCTGCAAAAATAGCAAACCATAGGGACCGACTAGGCGTTTAACTCTAAATTATAGATTGCCAGGTGTATCATTCGGGTAAACGGTTTATAGTTAAGGTATTTAGTCTTCATATCACCTAGTCTCATACACGAAACCTCATCCCAATACTCGCCCTGAATGCTCCAGGTTTTAACCATTATCGCCGGGCTTGGTTTTTTTTGCCACTACTTATCACAAATCATGTCTATACACACCCTGAATGTTAAGTTGGTGTGTTATCAATAATAAGCAACAGAAAAACTTAAGTAAACATACATAAAAGTGTACATCACTTAAACGAACACACAGTGGAGAGTGTTCAACGAATTTTCGAATTAATCAAAATTAATTTTTTCAAATATTTTCTTAAACCTGAATTCGTATTCAATGTGGGTTTGATTTATTCGATTTGAGTCAATTCGTATTTGAAACCCGGATTCAAATAAATTTGATCCATTTCAAATTTACCTTAAACAATAAGTTATTTTACTTTTATTTTTACAACTATTACAAAACTAATTATTTTTAATATCAAAATACTAACCAACAAAGGACCAAATTTAGAAGTTGACCTAGTTATTGGCAGCGAAGTCAACTTACGATTTATGTTAGGTTAGAATTTAAAAATAAGTAGTATGAGCTATTTGGCATTTGGGTTTGGTAATGTTTAGATATTACACACACATATATAATATGTATAAATTAAATTCGAATTTTGAATCGAATCAAATTGAAAATCATAAATTTGTATTCGATTCGAATACAATTATTGGACTCGAATACAAATAGAATCAAATTCAAAATTTCAAAATAGTATTTGAACCTTGATAATCGAATTTGAATTTTTCAAATCTGAATCAAATTCTGAACACCCCGATTATGGATAAATAACTAAGTTATCAACACAAATGAAAATCAAATGCCTAAAACCCCATCATGAAAACAAGTCTAGAGGCACCAAAACTCAAGATCAAGCTTCATCTTCTTAGCATCCTATCCAAGATAACCAAGTCCTTAAACCCATCTTTATTACTTATTTACTTGAAAATATACTCAAAATTATAGGACAACTATAAGGTTGGTGAGCTCGTGAGTTTAGGACACCTCTAGAATATGTAAATAACAGTAACGACACCTACAATGCGTATTAAACAAGTTTACAATCAAACTTTGCATCCATTACTTGACCTATAGCCTCAAACATGGCACGAAGTCTGTACGTGTATCAACCCTTGACCTATGTCCTATATTTTCATGAATTAACTAACCTATGTCTCGATAAACATAAGTAACAACCAAATAAGAACAAAGATATGCCACAACGAATCCTCGATTGCTAGTGGGATTTCCCTACTTTAGGGGCATTATGCATAGGGGATTCTCCAAATAATACAAACCGTATACTTCAACGGCTCATCTAGAGTTAATGATTGTGCTAAAAGATAGGGTTAATGCATAGGTAGAATACATGTACATGTCTTGGAGAGGATAATTCATCACAATATAAAGAGTAGAGGAGTATGTTTCTATCCTAAAGGTTAAATAAATTGGGATCATAGGTGACTCCCCTTATTTTCTTAACCAAAAGATTCCTGGGAAGAGGTGGGTTTTTATAACTTTGCTAGTTTCTTATGTTTCATACAAATGTGTTGCAAGAGGCATAAATTTAACACCGACTTAATTCTAAATGATGTAATACTTTGTTTCACAATACCATCTTTGTTTTAAGGTCCTTATTACTGCAAGTACACGTATATGACAGTGATACATATATACTTTACGTTCAAAACATGGTAAAAAAACTTTCTAATTAAAAATTATATAAATTAATTTAAAATTGCTAAAAAATGGATAAAGAGAAGTTATAGTACACATCTGTACAGTGTATATATATATTATATATATATATGTATGTATTTGGTTGTTATCGTGTTAAAAATTGGATAGTGAGAAGATATAATATCTAGATTTTCTAAAGTGTGTTCTTAACAACCAAATATAGATATATATTATACGTATGTACAAGTAACTACCAAAAGGTTATAAGGGGGGGATAATCTATGAGGTAAATATAATTGTAAATCTGATTTTTATAGTAACTCCCCCCAGATATATATTATTGTTCATTATACACAATTAATAGCATGCTTCAGGATGATGTTAAATCGATATTTCGGGACCTATAAGATAAACTGTTACTGTTTGACCAGTTTAACTACCTTGTTAAAAACCATACTAAGAAAACCTAATGTGACCAAACCTAGTAAAGGAAAAGAGTACAATGTATGTAATGCTCCCCGTCAATTTAACAAACATCTTTCAGTGTATGGAGGCCGATCCTCTATAATAACTGCTCAAAACTGCCTCACGGTAAATGTTTTGTGAGCATGCCAACTAGATTTTTACTTGACTTGATTTGACAAACATCGATTTCCCATTCTTTCTACAAGTCATACGTTGAAAAAACTTTGGTGAGATATGTTTTGTTCTACCAACCTTGATGTAGCCTTTTCTTATTTGAGCTATGAAAGCAACATTGTCTTTATAGATAATTGTTGGGTCCTTCTTAATCTGTTTTAACTCACATGCTTCTTGTATATAATTAGTCATTAATCTCAACCACACGCATTTTGGATGGGCATCATATAGCTATCAATTAGGCATGATTTGAACATGTTGCTATAAGTGTTTGCTTAGTTGACTTACAAGAAATTGTCACACCAACGTGTGAATACATAACTTATATGAGATCTTGCTTTATGAGGATCTGATAGATATCCAACATCAGCATACCCAACAAGTTGGGACTTTGGATCTTTTTAATAGAAAAGACTTAAGTCTTGCATCCCATAAATATATATGAATATGGGTTTTATTCTATTCCAATGTCCATGTGTTGGATTTGAGCTATATCTCGCTAGTACATGTACCAAGAATGCAATATTAGGTCTCGGGTATTTGCGAGATACATATGGGCACCAATTGCGCTTAAGTATGGTATCTTTTGGACCAAGTACTTCTTCTCCCTCTTCTTGAGGGCGGTATTGATCCTTATATGGATCGAGAGGTTGGACAACCATAAGTATGATGACAAATGAGCTTTATCCATGTTGAAATGTATTAACATCTTCTGGATGTAATCTGACTAATGGACGAATGTGCCATTGCATATATGCTCAAACTATAAAGACATATGGATGTAGCGGTTGGACAACAATAAGTATGCTGAATAGATGAGCTTTATCCATGTTGAAACGTATTAACATCTTCTAGATGTAATTTGATTGATGGACGAATATGGCATTGAATAGATGCTCAAACTATATGCCGAAACATAGTTTTGTTATGTCAAGATATTTCATTTAAATTCTTTCTTTAGCAATTAAGAAACTTTCTTTATCTTTTGAGGAGACCCGATGATGGTTTTATCATCAACATAAACTGTTACGATTGTAACTTTGAGTAAGATCTTTATATAAAGACACATGGACTGATTACATCATACTTGTACCCTTTTTTCAAGATATTCACTGAGTCTATTATACCACACACAACTAGATTGTTTGAGACTAGATAAAGATCTCTACAGTTTTATAACACATATCTCAAGGTTTTGATTTTAATGCATCAGGTAATTTTAATCATTTAGGGATGTTCATATAGTTGTCATTTTCTAGTATCCCGTATAAGTATGCGGTGATGATATCCATAAGTTTCATATGAAATACTTCGAAGATTGTGAGGCGGATTAGAAATCTAAGAGTTATTGCATCCACTAGAGGGGAATACGTTTCCTCAAAATTAACTCCTGGGATTTGGCAAAACCCTTGTGCAACAAGTCGCACCTTATATCGTACAAGCTCATTCTTTTCATTTCTCTTTATTGCAAACAACCATTTATAACCTACTGGTTTGAAGTCCATGGGTGTTCGGACTACATGTCCCAAAACATGTCGATTTTCTAGCGAATTTAATTATGCCTTTATGGCTCTCGACCAGTCATTTTTGTGCATGCACTTTTCTAAAGTTTTAGGTACTTAATCTTTTCATTGATTACATCTGTTGCTATAGCATATGCCAATATATCATCAGTACGTGTTTTATTTCGGTTCCAGATTGTACTATTTTGTACATAGTTAATAGAGATCTCATTTTTGTTCTTTTGAAATTTTGTTTTCCTCTAGAATCATAGTTGTCTCTTCTAGGACATTAACCTCTGCCGGGATTTCATAGATATTCCTTTGTGAGGTTTCGCCAACTACGTTATTTTGCTCTTTTCATTTTCATGGGTTCTTTTCTTTGGAACCGATTGGTCTCCTACGCCTTTGATGTATTGTAATCGTTTCAAGGAATACTTTAATGCACAGGTGCATTTAATGTTGGTATATGTGACAATGTCACTCCATTCGTGTTTATGAATGTATCTAGTAATTCATTTGCTATTCTTTAAAAATGTATAATCTTTTGTACTTCATCTTCACAATGACCACTTTGGGGGGTGAATATTTTATAGTGATGATGTATTCCACATTATTTCTTGTGTTACCAACCTTTTTATTCTTAGGTCCCCCTAAGACTAGGAACATTGTTTCATTAAAATGACAGTCAGCATACGGTGCTATAAACATGTCTCCCGTTAGTGGTTCTAAACAATTACTAATAGACGGGTATTTAAAACCAATGTAGATGCCCAGTCTTCTTTGGGGCCCATTCTAGTAAGTTGTGGTGGCGGTATTCTTGTGTATATCGCATAACAAAAAATTCTATGGTGGGACATACTTGGTTCTCTTCTGAAGACCAATTGCAATGGGGAGTATATATGATCACGGTCTTAATCTAATCAATGCAACGATGACCCATGAAGTTTACATCTCGTTAAGAGGGGGCTAGCGATTCTGTGTAATTGTTGATGAAAGATTTAGTTGAATTGTTCTCTGTGTAAACATGAGGCACATGATGTTTCACATTTATCCCAATTGACATACAATAGTCATTAAAAGTCGAGGATGTGAATTCTCTTGCATTATCTATCGAAATATTCTTAATTTAATTGTTTTGAGAAATTATCACTCAATTGTATGATTTGAGCTAAAAGTCTAGAAAATGCTACATTCCGAGTAACTAAAGACTCACATTTGACCACCTGGAGGATGTATCAATTAAGACCAAGAACTAGCGGAATGGTCCACATGGAGGATGTATAGGCCCTCAAATATCCCCTTGGATATATTCCAAAAATGAAGGGGTTTCATCTATTAATTTAGTTTGTGAGAGTCGAGTAATAAGTGCTTAGAGAGCATGTTGCACATGATGAATCTTGTGGTAGCAAAACTTTTATTTTTTAATAGGGTGCCCAGCTACACCTTTATTATACGTCTTATCATTACGGTACCAGAGGGACCTAGTTGGTCATGTCGTATATTGAATGTATCTTTATCAAGTAACTTTTAGTTACTCACCATGTATGATTCGATAGGAGTGATATTAGTAAAAGATAATACAGAGGATAAGGCTTCTAGTTGTTCGACAATGGTTTCTTGGCTATTTTTGTTTAATAATTCATAACTATTCATGTCACTAATAATGTCACATCAAAACTTAACAAGTTGCAAATAATCCAAACATAATTCAAAATAAAAATACATAGAAATTCCATTGTTAAGTTCTAAGGGAATTTCTGTGTGACTTCAATCCTTGCATCTTCAAACCACATTTCCTGTACCACGTATAAAATATTTGGGTCAACTACGTGAGTTGGTGACTAAATCTAATTTTGAATGAAAACAAGTTATTTGAAAACAATCATGCAATCATGTGTTAATTGAATAATCACAACTGGCACACCCCGACCAACAACGAATTATCAATCGGGACATGATGATTGTCCATAGCTTATGACACTATTAAATATTTCATAATTAAACATGTCATAAATTTAAATTGTCACACATTAAATAGTTCATAACCCGACAATATCCGTAAAAAAATAACATAGAAAAATCTCTTTATTAAACTTCTAACTACAAAACCCTAAGTAATCCTGATCCATGTTTTCTTTAATTTTCATTCCTAAAGTGTGACAATTTAATTTATATATGTATTGCATGAATCACAATTTAATATATTAAACTATATTTAAATTGATAAAAATTATATTCAACAATTTTCTAATAATATTCTAAAATAAAAAAATTTCACTCATCTAGAATAATCAACATAATTTTTCTAGCATGATTAATCTAACAAGTTATAATTAACAAATGACTTATGTTAAATAGATCCTATAAAAATATATAAACAAGATTAACATCATAGCTATCGAATACTTATTTAGATAAGTCTAGGATCATTATGGAATAGATTAATATATAAAAATACAAAATCCTTTAAATGCTAAGAACCACAAAATCATGCAATTCTAAACAAACCACAATTGCATTCTATCAATAGATATTGATAGAATACTGAACGAGTTAAGCTCAAGAATTACCTCAGTACACAGATTTGAAAGCTAAGAATAGGAGTCTACGGCCTTTCGAGTGCTACAAATCACCAAAGATGCGAGATCAAGAGACGTAAAATTGCAAAGTAGATTGACTATGGAAGTTTTGGAGACCTTGAAGAAGTTTATTATCTTAGTTGTTTTATAGGAAAGGATTCAGAGCCTTACGAAACATGGCAAAAAATAAAAGTGAATAAAAAATTTCAGAAGTATAGACTAGACTTATTTGAAATTAAGTGGTCTCTTTCAAATAAACTTTTTGTTATCGCGTAAATTTGTTTGGTCAAGAAGCAAATACTAATAATAATTATATTAATTGATTCATTTGCTTTTATTACATACCATTTTAATTTTAGTAGTCATAGTACTTTAATACATGGAATTTAATATATAATATAATTAGTTTCATACACATCATATCTTGACAATTCCAGTAAATACATTTTAACAAATATCATAACTGACGATTGAATTGTAATAATATATTCATGTAAAAATTTATTTTTTCCATACGGAATACATATCTATACTTTTTTTTATAATAAATTGAAGTTTCTTTCTTTTTTTCATACATCACCAAACACATAACCAAACTAAACTAACACAAATCTCTCCGACTAATTTAATGTTTCTTTTGATAATTTGACAGAGACAGTTATATATAGGATATACCAGCACGAATCCACCATGTCTCTATCAAACTTCCATCCACACCGTTATTCGAATCATGATTCATAACACAAACAAAACCTACACAGAACTTCTCATGACTAATCTAACGAGGCTTTTGATAGTTTGACTATCAAACATATATATAGGAAGTACCAGCTGCGCATCCACCATGTCTTTTCACATGTCTTATTAAATTTCATCTACTTCGTTATCAGGTCATGATTATGATTGATTATATGTGATGACACGACTAGAACCTACTAACTCACACACTATGTAAATATAACCAAATTCACAAACAACCAATGTATAACAAAGTAATGATTTGCGTCCTTAACTTTCATAAGTTAAGCCGTGACAATACCCTTGTTCCTTGCGGGTCAAGTCATGTAATTTCTTGAAATGAAATAACAATGATAATAATCGTGAAATGACAAAATAGTATGAAATGGCAATGGCGCATAATGTCAGAGCATTAACCAAAACGGTGATAATTTAAAATGTTAATGTCAAAACTTCCCAATTACACTAGAATTAAATAAATAAAGAAGTCGGACTTGTTCAAATTTAGTTTTTACCTATGAATAATGGATATTATTTGAACAGGATTTCCTTCAGCCACTTTCATGGTGATAGAATCGGCTAAGCTACCCATTCACAATGTCATTATTAGCCCCGACTTGATTCGCATTAATATCGAAAACTCTACCCCTCGCTACTTGATTTTCTTGGTTAACTGGGTTACCCTAAGCTTGAGCACTAAAGGTGTTAACCAACCTAGGGCAAGTATTTCTGAAATGACTGGGGCTCCACAGTTGAAGCAAGCCCTAGCATAAGGCACCATGAGATAGTTTGGCTAATGATCGGTTTGAACCATGTTTTGGGTAGGAGGTGGATCCATGATCAGGTTGGGCTGATAGAAGGGTTGGGACATGACTTGATCATGTTGTTGGTTTCGAGGCGACTTGATCATGTTGTTGGTTTCGAGGCTGATTAGCTCCTTGGTTATGGGTAATGCGTCAGGTATTGATTAAGTGGCCATAACGTTCACAACCAGTGCACTGTCGGCAAGGGATATTGGGTAGGTGATGGTTGTGGGAGGATTGGCTCTCCTTCGATAGCACAAGACCTGACTTGAGCTAATTAACGTGTGCGTAATTCATCATTAACTAGTTGACAATGATAGATATACTGTTTCAATGCCTCTCTTCATAAATCTTGAATAAACATTTACAAATCAGAGACAAAACTGACAGGGCTTCGCCTTACAATCAGAAAAACAGCTAAGGACTCAACACCACTGCTCTGCTCTTTATAGACAAGACAGCTTCGCACAAGGGTGGATCTGCCACTTCGTATGAGGTGCACTTCGTACGAAGTGACATTGCATCACTTCGTACGAGGTGAGCAACACGTCGTACGAAGTGGCCCATATACATACAAAACAACGTAAAATCTAACGTTTAAGCCCTATTACATATTCGACATAACCCTAAGACATAGGCTATAGACATTTTTCACCAACAAGCTCCCCCCTGGATATTGCCGCAGTATTGGTCAGTCTTCAAAATCTTCAAAATCTTTAGCATTTAATGCCCAAAGAAATGCTTTCTTGGTCTTTGACGCTCCTCAGATGGAATAGGCTTTTGATATGTGGGAGGAGGTCTGTTGTAAGTATCTCCATATTGAAATCTTCTCAACGATCCTTGTCTTACAACTTCAGCAATCCTTGCTTTTTTTCTTTCTTGCTTTCGTTGCTCTTTGCCTTCTAGCTTTCTCCATTCTGAATTCCATATTTTTCTTGAATTAATATCATTAGCATAACAAACATTAATAACCTGCTGGAACTGCAACGCCTACACTTTGTCTTTTTCTTGAAAGCTGATCTTGTTGCAGAATATACATTCATTATCTTTCTTTGAGTAGCTTACTAGCCATATCGGGTCTAGTACTCGGATTCCCCTCCATAAACCATATATTCTCTTGTACGCAATCACCGCTTCCGTCAATTCTTTAGTGATTTTCCATGAATCATCATCATGTTGGACACAAATCACTACTTCTCATTTTTCAGAATCATAATGCCACCACTTGGATAGCTTATGGAAATCTTGTTCAATCTTTATCAGCGGCATATTCTTCATAACATGTGGCCACTTCACTATCAATGTAACATCTTTCTGCTTCGTCACTAGATCAAACTTGATAACTCTTCGTGGAATATGCGGCTTCCAGTATCTAAAACCATGTGCAGCTTCAAACTTTATCAGTTTCCACAGACGCTGATCATGAATCTTCATCTTGAGATTAATACTCTTCGTCTGAACTAACTCTTCAATATCCCAAAATGGCAGTGTCTTGATGTCACTTAAGTACATGAAGTACTAAACACCAAACTCTCACTTTATCGCATATACATCCAACTCTTCTATCCATCCCCAACTCAGAATACCTGCCAAAGATTTGTCTGGATCACGAGTAAAGAAGGCTAGTGGACATTTTAACTTTCTTTCTTGTGGCATTTCTTTGAACCAATACTTCTTTGTTGCCGCAATCTCTTCCTTAAATAGATGTTTAGGCACATTTCCTTCTTTCACGGTTTCCTCGACCTTTCTTCTTAAAAAATCATCATTTGATTCAGAAAACAATTCTTCAAAGGTTGGGAAGTCATTTGTTTGTTCACCAGAATATTTAGCGTTAGCATCATCGTCCGAATCATCCTCCACGATAACCCTGTCATAATCATCAGCTTCCGACGCATACTTATAAAGATAATCATTAGGCTGTGAAGCACTAATGTTGTTTAAGTCATCTTCAAAATCAAATACAAAGGATTATTCGTCTACACGTAACATTTTGGCAATTTCTTCCTTAGTGAAGTTATGAACGAATTCACCTTCTTCCACATGGTGCTCAAGATAGAAAACCCTTGGTGTTTGCATGTCAGGAACATCCGATATAGGAACAACTGAGGATTCTTGACTGCTCAGCTTTATTCACAGGGTCCATCGTCCCCCTTACTTTGATCATAATTTTCTTGATTAGCTAAGTCGTGTAAGAAGGCATCATAATCAAGAGATTCATCACTCTTCGCAGTTTCAAGAATCAACCCTGTAGCCCCTGATCGTCATCATCGTTGTGGCCCTGATCATCATCTTCCTTCTTATCATCGATTTTATAATCATCATCCTTATCTCCCTCGTTATCATCATCATCATCATCTTCGTCGAATGCGTCAATCTCTACGTTTATCTCTACATACATCCTTTTTCGATCCAAGATTTTTGCCTCAATATCATGTCAGACACATCAACTGGTCCACCAACAAGTACAAACTTCACTCTTTCATCTTCATCCTCAACATTCTCTTCCACTTGAGTTTTTGTAGCTGGTATAGATTCAGCTTCTGGCGCAGTTTGAACATTCACAGGCACATCATCTAACTTCTCTTTTCGTTTACCAGCAGCAATAGTTTTAGCAGCTTTAGCTTCAGCTTTACGTGCACGCTCAGCTGCTCTGGCTTTGGCTTCTTCAACTTCAATTTCATCATGTTCAGCTTCAAAGTTGATATTATATCTTTTGTGGAGCACTTTAAATAGCATATCAAATTTCTTAGCATTATCGGCTTTCTCTATCTCCAATTCTTTAACTACCAGATGTAACCTTTCATTCTCAGCAGTGACACTCATAAGCATTGACAGCAAGTGCATGTTCTCTGTCTCAAGCTGTTTGATGGTAGCATCATGTTCTTTGATCTTTCTCTGCATTTCACCCATCTTTGCATTATCATCCACCAACACTACCAGCAACGCTTCTAACCTTTTCTTATCTTCCTCAAGAAACTTGATTCGGCCTTCATAATCTTTCATCTTTGTCTCTTTCTAATTGATCTTGTCATCGTTGAACATATCTGTATCAAACCCTTCTGAAAATGGAATATCAACAAAATCATCTGGAAATTTGTTAGTCAATGAATGTCCTGGACCGGATTGTGGTGTAGACCGTTGTTGAATAAGAGGTGTTGGCTGCTCTTGTGGTGATGGTTATGGAGGTGTGATATATTGTGGCGATAGAGGATGTGGTGGTGATTGAAGGGGTATAACAAGTGTTTGTGGTGGTTGTTGTGGTGATGGAGGAATAACAGTCTCAATATTAACAGTTGGAGCAACCTCTTCAACTTCAAGTGATTTCTTCCTTCCATGCTTCTTTCTTGCCTTCTTTGCAGCCGGAGAACCAGTAGTCTTTGCAGCATCAAAAGCTTTACTCTTCGTATGTTACGCTGGTTTCCTTGCAGGCTTAGTAACCATAATCTTTTCATCAGAATTAGATGGCACATAGCTTTATCATCGTCTCCGACCATTTCTTCTTCTTTTGTTCCATTCGTTCTCTTTCTTCTTTTTCAGCAGCAACTATTCGTAAATAAAAGCTATCATCTGTAGCCTCTCCACTATCACCTCAACTGCATTCCCTGCTTCAGTTGCAACTTTCTCAACATTCACTTCACGTTCGTTATCTGAAGTAGCAGAGAATACATCATCGTGTGCTGTTTCAGCTACAGGTTCAGCCACTAGTTCATTAACATGTGTTTCCTCAGGTTCATCCACCAGTAAGGTTCTAACTACTACACGCTTCCTTCATTGTGTTGTTTTGATGAAGTACCAGCGGCTTGTTTCTTTGTGGTTCCTCGTCTTCATTTCTTAGTATCTTCCTTTTCATACCAACTGCTGCTTTTAGCGACAAATCCTTCCAAACAAGTAACTTCATCTTTTTCATCCCCATTTAAATCCTTTCTCCACTTCCCTTTTGGAGGTGCCACATAATCTTTATCCTTGATAGCTCCAAACATTGTCTTAGCAATGGGTTCATCTGTTTGCTTCATGTAAAGATTCAATTTGACCAATGTCTCAACATCCATATGACTTAATAGAAGCTCCTCATCTGCTTCTTTCGCCAAGTTAGGGAATAGATCATCTAGCATCATCTGCACCAATCTCGGATACTGCAAAATTTCTCCATTGTAATATTTAGCACCATTTGATCATAAATTAGCTTCATGAAGTTGTAGGGCAAGTTCAGCACGGGAGTAGTGATCATACACATCTGATAATCGCCAATATCGTCAAACCCTCCTTTTCTGTGACTGAGTGCGTGTATAATAGAGTGCGCAAAGAACTTGTAAGGCCTACCAAGGTTTGCTTTCTTGAACAGTGAGGCATTTATGTGGTCCTTGTAACCCATGCGGTAGAAACATCCTTTGACCATTCGATCTGGGTAGCCTGTTAGATCACTTTCTTTGTCGTTGAAGCCCACTACCCTACGTATTAACTCCTCTGTGATTTTAACCTCAAACTCGTCATCACCGATCTTTACTACAGAGATAATAGCTTTCGGATTCTCTTCAGATCTAACAGCTCCCCAAAAACGTTCAACATGCGATCGATAGGCTTTATGTCGATTAGTTAATGCCTTTGTAATCAGTAATCGTCCCACAAACTCTAATACATCTTTGAAAGGCGCAATTTCTAGGATCTTATCATCATGAAGACAACAAATATTATGTATAGGCTCGAACGACGTCTTATTTTCCTACACACACAATGACATCAACACTTAGAAAATTTTGACGAAAAACTACACATCAATTGGTGCAAGGTGTACTTGGTGCGGAGTGCACATATGCACTTCGTACGAAGTGGCCTTAAATTTTAATAGTTTGACCATTGACACTTCGTACGAGGTGTCACCTCGTTCCAGGATAACAGTTATGGCACCAATATTTCAAACTTATGATTTTCGTGAAATTGAACGTTCTATTAGGTAGTATAGGCACCGATTAACACGATTACATGTTCAATTTTGGATTTTGCCGGTTCGTTTTGTCTAGATCTGCACTTAAAGGTCTGATAAGCCGAAAATCTTGAATTAACGGTTAAATCATGGTTATCTACCTTAACCATTGGAAGAGGTGTGTAGATCAACCTCCCCAAGGTGCGTATAAGCCGTAGTTTGTTAGAAATCGCTCAAAATGTTCAAATCACACAAAAGGACTCTCAACTCGCACAAGCAGATAATGAACGCTTCGTACGAGTTGGCCCCTATATATAGGATAAGGTCACTTCGTACGAGTTAGCTTCTGATTTGTGCGAGGTGTCCAACTCGTACGAGATGGACTCCGACTCGTATGAGGTGACTTCCAACTCGTGCGAAGTGACTTACATACTTCAAATTTTCAACATTTTCGAGAAATTTATCAGTTTTAGCGACCCGCTCAATTGACCGAGTCTATGTTAATGACCCCAGTTAACAAATTTGACTACCGAGTCCAAGTTAATGACCTTGGTTGAACACTATATAACCAAACTGATGCTTTTCATCAATTTAAGTTTCAAATTAATGAAATTTTGGTCATTTTTGAATATTTTCTCTTTCCAGATTTGCTCCCACCTGTAATCCTTCAGCTCTCATTCAGCAACTGTCACTTTGGACTTTTGAAGATCAGCTTTCCATCATCGGTAGTCGAAAACTTAAGATAGAAACAAAACCTTTTTGTTTTTTTCAAAGTTTATGCTAAAACACACTAAATTTTTTTTTCTGAAATGAAATGTAAACTCTATACTAACATATTTACAAACATATCCTTTGTGAGTTTGTGTTAGAGGATCATATCAGTTTTGAGATACATCACTAGTACCGTTGATCTTGATAAAACTTCAAGTTCTAAGAAGATTTACTTAGATTGTCAATATATTGATCCACTTAAATCTCTACAAATTTCTCAATTGTTACAAGATACGTTAGGTAATTTTAGGAACATGACTTAACTGTGTTTCCTGTGACAATCGGCAAAATTCCGGTAATTCTGTACAACCTGAACAACGATTACACTATCTATTTACCGCACAACATGACTTAATTTTTGATTTTGAGTCTTAAAAGTCTAGGAATTCTACCAAAATCATAGTTTGGTATGATAATGAATTCGTCACAATCACGAACATATAAAACCATATCCTAGACGGATGACAAAACACGAACACGCGATAAATATCAGTACTGATTACGGTACAGTCTGATATGACAGAATTAAAAAACAAGATATGTCTTCACTGTTATACCATGAAAATTTTATTTAAAACACCAAATTGTCCAAGTCTATAGCAAAATACAACATTTTGTAGCAAAATGCAGCATTCCGCAGCAGAAAACAGCAAATGTCCGAAAACCCAAAAAGTAAATATTTTTAGTTAAGAATAATAACGGGTGTTAGAAATTATATAAAACCCGTATATAAATCATGCTGTTTAAAGTTATACAGCTTGTTTAGTAAAAACCTGACAACAAAGCCGGTACGGGAACTGAACTCAAAATGACAAATCTATTAGTCTGAAGAGCTAGATTAATAAATTGGGCAGTAAAATTAGTACTAGAACTATTGTGTAAATAAAATTATATAAGTAACACGATATGTCAGTATTTTACCCGGTACAAGACCCGAACTAAACTTATTAACCGAACAACAAAACAATAAGACTAGTAAGCTATTTTGGCATATTATAACATCACTCTAAAGTGTTGGGCCATTAGTTTTTATATAAACTTATATCTAAAAATGTTAAAGTTTATAAAAATTATAAGTTTTTTTATATAAAAAATAATCAAACCACCCCCCACTCACGGCTACATGGGGTGTTTTCCCCCATGCCACTAAGTCTTGATAATGTGTTGGCAAGATTACGAGCATGGTTAGTGGATTTGTGGTGTAAGAACTTGATCACAACACAAAACCAGCACTTACTTCCATTCCTTTCATTTCTTAAACACCAAAATACAACACATTCTCCTTCCTTTTTGCTTCTAAAAATCGGCCAAACACCACCAACCATACCTTCAACTTTTTAAAATCCAAACTCAAGAAATTCAAGCTTGCATGAAGATCCAAGGATGATCTAAAGTGTTTGCTAAGATTAGGAGGCACACTTGGAAGCTTTGGAACTCTTGATCAACACTTTTTCTTCATATTTACCAACATTTTGATCATCCCTAGCCAAGTGCTAGTAGTAAGCTCTATAACTTAATCTTATACGTTATGTTTCATAAAATGTACAAGATCATCTTAAAAAAGATATTTAAAAACCCACTTGAAAAACACTATAAAACTATAATCACTAACATAATTATGTGGTTTTCTTGATGATTATGGATGATCTTGAAATTGTTATAAACTAGTAAACTTTAATCTTGCATTTTTATGTATAAAAAGATAATATAAACACATGCATGTTTAGATTAACAAGATTCATTAACAAAAATAGTCATGAACATGATTTATATTTTAAGATGATCATACAAATTATAGATTATTAAATAAATGTTATGATTTAGAAATTTTGTTAAAATTTGGTAATAAAGTTTCCATTTTAAGAAGTTTTAAACTATAACAAGTCATGACATTTTTGTTAATTTCATTTGTGTAATACTTGTGATTTGATGAGGATTTGAGTTTGAAAAGTGATTTAAAACATGTTTATATAAACATGGGAAAGTTTATATTTTAAAGGAAACTATGGCAAAATTTTAATAAAATTAATCTTGATTAATATGTGGTTAAACTAAAGATTTTGTGTTTAAAAGTGATTAGGAACTTTAATCTTGTTTAAACAAAAGTTTGGGTGAAAAAGTTTAAAGATATAATTACTTAAGTTTTCTTAAACTAAAAAGGAGATAAATATATATATTTTTGGTAAAAATATATATTTTTAAATCACCAAATATGTCTACATATATTTTTGTCTAAATACTATATATTTAGATTATGTAGGATCAAATACAAAAATATATAAATGTTCAACTTTTGACAAAATAATATATCGGATAATTGACAATTCGGACAAAATAAAGTATATGGTATAAACGAAATAAACGACAAAACGAAACAAATAAAATGGTCGACGCAAACATACCGGTCAAAACGAACAAATCAAACGTTACACTTTATATCTACTAGGACTTATAAAAATTTAATTTATATCTAATAATTTTTACAAATAAATTTTATAAGTTATAACATTACTAGTAAGTATTTTAAAAACTTGAATTGAGGCCAACTAAATAATTGTTGGACTAAGCCTATTTTCATAAAATATATTGGGCTAAATCTATTTTTATACACTATACGGACTAGCCCATTTATATAAATTAATTTGGGCTAGGCCCACTTGTATAAAAATCAAACTTTGGCTAAGCCCACTTTTATAAAATTAACTTTGGGCTAAGCCCACTTTTATAAAATTTACATGGGCTAAGCCCAATTTTATAAAATTAACTTTGGGCTAAGCCCACTTTTATAAAAACTAAATTGAGCTAATCCATTTCTATAAACTATTTTAGGCTAGGCTCAATCTTTCATTTTTAACTTGGGCTAGGCTCACTTTTACAAACCAATTGGGCTTAACCCACTTTAAATAAAATTAGGTTGGGCTAGGCCCACATACATGAAATGAATTGGGCTAGGCCCACTCATATGAAACGAATTGGGCTAGGCCCACACATTGTAAGCAAATTGGGCTAGGTCCATACTTACAAAACCTATTGGGCTAGGCCCATATGTAGTAAACTTTTAGATTGAATTTTTACAATTAAATTATGGGCTAGGTCCATTTACATGTAATCAATCTAGAATATACATATGAAAGAAATATATATATATATATATATATATATGTATATCAACAAAGAAAAACCAACAATTACAAGTATGAAATTTAAGATAAAATACTTGTACAGAAAACAAAAGATACCTAAGTGTCTAATGAGAATACAACACTTGTAGGTCGAGAAACGAACGAAGTATCAGAAATCGAATAGAGATTTGCACGGAACGCAATTTGTGAGTTCATGTTTCCCCTTTTTGTTTAAACATTTTTATGGTTTTCAAACGTGCGGGGATGTATACATGTTACATTTAGTATAACTTGGCAATGAAAATATTTAGATCACTTGTGGATAAGGCTCAAGTATTGGGACCTTTAATGAATAACAAGAACCGAGGAACAAGGGGATAGATCTATTAGGTTTGGGCGAGTGTGGGGGGATCAGCTCTCCTCCGATGAGCACCGGACCGATCTGACTCAACTAATAGAGACGGAATTCATTGTTAGTGAGCTTGACAAACAAACAAGTGAGATCTAATGCTTAAATGCCTTGAATTGTATTGATAAACGTGAACAAGTACAAAGCAAGTTAACAGTTCAGCAGGGCTTCGCCACACCAACAGAGTTCAAGTTTCTGACACAACACTCATCTATTTCTAGGTCGACATGACTCGCACAAGAGAGTGTGTTAACTGAGTATGACTCGTGCGTGTGGAGCCTCGTACGAGTGCGAGTTACAAGACTCACTCGTATGAGTCATCTACTAACCAAATAAAATATACATTAACATATACAAACTAACTTTCTAAGCCCTATATACATAAACAACATATCCTAGATGTAGGCAATAGACATTATGCACCAACAAACTCCCCTTGGATAGTCTTCAAAAAATCTTCCAAAGATCTGACAGTTAACGCCCAAAGAAACGTTTCGGCGGCTTGCGACGCTCCTTAGAAGTTACTGGCGTTTGATCTGTAGGAGGAGGTCAGTTAACTGTATTGTCAAACCGAAAACTTCTTAGTAACACAATTCATGCTCGCTCTGCGATTCTTTCTTCCTTCTTGTCTTTCTTCCTTTGCTCAATCTCCTCCAGTTTCCTCCATGAAGTGTTCCATGACCTACTTGAATGTACATCATTGGCAAAACAGACATTAACTATCTTATGAAACTGAGTGCTTGTTCTTTATCTCTCTCTTCAAAGCTGATCTTGCTGTAAAACAAGTATTCAATATCTTTTTTTGAACAGTTGACTAGTCACATCGGGTCTAGTACTCGAATGCCACGCCACAGCCCGTATATATGTTTGTGTGCTATGACGGCTTCAGTTAAATCCTCTGTGATCTTCCAAGAATCATCATCTGGGTGCACACATATAACAACTTCTCCTGTATTCGAATCATAGTGCCACCATTTGAAGATCTTGTAGAAGTCTTGTTCCATCTTTATAAGAGATATATTCTTCATCACTTTTGGCCTCTTTATGATTAGCGTTACATCTTTCTCATGAGTTACTGGATCGACTTTAGTAATTAGCTTAGGGAAATGTGGCTTCCAATGTGTAAAACCATGCGTAACCTCAAGCTTTATCAGTTTCCACAACCGCTGGTCGTGAAATCTCATCTTCAGATTTATCATCTTTGTTTGCACAAGCTCTTTAATATCCCAATACGGTAGGGTCTTGATATCACTCAAGTATCTAAAATACTAAATCCCATACTCCCTTTTAATAGCATAGACGTTTAGCTCCTCGATCCAGCCCCAGCTAATAATGTCTCCCAAAGAAATATTTGCATCACGCGTAAAGAACACTAAGGGACGTTTAAACTTTCGCTCAGCTAGTGTAACTTTGAACCACCGTTTCCTCATCTCAACAATTTCTTCAGCAGATGGTTGTTGAGGAACGGTCCCGTGTTTAACAGCTTCTTCAACTTTATGTTTCAAAAGATCATCACTTTCAGCTGCAAACAAATCACTAAAAGTTGGAGAGTCATCTGTACCCTGATTAGCAATATCTGTATCAACATCATTAGATCATCCTCTACGACAACTTGATCATAGTCATGTGCATCAGACACATGTTCGAAGAGGTAATCAACTGGCTCCAAAGCACTAATATCATTCAGCTCTTCTTCGAGATAAAACTCAAAATTTTCTTCATCCACGCCCAGCATCTTAGCAATTTCTTCTTTAGAATAGCTGTGGACAAACTCCCCTTCCTCTACGTCATGCTCTAAAAATAATATCTTTGGCTTTGGCACAACAGAATGGTAGATATATCGGTTACTGATAAAATTCCTGCCTGCTGAGCATCAGTAGGGCCTTCAGATCTTCCCTGATCACCACTTTCATTCACTTGATTTGCTGAGTCATCTGAGTATACATAATAATCAATATTATCATTCGAAACATACTGTGTTACACGGAGACCCGTACCACCTAAATCATCATATCCTCCATCACTATCATCATCCGACTTATCAGAAAATACATCATCAAAATTTATCTAAGTCTTTAGCTTCTTTCTCAGGTTCTTCAACAAACTCATCAACCTCAGCTTCGATCTCTCTCTCTAATTTCCTCTTGTTTAGCCATTCATGATGCTTTGCTGAAAGATTTGTCGTGTCAATATCAACATCTTTTGGCTTACCCACAAATACAAACTTCTTTGAGACCGAATACACCACAATATCAATAATTACTGATGCAGATTCAGCTTCAGGCTCAGTTTTAAAAGTTATAGGATCCTCAACCACCTTAGCTTTGCCTTTGCCTTGAGCATCAGATTGTTCTTTTGCAAGACATTCATGCTCTACAACCCGTTCTCTTGCTTCAGCTCTCTCTATTTTGTCAATTTCAGCAGCAATGTTAATACCAAGCTTCTTTGTAAGTCTCTTTTCAAATAGATTCATCTTTCTTTGGCTCCTGAGACGTTCTTCTTCGTATTCAGCAATGCGAATTCTTAAATGCTCATTCTAAGATACTATACTAGCCAACATAGCTTTAATCTGCTGCTTTTCTGCATTTAGCCCGTTGAGTTGTTCCTGAAGTTCAGCAATCTTGACAGTGTTTAACATAACATGCTTTTCCAATTCTTCAATACGTGCGTCGTTAAACATGTCAGCAGAAAAATCCTCCCCCAGGAATATCGCCGAAATCAAAATCAAAGTCAAACTGGGATTGGGATTGTGAGGGTTGTGGCGTCGGCTGTGGTGTTTGTTGTGGTGGTGGTTGTGGTGTTTGCTGACGTGGTGGAGGTTGTGGTGGTTCTGGTGTTTGCTGACGTGGTGGAGATGGTGGTATCGGTGGAGTCGACTCAACATGCTCTTCTTCCACACTCTTCTTTTTTACCTTTCCCTTTGATTTATCTATCGGAGAATCTGAGCTTCTGACTGCTGGCCTTTTAAGTCGTCAAGAAGATTTCTATGGAGTCTTTCGTACAGGAGTGTCACTATCTGAATGCGAAGGTACATATGCTATGTCATCTTCTCCTGACGCTTTTCGTTTCCTCTCTTCGGCTTTTCGTTTGAGCTCAGCCTGTCGATCACGTTCACGTTCACGTTCTTTCGCTCTTTCTTTTTCACCTGCTATTCTATCTTCAGAGTCAGTACTAGACGATGACGCTTTTTCAACTTCTCCTTCACGAACACCAAAAGCTTGTCTTTCAATTTCTGCAGCCATAGCTTCAACGTTCTCTTTAGGCTCAGATTCATCAACCAAACTTGAGCTTTCAGCTGCTTTCTGCTTCTTTTGAGAGGCAATTGAGGAAGATGTGGACGTTGGTTTTCTTTTGGTCCCCTTACCCCGCTTTTTCTCATCTTTTACAAACCATGCATTTCTCTTCGTGATCAAACCATCTAGCGCTTCAAGCTCTACATCCTCATCACCGCTATCTTCTTTTCTCCACTTCCCTTGTGTTGGAGCGATATAATCTTTGTCAACAATTGCTCTGAACACTGGTTTTGCATTGGGGAAAACTTTAAGATGCAAATTCATCTTCTTTAGCGCTGAGACATCCATATGCTCTAACTTCAAAATAACATCTTTTTTCTTCTTCAGTTTCGGATGTAAATGGTAAAGCAACATCTGGACAAAACGACGGTGCTGCAAGAACTTCTCTCGCTGCATGTTTTGGACATTTGGGAAAAAATCACCTTCGAGAAGTTATAGGGTAGGTTCAGAACAAGAGCGGTGATCATATACATCTGATTATCAACTAAATCATCGAATCCTCCTTTGCGATGACTGAGTGCATGTATGACGCAGTGTGCGATATATCTGAATGGTGCACTCAGGTTAGCGTTCTTAAATGGAGCAGCATTTACGAATCCGGCATAACCTATTCTGTAAAAACACCCTTTCACCATGTATTCAGGAAAACCTGTAGGGTCGTCTTCAGAATCATTGAACTCTAGCACGGTTCTGATCAAATCATCAGTGATCTTAACCTAAATATCCTCATCGTTAATCTTTACCGCAGATACAATCGCGTTCTCATCCTCATCATACTCTGCCGCATTCCAGAAATATTCAGTATGTGAAGGATACGCTACATGACTATCCATGAGAGCTTTCGTGATGGGAATTCTGCTAAAAAATATAGAACTTCTCGATAAGCAGCGATTTCTGGAATAGAATCATCCAGAAGACAACAAATATTATGGAACGGTGAAAATGAAGATTTCTTGACCTGCAAGCATAGACATTTCAACACTTAGAAACATTTCAACATTTATGGAACTCTGAGTCACTCGTATGACTCACTTATTCGTACGAGTCATGTACCAAGAAAAAAATTAAGTCTGATACAAAATCGCATTCGTACAAGTCACTAATTCGTACGGATGAACAATTATACTTAGCAAAATTTCAAAAAATTGTGACCAAAACTTCTTCATACGAATGATACCTCGTACGAGTCATCAAGACTTAAACATTTAAGGATCCTACTCGTACGAATACTCACTCGTACGAGTGAATAGGACACATTAACATTTGAACACTTGCTCGTACGAATGAATAATCGTACGAATTGTAGATCGTACCAAATAATACCTAGTTAAACCGAACTTAAAACGTGTTTATTTTAACAATTGAAGGTTGATTTATAGGTTTACAGGGCTGATTTTAATGTTATTAAGTTCAATATTATGTTCACAGGTCCAATTTCCCAGTGGTTTCCATGAAGCGTTTTGCTCTTCTGACAATAGACGCCATACACCATTTGATGTCGATCAACTCCATCTCGACCGGATCAATCTTATCATAGTCTTCTCTGGTCATCTCTGAATTTCCGATTTTTCCTACGACTAAACTGTATGATTCGAGAACCAAAACTAAACATATGTTGCTTGGCAGTGTTCTCGTTGAAGTTTTGTGCATTCTAGATATCAACAGCTGTAACATCCGTCGAAAAACGGGTTCTAATACCCACACCATTTTGTAACCGAGTTTATTATTATTTTTTATTACGTCTTTATATAAACCGCATAAGAGATTCGACATATTCATAACAATAAAAATAAAATAATAAATAATAAAAAAGATAATAATAATAATAAATAATGTATAATAATAACAAAAAAAAACAAAAAGGCACAGACCGAGGGACTGAACCCGGGTCTCGCCCATAACCAAACCAACAACACTCCACTACCCCACCCTCTCAACATCTGAAATAACTTAACCAAATAATCTTTTTTGTATTTCTTCTCATTCTTCTTCTTGAATCATGCCGCCCAGAAACGGCTCTCGATCAAAACGAAAATCACCAAGATTTCAATTTCTTCGCAATTGATTGAAGAATCTGCTCCCAATCACGAACCTGGACTAAATTAAGCATCAAATCCGCGTTCAATCAAGGCTACGGACAACCTACACATACCCGAAATAAACCAAATATCTAAAACCAAAATTCAATCCATTCGACTCTCATCAAGTATAAATAGAGTGCTCTGGGAACCCACTAGAATACACAAAACGCTCTTTCTAAAATCCTACGAACCTCCGATCATCAGAAAGTTTCGCCGGAGAAACCTGCAACTCGTCGGAAAACTGTAACACCACTGTTCGGTATATCTTTTATCTATTCCGTTTTATTTTTATTAACATCATGTGTAGTCCCTTAGAAATTAATAAGGGAATTGCCAAATAAATCAATACAATCGAGTTAATGTCGTTCTGTTTATCGTAATGAAGAAGATGACCCAGAGATGTCATTTAAAAGAATTAAAAATCGTATTTTAAACCGGGTTAGACACATAACCATGTTGGTTGGGTTGTGTGCACACATATCATACGTCTAGAGTTCGAGTCCCGGTCACCCTGTTTTAAACCCTTTTGTTTTAAAATCAATATACTGAAGAATCTGAAACAATTCATAAGTAAAATAAAAATATGTTATTTAACGGGTTAGACACACAGCCCAGTTGGTAGGGCTGTGTGCACACACAAACGATGAGACCCGGGTTCGAGCCATGTACGTGTTCTGATTCCCTACAATAGCATACCCTTTTTTATAAAAACATAATTCTGAAACATGTTTGTAAGCGTATAAGGTAATTAAAATCTTATATCCAATGGGTTAGACACGCAGCCCAGTTGGTCGGGCTGCGTGTACACGAACGGAAGGTCACGGGTTCAAGTCTTGTATGCGGCCGGTTTGAGGGAATTATTCGGATTTATTCAGAAAACATTTTTTAATTAAACCTTTAATTATTTCCCCAAAAATGTGTTATTTTTAGAATATAACCAATTAATCTTACCTATAAAATAAGTTAAAACAAATAACAATATAGCAATAAAAATAATAAATACTATTTTAAATTATCTAATAAATTATGTAAATAATAAGATTAAAAAGATTAAATCGAGGGAATACATTTTTTAACTAAATCGTTATGTGAACATTTAGGATAAAACGTTCGATCCTTCTTTATCTCAACTTCACTTGTACGCAATCTTCAACGAACTTTATTCGCACCCACTGTGTGAATCTTACAACTCCCCTTTTATTTCACGTTTTTGGGGTGTATCATGTGTTACTTTATATTATTATCTCGTTATTTAATTTTGTGCAATTACCGTTATGTGATCTAACGTGTTATGTGACATTGTTTTGTTGCCATTTATTGTTCATACGCTCATTGCAGTCATTTCCTCACATTAGGCCATTTGTTCCCAGTTACCTACGGGTGGAACTCGTCATAGCCTAATATACGAGATCAACTCTGTTTGATTGAGCTTCGATCTTGCAGCACATCGCTTATCATGCATGTATATTGATAGTTGATGATAGATGAGTTTATTTGTGATTTAGTTGACATACACGACGTTCCATACATGGTTAATGCACATTTTTATATAAGAATATATTAAATATATCATTTCTCTTAATGACAAAAAGGCATTCACTCGCCAACTTATGTTGACCCAAACTTTACTTTTACACATGATACAAGTGAGCAGGTTTGAAGCATGGATCACATAAGATATGGGCCTTAGAAGAATTAAAAACTTTATTTGCAAATTTGGAACGATATTGTGTTTGTGTGGATTTTGTGTTATTGGGATATCTTTTAACTAAGTTTGAAATATTAAACATTGAAACTTTAAAATAGAAATCTCATGAGCTTTGATGAAAACCCAATCATGCCCGATTGCCTTATCCACTGCGGGTCAGGGTGTGACAGATTGGTATCAGAGCTAATGACTATAGGGATATATGATAGGTTATTAGACCCCTTAGAGCCTATACTATAGTTAACTAGAATTTAATTGCTTACATATTAATTTGGTTACATTCAAACTTATGACATTTACTTATTTTACATTTTAAATTACACACAATTACATTCAAACTTATGACATTTACTTATTTTACATTTTAAATTACACACAATTACATGCAAGCACTTTAAATGCTACTTGATTATGTGGAACATTCAACGTGTTACAAACTTTGTCAATATAACATGTATATATATATATATATACGTATATGTTACCTTCATAATGCACGTTTTGGTTTTCACGTGCTTAAACATTTTCTTTCTTTTCTTTTCAAAAACTTTGATGTTTTATTTTCAAAATCTCATCAAAGTGAGTTCTTACGACGGGCATGTAGTAACTGGAAGGGTACAAGTACCGATAGTCGGAACATCCTATCTAGGATTGGCATTCGTATAAATCCAAAGTAATGGACCAGTTGCCTACTTGGGGACTAACGATGAGAATACGAAGGATCTATTAGGCCAAAGCATGTCACACCAAACGTCGTGTGAACTAACCCCACTTTGAGTTGTCACCGTGTCCACACAAGTATACTTCCAACCTTACACCTCGTAATCATGTTTTACAATTTCATTCGGGTTGTGCGTGTGTTAACATGCCAAAACCAATGTGAACCCTACGAAGCCCAGTAGTCATGGGGGCCCACATGATTACCTAGGCCAAGTATGTGGGACACATGGGGGCCTAAACATGAGCAAAGCCCAAGGCATCCTATGGATGCAATGGATTTATATTTCTCATTTACTTTGTGGATGTTTAATTTTATTTCTAAACCTTATGCAACCCACATGACACCTATACGCCAAAGTCATAACCTAGTTACGTATTTCCTGTACATGTCTTCTAGGCACCTTCGTGGAGGTAGGAGATCTGGAGAGTCCGGCGAACACATGGCTGCCTAAATAGCCAAACAAATGGCCGCCATGATTCCAGATATCGTAATCCAAGTTCAACAAGCTCTCGCTGCTAACCCCGTTAATCCAATCAACCAAGATGAACAAAATGCTGCCAATCCTCCTACAAACACCACCAAGTGCACTTACAAGCACTTCAACTCCTGTGACCCTCCAAAATACGAGGGAACCGAAGGGTCACTACCCTCCTTCGGTGGTTTGAAGAAATGGAGAGAACTTTTCTCAACTGTGACTGCCCTGACGACCGTAAGGTTCGCTATGCTACTAGTCGCCTTTTTGGGGTAGCTCTAACTTGGTGGAATGCCGAAAAGGGCAGAAGAGGCGCTGAAGCCGAAGTAGCTCTAACGTGGGAACAACTTAGAGAACTCATGATGAGACGTTTCTGCCCAAGGAGCAAAATTAAGAAATTGGAAGACGAATTTTATTTCTTGAAGCAAAAAGATGGGGATCATATAACCTACAACAAAAGGTTTCTTGAGCTAAACTAGATGGTTCCGAATATGTTCACCCCTCTCTACCGCCTTATCGAGCATTACATTCAGGGTCTTCATTCAAAGATTCAAGACTCGTGATGAGTACCGTACCTGCAACCCTGGAAGCAGTAATGGAGCTAGCTACTGAGCTCACTGAAAACCACATTCAGAATGGAGATTTCGAGGCTGACAAGAAGAAGAGCGTGAGCAGCAAAACCTCGATTGAAACCCCCAACCCAACTCAAACCGGCTCCTCTTCTCGATTCACTACCAAGAGAAAGTGGAACGGGAAAAATTTTGCCGTCACCCAAACCAGTCAGCCAACCTCGTACAATTAACCCATCACAGCAGCCCCAATCACCCAAGTTGCTCCCCCTACCACACCATTTAAGAGACAATATACAAGACCCCACCCAAAGTGCAACCGAAGCCAATACCATCACCCCCTTGAGAACCCATGTCCCCACTGCGTAGGGTGTGGTCGAGTAGGCCATACCATTCAAACATGTCGTACCCTCCAAAGACACGCCCGCAACCAACATCAAGCCCAACCCAACAACCAAATGGTGGGTCAAGTTCCTTATCAGCCACCCCCACTAATGTTACCACCTGCTCATGCCTTAGCCCAACCCTTTTACCAACCCAACTACCCCATGATGCCACAAATGAGGGCTTGCTATAATTGCGGTGATCCAACTCATTTCCGCAACACCTGCCCACGATTAGTGAACATCATCAATGCACAGGCTCAAGCTAACCCTGTGAACTAAGCAAACCAAGCTAATCCACCAGCCAGAGGAAGGGCATTCAACATCAACGCCAATCAGGCCAGAGTGGATAACAACGTGGTCAACGGTACGTTTCTCATTAATGATAGCTATGCATCTATTCTATTTCACACGGGCGCGGATAAGAGTTTTATGTCTCTAGAGTTCGAGTCTTTCCTTGGTTTACCTCGCGTTGGTCTAGCCGAATCATTCACAGTAGAAGTAGCAGACGGTGAACCTATTACATTGGATTCTATCATTCGTGACTGCACTCTTACTCTTAACGAACATGACTTTCCAATTGATCTCATCCCCATGAAATTGGGAAGTTTTGACATCATCATTTGCATGGACTGGCTCAGTCACCACCATTCCTAAGTCGTATGTTATAAAAACTACATTCGAATTCCACTCGTCGATGGGCAAATCCTTCGAATTTTTGGTGAAACCCCATCCAAAGGACTTAAGTTGATGTCGTATCTACAAGCCCGAAAGTACCTTCGCAAAGACTACATGGCGTTCTTAGCCCATATTGTCAAGAAAGAAGGCAAGGAGAAGAAGCTCAAAGATATCCCGATCGTTAGAAATTTTCCTCAAGTCTTTCTAGACGACGTCTAGGGACTCCTCCTTTGCGAGAAGTCGAATTTCGAATCGATCTTGTACCTGGTGCCACCCCAGTTGCAAAATCTCCATATCGATTTGCTCCATCCGAAATGCAAGAGCTAGCTAGTCAATTGCAAGAGCTGACTGATAAAGGGTTCATACGCCCAGTTCATCACCTTGGGGTGTGCCAATTCTCTTTGTTAAAAAGAAGGACGAAACTTTCTGAATATGCATAGACTATAGGGAACTCAACAAGTTGACCATCAAGAACCGTTATCCTTTACCTCGCATTGATGACCTCCTAGACCAACTTCAGGGTGCAACTTGTTTCTCAAAAATTGATCTTCGTTTCGGCTATCATCAGCTTAGAGTACGTGAAGAAGACATTCTAAAGACCGCATTTCGAACTCACTACGGTCACTACAAATTCATGGTCATGCCCTTTGGGTTGACCAACGCCCCCGCTGTTTTTATGGATTTAATGAATAGGGTGTGGAAACCCTATCTCGACCGATTTGTCATTGTATTCATAGATGATATTCTTATCTATTCCAAGACTAAGTCAGCTCATGAATGACATCTTCGGCTTATCCTAACACTGTTGAATACCGAAAAGCTTTACGCTAAGTTTTCAAAATGTGAATTCTGGTTAAAGGAAGTTCAATTCCTTGGTCACGTCGCCAACGACAAAGGGATTCACGTTGACCCAGCAAAAATCAAAGCAGTGCAAGAATGGCAGGCTCCATGCATTCCTACTGAAATCAGATCATTCCTTGGCTTAGCATGGTATTATCGACGCTTTATCACCAATTTCTCCCTCATTGCCTTACCATTCACAACCCTTACTAATAAGGGCAAGCCCTTCGATAGGGGGCCAAAACAGGAGGAGGCTTTCCAAACTTTGAAACAGAGACTTTGTGACGCACCTGTTCTCACTCTCCCTGACGGTTGTGATGACTTTGTGGTCTTTTGTGACGCATCAGGGCAGGGGCTAGGGTGTGTTTTAATGCAAAGGGGTAAGGTGATAGCCTATGCCTCAAGACAACTCGAAGTCCACAAAAGGAATTACACCACTAAAGACCTTGAACTCAGGGCAGTTGTGTTCGCTCTGAAGATATGGAGACACTATCTCTATGGCACAAAGTGTGAGATCTACACTGAACATAAGAGCCTTCAGCATATCTTTAATCAGAAAGAGTTAAACATGAGGCAACGACGATGGCTTGAACTTCTGAATGATTATGATTGTGAAATCCGTTATCATCCAGGCAAAGACAATGTCGTAGTAGATGCTCTTAGTAGGAGAGAATATGCTAACTCCATCCACCTTTTGTGTTCTCAAATTTTAACCGACCTTCAAAGACGCATTCATGAAGCACAGCATACCTCAGTTACAAAGAATGAGTTATGAGACGAGTTATCTTGTGGAGCTGAAACCAAGTTAGAATCAAAATCCGATGGCATCCTTCATTATCTAAATCGTATTTGGGTACCTGATCGTGACAATCTTCTCACATCCTCATGAACGAGGCCCACAAAACACGATACTCGATACACCTAGGGGCTGATAAGATGTATCAAGATCTACGATACTCTTACTGGTGGCCTGGAATGAAAAAGGATATCGTCGTCTATGTCTCCAAATGCCTCACCTGCTCGAAAGTTAAAGCAGAGCATCAAAGACCCTCTGGTTTACTTGTTCAACCCGGAATACCCGTTTGGAAGTGGGAAAATACAACCATGGATTTTATTTCTGGGTTACCTCGCACCTCCAGTGGGCATGATATGATTTGGGTAATTATCGATCGCCTTACCAAATCCGCTCACTTCATCCCAATCCGTTAAGATTACAAAAATGAGAAGTTGGCTCGTACTTACATCGATGAAATTATAAGTCGACACGGTGTGCCTCTGAGCATCATCTCGGATCGAGATGGGCGTTTTACTTCGCGCACATGGCAGGCCGTGAAATCAGCGTTAGGCACTCGTTTAGACCTCAGCACCGCTTTTCATCCTCAAACTGATGGTCAATCCGAGCACACCATAAAGACTCTTGAGGACATGTTATGATCATGCGTTATCGATTTCAAGGGCAATTGGGATGCACATCTTCCATTGGTCGAATTTCATACAATAACAACTATCAATCTAGCATCGGTATAGCTCCTTTTGAAGCCCTATACGGTCGTAAGTGCCGATCACCCGTATGTTGGCACGAAATCGGTGAAGCTCAGATCACCGAACCGGAATTAACCTAAGAAACAACTGATAAGATTCTCTTTGCAATTCAACAACCTTCTAGTAGCTCAGAGTCACCAAAACAGCTAAGCAGACAAACGACGAAAATCGCTCGAGTTTAGTGTTGGTGATCAAGTACTTTTGAAAGTGTCACCATGGAAGGGAGTTGTTCGGTTCAGACAAAAAGACAAGCTAGCACCCCGCTATGTTGGTCCTTTTAAAATACTCGAGAGAGTTGGTCCTGTAGCCTACAAGCTCGACTTACCTGAAGAACTCAGCAAAATCCATCCAACGTTCCATGTTTCTAATCTGAAAAAGTGCCTTGCCGACAAGAACCTTCATATACCGTTAGAGGATATTCAGATCGATGAGACGATGCATTTTGTAGAGTGACCCATGGAAGTCATGGACTTCGGTGAGAAACGCTTAAGACGTAGTCGAATTCCTATAGTCAGGGTTCGTTGGGAGTCGAAACGTGGGCCCGAGTTTACTGGGAACGTGAAGACTCAATGCGCGAAAAATTCCCTCATCTCTTCCAAGACAAACCTACACGCATAAATTTCGGGACGAAATTTCTAAAAGTATGGGATACTGTAGCATCCGTCAAAAAACGGGTTCTAAAACCCGCACCATTTTGTAACCGAGTTTATTATTATCTTTTTTTATTACGTCTTTATATAAACTGCATAAGAGATTAGACATATTCATAACAATTAAAATAAAATAATAAATAATAAAAAAGATAATAATAATAATAATAATAATAATAATAATAATATATAATAATAACCAAAAAAAACAAAAAGGCACAGACCACGGGACTCGAACCCGGGTCTCGCCCATAACCAAACCAACAACACTCCACTACACCACCCCCTCAACATCTGAAATAACTTAACCAAATAATCTTTTATGTATTTCATCTCATTCTTCTTCTTGAATCATTGCCGCCTAGTAACGACTCTCGGTCAAAACTGAAATCACCAAGATTTCCATTTCTTCGCAATTGATTGAAGAATCTGCTCCAATCACGAACCTGGACTCAATTAAGCATCAAAGTCGCGTTCAATCAAGGTTGTGGACAGCTTGCACATACCCGAAATAAACCAAATTTCTAAAACCAAAATTCAATCCATTCGACCCTCATCAAGTATAAATAGAGTGCTCGGGAACCCACTAGAATGCACAAAACCCTCTTCCTAATATCCTACGAACCTCCGATCATCAGAAAGTTACGTCGGAGAAACCACAACTCGTCGTAATATCTTGCCGGAAAACCGTAACACCACTATTCGGTATAACTTTCATTTATTCCCTTTTATTTTTATTAACATCATGTGTAGTCACTTAGAAATTAATAAGGGAATTGCCAAATAAATCAATACAATCGAGTTAACATCGTTCTGTTTATTATAATGGAGAAGATGACCCAGAGATATCGTTTAAAAAAATTAAAAATCATATTTTAAACCGGGATAGACACACAACCTAGTTGGTTGGGTTGTGTGCATACATATCATACGTCTAGAGTTCGAGTCCCGGTCACCCTGTTTTAAAACCTTTTGTTTTAAAATCAATATACTGAAGAATCTTAAACAGTTCATAAGTAAAATAAAAATCTATTATTTAACGGGTTAGACACACAGCCCAGTTGGTAGGGCTGTGTGCACACACAAACAATGAGACCCGGGTTCGAGCCATGTACGTGTTCCGATTCCCTGCAATAATATACCCCTTTTTATAAAAAAACATAATTCTGAAAAATGTTTGTAAGCGTATAAGGGTATTTAAAATTTTTATCTAATGGGTTAGACACACAGCCCAGTTGGTCGGGCTGCATGCACACGAACGGAAGGTCACGAGTTCGAGTCTTGCATGCTGCCGGTTGAGGGAATTATTCTGTTTTATTCAGAAAACATTTTTTTAATTAAACCTTTAATTATTCCCCTCCAAAAATATGTTGTTTTTAAAATATAACCAATTAATCTTACCTAAACAAATAAGTTAAAACAAATAAAAATATAGCAATAAAATAATAAATACTATTTTAAATTATCTAATAAATTATGTAAATAATAAAATTAAAAAGATTAAATCAAGGGAATATATTTTATTTAGCTAAATTGTTATGTGAATATTTAGGATAAAACGTTAGATCCTTCGGTATCTCAACTTCACTCGTACGCAATCTTCAACGAACTTTATTCGCACCCACTGTGAGTGAATCTTACAACTGCCCTTTTATTTCATGTTTTTGGGGTGTATCATGTGTTGCTTTATATTATTATCTTGTTATTTAATTTTGTGCAATTACCGTTATGTGACCTAACGTGTTATATGACATTGGTTTGTTGCCATTTATTGTTCATATGCTCATTGCAGTCATTTCCTCACATTAGGCCATTTGTTCTCAGTTACCTACGGGTGGAACTCGTCAATATACGAGATCAGCTCCGTTTGATTGAGCTTCGATCTTTCAGCACATCGCTTATCGTGCATGCATGTACATTGATAGTTGATGATAGATGAGTTTGTTTGTGATTTAGTTGACATACACGACGTTCCCATACATGGTTAATGCACATTTTTATATAAGAATATATTAAATATATCATTTCTCTTAATGACAAAAAAGGGATTCACTCGCCAACTTATGTTGACCCAAATTTTACTTTTACACATGATACACGTGAGTAGGTTTGAAGCATGGATCACATAGGATATGGGCCTTAGATGAATTAAAAACCTTATTTGCAAATTTGTTTGGAACTATTTTGTGTTTGTTTGGATTTTGTGTTATTGGGATATCTTTTAACTAAGTTTGAAATGTTAAACATTGAAACTTTAAAATAGAAATGTATGAGCTTTGATGAAAACCCAATCATGCCCCAATTACCTTATCCGCTGTGGGTCAGGGTGTGACAACAGCGATTGCACTGTAGCACCCTTCGAGTAGAATTTGATTGATTGTTCTGGTTGATCTGGGGATTGCTCGAACCATGTGATGACTGTGGGCTTTAAGGCGTGTTCGGGTTGACCGAAACAAAGGATTGAAAACCATTATGTTGATTTGACGGTGTGCTTGGTGTATTGTAAGCGCTGAAGGCAGTTTGGATCTTTGGAGACTGTATCTGAGCAGCAGAACTTCCTTTGTAATTCAGATTTACATCTTGTTGCATTTGGGCGCCTTTGTTCTTTGCCATTTTCTGCATCTCTAGTTCGTGTCCCTCTAATATCTCAATGAATCGTGGTAATGCGAAATTACCATATTCAGTACCATTCTTCAGAATAGTCAAATAGGTATACCATTCGCCTTATGGTAAGGAATCTGCGAGTTTAACAACTATTTCTTCATTCGTCTTTATGATTCCCATTCGCTTCATTTGCACAACCAGATGACAGTATCTTTCAATCAGTTGTTTCACTGTCCTCTGCTTTGATCAAAGTAAAGATGTCAAATTCTTTACTTAACAACGCTCGCTTCCCTATTCGCAACTGTGCACTTCCCTGGAATTTCAACCTTAGAGCATTCCATAACGATTGTGCGTCATCATCATGTTGCAAAAGCGCCAACATGTCTTCCTTGATGGCTTGTTGTAAAATGTTCATCATTTTCTTCTCATTTGAACTTCTCTCTTTCAAAACCCGAGAGTTGAGCCTATGTCTTTTCGAGACCGTTTTCTCCAACAGGAGCTTGATACTTTTCTTTGATGGCAAACCAGCAGGTAAGATGATTCGCCTAAACCAATTCATATAACATTCACTTCAACAATCAAAGTTTTCAAGGTTCATCAACTTTGGCGGCTTTGTCTTTGTACCCATCTCATTCTCAAGGTTCATGTTTTGAGCTGCAGTAGTTATGACCGCTGATGCAGCAAAAGCGTTATAAAACTTTTCTTCCATTTTTCTGCAAAGATTTTAGAAACCCACTTTCAGAAAACTGATTAGAATGATAAAAATTTCATCGTGCGGATAACAGAATAGTTCGTGCGACCAAGATTAGTGCGTACGACACAGAGATTCATGCCAACGAGATGACTCGTACAAAGAAGATTCTCGTGCGAACAAGATGTTCGTACGACTGAAAACGTTTGCTCGTACGAGTGAGTTGGTCGTACAAATGAATGCCTCGTGCGAATCACAGTTTTTTTAACTTTTTAACTTGTAAATTTTTAAGAACTTCTCTTTACTCGTTTGTACGAATGACTTAAATTGTACGGACAGTCGTGCGTACGAGTGGTCTCTCTACCCGTACGAAACAACTTAGGTCACCAAACGGATGAATTTTACCAATTTTGACATGATTAAGTTCGATTTTAGATCTGAATCGTCAAGGATTGATAAGAATTGATTTTAGCGTGATATCCTAAAATCCTAGTCAATTTTGTCCATGAATTTGTCCAATTCCGAGATATGTATGGGAAAGTGTAGAAGTAGAAAGCTCCAATGGCGAATTTGAATCTAAAACTGTTGGTAGTATGCAGAAACTTGAAGTTTGTCAGAAGATCAAGCCTCAAGGCTCTGATACCACTTGTGAGGGGGGATCAGCTCTCCTCCGATGAGCACCGGACCGATCTGACTCAACTAACAGAGGTGGAATTCATTGTTAGTGAGCTTGACAAACAAACAAGTGAGATCTACTGCTTAAATGCCTTGAATTGTATTGATAAACGTGAACAAGTACAGAGTAAGTAAACAGTTCAGCAGAGCTTCACCACATCAACAGAGTTCAAGTTTCTGACACAACACTCCTCTACTTAAGGTCGACATGACTCACACAGGAGAGTGTGTTAACATAGTATGACTCGTGCGAATGGAGCCTCGTACGAGTGATCGAGTGTCACTCATACGAGTCATCTACTAACCAAATAAAATATACATTAACATATACAAACTGACGTTCTAAGCCCTATATAGATAAACAACATATCCCAGACGTAGGCAATAGACATTTTGCACCAACAGCGAGCCCCACTATAGTACGACAACAATAACAGATCCTATTAGAGTGCTTTTGTGTCTAAAACAAGTGTCTCAGATAGAATACATCGTTAAGGGTTGGTTGCCACCTTATTCGGCATACAGATTAGTGTCCTTGCAACACACTAATGATCTTACAAGTTTCATTAAGGTATACTAAATGAATTTATTATTTAAAATGTTTTCGATGATTCATTTGATACAAATTTATAACATGAATTCACCAGCTTGTTGTCGACGTCGTTTTCAAAACTAACATGTATTACAGGAAACTAGTGGACGACCTTTGTGGAAAAACATGTTCGTATGTTGTGAAGTCAAGATGTTATGTTTCATCCAGTCTTTTTTTATTGTGTTTGTAAAGTCGTGTTTGAATTTTAAGTAATGTTGTTAAACTTGTGGTATGTTTCAAAACAAATGGTTGTATGTAAAACTTGTGTTAAATAAAGCGTATGGATGAACATTTTGTAACATATTAAAATTGTCGTTTACTTGGTTGAATGCAACGATTGCCGCTCTGGCCACACCTCGCACACGCTTCTGCTACATCTGAAATCGGGGTGTGACAGACCTGGTATCAGAGCTTCAATTGTAGTGAACTAAGATTCTTTCAAGTCTAGTCTACAATTTCAAAATGGTCTTTTTATGAAAGTCATAAATTGTTTGCAAAATTGTAACAAGAGTTTTCCCCATGGGATGTATACGAAGGTCGACTAGTCCTAAACGATAAATCAAAGCAATAATGCAAGGACATGACGTACAATGAAACTGAAATACAATTGCCCAAAAATATAAGTTGTTCACATATATGAGTTGTACGAATTATTTTGCCAGGACCATGTCTTCCATTTCTGACACCAATTCTACGGGATATGCCTCGAACACATTACATACCACTAGATGACCCCGCCCCACCTGTTATCATCATCATCTCCGATGACGAGATTTCAGACGATGAGTGGATGAATATTGATTTTCAGCCTTTCGCCCTACCAGAGGCTGATCCTGCTGACATTCCTTTAGAGGATGATGTACTGGCTGTACCCCACTTTCATGAGATGGTCATTTTTGGTCACCCTGAGGGTGAACATGTTGTTACTTATGTCGCCATACCACTTAATGTGGTAGATCCATTTGACGATGTTATCAACGAGGATGGACACCCCGTACCTCCTGTTGTTGATGCTGAGGACGATATCATTCCAGTCATACATGTCGAGCATGTTGATGACGACCTCGGTATTGGTGAGGACTTTGACATTGTTATGTTAGAGGTAGCGCAGCCAGAGGCACAGTAGTTGACATCACATCGTGTGCACCTTCCACACCCCTTACACTATCACCCGTGCTCTCACCCGACACTGCTTTACCACCATCTTCAGATACCTTACCTACAATTGTTGATCCTGTTTTACCAGGCACACTCCTCCCTAACCATTCATCTGAGTTTCTACCACCACTACCTTCATCAGGAGATGTTACATATCCTTTTGATCATCCTATGCCTCATATCTCCGCTGGACCTGCACATTATACTCTAGGGAGTACTTCCCAGTTTGTTGACCATGTACCCCCTCATCCTTTCGATGGTTCATATTCTACTACTCTTACGCCGACTTTAGGCTCATATCATGACCCATTTGCTGCCAGGCCATCACACCTTCCTTACAGCCATCCTATGATGGGATCTTTTTCTCATGTTCCACCTCCCACTGCTAGAGACCCGTTTCATCCCACCCCTATCATGCATAGTATCGTTACTTACCCTTCTCCATATTTCACTGATTCTTATGTTCAACCGCCATCGGGCATGAGCCCGTCAGATCCATATCATCCGAGTCATATGCCACTCACTATTACTGAGTACAGACTCACCTCCATTGAGATACAACTTGGTATCTTGTTCGATCGTTTCCGTGTGCTTAGTGCTCAGATGTCTACTCGTTGAGCACCTCCGACTGTTCCTCAGTTGTCCTCCTCTCAGCCACCTTTACCCACATCATCCCCTCCATCACTACCACCGCTACCGACATCTCCATCACCACCATCCCCATTACTACCATCACTTACATCATCCCATGCCACCTCTTCATCACTTGAAAGGCGCATTAGTGCCATTGAGGAGGAGATGGCATACTTCTGCGGTGTAATTCACGCATCTGCACCCCCACCCCCCACTGTCTGTCTAGTTTGGTATGTAATAAAGTTTTGGAGGTAGTACCCGTACTAGGTTAGTAGAAGATATAAGGATTTTGAAGATATATACAAGTCAACTTGAAGACTCTGAAGATGTGATGCGAAGAAAATATCCACTTCCGTTTATTGTATACAACTTGTATGTCGGAGCGATGAAACTCAGAATTATTTTTGTCCTTCAAAAATGATGTAACAAGTTGCCAATATATATATATTTTAAAGTTAATTATCTTTATTTATCATGCATTGTTGATTATTCATTATGTTTGTGTCATGACGATATTTGTATGGATATCTCACGTGAGAGATGATTCGATTTATTTGACCTATATATATATATATATATATATATATATATTATAATACAATATATTTTATTCTATTTGGTCCCTGAATGACAATATTTATCTGAAATATTTGTCTAATTTCTTCTATATGATTTTACATATGAAGATCATGGAACCAAGAAGAAGGAGCATACATCAACTCCAAACTCCCTTACCCACTTCTCAAGCTGAACTTGATGCTTTGTTGAATCAATGCATTGTGGATGCGATTGCTCAACATGAAGCAAATCGCACAAATTCGAGAAATGAAGATAGGGCTCCAGCCCCACCAATAACATAAAATCCTACGAACGGTTGGTTATGTTAACCTTATGAGAAATTTTCATTAATATTTTATTTGCAAAATAAATATCTCTGACAATTTCGAGAACCAACATTTCAGGATGCACATATAAGCACTTTTTAGATTGCAAACCATTGAACTTTGATAGAAAAGGTGAAGCTGTAGCATTTATTCGATGCCGAAAAGACGAATTCTATAATCCGCATGAGTAATTGTTCCCCTAACCAGATTGTATTGTATGTTTCAGGATTGTTCATTGATGAAGCTTTGTCATGGTGCAATCTACAAATGCAAACGTTAGGAGATGCAGCAGCATACGCTATCACTTATGAAAGGACTGAGGGAAATGATACGTGAGAAGTATTGTTCAAGAGCCGAACTACAAAAGTTGGAAACATAATTTTGGAATCTAGCGATTGTTGGATCCGACATCTATGGCTATACTCAGTGATTTCACAATCTCTCACGAGCTGTTGCGTAGTGGTAACCCCCGAATTTAAACGTATCGAACGATACATTTGGGGATTAGCTTCGGAAATTCGAAGTATGGTTACATCGTCACATCTAGCAACCATCACCGAGGCAATCTTGCAGTAAGCCTTACCGAAGAAGCTGTAAGAATGAATAAGTTTTCAAGAAAGAGTGCGGAGATGCCCAAGGAGACACATGTAGAATCAACTGCACACGGAATAAGAGAAAATTTACTCATTTCAAGAAGGGTTCCCGATCGAGTAACAAAAATAAGGAAACTCCCATAGCAAAAAGGAATAAAGCATTTGTGGCGACAATAGAGACAGAATCGAGAGGTTATACGGGAAATGTACCTAAATGTAACAGGTGTAATTATCATCATTATGGTGGATGCCGAACCACCAAATGTGATAAGTGCGGGAAGTTGGGACACCGCACCGAAAATTACTGGAGTAACAACAAAGGAAACAGGAATGAAGGCAAGAAAGAAGGAGGCTATGGAAATGGAAACGAGCAAGGAATGAACCAAAGTTGCTATGGTTGCGGTGAACTGGCCACTTTAGAAAGAATTGTCCAAAGGAGAATAAAGGCCACGGGCGAGCCTTTGTAATAGGAGCTCATGAGGCACGTCAGGATCCAAATGTGATCACTGGTACACTTCCATGTCAATAATCATTTCACATCTATTTTATTTGATACTGGCGCATATTTAAGTTTTATATGTTTAGAGTTTAAAGATATACTTGAAGTGAATTCAAATAAATTAGATATTCCATTCACTATTGAACTAGCAAATGGAAAAATAATTGAATCTGGTGAGATTTTTAAGGATGTTCTTTAGAGTTAGGTGGAAAAGAATTCAACATCGATTTATTACCCATCCAGTTAGGTAGTTTTGATGTTGTAATCGGTATGGATTGGTTATCCAATAACCAAGCCAAAGTTGTGTGTTGCGACAAAATTATTCACATTCCTCTTCCTAATAATGAAACACTTCTTATACATGGAGAGAAGAGCGAAAGCCATTGCGAATTATTTCTTATATGAAAGCCCAAAAGTGCTTGCGAAAAGGATGTATAGCATTCTTAGCACACGTTATTGACAAGAAATCCAAGGAGTCAAAACTTGAAGAGATCCCTTTTGTGAAGGAATTCCCTGAAGTCTACCAAGAGGACTTGCTAGGAACACCACCACAACGACAAGTCGAATTCCACATAGACTTGATTCCAGGAGCTGCACCTATAGCGAAATCCCCTTACCGATTAGCTCCTTCGGAAATGCAAGAGTTGTCAACAAAACTTCATGAGTTGTTGGACAAAGGTTTTATTAGACCAAGGTTCTCACCTTGGGGAGCTCCAGTTCTATTCGTAAAGAGGAAAGATGGAAGCTTTAGAATGTGTATAGATTATCGAGAATTGAAAAAACTTACAATTAAGAATCGGTATTCGTTACCAAGGATCGATGATCTGTTCGATCAACTTTAAGGATCAAGTTTTTACTCGAAGATTGACTTAAGGTCTGGATACCATCAGCTTAGAATGCAGGAAGAAAGTATTTCAAAGACAGCATTCCGAACCCGTTACGGTCACTACGAGTTCCTTGTTATGCCTTTTGGTCTAACAAATGCACCGGTAGTATTCATGCATTTAATGAACCGTGTGTGCATGCCTTATCTTGATAAAAACGTGATAGTATTTATTGATGACATATTGATATATTCACGAAATAAGAAGGACCACGAACATCATCTTAGGACCATTCTTGAGTTATTAAAGAAGGAGAAACTGTATGCAAAATTTTCTAAGTGCGAATTTTGACTTCGTGAAGTCTAATTTCTCGGACATGTAGTCAACGAGGAAGGCATACATGTCGACCCATCAAAAATAGAAGCCATTAAGAATCGGAATGCATCTAAGACACCCACCAAAGTACGCCAATTTTTGGATTGGCGGGTTATTATCGAAGATTCATTGAAAATTTCTCGAAAATCGCTCAACTACTAACCTCCCTAACTCAGAAAGATAAGAAGGTCGATTGGGGAGAAAAGCAAGAAAAAGCTTAGCAATTACTTAAGGACAAACTTTGTGATGTGCCAATTTTATCACTTCCGGATGGCATAAATGACTTTGTAGTTTATTGTGACGCTTCACATCAAGGTTTAGGATGCGTATTAAGCAACGAGAGAAAGTTATTGCATACGCATCACGCCAATTAAAAGTTCACGAAAAGAACTATACCGCACATGACCTAGAGCTAGGTGTAGTGGTATTTGCGTTAAAAATTTGGCATCATTATCTTTAGGGCACCAAGTGCACAATCTTTACCGATCACAAAAGTCTTCAACATATATTTAATCAGAAAGAGTTAAATATGTGCCAAAGACGCTGGCTGGAATTGTTGAATGACTATGATTATGAAATTAAATACCATCCGGGCAAGCGAGCGTTGTCGCAGATGCCCTAAGTCGAAAGGAACGAGTGAAGCCCTTTTGTGTACGATCATTAAGACTCACGATTCACAATAACCTTACCTCTCGAATTCACGACGCTCAATAAGAAGCTTTGAAGAGCGGGAATTTTAAAACAGAGATGCTTAAAGGTATTGAAAAACATTTAGAACCAAGTGAGAACGGAGCTTTGTACTTCACAGACAGAATTTGGGTTCCTCTTTTTGGTAATCTGCGAACCTAATTCTAGATGAAGCCCATAAGTCTAAATAGTTGATACATCTCGGAGCGGATAAAATGTATCACGATCTTAAAAATTCTATTGGTGGCCTAATCTTAAAAGAGGTATTGCAACTTATGTTGGAAAATGTCTAATATGTGCAAAAATTAAGGCTGAATGCCAAAAACCTTTAGGATTGTTACAACAACCTGAAATTCCCACTTGGAAATGGAAACAAATTATTATGGATTTCGTAACAAAATTACCCAGGACCTCTCTCGGTCATGATATGATTTGGGTAATTATCGACCGGCTAACCAAATCAGCTCACTTCTTGCCGGTACGTGAGAAAGATAAAACCGAGAAGTTAGCTGAACTTTATCTTAAAGAGATTGTGGCAAGACATGGAGTGCCTGTTTCCATAATCTCTGATCGAGATGATCATTTCATATAGAGAATTTGGCAATCTTTTCAAACGGCTTTTGGATCTCGCTTAGATCTAAGTACGTCCTTTCATCCCCAAACAGATGGCCAAAGTGAACGCACCATTCAAACCTTAGAAGATATGCTTCGTGCTTATGTGATTGACTTAGGCGGAAATTGGGATACTCACTTGCCTTTAGTAGAGTTCTCATATAACAACAGTTATCACACGAGTATTCAAGCCGCTCGATTTGAAGCGTTATACGGACGTAAGTGTCGATCTCCGCTATGCTGGGCAGAAATAGGCGACAAACAAATAATAGGTCCAGAATTAATTCAAGAAACAACGGATAAAATATTTAAAATCCGAGACCGTATTAAAGCAGCTCAGGATAGACATAAAAGTTATGTGGATAAACACCACAAACCATTATGCTTTGAGATTGGAGACAAAGTGTTATTAAAGGTCTCGCTTAGAGAGGCGTAGTTAGATTCAGGAAGTTAGGAAAACTTAGCCCGAGGTACATAGGACCATATGAAATCTTGGAGAAGATTGGAACAGTCGCATATAAGTTGAAATTGCCTGAAACACTTAGTAACGTTCATGACTCCTTTCATGTGTAAAATCTTAAAAAGTGTATTTCAGACGAATCACTAATTATTCTTAAGGACGAAATTCATATAGACGACAAACTCCATTTCATCAAAGAACCTATCGAGGTTTTAGATTCGAAAGTCTAGAAAACAAGGAGGAGTCCTATCAAACTAGTCAAAGTCCATTGGATGACAAAATGAATTTGTCACAATCACGAACATATAAAACCATATCCTAGATGGATGACAAAACTTGAACACGCGATAAATATCAGTATTGATTACGGTACAGTTTGATATGACAGAATTAAAACATAAGATATGTCTGCACTGTTATACCATGAAAATTGTATTTAAAACACCAAATTGTCCAAGTCTGCAGCAAAATGCAGCATTCCGCAGCACAAAACAGCAAATGTCCGAAAACCCGAAAATAAATATTTTTAGTTAAGAATAATAACGGGTGTTAGAAATAATATAAAACCCGTATATAAATATTGTTGTTTAAAGTTATACAGCTTGTTCAGTAAAAACCTGACAACAAAGCCGGTACAGGAACTGAACTCAAAATGACAAATTTGTTAGTCTGAAGAGCTAGATTAATAAACTGGGCAATAAAATTAGTACTAGAACTATTGTGTAAATAAAATTATATAAGTAACACGATATGTCAGTATTTTACCCGGTAAAAGACCCGAACTAAATTTATCAACCGAACTTCGAAACAATAAGACTAGTAGGTTATTTTGGCATATTATAACATAACTTTAACGTGTTGGGCCATTAGTTTTTATAAAAACTTATATCTAAAAATGTTAAAGTTTATAAAAATTATAAGTTTTTTATATAAAAAATAATCAAACCACCACCCACTCACGGCTACATGGGGTGTTTTCCCCCATGTGTTGGCAAGATTATGAGCATGGTTAGTGGATTTGTGGTGTAAGAACTTGATCACAACACAAAACCAACACTTACTTCCATTCCTTTCATTTCTTGAACACCAAAACACAACACATTCTCCTTCCTTTTTGCTTGTAAAAATCGGCCAAACACCATCAACCATACCTTCAACTTTTTAAAATCCAAACTCAAGAAATTCAAGCTTGCATGGAGATCCAAGGATGATCTAAAGTGTTTGCTAAGATTAGGAGGCACACTTGGAAGCTTTAGAACTCTTGATCAACACTTTTTCTTCATATTTTTACCAACATTTTGATCATCCATAGCCAAGTGCTAGTAGTAAGCTCTATAACTTAATCTTATACGTTATGTTTCATGAAAATGTACAAGATCGTCTTAAAAAAGATATTTAAAAACCCACTTGAAAAACAATAATAAAACTATAATCACTAACATAATTATGTGGTTTTCTTGATGATTATGGATGATCTTGAAATTCTCATTGTCACACCCCAATCGATGGCGGAATCATCGGGGTGTACGTAAATAGATTGCTCGAGACATCATAACACTATTTGCGACAATATTAAATTCAAAACCTGTTTCATTTCATTGATCAAATAATCAATTACAACATAAATCCAAATACAACAAGTTCAACAATATTATAACATAAAACCTAGCATTCTAGATGCGTTTCTATGTCGTCCCTACTAGGTTTCGTCATGTTCAACATCCTTAACCTATAACATGTTAAAAGTATAGTTCAAAACAAAAGCATTGGCGAGTATACAAGTTTAATTATAGCATAAGTAATAAATCGTTTAAACAAATCCACATGTTCAGCTAGCATACTAGATTATTGTAAACATGGCATGCGATCTACAAGTCAATCCTCGCGTGTCACCGCAAAATTAGAATAAGCTTAACATGACCTTAAGAATATGGGTGGTGTGTTACTCCTATAGCGCTATACATGTTAAGGGGGAGGCTTTAAACAAAGTTAATGACAAATAGCATCACATAAGAAAGTTCCTAGTATACGAATCGTGTATCACATAATATAGTATGTATGATGGATTGTTTGGGTGTTTGCATAAAGGTATGAGTGTGATTGCGTGTATTTTTGATAGACTAACATGTTGCACCCAAAGGTGTAAAGCGTAAAAAGGGTGTTCGCGTGTACTCATGGTTTGCGAAGAAATTGTCACTTAGTGGGTTTGATGAGTCTTGAGTTGATGGAATACCGAAGTTACAAATTTTGGTTGTTGAACTTTTTTCCCAAAGTTGAAAATCTTGGAGATTTGAGAGAGTTTGGAAGTGATTTGGAGGTGGTGCAAGTGTTTGGAAGGTGTTAGGGTTGGTATTTATAAGAGGGTTAAGTGGTTGGGGTTTAAATGAAGGTGGAATGTGATTGGAGGACAAAGGAGGTGGAAAATGGTGAAAGGTGATTGGAGGAGAAAAGAGGTGGAAAAGAGTGAAATCTAATTGGCTAAAGAATGGTGAAAGGTGATTGGAGGAGAAAAGAGGTGGAAAAAGGTGAAATCTAATTGGCTAAAGAAGGGTGGAAGATGATTGGAGGAGAAAAGAGGTGGAAAATGGTGAAATCCAATTGGCTAAAGAAGGGTGGAAGGTGATTGGAGGAGAAAGCAGGTGGAAAAGCTTTTGGTTTTGCTTACTTTTAGTCCCTGCACTTTGTCACTAGGTTATTTTATGCCGTTTCTTATATTTTAACTTGTTTTTAGGTATCCAAAGTGTATTTTAAGTCTCGGTTTTGCGTATAAAAACACATTTAAAGATTGTTTGCGTACATAATACAAATATGAAAGGTAACACGTATATGTAATGATTTCCATTATGATTAACACCTCGAATTGTGAGGTTGAAATTGAAATACGAATGTAAGGTTTCTAAAAAATATAATGCAAATACGAACTTTCTAAAAATAAGAATACAGAAATACGAGGCGTTACAGTCTCCCTTATTTTAGGAAATTTCGTCCCGAAATTTATTTAAGTGGAAGCCTTCGGATAAGGTGGTTTTTTGATGGTTCGATACGAGTGATAATCGGTTAAAATGTTTGACTAAATGTGAAATTATTGATGCTCAGTGCCGAAGTAGCGTTTTATGTATTAGCGTGTTTAAAGATGCACGGGTCAAAGTTTTGGGTAAATTGATAGTCTATGGTTAATTGGGCGGACGTAGATAATTTTGAGTGATAAAAGATAGCTTTGTAAAAGCAACTTATTTGACTAAGCAGATTGTGACATCAACCGTAAGTAAGTGTAAAAATAAGTAAAACTTGTATGTGTGTATATAGGCAATACGAATTGAACAACTCAATTGGGAGAAATGTTTTAAAATGATGTGACCTAAAAGTTCTTTTGTAAGTAAGGATGTAGTTTGACAAAATGTGTGGCCCGCACCGTAGGTTGTAGGAAAAAAATTTATTAGTTCAAATGCGTATTAGTAAAATCACACGTAGAAAAAAATGTTTATAGGTAAGAAGCTAGGATGGCAGGTAGTTATGGTTTCAAAAAGCTTTAGCGGTAGTAGGTCGTCTAGTTGATGTTTGCGCGTAATAAAGAACGAAAGATATCTTAAAAGTATTTTGACTTACTCGAAGTCAGGATGTTTGTAAAAATGGATAAATTTTTAGACTGATTTACTGAAAATAAAGTTTGGATGAAATGTTCAGAGGAGAATTTGGGAATATTCGTGGTATGAGGCGTATGAATGATTCGGTGGGTGTAAGCGAGGGTTAAGAATGGTGTGGATATTGAATGAAATACGAACACAAAAGTTGAGAGATGCTAGTGATAGTTGTAGCGGTTAAAGCTAACAATTTTGAGAATGAAGCTTTGTCATGGATAATCGAGTACCAAGCATTTCAAAGTTGTGTCACCATAGTTTGTTATAAATCAAATGTATTTAACAAGGTCCGGGAAATCACTGAATTTCTCATGGCATGTTTTATGAAAGTTTGGTTAAAATGGTAGGGACACTTATATATAGGAAGTACCAGTAACGTATCCACCATGTTCACACCATGTTACGTTCGTTTCGCTATTCGTGTCATGTTACGTTATGTGTTGCGATACAGTATAACCCACTATGGTTTTCATGCGCCTACCAATATAATCATGTGTGCACCCGCGATTATTTTGGTTTGTGCATGATCCGCATAGTTTGTACTAGTAGTGTACAGGTCAGGTTACATTTTAGTATTACAAGCAAAATGTGTGTGTAAGATAGCGTATAAAAATTAAGAATGTAAGCATGACTGTAGGTATGTATGTATGAGTTTCGAACGTAGGCGAAACCACTCGGGTAATGCCTACTTATAGATTTCAAGTATGACTACCAAGTAGTGCGAATGTATAATTTTTGAGTATGATTGAAGACAAATACGTATAACATTAACATGTAGCGTCGAGCGTATAGGTGGATTAAAATGGGATTTAGCATATATAAGTTACCATGAAGTTGCGAGTGTGTAAAATACGAAGTGTAATGGTGATATGTGTAAGATTGTCATGTAACATTGACTGCATAAATGGAAACGTGTAAGGCGATATGGATGTGTATGGTCGCTTGAGTCAAAACATTGAGTTGGTTGAAATAAAATAAATCGGGTTTGTTGACAATGAAGGACCAAAATTGTGAATGTCGAGTGAATATTGAGAAAAGTATTAATTTTTTATGTGAGATGTGGTTTGTAAAAAAAGAAATGCTACTTTTGTTTAAAATTTGTATTTGCATACGTCATAGGTTATCCAATCTTTTGAAATTTTCTTCTTCATGTGTTCAGATTTAGATTTCCATATTAGTGGTTTTTGAAAAGGTTGTAAAATAGTGAGCTTACTTTATTTTTATATTGATACAAGGAAAGTTATGTTTGAAAATTTTCGTGGAAAACTTGGGTTTTGAAAAGTATTTTAGCAAAGTGGACTTATACGTATGTGAGAGAGTTTTTGTTGGTTTCTTGTTGGAAATAAAATGTCTTTAGAATGGTAGTATAAAGTGAGTGCGTTTTTACGATTGGACGAGTTATGAAAATCGAGGGCAAGAGGTTGTTAGACCGACTAAGTTGATAGGAAGCATTTCATAAAGTTTTGAAAATTGTGAAAGAAACGTTTAAAGTATCATTAGGAGTTTCGTGTATGTAATTTACGTATATAAATTGTAGGGTGAGAAATCGTTTGGATAAAATAATAAGGTTCGAAGTTTATGCATAAATGAGAAAAATTGAAACAATGATAGAAGTTTTGAGTATAGTTTTTTATCTAGTGATTGTTACGAAAGTAGTCGAGTTGTGATTTGATTGTCCTTTTAGGTGTGGACATCACTCCTATCTCAAGGACAAGATTCCTTCAAGAAATGGGCGGAGTCAAATCGTAAAGGTAAGGGAATCACTCCTATTTTGATGATAAGACTTCCATTTTTGGGAATACGAGTAGTGTTTATCTTGTGGGTGACGTTTTTGAAATTGTATTTATAAATAGTGTGTAAGGTACATGAAAAGTATAAGTATGATACGTGAGTAATCATTGTCAAAATAATTTGAGTTTTGAAAGAAAGGGATATTTGAATTACTTTATGCATAATATAATGATGGTTTTGACTAAAACTTGGATTGTTCCAAAACGAAACCTTGACTAACCAAAGTGATCGAAAGATCTTTTGAGTTTGGGAAGCATGCTTGAGCCTAATAGGTAAAATAGTCTCGCCGAAATTTTGGTTAACGGTATTCACCCTTCCGGTTACTACATGCCCTTAATCAATTGAAAGTTCAAGGCTTTGGCGGGATTCGAAAATCGAGGAGTGGGACTAGTTACCAAGGTGCGGGTATCACCCCTAACTTGACAACGTCATTCCCTAAGTGTGGTTGATACTTATCAAACGAGGTGAAATTTCATCAAGGTGAGGATGTCACCCCTAACTTGATGTATAATTTCATGGAAATCGAGAATGCGGATTGAGAGTCTTTCACAAAGTGAGGGTTTCACTCTTATTTTGATGAAATCGTCTCGTTTGTATAATGTGAGTGTGTTCACGTCCTCATGTGTGTATGGTAATCGTTTTAGGAAAACATACAAAAATTTAAGATAAAAGAGGAGATAGAAGCAAATAGGGAGAATTTGAGTATATGAAGCATGAAATCAAGAATGGTCAAGTATGGGTACTTAGACTATAGACTAGGTCAAATCATGGCAATTTTTCCTAATTACCTATAGTTATGGCTCTTACCAATCTGTCACACAATCATCGGGGCGGACGTAAATAGATTGCTAGAGACATCATAACACTATTTGTGACAATATTAAATTCAAAACCCGTTTCATTTCATTGATCAAATAGTCAATTACAACATAAATCCAAATACAACAATTTCAACAATATTATAACATAAAACCTAGCATTCTATATGCATTTCTATGTCGTCCCTACTAAGTTTTCGTCATGTTCAACATCCTTAACCTTCAAATGTTAAAAGTATAGTTCAACACAAAAACATTGGCGAGTACACAAGCTTAATTATAGCATAAGTAATAAATCGTTTAAACAAATCGACGTGTTAAGCTAGCATACTAGATTAATGTAAACATGGCATGCGATCTACAAGTCAATCCTCACATGTCGCGCAAAAATAGAATAAGCTTAACATGACCTCAAGAATACGGGCGGTGCGCTACTCCTATAGCGCTATACATGTTATTGGGGAGGCATTAAGCGAAGTTAATGAAATATAGCATAACATAAGAATGTTCCAAGTATACGAATCGTGTATCACATAACTATAGCATGTATGATGGATTGTCTGGGTGTTTGCATAAAGGTATGAGTGTGATTGCGTGTATTTTTGATAGACTAACATGTTGCACGCAAAGGTGTAAAGCGTAAAAAGGGTGTTCGAGTGTACTAATGGTTTGCGAAGAAATTTTCACTTAGTGGGTTTGATGAGTCTTGAGTTGATGGAATACCGAAGTTATCAATTTTGGTTCTTGAATTTTTTGCCAAAATTTGAAAATCTTGGAGATTTTAGAGAGTTTGGAAGTGATTTGGAGGTGGTGCAAGTGTTTGGAAGGTGTTAGGGTTGGTATTTATAAGAGGGTTAAGTGGTTGGGGTTTAAATGAAGGTGGAAGGTGATTGGAGGACAAAAGAGGTGGAAAAGGCTGAAATGTAATTGGCTAAAGAATGGTGAAAGGTGATTGGAGGAGAAAAGAGGTGAAAAGAGTGAAATCTAATTGGCTAATAAATGGTGAAAGGTGATTGGAGGAGAAAAGAGGTGCAAAAGTGTGAAATCTAATTGGCTAAAGAAGGGTGGAAGATGATTGGAGGAGAAATCTAATTGGCTAAAGAAGGGTGGAAGATGATTGGAGGAGAAAAGAGGTGGAAATGGGTGAAATCTAATTGGCTAAAGAAGGGTGGAAGGTGATTGGAGGAGAAAGGAGGTAGAAAAGCTTTTGGTTTTGCTTACTTTTAGTGCCTGCACTTTATCACTAGGTTATTTTATGTCGTTTCTTGTTTTTTAACTAGTTTTTAGGTATCCAAAGTGTATTTTAAGTCTCGGTTTTGTGTATAAACATGCATTTAAAGATTGATTGCGTACATAATACAAATATGAAAGGTAACACGTATATGTATAAAAATGAATTCCGTTATGATTAACGCCTCGAATTGTGAGATTAAAATTGAAATACGGATGTAAGGTTTCTAAAAGAATAGAATGCGAATACGAACTTTCTAAAAATAAGAATACAGAAATACGAGGTGTTACAGTCATAAACTAGTAAACTTGAATCTTGCATTTATATGTATAAAAAGATAATCTAAACACATGCATGTTTAGAGTAGCAAGATTCATTAACAAAAATAGTCATGAACATGATTTTATATTTTAAGATGATCATACAAATTATAGATTATTAAATAAATGTTATGATTTAGAAATTTTGTTAAAAGTGGTAATAAAGTTTCAATTTCAAGAAAGTTTTAAATTATAACAAGTTCATGACATTTTTGTTAATACATTTGTGTAATACTTGTGATTTGATGATGATTTGAGTAAGAAAAGTGATTTAAAACATGTTTATATAAACATGGGAAAGTTTATATTTTAAAGGAAACTATGACAAAATTTTTATAAAAATGAATCTTGATTAAGATGTGGTTAAACCAAAGATTTTGTGCTTAAAAGTGATTAGGAACTTTAGTCTTGTTTAAACAAAAGTTTGGGTTCGTAAACTAAAAAAGGAGATAAACATATATTTATGATAAAAATATATATTTTAAATCACCAAATATGTATACATATATATTTGTATAAATACTATATATTTAGATTATGTAAGATCAAATACAAAAATATTAAGTGTTCAACTTTTGATAAAATAATATATCGGACAATTTAGAGAACTTGGACAATTCGGACAAAATAAAGTATATCGTATAAACGAAACAAATGACAAAGATGAAACGAATAAAATGGTCGACGCAAACATAACGGTTAAAACGAATATCGGACAATTTAGACAACTTGGACAATTCGGATAAAATAAAGTATATCGTATAAACGAAACAAATGACAAAGACGAAACGAATAAAATGGTCGACGCAAACATAACGGTCAAAACGAACAAATCAACCGTTACACTTTATATTTACTAGGACTTATAAAAATTTAACTTTTATCTAGTAATTTTTACAAATCAATTTTTATAAGTTATAACATTTACTAGTAAGTATTTTAAAAACTTGAATTAAGCCCAACTAAACAAGTGTTGGACTAAGCCCATTTTCATAAAATTATATTGGGCTAAATTATTTTTATAAACTATATGGACTAGCCCATTTATATAAATTAATTTGGGCTAGCCCCACTTGTATAAAAATCAAACTTAGGGCTAAGCCCACTTTTATAAAATTAACTTTGGGCTAAGACCACTTTTATAAAATTTACATGGGCAAAGCCCACTTATATAAAATTAACTTTGGGCTAAGCCCACTTTTATAAAAACTAAATTGGGCTAATCCATTTCGATAAACTATTTTAGGCTAGGCTCAATCTTTCGTTTTTAACTTGGGCTAGGTCCCACTTTTACAAACCAATTGGGCTTAACCCACTTTAAGTAAAATTAGGTTGGGATAGGCTCACATACATGAAATGAATTAGGCTAGGCCCACTCATATGAATGAATTGGGCTAGGCCCACAAATAGTAAGCAAATTGGGCTAGGCCCATACATAAAAACCTATTGGGCTAGGCCCATATGTAATAAACTTTTAGATTGAATTTTTACAATTAAATTATGGGCTAGGCCCATTTACATGTAATCAATCTAGAAAATATATATATATATATATATAATATATATATATATATATATATATATATATATATATACCAACAAAGAAAAACCAACAATTACAAGTATGAAATTCAAGATAAAATACTTGTACGAAAACGAAAGATAGCCTAAGTGTCTAATAAGAATACAACACTTGTAAGTCGAGAAACGAACGAAGTATCAGAAATTGAATAGAGATTTGCACGGAACGCAAATCAGTGAATTCATGTTTCCCCTTTTATTTAAACGTTTTTATGGTTTTTAAACATGCGGGATGTATACATGATACATTTAGTATAACTTGGAAATGAAAATATTTAGATCACATGTGGATAAGGCTCAAGTATTGGGAACAATGAATAACAAGAACCGAGAAACAAGGGGATAGATCTATTGGGTTTGGGCGAGCCCCACTCTATTCCGACAACAATAACAGATCATATTAGAGTGCCTTTGTGTCAAAAACGAGTGTCTCAGACACAATAAATCGTCAAGGGTTGGTTGCCACGTTATTCGGCATACAGATTAGTGTCCTTGCAACACAATAATGATCTTACAAGTTTCATTAAGTCATACTAAACGAATTTATTATTTCAAACGTTTTTGATGATTCATTTGATACAAAATTTATAACATGATTTCACGAGCTTTTTGTTAACGTCGTTTTCAAAACTAACATGTAGTACAGGAAACTAGTGGACGGTCTTCAGGGAAAAACATGTTCGTATGTTGTGAAGTTAAGATGTTATGTTTCATCAGTCTTTTGTTATTGTGTTTGTAAAGTCGTGTTTGAATTTTAAATAATGTTGTTAAACTTGTGGTGTGTTTCAAAACAAAAAGGTTGTATGTAAAACTTGTGTTAAATAAAGCGTATGGATGAACATTTTGTAACATATTAAAATTGTCGTTTACTTAGTTGAATGCAACGATTGTCGCTCTGGCTACACCTCGCACACGCTTCAGCTACATCGAAGATCGGGGCGTGACATTTCCCACCTCATAATATACTCCCGTATCGAGATTCCCTAGATTCAATCTCAAAGGTGAATATATCTAACTGATATCTGTATCTGGGTGATGCGAGGCCTTGAGAGCTCAGGTTAGTACTACCATACAGACAAAGAGATGAAGGCTCGTCTTATAGGTGGTGTTCCAAATTTGGAATCTTTAGTACTACAATTGTCGTATCTTTCGATATTTTCAATTTTGATGCAGCTTCAGGGCGTTTAATGCAAAAGTATTATACAAGTTCTAGGCTATTGCTGGCGGAAAATCAGAAGAACTTATATAATACCCCAGATATCAATTAATTATAAAGACCTAGTATCTCAGAATCTAGCATTCTCTTAAACGAAATTTCAGAGTACCAAGTCCATATATCAGAGAGATGTTAAGCCACCGATTAATCAGTTATTCTTTAAGTTTATATCTCAAAAACAATTTACTGAATGTGCGAAGTCTACTGACGCATGTTAGTAAGACCTTTTTAACATTACATTACTTTAGTATACTGTGATAGTCACTGATGTACTATCATTTCCTCTTTTTACACTAAAACTCTTTTTCTCCTTTTTAATGTTTTTTGTACTTTTTTTAATTTTTTTAAATGTTTTTGTATTTTGCACAACTATTTCTCTCCCTAAAATCAATAACATATTTTTGGATTTTTGTTAAAGAAAGAAAATTTTAAGACTAATAAAGACACACCGATGAGGATTACGTCAATTCATCGTCCATCTCGAATTCAACCTCATTTTCATCCCCTGATGTCAGATTTTTTAAATCATTTAATTTCAAAAGCCTTTTGAATTTTGCTCTATCAAAAGCTTTAGTGTAAAAATCTGTCTTTCGGTCATTAGTGTGGATCTTTTCAATTCGAACCAACTTTTTCTTGTAACAATCACGGATAAAGTGGTGTCGAATTTCTATATGTTTAGTTTTTTAGTGTCGAACCGGATTTTTTGTTATATCAATGGCTGCCTTGTTATTACATATAGGTGCATCAAGAAATTGCAGTCTAAAATCTCTCATCTGTTATTATATCCACAATATTTAGGAACAACAACTGGATGCTGAAACGTATTCAGCTTCTCAAGTATTAGGAGCAACCGCGGTTGTATCCAATTCAAGTTAAAAAAATTGTTTGGTTGCCAAGTGAAAATTTGTTAAAATGATGACAGATGATGTTAAATTGATGAATATAGCTATTGAAAAACGAAAAAAAAAACAAGAATTTTTAATGGATAGAAAAGATGATGAATCATTGAAACACGGTTTTCAAAGATATACAAATTTACTTTTAGAAATGGAAAAATTTAATGTGTATAGAACTCCTAAACAAAAGAATGACAAATTGATAGAATCTGTTGACAAAATATAAAAGAGAAGTTGATATAGAGATATTGAGGGTTATAATTTCGATATGAAATGTTGGATACCAAGAACTGAAGAGATAAAATGTAAAAGGTTGGATTTGGAGAGAAGAAAAATGATGGCGAAGAACTGTGAAGTTAAAGATTCAAGTACATCTACAAATGTGGCTTCAAGTTCCAAACCAATCTACTCAATTTTTGATGAAAATGTGAAAGATTTTCGGGCAGATAATGTCAAACTCTTGAATACTTTGGAGAGTTTGACATTAAAAAATAAAATTTTAAAAGAAAATGAAAAAGAATTTCAAAACAAAATAAAAAGTTTAGGAAATGAAAAATTACAAATTGAAAAAATAGTTTAAAAATGAAATAAAAAATTTTAGAAAATAAAAAATTAGTGTTGAATAATAATAATTTTGAAAACCAAATCAGAATAAATTCTCATCTTGAGAAAATAACCCAACTTGAAAATGATGTTGAGATTGCTAAAAGTAAAATTGAAGATTTAGAATAGAAATTGAATGGTTTTGTTACATCATCTTTAATGTTAGATCATATTGTTACAAAACCTTCCTCTGTTGAAATTTCAATAAGTGACAATGTCACAAATTATGACGATGTCATAATTGAATATTGTGATGATGATAAAAAAGAAATATTTTTCAAAATAAAGAGAAATTTAAGAAATTATTCCTTCATTTGCTGAAAAAGGTGAAGTTCAACTTCTAAGCAAAATGGGGAACAAAAATAAAAACAAAATTTTAAAAGTTATAAAAATTGTCGAAGTAACAATAAAGCTTCATCAGTTTAATCATCCAATCATTATCATAAAAATTTACAAAAATTTGGAAATAAAAAAATCACAAAAATTTGTTAATAAGTGGTGCAGCTCGGGCCACAGTGCTTAAACGTTAAATCAAGTTTTTAGAAGAAGCTGGAAATATGATTACTACACATGAAATCAATGTTATGATTTGAGTGTATGGATTAATAGAGAAGACTGGTGCGACAACAGGGTGTGTTACAATTGTGGGGTAAGTGGACACATTGCTGTTAATTGCCTGAGAAAGAGATTTGATACGATAAGATGCTATAATTGTCAAATCAAAGGTCATATTGACAGAGATTGTCTGATAAATTCGAAGTAAGGATCGTTGGATAAAATTAGGGGGGAGAAAAGAAAAGTTGCTAAGAAAACTGAGAAAGTAGGAGAAAAGCCCAAAGAACAGAAAGTGAAATTATCGCACGGGCAGAAAGACAGATTAAGGAAAAAGAGAAAGAAAGCGAGATGGTACTTGGAAAAGATTTTGCCCTCGGATAGGACCGTTTCAGATAAAAGTCTGAAGAATTGTTTTACTCTACAAAGAGTAATCAGTCAAGTAAGACGAATTCATCATATAAAAATCTGAGGACAAAAGAGAGAGTAGTGGATAAAAAATTGATAAATCAAGCAGTTAAACAATCAAAGAAAGTAAAACTTTCAGATAAAGTTTTTATCAAATTGTTTGAATATGAAAAATAGTGTGAATGTTTGTTTACTTCAGGTGTTAGTGAATTTGGTAAACCAAAATCCAGAATGGATTGGGTTCCAATTCATAACTACTTGAAGTTTGCATGAATGTGGAGGATAACCAAGCTTCAAGCAAGCGTCATTTCAGAAGCAGTGGTTGTTCATGCAAAGAGACATATTTGGTGTTCCACACAAAAAATGGTAATCTCGCGTTCACATTTGTAAAAGGTCGTTAAGCGGTTAAAATGGAAGATTTTTATTTTTCATTTAGAAATGATGATTTCAATTTGAAGGGGAGAAAATAATTTATTCAAAATTTATGTAATATTGAAAAATATCATTTCAAAATCATTTTAGATAGATAAAAATTTTCAAAAAGCCAAAAACAATAGAAAATCTCAAAATGTCAAGAACAATGAAAATGAAAAATGAAAAATGAGATTATTTGTACGAAAAAAGGAAATGATAGTACATCAGTGTACTATCAGTGCATGCTAAAGAATTGTAGTGTTTAGAATGGTTAAACAATCACACTAAAGATATGTCGGTAGGCTAAACTAGACTAGTAGTTTTGCGATAACGATACAAACTTAAATATGAAAAAGCGTAGTTCTAGTGGGAAACTCGGTTGAAAGCATAGTACTTAGTTTTGTCCTTCGTGATTGTGTACCTACTCATTAATTGTTGAATGCTGAAAAGCATAAAACCGATTAGTTTGTGAACTTTCACAACTTACTTAAAAAGTCACTGTGATTGTGTTTTCATTTTCAAAAGATTTAAATTTGTTTTATTTCTTTATTTTGTTTAAGCATTGGACATCCTCTGAGTATATGAAAGTATCGAACTGGATGTTAGTGCCTAAACATTTCTATTTTATTTTACTTGGTGTTTGTTTAAATCTTGGATCACCTCTGCGTGTATGGGAATATCGAACTGGTGATTAAGAGTTAAAGAATTTCACCTTGTTTCTATTTCTTATTTTGTTTAAACATTGGACTTTCTTTGCGTATCGAAAGATCGACCTGATTGTTAATATTTAAACATTCTGTGTTATTTTGCCCATATCACAGTTGATGAAGCTTAAGGCATTATTTGAGTTAGTGTATTAAATGATAAGGGGATATGCTGAGATTGTAGGGTCAATAAGAACTTAGTGCAAATTAATGTACCTTAACATATCGTTAAGCATTATGAAAGTTTTTAGATTGAGTTTAAGAGGACAACAATACCGATAATCCATGTGAATTGTTTAAACTGAGTGTTTCATAAAGATCAATGGTGCAGCCGATATGCCTCAGTAAAACTGATATCATCCTCTAGCATGTTTTCTCACAAAAATATAAACTGTAAATACATTTCAGTTTGTTTACATTTTTGCATTCAATATAAAAAATCCTAAAATATTTTCTTTCAAAATCTTCCATTAAAACCTGATAATGTTGAATGTGAGTTGCACCAACGAGACTGTTGAGAAACTATTTGTGTGTGGATATGTGTGTTAGTTCTTAAACGTCAAATATTAGAGATTTGGAGCATAATTCAACGGGGAGACTATGGTTTCACTTGAAGATGTTATCCAAGGCAGTCCAAGACTAAACATCAAAGATTTCTAGCTATGTCCAATGGGGAGATTGTTAGTGCACTACTCGTTTGGCCATAGATAGAAATCTAACTCTACGTGTAATATCAAGTGTCTTGAGTCTGTAAAATACTGGACAGAGGTTTCGCTAGGTTGCGCTACGTAGTGTTAGGATAAGACAGATTTTGGTTCCGTATGATACGAAGACAGCGGGCATGATCGGGAATGATGGCATCAATAAATGTGATGACATGCATGAAATCAATTAAGTATACAAAACTCATATGTACGGTCTAATCAACTTCATACGAACAGGAGATGAGGTTGCTTTGTAAGAAGCTGCAGTATGTTATGTATATATATATATATATATATATATATATATATAATATAATTATATATATATATACATATAGCATGAGGAGAACAACTTCGCACAAGTTTGATCCATTTCAAGCTTCATCAAGATCTGCAACAATTCAAGTCTAAATTAGGTCAATTTGTATCGATTAGCGTCGAAACTATGTTTGGTTGTTGATTGCTATGTAATAAACGTGAAACATTTATATTTACATCTCGTGTATACAATTACGGTTCAGTTTAATGGATTCCGGACGTTAAACCTGATTAAACACATAGCTTGTGTTCTTCGGTGAACCAATCCGGACCTACAATGGTAGTAACAATGATTGGATTGGAGGAGAGGACAAGTGTAGGGTTCTTGTTTGGGTAAGTAAGAGGTGTGACTTTGGGTTATTGGAATGGATGGTATAGGAGGATTTGTAGTAATCACAATATAACTCTTGTTTTTGTCATTTTCCCTCATTTTGCTGACACGAGAATACGATTCAGTCTTGGTTTCTTTCGTCTCCCTTGGCTCCTCGATTAAAGCCTTTTCAACTGAACCCTTGTACCCTTTCCTTGTTAGAGGGATTTGACACATTTATCGGTGAGTTGAGCAAATAAACGAATAGCAGCCTCAAGGGTTACTGGATTGCTACTCAAAACTAGGTCTTGGATAACCATCTGAAGACCCCAATATACTTTTCTATGTGCCTAGAGAGAGGAGAGAACATGCAAGGGATCAACTTCTCAACTCGTGAAAATGCTTATTATAGGACATGTTTCACCACTATCCTACTTCAAATTCCAAAACTCGTCCTCCAAGGTTTTGATTTCATTATGAGGGCAGAACTCTTGAGTCATAATTTCCTTGAGTTGTTCCCAAGTGAAGGCCACTGCCGCTTCAGCACCACGCGTGTGCTTTTCACCATTTCACCAAGTTAAAGTATCTCCTAACAGACGACCAGTTGTGTAACAGACTTTGCGGTCATTAGGACAATCACAATTCAGAAAAGTGTTTTCCAATTACTGGAACCAACGTAATAGAGAGCTAGCACCCTTAGTGCCCTCATAAGTGGAGGGCTATTGAGTTAAAATGTTTGAAGTAACACTTGGAAGGATTTTCATCAGGAAGGTCCACTTGATTGTGAGATCCTTGATTGGTTAGAAGCTTGTTGAACTTGAACCACAATGTAAGAGATGACATCGGCCATTTCTTCCGTGATATGAGACAAACGACGATAGAAGTTTCCAGCGCACTTTCCAATGTGGTGACATCTAGCAGAATCTATAGGGATCAACGGAAAGAGTTTGTGAGTTTTTTTTTATAAAAGTTGATTGATAAATTGAATAGAGATCTTCCACAAAAATATGAACTTATGACAAAATGATATTTCAAACATGAAATACTGAAAATTCCTAGGCTTGGCAAATCATAGAGTTTGGTATGCCGCCTATGCATCACTTTCGTAATTACGTGGGTCCCTGTAATTACCGAGATTTTGCATGCTCTGCATATGTTTACCCATTGGCGTACACTTAACCCAAAGAAAATCGTGAAATGATGAATGACTCGAGTTCGGGTGATATGAAATGATGTTGAGATGGTATATGTGAATTATCATGGGCAAGTTGACGTATCAAAGTGTAGTTAGTTCACGTGATGTTTGGTATGACATGCTTTGGGCTAGTAGGTTGTTGTACTTTCATAACTAGTCCCCGGGTACACAAACTGGTCACTCATTTAATTGGGATTTATGCATGAAATGATGTTGAGATGGTATATGTGAATTATCATGGGCACGTTGATGTATCAAAGTGTAGTTAGTTCACGTGATGTTTGGTATGACATGCTTTGGGCTAATAGGTTGTTGTACTTTCATAACTAGTCCCCGGGTACGCAAACTGGTCCCTCATTTAATTGGGATTTATGCATGAGGAGAACAACTTCACACAAGTCTGACCCATTTCAAGCTTCATCAAGATCTTCAACAATTCAAGTCTAAATTAAGTCAATTTGTATCGATTAGCGTCAAAACTATGTCCGGTTTTCGATTGCTATGTAATAAACGTGAAACGATTATATTTACATCTCGTGTATACAATTACGGTTCAGTTTAATGGATTCCGGACGTTAAACCGGATTAAACACAGAGTTTGTGTTCTTCGGTGAACCGATCCGGACCTACAATGGTAGTAACAACGATTGGATTGGAGGAGAGGACAAGTGTAGGGTTCTTGTTCGGGTAAGTAAGAGGTGTGACTTTGGGTTGTTAGAATGGCTGGTATAGGAGGATTTGTGGTAATCACAACATAACTCTTGTTTTCGTCCTTTCCCCTCATTTTGCTGACACGGGAAGACGATTCAGTCTTGGTTTCTTTCGTCTCCCTTGGCTCCTCAATTAAAGCCTTTTCAACTGAACCCTTGTACCCTTTCCTCGTTAGATCCCTCGATTTGACACATTTATCGGTGAGTTGAGCAAATAAACGAATAGCAGCGTCAAGGGTTACTGGATTGCTACTAAAAACTAGGTCTTGGATAACCATAAGAAGACCCCCAATATACTTTTCTATGTGCCTAGAGAGAGGAGTGAACAGGCAAGGGATCAACTTTCTCAACTCGTGAAAATGCTTATTATAGGACATGTTTCACCACTATCCTATTTCAAATTCAAAAACTCGTCCTCCAAGATTTTGATTTCATTACGAGGGCAGAAATCTTGAGTCATAATTTCGTTGAGTTGTTCCCAAGTATAGGCCACTGCCGCTTCAGCACCACGCGTGTTCTTTTCACCATTCCACCAAGTTAAAGCATTTCCTAACAGTCGAGCAGTTGTGTAACAGACTTTGCGGTCATTAGGACAATCACAATTCAGAAAAGTGCTTTCCATTTCCTAGAACCAACGTAGTAGAGAGCTAACACCCTTAGTTCCCTCATAAGTGGGAGGGTCTACTGAGTTAAAATGTTTGAAGTAACACTTGGAAGGATATTCATCACGAAGATCCACTTGATTGTGAGCTCCTTGATTGGTTAGAGCTTGTTGAACTTTAACCACAACATAAGGGATGACATCGGCCATTTCTTTCGTGATATGAGCCGCCATACGACGATAGAAGTTTCCAGCGCACTTTCTAATGCGGTGACATCTAGTAGAATCTATAGGGATCAACGGAAATAGTTTGTGAGTTTTTTTTATAAAAGTTGATTAATAAATTGAATAGAGATCTTCCACAAAAATATGAACTTATGACAAAATGAGAATCCAATGCGTGACATCACATGAAACATTGAATATCCAAAACTTGAAACCACATGACTTATGATAATATGATACAACTTATGACAAAATGATATTTCAAACATGAAATACTGAAAATTCCTAGGCTTGGCACATCATAGAGTTTGATATGCCTCCTATGCATCACTTTCGTAATTACGTGGGTCCCCGTAATTACCGAGATTTTGCATGCTCTGCATATGTTTACCCATTGGCGTACACTTAACCCAAAGAAAATCGTGAAATGATGAATGACTCGAGTTCGGGTGATATGAAATGATGTTGAGATGGTATATGTGAATTAGCATGGGCATGTTGACGTATCAAAGTGTAGTTAGTTCACGTGACGTTTGGTATGACATGCTTTGGGCTAATAGGTTGTTGTACTTTCATCACTTTTATGCAAATGTCAACCTAGATAGGACGTTCCAACTATTGGTACAAGTGAGGCATTTAAAATAAATCAAATAATAGCACATAAAACATATAATAACATGTTAAGCACATAACATTTAGCATGCATACTACTAAATGTGCTCATCATGAATATGTGACATTAATAATTTAAAACATGTGAAATTAAATTAAACAAGCTAAGACAAACAATTTAACACATAATGTATAGGCTATAGTCTAGGTCTAAGGGTTATCTAATACTAATAAAGGATTACATCTAATGCTACATATTATTCTCTCCTCTATCCTCCCTTCCAATTAATGCCACATGATATTTTAATCTTTGAGTCATTAATAATAGAGTTAATTACTGTTTTCGTCCCTGTGTTTTGTCAAAAATCACTATTTCAGTTCATTTGTTTAAAAATTGCGAGTTCAGTCCCTGTGGTTTCACTTTCATAACCATTTTAGTCCATGTGGTTTCACTATCATAACCACTTCAATCCATTTATTCTGTAAGTACAGGGACTGAAATGGTTGCGAGGTGGACTGAAATGGTTACGAAAGTGAAACCACAGGGACTGAAATCGTAATTTTTAAACTAATGGACTGAAATAGTGATTTATGACAAACCACATGGACGAAAACAGTAATTAACTCTTAATAATATATAATAATTAATATCTAAGTCGAATTTATTATTAAAAATATACATAAATGATCTATAATTTTAAAAGCTGTGATTTTAGTATTTGTTAAAATAAAATACTTTAAGTTACAAAAAAAGTTGTCATTCATATCTATGAGATTATATATAAAATCGAAATATGAGTTTTTCTAACATATAAATAAGAGCAACTAATCAAAGGATTATCTTGAAAAAAGACTAAAATTTTATTGATCTCTGTTTAAAAATTATAGACGGAGAGAACTTAACGTTTTGAAGTTTTATAGATGAGATAATATTAACGTTTGTAGCTACACATATTTATGATTAATGAATGTGTTTTCAATTTAACAGAGCTAAGAGATATATTACTTTCATTTTATACTCATTTGTGACATAGTCAATTGATCTTTAATAATGAAAAGATATTATTCATCAGATATAAACCTCTAACTTATCATAACCTTACAATTACTATTTATTAATTAAATCTGCATAACAATTATTAGTAAGAATAACAAATCTATTTTATTTCATACCAATAAAATTGGCCTTTTATTTATAAAGAGAAAAAGAATAACTTAAATATGAATTCTGTAAAGAGAATTGAGATCATAGATATTTATTTTAAAAAAAGTTATATTTAAAAGATACACAATGATAAAAACTATTATTATTTTTATACACTGTTATATGTAACTTAATGCGTAATTTCATTCATATAATAATATATAAATTTGTGTATTACGTATTTTTCACTATTCAACCTTTGTAATACAAGTGTTACTAATTAAGATGGGTCAGTTTTATGATAAATTCAAGTTAGTTGTTTGAACTATCATATGGTAAAAAAATTCATTTAAATGAACTTTCGTTACTAATTTACATAGGTCGTTAGTTATATAAAGTTTTTTTTAAAGATTATAGGATTATATCGTTTATATTGTACAAACTCATGTAATACGTGAGTCTATAATTTAATCCTAAATCCTTATAGTCATTGGCTCTGATACCAATATGTCACATCTCGACCCGCATCAGATTATCGTTTGAGCCATGATAATTGTACAAAGCTTGTGTCACTATTAAATATTTCAAAATTAAAAATGTCACAGATTTAAATTGTCACATATTACAAATAGTTCAAATAACCCAACAATATCCATAAGAAAATAACATAACTAAATCTCTTTATTACTCTTCTAAAGCAAAACCTTAAGTGATCCTGATCCAAGCTTTTTACAGTTCTCATGTCTTATATCACTGTAAAAAAGTTTATGAGTCAACTACAATAAGCTGGTGAGTAAATCTAATTTAAATAAAAATAAATAAATAATTAATTAAATTTTTATAGTAGATATGTAGTTCATGTGTTAATCAAATATATCAAATAGTAAATATCTAACAATAAATAAAATAACCAATATTTGAGTCTCGAACCCAAAAAGAACGTAATTAAACAATGACATTCCATATTATATGGAAATGGTCAGTCTCTCTATGAATAAGCGAGACGATACCCTAATCCCATGTCACAAGAAAATGTTAGCCTATGAATAAGTGAGGCAATACCAACATCAAAAAGTTTAATGTAAAAAGTGAAATGGGATTTACTCACAGTTTGCAAAGATAACCAAATTACAACTTAAGATAAGTTGTAGTGTTTTGGAAATAAATTCCAAAGAGTTCCCTATCAACATATGATATATACGAGTATAAATAAACGAATACAATGGAGTGATGATTTCTAGGTTTGCATAATTTACGGAATTTTTAGTTTAAGTGATAAAAAAATGATTTTAAGTGTCAAATATATATAAATACAAATAACGACAATTTGCATCTAAATATAAAAGCAAATGAATAAAACTATACGATTTCGACTAAAGAGATATTATATATATATATATAAAAGATTGATTATGAATACATGCAACTAATGATTTAGACTAAACATATTTTTAATGGTGTCGAACACCGATATTAGTCTAAAATAATTGGAGATATAAATCTATAGTTTTATAAAAAATAGATTTTTGCTACAATTATAGTTTATACCAACCAACTATTTAGTGATAGAATATAATGTGATATATAAATATAAGGTTAGGATCGTGTGAGAAATACTAGGCTAATTGAGAAACTTAAGAAGCATTCTGGACCACACATTTTCCTATGTTTTTCGTAATATACACATATGTATAGTTTAAAATTGACTATATACATATATGTATATTGTCAAATCTTGAATTATACACATATGTATATAGTCTATTTAAACTGTACATATGTGTATATTACGAAAAACATAGGAAAAATGTGTGGTCAAGAATGCTTATCAAGTTTCTCAAATAGTATGGACTTCTCTTAGGATCCCTATATAAACAAGCCTAAAAAACATATTAATTTTTTTTATTTTTTAATAAAAATCGCTATATATATTATATAAAAAACTTTTTAAAAAAAAAAAAAGTTATACTGTACATGTACATTAATATGAAAAAGCCTAATCACCTAACCCACCCCCTACCAACACCCCCAAAAACCTAAACCCCTCGCCCCCAATTCCCCCAAAAACCTAAATCTACCCTCCCACCAAAAGCCTGAACCCCCTCACCCCCAAAAAACCTAAACCCCCACCCCTACTAAAAAACCCCTAAAACTAAACACTAAACGTAAAACCTCCAAAAAATTTAAACCCCCCACTCGCACCCCTCAAAAAACCTAAACCCCCACCTGCACCCCCTCAAAAACCTAAACCCCTCCCTACACACCCAAAAACCTAATCCTAAACCCCCAAAAAACGTAACCTAAAAGCTAAACTAAACTTAAAATCTAAATCTAAGCATATAATACACATCTGAAGCACATACATATAATGCACATGTACAGTACAAGTTTTTTTTAAGTATTTTTATACATGAAAAATAGCGATTTTTTTTGTTAAAAATTGTAAAAAAGTTATATGTTTTTTAGGCTTTTTTTAGTTTTCTCATTTATATATGGTTTTCTTATAATTCTCTCCCTATATATATATATATATATATTCCAATTTGTCCAAATGTTTACTTATGTGCAAATAAGTTATTTCAACTAATTAGTTTAAAGTCCAAGACTAAATTGATTAAATCAATGATTAATATATCATGACTAAATTATTTATAACTAAAGGCACAAATTTTAGTTTAACCAAAATATAGATTCTAGCATTTTATATAAATTGTATGAATCATAATCTAATATAAAAAGCTACATTTAAACTGGTAAAAATTATATTCAAGAATTTTCTAATAATATTTGAAATTAAAAATTTCACTAATCTAGAATATTCAACATAGTTTTTCTAACATGATTAATCTAACAAGTTATAAAGATTAGCAACTAGCTTATGTCAAAATAGATCATATAAAAAAATGTAAACAAGATTAACATCGTAGCTATTGATTTACATTATAAAATAAGTCTAGGATCATGAAGGAACAGGTTAATTTATGAAAATATAGAAATTCTTAAAATGCTAAGAACCTCATAATTGCATATCACAATTGCCTTTTATCAATAGGAATTAATAGAGAACTTTTGTAGAAAATGAAAAATAAAACGATTTCGGCTCAAGAGTTACTCTAAACAGATTTAAAAGCTAAAAAATAGAAGAAGTCAAAACTACTACCGTCTTTCGAGTGCTACAAATTGACAAAGATGCGAGCAAAAGATGTAAAATTGCAAAGCAGGTTCACAAAGGAAGTTTTAGAAATCATGAAGAAGTTTATTATCTTGGTTGTTTTATAGGAAAGGATTCAGAGCTTTACGAGACTTGGAAAAAACAATGAATAAAAAATTTTAGAAATATAGACTAGAGTTAATTGAAATTAAATGGTTCATTTGAATAAAACTTTTTGTTATCCCATAAATTTTATTGGTCTAGAAGCAAATACTAATTATAGTTATATTAATTGATTCATTTTCTTTTATTACAAACCAATTTAGTAGTCACAGTACTTTAATATATGAATTTAGTATATAATCAGTTTCATACACAACATTTGACAATTCCAATTAATATAGTTTAACAAATATCATAATTGACGATTTGAATTGTAATAATATATTCATACAAAATTTCATTTTTTTCCATACACGAATACATATCTATACATTTCTAATAAATAGAAGTTTCTTTTTTAGCTTTATATTCCAATAAAGATAATACGTGAGACATGATTTAAATTGAGTTCACTTAGATATTCTTGAATAATAATGATGTTTGAAGGTTTGGAATTTAATATTGAAAGTTTGAGAATTAATAATATTCAAAATAAATAACATAATATAGTGTTTTCAAAGTTTTATTGTTTAACTAAAATCTTGAGTTACACTGAATAGAAAAGCGGGGTCGGGTTATGAATACGAATGATTGATGGATATCAGAGTCTCCGCTGCTTTACCTTTTTTTAATATTGATTTAAAACTCAAAATTTGTGGGTGTTACAACAACCAATAAACGAATAAACAAAATAAACCAATTCTTGCTTGTGTCGATAACTCCGAGGAGTTAGACTAACTGATGGCGGTTCCAATCACCCAGGGCCGATGGGTAAAAGGTCCACCTATGGATCCATATTTATGCTTGACTTTGCTTGCTTGACTCAACTATCACATACAAGTAAACTCATAACGCATACTTAAATTGTATGTTTGATTTAGTAAATAAAAATGAATAAGAGAGTTTGTGATACAATGAAACACCCCAATCTGTTTTAAAGTTAAAAGATGAATGATTTACTCATTGTTTGCGAAGATGATCCATAAATAATATCTCACGAGAAAACGAATAATTCAAAGGAAATTACCCTAAATTATGTAAATAACATATCTAAACAAACAGAATGACATAACAAAAAACTAGGAAATTAGGTTCTTTTATTTGAGGATTTTGAATGAAATAGTATTTGATATATAACTTCATAACTAAAAACATATATGTAATTTAAATGATAACTTAAATAAATATGACTTGATTAGGATTATTGTTTTAATAAATTAAAACTAATCACGTTGTTATACTTTTGTGAGTTTTGTATTTTGATAAATAATTTCTTAACAAAACCAACATATAAATATATGAAGATCTAAATAAATAAATAAATAAACATATAAGTTAACACATGGATAAACAAATATTATTAGAATTATTGTTCGGAAATAATAACATAAAATTGTTTATGTTACCATATCTTTTTATATGTATTAAATTTAAATGAACATAAATAACCATCTAATAAATTTACCAACTATAAAATTATAATCATCTTATATGGAATATTATTATATTCAAAATGATTATATTTGTAACAATAAAAATTATATTTCCAAAAATAATAAAATGGTTTTTATAATTTATTTAATTCTTTTACTAAAAAATATATTACAAATAAATGTGAAATTTGTTATAAAACTTTATTAAACAATCATCTACTAGAAAAATCAGAATTATTATTATTTATGATATACTACTTTGATTAATTAGTATTTTAATATGATTTTCTAAACTAATATAACATGATATCTATCAAAAAACTCAAAACAATATCTAAAAATTCTGAATATTTTCAGAACTTGATTTAATATGTAAATCATTAGTTTGGTATGTTCAATTTCATATAAACATGTTTGTAGATCTAAAAGTCCGAAAATAAAATTTTCAAGAATCCTAATTTCACAACAATTTAAGTTCGAGTCCGGTTGCCCTCTATCTTAGAAATGGATAAAGGGGTTTTGTAGATCATGAAAAACTAAATGAAATGGACTCAAGGATCACCTGATTTGGTTGAGAATTGAGGGAAAACCGAAGGAAGAAGATACGAGCCCTAGCTTGATCTTGGTCTTTACTTGAATTCGTGAATTGTAATGGATGTGACGTGGATTTATGAGTGGGGAATGATGTAAAAAGGTATAAGGGTTTGAATGGTACTAATTTTCTAAGTTAAAGTTGTCGAATTGAATGGAGACCGATCAGGTTCTGTTAGTTCATTAATGGTGATTTAAATTGAGATTAAATCGATTAAAGAAAGATATTTGAACGATTAATGGTATACACAAAGTTTTTCCATCATTGCGATCCAATTGGGGTCGATTTGAATTTAAACATTGTGAAATAACTAAGTTGAAGTCGGATCGAGTGGGTTTTGGTGTCGGGTCGCGACCAGGTGAATAGGAAAGGGTAGGGGCGCGTGTGGGCTTGGCTGGTTGGGGCGAACGGGTGTTGTTTGGATGGTGCGTGGTCGCTTGGGGTAGGGAGGGGGTGTTTGGTTATTTGGCACTTTTAGCCCCATTACTACATAACTACGCATAATAGTTAAAACTAACTTCGTTTCTTGATTTCTTTTATATTATCTAACCGAACTAACTTAAATTTATTTATAAAATTTAATATTTTTAACTGAATATAATTAAACTAATAAATAATAAAATTAAAACAATAAATAATAAAAATTCCCATTTTTCATTTATTTCTCTTAGGATCCGGTTTAGAAAATGAGTCGAGTTTCTAGCTTCCGTTTTTGACGGATGTTAAAGTCTCTTCTACTTTAAGAATTTCATCCCAAAATCTGCTTGAGAGCATCCTCTGGAAACAAGTGTGGGTACTTAGCCCGCATCTGGTCTTCACATTACTAGGTGAATACTGAATACTGTTCCACGTTTTGACTCCCAAAGAACTTTGACTATTAGAATCCGGTTACGCTTTAACCGTTTCTCATCGCGATCCATGATTTCAACAGGCTTTTCAAAAAAATGCATCGACTCATCAATATATATTTCTTCAAGTGGAATATGGAGATTTTCATTGGCAAGACACTTCTTCAAATTAGAAACATGGAAGTTTGGATAAATTTTGCTGAGTTCTTCAGATAACTCGAGCTTATAAGCCACTATTCCAACTTTCTCCAGGATTTTGAAAGAACCAACATAGTGAGTGCTAATTTGGCTTTCTTTCCAAATCTAACTACACCCTTCTAAGCAGATACTTTTAGATGTACCTGATCACCAACATTGAATTCAAGAGGCTTTTGACTTTTATGATGACTTCGAGCTGCTAAGATATTGTTACGAATCTAAAGAATCTTATTGGTCTTCTTGGATCAATTTTGGTCGACACTTTAACTGTATAAGGTTTCAAATGGAGCCATGTTAATGGTAGAATGATAGCTATTATTATAGGAAAACTCAATCAAAGGCAAATGAGTATCCTAGTTTCCTCCAAAATCAATATCGCATGAACATAACATGTCTTCAAACGTTTATAAGGTGCGCTCGGACTGACCGTCAATCTGTGGTTGATACGCAGTACTAAGGTCGAGTTGAATGCCCAACGTAGACTGTACAACTTGCCAAATACGTGAAGTAAAACGCCTATCACGATCAAAGGTAATACTCAAAGGTACGCCATCTCAGCTTACAAGTTCATCAATATAAATACGAGTAGTTTTGTTGTTCTTGTAATCCTCACGAATCAAAATCAAATGAGCGGATTTAGTAAGGTGATCAATGATAACCTAGATAGTGTCGTAACCACTTGAATTGCGGGGTAACTTAGTTATAAAATCCATAGTTATATTTTCCCACTTTCATACTGGGATATCTGGTTGTAAAAGTAAATTCAAAGGTCACTGATGTTCCGCTTTCATTTTGTAACAGGTAAGGCATTTTGAAATAAATAAAGTTATGTCTTTCTTCATTCCATGCCACCAATAAGTATATCGAAGATCCTGATACATTTTGTCAGCGCCGGGATGGATCGAGTATTGGGTTTTGTGAGCTTTATTCATTAGAAATGTACGAAGATTTAAATCATTCAGGTACCCAAATACAGTTCAAATAGTGGAGAATTCCATTGGATTTTGTGAGGATCTGCTTCAATCTAATATGCTCAGGTCTGAACTGATTAACCTAGTCCAAAACGCGCGGAATTCATTTTAGATTAGGTGACAAGTATAACAAGATTAATTTTCAATCACTGTTTCATTAATCTAATATAGTTTACAATCAGTCAGTAGTTCGACAGGGCTTCACCGTATCGTTTGAAAAAACAGTTACAGACTCAATGAACACACTAACCTATTTATAGACATTCACCTTCGTTCGAACTTGAGCCTCTACCTTCGTACGGACTTAAACTAGCCACCTTCATACCAAGTGGCCAATCCAACTTCGTACAAACTAAACAATCTACCTTCGCACGAAGTGAACAATTACAAGAACAAAATCTAACAATTAAGCCTATTACAAACATGGACATGACTTATAGATGCAGGCAGCACACATATGCATCAATAGACTCCCCCTTAGATGTTGCCGCAGTCTCGATGTTGTTGTCGCGATCAGTCTTCAAGAATTCTTTAGTACTTTAATAACTTTAACATTCTTGCTGGAAATAAAAACATCTTAGATCTTTGACTTTTTAGCTTTGCATATTCCAACAACAATATCCTCCTTAATTTGAGCTTCCTTTTCATTATTCAACATTTTTATCTTGCTCCCCTTTCTTTTAGCTTCATGTTCAATTCATCATATTCAAATAAACATTCAGTATTTAGCAACTTTGGATTTTGAAGAACAGTTTTCCATCATCGGCAGTCGAAAATAAGATGAACTAAAATCTTTTTGAGTTTTCCAAAGTTTATACTAAAACACACTAAACATCTTTTTGGGTTTCTGAAATGAAATAACTATGTACAAACATATTTACAAACATTTTTTATGAGTTTGTGTTAGAGGATTATATCAGTTTTTGTGACTTATCACAAGTACCGCTGATCTCGATTAAACTTTAAGTTCTAAAAGGATTCACTTAGATTGTCAGTATACTAGTCCACTTAAACCTCTACACATTTCTCAATTTCTTCGAGATATGGTTAATTAGATGTCTTATAACTTGACTTAATACGTTTCCCACCTCAGAATATATTCTTGTATCAAAATTACCAAGATTACATCTTACAGGTGAATATAACTACTTGATATCTGTAATTAGGGTAATGCGAGACTTTGAGAGCTCAGGTTAGTACCACCTTTCAGACAAAGAGATGAAGACTCGACTTAGTAAGTGGTGTTCCATATTTGGAATCTTTTTACTACAATTGTCAGATCTTTCGATACTTTCAATTTTAATGCAATTTAGGGTTTTAATTGCAAAGTATTCTACATGTTCTAGGCCATTGCTTACGCAAAATCAAAAGAGCCTGTATAATACCCTAGATATCAAATGTTTATAAAGACCTAGTATCTCAGAACTTGGTAATCTTTCAAACGAAATTTTGGTGTACTAAGACCATATATCCGAGAGATGTTAACCCACTAATTAAGCAGTTTTCTTATGTTTATATCTCGGAAACAATTTACGGAATGTGCAAAGTCTACTGACACATCTTCAGTGAGACATGTTTAAAATTTTTAACACTACATTTTTTTAACGTACTGTGATATCCCACTGATGTACTATCATTTCCTCTTTTCTACACGAAAACTCTTTTTGTCTTTTTAAATATTTTTGTACATTTCCAAATTTTAATATGTTTTTGTATTTTTCACAACATATTTCTCTCCCTAAAATAAAAAAAACGTATTTTTGGATTTTTGGTTTTAAAGAAATTTGAAATGCTAAAAATTGACAAACCGATGAGGACTACTTCAAATCGTCATCCATCTCTGATTTTCAAGTCCTTTCTCCTTCTCCCCTTATGATGACAAAACATTGATCATCAAATTTTAAAAACATTTTCAAAATTTCTTATCAACTTGTTTTTGTCTATTCAACTATGAGGGTTCTTTGAAAAATATTTAATCTTTTTCAAGATAATAAACTTTCTAGCAAACCCATCATAGCCTTTTTTGAAAATTTTTCACATTAAAACATCACGGCTAATTCCTCGTCATGTGCTAAGGGACCTCACTATTTGTGATCTACCTTTCATATAATAAATCTCAGACGTCCGTACACAATCAATGTCACACCCCAACCGATGGCGGAAACATCGGAGTGAGACGAACGAGATAGCTCGAGACATCATAACACTAATTGTGACAATATTTAATTAAACAACCCATGTCATTTCATTCATCAAATTCTCAAATAAAACATAATTCGAGTACAAAATAACAACATTGAGATAAGTTCAACCAAACAAAATAATTAACTTAGCATTCTAAGCGTGTTTCTATGCCGATCCTACTAAGTTTCATCATACCAACTTCATCAACCTGCAACATGTTAGAAAGTATAGTTCAATAACAAAGTATTGGCGAGTACACAAGTTTGATATCATAGCATAAGTAATAAAAACGTTTAAACAAATCCACATGATAAGCTAGTATACGAGATTAATGTAAACAAAGGCATGTGAACTACAAGTCAATCCTAAAATGTACCGCATAATAGATTAAAAGAATACTTAACATTGACCACAAGAATACGGGCGGTGCGTCACTCCTATAGCGCTATACATGTTAAGGGAGGCTTGATCCTAGTTAATGACATTTAGTATCACTAAGAATGTACCAAGTAAACAATTCAAGTATCACATAACTCTAGCATGTATGATGGATTGTTTGTGTGATTTTATAGAATAAAAGTGTGATTTAGTGTATTTATGATAGATTAACATGTTGCACCCAAAAGTGTAAAGCATAAAAAGGGTGTCGAGTGTACTCACGGTTTTGCAAGGTAAATTCCGTGAAAGCGTTTAGGTATTTTAGGGGACGAACACCGAGTTATCCTACACAAGGAAACGTAGGTGTGTGAGTATTGGAATGACGGTAGAGTTTGGTAATTTTAAGAATTTAAAGAATGCAAAAAGTATGTATAGTCGAAAGTATTTATCTGGACGTTAATGCTCGTTTTTGACACTATATGCCCGAAGGGTGTTTGTGTTTTTATGGGTCATGCCCAATAGAATCGTAACGATGGTTAGGTCTTAGATAAGATAACCTAATATTAGGACAAGTAACCATATGGTCATCGTCAAATGTTTGGTTATATTTATTATTTACATACATAGTTTAAATATATTATTACACGTTTATCATAGATTTCATATAAGTCATGGATATCATATAAGTCATAGAAGTCATGCATGGAGGTAGGAGGATAACCGTCCTAAACCTCTTTCGTAAGATTCACCAATACACAAATTGCCACAAGGACAATCCGGATGGTTAAGAATAAAGTGCTTCACTAAGCTACGCTTCGAACCGAATAAGCAAGCTAGGTGCGTGCATCCCGAACATGGCAATGTTTGGGGACGTGTCGTAGCCTTGTTACTCAAGTGAAGGTGAACCCTATCTTAATGGATAGAAATTATAAAGTGAGGGTGGATTGAAACGTTGGATACCAAGGCCTCCATGTAATCACACCTACACCAAACACAAGCTTATAAGCTTGGATGGCTCAACATTGTGGGTTAGAAACCCTAGTAAAAACCACAAGTTTAAAGGCATGTTATACCTCAAGATTTTGTATGAATAAGTCTAGCTAGCTCACTAACCATAAACTTGATTAGAGGCACAAGTAGCATAGAGTTGTTATGGTTAAAACAAGTTTAAGAAAAGTTTATAAGTTTAACTTCAAAAACAGAAAGTTTGGCCCTAAAAAAAGTATTGTTCCACCTTGGTTTTCCATGAAAAACATATAGTAACATCCCATGGGGCTTAGAAAACATTGTTGAGGAATAAAACATAAAGAAAACTTTGAAACTTTTGAAGTTTGAAAAGATAAAAATGGGCAGAAAGTTTAACACACTTTTGGACCTCAAAATGGTGAGGTTTCACCTTGGTTTGCCCAAGAAAACTTGTGAGAACCTTCCTAGAGGTTATCCAAGGGTGTTAGAAGAAGAAACAAGGTTTAAAGGAAGAAGGAAATGAGTTGAAACTCACTTGCAAGCTGAAGTATTTCAGCAGAAAGTTCTGAACTTTGAGAGAATGTTTGGAGTGTTTGGAGGCTTGAAAAAGTGAGAAATGGATGGGGGAATGCTTGTTTTTATAGAGGAGGGATTAGGGTTTAAGTTAGGGTTGCATTTAATGTGTTTAGGTAGTTGGTTAAGCTTGAAACAAGTGGGGATTGAGAGTGTGCCAGCTTGCGGCCGCAAGCTGCCTTATGTTTCTTTCTTTTGTTAATTATTTGTTTTTGGTAGTTTATTTGTTATGTTATGAATGTTTACGCCATATTTGATTGAATAGTGGTATATTCCTAGATGCATGCTTGTTATATAATCCAAACGAGAGCTAATTAAGTGACAATTAATCACAACACGGTCATGTAAGATTTATAAGATGCCATTGGTTATGTTTTTCATGTTTAAAACAATAATTACTTTGCTTGATTGATACGTTCTAGTTTTACAAACGTATGATAAGAATGTACAAGAGAATTGAAACTACAAATTGTGTTTCAAATTCGTATATGAACATAAGTATAAGTGCGTATGAAGATTGTGAATTTCACATAATTGATCAATTTGCTTAAAATCAAAGCCTTGGATTTACAATGATTTGAAAACGAGATACGATTACAAGGTTTGGACTTTCCAAAAATAGAAACGCGAAACAAACTTACTAAAACGGAAAGTTACAAATGCGAAGCATTACAATTAAAGAAAACAGTTACTTGAATGGCGACGCCCAAGTCTTTCTAGTCTTGGGTGTGGTGTCAGCAATTTTTTCATTATTTTCATTCTCATTTTTCTATTCAACTTTTTCTAAACACTTAGTTGAAACAAATTCTTTAGAAAAATCTTTTTCTTTTATTACCCATGTTTTGATTTTTTAACATTGCTTTCTTGAAATAAAACGTAGAATCTTTTTGTTCAGTAGTGTTTGAAGATTCACCAGTTTCATAATTTGAAACTTTGATATAAACTGGTTTCACTTTGAAGACAAATTCTTTGTTTTGTTTCCAAACCTGAGTTGGAACAAACATCGGTGATTTTTGTTTCAAATGTTCTGAATTTTTCTTAACATCGGATTCAGGTTTAGGCTTCTTTTGTGGACATCTTCTAGCAATTTGTCCAGTTTGATTACATCTAAAGCACATCCTAGTGTCTGTTACAATAGGGAATCCCTCAACCTGTTCTTGTTATTGTTTGATCGAAAAATTCTTCATAGATTGTTTTGAAAATTGACTTTCTTTTGCACTCTCTAAACTTGCAGGAAGAATAGTTGTTTCTTTACAAACTTTGTCTTTTCAAACTTGTTATAAGTGTTCTTATTATATCCCGAACCATTCCTCCCCTAGTAATGATTTTTCTGTTGATATTTATGGTAGGAATTTCTTGGTTTAGTATAATAAGATGTATCTCGTTTGAAGTTTGCAAAACTTTGATCACTTGATAAGTATTCAATTTCAGACATTTCGATTTGACAAGCTTGAAAACTTTTTCGACTCTGTTCAAATTCACATTTTGAATCGGAAATTTAGTATCAGAATATAGTTGATCAGATCCACACATTTTGTACATTAAAATATTTGGATAAGCATTTAAACTATTTTCTGATTTATGAAAATAGTTATCATGGAAACTTTCGTCACTTTCAGGTTGTGAACTTGAACTCTCTTTTTCAACCTATGATTGAGTGTTTTTGATTCAGTTTTATCATTTTATTTTCCCAAAACATTCTCAATCACGTTTTTAACCACTTCTGATTCAACATCATTATCAGATTTTGAATAGGTGACATCAATGTTATTAGGAATCTGATCTTGCTGTTAAGTTTTCAACTTTATATTAAGTGCCTTTTCCACCCCGTTTGGTTTCTTCTTTGAATAACTATTCCACATCGTGGAACACGATGATAACCCAGTCCTTTGTTGTGATAATCGTACACATCTTCCCCATTTTCATCTTTTCCAGTAGGTTTGGGAAGAATGTGATTCAAGGCGTAAGATGTTGTAGAATAACTGGTCAACTTCTTATCAACCCGTTCCGTCTCCATTCTCTAGCTTCTAGCTCTTGCTTCAATTTAGCAATCGTGTCAATGTGAATATTTATAGCCATTTGTTTATCCTTTATCGTTGCCTTGAGCATAGAAAGCGTTGCATTATCTTCTCTACTTGCATCACGATATTGGTTGATAGTTTTGCTCAGTTTATCATAAGCTTCTTTCGTTTCTTTGAAATCACTTGCTAGGTTATCAGTGTAACATTTCAGCTCTTTATACTTCTCGTCTTTCTCAAACACGACTTGCACGACTCTAAACATTATGTGCATTGTTTCTCTACTTCAACTTTCTCATTTCTACTCTCTTTTTTGACTTCTTTAACCACGAATTTTTGATCAACTTTAAAGGTTTTAGCTTCCTTGTTTGATTGATCCATCATCACTATCTCAGCAATCTTTTCTTCTTCGCATTGATTCTTTTCTTTTTCACATTGTGCGCTTTAATAATATCTTTGATTACTGAAAAAATCTACAAAAGAATTAAACATGTGAGGATGTATAGCTAATTTAAAAGCATTATGAATAAAATCTTCTTCCTCATCAAAAACAATATTAGCACAAACTTCATCATCTACTTCTTCAACAATTACTTCTTCCTCAAACGGTTCTGGTTCCTCAATAATCTCAACCAAAAGTGCACTATAACATTCGCTCTCCATACTTGGAACTCGGGAGAGCGTGCCTATCGGCGTGTTCTAAGAGCGATCAATCACGATCTTATCGAAAATTTTGAACAAACTATGCTTGGTGCGAAGGTAGCCTTTTGCGAGGGTAGCCTTGTATGAACTAAAATAAAAAAACACAAATTGTGGTTAAGTTCGTACGAGGATAAAAAAAATGATTTGAGATCTATCTTCGTGCGAAGCTAAAAACCAAACTTCTAAAACTTATCTTCGTGCGAGGGTAAAATATTAAACTTTGGAAGATTTATCTTCGTACGAAGGTAGCACTTCGTACGGACATGGTATCCTGGTGCGAAGATGGGTTTCAAAATTTCACGTTTGTCGTTGATTTTATCATGATTCTGATTGATTTAGGTCTGATTATTTCAAGGGTTTGTTAGAAGTAGATTTTATGTATTCCTTGAAAAATTCAGCCCATTTCAACCGTTATTTTCGGGAAAATGATACAAAGAGTGGAAAATGAGTAGAAGAGAAGTGTGAGATTGTTGAATCTTGTTGTTTGTCTTCAGATCAGGCCTCCCAGCTTAGGTCTAAACTGATTAACCAAGTCCAAAAAGCACGGAATTCATTTTAGATTAGGCGACAAGTATAACAAGATTAATTTTCAATCACTGTTTCATTAATCTAATAAACGTTTACAATTAGTCAACAGTTCGAGAGGGCTTCGCCATATCGTATGCAAAACAGTTACAAACTCAATGAACACACTAACCTATTTAGAGACATTCACCTTTTAATGAGTTGAAGATATCAAACTCCTTTTTAAGCAAAGCTTGTTTACTCTTGATCATTTGCTTGCTACCTTGAAACTTCACCTTTAACGCGTTCCATATTGATTGCGCATATCCCTAATGTTGTAGCAATGTGAAGATATCCTCTTTGATCGCTTGTTGTAGAATGTTCAACATTTTCATTTCCCACGTAAATTTCTCTTTTTCAAGCTAAGTAAACTTCATGATGCTTTTTTCAAGACCATTCTCTCCTGTTGGAGCAACATACCCTTCCTCTATTGCATACCAGCATTCTAGATAGTTCGCATGTACCCAGTTCTCGAAATGTTCATGCCAGCCTTTGTTTTCTTTTAAATTCATAACCTTGGGCGGCTTTCTCATCGTTCCCATCTCGTTATCAAGACTTAGGTTTTGAACAACTGACGTTGTTGATGTCGTGGCGAAGGCGTTGTACAATTCGTTCTCCATTTCATCAAAAAATTTACAATTGCAATGGGATCAAAATCATTCTCAGGCTGACTAAGGAACATTATTTGGTGCGAACTTATTCAGACTGGTTTAAGTGATTGCCAATATGTTTGTCCCTTTAAACTTTAACGCTCAACTTTCATTTTCAGCTTCATGATATGATTAAGGTAATATTATACTATAGTATTTGTGTGTCCCATACCATGTCATATCCCCGCGATCAAGATAAGCACAACGATTCATTATAGTAGGTGAGTATACCGAGTTCATCCATTAGATTTACAAGATCAGACTATTGGTGAACAGGTCATCATTACTTTCATTCAGCAAAGTGACCAATATTTATGTCCAACAAAGGTTAGGAAAATACCTTTTTGGTACGAATTTAGATGTTTAGTTCAATGGAATTCTCCCATTTTGAGTTTATCTCCTTTAAGGTTTTTGGCATCTTGGGCTCTTTTGAGATAGCTCGACCGTACCTAGGTCTACATATAATCTGAATGCAATAGAAGGACAGCCAAGATATCCCCGGATGACTCAACAGCATAAAGACCCGAAACTTTAGACGTTGGCTATCTATCAACGCAAGATTTAAGACCATAAAATCATACACCGATGGTATGTTACCCACATGGTACATAGTTCGTATGTTTAGCTTGGTATCTTTTATCAGTTTGAGCATCAAGCCTATTAACATACCATATTAGATCCTAGTATTTTCAATTACGCCACCTTACATGTGTGAATCAAGCCCTTTAACACGAACAAATTCATTTCATTTCCCATATGATGCAATAACTCTTTTTGAATTTTTCAAATGTTTTTGTTTTTCTGTTTTTCAAATGTTTTTGTACTTTTCTCATTTTCTCCCCCTAAAACAATTCATATGTAAATATATCACCCTCTCCCCCCCTAAATTTGTGCATCACACTTTATGCGCAAATTTACCTAATAATGAAAATGTATGTACAAAAGTTAAAAACGTAAGAGAAAGAAAATTTTTTTGTTGTTTTTGCTTAATCATTCCATCATCAGATTGAAGACTAATCAATGTCAAAATCTAAGCACGAAATTTTAAATTGTACCTTTCTTGTTGATCTTATTTTACCTCCCTTATCATCCGTAAAAAAAATTTAAAGGAAACATATCATCCGTAAAAAAATTGAACTTTTTGCAACAATGAGATGTTACCCGTCATATCCCTGGAATAACCACTATCAACATTCTAGAGATTGTTAACAACTCCTCCTTGGTTGTCCCTGAATAAATAAGGAGATTAGTAAGACATTGGTACCCAGGCCATCGTGGTCCTGGATTTCCTGAAGCATCAAAGTAAGACACTACCTTTAAATACATGTCTCCTTTTGTTTCAAGGATTAGTGATGTCGCTGCTTTGCATTTGGGTTTCCAAATGTGTTTCAGTTTAACAAACGTGTTTGTTGCCTTTAGTTGAGCAACTTTAGCTGTTTCGGGTTTATTAGTTTCAGAAATGGATTTTTGTTACTTAACAGTCTTGCATTTGTTTCTAGCAGCATTCCAATCCCCATTAGATGGTTTAACCTTGTGATTCACTTTCTTCATTGCCTTAGGTGATGATACATTCATTGGCTTAGAATGATAGTTATCCATTGGTGTGACCCTCTGATTTTGAGCATAATAGGGTACATAGGGACGATGTGTGTAGTTCCGAGCAATGTGACTAGGAATGCCACAATTGAAGCATGTTTATCTCTTCATGTAGAAGGCAGTCTAATCAGCTTGATTTGCTCTTGCAGGCCCTAAAGGACGAACCGGTCCTTTCTGTGCTTGATTTTCTAGCACATTTCTTGCAAACGAAGATGAATTTGGATGCCTGAACTTGTTGTTTGCAAAGGCCTTTTCTTGTGGAGATTTCTTTTGATTCTTTTTGTATTGCATAGATTGCGTGTCTTGTTCACAAATCTCATTTGTCTTTCCAAAAGCTTTGTTAGCACACTCAAATGCCTATTTTTCACATTTGCCATTGTGAAAAGGCTTAACAAAAGCATTTTTCAAATCACGAGCCTTTTGAGGATGATTTCTTCCTGTAGATGATCTTGGAGAGTATGATTGTCTTTGATGTTTAGATTTCTCCTTTTCTCGTCTCTAATCTGCTAGTTTAGCTCCTTTTGCTTGCTCTGAACCCTTTTAGCACAAGCAGAGGGTTCAAACTTCTCAGATTCCATACTTGGAGCCTCGTACACATCAGTCTTCACTTCATCTTTCATGTTATCAGCTTTGACTGAATCAGAGAGTTCTAGTTTATCAGATGAAACACTAGAAATTCAGCTGAATCATTAGAAGAGTCATCAGCATAAGATGATTCATCATAATCTTCTGTCCAATCTGCAATTATCACTTCTTCTTCACATGAAGTAGAAGCATTAATGTTGTTCACACATTTTTCTTCAGTTTCACATTATTAACTGAGTCATCCTATTTCATATCCACAGGTTCTACAATATGAGGTTGCTTGACATCCATGGGTTCAACAAACTCAGCTTGTCTAACATTACGGGCTTAACACCTATGTATCGGATGTATAATCACTAGGTTTGGCCATACACCATATGTTGTTCGATGGGTAGCGACGGTGGGGTGGACGATGTATGGTAATGAACGGCTATATGTGGTGAAGGTGAATGGTGATCGAAGTGGCGGTAGTCGAGAATGAAACGTGAAGGTGTTAATGGTGAATCACGATAGTGGACGTGATGACACATGAGTAATGGTGGCAAGGGATGGTGACTAGTGACCTCGTGATGGTAGTTGCAGGTGGTTGTTCGCGGATATATGGTGGTGAGAGGTTATGCTACGGTGGTGAAGGATGAGAATAATGGTGCACGGTGGTTAATGGTGATGAAAGGTGCCGGTGATGATGGTGAATGGTGTTCGAAACCTCAAACTCGGAACTCGGAACTCGAAAACCTTCCATTATTCGAAAACTATTTCGAAAGGGATTTTTACATATTTCCCTCTCCTAAGCTGGGCTTATTCGTATTTCCCCAAATAAAAAAATTACATATTTGCCCTCCGTAACTCATATATATTACATATTTTCCTTTTTTATTAAAATCTCTTAATAAATGACTATCTTACCCTTAATGAACTATTAAATGAATATTTACATATTTCTCATTTCTAATATTATCAATCAATTACATATCTCCCCCAATTTATGTAGTATTTTACTAATTCTTCTACTTGCTGTTCTACTCAAACAATATCATAATATTCATAATAAAAAAATACAAAATTTCAAAATTGTAATCCTTACTTTTTTGTCACCAAGTATAACATAATAGTAACCTTTTTAAGGTATTTGAATACAAAGCTAAAGAAGCAAAATATTGTGATCTGTTGCAAGGAGGTCAAGGCTGTGAAGGAGTTGTAGAGAATGAAGCCTCATCAGTAAGATTTATTCTGAACTTAAAATCGCTTTACTAAATTTGAATTACTTTTTTGTCCAACGTAGTTATAAGTTTAATAAGCAATGATTGGTACATGAAATATATAAAACAAAATGAATATTTGAAATGATGCAGATGAGTGCACTTGCTGTTTTGTATTATTGGTCTCTAATAACAAGAAGTATAATATTAAAAGGTGTATTTGATCTACAAACTATTTGAGGTAGATTCTTGAAGCCTTTTCTTCTAGAAATAAAAGTCATCGCATTACCATAATAATCATAATAAAAAATACAAACTTTCAAAAATATCATAATAATCATAAAAAATGTTTGAAAAGAGTAGCCAGTAGAAGAATTGACAAAATACTACATGAATTAGGGGAGATATGTAATTGACTAATGATATTAGAAATAAGAAATACCTAAATATTTTTAATAGTTCGATAAGGGTAAAATAATCATTTAATAGTTCAATAAGGGTAAAGTCATTTAATAAGAGTTTTTAATAGAAAAATGAAATATGTAATATAAATAGGTTAGGGAAGGGAAATACGTAATTGTTTTTTTATTTGAAGAAACACGTAATAAGCCAGCTTAGGAAAAGGAAATATGTAAAAATCCTATTTCGAAATACCACTCAAAAACCTCTTTAACTCAAAAACTGGATTTCAAAAAACTGTTTTGAAAGGAAGATGGGAACGGTGGTCAGAGGCGGTACAGTGGCTGTTGATGATGGAGATGAAGAGTGGTGGTCCAGATAATATATCGACGATGATGATGGAGATGGTGGTACAATGTATTTTGATTCCATAAATATATTTTGAAAAACACTTTGTGTAGTACTTGTATCTCGAAAACAGGACAAGTATTTCGAATCCAAAGAGTATTTCGAAAAAGACTTTCAAAAAGTTGTTTGTTTCAAAAAAATTAATTGTGTTTTGATGATTGGACGAATATTGAATGGGTGTTTTGAAAACTATTTTATTTTAAATCCTTAAAAAACAACTTTACAAAAATATAGGAAATCCCACAAATATTTTAATAACAGACGAATCCCTTTTTAAATTAAAAAAGCGATATAATCCTTTTAACACATGTCAAACCAATTGGACAAGTAAAATACAATATTTTTCCAAACAAAACCGATGAACACGATGAATATTCTTGAATTTTTTCAACAAAAATTTCACCATCTTTAATATTTGATAGCAAAACGAGTTTAGAAACAGGTTCTAATGGATATGATACCACTTGTAAGTCCCAAAAACTGGATCAAACAATTCAAATGAAAACCAAGGATTGGCGGAATCCAATCTTGGTGTGATTCAAGAAAAGCGAAAAACAAGAACACCGAATCACTTTAACACCTTGCACACGATTCTATTACTATCATATAGCAAAATCCTCTGGTACAAGATGAACAAACTCCAAATCGCCTCCCTAGCCCTCTCTAGAATTTCTCTGTAAGTTGAAGGCCTAAACCCTAGAAATAATATAAAACAAGCTTATATACTCTAGGTGGCCCATGTCCCACATGGGCTCCCCATGGGCCTGCCTATCACACATGGCCTTAGGCAAGGCCCAAATAACCTATAAAGGTCCAAACCTAATATAAACTAATGCGGTTGGGCCCAACTTGTAACCAAAGGGCATTGCGTATATTTGATGCGTCAGTCTCACACTTTTAGGGCCTAACATTTATTAGAGCTATGTTCTCTCCATTGCCTTGTTTCAAATTCCAAAATCTTTAATTTCTTGATCTCATTTCGCGGAAAGAATTCTTGAGTCATGGCTACTACTGCCTCAACACCATGATTCCTCTTTTCTCCATTCCACCAAGTTAATGCACGACTTTACAATAATCAATTGCGTAATGAACCTTGCGGTTATTAGGAATAGCACTTTTCAGAAAAACAGCTTCTATTTCCTCATACCACTTTAGTATGGCAGAAGTACCCTGAGTGCCTTCATAATGGGGAGGGTTACAGGAGTTAAAATGTTTGTAAATACATGTGGGAGGATTTGCACCATCAAGGTTCGCTTAATTAGCAACCCATTGATTGTTGAATGCTTACAAACTTGCACCACAATGTTGGGGATGATGACCGCCATTTCTTTCGCGATTTGAGCAGCCATCTGCATAAAAGTGTTTCTAGTGCAGTGATATCTAGCAGACATCTACAGGGATCAAAACAACAGTTCGTGAATTTTTATTAGAGGTTGACTGATAAGTTGAATAAAGGATCTTCACAAAGACACGAAACTTGTGATAAAATGATAATTCAAAGCTTGAAACAACATAAAATGCCAGTGTGTAACATGAAATATTGAAAGTTTCTAGGTTTGGCATATCATAGGGTTTGTTATGTTTAACCCATTGAAGTACAACTTACCCAAAGAAAAATCATGAAAAATGAATTATTTGAGTTTGGGGTGTAAAAAATGATTGTTTTTGGATGGCATCCATGAATTAACACGGACATGATTGACGTATCAAAGTGTGTTTAGTTCATGTGACATTTGGTGTCACATGCTTTGGCCAAATAGGTTATTGTACTCTCATTGATAGTCCAGGTAGGCAAACTGGGTCTTCAGTTGATTGGATTTATACGAATTCCTTCCTAAATAAGACGCCCCGACTACTAGTACTTAAACCTTCCAGTTACTACATGTGCGTCACTAGAACTCATATTGACGAGAGTGAAAACTCAAATGAATAACAAAATCTCAAAAAAAATCCAAAATAAATAAAATTCCATTGAAAATTAACATGATTGAAAAAATCATTGAAATATGAATAGGAATTGAATAAATAAGATACTTGAGAATCCTATGAGATTGTGTATGCAAGTGTGATATTAATTTAAATCATATAAAAGAATGTAAAACACATAACAATTAGCATGCGTAGCAATTAAATATGCTCTCATGAATATGTGCGTGTGTGTGTTTATGACATGAATAATTTTAAACACTAAATTAAATAGCGTAAACTAGGACAAAAATATTAAGCACATAATACATGATATAACTCGTGTTGGACACCTATTTGGGCTATAGTCTAGGTCAAAAGATTATAGTCTAGTAATCTAAATCCCTATAGTTATGGCTCTGATACCAATCTAGGACCCCTAAACTGTGGCAGATTATCGACCGGGGTTTGATGATCGTGCATAGCACACTATTAAATATTTCATCACTATTCATGTTATTTATTAAAATGTCACATCAAAACCTAACAAGTTGCAAATAATCCAAAATAAAAATACATAGAAATTCCATTGTTTAGTTCTAAGGCAATTCCTATGTGACTTAAATCCTTGCGTATTCAAACCTCATTTCCTGTACCACGTGTAAAATATTTGGGTACTACGTGAGCTGGTGAGTAAATCTAGTTTTGAATGAGTATAAGTTGTTTGAAAATAATCATGCAATCATGTGTTAATTGAATAATCACACACAAAAAACAAAATAAACCAACATTTTCTTGTGTCCCTAACTTCGAGGAGTTAGCCTGAATGATGGCAGTTGAAATCATCCATAGTCATGCGTAAAAGGTCTTCCTATGGATCCATATTTATTCTTGACTTTGCTTGCATAACTCAATTACTACATACAATTCAAATAGACAAGTAAACTCATAACACATAGTTAACACCAAAAATTTGGATGCTTGAGTTACTATATCTATTGAGATAAGATAATACAGCCCAAAATGATTAAAAGTAAAAAGGGGAACGATACCGCACGAGATATTGTGAACGGTGATACATTTACTGTTTGCGATGATTATCAACGAATGATACCGCACGAGAAAACGAATAATCCAAAGGAAATTACCCTAAAATATGAAAATAACAAATCTAAACAAACGGAACGACATAAACAAGACTATGAAATTTAGTTCTTTTATTTAGGAACTTTTGTATGACATAGTTATTGTTTTAATAACATAAAATTAATCATTTTGTTATTTTTATGAGTTCTGTATTTTGATAAATAATTTCTCAACAAAACCAACATAATTATATGAAGATCTAAATAAGTAAATACTTATATAAGTTAATACATGAATAAATAAATATGATTTTTTATTGGAACTATTGTTAAGAAACAATAACATTAAAATATTTACGTAACAATATCTTTTGATGACTATTAAATTTAAATGATTTTAAATAACCATTTAATAAATTTACCAACTAGAAAATTATTATATCTTATAAGGAATAATTATATATGTAACAATAAAATATATATTTTCAAAAAGAATAGAATGGCTTTTATTTTTATTAATCCATTCACTAAGAAAAATATTATAAATAAATGTGAAATTTGTCTAAAACTTTATAAAATAATTATCTTCTAGAAAAATCAAAATTATTATTTATGGTATAATATTTTGATTAATTAGTATTTTAATATGATTTTCTAAACTAATATAACATGATAATTATCAAATAAACCCAAACAATATCTTAAAATTCTCAAGATTTAGAGAACTTAATCTAATATGTAAATGATCAGTTTGGTATGTTCAATTTCATACAAACATGTTTCTAGATTGAAAAGCCCCAAAATAAAATGTTCAAGAACCCTTGTTTCACAAGAATTTAAATTTGAATCTCTTTGCCCTCTATTACAGAAATAGATAGATGGTTTTGTAGAGCATGAAATACTAACTGAAATGAACTAAAAAAATTTGCTGATTTGGTTTAGAACTGAAGGAGAAATCTAAGGAAGAAGGTACAAGCCCTAGCTTGATCTTGATCTTGACTTGAATTTGCGAATTACAATGGATGTGAACTGTATTTGAGAGTGGGGAATGATGTAAAAAGGTATAAGGGTTCGAATGGTACCAATTTTATAAGTTAAAGATGTTGAATTTAAGGGAGACCCATCATATTCTTGTAGTTCATTAATGGTGATTCAAATTGAGATTAAATTGATTAATTAAGAAAGATATTGGAACGTTTACTGGTATACAAAGAGTTTCTCCAACATTGCGATCCAATTGGGACCGGGTTGAAGTTCAAACATCTCGAAATAACCGAATTGAAGTCAGGTCGAGTGAGTTTCTATGTCGTGTCACGGCCGAGTAAAGGGGAAAGGTTTGGGACACGTGGGGTTGGCTGGTATGGCGAGTGAGGGTTGTTTGGATGAAGCCTGGCTGGGGGAGGGGGTTGTTTGGCATTTTTAGCCCCTCTACTACATAACTACACTTAATAATTATAACTACCTTTGTTTCTTGATTTCTTTTATATTATTATTTATAAAATTAATATTTATTAATCTGAATATAATTAAATTAACACATAACAATATTAAAATAATAAATAAGGAAAATGAGTAAGTTATCATTTTAGTCCCTGAGTTTCTAAAATTACCACTTTGGTACAAATAGGTTTTTTCTGCAATTTTAGTCCAAATAGTTTTTTTGTTGCTATTTTAGTCCCTGACTATATTTTTCATTTTTGTCATTTTCATCCAACCCACTAACTCTATTCACAAAATTTAGTTTATTTATGTGAATTTTGGTCAAACCACATTTTTCTTTCTCTTTTTACAAGTGCGATGGTATAGAGATGGTGGTGTGCCGGTTTATAGTGAAGATGATGGTAGTGGTTACTGGTTTACAATAATGGCGGTGGTTGATGATGTGGGTGGCGGAAATGTGGTCGGTGGTGGGGAAATGATGCGTGGTGATGGTAGTGGGTTGGGTAGGGTGGGTGGTGATGGTGCAGGCAGATGGTGGTGATGATAAAAGGTTGTGATGGGGTAGGTGGTGGGAGATGGTGGTGGTAGATGTAAATGGCAAAAAAGTTGACAAAAGTCAGGGACTAAAATGGAAGAAAAAAAAAACTATATGGACTAAAATGGCAAGAAAAAAACCATTTGAACTAAAGTGGCAATTTTGATCAAACCTCAGGGACTAAAATGACATTTACTCTATGAAAAATTCTCATTTTTCATTTATTTCGCTTAGGATCCGGTTTACAAAACGAGTCGAGTTTCTAAGATCTGTTTTTGGTAAATGTTACACCTATGGCCTCTGCTGGGGCAGTGACTTCTGCCCTTCCAACGTCTGCTTTGATAATTTGCCACATTCACTTCACGGAATGGGCTTGTACAGGCCGGTTGCAATTGATGGTTTTGTAGTAGAGGAACTTGTTTTTTTTTTCTTGGCGACCAAAAAATATAATATCTATTCAGAATATTAATAAATTTACATTGCATGTATAGCTGCTACAGGAGTTTATTTGAGGCATGGAAAGTTGAGAGTTTTTTCAAGCATGTCTTTCTTGGTTATTTTTTCACAACATAATTTAAACTCAAAGGTAATATGGAATAGGGCAGATTTATACTCACTAACAATTTTAAAATCTTGTAATTTTAGATGAAACTGTTCATAGCGGGCTTTTGGAAGTAAGACCTACTTCTAGTGGTCAAAATGTTCTTGAATGTTTTTCCATAATTCAAGAGAGTCCTCAACAGTCGGATATTCCAGTTCAAGTCTTCCTGAAGACGTTGACGAAGGAATGTCATAGCTTTTGCTTTATCTTGAGGTGAAATCTAATTATCATCAGTAACTATCTCTCCATTAATTGTTTTCAAATGAATTTTAGCATCAAGAGTCCATGGGAGGTAATTGTTACCCGAGATATCAAGTGTGGCGAATTCAAGCTTTGACAAATTCGACATTTTATCTATAAAAGAAAGATTCGTGCATTTAAAAAACGTGCATGTATGTAAATATAAAATATATATTGTAGGAGAACTTCATGGTCTCTTTAAGTAGAATTGTAGGTTCTATAGCTTAATATTGTTTTATACATCCTTTTCAAGTAGCATGTATTAGAATTATTTCATTGGTCATCTTATCTATCTTAACTTGTGATGATATTGGGAAAGATTTTAGTTTAATTCATGTATAGTACATAACAGGACAAAAACGTCTTATAATAAGAAAATTGTGTTAGATCTGAGACAAACGGCCTTTTTTATGGTCTTGGCTAGTCAGCATAAAGGTGTTATCGGAGCTTTAGTTTCTGAGGAGCAATTGGTTTTCCTTGCCAACCGATGTATCCTTGATGGACCCTTAATGGTAAAGAGTCTATTGCATGGATGAAGATGGCAAAAAGAAAAGGTATGTTGTTCAAGGTGGATTTGGAAAAAAAAAGCATATGACTCTTTATATTGGAAGTTCCTTTTGGCTATGTTGGATCAAGTGTGCTTCCCTCTTAATAGAGGAATTGGATATCGTGTATTCTATTTATATCTCGCTCATCGGTTTTGGTTAATGACTCACCAACGAGAGAGTCCGGGTGTTATCGTGGCCTTAGACAAGGGGATCTTATCTCCCTTTTCTTGTTTATTATCGCCATAGAAGGTTTGTCATGTATATGAAAAAAGCTTGTGCGAATGAGGATTTCTATAGCATTAGGATCACTCAAAATGGTCCTTTATTGTCGCATCTCCTTTTCACAGACAATGTATTATCCTTGGGGAGTGGAACACTTCTAATGCGCTCATGCTTCGGCATATCCTTAGGTGCTTCTACCTAGTTTTCGGGCTGAAAATTAATATACGGAAATGTAGTGTGTTTGGCATCGGGGTGAGTCATCTGGAGGTGGTTTCTATGGCATCCACCTTGGGTTGTAAGGCGGGAAAATTCCCCTTCATGCACCTTGTTGGTAATCGAACATGCGAATCACAGGTTTGAATATAAAGAATTGAGAATCAGTAAACAATAAACTTGCTTGTATTAAATGAAAAGTGATGAATACAATTGACATACATGAATCCTATATATACTAAACGAATAGGTGCGATGAATGGTTGTGTTTCCTCTTGAATCGATGTGTCTGATGCTTGAAATGTCGCGTGTTTTACTTCCTCCTTTGTTGGCGCCGATTCTGAACAGATACGTCTCCAGGAGAGGCGTCCCTTGATTAAGTGTAGGTTACCATCTTCCAATGTGTCGCATCTAGTCCTCATACTTGCTAACTAATCTAATAATAACATAAACTAACAATCTACTAATTATGGAACGACCCCTATATTTAGTTTAAAAATCAAGACTCCCCTTAAACTAAATGTAGTTTAACGAAGGTCTTCAACTTGCTTGACTTGCAGTAGCATTGGTTCCTCTTCCAACGCGAGATTCGCTTCTTGTTACATGTCGCTTTTCTCCTTTTCCGTCCATTTGGTGCAATCTTTTGCAAAATGACCAAGTTCTCCACAATCTTAATATCTGAACTTGCTCTTGTCTTGGTTTCTTGGACCCATATCTTTTCCACGTCCTCTTCCTCCTTTGGAAGATCCTTATCCTTGACTTCTACCATAATTTTGAACACCACGACCCTTTCCATGATGCCAACTTTCAGACCGATTATTTGCACTTTGCCATCATGAGTCTTCCTTGATTATTATCTTCTTGCTTGTCTTGACTTTTGAGATGTTCTTCAAAAGCTATTATTCTTCCCACTGCTTCTTCAAATGGCATTTTATCTATTTCTAAATATTGTTCAATATTTGCCACGATGGGTAGAAACTTCTTCGGAACAGAGATAAGTAATTTCCTTACAAGTTTCTTGTCTTTAATGGTGGTACCGAGAGTCTTAAATTTGGCTTTTATGCCACCAACTTACTTACGAAACTACCTACTATTTCGTTCTCATCCATCTTTAAAGCTTCTAGTTCGCTCCTCAAAGTTTGTGGACGTGCTTTCTGAACCATATCTGCTCCAAGATAGCGAACTTTGATCGCATCCCATACTTCCTTTGCTTTTTCGTATTGCGCAACTCGCATCAAAACATCTTCCCGTAGCGTTTGGAAGATAATTGCTTTCATTGTATGTGCCTTCTTTTCGTAAACAACTGTTTCCCACAGACTATATGCTTTTATGATTGTTTCCATCATAACTGCCCGTTGGATATAATTTGACTCTTTCAGTTTTGGGCATTGAAGAGACACATTCCGTTGCTCGTGGAGTGACATTGATGCACTTCCTTCTTTGTCTGTCATGCCTCCTTTCTTTCTCGCCTTGTTTTTCTTGCCTATCTTGCTTGTGATCGGATGATCTCTTTCTTGATCGAGTAGATCAAATTTCTTACTTAGTACTTACGTCTGGCCAACTTGCTAACCAGATTCTTGCGTTTCTAACCTACTTGCTAATCAATTCTTTTTATGGACCCTGACCCACTTGCTAATTAAATTATGACCAACTTGATGATCAGATTCTTGCTAACGTTCTATTGTGAATGAAAAAAAGTATCCAAACAACTTGCTAATTGGACTTAATTTGACCTACCCACTTTGCTTGCTTTTTATTGCTTTAACCGAGAATGGTCGTTTCTTGCTAGACTGAATCTTGATGATTCAATGTGCTACTTGCTATTTTGAATCAAACTGGTCCGAAACTTGCTATTTGAACCAAGAATCGGTTTGACTTGCTAGAACTGACACAAGTTCGATTTCTTGCTATGCGTTTATGGTTTGATTTTGACTGCTTTATTCTTAAAACATTCTATTATGATCCCCTTTCCAAGTATAAAACTTGATCTCCTTTATTTTAAAAAAAAATCATAAACTGATGATGGGAACCAATTTGTTTCTTTCAACACTAAAAATAAAACTTAGTTTTTAAATTCTCTTGAAAATTGAAAAACAATCAGAATATCGTTTGAGTTTTGCTTTCAATCTTGAAGTATGAGATAATAAAAAATTCAAAACTTTAAATTTGAAAAGAATAAAATCTAACCGACAAACGTATTTTGCAAATTCATTCCTTCTTGCCTCTTCCTTTTCTCAATCATCAATTGCACAAGAACGGAATTTCGATTTCCAAGTTCTGATTGTGCGCCTCCAACTTTTTTCCTTAATCGATTGAGCCGCTGCCTTTCTTCCCTTGATCGATTAATGATTCTCGGATTCAATCGGCGTCTTGCTCTTCCCGGATATGAAACACGTTGCTCCGATGCCATTGTTGGTTATCGAACATGCGAATCACAGGTTTAAATATAAGATTGAATCAAAACAATAAACTGGTATCAAGATTAATACAATAAACTTGACCCTTATTATAAAGAATATCAATGAATGTGATGATCCAATTGTTCTTCTTGAACCTATATTACTACTTTTTAATTTGCGACTGCGAGTTCTCGTTTTTCCTTAATCGATTGATTTCTTGATCGTTATTTGCTTCCTCCTTTGTTGGCGCCGATTCTAAACAGATACGTCTCCAGGAGAGGCGTCCCTTGATTAAGTGTAGGTTACAATCTTCCAATGTGTCGCATCTAGTCCTCGTACTTGCTAACTAATTTATTAAAACATAAACTATCTACTAATTATGGAACGACCCCTATATTTAGTTTAAACATCAAACACCTTGGCCTTCTGGTCGACGAAAACCTAAATTTAATTAAAAGTTGGGACCCAGGGGTAGATAAGTTTCAGAACCGCCTTTCTATATGGAAGACCCGACAACTCTCCATTAGGGGAAGAATTACCTTGCTTAATCAGTGTTGATCGCTATTCTGGAGTACTTATTCTCTATGTTGAAGGCTCCGGTTAAAGTATTAGGGTTCTTGAAAGATTTAGGAGCAGTTTCTTTTGGGTTTGTTGCGAGGACAAGAATAAGATAATGTTACTTTCCTTTCGACCAAGGCGGGGTGGGGATTGGGTTACTTAAGGACGCTAACATCGCTTTGCTCGCAAAGTGGTGGTGGCTCTTTAATACGGAACAAAATGCCCGTTGGCGTAAAGTTATTTGGGCGATTCATAACGGGTTGAGGTCGTGGGATTTTATTCCTCAACTTCTTTCCCTTGCAGGGCCGTGGAAGCAAATAGTTAACATCAACAAAGACCTTGCTTGTGTAAATGTTGATCTTGCTACTTCCATTATTTGGTCAGCGGGTACTGGGGAAGCTATTTGTTCTAGAACGACGTGTGGGTTGGGTCAACTCCTCTTAGAAGACTTTTTCCTAATATGTTTGCTTTGGAAGCGTCTAAATTATGCACCGTTCCGGATCGGATTTAGTCTACTCAAACCAGTACTACTTTCTGTTGGAACTGGTCAAGAACCAGGCTATCCGCTACTGATCAGACTGCGCTGCAGCAATTGGTGACGCAGTTAGGGGCTGTTTCGATGGGCAGAAGAGAGGACAAATGGGTTTGGACTTTATGCAGGTATGGCAGGTTTAATGTGCAGAGCCTAAAAACAATTCCGCGCGAGAATGATTCTGGGCAGCAGCTAAATCACACGATGTGGAACTCATGGGTTCCGAAAAAAGTTTGTTTTGTTGCGTGGAAGGTGGCTTTAAATAGTATACCGACCGCTGACGCTTTAATCGCTCGAAATATTCATGTTAACGACCATATTTTTCGCCTCTGAGGAGATTACCCGGAACCCGTGGAACACCTTCACAGGTTATCAGTTACTTGATCGGTTTGGCAGGTTGTGGGTCAATGGTGGGGGGTACCAGGTTTCTATATGTTCCATGTTGGGGATTTATTGGGTTTACATAAGACTATAGGTGGCAATAAGGTAAAGAAGAAGACCATCCAAGCGGTGATTTCCACAGTCGTGTGGAGTTTATGGAAGAACCGGAACCGGGCTATCTTCGAATATAAAGTTCTTTCCGTTTCAAACGTGATCGAGGAGTCAAAGGTCCTATCGTATCTGTGGATTAAGAATCGTTGAAAAGCATAGACCTTTTTTGGGAAGATTGGATGTGTTTCAATGTAGATAGCGGTCTATGATTGTTGTTTTTTTTTTTTTCATTTGTTGTCATGTTTATGTTCGGGTTGTAAGTGCTCGCTTCATGCTAGTTAGAGTTGTTTCCAATTATATTGGTTTTGTTGATCATTAAAAAAATCTGAGACAAAGATTACTTACTGGGATCATTATTTTATGGTTTCATCCTCCACGGTTTAGGGTGGGAGCCCTCTTCTATATTGTTTCCTTTGTTTTTTCTTTCTGTTTTTACATAGTTACTATATTATTTATTTATTTGATACGTCAATACATTTATACTTATTGGTGTTAATATTTGAAGCGTTTGACACACACTCTTCAGGTAACCATAACCATTCATCCCGGCTATGTAATGAGTGATCGAAGTCAAGCCAGCATAACTCATGCTCGAGCTCATAATACGAGCTAAGCACCATAACCTTCAACCTAAGCCAGAAAGTACTCAACTCAATCCAACAAGTTAACAATAAAATCAAATTGTAGTCTTAGAAAGTATTGATATATGAGACCAATAAGATTAAAAATTTATCAATGCAGGCTTGAATGTATAGAGTCATAGCCTTTACATGATCATGTGGAACGCTTTGACAGGAAACTCTTGAACTAAGAACTTTATCTTTTGAACGGCCTTCACCTAAGAACTTAACGGTATTAATTGCCTTGAAAACATGACTTCGATTGTTTGTTGGAACGGACGAAACAAGCAACTTGGTTTATGTATGTAAATAGATATTAGTTAAGGTAAATTCTGATTTTAATGATGTTTATCCCGCAGATGAAAATGAAAGTGCTCATTGTGAAGGAAATAAACTAGTAAACACCAACTTTTTTAAATGAAATAAGATTACATATGATCAACATATTCATTCAAAAATGATATTTTCTTCAATGGGACTCCAAATATTATTAAAATTTTATTAGGCTGAGTTATACAAATCTAGGAAACAACAAGAAAACAATATTCATAGATAGTAAATTATTGCTGTTTTCAGCATTCTTGGTATATGTGAGAAACCTCTAAATCATACGAATTGAAAGTTTCCTGTTACATATAGAAAAGTTACAATCAATCTGAATGAACTTTAAGAATAACAATAAATATTACTCGTTCTAATATATATACCTATAAAATCCATAGGAAGAACAAAAGTGATGCTACGTCTCTCTCACAGATCTGTCAAACAAAATGAAGATAAACAAACAACAATAAAGATATGAATATTTCAAGGTCGATCGATCAGTATGACCCTTCAAAGATTAGAATCAAATATTTTTTTAATATATGAAACCTTTGACATTGTAAAAAAAGGATGACTCTTGTAAAGTGGAATTCTGAGGAGCATAGACAAGCAGCATGGAACAACATAATAATTATTTTCTGGATCATGTGGACAGCTCCAATGGGAGAACTTTTTTAGTGGTCGCTGAAAAATTTAAGTTCAATATAATGATAACTTTTGTAAAACTAAGTATATATGCATAGATTCGACTGAATTTAAGTTACTGATAACCTTGGTTAACCCCGAAAATATTAATTATTGGGCATGTAAGAAACCCTAGTTTTCTTCAAAAAAATTATATGAAAAGTAAAACCTTAATCTTCATGTCACTTCTCTACAGCATTTAGGGTTTCTCCTTTCTGGGATATATAGTATGCAGACAATTATAAATAACCAGATCTGAGTTGCGTAAATCATAAGGTTCTGTTCTTCCTTTTTTTTTCCTTTTCTTAACCCTTTTTCTGAAGTAAGTTTTGTTGCACACACAGTAGAGTGATTAATGCATGACAAATAGTATAAGCATAACCCTAATTAGTACTAATTTATTTGCACACACCATCCATGACATGTGATACTAAGAGCAAGAGAAATAAGAGTTGTGGATGATAGATAGAGTGAGCACACATGGCTTCAAGCATATGAAACCTTGTATGTGTAGTAGCTATCTCCATCTAATATCATGCAAGAACACCCATCTGTGCTCACTCTCTTTTGTCATCATTCCATCCCTTATAGTCTTGCCCATAAATTACACTACTCTTATAATTAGGGTACACATGTACATAAGTACAGAGAGCCAGATTTGCATGACAAATGATAAGCACACAAAGTTTAAGCATGCCAGCAACTAGAACTAGACATATTTAGTTTTTCTCTAGTATCCGAATTAGTTTACACACACCATCCAAAACACATGATCCTAAGAGCAAGGTTAATAAGAGTGGTGGATGACAGATAGAGAGTGAGCACACATGGTTCAAGCATATGAAACCTTGTATTTGCTATATCTCCATCTAATATCATGCAAGAAAGCCCATCTGTGCTCACTCTCTTCTGTCACAACTCCTTCCCTTACAATCTTACCCTTAAAATACATGACATATAAATTTACAAATTAGAAGATAAGAGACACACATGTACATAACTAGAGAGAGATAGAGGAGGGGGTGACAGATAGAGGGTGAGCACACATAGTTTCAAGCATACATGAGGCTAAATTGATTGTTTTGCAAGAAAACCATGTGTGCTCACTCTCTTCTGTCACCACCCTTTACCTTTGCATCTTCTCGTCATATACATAGGCAGATTTATGAACAAGGAGCAACTTATGGATCTCAGCTATTGCTAGCTATGTAGCATGATAGAAGTGGAAAACCCTAATTTTTTCTAGACCTTTCCTCAATTAGGTAAAGCCACGTATTTGGTTTGTGGTACTACTGTTTTATAACACTAGAACACAAACTACATTTGATAAGATGTGCGTGTAGAGAGTGGAGGTTTGTCATCCCTTATATAGACTCACAAAGGCACTTTCCATGTCCCTTGGAATAAATGTCGCTTATCTTTATCATTTCCCATTTTTAAATAGTTATGGAAAATGTCTGTCTGAATGAATGAGAGAGAATAGACGTTGGTTTTGCTTAGCAAATGCAAATCTAACAACAAACTCATTAACTCATTTACTGTTACCAATGCTTTCTTGTAATTGTAAATTTGTAACCTTCCAAGAGACAGCTCAATTTCTCCTAGCAAATCCTTTTTCCATGACTTCTCCCCATCTCTATTCTGGCCTTATTAAATTGATTTCTGAAAGTCTTACACATCATACTTACATGTGACTTTCAAAGATATAAATTTTCAATTCTTAGCTTTTCTTTTTACAAGCAACAAACAATTATGCGTTAATTTGAAGATCAAATGAAAAGTTGAGCTCACTCATTGAGCTCATCCCAAATAGGAATCACAATAAGACTCGTTTTGTTGAATTCCATTTTTAAACCTTATTGTATAACCATGTCTACCATCGCCTCTATATACTTAGGCAACTTTTTTTCTTTCAAAACAGTAGAAACGTTTAGCTTATTTTGTAAAAGTATTCATTTTCCTCAGATTAGCTAAAAGCTTCAAATTTGTTAATATTAATAAGCAGTAATTTACTAAGTTTTTCTATAGTTACATACCTGCATGATCGTTGTAACAATGGCATTAAATATGATAATTATGGAAATAATATCGTCATCAGCTTTCGACGTAGCATACATTTGGAATCAAATATAATCATCCAAATCTCTAATTCTCTAAAGAAGTATGTTTCTACTTCTCTGTAAGTTGATTATAGATGTGTATATAGTTTTAGCTATGCTATAACAAATTTGAAAGTAATAGCATTAGCAGCTCATGGTTTGTCAGCATGAGGTAATGTAACAATGCATTTCAAGGGATTCAATTCCACAAAATGGCATTAAGTGAAATTAGAAGTAGATTTTAGTGAGTGTTTGTTAGCCGTTAAAAAATTGATTATCAAACATGCCTTTTGGTTATTTGACGATTTAAGACTTCTTCACGTTCAACACCAAACACCTAAGTCGGGATCGATGCTTTTTTGGTGAGTTTATGCTTTCTTTATGCTTTTGTCCTTTGGATTTCAAAGACGAATAGAAAGGCTTGTTAGTTGGACCGGATTTGAGCTTCTTTTGTGTAACTTATGTGTTTTTGTAACACACTGATACATGTTTTGATTGTTTTAAAGTCATGATTAAAAAACAGTTTACTCTACTCTCTCAACATAATTTTAACTCTTAACTAACTTTTCTAATCGCTTCGTTTAGTTTTTCGTATACAACATATTACGAATATATTCCGTTAAAATTGCCATGTGAACATGGTACATTGAACACCATAAGAAGATAATTAATTGGTAATTAACTCAATACTAAGTAGTGCAAAAGCACAAAAATGTCCTTTCTTACTCATGTGGTGAATTATATTCTAGCTTTTATTCACTTTTGATGATGAACATGCGCATATATGAGGATGACATAAATATTGAAGCTTAGGGGTCAAAATGTGAAGTAGCTAAAAGAAAGCTATGTGATTGTGTGGTTCCTTCTCTATGGAAGACGAATAAAAAAAACAACAAAAGTTTAAAAGCATATTCTGATGTATTGAGCCACCAATTAAAGCTATGCACACTCGTCAATCGTCATGTATAGGAACCCCATCCAAAGATTACTTAGGTAGTAAAGCAACTTAAAGTATATATGCTTATATTTTAATTATTCAATAATAATGCATGAGATTCTTTTTAAATTACTGATATGAAAATCATTAGTTCAAGGGTCAATTTGGAACTAATGCTAGATAATTTTATGTATTCTTAGTGTTAAAGGAATTTTTCAAAACAAAACTATAAATATATTATTTGAAGAACCAAAAACCTGTTTCCCTTTTCAACCATTGGCCACCTAGTATTTTCAAAAGTAATACGTAATGTAATTAAATAATCAATTAGACAAGTTTATGCAGGACTACACAGGTGATTTGTTAATTAAACAAAATAAGATACTCCTTCTAATCCACAGATTTAAATCAGTCTTTCCCTAGTACTTGATGTATAGACTATTCCCCTAATACTTCATGTTTAGACAAATTTAAGCCAACCATTAGATTAAGGTGATGTTTTAAATGAAACCTAGATTGAAAAGTTCTTATACCTTTCATAGTTTTTTTTAACGGCTAACGAATCCTTCAAATAGAATAGGGTGTACATATTCACATACCCACCTGCCTATTTGCACACCCTCAAGACGGGTCGTCTAGGTTTCCTTTCTCCGACCACATTCCTGCCCTCGTACAATGTCAAATCAGTCACATCAGACGGGGCGTTTAGACCTAGACGGAGCCGGAAGACGACCTGTTCAAGTCGGGTCGTCTAGCCTAGACGACCTGTTCAAGTCGGGTCGTCTAGGCCTAGACGACCCGTCTTGAAGGTTGATTTTGACTTTAGTGGTCTGCATGCAGGTGAGTAAAGTAGTAAAGTGATACACCCCGTCCAGGCCTAGACATGGCATATATTTTTTTGTTAAATAGAGCCACGCAGAGCATTTGATATCACTTCGTCGGAATTTTCTGCTTCTTCTTCTTTGCCTCATATTACCGCATGTGACATCATTCAAAGGTGGTGAAATGTCATCATACTGGGACGACAACTATTTCTTTGGGCCATATACTGGCGAGTCATGGGTGCCCGAAGCCATTCCGCTAACAGTTTTTAGCTTAAACTACTCGTTGTTTTAATTATTTACTAATGATGCTACCGTTGTTAGGGGGAGACCGCCGTTCCCGATTCTAACGAGCAAGAGTAGGTGGTGTCAAGTGTACAAGAAAATAAAAACAGACCGTTTCTAGATTTGAACGAGCTTCCTCCCGTTGATGAAATATCCCATGTGGACGACTCGTACCAAGTTGATGCACCATGTTATCCTGAGTAACATGGGTTTCCGGATTATGGATACGGGTGTAAATACTCGTACGTGCAACAACAGGGTCCGGATGGATATGAAGGAGACGGTTACAAAAGTTACAATGCAACACAGTCTTTGTACGGTCAAGAAGTCTATCCTGATGGTGGAGGTTATGGTGGTGAGGCACCCCCATACACAGGCAATCCGTACCTCACAGAGATGGTATCAAAACTTATTTATTTATGTTGAGTAAACATAAAATCTAGCATAAAGTTATCAATTTTACAAGTTTTCAACTCTCTAGATGAGCTAAAAAACTGGGCACAGGAAACGGCAAAGGCGGATGGTTTTGTTATTGTGACCCGACGATCAAAGAAAATTGGTGGAAGAACCAGGAGGGTATGGCTTTAATGTGACCGTGGTGGTGAGCACCATACTACAACAACGGTTAGAAAAGCTGGAAGTAAGAAAACCGGTTGCCCGTTTTACCTAGTGGCTGTGCGAGACCATCCGTATGAAACATGGGGGATAAAAGGGGGAAAGACTGAATATAACAACGAACTCTGTGAGGACATCTCGGGCCACACGTTTGTGCGAAGGTTTACTCTTGAATACAGATTGATCGAGCAGCTGACAGCTCAAAACGTGGAGCCACGCAGAAGTTTTCAAACGATAAGGAAGCAGCTTCCCGACAGTTTCCATGTTCAGAAAGACGTTCAAAACGCAGTTCTGAAGATTAGGTCCGAATAAAGATACGGACTAACTCCCATGCAGTCACTTGAAAACATCCTTATTACAAACGAATTTATTTACGAGACATGGGAGGAACCCGAAATAGAGGTCGTTACTGAGATCTTCTTTGTTCATCCGTACTCGAGTGAAATGTGGCGTGCGTTCCCGCACGTTTTGCTGATCGATTCCACGTACAAGACGAACGTATACAACATGTCATTTGTCCAGATAGTTGGTATGATGCCCACCAACTATGCGTTTTGTATCGCGCATGCCGTCATCTGCAAAGAACGTATTGATAACTTTGTATGGGTGCTTGAGAGGATCGAGTCAATGTTGGACGAATGTATGGAGCCACGTGTGATTGTAACGGATAGAGACCTGGCCCTAATTAACGCGTGTGCTAAAATTTTTCCAAACGCCTCTCGATATCTTTGCAGGTTTCACATACAACAGAATATTTGTAAGCACTGCAAGAGCGCATTCACAGAAGAAGAATTGCAAAAATTTTTGTCATCCTGGGGGAGATTGTGTGAGTCTCCATCAATACCCATATACAAGTACAACTTGCGCAACCTGCAAAAGCAACTTGTGGAGTGCAAACGTTCAAGTAAGTTTTTGTAATAAAATGTGACCTACCTATGTACATTTAACTAATTATTGATACTTTTTAGGGGTGTTTACGTACGTGCATGATAACTGGCTGAAAGACTACAAGGAAATGTTCGTCTTTGCGTGGACTGATCAGAGTCGCAACTTCAGGTAGCATACCACAAACAGAGTTGAGAGTTATCGGAGCAAAATAAATTCTGTTAGTTGAATTCGAAAAACTGAAAAAGTCAAATGTTCTTTTGAGTAAAAGGGAGTCAAATTTTTTAAATACACTCAATTCAAATGAACAAGAAATCATCAGTTTGACCAGCAAAGTCAATGAACTTTTACGGATCATTGATTTGGCTCGTGAAACTGTGAAGGATAAGACTAACGAGCTTTCTGAAAAGTGCACAGAATTGGCTGGTGCACAGGCCAAAATTGTTGAACTTTATAGAAAGTTAGACAAATTTGGAGAATCCTCGGTAGTCAGGACTCAAATTCAGAAAAGTTCGAAAAGGAGTAATGATAAAACAGGAGTGGGGTGAAGTAAAGCTTCACCTTCTAAGGATCAGGATTACTCCTTTTTACCAAATAAACATGAGCTAACAGATTTTGTTCCTACTATACCAGCTATAGTGGATCCGATAACAGTTGACATACCTGATAGTCCAGGCTCTTTGAAAGAATCTGTTATGTCTAATAGTACACCTCATAAAGTGGATGAGGATACTAAAGACAAAACAATCAAATCATTTAAAAAAGGATCTAACAGAAATAAAACTTTTAAGAAGAGACTGCGTTTTTCGTTCCCGTTGATTCCCCGTGGCACCGTATGTTTGACTTGGCTAGCACGCCGAGTTATAGGGAGCTGCTCATCGAGTTCTTGTCGACCTTCACGTTTCACCCTCCATGGGTCGACCAGCCGCCTCCCCAGCCACAGGGTCCTCCCCCTCCGCCTAAGGTTTCATTTAGGCTTGCCGGTTTGTGGCGTTCGATGACGCTTGCTGAGTTTGCCATTCATAGTGGTATATACCTGCAGGAGGAGATTGCTACGGGTGTTTATACGGAGGGGCTAGTGGTGGTGGATAGACCCACTCTTCTGGGATTTTGGGAGGTGGTCGCAGGCCATTACACTTGGGAGCATGTCAGGGCAAAGGGGAGGATTTCACACGTTGCTGACCAGTTTACAAGTACATATGTTTATTACGGTAATTATTTGATTATTATTGCTATGAATTAATTTCCGTATTTCACTAAATTATGTGCAGGTATCTACATTCGATGCTCGCTACGTCTATACCGCATGCGGACACATCCGTGAGTGGTGTAGCACCGATTTATTTTTCTACTATTGCCTATTGTACAGGAGGTCATGCGCACTCGTGCACGCTCTCGCCCAGTACTTCGCCTCTACCCATCACCGTCAGGAGCGTGGATTTTTGTACGGCGGGGCTTACGTCACCGTGATTGCCCGGTTGTTCGGTCTTCTGCCGAAGACAGACCCACACTTGCAGCCGACATACCGTCGGGCGGATGGGTTTTCAGACCTTGCGGGGATGAAGCTGGTGAAGAAGTTCGGCGTGCTTGGTGAGCGGTTTAAAACCCGCGCAGGTGAGCTATGGATTCTGGAGCCGCTGCTAGATCAGTTCGATCCAGTCTATCCGCCGACAGATGAGGCAGAGGTCGTCCAGGAGCCTCCGGTTGATTTAGACGGACCGGCACCGCCCCCACCACCTCACGGGGCGCCTCAGTTTCCGTGGCACGTTATTCCAGGTCACGCCCCGGGATGTGCAGCATTCACTAGGGCTGGGTATGTTCGGGAGTTACAGGATACCTCCCATACCGCTCCCACCACCTCGAGCACCACATCAGCAACAGCAGCCGCAGCAGCCAGGTCCCGATTCCGACTCTGACTCATATGCATAGACGTTTTGTATTTAGTATTCAGCTATACAGATACAAATTGTTATGGATGTACAAAGTTATGTTATATATGTTATATCTCTTATATTTAACTTTGTTTTCAGATATTCGATTACTTGATGATTGTTTGTGTTAAATCGACATTGAAATGTAATGCATAAACACACATATACTTCTTGCATTCTTCTTAAAATGTTGAAAACAATATTAAATTTTAAGATTATTTTTTTAAAAAAATACAATGTAAAAACAATTAAATATTTAAACGATCTAAAACGCTAACTTATTTTTATACAATAAACAAAACTTTTTAAAAGTCTCAAATTACACCACAAAAAAAAATCAACCTTCAACAACAACCAATTTACCCCACCAAAACACCCTTTTTTCAACCTTCAACAACAACCAATTTACCCCATCAAAACACCCCTTTTCGACTAAAAAAATCATGGTCCTAGACGGGACGTCTAGACGGGTCGTCTAGGTCTAGACGGCACGTCTACATACATAAATTTCTACGCCCTGCCATGCATCTGCTGACCCCTAAAAATCTGTGCCTAGACGGGTCGCCTAGCCCTAGACGACCCGTCTAGGGCTCAAGGGTGTCCAAATAGGCACCATTGGTGTCCTGATAGTTTGAGCCATAGGATATTGGCAAAATTCGTCACATCGGGATACACTCGTCTATTAACCGTGGAAAACCCTCACCTAGGGCCGAAGCCCGTGAACACGTCTAAAGGCACGACATGCAGTGAGGTAAAATCCGCTCACTTCAAGTATTGAACTAGCGATTGTCGCCTAGTCGCCTAGTATCCTATCATCACCAGGTGCCGCCGAAATTAAATAATGGAGACAAGAATCGAACATAGACCATTTAAAACATTACGTCTCTCTTATCATTCCAACACCAACTCAGGCATATTTCATGTTTTTATATGGTCAGACATTTATCAGGTACCATTCTACAGGACTTCCATGTCTCTTCTATTTATGTTTTAACTCCTATTTTTTCATCCATTCTATAGAACTTCCATTTCTCTTCTATTCATGTTTGAACTCGTAACTATTAATATGTGCTCATGTGATTTAATTGCTTTTTCACGCGTAATTTTTATACTTAGTAGAAAAATCATTAGATCAACAGATAGTATTTTCATCGCATGGTTTTTTTTTATCAAACTAGTATTTCTACCCGTGGCACGTTGCGGCGGCGTTGAAACTTAAAATCACTCGAGTTTACACCGTCAAGTATATGACCCGACTTGTTTCCGAACAAAATTTACGTCATAACACATACCAACTAAAAGCGCACATAAAAATAAGCAGAAAATGTTTTATATTTGACATGACTCGTTACCGAGAAAAATTTATGTCGAACATAAACCAACTTGGATTTATACCAACACGTACTTAAAAATATGCACTCACGAAAATAGTATTTTGTTAAGTTAAAGAATGGTACCGTGCTTGCAATGGCGTGCCTAGTGAAAACGTATTATACTTGACCCGACTCGTCTTCGAATAAAATTTATGTCAAAACATAAATCAATCGAAAACAAACATAAAATAAGCACGAAAACGTATTATATTTGACCCACATATATAATAATAAACACGTAAAACTCGAGAGAGTCAAAACGACATCTTACAAAGTTTTTATAAAGCAAATGGGGTCTAATTGTCAATCCTGAAAGTGGAGGTACATCAAAAAACACTATACATAAAACTTAAGCAAATCGCTACCGGACATTAAACCGAAACGTAAAACCTAGAAATAATAAATAAGTTGATATACGACCCGTGCGTTACAACAAACTTGTCAATTAAGGAAAAAAATAAATGTCGTAAAGACGTTGAACCAAACCCGGACGTTTCCTCATGTTAACTCACAAAATTAGAACAAAAAGTCAAATGAAAAGTAATGTTGAACCATATATGCATGTTGCGCCGTGTTAACTCACAAAATTTAGAGCAAAACATAAACAAAAAATTTGCCAAATATGAAAAGGAGACCAAATGTGAAGGTAAAAAAATTGTGAAGTTAAATTTGAAAAGATGAAAACTTTTGGGTTAAAAGTAAAAAAAAAATTAGGTTAAAAGTATAATATCAATTTTTTTAAAATTCCCGTAAACCTTGAGTACAGCCCCTCTATGCATAAAAGTGTTGCAAATTTGTAGCATGTCAATAAATGTATTTTGTAACAAGGAGCAAATGTAAAAAAAATTTCAACTGTGTATTGACGGATCAAATTCATCTTTTATCGCTTGTAGTTATAGTATTACTATCCGAGTAAAATGCACAAAACAACCTTAACGTTGATTTTTGTTGTAGGTTTAATCCTTTATGGTTAACGAAGCTAATTATCTCAGTTTAATCTCTCACATGCAAAACATGTGAGGGTATAGTTCTCATCTTAACTAAAGACTATCCTACACCAAACGAAACACACCATCACATTACTAAAGAATTCTGAAACAACGAATTTCCAATCAAATGGAAGGCAGAAAGCCCTTCTCCAGCACCGTCTCCAATGATTTAAACTATTCTCCGGCGACTAGAAAAAGAAAGTTCTATCATCGACCGTACAAATGAATCCAGATGACAAAGTGGGGCAAGTGGGTAGCTGAAAGTCGGGAGTCCAATAAGCAGTCGAGGATATTGCTCAGGTCGTATTCGACTCCCATAGTTGCCACATGGGCGTCTGACACAAATGTGTATTACCTATAGGGGTGTCGGCTCTGCTTAACTTCCCGGAGCTGTTGGCTTTTGATGGCGGCTTGGACGAGCTGACTACGACTTCTAGTTCTGGATTGGAGAAGGCTTATAGGTTTCAAGAAAAGCCTGATTTGAATAAGAAACCCGAACCCAAAGACCTGGATAGAGATTGTTCATGATGAATAATAGAGGAAGATTGTTGATGATGGATAACGGTGGTTCGGTAGTTTTTATCTCTAAGTTGAGATGATTTGGAGTAGTGATTTTGTGTTATAAGGGTAGTGATGTAAATAATGAAGGTGATATTGCAGCGTCCTTTATGTTTTCAATTGAAGGTGATGAAGATGAATGATAATGGTGGGCTTTTTGGGTTTTACAAGAAGAGGAATTCAAATAACAAATATGACCTCATATGTTTGGAATTTCTGGGAATTAAACTAAGATAATTAATTTGATTAGTCGTAAACTATTAAACCTACAATAAAAATAAACGTTAAGGTCGTCATCAGCAATCGAGTTTTAAACAAAAAAACTGGAACTGCAAGTTTAAGAAAAAATAAAAGACCTTTGTTTCTCCTTAATGTATTGACGGATCAAAGTCATATTTTATCACTTGTAGTTATAGTACTACTATCCTCTAAAATAGTTTTTTTTCCTTATAAAATCGATTCCATCTTTTATATTAAATTAACTCTGAAATATGTACAAAGTGAATTTATTTACATAATAGGTTATCACTCGAGACTGTTTTCCGGGCTCGAGAAACCTTTTTATGTTCTAATTTTATGAGTGACATCGTATTTAAAACAATACAATAAGTTATCTATAAACGAAATTTAAAGTTGTGGTATAATTAAACATAAGTTTTGAACATGTGACACAATGTTAAATCGTACTAATGACGTACGATATAAAAAACAGAAATGATAATATTCACAAATTTCAACTGTTGATGCATATGTTTGTTGCCTACATCATCGAATCATATCGAGTCTGTAATAGGAATCTACATGTTAGAATATTTGATTGTGTATAATATTCCCACTGTACGAAGCGTCCACTCCTTGTGAATATCCTATAAATAGCTATGTTGGGTTATTTGTAAAGTAGATGTTTGTGTAGACTGGACGGCGGAGCTCTCTCCGAGTGTTTTCTGGATCTTGCACACGTTGAACTATTAATGAAAACAGATAATTGATGAAATACAATCTTGTTGAACATGTCTCCTAATCTAAAACGGATTCCGCACGTTTTGGACTAGGTTATTCAAGATAGAGCTGAGCTATTGGATCTGACAACGGACCTACAATTGGTTTCAGAGCTAGAAGGCCTGATTTGAAGACAAATCATCAAGATTCAACCATTGAAGATTTCTCTTCAACTCATTTTTATCATTTTTCAAAGATTTAACGGTCAAAATGAACTGATTTTTTCAAGGATTGTAAAAAACTTGTTTTTGAATAACATACTGAAAAATCAGCTTAAAATTCAAATGTTTTCATGCCGAAATAGACCACTTTCAAACTCTGATGGAGATGATGGATTGGACGTGATGAAGGAAGTGGTTGAGAATGTTTTGGGAAAAGAAAAAGATAAAATTTTTGAAAACACTTAATCGAAATGTGAAAAAGGAAGTTCGAGTTCACATCCTGAAAATGACGAAAATTTTCATGATACTTATCTTAAAACATCAAAAGTAGTTCAAATGATGATTCGAATATTTTAATGTACAAAATGATTGGATCTGATCAACTGCATTCTGATTCTGAATTGCGATTCAAAATGTGAACTTGAACAGAGTTGAAATGGTTTTCAAACTTGTTGAAATCAAAATATATGAAATTGAAGGTTTTACAAAAGAAAAATAAATTTCGAACTTTAAAAAAGAAAAATCTTATTATTCCAAACCCAAAAGTTTTTATTCAAACAACCAGCAAAGAGATTATAATGGTTGGAATGGGTCTAGATGTGGTAAGAGAAACTATAACAAGTTTGGAAAGTCAAAGTATGTAAAGAAAATGATTTTTGTGTTTGTAAGTTCAAAAAGTACAAAAGAAAATCAAATTTTTAAACAATCCAATGTAGATTTTTCAAACAACAACAACATAAATAGGTTGTGTAATCCTCTGTTGTAATAGATTTAGGATGTGTTTTAAATGTAATCAAACTGGACACATTGCTCGAAATGTACACAAAATAATCCTAAACCTATTCATGATGTCAAGAAACATTGGAAATATTTGAAACAAAAATCACCGATGTTTGTACCAACTCAGGTTTAGAAACTATTTACAGAATCTGCAAATAAAGTGAAACCAGTTAATACTAAAGTTTCAAATTATGAAACTGGTGAATCTTCAAAAAGTAATGAGCAAAAAGATTCTACGTTGAATTTCACGAAAGCTTTAAAGAAAAATCAAACATGGGTGATGAAAGACAAAGAAATTTTAAAAAAATCCATATCTACAGAAAGTTTAGATGAGTTTCTAAACTTGAAAAAGTTGAAAATAAATTTGTTTGGTAGAAAACATTAAAGTCAAAGAATGTTCACCCAAGACTGAAAAGACTTGGGTATCTCTATTCAACTGATTGTTTGTGTTTGTGTGAAGGAACTTACAAGATCAAAGTAACTCATGGAGAATGAGGTTCCTTGGCAAATGATGAATAATAGATGATGGGTTTAACATGTTTATTTGACATAAATGTTTATGAAAAGATTTAAAAATCATAGAAACGCACTTTTGAACAGACAAAACTAATTGAAAAAACAGATTTCCAAATGTTTATAAAATAAAAAGTGTCAATGGTTTTGTCATCATAAGGGGGAGATAGTATAAAAGAAAAACGTGAAGCAGTAATAGATGGCGAAAGTGATTCTTATGGGAAAAACCAAAAATACAAAAATATTTTTTTTTATTTTAGGGGAGAAAAGTTGTGGAAAATACAAAAAATATAAAAATTGAAAATATACAAAAACATAAAAAAGATAAAAAGAGTTTTCGTTTGGAACAGAGGAAATGATAGTACCTTAGTGGACTATCGCAGTATGCTAAAGAAATGTAGTGTCGCAATGTTTTTAAACAAGTCTCATTGAAGATGTGCCAGTAGGCTTCACACGTTCAGTAAATTGTTTTCGAGATATAAACATAAAGAAAAACTTTTAAATCAATGGTTTAATATCTCTCAGATATATAGTCTTAGTACACCGAAATTTCGTTTGAGAGTTTGCCTAATTCTGAGATACTAGGTCTTTATAAATGATTGATATCTAGGGTATTATACAAGTTCTTCTAATTTTGCGACAACAATGGCCTAGAACTTGTAGAATACTTTTGCTTCTAAACCCTAAAACTACATCAAATTGAAAATATCGAAAGATACAACAGTTGTAGTCAAAAGATTCCAAATCTGGAACATTATTTTTAAGTCGAGCCTTCATCTCTTTATCTGTACGGTGGTACTAACCTGAGCTCTCAAAGTCTCGCATAACTAAGATACAGATATCAGTTAGTTATATTCACTTGTAAGATGAAATATAGGGAATCTTGATACAGGTGTATATTCTGAGGTGGGAGACACGATGAAGTCAAGTTCTAAGACATTAACTAAAGTATCTTGAAACAATTGAGAAATGTGCATAAGTTTAAGATCAATATACTGACAATCTAAGTGAATTTGTTTAGAACTTAACTTTTATCAGATCAACGGTACTAGTGATATGTCTCAAAAAACTAATATGATCCTCTAACACAAACTCACAAAAAAATATATGTCTGTAAATATGTTTGTACATAAACGTTTTCATTTCATAAAGACAAAAATATTTTATTTTCATATTAGTATCGACCACTGATGATGGAAACTAATATTCAAAGTCTAAAGCTCTTAAACAAAATTTGAAATGAGAAATTGTTCTGAAATGATAAAAGTTCATTTATTTGAAACTTACATTTGATAAATACATAAGTTTGTTCACAAAGTGATCAACCAAGGTCATTCATTTGAACTTGGAAATTTGAAATTTGAAATGTTTGTGTTGAAAATTTCAAAGTTTGAAACTGAAATGTTTAGAAGAATGAACATGAAGTTTTCAGAAAGGGGGAGTATGTTGATATTTAACGTTTACAATACAATTTCAAAGCATGGGGGAGATTGTTGATGATATCTGCTGAGCAAGAATATTAAAGTTATTAAAAAATAAAACAAATCTAAAGATAATTAAAGACTTTGAAGCTTAAAGAGTATTTGAAGACTGTGGCAACATCCAAGGGGGAGATTGTTGATACATATGTATATTGCCTACGTCATTGAATCATATCATGTCTGTAATAGGAATCTACATGTTAGAATATTTGATTGTGTATAATATTCCCACTCCTTACGAAGCGTCCACTCCTTACAAAGTGAATATCATATAAATAGGTGTGTTGGGTTATTTGTAAAGTAGATGTTCTTGTAGACTAGACGACGGAGCTCTGTCCGAGTGTTTTCTAGATCTTGTACACGTTGAACTATTAATGAAAATAGATAATTGATAAAATATAATCTTGTTGAAATGTCGCCTAATCTAAAACGGATTCCGCATGTTTTGGACTAGATTATTCAAGTTAGACCTAAGCTATCGGATCCGACAACGGACCTACATCAACCAACAAATAAACACAAAATATTGAATATAAAAAAGACAACGTTATGCGAAGATGATTTTGATAAACAACGATTTTATGAAATATTAAAGGTCCTGATCTATTGCAAGCAAAAGCTTTCCTTGACTAATTGACCATTTGAAAGTACCCATATTGCCCAATGGAACTCCGCCAGATTTTTTTTCCAAATCATTCCAAACAAGAAAAAATTATAGCTGTAACAAACAACAATTAATAAATGTAGATATGAAAAAAAAATAAATGTAGTATATTATAAAGAGATTACAAACTGTACTATATTATAAATGGATTATAAACCTTGTAGTTTTGAAAAGCCCTTCTTTTGTAGATATTTTAGGTTCCCGTTTAGATCCACCAATCATCTTTATAATTATTTTGGAATTATTGTGTAAACCAACGAAAATTCCAATGCGTTTAGGTAGCCACTACAAAATAAAAACAGATTGTTAGTAATATTATAATGTAAGTTGTTAAAAGTTAATAAAAAAGTATAAAAAATATTAATGCAATCGAGTCATTTACAAAGGTATCGACTATACAACTTTCAAAAACATGATACTTTCGATCATTAGAAGCTTAATGAAGCTATATGAGTCAAAGGTATCTTCTAGATCAATGGCATATGAGTTTGATTTCCCAAATAATATTTCATAATAATCTTTATTAAAAATTGTAGTTTTAAAAATTGTCTTCTTTTGCATTTGGAAACAGAGAGTATCACTGACAGACATTGTCGTCCCGATCAGTCAAAAACCCAATTAACCTAGGTAGCTAGGGTAAGTCGAGTATCGTATCCACGAATAGCATGTGGTAAGTATCACACTAGTTGTTCGGTTGTCTAATTTTCTTGCTAATTTTCTTTGTTTATTTGTTTGGTTGAAAAAGATGTCAGAGTGAACCGACAAATTGTTATTTTCTAAGAAAATCATTTATTAACTAGGATTGCAAAACTTAACTAAGTGGTTGAAAACAATAATTTAGAAACACGTTCCACACCTAGTTCGATAATTGAAAGACCTAGGGTTCCTACATGTTTTAACTTGATTAAGTTGCATATAGTAATTAACAAAGTTAGTGTCACGTGGCTTAGGTGCCAAAAGCTATCAACATTACAGGAACAGACCGCACTGCACTTCTTTACCAAGAATATGTAAATCCTAACCTAAGATAAGGTATAATTTCACATAAACATTTCGCAAAGTCAAATTTTATCATCACTCGACAATTTACGAATTCGAAATAAAAGTAAGAAAATTATCAAAGGTTTCAAATACTAAACAACTTGTCATGAAATCTTGTCATGAAATCAAAGCAAATACAAATTTTTAAACCATAGAAAATCTTACAAAAACCTACACCGGGGTGAAACCCGGATAGACTAATTGCTCAAGGTTGATGCATCATGAATACCGATAACGAACATGAACACCGAGCTATGATCTTTTGTCTTGAAGGAATGAAGAAGGTTAGCATTAGGGTTTGGATTGTGAGTATGGATGGATGGAGATGATGGTGAATGATGATGGTGTGATGATGATGGTGGAATAGGTGAGGGTTAGAGATGATGGAGTTTTGGTTAGGGTTAGAGAGGTTAGGGAGAATTTTAGATGTGAAGGAGATGATGAAAGATGGCTCCTAAGATGTGATCATATACTCAAAAACCCATAACTCCTTTAATCCCCATTCAATTTTCAGTCAAAAATAAGTCAAACCAACTTTTCAGCGTCAACAATATGGAGAAGGCGTTGCCGACGGGCAACTAGGGTGTTGTCGACGCTTTGCCTGGCCTCCGGGTTCTCCGGACACGCTGACATGCTGTTTACGCACAAATTTAACCGATGAGGCTTTCTGGAGGGCGCCGGCAACTGGCTACTAGGGCGTTGGCGACTAGCTCTATAAACCTGTTTTTCTGATTTTGTTGTTTCGCACATCTGGTTGATCCGTTTTCCGTCCTGATGCTCCGTAAAGCTCCGAAATGCTCCTTAAACTTCGTTAACATGTAAAAACATAAATCAAAGTAGGCAATTCGAAACTCAAGTTGATGTAAAATACACAAACTTTACATACAATAAAACATCAGTTTTCAACCACGCATCACATCCCCACACTTGTCTTTTCTTGTCCTCAAGCAAATCTATTTTTCAATTTCACGTGGGTCGAACAAATGGAAACACTCCCGATTCTCAAATTTAAGTTAAGGTCTAATGTCATACCCGGTTCACAATATTCACATTTAAAAAGTAATTCAATAGGTAAATGAAATTTTCAATTTTTAGCACGTGAAATGGTTACCCAAGATTAACCAACCCTTAAGACTAGCACACTATGCATATCCCTCACAGTGTTCTCTCCACTCGGTTTAATATATAGCTAACAAAGATGCATTAGAACATTTTAAGTGAACACTCCAACCGATTAGAACACGTATCTGCATAAGCTTCCGACTCAATCATTCTCCACCAATTAACACAAAAAGGAAGCACAAGTCAAAAGTTCTGTAAGGGCTGTAATGGGGCTATGCTAAGGGTATGGAATGAGACATATGAAGTGGTTAAGGTGATGAAAACTAGATTTTTATTAAAAAGCTACTAAACAACTAATTAACCAAATAAACTTCAAGGCATCAACGCACCTTTTATTCAATAACACCTAAAACCTATTTTTGTGCTTTTTCACAAATATTTTCCTTATATTTTTTTCATTGTATTTTCACAATAATTTCTCACTATTTTTCATGATCTTTTTTTGTTTTTTTATTGAAATAAATTACAAACTTACAAAACCAAATTAACCTAAAATCGAATTTTCATACACGGTTTAAAATTAAAAAAGGCTTAATGGGTCAAAAGCTAAGTGGGTTGGTCAAACAAAAGGTTTAGGCTCAAAATTGGTGACTAAGGGATTAATTTCGGGTAAGAATGGTATAAAATGGTGTAAAGAGAAAACACATATATTTGTGATGTGTATAAGTGGCTCAATATCGCATATGGAAAAGGTATGATATATGATGTTGCATAACATGACTAATTTCTCAGGTGGACTATTCCCGAATAACCACCCGCAATTTTCTATTAAAAACACACATTGAATGCCCATCATGCTAATTTTCGAAACTTTACCATGACAATCCCATGTTGACTTAGTTACTTATTCTTTTTAGATTGCTAAAAAGATGACATTTTTGAAAAACTTTGAAATTTTCCCCTATCCCTAAACTTGAGGTAAATATTGTACTCAATGTGTAATGTTTAAATGAAGGGTTTAAAATCTTTAACTTTTTCTCCCTATCCCCACACTTAAGGTCAATATTGTCCTTAATGTATAGTATTTTGAATGAGGGATTTTCAAAATTCAAGGGACATGACACTACTCTTCTCCCAAAATTTCACCCAAAAAACAATATTACAAACTAGAATCCACTTATTTAACTAATAAATAATCAAAGTTGAGACAAGAAACGTAAGCACCTAGTTTCGCTCATTCTTCGTATGCTCTTCGGTCTTCCAATCCGAATGGTTGTCCCATAATAGCATAGATGTACCTATAAATCTCAATACTAATATAGAAGAGAACTTCTCACAAAAATCAAAACTCATTAGCTAATCCATTTTTATCATTTTTTTGATGAAAAACATTACCAAGTCATGCAGTATTCAACTTTGATTTTGTGGGAAATATTTTACAACAACAATAACCCTAACTCATATAAATAAATAATTTGTATTATTAAAATCAAGTTATTCATAAATACTAAAGATGAAACATATAAAGAAATCATATAAAAAACCAAAGAACTTAAATAATTGCCTTGATTATGAATTTTGAATACTTTCATTTAAGTTAACGATTTGAAATTCAAATTGGCAAAAATTACTATACCCAAGTTTTATTTATTTTCGGAATGTTATTATTGTTTTATAATTTAAATATTTTTTAGAGCTGGTCATGGCTAGATATATATCAAAACAATTGCATATATCATTATAAAATTTATAAGTATTAAAATTTTAAAATATTTAAAAATTTTTACACCAACATATAATGAATATTTATTGAAGATAACATTTAATTAAAAATTCAAATAATAATAATTTGATAATCATGTTAGAACACAATGGCATGAAATTCACCACAGAATCCTAAAAGCAATAATGTGTATTTTAGGGATATTAGGGTGGTATACGATGCTAGTCAAATCTATTGACCTTAAAATGCTTCCTACATAATATAAAAGTTTAATTATGTAAGATACAAGGTATAATTGTTAGAAAAGTAATGGATAATTTGTGTGAACTAGTATGCTAACAACTTACTTGAGTTCCAATTAACCAACTTTACATTTGCCGCATATATAATTGGGAATCATGGGTGCCTTTATATAGGGTGTTGGTATACATACCTGATTTTTGGGAGTAGCTATGCACCTATATTATTCATGTAATACAACTTCATTTCTATCACATATTCACTAAAAAAGTAAAGTTTAAGTGATACTGTTGATGCAGATATCTATAGCCTACGTCTTAGGTGTATGTAATAGGGCTTCGATGTTAGATTTTATGTTTTCAATGTATGTCAGAGGCCACTTCGTACGACGTGTTGGACACCTCGTACGAAGTGAAGCTCACTTCGTACGAAGTGCACAACTCATAGAAGTGGCAAGATCAACTCGCACGAAGTGTTCTTATCTATAAATAGTCGAGTTGTGGTCTTGAGTCTATAGCTGTTTGGTTGACTGTGAAGGCAAATCCCTGTCCAGTTTGTCTTAGAATTATAACACGTTGATCAATATTAATGAAACTGAGCGTTTAAACAGTAAGGATCATATTGTCACCAGTTAATCATGAATTCCGCACATATTGACTAGATTTCAAGTTATGTCCTTTGCTTATTTGGATAAGACGATCCTACAAGTGGTATCAGAGCCTTGGAGGCATGATTTGAAGATAATTGTTCCAAATCTAGCCTTAGAAGACTTCTTGATCTACTCATTCTTCTTATTTTTCCACTTTTGAAATGAATTCATGGACATAATGGACTAATTTTTTAGTAAATACGTAAAAACAGTTTAGACTAACCATTGAAAGAACCTTGGAATCATGGGTGCCCTTATATAGGGTGTTGGTATACATACCTGATTTTTGGGAGTAGCTATGTACCTATATTATTCATGTAATACAACTTCATTTCTATCACATATTCACTAAAAAGTAAAGTTTAAGTGATACTGTTGATGCAGATATCTATAGCCTACGCCTTAGGTGTATGTAATAGGCTTCGATGTTAGATTTTATGTTTTCAATGTATGTCAGAGGCCACTTCGTATGACGTGTTGGACACCTCTTACGAAGTGAAGCTCACTTCGTACGAAGTGCACAACTCATACGAAGTGGCAAGATCAACTCGCACGAAGTGTTCTTATCTATAAATAGTCGAGTTGTGGTCTTGAGTCTATAGCTATTTGGTTGACTGTGAAGGCAAATCCCTGTCCAGTTTGTTTTAGAATTATAACACGTTGATCAATATTAATGAAACTGAGCGTTTAAACAGTAAGGATCATATTGTCACCAGTTAATCATGAATTCCGCACATATTGACTAGATTTCAAGTTATGTCCTTTGCTTATTTGGATAAGACGATCCTACAAGTGGTATCAGAGCCTTGGAGGCATGATTTGAAGATAATTGTTCCAAATCTAGCCTTAGAAGACTTCTTGTTCTACTCATTCTTCTTATTTTTCCACTTTTGAAATGAATTCATGGACATAATGGACTAATTTTTTAGTAAATACGTAAAACAGTTTTGACTAACCATTGAAAGAACCTTGGAATCATGGGTGCCCTTATATAGGGTGTTGGTATACATACCTGATTTTTGGAGTAGCTATGTACTGTCACACCCTCAATTTCCACTTGCGGAGTTTTACCGCGAGGCGTGTGAACAAACCAGAATCTGAAACACTAGTACGTCGAACGACTCTACATGATTTGATTATACGTTTTGCAAAATCGTTCATTGTAGATTTTATATCAATTACCAATATTTAGCAGAGCATTATTTTTAAAGTTTGAGCGGAAGCATAAATAAGTAGTGATGCGGGCGCCAACACAAACGCCAAAACAAATGAAAAATCCCAAAACAATATTAATAAATAAGACTCGATAAAGATGTCTTGTTCAATGCATGTACGTGCACCTAGAGCTCCTAGCGTCCTGAGAAACATGTAAAGAAACAAGTGTCAACATTAAAGATGAGTGAGTTCACAGGTTTTCATAAATTCGTTTGTTCGGTTATAGTTTGTTCTCTCCGTTATCCCCAACCCGGGATAATGTATCAGTTCCATTATTCCAATCCCGGAATAATAATAAGTTGTTGCTTCCAATATTCCCAACCCGGAATATTAAGTTGTTGTTTCCATTATCCCCAACCCGGGATAATAAGTTGATGTTTCCAATATTCCAAACCCGGAATATTAAGTTGATCCGTAATTAAGTTCAATATTAATGTATATAGGTAGCTAGCCTAAAGTCATGTCACTAAGTGTTCGCGATCGAAGCTGACTGTTGTGCCTCCGTTTTGCCAGGCCTATCACATGACCATGGCGGTGTTAGGCCAATCATACACCCGTTGACCATACCCGGTCGGCTAGCGCGACTAGCTCGGATGGGGCTCGTCAGACCCAGTAGTACTACTTATAATTCCCCCGCTATTTAACCCAAATACTAACGATCCGAGGAGATTGTCGAGGACTTAAGTGATAAAGCTGCTTAGTGCCCATAACAATACATTAACATTAACTTAGTTACCGTATAGTTATGTGACGTTAAATTCGTATAACGTAAAGAGTTTGAGTTTGAGAGTGTATACATGTTTCTCCCCCTGTTGTTTAAAAACCGGATAAAGTTAGGGGCCGTGAACTCACCTTTATTTGCTCGGTTAGTGTAGCAAAGATGTTATAAGAGATGAGACCGCTAGTTGCGTCCTAACAAACCAATTAATTCCACGTCAGTGTGTAATCACACCAATACAGATTCCACACACAATTTACTCACGAAGTGATACATACCAACAACATATCTAACACTCAAACATGCATGCAAGTATTCTCATGTGATCCTAGAAATCAAACAACTTGTCATGAACATATTTCAATTCCATGCAACACTTTAATGCATACAATCACAAGTTATCAACTTTCTGCTTAACACTCAATTGTTCAGCTGTCTTCTAGGATTTTATAAAATAGTTCTAACATTCCAAAAATTCCCATATTTTTACAGTAGGTGACATTTATACCATAGAAATTTATATAATTTTTCCAAGTCCTAAATCTTTACCAATTAGCCATAAATATTAATTCATTAAGCTGCAGTCAGATTTACCGCTTTCTGACTGCAGTTCACGGAAGAATTTATTTAAAAATCACTGATCGTCCGATTACCAAAATTCCAGTTGGAGTTGCCCGGAATTTCTATATCTAGTTGCTGTACAAAAATCATGACTCAACTGTCTACTGATTTTAAAATCTAGCTTGATAAACAACCAACAAAATTCCAGAATTTTCACAGCTTTAGCTACTGAACTTGTTTAGCCCTTTAAAAATATCAAACGACCTCAGAAAATTATGAATCCAGCGCCATTAGATTCCTTATTCAAATCTCTACGTTCTAGACATCAGAAAATCCGTTTTTCGACAACTAACGACCAAGTTACAGCCAGATGAAATCGGCTGTAACTTTCACTCAGCATCCTGTTTCAGCATGTTATTATTATAAACTCGTGTAATCCCGTTCATGCGATTAATCTAGGCGATCAAGAACTGATTTTTAATCATAGACTAATACTAATAACCTATCCATACAAACTATAGTTCTTACTTCTAGTTATTATAACCAAAACATACTTGTAACTTGTGATTTCCGAAAACAATTCTGCATATGAACAATGATCAAATCAGCCGATTACTTAACAGCACTTATACTCCGAAACTATACCATCATGCAGTCTGAGAACAGCAACAATCAACACACATATATTCGAAACAACTAATCATTCAAGCATATGTCCGAGACAACAAATCATTCAAGCATGCATATATATCCAAAACAACTAGACATTCAAGCATGCATATTTATCGGAGACAATACAATCATACGATCCGAACACAACAAAGTCACACACATGTATCCGAATATGGTTTTGTATCATATGATAAGGTAAACGAACCGTGATTAAGCTAAGGAATCCGGTGATCAAAGATTGCTTGCAACCGAGAGATCCGTGACCGAGAAAAAGATGTTGTTCGCGACTGGAAAGAATAGTGGGCTGTTTGTGATCGAGGAAGTGAGCAAGGGCTGAACTGGCGATCCAAGGAACAAGTAAAAGGGCTGTTTTGCGACTGAGTTGATAAAGGCTCCGGCTGCTGCTTTCTGCGACCGAGAAAAGAAGCAGGAAAGCTGTTGCTTGCTGCGACCGAGATGATGATGAGGGTAAGGCAGCCGACGGCAATGAAACTCTAGGGTTTTGTGTTTTGTATGAAACATGCATGAGTGTTAGTATATATAGGCGCAAGGAATAGGGTGAGGGTTAAAAGGGAAGGGTTACGGTTTGGGTTTGTATGCGGCCGCAAGGGAGCTTGGGTGGTTTGGTTTGGGTCTTGATCACGTGGCCGAGAACTAAAGTTGCATGCTATGGGTTTCGGTTTGGTTTTGATTTTATGGCCGAGACATGTTTGGGCTTGTTCTCGGTTTAGGTTTGTGGTTTGAACTCAATAGATTTGCGGTCTTGGGCTTAATATCGCGGCCAAGGATTAGAGTGGTTTGGTCTTGGCCGAATAGTTAGAGTTTTAAGTCTAGGTTTGATCATTGTTTTCTTTTAGCCGAAGACCTGGGGTTTCAAGTTTCCTAGTTTCACAAGGAGTTCGGTTTATGTTTGTGTCGTGGTTCGGTTCGTGTGCATATTTATTATACATACATATATAACTAAAAATCCACACAACACACAACACGTATTTAATTCATGCACGTTGAATACTTAGCATATATATTATTCGACAAATATCACGTGTAAGTTATCCGAAAAACCCAGGATATCACATTATCCCCATGTTGAAAGAATTTTCGTCCCGAAAATTGAGTAAACGCGGTTTAGCATGTAACGTACATGTTTAGAGTGCCACGCACAAAGAGTTAGTTCGTTTATAATGGTACGCAACGTTACAAGAAATTCCCAAGTGTCATACACAAAGATTTCCAAGTGCCATGCATAAGAATTTAGTCAACAATAGTACACGAAAGTATGAGAAATTTCCAGGTTGTCACATCATCCCCATGTTGAAAGAATTTTCGTCCCGAAAATTTAGGTACTGGTATCGTTAGTTTGCTGCTCAGTTGCGAAGAGATGTGGGTATTTGCTTTTCATTTGGTCCTCTCTTTCCCACGTGAACTCCGGTCCACGTTTAGAGTCCCAACGAACTTTAACGATTGGAATCTTGCTGTGCCTTCGAGTCTTGATCTCACGATCCATGATCTCAATAGGCTTTTCCACAAAGTGTAGTTGTTCATCCACTTGGATCTCATCCAATGGAATAACTAAAGTTTCATCTGATAGACACTTCTTCAATTTGACACGTGAAATACGTTGTGAACTCCACTGAGTTCGGCAGGAAGGTCTAATTGGTATGCTACGGGTCCGATTCGTTTCAAGATTACAAACGGGCCTACGTACCGTGGGTTAAGTTTGCCCCGTTTTCCAAAACGGATTACACCCTTCCAGGGTGACACCTTTAGTAGGACGCGATCGCCTACTTGAAATTCGAGCGGTTTGCGTCGTTGATCAGCGTAGCTTTTCTGTCGATCTCGTGCCGCCGCCATGCGGTTTCTGATTTGTACAATCTTTTCAGTAGCCTCAAGTATTAATTCAGGGCCTGTGAGTTGACTGTCACCGACTTCTGCCCAGCAGACCGGTGATCTACATTTACGACCGTATAATGCTCAAACGGTGCTGCCGAAATACTCGTATGATAGCTGTTGTTATATGAGAATTCTACTAGAGGCAGGTGAATTTCCCAATTATTTCCGAAGTCCACTACGCATGCCCTAAGCATGTCTTCCAAGGTCTGTATGGTCCTTTCGCTTTGACCATCAGTCTGAGGGTGATAAGCTGTGCTCATATCCAAGCGTGTTCCCAACGCTTTCTGGAGTGACTGCCAGAAGTTTGACGTGAAACGAGCATCTCTATCTGAGATAATGGACGTTGGCACTCCGTGCCGAGAAACTACTTCCTTAATGTAGATGCGAGTCAACTTCTCCATCTTATCTGTTTCTTTGATAGCTAGGAAGTGTGCGGACTTCGTTAAACGATCCACAATCACCCAGATGGTATCACAACCACCCAAGGTTCGCGGGAGTTTAGTGATGAAATCCATTGAGATCTGATCCCATTTCCACACTGGGATCTCAGGTTGTTGGAGTAGCCCCGATGGCTTTTGATACTCCACCTTGACTTTTGCACAAGTCAAACATTTACTCACGTAGGTGGCTATATCGGCTTTCATGTTAGGCCACCAATACGCAACTTTAAGGTCTTGATACATCTTATCCGAACCCGGATGGATAGAGTATCGAGATTTATGAGCTTCGTCCATGACTAGCTCTCTGAGGTTTCCGTAGAGAGGTACCCATATGCGATTCATGAAATACCGGGCTCCATTGGGCTTTACTCCCCAATCACGTTCCATTTTTCCCACTGATTCGGCTTTGATGTTTTCCTCCTTAACTGCTTCTAACTGGGCGTCGCGTATTTGTTCGGGTAGCCCCGAATGAATAGTGAGTTGTAGTGGTCGTACGCGACGAGGTTTTAAGTGTTCCTTTCTACTGAGGGCATCAGCTACCATGTTAGCTTTACCCGGGTGATACCGAATGGCACACTCATAATCGTTCAAGAGTTCGACCCAGCGACGCTGTCGCATGTTCAACTCCTTCTGATCAAAGATGTGTTGGAGGCTTTTGTGGTCAGTAAAGATTGTGCACTTCGTTCCATAGAGGTAGTGTCTCCAAATCTTAAGTGCAAACACTACTGCTCCCAATTCCAGGTCATGTGTCGTGTAGTTTTTCTCGTGAACCTTCAGCTGTCGCGACGCATACGCGATGACCTTATCGCGTTGCATGAGTACGCATCCCAATCCCTGAATGGAAGCATCACAATACACTACGAAGTCATCTGTCCCTTCCGGCAAGGACAGAATGGGTGCACTGCAAAGTTTCTGCTTCAGCAATTGAAATGCTGCTTCTTGCTTGTCACCCCAAGTATACTTGATACCTTTCTGGGTGAGGGTAGTGAGCGGTTGTGCAATCTTTGAAAACCCCTCGATGAAGCGTCTGTAATAACCAGCCAATCCTAAAAATTGGCGGATCTCCGTCGGTGTCTTAGGTGCTTCCCAGTTTTTGATGGCTTCAATCTTGGCAGGGTCTACATGGATACCCTTTTCATTTACGACGTGCCCGAGAAACTGAACTTCCCGGATCCAGAAATCACACTTCGAGAGCTTGGCATATAGTTTTTCCTGTTGAAGTAATCCTAGTAGTAATCGTAGATGCTCCGCATGCTCTTCTTCACTTTTGGAGTAGATGAGTATGTCATCGATGAACACGATGACAAATTTGTCGAGGTATGGTTTACACACGCGGTTCATGAGGTCCATGAACACCGCAGGTGCGTTAGTGAGACCGAATGGCATGACCAAAAACTCGTAATGGCCATACCGAGTGCGAAATGCTGTCTTAGTGATATCCTCCTCCCTGACGCGTAGCTGGTGGTAACCAGACCGTAAATCAATCTTAGAGTAGTAACTTGACCCTTGCAGTTGGTCGAATAGATCGTTGATGCGAGGTAACGGGTATCGGTTCTTGACTGTAACCTTGTTGAGTTCCCTATAGTCGATGCACATGCGGAAAGTCCCGTCCTTCTTCTTGACAAAGAGGACTGGAGCTCCCCATGGCGAAACGCTTGGTCGGATAAATCCTTTTTCTAACAGCTCTTGAAGTTGGGTAGACAGCTCCTGCAGCTCGGCTGGAGCTAGGCGGTATGGAGCCTTGGCGATGGGAGTTGCATTGCTTGCCAATTCGATTTCGAACTCCAATTGTCGATGTGGTGGAAGACCAGGTAGTTCTTCTGGGAATACGTCGGAAAAATCACGGACGACAGGGATGTCTTCTATGCGTTTCTCGTCCTTAGGCTGTTCGGTAATTAGTGCGAGTAAAGCGAAAGAATTCTTTTTCCGAAGATACTTCTACGCTTGCATAAATGAGATAATGTTGGTGACGGCGCTTGCCTTATTGCCTTGTACCGTCAGGATTTCGTCGTTCGTGAGTGGAATACGGATAGACTTTTCGAAGCAGAGAACTTCAGCCCGGACGTCGGATAGCCAGTCCATTCCGACTACCACGTCAAAACTACCCAGGATAGTTGTCATCAGATCAATGGTAAAAGTGTGGCCCGCGAGTTTGAGTTGACAGCCGGATACGATTTGGGTCACATCTACAGATTTACCATTGGCTAATTCTATCACATACGGGGTCTCTAATGGTTTAAGCTTGAGATTTAGGTTCTTCCTAAAAGACTCAGATATAAAACTCCTATCCGCACCCGTATCAAAAAGCACAGAAGCAAAATGTTCATTAAGGGGAAACTTACTGGTGACCACGTTCGTGTCGTTTCTGGCCTCTCCGCGGCCCAATGTGAATGCACGACCTTTGGCACCTCCTGTGCCACCGTTCCCATTGTTGTTGTTGTTATTATTGTTGTGGTTGTTGTGGTTGTGGTTGTTTCCACTATTATTATTGTTGTTGCGCAACTGTGGGCAGTCTCTTCTGAAATGAGCAGTGCTACCACACTGATAGCATCCCCGGTTTATACCCTGCTGCTGACCCTGGGGCTGATTCTGATTTTGTCGGGGCATGGTTTCCCCACGACAATCCTTTGCCGCATGTCCCATCTTGCCACATCGTTGGCAACGATTTCCGGCACAAGGGCCGTTATGGTGAAAATTGCAGCGATTGCACTGCGGCTTTCGACCTACATAGCCGCCTGCATTCTGGTTGTTGTTGTTGTTGTAGTTGTTGTTGTTGGAATGATTTTGATGACCCTGGTGGCTGTGGTAATGATTGAACCGTTTCTGGTTCCCTTGTTGCGGATGTGATGACGAAGACTGTCGAATAGTGGAGTCTTCAAATTTTCTTTTGTTATCTGGAGCGACTTCGGTGGTACCCCATGCTGGCAGTTTCTTCTGTTCCACCGCTTTATCAGTGAGTTTGTGAGCCAATCGGATTGCTTAATGTTCTGTTACAGGGTTACTAGACATCACCATACCCTGAATTTCCGGAACCAGACCCCCGAGATAGAACTCGAGTCTTTTCTCCATCGTGTTGGCCAATTCAGGACACAGAAATACCAAGTCATGGTGTTTTGCGGTGTAAGCTTCAATCTCCGATCCCACCATCTTGTGGTTCCATAAAGCTTGCTCTAAATGTTGCACTCTGTCTCGTGGACAGTACTCCTCTTTAATTAGGGCCTTGAACTCAGCCCATGCCATTGCATTTGCAGCTAACAGTCCACGTGTTTGGACTTGGGCATTCCACCATGTCAGTGCCCCATCTTCCAGTGTTGAGGCGGCGTATTTGACCTTGTTGGCCTCTAAGCAGTTGCACATTTCAAAAACGGATTCCGACTTTTCGATCCAGCGGACCAATCCAATGGGTCCTTCCGCCCCTGAGAACTTGCTTGGCTTTGCGTCAAGGAACATCTTATAGGGGTTAAAGCCCCCTCCTGCTGACAGAGAACAGGAAGTCAGCAAGGAATTTTACTAGCCTCACTATTAGATTTTCACGCGAAAATTTAATAATGGTTACCTGCCGGCTGGTTCTGAACACCCGCTAAAGCTGCATTCACATGCTCCTGAATCATGGCAGCTAGCTCTTCGGGCGTCAAGTTAAGGTTTCCACGTCTTCCAGTCGCCATTTAGATCTTCGAAACACAACACAAACACACTCCGATAAGTCTATATATCCAATATAGTTATCCTACTTCGTACTTTAATAATTATTAAGTTATGTCAACTCAATATGTTAAATAGTCAAAAGAAATACTTGATTACTGAAATTTCAACGTCTTACAAAAATGCAAATCAAACATACGAATTCACTATAAAGTCTCAGGTTTAAATACAAGTGGGAAAATAATAAACTGAAGGAAAACAAATAATATAAACGAGACGTGTCAGTCGTCTACGTCTCCATCCCCCAAGTCACTGTCGTTGCCGTCATCCTGTGAGGCATTTCCAGCTTCCTCAGCTGGGTCCTCCTCCGGATCCTCTTCAGGATCCTCCTCTGGATCCTCCTCTACAGGCACTGGAGGGGCAGGTGCTGGTTCAAGTGCTTGATTTTGCAGTTCCTGAATGTTCCAACTATTTTCCAGGACTCTGTCCTCAAGCCAGTCAGCTCTTATCTGCTCAGCACGCAGATCTCTGGCTATGGTGTTACGAGCTATCTTACTCGTACGATGCTCTTCCTCGAGCGAGTCGGTCTTTTCTGTAAGGTGTCGGATCATCCATCCTTGTGCTAAGATGGTTTCCTGCATTCTTTCTAACTGTTTTTGTTGTGTATGCACTAGGATTCTAAGCATGTCAACTCCTATTTCTACAGGATTAACCGGTTCAACCGGTACAGCAATAGTTGGGCGTAACGACGACTCCTCCCCCAGAGCGAGCCTTTTCCTTGCTGCTGAGCGTGTCTCCACGCCATAAGGTGGTATGGGTTCCACCATTGGTGCCTTTCCTGGTGCCCTTGGTGGTGTAAGTCTGTCGGACGATGATGACGATGAGGATGATGACATTGCCTGTTAGGTCGTGTAGTTAGTTACGAGTTGTTTTCATTTCTTATTATGAAGGTATAACCTACCAAACACAGTTGTGGTATATTACATAACAAGATATAATAATTCGGTGCCAAACTAAGTCTAGTGTCGTGATATCAGCTATAGTTTAGGTCTACTTCTAATGCAAACCTGGTTCTCTATAGCTAGTGGCTCTGATACCAATCTGTCACACCCTCAATTTCCACTTGCGGAGTTTTACCGCGAGGCGTGTGAACAAACCAGAATCTGAAACACTAGTACGTCGAACGACTCTACATGATTTGATTATACGTTTTGCAAAATCGTTCATTGTAGATTTTATATCAATTACAAATATTTAGCAGAGCATTATATTTAAAGTTTGAGCGGAAGCATAAATAAGTAGTGATGCGGGCGCCAACACAAACGCCAAAACAAATGAAAAATCCCAAAACAATATTAATAAATAAGACTCGATAAAGATGTCTTGTTCAATGCATGTACGTGCACCTAGAGCTTCTAGCGTCCTGAGAAACATGTAAAGAAACAAGTGTCAACATTAAAGATGAGTGAGTTCACAGGTTTTCATAAATTCGTTTGTTCGGTTATAGTTTGTTCTCTCCGTTATCCCCAACCCGGGATAACGTATTAGTTCCATTATTCCAATCCCGGAATAATAATAAGTTGTTGCTTCCAATATTCCCAACCCAGAATATTAAGTTGTTGTTTCCATTATCCCCAACCCGGGATAATAAGTTGATGTTTCCAATATTCCAAACCCGGAATATTAAGTTGATCCGTAATTAAGTTCAATATTAATGTATATAGGTAGCTAGCCTAAAGTCATGTCACTAAGTGTTCGCGATCGAAGCTGACTGTTGTGCCTCCGTTTTGCCAGGCCTATCACATGACCATGGCGGTGTTAGGCCAATCATACACCCGTTGACCATACCCGGTCGGCTAGCGCGACTAGCTCGGATGGGGCTCGTCAGACCCAGTAGTACTACTTATAATTCCCCCGCTATTTAACCCAAATACTAACGATCCGAGGAGATTGTCGAGGACTTAAGTGATAAAGCTGCTTAGTGCCCATAACAATACATTAACATTAACTTAGTTACCGTATAGTTATGTGACGTTAAATTCGTATAACGTAAAGAGTTTGAGTTTGAGAGTGTATACATGTTTCTCCCCCTGTTGTTTAAAAACCGGATAAAGTTAGGGGCCGTGAACTCACCTTTATTTGCTCGGTTAGTGTAGCAAAGATGTTATAAGAGATGGGACCGCTAGTTGCGTCCTAACAAACCAATTAATTCCACGTCAGTGTGTAATCACACCAATACAGATTCCACACACAATTTACTCACGAAGTGATACATACCAACAACATATCTAACACTCAAACATGCATGCAAGTATTCTCATGTGATCCTAGAAATCAAACAACTTGTCATGAACATATTTCAATTCCATGCAACACTTTAATGCATACAATCACAAGTTATCAACTTTCTGCTTAACACTCAATTGTTCAGCTGTCTTCTAGGATTTTTATAAAATAGTTCTAACATTCCAAAAATTCCCATATTTTTACAGTAGGTGACATTTATACCATAGAAATTTATATAGTTTTTCCAAGTCCTAAATCTTTACCAATTAGCCATAAATATTAATTCATTAAGCTGCAGTCAGATTTACCGCTTTCTGACTGCAGTTCATGGAAGAATTTATTTAAAAATCACTGATCGTCCGATTACCAAAATTCCAGTTGGAGTTGCCCGGAAATTTCTATATCTAGTTGCTGTACAAAAATCATGACTCAACTCTCTACTGATTTTAAAATCTAGCTTGATAAACAACCAACAAAATTCCAGAATTTTCACAGCTTTAGCTATTGAACTTGTTTAGCCCTTTAAAAATATCAAACGACCTCAGAAAATTATGAATCCAGCGCCATTAGATTTCTTATTCAAATCTCTACGTTCTAGACATCAGAAAATCCGTTTTTCGACAACTAACGACCAAGTTACAGCCAGATGAAATCGGCTGTAACTTTCACTCAGCATCCTGTTTCAGCATGTTATTATTATAAACTCGTGTAATCCCGTTCATGCGATTAATCTAGGCGATCAAGAACTGATTTTTAATCATAGACTAATACTAATAACCTATCCATACAAACTCTAGTTCTTACTTCTAGTTATTATAACCAAAACATACTTGTAACTTGTGATTTCCGAAAACAATTCTGCATATGAACAATGATCAAATCAGCCGATTACTTAACAGCACTTATACTCCGAAACTATACCATCATGCAGTCTGAAAACAGCAACAATCAACACACATATATTCGAAACAACTAATCATTCAAGCATATGTCCGAGACAACAAATCATTCAAGCATGCATATATATCCGAAACAACTAGACATTCAAGCATGCATATTTATCGGAGACAATACAATCATACGATCCGAACACAACAAAGTCACACACATGTATCCGAATATGGTTTTGTATCATATGATAAGGTAAACGAACCGTGATTAAGCTAAGGAATCCGGTGATCAAAGATTGCTTGCAACCGAGAGATCCGTGACCGAGAAAAAGATGTTGTTGTTCGCGACTGGAAAGAATAGTGGGCTGTTTGTGATCGAGGAAGTGAGCAAGGGCTGAACTGGCGATCCAAGGAACAAGTAAAAGGGCTGTTTTGCGACTGAGTTGATAAAGGCTCCGGCTGCTGCTTGCTGCGACCGAGAAAAGAAGCAGGAAAGCTGTTGCTTGCTGCGACCGAGATGATGATGAGGGTAAGGCAGCCGACGGCAATGAAACTCTAGGGTTTTGTGTTTTGTATGAAACATGCATGAGTGTTAGTATATATAGGCGCAAGGAATAGGGTGAGGGTTAAAAGGGAAGGGTTACGGTTTGGGTTTGTATGCGGCCGCAAGGGAGCTTGGGTGGTTTGGTTTGGGTCTTGATCACGTGGCCGAGAACTAAAGTTGCATGCTATGGGTTTCGGTTTGGTTTTGATTTTATGGCCGAGACATGTTTGGGCTTGTTCTCGGTTTAGGTTTGTGGTTTGAACTCAATAGATTTGCGGTCTTGGGCTTAATATCGCGGCCAAGGATTAGAGTGGTTTGGTCTTGGCCGAATAGTTAGAGTTTTAAGTCTAGGTTTGATCATTGTTTTCTTTTAGCCGAAGACCTGGGGTTTCAAGTTTCCTAGTTTCACAAGGAGTTCGGTTTATGTTTGTGTCGTGGTTCGGTTCGTGTGCATATTTATTATACATACATATATAACTAAAAATCCACACAACACACAACACGTATTTAATTCATGCACGTTGAATACTTAGCTATTATTATTAGACAAATATCACGTGTAAGTTACGAAAAACCGGGATATCACAGTACCTATATTATCATGTAATAACAACTTCATTTTCTATCACATAATTCACTAAAAAGTAAAGTTTAAGTGATACTGTTGATGCAGATATCTATAGCCTACGCCTTAGGTGTATGTAATAGGCTTCGATGTTAGATTTTATGTTTTCAATGTATGTCAGAGGCCACTTCGTACGACGTGTTGGACACCTCGTACGAAGTGAAGCTCACTTCGTACGAAGTGGCAAGATCAACTCGCACGAAGTGTTCTTATCTATAAATAGTCGAGTTGTGGTCTTGAGTCTATAGCTGTTTGGTTGACTGTGAAGGCAAATCCCTGTCCAGTTTGTTTTAGAATTATAACACGTTGATCAATATTAATGAAACTGAGCGTTTAAACAGTAAGGATCATATTGTCACCAGTTAATCATGAATTCCGCACATATTGACTAGATTTCAAGTTATGTCCTTTGCTTATTTGGATAAGACGATCCTACAAGTGGTATCAGAGCCTTGTAGGCATGATTTGAAGACAATTGTTCCAAATCTAGCCTTAGAAGACTTCTTGTTCTACTCATTCTTCTTATTTTTCCACTTTTGAAATGAATTCATGAACATAATGGACTATTTTTTTAGTAAATACGTAAAAACAGTTTAGACTAACCATTGAAAGAACCTTGGAATCATGGGTGCCTTTATATAGGGTGTTGGTATACATACCTGATTTTTGGGAGTAGCTATGCACCTATATTATTCATGTAATACAAAAAAGTAAAGTTTAAGTGATACTGTTGATGCAGATATCTATAGCCTACGTCTTAGGTGTATGTAATAGGGCTTCGATGTTAGATTTTATGTTTTCAATGTATGTGAGAGGCCACTTCGTACGACGTGTTGGACACCTCGTACGAAGTGAAGCTCACTTCGTACGAAGTGCACAACTCATACGAAGTGGCAAGATCAACTCGCACGAAGTGTTCTTATCTATAAATAGTCGAGTTGTGGTCTTGAGTCTATAGCTGTTTGGTTGACTGTGAAGGCAAATCCCTGTCCAGTTTGTCTTAGAATTATAACACGTTGATCAATATTAATGAAACTGAGCGTTTAAACAGTAAGGATCATATTGTCACCAGTTAATCATGAATTCCGCACATATTGACTAGATTTCAAGTTATGTCCTTTGCTTATTTGGATAAGACGATCCTACAAGTGGTATCAGAGCCTTGGAGGCATGATTTGAAGACAATTGTTCCAAATCTAGCCTTAGAAGACTTCTTGTTCTACTCATTCTTCTTATTTTTCCACTTTTGAAATGAATTCATGGACATAATGGACTAATTTTTTAGTAAATACGTAAAAACAGTTTAGACTAACCATTGAAAGAACCTTGGAATCATGGGTGCCTTTATATAGGGTGTTGGTATACATACCTGATTTTTGGGAGTAGCTATGCACCTATATTATTCATGTAATACAAAAAAGTAAAGTTTAAGTGATACTGTTGATGCAGATATCTATAGCCTACGTCTTAGGTGTATGTAATAGGGCTTCGATGTTAGATTTTATGTTTTCAATGTATGTGAGAGGCCACTTCGTACGACGTGTTGGACACCTCGTACGAAGTGAAGCTCACTTCGTACGAAGTGCACAACTCATACGAAGTGGCAAGATCAACTCGCACGAAGTGTTCTTATCTATAAATAGTCGAGTTGTGGTCTTGAGTCTATAGCTGTTTGGTTGACTGTGAAGGCAAATCCCTGTCCAGTTTGTCTTAGAATTATAACACGTTGATCAATATTAATGAAACTGAGCGTTTAAACAGTAAGGATCATATTGTCACCAGTTAATCATGAATTCCGCACATATTGACTAGATTTCAAGTTATGTCCTTTGCTTATTTGGATAAGACGATCCTACAAGTGGTATCAGAGCCTTGGAGGCATGATTTGAAGACAATTGTTCCAAATCTAGCCTTAGAAGACTTCTTGTTCTACTCATTCTTCTTATTTTTCCACTTTTGAAATGAATTCATGGACATAATGGACTAATTTTTTAGTAAATACGTAAAAACAGTTTAGACTAACCATTGAAAGAACCAGAGCTAAAAACAACTGAAATCATGCCAAAAATTGCAAAAAAACGTGAAATTATAAACACACAATGCATGAATTGAACATACACTTCGCATGAAGTGAACGTCCACTTCGCACGAAGTGAGCACCAAATCGTACGAAATGAGATAAACCTATTTTTGAAAATTTTAGTTCAATTCATACCAAGTGTCACTCCGCACAAACCCCAATTTGCACAAACTAATCTTTGTTTAAAATTTTCATAGAAATGGAGAACGAATTCTTCAACGCGTTCGCTTCATCCACCGCTTCGACCGCAGCCGCCTAAACCTTAAACTTAGATAACGAAATGGGCACGATGACTAAGCCACCCAAATTGATGTATCTTGAAGATTATAAGGGATGGCATGAAAGATTTACGAATTGGGTACAAGCAAACTCTCTCAACTATTGGTACGCGATAGAGGAAGGGAATAAGATTCCGATGGGAGAGAATGGTTTAGAGAAAGGAATAATGCAGTATAATGAGCAAGAAAAGGCTTTAATTTCTCGTGAAAAGAAGATGATGAATATCGTACAACACGCAATTAAAGAAGATATTTTCACGTTGTTACAACATGAAGATTATGCTCTATCCATCTAGAATGCACTTAAGGTTAAATTCCAAGGAAGCGCACAGATAATTAAGAGCAAGCAAGCACTTTTGAAGAAAGAATTTGATATCTTTCATTCATTAAAAGGTGAGTCGATGAAACAGATGATTGAGAGGTATTGTCACCTCGTAGTTGAAATAAAATGGTTGGGGGCTAACAAAGATAACGAAGAACTGATAGATAAGTTAGCTGATGCACTAATAGGAGGCGAATGTTCAACCTATCTCATGATTTTAAAGAATAGTCCTGACTACAACAGCATGTTGAGTCTCACAAAATTTATTGAGAAGCTTGAAGGTCATGAATTGGATCTACAAAAGATGGCAAAATCTAGAAGTGCACATGCACAACAAGATGATAATCTGTACTTTAAAGGAAATGCTAATACCAATAACCAAAGTCCGAAGATTTAAACGGCTTTCAGTGCTAACAATTCGTCAAATAATTCAAGTAGTAGTATTGGGTTTACCTCATTCCCGGGCTATGATCCAAATACTCCTAGAACTCCACAGTCGTCCTAGAGCTCTAACAACTACAACAGTAGCCGAGAACAGTCAATCAAATCAAAATCAGAGGGTTCTTCGGTGCAACATAGCTGTGAATTTGGCAAATGCACAAGACTTCATCGAAAATACAGTTAAGCAATATATGGCTCTACTCGCATCCGTGCTTGAATCTTATGATAGCCTAGTAGCCGGTAAGATCGGAAATCCTTACATGACTAAAGAGGATTACGATCAAATCGATCTGAAGAACTATAATTAATAGACATCAAATGGTGTATTAAAAGAGCTTAGCGCTTCATGGAAATAACCGGGCGTAATAGTTTGGGAGGACCAGATGGTAAACTAGGATTTGGTAAAACGAAGGTGACATGTTTTAAATGCCGAGAAAAGGGTCACTTTAAGCGAGAATGACCGAACAGAGAAGTTCAGGGTAATCATAATCCGTTTGCTGATGATTACTACAAGAAAGCCATATATCACAAGACTTCTCCTCCTCAAAGTTCATCAAAGCTTATCGCTATTGAGGATGGTTCGGAAAAAGCTAACAAAGCACTCATGGTGACTCAAGAGGACGCGGGGTTTAACTAAAATAACTATATTCCTAAGAATGAAAGTTTGGCACCGCTTGCTGAGATAATAGAAGAACCAGTGTTTGATGAGGTTGTCGAGGAAAGTTCGAATGAAGAATGTGAGGTTGTGTTTGACGAAACCCTAATAATAGTGCTGAATTGTGTGCTGAAGCAATTTATTATGAACATTGTGCTGAGAAAGACATATTTCACCATGCTTTTAAATCCGTGATTCCTCCTGATGTTTATGATTCTTTTGCAGGTTTCTTTGGAGGTTCAAGTCAATACCAATGCGCGTCAAAGACAAAAGAATCCAAGAAGGCAGTAGAAGAAATTATTAATGTCACAAAGGAGATGAACGGTGAAAATCTGAAAGGAAATAGCTGACAAAGCCATGATGGTTTAGTTACAAGAGGTAGTTCCTGAGGAGAGTCAAGAAGTGAAAGAGTTGGTTAATGAGTTGATTAAAAAAGAGGTTAAGGTTGTAATAAAAAAAGTTAGGAAATCATGCACGAAATGATTGGAGCCATGCAAGGAATGTTCAGAAAAAGGATTTAAAACTTAAAGAACTGAAAAAATATTCTGACAACTTGTCAAGTGACTTAAGAGACACCAAAGTTACTTATGATAAACTTAGTAAATCAAGCAAACAATTTCAAGAAGTCAGTAAAGATGACATTGCAATAAAATCAATGCTAAAAGCTATAATAATGGATAAACAAATGGCAATTAATATTCATATAGACACCATTGCTAAGCTTAAAATTGAACTTGAAGTCATAAAGATTGAGTCTAAACGAGTCAACAAATTGTTGATTAGTTACTCAACGTCTCATATGTGATTGATCATATTCTTCCACAACAAATTGAGAAAACCAAACAGGAAGAAAATGAATCTAAAAAACAAAACAAAGGTTTGGTTCATAATAAGTGTCCAGCCCTAATGTGGAACAATTATGCTAAAAAGTTTCCAGATAGGGTGGAAAAAAGGCTCAATTTAAAGCTAAAAATTGAACAAAAGGAGATAAGCTGCCAGAAAACATTGATGTGACTTATGAATGTCAATCAGATGTTGTGAAAAACGTTGTTGAAAATGTTTTAGGAAATGAATCTGATAGCACTGATTTTGAAAGTGTTGAGTCAAAAATGGAAAAGTCTGAATCAAATTCTCATTCTAAAAATGTAAAAAGTTTTCATAAGAATTACATTTCGACATCAGAAAACAGTCTAAATGGTGATCCTAATGTGGTAGTATACAGAATGAACGGATCAGACAAACTGTATTCAGATGAGGAATTTCCAATTCAGAACGTAAATTTTGATAGGGTTGATAAATTGTTCAAATTAGTCGAAGTTAGTCTTTCTGATCTTGAAGAGTAAAATAAAGCTTATTATTCAAAACCAAAGAAAGTTTATAATAATTACCATTAAAAGGGAAGGGATTATCCTAAGAAAAAAAGGAATTAGGGTTTTGACAAGAAGAAAAATAACAACAGGTTTCAAAAACTAGATTACAAAAAGAAAATTGAATTTGTTTTTGGAACAAGCACGGTTAATGAGAAAGAAAGTCTGACTAAAGAACAATCAAATGATAAATTTTATGTAGAAAAGAAATGCCATGAACTGGCTTTGGGTTCATTTGATGAAAATGATAACAGGACAGCTACAAATGCCACAAAATCGAGCACATTGCACGACGATGTCCTCAAAACAACCCAAAACCTGCTTATAGTGTGAAGAAGTCTACAGAAGATGTGAAACCAAAAACCCCTGAGTTTGTACCTACACAGATCTTAAAAAGAAATAACGAATCCAACAAAGATATGAAACCAACAATTTTAAATGCTTTAAATTTTGAAGTTGGTGAATCGTCAACTAAAAACGAACAAAAGGATTCAAAACTCTACCCCATAAAGGCATTTTTGAAAACACAAACTTGGGTGGTTAAATCTAAACCATCTTTTGCAGAAGAGAAAACAAGACATGTTCCAACAAAATCGGAAGTTAAATAAGTCAGATGTTGGACAGGATGTTGAAGTCAAAGATAAAATTGTTAGTGGACCAAGTTTGATATCCCAAACCCACTCAAGACCGAGTAGGCTTGGGTTTCACTGTTTAAATAACTGCTTAATTACATGTGTTGGGGCTCCCGAGGTCAATCATTTCTAAGTGGATAATGGACAGCGGAGCTTCTCGACACATGACAAGGATGCTAACCTTGCTTTATGATGTTAAATCAATACGTGGAGGCTATGTAGGGTTTGTGGGTACTCAAGGGGGACGAATAGTTGGAGAGGGAATATTCATGAATGGTGTGGTTTCTTTTGATAAAGTCAACTACACCGTCGAATTAAAGAATAACTTGCTAAGCATTTCACAGATTTGCGATAAGAAGTTTACAACTCACTTTACAGATAAAGAATGTTCTGAATCCGGGATTCAAAATTCCAGAGGAATGGATCCTCATGCGCTCCACGAGAAAATGATCTCTATGTCATTGACATGAGTGTCGCATCCACTACTACAAAATCGGCTCAATGTTTTGTATCAAATGCTATAGAAAAGGAATCGATCTTAGGGCATCGAAAGATGGCGCATATACATTTACGAAAGATGTTTTGTATCAAAGGCTATAGAAAAGGAATCGATCTTAGGGCATCGAAAGATGGCGCATATACATTTATGAAAGATGAATTATCTGGTGCACAATAATATGGTGGAGGTTGTGAATCTTAAGAGTTTCCACTTGAGTGATGATTGTATCAGTTGTAACAAGCGCAAGAAGCATAAGAAATCTCACCCAAGAAAACTCTTAAACTCTATCAAGCTGCTACTTGAGAGGTTACATATCGATCTGTTTGGGCCAGTAAACATCAAAAGTATATCTAGTGATCTATATTGCCTTGTTGTGACTGACGACTACTCAAGATTTTCATGGGTTCTATTTCTGGAAAGCAAAGATGAGACGTTGAAAATCTGATGATTCTTTTCAGAAATTTGGTGAATTTATACCATCTACCAATAAAAACGATTCATAGCGACAATGGTACTAAATTCAAAAACAAAAGAATGGAAGAGTTTTGCAACGAAAAAGGAATACTTCATGAATTCAACGTGCCCTATACTCCGCAACAGAATGGAGTCACTGAACAAAGAACCAAACTCTTATTGAAACAGCACGCACAATGCTCGCAGATTCTAAATTACCTGTTAATTTTTGGAGTGAAGCAGATCCCTCTACTTGTTACACGCTTAATCGAGTATTAACAGTCAAGGGCTATAAGAAGACATGCTTTAAGTTAATCAGTGAAAACAAATTTGGAGTTTTTAAAACCGTTTATATCTCCGTGCACCGTCATTCACCCGGATGGTAAATTCGGAGCTAAGTCTCTAGAGGGGTTTTTTGTGGGGTATGCAAGTCCTTTGAGACGAGTATTTTTGCCTAGCATAAACCAAGTTATTCTTGCTCAGCATGTTGACTTCCAAATATATACCTCACCAACACAGAAGCCTAGTAATCCTTGGTTGTTTAATTATGAGAGTTTGTGGAATTATGTTGGACTGCCAAAAGAACCTACTAAAGAGGAGCTTGTAATGTTATATCAGCAACAATAATCATCTACTCAAGAACAAATTTCGAGACCAATAGTGATTTCACAATCACAAGTTGGCACAAACAATTCTGAAGCAGGTCCGAGCGACACTCAACAAGAACCCGTAGTCGAACAAGGATATAAACAACACAACACCCACTTTTGATCAATCGGATGATTCTAATAGCGAGCCAACATATGATAATGGAGGATCTAGTTTCGATGAAGGCTCAGAGCATATTACAAGTTTACTTAATCAACCTGCAGGTCCTAGCAACCAGATGAAGCTTCAACGAGTAATCAGGTTGCTGAACAGAACATTACAAATCTAGAGAATGAAGTGAGTGTCTCTAATGAGGTGATGCCGAGGACGATGTCATACCATCCTTCAGAGAATAGAATTGGAGAGTTGCAAGCTGGAGTAAAAACGAGAAATCAGATCAACAAGGATCTAAGCTGTTTTTATACTAAAATTGCACCTATTCATGAAAATGCTTATATAGTTGTTTTATTTCATAGGTTGAGCCTAGAACGTACAAAGAAGCGCTTACTGAGGAAATTTGGGTAAACGCAATGCATGAAGAACTGCAACAATTTGACAAACTTGGAGTCTGGAAGCTTCTAGATCTACCTAATAATCACAAGTCAATCAGTACTAGGTGGGTCTTCAAATGTAAAAGAGACGACAGAGGAGTCATCGTATACAATAAAGCTCGACTGGTTGTCCAAGGTTTTCATCAGCAAGAGGGTATTGATTACACAGAGGTCTACGCTCCTATCGCTCGACTAGAAGTATCTGCATATTCCTGGCCTTTGTGTCATGGAAAGGTTTTAAGGTGTACCAGCTTGATATTAAGTCCGTTTTCCTATGCGGTAAGGTGAAAGAAGAAGTCTATTTCGGTCAACCACCGGGTTTTGCCGATCAAGTGCATAAAGAAAATTTTTACTTACTAGATAAGGCGTTGTATAGTCTGCACCAAGCCCTGAGTGCTTGGTATGAGACACTCTCTCAACACCTGTTGAGTAACGGTTTTATTAGAGGCACTGCTGGTAGCACTCCCTTCACGTGGTAAGTGAAGGGACACTTGCTGATTGTGTAAATCTATGTGGATGACATCATATTTGGTTCTACAAATGACGAGCTGTGTAAAGAATTTGAAGATTCATGAAAAAGAAATTTGAAATGAGTTCAATGGGATAAATGAAGTTCTTCTTGGGACTTCAGGTCGATCAGTTTCCTGATGGTATCTTTATCCATCAGACGAAGTACGTTCACGATGTTTTGCAGAAATTCAACAAGTTGGGATCATCATCATTATCTACTCCTTTGGCACTTAATCATGGCATAGAACATGATATACAAGGAGTGAAGACTAATAAGACCTTATATAGATCGATTATTGGATCATCAATGTACCTCATAGCATCAAGGCCGGATATCATGTATCCAACATGCCTTTATGCCCGATATCAATCAAATCCACGAGTGTCACACGTGGAGATCGTCAAACGGATTTTCAGATAATTGAGGGTTGCCCAAGAACCGGCTTGTGATATTCGCGAAACAATAATTTCAACTTACTGGATATTCCAACTCTGATTTCGGATGCTACAAATTAAATGTAAAATCTACAACAGCAGGATGCCAGTTCTTCAGAATACGATTAGTAACGTGGCAATGCAAGAAGCAAACCACGGTCGCTCTCTCTACTTACGAAGCAAATTACGTTTTAGCTTCCAGATGTTGTTCCCAAATCATGTGGATACAACAACAAATAAGAGACTATGGATTGCAGTTTCTTGATACGCCAATATATGTAGATAACAAGGCTTCCATTGATATAACTAAAACCTGGTTCAATACTCTAAAACTAAACATATTGAAATTCGAAACCACTTTATCCCTGATTGCCACGAGAAAAAGTTTGTTAGAATTGAAAAAAAAATACACACTGATGAACAAAAGGCAGATTTTTAAACCAAGGCTTTTAATAAAGCTACATTCAGATATCTTTTGAAACTTAATGGGTTGAAAACTTTGACATCAAGGGGGATTTTAGAGGATGTTGAATTCGAGGCGGATAACGAGTTGATGTGATCCTCATAGGTTTAGTCATGTTTTTAGTTTTTAGAATTTCTTTCTTTAAAAACAAAAATCCAAAAAGATACTTTTGATTTTAGGGGGAGAAATGTTGTGTAAAATACAAAAACATATAAAAATTTTAAAAATGTACAAAACATAAAAAAGACAAAAAGACTTTTCGTGTAAAAAGAGAAATGATAGTATATCAGTGGACTATCACAGTAAGCTAAAGAAATGTAGCGTCAAAATTTCGAACAGGTCTCACTAACGATGTAGCGTCAAAAACATTCAGTAGATTGTTTCTGAGAATACAAACATAAAGTAACATCTATCGGATATATGATCTTAGTACTCCGAAATTGCGTTTAAGAGATTGCCGGATTCTGAGATACTAGGTCTTTATAGATAATTGATATCTAGGGTATTATACAAGTTCTTTTGATTTTGCGTCAGCAATGGCCTAGAACTTGTAGAATACTTTTGCTTTTAAACCCAAAAACTACAACATATTGAAAGTATCGAAAGATCTAAAAATTGTAGTACAAAAGCTTCCAAATTGGAACATCACTGTTAAGTCGAGCCTTCATCTCTTTGTCTGTATGGTGGTACTGACCTAAGCTCTCAAGGTCTCGCACAACCCAGATATAGATATCAGTTAAATATATTCACTTGAAAGATGGAATCTTGGGAATCCTTTTACGGGAGTATATTCTGAGGTGTGAAACACTGTTAAGTGAAGTTCTAAGATATCTCATTAATGTATCTCGGAGCAATTGAGAAATGTGCAGAGGTTTAAGTGGATCAGTATACTGACAATCTAAGTGAAGTTGTTTAAAACATAAAGTTTTCAAGATCAACGGTACTGGTGATTTGTCTCAAAAACTTATATGATCCTCTAACACAAACTCAAAAAAATGTGTCTTTAAAATATATTTGTACATAGTTTTAGCATAAACTTTGTAAAAATTAAAGAGATTCTATTTCTATCTTAGTGTCGACTACCGATGATGGAAAACAGATCTTCAAAGTCCAAAGATGCTGATTGCTGAGGAAAATCTGTAGGAAAACAGGTTGGGAGCTTATCTAAAATATGAAAATGTTTTGAAATGATCAAAAGTTCATTAATTTAAAACTTAACATTGCCTAAAAACATCAGTTTGTTCATAAATTTTTCAACCAGGGTCATTAACTTAGACTTGGTAGACAAATCAGTTAACTAGGATCATTAACTTGGACTTGGTCAAGTAAGTGGGTTGTTAAAACTGATAAAATGCTTGAAAAAGTTAAAATTTTCAAAAAAATGTACACCACTTCGCAAGAATTGGTATCTAACGCGTACGAAGTGGAATATGTGCTATATAAAGAACTCAGATCGCACGAAGTGCCCATTCACTATTTGTGCGAACTGAGAGAAAACGTTGTGCGATTTGGAGATTTTGAACGATTTAGAACGAAGTGCTGCCTAAATTGGCATTTGGGAGGTTGATTAGCACACCTCTTACAATGGTGAATGTGTTGGACCGTAAATTAACCGTAAAATCATAGGTTTTGTTATTTAAGACTTTAAAACTTAGATCTAAGAAAATCTACCTGACCAAAATTAAATTTGAATATATATTTGTGTGTATGGCACTAGTAGAACATATTGGAACCTTCAATTTAATAAAAGCAACAAGTTACAAAATTGGTGTTAAAAACAGTTGTTGGGATGAAGTGGCACTTCGTACGAAGTGGAATACCCACTTCGCATGAAGTGAACTTGGTAAATTTTAAATACCACTCTGTACGAAGTGTGTTGGTTAGAAAGTTATGTTGTTTTGCCCACTACGTACGAAGTGAAAAAGACCACTTCGTACATATACCACTTCGCATGAAATATTTGGTACTTTTTCGACAAATTTTTCTAAGTGTTGAGATTCTAAATGTTGTTGTTATGTTTATACAGGAAAAGAAATCGCAGTTTGAGCCAACACACACATGTTGTGTTTTAGACAATACCATACTAGAAATAGCTCCGTTTAAAGATATACTCGAGTTTATGGGATGGTTATCGGTGACAAAAGCATTAACACATCAACACAAGGTCTATAGATCACATATTGCACATTTCTAGAATTCAGCTGAGTTTGTTTCTGAACCACGAGCAATACATTCTGTGGTAAAGATAGAAGATAAAGAATTTGAAGTTAAAATCACCGAAGAGTTAATACGAAAGGTGTTGGAGTTAAAAGATAAAGATGGTGATCGCACGGGCTATCTAGAAAGAAGGGTCAAAGGATGTTTTTATCAAATGGGATACAGGGGACATGTGAATTCCCAGAATTTCAAGAAAGCGAATCTTGTCAGGTCTTATAAATTCTTCGTGTATTCAATTATACATGCTTTCAGTCATCAAAAAGGATGTTATGATGATATTCTTGATTATCAGATGTGCATGGTTGCTGCACTAACACTTAATATGCCATACAACTTCACCAAAGTAATCTTTGATCAGATGGCATCGAACACAACAAGAGAGAAATTTCTTAAGAATCCGAGGTTCTTGCAAATGATGCTAGATGATTTATTTCCAAACTTGGCAAAAGAAGAAGATGATGAGTTGGTTTTGAATCATATGGATAAAGAGACGTTAATTAGACTAAATTTATATTTGAAGCAAGAATCAGAGCCTGTTGCAAAGCTAGTTTTTGGAGCTATTAACGATAGAATTATGTTGCACCTCCAAAGGGAAAATGGAGAAAAGATACAAGCGGTTCAGAAAGAGATGAAGAAGAAAAGTTAGACGATTTTATTCCAAGGGGAAGCAGTTAGTTTGAGAAAGAAGACGGGAAAAAGAAATGCGCAACTCCAAAGAAAAAGCTAATTCAAGCAAGAAAAGGAGCAACTGTACGAACTATGCTTATAGACGAACAATCTGAAGATGAGATTCAAGTGAATGTGCCTGTGAATGAACCGGTTGCTGAGAATGTAAATGTACATGAAGAAGTATTTTTTGCAACAACAGACAATGAAAGGATGTGAATGTTGTGAAAGCTGCTGCTGAGATTGAGAAAGAAGTGATTGAAGGTGGTAACGAAGAAAGTTCTAAGGATAGTGTTGATCCAGAAGTAGTCAGAGCTGCTGAAAAAGCCGAACAAAGAAAGAGAAAGGCTTTAGGTGATGATGACGAGATATATGTGCCTATTGATCCAGAAGAAGTATCTAAAACGGCTAGTTAAGAGAGTTATAAGGGTTAAGAGTAAACCTTTGGATATATAGAAAAAGACAACAAGGTCTCCAGCGGAAAAGAAAGCCCGACGAAAGTTTCTTAAAACTAGGAAGACGCATGAGGCTGAAACTACAACTGCAAATGTTAAATCTGTTATTCCACCATCACCACCACAACAACCACCTACATCACCACAACATATCATTCCACCATCACAACCAGCTTCAACACCAAAACAGCCAACGTCACCAGTCCAACAAAAAGCTCCACAATCTGCACAAGACGTTAATCCTTTCCTACAGACAATTTTGGTGAAATTCTTTATACTCATTTTGAATGAGAATTAGATGGTGATTTCTTTAACGATAAAAAGATTGCATAGTTGGAAAGCAGGATTAAGTTTCTTGAAGACGATAGAAAGAACTTGGAAGCTGTGTTATCGACTTTTCTTTTCGAGAATGAACAGTTACGTAGATTGATTGCATATTATGAAGCTTGATGAATTCGAAGTGATAGAAAGATGGGTTTGTTTCATAAGATCTTATCTAAAAAGTTGGGCATAGACTTTGAAGCTGAATCTAAATTAATTGAGATTGAAGAAGCAAAGAGCGGCTGAAAGAGCACGCAAAGCTGAAGAAGATGCTGCAGCAGCTAGTAAAGGCAAAGAAAAAATTGATGAAGTTCCTGTTATTATTCCAAATGAGCCTGAACCAAAAGTTGTAGTTGAAACAAAGGCTTTTATACCAACAGAGCCTGAAAAAGAAGTTGAAATTGAGATAGAAGTTGAATTAGGGTCGTTACTGAATTATGTAATGATGTGTGGACCTATTAATGTTCCTGAAGTTTCAGCAAAGCAAAAGTACTTGGAAAGAAAGAAGTTGGAAGCCGATAAAGAGCTTGAAGATCTTGAAAAAGATATTGGTGATTTTGATGAAAATGATGATGAAGATGTCCGAGGCGATGGTAAAAAGGATGATAATACACAGGGTGGTACAAGTGTGAAAGTGGTGGATGCTAAGGTGAATGAATCATTTGATTATGATGCTTATTTGATGGATAATGTGAATGAAGAAAGATAGAAGCTGAAAGACAGAGGGAGACGGAGGACCCTGTACATGATGCTGAGCAATTACACCAAGGAAGGGATTGCCAAAACCAGAGGTTTTCTATTTCGAACATGATGTCGAAGTAGTTGAATTCGTACATAAATACACCAAGGAAGAGATTGCCAAAACGCTAGGTGTCAACGAAGAATTTTTTGAGTTTGATTTTTAAGATGAATTAAACAATATTAGTGCATCTAAGCCTGAAGACTATGTATATAAGTATGTTGTCGAAGCTGATAATTATAATAAGGTTGTCGTGGAGGTTGATTATGATGATGAAACAGAAAAATATACCGGTGAAGGTACAGATGACTTCCCAACCTTCTAGGAGATGTTTAACGAAGCTATTGATGAACTGTTAAAGCGTAGAGTTGAAGAGACAGTGAACGAAGGTTGTGTTCCTAAGAGATTATTGAAAGAAGGAATTGCTAATGCAAAGAAGCCATGATTCAAAGAGCTTCCCAAAGAACGAAAATTCCAAAGACCATTGGCTTTCTTTGCACGTGATCAAGATAAATCTTTAAGGGGATATTCTCAATTGGGGATGGATTGAAGAATTGAACGTGTATGCAATCAAGAGGGAGTTTGGTGTACAATATTTTAGATACTTATGTGATATCAAGACATTACCATTCTAGGATGTAGAAGAGTTGGTGCAGACTAAGATGATAAATCTTGAAATGAAATTTCACGACCAAGACTATGGAAATTGATCAAATACGAAGCAGCTCATGGCTTTAATCACTGGACGCCACACATACCGAAGACGACAATCAAGATTGATCCAGTTACAAAAAAAAGGATATTACTTTGATTGTGAAACGTCCATGCACTATAAAGAATATGTCGTTAAAGAAAATTGAACAAGATTTCTATGAGTTCTTCAAGTTATGGCAATGTGATGTTGAAACAGGTGAAGCGGTAATAGTGTTGAAGTATTTGGAGAGCTATAAGGATACTAGACCCGATGTTGCTAGTTAATTGTTCTGAGAAAGATGTAGAGTGTTTGTTCTTTAACAAGATATGTTACGAAGTTAGAGAGAAAGTTCAAGCCATGCAATATCAGGGTGTGATTAATGTGTGTTATGCTCATGGAATTAATTCAGGAAAATTATGGCAATCGAAATGGAAAGAGTTGGAACGTAAAGAGTTTATGAAAAAGATCTGAAAAAGAAGAAAGAATTGATGCTATTATGAAGAAAGCTTCAATCAGAAGATTTCAATTAATTAAGTGGGCACCGGCTACCGATCCAACACCAATACCATCTGAGGAACGCAGAAAGCCGAGAAAGAATTTCTTTGGACGTTGAATATTTAAAGTTATCAAGTTTTTTGAAGACTGACCAAGACTGTGGGAATATCTAAGGGGGAGTTTGTTGATGCAGATGTCTATAGCCTACGTCTTAGGATCATGTCGTGTATGTAATAAGGTTTCGATGTTAGATCAAGTTTTTTATGTTTTCAATGTATGTAATAGGTCACTTCGCACGAAGTGTTAGACACCTCGTACGAAGTGAAGCTCACTTCGTACGAAGTGCACAACTCGTACGAAGTGGCAAGACCAACTCGCACGAAGTGTTCTTGTCAATAGATAGTAGAGTTGTGGTCTTGAGTCTGTAGCTATTTGGTTGACTTTGAAGGCAAAGCCCTGTCAAGTTTGTCTCATAATTGTAACAAGTTGATCAATATTAATGAAACTGAGCGTTTAAACAGTAAAGATCATATTGTCACTAGTTAATCATGAATTCTGCACATATTGACTAGATTTCAAGTTAGGTCCTATGCTTATTTGGATAAGACGATCCTACAGATACTATACGTAATAATTTAATAGGAGGAAAATGTAATAAAAAATTATGCGGAAACAATTGTAGTTTATGTTAAAGAAATGTTGACTTACATAAAATCCTGTAGAAATAAACTAATAAAATGTTTTTCAGCTACTCTTTCGCCCCATATTATTCTTCCAACTACATCTATAAGGAAACTATATATTTTGATTTACAATTTTGGTTTTAATTTGGAATCTATTATATAGACATATTGCTTAATTAGTGTGTAATCGATTGTATAGAATAAAGAAAAATATAATTGTGAAATTGATTAAAAAATTTGGTCACAATCTGAATTTCAAAGATACAAATGAATTATACCATAAATAAAAAAAACATATAGGGAAAAGTTGTAAACGAAAATTAAAAAAGGAAATTACTGTAATTGTAAACGGAAATTAAAAAAAGAAATTATTGTAAAACTTGGCGACTTTTAAATTTATAAAAATTAAGTATGCAATTACTTTCTTAAAATAATGCCCCATTATTTTCCCGCCAAAAACCAAGTATAGAGGCCCTAAAAACATGACACGTATCACGCACTTATTATCATTTATTATATATAATAAAAACAGATAATAGATAAAATTAGTGGTTCCTGTTGGAAATAAGACATTCGTCAATATAATCAAACAATGAATTTAACAACAAAAAATATTTGATTAAAATTGAATGTTCATAAACCTTAAACTATAATTTCTATATATGAAAAACAAATTTTAATACTAAAGAAACCTAAATGACCTCATGATCAAGTACACAACAAAAATCATATTGCACGAGATCATTGAGAGAAGAAAAGAATTGGTAAAATCATTAAACAAATTCTTGAACTTAGGGAAAGAAAAAATAATGGGACTCTACATATTAGATTGCAAAATATTGAAGAAATGATGGTCGTTGGAGCAAGTTAGTTGGTTAAACCGCCATTCTTACATGTTATTTTGAATTACCCTTGCATGTTTTTGTTATTACAAACAATAAAACGCCATATATTTCACAAACTATTGTTTTCGTTTACAGAATGCATGTTATATAATAGTTCACCTGTATATTTTCTCCATGTTTCAAAATGCCATATAATATAACACAATTTAGGCTATTTATGTTACATAAAAACGCCAAAAACATAAAAAAAAATTAGTTAAAAGAACACTTTCATGCTATATTGTGGAAACGCAAAAATACTAGATACATCATATCTACCTGCCTACCTCACCCCTTTTTCAGTATCAATACTAAAGTAAACAATGAATCATCACATCCTACAATACTTTTACTAAAGTCAAATACATTTTATTCTTTTGGTGCAAAAAAAATATAATCAATCCATTTTGTTGTCTTTAGCGGCAAGAGAACACCATTATATAAGTAGAAAAAACTATAATTACTGAAACACTCCAAAAAAACCATAAAATGCCAAATAAAAATAACGAACAAAAATGCACTTGCTATCTCATGGAGGTTCGAATGATCGAATAGACGATTCGTTCTAAAGTTCTTAGACAGAAGAATGGTGAAGGTCAAGACTATCGAGGCCATACTTCGCCTGGACGAGACAGTCCAAAGGAATAATTCTTGAAATAGTAATAAGAAGATTGAAGAGAATATTTCAAGCATATGATGATAATGTTTATGAGCAACCAACCGTTATCGTTACTGGTAGTTTAAATGAACAATTGAGGATGGTGACTGTTGTATATAGCAATGGAAAGGAGGATACCTTCACAATGAACAAAGTGATGAACACAAAGAATGTTCACTTCCTTGACCAACTATGTGATTTGGCACCTTCAAACATTAACACAATCACGATTCTGATTGTGTTTAAATCAAGGATGCGATGCAGGCTGAACTAGTTGATGGCATTAAACGTCAATGTAGTTGATGATGATGAGTATGAGGAAAGTGATGAGCAAAGCGATGGGTACATCTATGATGTGATCCCACCCGATAAACATTATTAATTTGATCAGTTTTATTTCGTTTACATTGTAATGTTTGTGTGGTTTTATGAATGAATTATGATGATCATAAGAAGCCATGAATGCCATAATATTTACTATGAATCCTTCAAAACAAAGTGAATCCTTTGTTTATTTTTATTATCGTGTTTGTCTAATTTTATAAATGAATTATGATGATCGTAAGACGCCATGATATTTACTTTGAATCTTTTATAAACAAACAAAACAAATGCCATCAAATTTGTTTAGTAAAACATTAAGTAAACGCAAAACAATGTTCCACGTCGTATGAGTAGAATTATAAATGAGGCAAAATTAGTAACAAGGTAAAAAGACAAAAACGCCCCTTCAGGTGATTTGTAGTGCTCGCCACGCGTTGCTCCTACATCTGTTCTCATCATTTTCCCCTAATCCGATTTCTATATGTAAATATATAGTGGAGGGTTCAAATGATAAGAAATCACAAATTAAGAAGAAAAAGAATAAAGGATACAAAGTTAATTTAAACAAATCATTTAATTAGTCTATCCTTTTTTTGTTATTCAAATTAATGAACTCTAATCATTTAATGAGTCTATCCTATAAAATAATTGTGCACCTTACACAATGAAAACATTCATGCACATGATCATACATATTCAACATTTCCTACATCATAAAAACAACGTTTCCTACACCATAAAAACAATGTTTTGGTGTAGGGTACTGAATGTGTAGGATCCTAACACTTTTAAATAATTTTGCGACTCATAATAAAATATGTGTAGGACACAACACTTTTAAATAATTTTGTCAGTCCTAATAATATGGTGTAGGACCCAACAAATTAATGGTGGTGAAGGATAAAATTATTGTGACATTAATGAGACTTGAGTATCCCTTTATAATAGTTACTAGTATTATACATCAATTTATCTATGTTCCCCTTATTAATTAAAGCATTAGTTAAAAGGGGACAAAAATTATATCTTGATTCACAACTATTGATAAAAAAGAATGTAGGGTGTAGATTAATTTAATTTTTTTTCTTGAAAGAAGATTCTTCTTAAATGAACATTTCCATATATATATAACGGGATCAGGAGAAAATGATTAAAAGTGTGAAAATGGATGGCGTTCCAGGGAGCACTAAATAATATGCAGGGTACGATTGTCATTGTTCAAGCCCGGTTAATAGATGGCGTTATAATTCATTTTAAAACAAAAGTTCATCAAATATCGTGTGTTGTTCTTTATTCTTGTTTCTATGGCGTTTATTTTCAAAGCAATTTTTTTGAAAAATGTCGTTATGTCCTTCAACTTAGAATCAATATTCAGCGCTTTCATTATTTAGAACTTACCAATGGCGTTTTACACCTTGTTACGCATATCTGAATTATGTCGTTTTCATTAAAATGTTTTAGGGTTAGAGTAAATCTGTTATTCTTATTGTTTATTATTAAACTAATGGTTTGTTCATTATGACGTTTTCACCTTCTTCTCTCTCCGCAGCCACTTCATTTGTAGATCTGTCCAGTTGAATTAATCTCTTATATATTATAACGATAAATATCTTGGCGTTCTTGGCATTCCTAAAATCATTATATTTCAATAACAGTTCAAAAAATTACAACTAAGACGAAATCAAAGTAAACTAATAGTCTTCTATGGATGGTATTACATCAGATATGTACCCATCGCTTTGGTCATCACTTTTTTCAGACTCATTATCATTATCTATGTCATTAGCGTATAAGGTCATAATCTCGTTTAGCCTTTTTCGCATCCTATATTTAAATATCATTACAACCCTGGATGTTGCATTGTTTCAAGGTGCTAAATCACAGAGTTGTTCAAGAAGGTGTAGTTTATGTGTTTAGCATTTTATCCATCGTCAACAAATAATCCACCCCGTCTTAATAAGTCACTTTCACTATTCTTGATGGTTGCCATTTTTCTTCCTCTCAAAATTTTTTTGTTATTGAAATTTGGCGTTTTTGGTTAAAGATGGCGTTTTAGTTTGATCAATTGAAAGTGATAATGGAAGTGATGGTATATTGTTTATATAATGCTCTTTTTGGTGCGTAGTTTAGGAGGGAATTTTTTGTAATAGATGTTAATAATTAACTTTAAGTTATTATTTGTTTACATCTGTTTGTTAAATCTTCAACGTGTTTTATCATTAAGTTTTGGCGTTTTGTATCAATCGCGTTTAAATAAATATGTCGTTTCATCTGGAAGTGAATGTAGGTTAACCAGGAATTTTGAATGGCGCTTTGCTCATTAGTGTGCCGTTTTGTATTAGAACAATGAAGCACGTCCAAGTAATAAAGTTGATGTTATTTATGAAAATGCCATCGGGCTTCTAATCCATATATTGTTTTGATCCAACGGATGAGGGGGTTCTTACCGTTTTCACACTTATAGGCGTTTTCTCTAAATCCACACCCTATATATATAGGATTAGGTTGCGAACTGAGTGAACTAATCCTGGCCATACACGTGTGTAAATCAATGGCCAGGATTTGATGATGAAATACACTTGTGTATTTTATGATTTATGATGAAATCCTAGCCATGCACGTGTGTAAATCAATGGCCAAGATTTGTTCACTCAGTTCGCAAATACACTAGTGTTCACTCTAGAACCCCACCCTATATATGATGAAATCCTAGCCATGCACGTGTGTAAATCCTGGCCATTGATTTACACACGTGTATGGCTAGGATTTCATCATAAAATACACAGGTGTATTTAATCATCAAATCCTTGCCATTGATTTACGCACGTGTAAGGCCAATTAGTTCGCTCAATTCGTAAATACACTTGTGTTCACTTTTGAACTTAATCCTATATTTATATAGGGATGGGTTAAAATTAGAACAACCTTTAGTTGTGAGAACCGTGAGAACCGTGAGAACTAGGTCATCCAAAAGGTTTTTCCAAATTTTTTTTCTCAAAAGTTATAAAAAATCACTTGTTTCAGAAAAAGATTAAAAAAAAGCCGCATACTCAGATGTACATGAAGCGTAAAAAAAAGTATTTATCTTCGTACAAAATTTACACCAGGGTCTAAAAAAACTTGCATGAGTCAAAACTACCAACTCGACAATTTTTTTTACATTTTTTACACATGTGTTTATAATATTTTCATCTACGTTTTTACAAAAAAAAATTGGCCCAACTTACGCGAGAAGAAAATGTTCTCAGGGTTCTTACAACACGTGGTGGTTCTTATTTGGGCCGAGCCCTATATATATATAATATATATATACATATATATTAATATATATATATATATATATATTATAATATATATATATATATAGATATATATGTATATATATATATATAATATATATGTATATATATATATACATATATATGTATATATATATATATATGGTGGGGTTCAAGATTGAACACTAGTGTATTTGTAAACTGAATGAACAAATTCTGGCCATCAATTTCCACTTGTATATTGATAATCAATCGCTATGATTAGTTCACTAGTGTTAACTATCAAAAGGTTTATTCACAAATGAAGCAAACCCTACATATATATATGCTTCGGTTCAAATGAGAACCGACACGAGTTGTGAAAACCATCAGAACTCCTACTTCCCGCGCGAGTTGGGTTACAATTTTTTACACAAACATAAATGAAAATATTATAAACACATTTGTAAAAAACAAAAAACAAATTGTCGAGTCGGTAGTTTTTCCTGGTTTTAGTTTTGTTTACACGCTAATGTAATTTTTGTTACGACGATGAATTTTTTTACACCTCATGTTAATTTGTGTAGGCGGCATTTTTATTTTTTTATGCTGAAACTAGTTGTTATTTTTTTAAGATTTTTGAGAAAATCTGTTTTTGAAAAAAAAAAACCTTTTGAATGGTCTGGTTCTCACAATTTAAGGTGGTGTTATATATATATAATATATATATATATATATATATATATATATACATACATATATATATGGGAGAGTTTAAATGAAAACACTAAATATCGCGAGAACTGTGAGAAGAACTAGGCTAATTGAGAAACTTAAGAAGTATTTTGTATAACACATTTTCCCTAAGATTTTTGCAATATACACATATGTATAGTTTAAAATTGACTATATATACATATATATGTTATATATATACATATATATATATGGGAGAGTTCAAATGAGAACACTAAATATCGCGAGAACCTTGAGAACGAATGAAAAACTGCAAACACTTGGTCCAAAACATTTCAAATTCAAAATTTCTTTTAACATTTATCATTGTTATTCGAATACGATTTTAAAAAATTTAATTTACACGTTTAAATTTAAATGTATTCGGAAATAAAGAAAATTTACAAATGTGTAAGTTTACCATTTACACATGTGTAAATTTGTTGTATTTACACATGTGTAAAAATCTAATAAGAGTGGTCCTAAGAGAAAAAATGATTTATTTAATGTTATAAATCATTTTTATGATGTTGTATTTTAATTACAATGATGTTTGTATTTAAGAAAAATGGTTTTAATTGGTTTTTTCATTCGTTCTCACGGTTCTCACAATATTTAGCGTCCTCAAGATAACATTTCCCTATATATATTTATATATATTGTCAAAATTTGAATTATACACATATGTATATAGTCAATTTTAAACTATACACATGTGTATATCACGGAAAGATTAGAGAAATGTGTGGTCTAAAATGCTTGTCAAGTTTCTCAAATAGGGTGGACTTTTTTTAAAATCCCTACCCTATATATATATATATATATATATATATTGAGTAAAAATTTTCTTATAAGAAGAAAAATAAATTAATCTAGACCCTATATTTTTTTTTATCAATGGTTGTGATCAGGATATGATTTTTGTTCACTTTTAATTAATGATTTAATTAATAAGGTTATAATAGACAATTTGATATAGAATACTAATAAATATAATAAGAGTTACTTAATCTCATTAATGTCATCATAATTTTCTCCTTCATCACCATTCGTGTGTTGTGTCCTACATCAATTTTATTAGGAGACAAAATTATTTAAAAGTGTTGTCTCCTACACATATTTATTATGAGTCACAAAATTATTTAAAATTGTTGGGGTCCTACACATTTTGTAGCATACACCAAAACATTATTTTTATAGTGTAGGAAACTTTGTTTTTATGGTGTAGGAAATATTGAATATGTAGGATCATGTGCGGTTGTTTTTATTGTGTAAGGTGCACAACTATTTAATAGGATAAACTCATTAAATGATTATGGTTCATTAATTAATCTAAATATTAAAAATAAATGATAGAGTTATTAAATGATTTGTTCAAATTATCTTTGTATCCTTTATTTTTTTATTCTTAGTTTGTAATTTCTTCTCATTTGAACCCTCCACTATATACACACACACACACACACACACACACACACACACACAAATATATATATATATATATATATATATATATGTAGTGGAGAGTTTAAATGAGAAAAAAAATTGTAACAATAAAAAGAATAACGTTTAAACCAATAGAAAGTCTCCATTTACTTCATTTAATGTGTGTATTTAATATTATTAAAAAGGGTATATAGGTAAATCTATAATGTGGTCCTTATCACTAACATTTGCTAGATTTCTAAGTTAAGTATATGTGAAATGTCAATTTTAACCTTCATAAAAACAGAAACAATAAAAAAATTATGTAAGTCATTAATCAATTCACGTGGCCCCCATTTTATTATCTTAATATATTTTATAACTTAACCACCCCTTCTTCCTCTTTTCACCCCACCCCTATTTGTCACACCCTCAATTTCCACTTGCGGAGTATTATCGCGAGTCGTGTGATTAAACCAGAATCTCAGACACTAGCAATGTCGAATGACTCTATATGATTTATTTAAACGTTTTCCAAAAACATTTGTTGTAAATACGCATAGTCATTTTCAAAATTTCAAGGTTTCAAAGTTTAGAGGAAGCATTAAAATAAAGTAACGGGCGCCAACATAAACGCCAAAACCAAAATCCCAAAAATTATTCGTAAATAAAGACTCAATAAAAGTGCCTTGATCAAATGCAAGTGAGTGCTCCTAACGCTCCTAGCGTCCTGAGAAACATGCAAAGAAACAAGTGTCAACATTAAAGAAGAGTGAGTTCACAGGTTTTTATAAGTTCACAAGTTCGGTTTAAAAGATTGTTTTCCCCCGTTATCCCTAACCCGGGATAACGACATAGTTCCATTATTCCTAACCTGTAATAATAAGGTTGGTTCGTAAACAAGTTCAATGTTAACATGTAGGTAGCGAGCCTAAAGTTACGTCACGTAAGAGTTCGCGATCGAAGCTGATTGTTGCCTCTGTGTTGCCAGGTCTATCACTGACCATGGTGAAAGTTAGGCCAAATTAATCACCCGTTGACCATTCCCGGTCGGCTAGCGCGACTAGCTCGGGTGGGGCTTGTCGGGCCCAGTAGTACTACTATAATTTCCCCGCTATCTAACCCAATACTAACGATCCGAGAGTTGGTTGAGGACTTCTGTGATAAAGCTACTTAGTGACCATAACGTACATTAACATTAACTTAGTTACCGAATAGTTAACGGTGTTAATTTCGCATAACGTAAAAGATTGAGTTGTAGAGCGTATACATGTTTCTCCCCCTGTTGTTCAAAACCGGATAAAATAGGGGCCGTGAACTCACCTTAAATTGCTCGGTTAGATAAATGCAAAAGAAGCAAATGATGGAACCGCTAATCGCGTCCTAACATGTCAACCGATTCAAAGTTAATGTGTGAACAGACTGACACAAAACCCTACGCATAACTAACACACAGTACGGCACACGTAATAACCAATTCGAAACCATAATCATGCATGCAAAGTATCACCATACAAAATAACGATCAAACCAACTTGTCATAAACACAGGATAACTCATACAACACTTAGGTACACACAAACGCAAGTTATCATGTTTCAGCTTGTACGCTCATAACTGGGCTGTTTTCGAGAATTTTTATAAAATAGTTCCAACATTCCAAAAATTCCAATTTTATTACTGGAGGTGTCAATTAAACTGTAGAATTTTGTGTAAAATTTTCAAATCCTAAATCTTTACTAATTATTTATAAGCATTTATATACTAGGCTGCAGTCAGATTCGTCGCTTTCTGACTGCGATCCACGAGAAAAATCATTTAAAAATCATCGTTCATCCGAATAATGAAATTCTAGTGGAAGATTTTCGGAAACTCCCGTCTCCAGTTACTGTACAGATTTCGTAACCTAACCCCATAGATACTATGAGATTCGACTCGATAAACAACCTGCAAATTCTGCAGAATTTACGCAGCTTCAGCTGCTGCACTAAATGACCATTTAAAAATAGCAAACGACCTCAGAAAAATATGAATCTGGCGCCATTTGAAGCGTTTTTCAAAAAACACGTTTTAGGCTTTTGAAAATCCACTTTTCGATAAATAATGATCAGGTTATAGCCAACTGAAGTTGGCTGTAAATGTCAATCAGCTTACTGTTTTCGACTTTATCGCATTAGAACATGTGTAAACGGCCATGACTATTAGTTGTATTGATTAACAATAGGTTAACTTGTCAAATATCATCTAATATATCAATATTCATGCAAACCCTAAGTATATATCATGATCTTTATATATAAAACGCAGCCTACGATTTTAATACTCAAACATATCATCACAACCGCAAATATTCGCATATTCATCCGAGCTAATCATACACCACAATACTTTTCATAACAACAATCATACGAGCACATAATCATAACTATTTCTACGGAACTCATCACATGAATCGTAACAAAATCGAAAAAAACACTAACCTTAAACGAAGACAACTTGCGAACCAGGACAAGCTTGGGCTCGATCCGAGAGTTGTAGGGTTTGCGCGACCGAGAGGGGGGGGCTGCCGTCGCACACTTCTAGGGGAATAGGGTTTTGAGCATTTTTTTTAACACCCCATACATACATACGTATACATAAGGGGCAAGGGGGCGGTTTGGGCTTGCCCTTGGGCCGCAAGGGTGGGGTGGCGGGTTGGGTTGTGTTCGCAAGGGGTGTGGGTGGCGGGTTTGGTTTGCTTGGTCGCGAAGTCGAAACGTTTCACAGGCTTGGTTCGGTTCGGCTTATAAATAGAATTTACTAACCGATCATTATAATCTGATAAATAGCTACACATAATACGACTCGACAATTATTCATAAACGTCTAATAACATGTAGCACGAAATTCAGATACAACCCGTTAGAATTTCCGAACATTGTGTATACCCTAAATACTAAAGTTAGCGTAGTTATTGCGAGCGCGTAATTTAATTCTCCAAATTAAATCAGCGTAGGAATGAATAACAATAAAGTAGCGCGTTTAAGATACCTGAAAAGCCGGATGTCACATTATCCCCATGTTGAAAGAATTTTCGTCCCGAAATTGAGTAAACGCGGTTTAGAATGCAACACACAAAGATTCGGTTTGTTAGAATGGTACAGGTAAATTCCAGGCTGTCATATCATCCCCATGTTGAAAGAATTTCGTCCCGAAATTCAGTTGGCGGTAACGTCAGATTGCTGCTCAGCTCCAAAAAGGTGTGGATATTTGCTTTTCATTTGGTCCTCTCTTTCCCACGTGAACTCCGGTCCACGCTTAGTGTAACATCCGTCGAAAAACGGGTTTCCAAACCCGCTTCGTTTATTAATCGAATATCAAGTTATAAAATTTCGTTGCGTATTTATGATTATTATTAATTTTAAACAATACATAATTAATAAACATTTTAGAATTTAAAAACTATAATTATTAGAAAGTAAAAATAAATTAAATAAAAAAGAAAAGAGGCTGCCGGGTTTCGAACCCGGGTCAGCCGGAAGAAACAAGCAACACCCAACCACTCCGCCACTTGACTCATTTGTGATATCTATTAAAACAAATAACATTTATTATAAAACTCGAAATCGAATTCAGTCACCAGCGCCTAATCCGCAGTCGCCGGAATTACCGACGATTTCGCCAATTATCGACGGTTTCCTTTGACTGAACGCGTGTATTAACCTCGACATCGGTTATAACCGATGTCTAATCCCGCGATCTCAGTCATAACCGCCGGAGAAAACCTTGACCATGAATCAAGACCAAATTCGGACTCAATTCATCCTGATTCTTCCCTATAAATACACAACCAAGCCTCTGGTAATATTTTCGCTCAAAATCGCACAATTTCTCGAAGCAATTACACTCGCCGGAGATATTCTGTATTGCCGGACTTTCGCCGGAAAACCGAGACATACATCAAATCGGTAAATTTCTCGATTCTTTCATTTTCAATCCATTGTTAGACTTATACTAACTTCAATCCTTCAACCAGAATCGGTCCCAGACGACGTTGCCGGATAATCTGCACTCGCCGGAAAATCTCTGGATAGTTCTGAAATCACGCTGTGACTCGGTACAAACATCTAAACTCTCTGATAATCCTTGTTTAGTAACTCAATTTCACAACTCATCGATCAAACGGTTAATTGATTCAATCAGACGGAATTCACAAATCAGAGCCGACGACCATTGCCGGAATTCTGAGGAAAGCGTTCTGTTCGGTACATTTGATTCCGTAACTCTATTTATTCATTACATTTCAATCACTTATATGATCGACGAACGATTTAAACCAGAACAGTTGGATATCGTTTGTCTGTGTCTTGAACGAAGAAGACGAAGTCAAACGTTGTGTATAAGTGTAATTAAAACAAGATATTAAACCGGGTTAGACACACAGTCCAGCGGTGGACTGTGTGCAAACACATAGTGCACGTCACGAGTTCGAACCTTACAAACGCACCGACTTTCCGAATTAAAACCAATTTTTTTTAAAACTGAATCAGAACAGGTCCCAGTATGTTTATAAGATTAATATAAACCGTAAGTTAAACAGATAAGACACACAGCCCAACTGGTTGGGCTGTGCGCGTACAAACCAAAGGACCCAAGTTCGATCCGGCTTCCCTGCAACCGGTTCAACCAGTTTAAATCCTTTTAATATAAACCAAATAAATTAACATTTAATTAGTATATATATATAATTAAAACATAGAATATTTCGGGTTAGACACGTAGCTCAGTTGGTAGAGCTGCGTGCACGCGTACGAGAGGTCCCGGGTTCGAACTTCACTCAGTGCACACTCAGACCACAGTCCAACCGGTCAACGGCCGGTCAACGGTCAACCAAAAAGTCAAATTTTTTAGTTTTTGTTATTTATTTATTTAATTTAAAAAGCAATTAAAAATACTTAAAATAATATTTTTAAAGTTAGAAAATGACCTTAAACTCACAAAAATAAATGTAAAAATACTATTAAAATTGTTAATAAAATCCACTTATTTACCGTACCATTTCGTTATTATTTTAGGTTAGTCTTTCCTCGTCGATCAAATCCCAAAACTCGTGCGCATTCAACATCATCAAAAGAACGCACCCAATGTGAGTGAATCTCTACCAATTCCCCGTTTTAATCACATTTTGGGGTGTATCATGTGTCGCTTAATTATTTATTATATTTAAACACTTGTGCATCCATCATATCCATGATCAAATGTGTATCCAATATGTATCAGTTGTTGTGTGGATTATGTTTAGTTTAAAGTTATCATTTTCAGTACATACATTTCATCAGGCCCAACAGCTCCCCGTGGGAGACGGGTTGAGTACAGGTGCCTCATTTCGATCGGCTCCGTTTGATTGAGCCTTGATCATACATACATCATCATAGGCTCGTCCGTTCCCCATTACCTATGAGCAGAACGTGACATTGCCAACATATACATTATCATTCATGCCATATACTCATTCAAGGTGGTTTGTGTTTGTTTGTTTATATACGTTTGCTCACATATGATTATTGCACAATTTTTCCATATTAAATACCACAAGAAATCAATAACAAATGTTTTTTTACAAGGTTCACTCGCAAACTTTTGTTGACCCAAAATCCCCCATTTTTACACATGATACAGGTGATCCAGTTGAAGCAAGAAACATATAGGATGGCCTAGAAGAATAAATCAGTTTAGGCTTTGGATTGTTTTACTTAGTTTATTTTTCCTTGTAATTGTATGAACTTGTTTTGAATATTGAAGTTGTAATTTGAGTTTAATAAATATGAAACATTTTAGTAAACATCATGAGCTTTGGTGATAACCCAATTATGCCCCGACTCTTATTCCGATGCGGGTCGGGGTGTGACACTTAGAGTTCCAACGAACCTTGACGATCGGTATCTTGCTGTGTCTTCGAGTCTTGATCTCACGGTCCATGATCTCGATAGGTTGTTCCACAAAATGCAGTTGCTCATCCACTTGAATCTCGTCCAATGGAATGACTAGGGTCTCATCTGATAGACACTTCTTCAGATTGGACACGTGAAAAACGTTGTGAACTCCACTGAGTTCGGCAGGAAGGTCTAACTGATAAGCTACGGGCCCGATACGCTTCGAAATCACAAATGGGCCTACGTACCGTGGATTTAGTTTGCCTCGTTTCCCAAAACGAATTACACCCTTCCAGGGTGACACTTTCAGTAGGACACGGTCACCTACTTGAAATTCGAGCGGTTTGCGTCGTTGATCAACGTAACTTTTCTGTCGATCCCGGGCCGCTGCCATGCGGTTTCTGATTTGCACAATCTTTTCAGTAGCCTCAAGTATCAACTCAGGACCTGTGAATTGACTGTCACCGACTTCTGCCCAACATACCGGTGATCTACATTTGCGACCGTACAAGGTTTCAAACGGTGCTACCTGAATACTCGTATGGTAACTGTTGTTATACGAGAATTCCACTAAAGGCAGATGGATTTCCCAACTGTTCCCAAAGTCTACCACGCATGCCCTAAGCATGTCCTCCAAGGTCTGAACGGTCCTTTCACTCTGACCATCCGTCTGAGGGTGGTAAGCTGTGCTCATATCTAAGCGTGTACCCAACGCTTTCTGAAGTGACCGCCAAAAGTTGGACGTGAAACGAGCATATCTGTTTGAAATGATGGACTATGGCACCACGTGCCGAGAAACTACTTCCTTAATGTACATGCGAGTCAACTTATCCATCTTATCTGTTTCTTTGGTCGCTAGGAAGTGTGCAGACTTAGTTAGACAATCCACGATCACCCAGATGGTATCGCAACCACCCGGAGTTCGCGGGAGTTTAGTGATAAAGTCCATCGAGATCTGATCCCATTTCCACACTGGGATCTCAGGTTGTTGAAGTAGCCCTGATGGCTTCTTGTATTCCACCTTGACTTTCGCACAAGTCAAAGACTTGCTCACGTAGGTGGCTATATCCGCTTTCATGTTGGGCCACCAGTACGCGACTTTAAGGTCTTGATACATCTTATCCGAACCAGGATGGACAGAGTATCGAGATTTGTGAGCTTCGTCAATAACTAGCTTTCTGAGGTTTCCGTAGAGAGGTACCCATATACGGTTCATGAAATACCGGGTACCATTGGGTTTCACTTCCCAATCGCGTTCCATCTTTCCCACAGATTCGGCCTTGATGTTCTCTTCCTTAACTGCTTCTAGCTACGCATCGCGTATCTGTTCGGGTAACCCAGAATGAATTGTGAACTGTAGTGCTCGTACCTGACGAGGTTTCAAGTGCTCCTTCCGACTAAGGGCATCAGCTACCACGTTAGCTTTACCCGGGTGATACCGAATGGCACATTCATAATCGTTCAGGAGTTCGACCCAGCGACGCTGTCGCATGTTCAACTCCTTCTGGTCAAAAATATGTTGGAGGCTCTTGTGATCCGTGTAGATTGTGCACCTTGTTCCATATAGGTAGTGTCTCCAAATCTTAAGTGCAAACACAACTGCTCCCAATTCCAAGTCATGTGTCGTCTAGTTCTTCTCATGGACCTTCAACTGTCGGGATGCATACGCGATGACCTTATCATGTTGCATGAGCACACATCCTAATCCCTGAATGGAAGCGTCACAATATACCACAAAATCATCTGTCCCCTCTGGCAAGGACAAAATGGGCGCACTGCAAAGCTTCTGCTTCAGTAATTGAAATGTTGCTCCTGTTTGTCACCCCAAGCATACTTGATGCCCTTCTGAGTGAGAATGGTAAGGGGTTGTGCGATCATGGAAAATCCCTCGATGAAACGTCTGTAGTAACCAGCCAAACCCAAAAATTGGCGGATCTCTGTCGGTGTCCTGGGTGCTTCCCAGTTCTTGATAGCATCGATCTTGGCGGGATCAACGTGTATACCCTTTTCATTCACGATATGCCCGAGGAACTGAACTTCCCGAATCCAGAAATCACACTTCGAAAACTTGGCATATAGTTTCTCATGTTGAAGTAGTTCCAGCAATAACCGCAGATGCTCAGCATGTTCTTCTTCACCCTTAGAGTAGATGAATATATCATCGATGAACACGATGACAAACTTGTCGAGATACGGCTTACACACGCGGTTCATGAGGTCCATGAACACCCGGGTGCATTGGTGAGACCGAAGGGCATGACCAAGAACTCGTAATGGCCATACCGAGTGCGAAATGCCGTCTTGGAGATATCCTCCTCCCTGACGCGTAGCTGGTGATAACCGGACCGTAGATCAATCTTGGAGTAGTAGCTTGACCCTTGAAGCTGGTCGAAAAGATCGTCGATGCGAGGTAATAGGTACCGGTTCTTGACGGTAACCTTATTGAGTTCCGTATAGTCAATGCACATGTGGAAGGTCCCGTCCTTCTTCCTGACAAAAAGGACCGGAGCTCCCCATGGCGAAGTACTGGGTCGGATAAATCATTTTTCCAACAATTCTTGAATTTGGGTAGACAGCTCTTGCAACTCCGCTGGAGCTAAGCGGTACGGGGCCTTGGCGATAGGAGTCGCATGGCTCGCCAGTTCGATTTCAAACTCTACTTGTCGATGTGGTGGAAGACCGGGTAACTCCTCTGGAAACACATCGGGAAAGTCACGGACGATGGGGATATCTTCAATCCGCTTCTCGTCCTTAGACTGTTCGGCGACCAGTGTGAACAAAGCAAAAGAGTTCTTCCTTCGAAGATACTTCTGAGCTTGCATGTAAGAGATGATGTTCGTGAAGAAGCCTGCCTTCTCGCCTTGCACCATCAAGACTTCGTCGTTAGAGAGCGGAATACGGATAGCTTTCTCGAAACAGAGAACTTCAGCTCGGACGTCGGATAGCCAGTCCATTCCGGCTACCACATCAAAACTACCCAGAGTAGTTGTCATCAGATCAATGGTAAAGGTGTGACCCGCGAGTTTAAGTTGACAGCCGGTCACTAGATGAGTCACATCTACAGATTTACCATCGGCTAGTTCTATGACGTAAGGGGTCTCTAGGGGTTTAGGTGTGAGATTTAGGTTCTTTCTAATAGACTCAGATATAAAACTCTTATCCGCACCCGTATCAAAAGTACAGTAGCAAAATGATCGTTAAGTGGAAACTTACCGGTGACCACATTCGAGTCGTTTCGGGCCTCCCCACGGCCTAGTGTTAATGCACGTCCCTTGGCACCTCCTGTGCCACCATTTCCATTGTTGCCATTGTTGTTATTGTTGTTGTTGTTGTTGTTGTCATTCCCACCATTGTTGTTGCGAATTTGCGGGTAGTCTCGCTTGAAATGGGCAGTGCTACCGCACTGATAGCATCCCCGGTTATTACCCTGCTGCTGACCCTGGTGCTGGTTCTGATTCTGTCGTGACATAATCTCCCCGCGACAATCCTTTGCCGCGTGTCCTGCTTTGCCACATCGTTGGCAGCGATTTCCGGCGCAAGGGCCGTGATGATGGAGGTTACAACGATTACATTGCGGCTTTCGACCCGCATAGCCGCTCGAGTTCTAGGTGTTGTTGGCAGACTAATTGTTGTGACCCCGATTGTTGTTGAAGTTGTCGGACCGCTTCTGGTTTCCTTGTTTTGGCTGGGCTGATGAAGACTGCCGAGCAGGTGAGTCTTCAAATTTCCTTTTGTTGTCAGGCACAATTTCAGTTGCACCCCTAGGTGGCAACTTCCTTTGCTCCACCGCCTTATCGGTGAGTTTATGCGCCAGCCTAATCGCTTGTTGCTCCGTCGTAGGGTTGCTAGACATTACCATGCCCTGGATCTTAGGGACAAGACCCCCAAGATAAAATTCAAGTCGTTTAACGACGGTGTTAGCCAAATCGGGACAAAGGAACACCAGATCATGATGTCTTGCCGTGTACGCTTCAATTTCTGACCCGACCATCTTGTGGTTCCATAACGCTTGTTCCAATTGCTGAACTCTGTCCCGCGGATAGTATTCCTCCTTGATTAGAGCTTTGAACTCGGTCCAGGCCATTGCGTTTGCCGCAGCAAGTCCACGCGTTTGGACTTGTGCGTTCCACCAGGTTAATGCCCCATCTTCCAACGTCAAGGCAGCATACTTGACCTTATTAGCTTCGAGGCAATTGCACATTTCGAAAACCGATTCAGACTTTTGACCCAAGGGACCAGTCCTATGGGTCCTTCAACTCCCGTGAACTTGCTCGGTTTCGCATCCAGAAACATCTTGTAGGGGTTAAGACCCCCTCCTGAGGATAGAGGATAGGTAGTCAGCGAGAAAGTCTACTAGCCAAACTATTAGATTTTCCCATGAAAATTTAATAATGGTTACCTGCTGGTGGGTTAGGAACACCTGCCAGAGCAGCATTCACGTGTTGTTGGATTAAAGCGGCCAATTCTTCAGCTGACATGTTGAGATTTCCGCGCCGACCGGTTGCCATTTCAGATATTCGCAAGACAACATAAACACACACCGATAAGTATATATCCAATATAGTTATCATATTCCACACTTCAATGATCACACAATTTATGTCAACCCAACAAATTAAACAATCAAAAGGAATATTCGATTAAATAAATTGTAATGTCTCACAAAATACCAACCAAACATATCAGTTTAATTATAAAATTTCCAAGTTCAAATATAAGTGGAAACAAACAAACTAAAGGAAACAAAACGGAGATTGGAGAGACGAGTTATTCATCTATGTCTCCATCTCCCAAGTCGTTATCACTGCCGTCTTCCTCTTCAGCGTTTTCAGCTCAACAGCCGGGTCTGTTCCGCCTCTTCTTCCTTCGGATCCTCCTCCGGGTCTTCCTCTGGATCCTCCTCTTCGTCTTCTACCGGCGCTGGAGGGGCCGGTGCTAGTGCGGGAACTGGGATAGGTGGTACTTGGTTCTGCTCCAGTTCGTGAATCCTCCAACTGGACTCAAGAACTCTGTCTTCGAGCCAGTCAGCCCTCAGCTGCTCAGCACGAAGGTCCTTAGCTAAAATGCTTCGAACTCTCCTATTCTCATCTTGCTCTTCCTCGAGCTCTTCAGTTTTACCAGTCAGCTGACGTACCAGCCATCCCTGTGCTTCGATAGTCTCTTGCATTCTCTCCAGCTGTTCCTGTTGTTTCCTTAGCACAGCTCTAAGTAGATCGTCCCCCACTCCTGAAGAGTTGACTGGTTTGACCGGTACAACGGTGGTTGGACGGGATGACGACTCCCCTCCTAGAGCGAGTCTTTTCCTGGCACTGAGCGTGTCTCCACGCCACAAGGTGGTGAGGGTTCGACCATGGGTGCCTTCCCCTGCGCCCTTGATTGTCGAGATCTGTCGAATGATGATGATGACATAGCCTGCTGGGTTGGTGTAGTTAGTTACGAGCTGCGTATATCACAATATATATATATCACATAGAACAATTGTAGTATAACACGTAACAGATATCACATTTCGGTGCCAACTAAGTCTAGTGTCGTGTAACAGCTACAGTTTAGGTCTACTTTAAATGCAAACCTGGTTCTCTATAGCTAGAGGCTCTGATACCAATCTGTCATACCCTCAATTTCCACTTGCGGAGTATTACCGCGAGGCATGTGATCAAACCAGAATCTCAGACACTAGCAATGTCGAATCATTCTATATGATTTATTTAAACGTTTTCCAAAAACATTTGTTGTAAACATGCATAGTCATTTTCAAAATTTCAAGGTTTCGCAAGGGGGTGTGGTGGCGGGTTGGGTTTGCTTGGTCGTGAAGTCGAAACGTTTCACAAGTTTGGTTCAGTTGGCTTATAAATAGAATTTACTATTCGATCATATAATCTGATAAATAGCTACACATAATACGACTCGACAATTATTCATAAACATCTAATAACATGTAGCACGAAATTCAGATACAACCCGTTAGAATTTTCAAACATTGTGTATTCCCTAAATACTAAAGTTAGCGCAGTTATTGCGAGCGCGTAATTTAATTCTCCGAATTAAATCAGCGTAGGAATGAATAACAATAAAGTAGCGCGTTTAAGATACCTGAAAAGTCGGGATGTCACACTACTGGCCACACCACAGCCGACTTTCTTCATCGGATCTTCCATCTCCGGCCACCTCATTTTGATGTTTGATTTTGAATAAGAGTTTGCTGTTAGAGCACCTGAAAACCCCACCGAAACCAATTGCACCTTCAAAATACGCCAGCCAACCCGTTTTCGGCGACGTAAAACGATTTACCGGCCCGGTTTACAAAAAGGGAGTTATTACTTTCTCGTAAACCTTTGATTGTCGTTATAAAACTACATATGAACATTTCTTATCATGTATTTAAAGGATTAATAATAGAGATTCATTTGACTTGTAGTTATAACCAAAATGGCCACTTTCTCCCATGTAACACAATGCTCGATCCCCTGCAAATACTAAAAAAATCTATTTAGTATTTCTTAATTGGCAAGATCTAGAATGGAATCAAACATTCTTTGCCATCTCCGATTTTGTTTGCTTCATTAACACAGACATTGGAATAGAACAAACACACCACCATTAGAAAGGGCCATAAAAAAGCGAGAACACGAAAATGTATTCAACAAGGAGGCGGTAAGTGGGTGGGGATGCTCCGGTCAGAAACCACCGATCACTTGGGGGTTGGTATGGTGCGATGGTGGTTGGCGAGTACGATACGATGTGGTGGTGGTGGCCGACGATGTGATGATGGTTGTCGGATTCGACGAAAGGGGACGAGTTCAACGAAATGGGTGGGCTTGGTGGGAGTTCATTTCTCAGATGTTGGTGACTGGTTGCATCAGATCTCAAAAGCGATCTAAAGAATAAATGGATCCATTGTTTTTTCAAGTGTTGTTGTTTTTAGTTTAAGGGCATTCTAGTCATTTCACACATACTTAACTTATAAATTTAACATAGGTTAGTGATAAGGATCAACCGAGTGCGAAAATTACAACCACTAGGACCAAGAATGTAATTATTAAACCATGGGACCAAATCTGCAATATTTTCAAACCACATGGACCAACCAAGCATTTAACTTTTTAGTATACTTTTTCAAGATAAAATAATTTATGGTGAAGACAATTTTCAACATTTGTAGGATAAATTTTGGAAATGTTTAGTGTAAATCTACATGTGTATATGGCAAATTCCGATAAATATAAGATATATGTAGGATAAATTTTGAAATGTGTATGATATAGTGTTTTTTTATTAATGAGAGATAACTTAACTAATGAGAGGAGTTATAAATTATTTAATGTTTTACCATGATACAATTTCTTCTTTTTCTTCTCACATAAAATTTCTTCTTAAATGAAACATCCCATATATATATATATATATAATGTTGATGATTTGTTTGTTAATGCTGCTTAATTGGTATAGTTGTTCAGTATGTGATCCTAAAATATCATGTTACTGCCATATTGTTATAATGTACATGTCACGAACATAGATCCATGGATACGATGGAAACACATATAATTGCTCTTTTTTACTATCTATTCGTTATTGTTGTTCTCGGATTAAAATCTTTAACTTGTTTTAAAACCAGCTTCAACTTGTTTGTTTGTCGTATCAGAACCCCTTCATGACCAGTCATTCCAATACTGGCTTTTCTATGTCATGATTACAAACATGTGAGTATGGCTACGGTTGTATACGCATATGCTTTATGAAAGTGGACAATTGTTTAAGATATCCCTTAGGGTTACCTTTTGCAAGTGGAGGGAGTTGAGGAGGGGGCATACATAGCAATCATAAGTTGATAATAAATACCAGAATACGATTTATATAAAAATTTTGTTGGAAAACTATATGGTATACTAATCATTTTATTATATGCCGTTTATTTTCCATCCACGAATGTAAAAGTTAAAGTTAACGACACTCATTAATAACTGATTACTAGTAAAACTTTAGAATGATTAATTTTTGACGGTGGCATGGTATGAAACTGTGATAATTTAAGGTGACTGAGATATCATGGTATGAAACTGTGATAATTAACTGATTACTAGTAAAACTGAGATATCAGGAATTTAATGTTTTCTCAACATGTAATTTCAGCCAGAGCTTTAACTTTGTTGTTCTAACTAAGAGAAAAATAATATTGTTTTACAGATAGACATCTTTTAAGTGAGTATTTTTATATTTGTTGATTTGGTTGACAAACAACGAGAGAATCGGCAACATCATTATACTTCACTAGGTTAGGTTGTAGAACTGTTTGATCCGAAAGCCACGAAGGGAGAATCATTTGAAAGTAACACACCTGTGTTAAAATAACAGTGATATTAGAGAATATATGGGGGAGGGGTGATTGTCAAAGATACTTGTAACCCTACAATCCAATGTATCATATCACTCCTTCATTCACTACCCTTAACATCTTATTTTGTGGTTTTACTACCCAAAAAACCTTATTTTCTTATTTTTAAAAAATAACTAAGCAATTTATTTTAAAATAAACAAAATACGTTAAATAGAAATATATTAAACATTGTGAACTTTTATTAAAATAAATTAAAATATACATTTGATTCAACATTAAAATAAATTAAAACATTCATTAAATTCAACTAAAAAACATAAACCAAACTTAATAAGTTAACCGGCTCTTCTCACGTTTGAACCAGCTCCTCTCACGTTTGAACAGCTCCTCTCGCTCTTGAACCTACTGCTCTGGATTTAGAGGTTTTTTATGGCACCGTGGCATGCTAGCATCCCACTTTTATTTTCTTGGACCCATTGAAAAATATGTGTGTAGATTAAGTGTTGGAAATGCGTAGTACTGTAGTTGATGTGAAATATGGTAAAAGATTTGTGTATATACAGAGGGTACGGATTCTAAAAGAAGTCTATCCTATTTAAGAAATTTGAGAATCATTCTCAATCACACATTTCCCTAATCTTTTCGTAATATACACATATGTATAGCTAAAAATTGACTACATACATATATGTATATAGTCAATTTTAAAGTATACATATGTGTATATTATAAAAAAGCTTATAGAAAATGTTTGGTCCAGAATTCTTCTTAACATTCTCAATTAGCCTAGTACTTCTTATACGATCCTAACCATGTATATATACATATATAGGGTGGGGTTCTAGAGTGAACACTAGTATATTTGTGAACTGAGTGAACAAATCCTGGCTATTGATACATCATCAAATCGTAAAATAAACAAATGTATTTTCATCATCTAATCTTGACTATTGATTTACACTTGTGTATTGATAATCAAGGATAGGATTAGTTCACACAGTTCTGTATCAAGGGTGTTGTAATTTACTTCAAAGTTCAATTAATTGATAAATTAGTCTTTGTAACCTCCAGTAAGTTATTTTAGGTAGTGATATAATTTTTTTTATAAAGATTTAAGAATTCAGTTTTATATACTAACTCGGAGATTTTATAAATCTTATCGTCTGATTCATAGAGATCGAAGGAAATTACAGTTGATATTTTTTTTAATCATCAGTTCGTATAAAACAATATACGAATTCCAGAAAACACCACAACTTAAATTGTAATACAGTCATGGTGTTCTAACATCTGGAATGATTTTTGTTATTTTCGCAGTTATAAAACACCATACAAATTCCAAAAACACCATGAGTTAAATCATAATAGAATCGTGGTGTTTTAACATCTAGAATCATTCTATTGCTATTGTAGATGTTAAAACATCATTACTGTAATAACAATATAATGTTACAGACTCTATATGTTAAACACTATGACTTAAATCATAATTCATTATTTGCAATGTTATGGTTTCTTATATACGTTCAAGGTGTTTTACGTAAAACACAACGCCTTAAATCACAATACAATTATAACATCATTGTATGAACATAAACAAAATATCATGGACTAAAACATCCAACTGAAACGTAATTTTTTTTCTTGATATAAGTATAACAATATGTTACTCATATTAAAGATAAAAAATACTCGTTATTATGGTGTATTTTTTTTTTAAAAAAGAGTTACGTATAAAAAGTTATTGATGTTTAAAAAAGAACGGGAGGTTGGGGAACTTGCATGTGCATTGCATATGTTTTCTTAATTTAAAAATATTAAATTTACATTTATACTCTTAATCTAGAAAATTAATTATTTTAATAGTAAACACTATTTACAATTTTACCATTATAATATCAACTATTAGATTATAGATCGTAGATTCCTTTTTACACTTCTTACAAAACACACCATTTTTACAATAGTCCTACCCTGTATATATAGGGGATGGACCATGTGAAAACTAATTTAAATGATAAAACGAAAAAACTAGCTAAAAAAGCCTAAAAACATAATAATTTTTTTTAATTTTTTTTAATAAAATCGTTATATATAATATATAAAAAAACTTATTTTTCAAAAAAAAAATTGTACTGCACATGTGCATTAATATGAAAAATCCTAAACCACTTACCCACCCTCCATCGACACCCCCAAAAACCTAAATCCACCCTCCTACCAAAAGCCTAAACCCCCCACCCCCAAAAGACCTAACCCCTCCCCACCCCCACTCCCAAAAAAACCTAAAACTAAACCTAAACGTAAACCCCTCAAAAACCTAAACCCCCACCCGCACCCATCAAAAAACCTAACCCCCCACCCACACCCTGCAAAAACCTAAACCTTCAAAAAACCTAACCCTAAAAGCTAAACTAAACTAAAAAGTTAAATCTAAGCATATAATGCATATGCGCAGCACATACATATAATGCATATGTGAAGTACATATATAATGCACATGTGTAGTGTAAGTTTTTTTTTGAAAAAAAAGTTTTTTATATATAAAAAGTAGCGATTTTTTATAAAAGAATGCAAAAATTGATATGTTTTTTTGACTTTTTTAGTTAGTTGTTTCATTTATATGTAGTTTTCTCATGATTCTCTCTCTGTATATATATATATAGAGAGAGGAAGAGAGAGAGTTTTATTTACGGGAAAAAAAAGATTTTTTAAATATAATAGCCTTCAACGGCTATATCGTCATGCTTAATACACACAACCCCACACAACCCACTCAATTGACTCCCACTGATTTCAGTATACGATCCCCACTCCCGAGGACATTGACGGTGATGTTCCCGATGAGGTAGTGGGTAGCTGACTTGAAAACTTGGAATGCCTCGATCCCTCTTAAGTCAAAAGTGGGAGTATGCTTTTACAGAGACGTGTTGTTGGAAAAATAGTAAAGAAATTGGTTTTTTTAATCAAATTGAAAAAGAGTTTTCTTAGATTTGTATACAGTTAATTATATAGTTAGTTATATGTAATTTATTTTGATATTATCAGTACTTCCTCGATTGTAATCTGTTATATGAGAGTTTCACAACAAAACTAAACAGTGTCTAAAACAGTGCTAAGATTATTGAGTCTTGAGACTTATTCTAATCGTTTGAGATTGTTATAGATCTAAAAATTATAAAGAATGAAAAGTGAGAACTTTTCCCCTCTAACAGCATTTACAAAACTTGAATTGAATTGGAATATAAATGAGAGCCTTTCTTTCTTATTGTTTCTTTAAACAAATCATTGTATAATGAATGTCACTTCGTTTAATAACATTTTTTATATCATTTATAGATGTCTTTCTAATCTCAAATAACAGGTTCGAAATGTTATGTTAATATTTTTTGTTTTAACTATATGTTTTTAGTTGCCGCATATGACAAATTAATAAAATTTACTTGTCTTATAACAAAATTTTCTTTGAGTAGTATTTACAATTTACTTAATTATAAAAAATAAAAAGTTTTAACTTTTAACATTTGATTTAAGAGACTTTGCTTAATAATATTTGATTTAAGAGACTTTGCTTAATAGGCATAGTACGTATCTCAAGCTTTAGGACCATGCAAACTTAAAAGTATCACCTTGATATAAGGTTGGTTGTATACAAATAGAAGCGGGGTCGGAGGATTCTACGTGGTCAAGCGGGGTCACGAGAAACACCACCTCACCCCGACTCTTGTCTTCTTTGGCTTTTCCATGGTCTCCGTCCAAAGTAGCCCAAACCCAAAAATATTTATTTTATTATTTAGTTTTTTTAATTTGTATTTTTTATTAATGAGAAAAATATTTATTTTAATTAACAAACGTATTCATATTCATTTAATTTAATTACTAATTGTTTAAAACTAAATAAAAAGATCAGGGATGGCTATAACACTAGTCTAATAGTCGAAAGCACATTTCAAGATTTTAATCATTGTATATGAATTTCACTTTTTTGAACAACGAATTTCAATAATATTTGAAAATTTCTTTGTTATTTCAAATAACAAGTTTAGGCTATATTGATATGAAAATATTTTTCTTTTTACTACATAATAGCAACTCACAAATAAACTGATGAACTATTACGTATCACTTTTAACAAAATTAACTTCGATGAGTATTTTAAATTTACTTATATGTAAGAAATAAAAAGTTTACGTTTCTAAAATTTAATTTATAAGACCTTAACAAAATTAACTTTGATAGGTTTCTAAAATTTAATTTATAAGACCAAGTGTAACAGACTGTGAGACCATACCAGGATATTGTTCACTTAGTCTTTGATGGGTTGTCAATCTAAGAAATCAGAGTTTCATTTTCACCTAGCAAATTGCTTGCCTAGGTAAAACACGTCCTAGCAGAGAAGGTTTCCACCCTCTTATAAAAAAAGGCTTTGTTTTCCATTGCAAACGAGTAATTAGTTGGGTGAAAACAAAACCTTGAAGACCTAGATGGGCAACACATTGGGGGAAAACGGACGGACAATATTCTAGTACGACTTAATTGGGTTGTTAAAAATGGTATACAATTTAGGGGCGAGGCCGGTGTTCTAGTGTCCTCGTTGGGCTCCTTAAGGGAGGGTGGGAGAGATGTAAGTCCCACATTTATTGCGAAGGAGAATGAAGCATTCCTTATAAGGGGAGGATAGAGTTCTTTACGAGGATGTGTTTTTTTTCTAGGCGAGCAATTCGATGGGTATAAACAAAACCTGAATTCCTAGACTAGCAACCTATTGAAGGCAAAATGAACACTATTCTGGCACGACTTAGTTGAGCTGTTACAACATACTTAATAACATGGTATTAATAGTTGATGGTATGTATCTCAAGCTTTACGACCATGACAACTCAATAGTATCTCCTTGATATAGTATAACCCGCCTTTCTTCATGATATAAACCGAACATTGTAATCTTGTTGTGCGGATCTAGATTCGCCTGACAATGTGATTCGATCTGAATTTCAATGAAGTGGCGAAAACAATCTATATTGACTAAAGCAACATTATTTTGACAAATATAACCCCTAGTTTTCAGTGAATGGTAACGAAAACGCATGCTTTAAAAAAGTGGGTACGGAATGAAGCTCAAGTTATGGTATAAAAGGGTGACTATTGAATAGGCGCATTACCAACGACTTGATGGTAATTGCACCACCTATAACCCTAACATGAAAAGGAGCATGGTAGCCTTCTTTTCATTCTCATTCTCACACCTCTTTGCTTAGAGAGGAAAGTAGAACCAGTGGGGGGATTTTATACCAATTATTTGTGTAGAACCGAAAGGAATCATTTTTGGAGTATTCTACTTCAAGGTTCAAGCATCGTGGTGAAAGTTTGGGGTTGTTATGAGTTGTTTATCAAGGGTTCACACACGAGTTGAAGGTTTTCTTGAAAAATGTATATATGGATTGAGTGACGTGGGATGTATATAACAATTGGTATATTTTAGCCGTTATATGCACTCGTTCAAATTTTAATATTCATAAAAAAACGATAAAATACGATCACACTACACTTCGCCTTGGCCAAGTGAGTGTTTGGGATATGTTTAACCCCAAAGGCATCAACATGTTTTGACTCAACAAATACATATAAAACATGAGTGTCCCGCGTGAGCAATGAAACAAGATTGTTGGTACTTTTAAAGGCTAAGTCAAAAGACTAATGACCCGATTTAATGGCGACACTAATATTCCATCACTTTAACAAAACATATCCTTACCTAAAGTCATTTACGCGCACACATCTTGTTAATCTGTGACTCACTTTAGTAAACTCCCCATCAAGAGTATGTTTCCCCCAAACACCTACAAGAACCTTAGCCAAGGATGGCTATGGAGATAGTTTTCATCAAACTGAAAAGATTATGTTAATCGTCAAAAGGTTAGTTACATAATGATTCTTGAGTTTTTCTTAATGATTGCAATGACTAGAGATAGTCGATAGAAGAGAAGCGTGTTATGGAGAAGAGAGATAAATTGGGCAAGTGAAAATGGAGGCCAAATACCTCTATTAATAGGTCGTTGAAGGTTCAGACACGTGATACGGGATACATGGCCATGTATGGTTACTAGTAACTGGGATAGCTAGTTGCCTAGACATGGGGCGTCTCTAAGAGACAAAGGTCGTCGTCAGCTCTTTTAGGTCCTATTTGATCTTCAGATATCTCAAGATATTTTTGTCTTTTAACGAGCAAGACACGGGGCGTGCCTTCAAGGCAAGGGGTGTGTCGAATATTCTATTCTGGGCTTCGAGCGGTGGTCTTCAGAATGTGCTAGTTGTCTTTAGAGTTTGAGACAAAGGGCATGACTGGGAGACATGGAGCGTGTGAGTTTAGCAATTCTTCTGATTTGTGCCCCGTTTTGATTCCTTGTTTCAAATTGGGTTCATTGTGTCCTAAAAAATTTCAAATATATTCTAAACAAAACCAATAAAAAGTGGGTTTAATTTGATATTAAAAACATGGGTAGTTTTGCTTATATCATGGATACATATGTACGTCTTAAACCTTTAAAGAAAAGAAAAAAGAAGACTATTATGTAAAAGGAAGTTCCAGGTTCACTCACTACTATATCAATTAGTGTGACGGTGTAAACTCCTGTATCATAACTTGTGAATTCACCATGAGTAGGGAGTTCTAAGCAGACTCCACTTGTTTCATCTCAATCTTCATAGAATTTTATAAGGTATTTTACTTTTATACCAGATGTGGTCTTAACACAACTACAGATAAAGGAAAAGACTACACATCCTTCTGATTCACAACGTCATATACAATTATGTCACGTTCATTGAACTTCAATCAAAATTTGATGATTATAAAGTGATTTTGAAAGAACGAATGCAAGTTAAAGATTACTAAATTACCATCTTAAAAGATTTGGTTAGAGTACAAAAAAATGAAAATGCGGAACTCAAGAAACTTGTATCTGAGTTGGCAATATTTGTAAATGACAAGATTAAAGATTCTTTCTAAGCTAAGCTAAAAGATGATGAAATCAAGACAAAGATAATCAAGATAGATCAAATGAAGACAATGTTAAGGGGAGCCAAGTAAAAAGAATGAGTCTATGAGGAATAAAAATTGATAATCAAGAAAATCTAGTTGAATCCGAAAGACTAACAAAGAAACGAATGATTTTGAGGAGGGGAGATGGAAAATAAACTTGTGTTTGATTTTCAATATATTGTTGGATGTGAAAGTACTTTGGGTGAATATCTTCATACAGTTGATGAGTTGATGAATTTAAATATGTGAATGTTGAAAGAAAAGTGTTTGAAGGTTTTAATGATATGTTCAAACACACGCCTTCTACACAAGTTTCTCAAGATCAATCGGTTACAACTAATCCTTCATTAACTCAACATATATCATTTACAAGTCATGAAGCAGAAGCTTTTACAGATTCTGAAAGACTATAATTACCAAAGAATATTGAAGGAAATGTACAACATCCTGAATAGTTCAAAGAATAACAAATAAGGAAGATGTCTCCAAATATTATGAACAAAAAAAAGAAAGAACACTGTCATAATATCTTAATAGTGTTTTGATAGTGAGAAAGGATGTACATGATCAAGAGGAAGATAGGATTCATGCAATATGTTTTTGAATTATAATCTTTTGAAAAGATTTCCTAAAACTAACCTAAGGACGCTTGCAAGACTTCCTATATTGAATGAAGAAAATACTATTATGGCAAATTCTTTTGGATGATTTCTTAGGAATTTGCGTAATGAAAATTTCCATCTTCTCAAAAAGACAAATAGAGAGTCATCAAGGATATCATAGATCCATTGGAAAAGAAATCATGGACTACAACTGTATATCCTAGATCAGATATTGTGAAGCAAATTCCTATGCACAAGCTTGTTCCTCCAAAAACTTTGAAGAATTTTGAAAGATGGTTTTATGATCGTAAGTGATGAATTACAGTGATTAAGTGTGCTGGTGAGATAGCTAGTTTGATTATGGATCCTATAAATTTACAGATGTTTGTTGAAGAAGACATTTATGTATTATTTAAAAGTTAGATTTAATGTCCATTTCACGAAAAAGAGGCTCAAGATTATCAAAAGGTTGTGATAACAAGTGTTAAGACTAGTGTATATATTGGATGTTTAAAAAAAATACATTGAAGCAGAAACTAAAACTGAGATTTGAAAGCATCATCCTGGGGGGCGAGTGTAGTATTTGAAATCATCATGAAACACTTAAATGATAGAATGCATTGAATATTGAAGATAAACATAAGTATGCAACGAAATGTTATACAAGAAGGGATAAGTTACTTATGTGGTAAAATGTTTCTCATATTTTAGCGATTGCTTAGCATTGGCGAGAAGTTACGGTAGCGAGATGTTGGAACATCTCGCGTAGCTAAATGTTCCTAGGTAGTGAGTTGTTAGTTTGATTCACTTGTGGTTATAATATGATAGAGTGCAATCCATTTCGTAACTTTGTAACTGTGAGAGTCATATCAAAAACTTGTACTATTTTGTTAATTTAATCAGAATCAAGTTTATTTAGGTGTGTGTGTGTGTGTGTGTGTTAATCTTTGATTTCTTGTGTTTGATTCTACTTAATTGATTGTTTCGTGTCCGTGATTGTGTGCCAAGTCTATTTAGATCTATTCATAATATCTAAATAGTTCGATTACGCTTAATTCTTGTGGAAGATCCAACTTAGATGGACCTACAACTTCGTCTATCAGTGGGTACAAAAAGATTGTTTGGTTGTGGGGTGAGTGTATGTTCATGGATGGGGACCAAGATGAAGGTTTAGCTTCCAATAGGATTTGCGTTCTAACTGAAAAATATTTTTTAGAGACGGTAGTGGTGGAAGTTGCTGAGGCAGTCTATGATGTGAGGGTCAAATTCCACTAGGGTCTAATTACTCAGAAGGTGGAAGATAATATGGAGGAATCCGATTTGGAGTAAAAGATTTTTTGGATGGGGAATCTAAAACAAGGAGTGAGACATCAAATCTTGCAAAGGAGTCGTAGTTTGAGGTTTGTAACTCTAATCAATTTAGTTTGGAGAAGTTTATAGTTAAAGATGGCTAAAAAACAAACTAGATGAAAGTAGACATAGAAAATAAATTTAGTGAATACACAAAATGGTGACACTTAGGATGAGGAAGATGTGTCTTCGTTGTCTAAACTTCTAGGATTTGGAGGTCAAATGTTTTGAAGACATGCGGCGAAAATGGTTGTGGATTGGTTGGTAATCAACCATCTCGTGTGGAGGAAAAAAGTTCAAGTGGAATCAACACACAAGGAAGATAAATGTTTAGACGGAAAAACTCACACAATTCACGTAGTGTATGATTCGGTCTGAGGATAGTATAGGTCGGCCTGAGGTAACTACCCCAAATGACAATCTTGAGAAAATTGGTATAGATAAGGTTGCTATTGATATATCTTGGATAAAAGATACGACACATTGTATTGAAGTAGCAAAGGCGTCAAGTTACAAGAGAGAAGGGACTAACATAGTTCTTGAGAGGACTGTTTGACGAGTTCGTAAATTATTTATAAGAAAATGTGTAGTAGTTGGTAGAAGTGGGAAGTGGCTTTTGGTCTTATGGTTTCGGGATTGTGTACTAGATATTAGTTGGTATGGTTATGCATAGGGGTGTTTATCGTGTCATGTTGACGGGTTACGGGTTGGCGGGTTTATGGGTTGAAATGTTCAACCCGCATCCAACCTATATTATTATTCGAGTCAAAGATTTCAACCCTAACCCGACCCATATAAATGCAAGTCAACCCAAACCCGACCCGTTTACCCCGTATTTTTTATATGAGTTATACAAGTTGACGGTTTATAAGTGAGTTGTAGGGTTTTAAGTGGGTTATGGATAACTAACCATGTAAACTAGAAACAGAAAAAACAAAAATACAGAAGATTTCATTTCTAAATAGTTAAATAGGATAATGGGTCAACCTGTTTTTTACGGGTCCACCCAAACCCGACCTGTTTTTAACACGGGTCCACCCAAACCCGACCCATTTTTTAAATGGGTTGTGTTTATCGACCCAAACCTGTTTTTTTCGTGTCGGTTTGGGTCGTGTTGGTGGTTCGTGTCAAGAATTGTTGCCCCTAGTTACGCGTGATTTTTCTTTTTGATCGTCTTGTTAGGATTTCGTTTGTCTAGTTTCTTTCTACGTGTCATTAATTGGTATGGTTCCAAGTTGTTTATATTTATGTTTTCATTCTTGTAAGTGTTTTGTTTCGTTCAGGCTAGTTTCTTGATAGTCATTTTTTTATAAAATATAGTCGTTAAAAAAACCACATATTCGTTTAATTTAGTTAAGAGACTTGGCAATTAGGGTGGAATGGGTGATTACTGAGAGTCCCCGGGACCCCCTAGGACCCGCTATCATCCTAAACAGGCTAAAGTGTAAGCACACTAACATTATGCAGTGTTTAGCCCTTATCCACGCCAACACTTAATCCCGTTAATACTTACCTTTTACACTGAATTGCATGGCAACAGTTACCAGGCTCAATACTGCACTTACAGACTCCCCCTTAACTGATGCTATCATTTATGTCCAACATTGATAATCATCAGCCACAAAGATTATTGTATCAACAGACTCCCCCTTAACTGATAATTTTAGGTCTTCACTCTTCTATTGCAAGACTTGATATTTTGGCACTACACTATGATCTTCAACCTTTATGATTAAAGGCTTCTTGTCGATTAATTTTGTATGGCCGCTTTGTGAAACCCAACAAGAAGTCGAACTTAAATTGCTCAATATTAAACTAATCAGCTTTTACAAAGACAATTTCAGTTCGATAAGTTAATAAATACTAAACTCTGATATTGCGTACAACTACCATAACTTGTGTCTGATTTTGTCACACCCCGACCCGCAGCAGAAATAAGAGTCGGGGCATAATTGGGTTATCACCAAAGCACATGACATTTACTATTATGTTTCATAATTAATAAAGTCAAAGTTACATTTTCAAACATCCAAACATGTTCATTCAATACAAGGAAATAACCAAACATAACAATCCAATACTAAATCGTTTTATTCTTCTAATCCAGGTCCTATGTGTTCCTAGCTGCTGCTGGTTCACCTGTATCATGTGTAAAATGGGAGTTTTTGGGTCAACATAAGTTGGCGAGTGAACCTTATTAGATAAACATTTGATAATGATTTTATTGTTAGTTTATCAATGAAATATTGTGCATAATCATAAATGAGCAAATGTAAGTAATCAACCATTGGCAAATAGCAGTTACAATTATAACATACAATAACACTTGCTAGCATACATGAATATACCAATATCATACGATAACTAACATAAATGAACTGTGCGATCAAGGCTCAATCAAACGGAGCCGATCGTATTGCATGTACTGAAAATGTAAAAATGAACTGTGCGATCAAGGCTCAATCAAACGGAGCCGATCGTATTGCATGTACTGAAAATGTAAAATGAACTGTGCGATCAAGGCTCAATCAAACGGAGCCGATCGTATGCGGGCACGCCAGGTTCAACCGCATAATAAAATGGGGAACAGGCTCAACACTCATAAATGGGGAGCGGCGGCCTCGGCAATTGCATGTACTGAAATAATAAATTGCATCCAATAATAACTACTTAACAGCAACAAACTAAATACACATGTTCATGATATGATGTATGCACAATGGTTTAGTTATAATATGTATATAAACAAAGACACATGATACACCCCAAAAACGTGATTAAAACGGGGAATTTGTAAGATTCACTCACATTGGTTGCGTTGAATTGGAGATGGTGAGATGCGCACGATTTAGATGAGCGGATCGACGAGGAATACTAACCTAAATAATAATGGAAAAATATATTAAATTGATAGATTTTATTAAGGATTTTAATGAAATTTTTAGATATATTTTTGTGAGTTTATGGCTATTTTCTATCTTTAAAAATATTATTTTTAAGTATTTTTAATTGATTTTTAAATTAAATTAAATAATAAAAATATAAAAAAATATTATTTTTTAAGCGTTGACCGTTGACCGGTTCGGTCAGCGAATAAACCTGCGCCGGGTGGGATTCGAACCGGCGACCTCCCGTTCGCGTGCACGCAGCTCTACCAACTGAGCTACGTGTCTAACCCGAAATAAATTCGTTTTTAATTATATTTATACACTTATTTGAATTAACCGAAAATTCCTTTATTTGCAAAAACGTTTTAATTCAATTGGACCGGTGCTCGTGACGAGTTTCGAACGCGCGACGTGTAGTTCATATTGCACACAGTCCACCGCTGGACTGTGTGTCTAACCCGGTTATTATCTCGGTTTTTATTATACTTAACAACTATCTGATTTAACCCGGTTTAGTTCTTGATCAAAAAGGCATGTTATTACACAAGGCGTGCGTATAGCAGGGACCGAACTCGGGACGTGTATAGTTTTTGTTTGCACACAGTCCACCGCTGGACTATGTGTCTAACCCATTTAACATTCCGATTTTAATTAATCTTAAGTTATTACTGAACTCGTCTTCTTCATTACGAACGCAGACATCAATCAACAATCCGATTCGTGATTAAATTAGTTAATAAACATGATGTCTAGCTTGAATGCATTAAACCGAACAGTTTGGGGAAAGAAGATACCGAGCAGGTTGTCTTCTACAGAGAGTCCGGCGAAACTTGTCGGCTCTGTTTTTGAACCTTCGGCTGAGAGAATCTATCAACAGATTTAAGGGATTAGATATAAATTGAACTAGTGAGTATTGATTATCAGTACGTTGGAATGTGCATACCGATAATTAACGAGTTTCCGGCAATTCCAGAAATTTTCCGGTGAACACAGAAAGTCCAGCAATGTCGTCTGTGGTTGATTTTGAGCGATGGGTTAATGTTAGTAAGGTTCTAACAATAGATTGAAACCATAAAGTAGAAGTATTTTACCGGTTTGTGTTGAATACGGTTTTCCGGCGACTTTTGCGAGAATTCCGGCGAACTGATTCAGATGATCTTGTGGCTCAAGAATGCGACGAAATTGAAATTGAGTATTGATGTGATAGTTCTGAATCGTGAGAATGGTCTGAAGCTTGAGTTAAATCAGAACTTTGATGAACTTTCGGTTTCAAAAACCGAAAATGATGAGACTTAAAGTTCAATCAATTTTAACTTGATTAGAAACCGTAATACATCGGTTATAAGCTGAACAAGTGAATTAACAACGATTTGACGATTGGTTTGCCGATTACCGTTATTCAGATGGCACCATCGGTTTAACTGAGTTTGTGTATAAGTTTCATTTGTGTTCCTAGAGTTAACAGAAAACACATTGTGGCGGAGTGGTCTTGGAAGCGAGTGATAAGTTGTTGAAGAGTCTTGGCTGACCCGGGTTCGAGTCCCGGCAGCTTCAAATATTTTTTTATTTATTTTATTTTAACTTTTTATCAAATATAATTTTTATAGTTTAGTTTATTTATTAATATGTATCGTTTTAACTCAAAATAATCATAAATAATTAATGCAACTTTTATAACTTGGAACTTGATTACAAAACGGAGCGGGTTTTGAAGACCCGATTTTTACAAATGTTACAGTATCCCCTACTTTTAGGAATTTCGTCCCGAAATTTAAGTAGTTGAAGTAGTAGGAAAAAGATGCGGGTATTTTTCACGCATTGAGTCTTCACGTTCCCAAGTAATCTCAGGTCCCCGTTTCGACTCCCAGCGTACCCTAACAATTGGAATGCGACTTCGACGAAGACGCTTCTCCCCGCAGTCCATGATCTCCACTGGTCTTTCAATAAAATGCATGGATTCATCAATCTGAATATCTTCCAGCGGAATATGGAGATTCTCATCAGCGAGGCACTTCTTCAAGTTCGACACGTGGAATGTGGGATGAATTCTGTTGAGTTCTTCCGGTAGGTCAAGCTTGTATGCTACAGGACCTACTCTTTCGAGAATCTTGAAAGGTCCTACGTAACGTGGTGCCAGCTTCCCCTTTTGACCAAAACGAACTACTCCCTTCCACGGTGATACTTTTAAAAGCACATGATCACCAATGTTAAACTCTAAGGGCTTCCGTCGTTTATCTGCGTAACTCTTTTGACGACTTTGAGCCGCTAGAAGATTGTTTCGAATTTGATGGGTCTTATCTGTGGTTTCTTGGATCAATTCTGGAACAGTAATTTGTGCTTCCCCAATTTCGTGCCAACACACAGGAGATCGGCACTTTCGACCATATAAGGCTTCAGAAGGTGCCATGTCGATGCTCGAATGATAGCTGTTGTTGTACGAAAATTCAACTAACGGTAGGTGGGCGTCCCAATTTCCCTTGAAGTCTATGACACATGCTCTAAGCATATCCTCAAGAGTTTGAATGGTGCGCTCAGACTGTCCATCAGTTTGAGGATGATAGGCGGTACTGAGATCTAATCGTGTGCCCATAGCGGATTGTACTGCTTGCCATGTTCGTGAGGTGAAACGACCACGATCAGAAATAATACTTAATGGTACCCCATGTCGGCTTACGATTTCGTTGATATAAATACGCGCAAGCTTTTCGTTCTTGAAATCTTCTCGAATAGGAATAAAGTGAGCTGATTTTGTAAGTCGGTCTATAATCACCCATATAGTGTCATACCCACCAGAAGTGCGAGGTAACCCGGTAATAAAATCCATGGTTATATTTTCCCACTTCCATACAGGTATTTCCGGTTGGACTAGAAGTCCTGAGGGTCTTTGGTGTTCAGCCTTCACCTTGGAACATGTGAGACACTTGGAAACAAAAACGGCAATATCCTTCTTCATTCCAGGCCACCAATAGGTGTATCGTAGGTCTTGATACATCTTATCGGCTCCTGGGTGTATAGAATATCGCATTTTGTGAGCTTCATTCATAAGAGTTTCACGAAGATTGTGGTTAGGAATCCAGATACGATCTAGGTAATACAGAATACCGTCTGATTTAGTTTCAAGTTTTAGCTCGGCTCCACAGGACATCTCCTTTCGTACGCCTTCTTCTGTTATTGAAACGTGTTGAGCTTCTCGAATTTGATCTTTAATGTCGGTTATAATTTGCGAACATAGAAGATGAATGGAGTTCGCATAACCCTTTCGACTACGTGCATCAGCCACCACATTTGCTTTACCAGGGTGGTATCTAATTTCACAGTCGTAATCATTCACAAGTTCGACCCATCTTCGTTGCCTCATATTTAACTCTTTTTGATTGAAGATATGTTGAAGACTCTTGTGGTCAGTGTATATTACACACTTAGTACCATAGAGATAATGTCTCCATATCTTAAGAGCGAATACAACGGCTCCAAGTTCTAGGTCATGAGTGGTGTAGTTCTTTTCATGTGTCTTGAGTTGTCTCGAGGCATAAGCTATGACTTTTCCTCTTTGCATGAGAACGCAGCCTAATCCTTGCCCTGACGCGTCGCAATAGACTACAAAATCATCACAACCTTCAGGAAGAGTGAGGATTGGTGCATCACAAAGTTTTTGTTTAAGAGTTTGAAAAGCTTCTTCTTGCTTGGGTCCCCATACGAATGGTTTTCCCTTATGGGTTAAAGCCGTGAGTGGCACAGCAATGCGAGAGAAGTTTGAAATGAACCGACGATAATAGCCAGCTAGTCCAAGAAAAGATCTTACTTCAGTTGGTGTACGTGGAGCTTGCCATTCTTGAACTGCTTTGATCTTTGAAGGGTCAACATGTATTCCTTTGTCATTGACTACGTGCCCGAGGAATTGCACCTCTTTTAACCAGAATTCACATTTAGATAACTTGGCATAAAGCTTTTCCTTTTCTAGAAGTGCAAGAACGAGTCGAAGGTGACGCTCATGATCAGCTTTAGATTTTGAATAAATAAGAATATCGTCGATGAAAACTATAACAAATCGATCAAGGTAAGGTTTGCAGACTCTGTTCATTAGGTCCATGAAGACAGCTGGTGCGTTGGTCAATCCAAATGGCATAACCATGAATTCATAGTGACCATAACGAGTTCGAAATGCAGTTTTAGGGACGTCTTCGTCATGCACTCTAAGCTGATGATAGCCAGATCGAAGATCGATTTTCGAAAAGCAGCTGGCACCTTTAGTTGGTCAAGAAGATCATCAATGCGAGGTAAAGGGTAGCGGTTTTTGATGGTTAACTTGTTGAGCTCCCTGTAGTCGATGCACATACGAAAAGATCCATCTTTCTTCTTTACAAAAAGGACAGGTGCACCCCAAGGTGATGAGCTAGGACGTATGAATCCCTTGTCAGTCAATTCTTGCAATTGACTGGCTAGCTCTTGCATTTCAGAGGGGGCTAACCTATATGGAGACTTTGCAACTGGTGTAGCACCAAGTATAAGGTCAATACGGAATTCGACATCTCTGATTGGAGGAAGTCCTGAAATGTTGTCAGGAAAAACTTGTGGAAAGTCTTTTACTACAGGAATGTCTTCAAGTTTCTTCTCTGTGGTCCCTTTCTTGATGATATGGGCTAAAAACGCGTCATAATTCTTGCGAAGATATTTTTGAGCTTGAAGACAAGACATTAAGCTAAGCCCTTTCGCCGAGGTTTCTCCAATGATTCGAAGAGTCTGACCGTTTGAAAGAGGAATACGAATAAATTTTTCACGACATACAACTTCCGCCTGATGTTGACTGAGCCAATCCATACCGATTATGATGTCAAAACTTCCCAGCTTCATAGGAATAAGGTCGACTGAGAAATCGTGGTCGTTTAAGGTGAGTGTACAGTTGCGTAATATAGAGTCTAATGAAACTGGTTTCCCGTCCGCAACTTCTACCGTTATGGATTCCGTGAGCTTATCCCGATTTTTGCTTAAGATAGGTTCAAATTCTAATGACACGAAACTTCTATCCGCACCAGTATCAAATAACATAGAGGCATATCTACCATTTATAAGAAACGTACCGTTGACCACATTACCGTCAGCTCTGGCCTGGTTCGCGTTAATATTGAAAGCTCTTCCTCTTGCAGGTGGAGGAGCTTGGTTCGTTTGATTCACAGGGTTGGCTTGGGCCTGAGCATGAATAATGTTAACCAGCCTTGGACATGTGTTTCTGAAATGACTTGGGTCGCCGCAATTGAAACAAGCCCGCATAGGTTGGCCCATAGGGTAATTGGGTTGATAGTATGTTTGGGCTAAATGTTGGGTGGGTGGAAATGGTAGTTGTTGTTGTGCTTGACCCATTAACTGTTGGTGGGTTTGGGTTAAAGGTTGGTGGCGGTTTGTTCGTTGAGGCATGCGGCAGTTTTGAACAGTATGTCCTGCGCGACCGCAGCCGGTGCAGTATTGGAAAGGATGATCAGGGGAGTGGTGATACTGACAACGGTTACATTTTGGTAATGGGCCTGTGTAGGGTCTTCTGTATGGCGCGGGTGAAGGAGTGACTTGAGTGATGGGTGCAGCAGGAATAGGGGTGTTGGTTTGGGTGACTGCAAAATTCCTGGTGTTACGCTTCCTCTTGTTAGCAAACTTAGAGGAAGGAATGGGGTGGTTTGAGGTTTGTCCCTCAACAGGGGCTTTCTTCTTCTCTTCTTTGAACTTCCCATTGTGAATTCGGTTTTTGGTCAGTTCAGTTGCCAACTCCATGGCAGCTTCAAGTGTTACCGGTGAAACGCTGAGAACCGAATCTTGGATTTTCGAGGGAAGTCCTCGAATATAATGCTCGATCAGACGATAGGTTGGAGTGAATAAATTTGGAACCATTTGGTTCAACTCCAAGAACCTCTTGTTGTAAGTAGAGTGATCACCCTCCTTTTGCCTTAGAGCATGAAATTCATCCTCCAACTTCTTAATTTCACTTCTAGGACAGAAACGCCTAGTCATGATTTCCCTTAACTCCTCCCAAGTTAAAGCCATCGCATCTTCAGTTCCCCTCTTTCCTTTCTTAGTATTCCACCAAGTGAGAGCTACACCAAGTAGTCTCCCGGTGGCGTAACGAACCTTGCGATCCTCAGGACAATCGCAGTTTAGGAAGGCGTTTTCCATCTCCTCGAACCAATGTAGGAGAGCAGTGACACCCTCGGTCCCTTCGAATTTTGGAGGATCACAGGACTTAAAATGTTTGTAAGAGCACTTGTTGGTAGGAGGGTTGTCGATGTTCTGGTCCTGTTGTTGAGGAGGGTTAGTAGGATTTGTAGCAAGGGCTTGTTGTACTTGTACCACGATGTCAGGCAATATCGTGGCCATTTGTTTCGCGATATGAGTGGCCAAACGTTCCTGTGACTTTCCCGATCTTTTACCCCTTCGATGCTGTCTAGACGACATCTACAGGATCATAAAATGAGAAGATTGTGAGTTTATGGTGTCTTTTTAGGTGTCATGTGTCTTTAAGAAAATGAAAATAACATAAATATCAATAATGCAACTACATCCATAGGATGTCTTGGGTTCGCTCATGTTGGGCCTCAAATGTCCCCCATACCTTCACCTACATAGTCATGTGGGCCCCCATGGCTATTGGCTTGGTAGGATTCATATTAGTATTGGCAATTTAACACTCGCATCCCCCGAATGCAAACCACAAAATATGTTCATGAGAGGTTTGGTCGGAACGTGTCCAGGTGTAGACACAATGACAACTCAAAGTGGGATTAGTTCACACGACGTTTGGTATAGCATGCTTTGGCCTAATAAGTACTTCGTACTCTCATCGTTAGTCCCCAGGTAGGCAAACTGGTCCTTTATTTTGGATTTATACGAATGCCAGCCTAGACAGGACGTTCCGACTACCGGTACTAGTACCCTTCCAGTTACTACATGCCCGTCATGAGAACTCACTTTGATGAGATTTGAAAACATGAAAATCATTGTAAAATCAATCATGATGTGGTGTGTGCTTTCATGGATGTGATATGTTATGAGCATACGATTTCATGATAGGCATTATTTGATAATACATACTTATGAACATGCTTGCACAATATCAAATGTAACTTTTAACATAAAACATATAAACATCATGAAATTTGGCATATAACACACAAAATTCTTATAAGTTTCTAATCGACTATAGTATAGGCTCTAAGGGTCTAATAACCTATCATATATTCCTATAGTCATGGCTCTGATACCAATCTGTCACACCCCGACCCGCAGCGGAAATAAGAGTCGGGGCATAATTGGGTTATCACCAAAGCACATGACATTTACTATTATGTTTCATAATTAATAAAGTCAAAGTTACATTTTCAAACATCCAAACATGTTCATTCAATACAAGGAAATAACCAAACATAACAATCCCAATACTAAATCGTTTTATTCTTCTAATCCAGGTCCTATGTGTTCCTAGCTGCTGCTGGTTCACCTGTATCATGTGTAAAATGGGAGTTTTTGGGTCAACATAAGTTGGCGAGTGAACCTTATTAGATAAACATTTGATAATGATTTTATGGTTAGTTTATCAATGAAATATTGTGCATAATCATAAATGAGCAAATGTAAGTAATCAACCATTGGCAAATAGCAGTTACAATTATAACATACAATAACACTTGCTAGCATACATGAATATACCAATATCATACGATAACTAACATAAATGAACTGTGCGATCAAGGCTCAATCAAACGGAGCCGATCGTATTGCATGTACTGAAAATGTAAAAATGAACTGTGCGATCAAGGCTCAATCAAACGGAGCCGATCGTATTGCATGTACTGAAAATGTAAAATGAACTGTGCCATCAAGGCTCAATCAAACGGAGCCGATCGTATGCGGGCACGCCAGGTTCAACCGCATAATAAAATGGGGAACAGGCTCAACACTCATAAATGGGGAGCGGCGGCCTCGGCAATTGCATGTACTGAAATAATAAATTGCATCCAATAATAACTACTTAACAGCAACAAACTAAATACACATGTTCATGATATGATGTATGCACAATGGTTAAGTTATAATATGTATGTAAACAAAGACACATGATACACCCCAAAAACGTGATTAAAATGGGGAATTTGTAAGATTCACTCACATTGGTTGCGTTGAATTGGAGATGGTGAGATGCGCACGATTTAGATGAGCGGATCGACGAGGAATACTAACCTAAATAATAATGGAAAAATATATTAAATGGATGGATTATATTAAGGATTTTAATGAAATTTTTAGATATATTTTTGTGAGTTTATGGCTATCTTCTATCTTTAAAAATATTATTTTTAATTATTTTTAATTGATTTTTAAATAAAATTAAATAAAAAAAATATTATTTTTTAAGCGTTGACCGTTGACCGGTTCGGTCAGCGAATAAACCTGCGCCGGGTGGGATTCGAACCGGCGACCTCCCGTTCGCGTGCACGCAGCTCTACCAACTGAGCTACGTGTCTAACCCGAAATAAATTCGTTTTTAATTATATTTATACACTTATTTGAATTAACCGAAAATTCCTTTATTTGCAAAAACGTTTTAATTCAATTGGACCGGTGCTCGTGACGAGTTTCGAACGCGCGACGTGTAGTTCATATTGCACACAGTCCACCGCTGGACTGTGTGTCTAACCCGGTTATTATCTCGGTTTTTATTATACTTAACAACTATCTGATTTAACCCGGTTTAGTTCTTGATCAAAAAGCATGTTATTACACAAGGCGTGCGTATAGCAGGGATCGAACTCGGGACGTGTATAGTTTTTGTTTGCACACAGTCCACGCTGGACTATGTGTCTAACCCGTTTAACATTCCGATTTTAATTAATCTTAAGTTATTACTGAACTCGTCTTCTTCATTACGAACGCAGACATCAATAACAATCCGATTCGTGATTAAATTAGTTAATAAACATGATGTCTAGCTTGAATGCATTAAACCGATCAGTTTGGGGAAAGAAGATACCGAGCAGGTTGTCTTCTTCAGAGAGTCCGGCGAAACTTGTCGGCTCTGTTTTTGAACCTTCGGCTGAGAGAATCTATCAACAGATTTAAGGGATTAGATATGAAATTGAACTAGTGAGTATTGATTATCAGTACGTTGGAATGTGCATACCGATAATTAACGAGTTTCCTGGCAATTCCAGAAATTTTCCAGCGAACACAGAAAGTCCAGCAATGTCGTCTGTGGTTGATTTTGAGCGATGGGTTAATGTTAGTAAGGTTCTAACAATAGATTGAAACCATAAAGTAGAAGTATTTTACCGGTTTGTGTTGAATACGGTTTTCCGGCGACTTTTGCAGAGAATTCCGGCGAACTGATTCAGATGATCTTGTGGCTCAAGAATGCGACGAAATTGAAATTGAGTATTGATATGATAGTTCTGAATCGCGAGAATGGTCTGAAGCTTGAGTTAAATCAGAACTTTGATGAACTTTCGGTTTCAAAAACCGAAAATGATGAGACTTAAAGTTCAATCAATTTTAACTTGATTAGAAACCGTAATACATCGGTTATAAGCTGAACAAGTGAATTAACAACGATTTGACGATTGGTTTGCCGATTACCGTTATTCAGATGGCACCATCGGTTTAACTGAGTTTGTGTATAAGTTTCATTTGTGTTCCTAGAGTTAACAGAAAACACATTGTGGCGGAGTGGTCTTGGAAGCGAGTGATAAGTTGTTGAAGAGTCTTGGCTGACCCGGGTTCGAGTCCCGGCAGCTTCAAATATTTTTTTTATTTATTTTATTTTAACTTTTTATCAAATATAATTTTTATAGTTTAGTTTATTTATCAATTATGTATCGTTTTAACTCAAAATAATCATAAATAATTAATGCAACTTTTATAACTTGGTACTTGATTACAAAACGGAGCGGGTTTTGAAGACCCGATTTTTACAAATGTTACAGATTTCGTCTCGTATTTTCATGACTCAATCTTGTATCTTCATGACTCTACCAATTCCCAGTGTCTTTTATTTCTAATCTCCCCCTCAAGGTAAGCACCTCCTGATAATTCGAGAATCTACATAGCAATCAAGCTTAGGAAGAGGTCCAAGAATGCTAATCATCTCTATTATAACCAGAATATATAATAAATGTTCAATCTTCAACTAAGCGTCCAATGAACAATCAGTGTCATCACAAACACACTTGACTAAACCTCGAAAACACTTTGACAAAATCAAGAACATAGCTTTTGCAAAGACCATAAATTTTTAGAAATTTTTACTCCCTTTTTTCTTTGCAAAAACACCTAAAAATCAACAAATCACCTCCTATTTTCTTTCAACCTCCAAACTCTTCTGTATACGATTCTTAACTCAAATGTGAACTAAATCAACTAATCGAACACCTTTGAAAAACTCGTTTTTGACCTAGAATCAACAAACAAGCTTCAACTGATAAAAAAACACATCTAATTTCATGTCTCTAAAAATGTTTGATGGAAAGAAATACCTAATAGAGAGCAATGGTGATCCAGAATGCGGTTAGACCATTCGGAATTGAGCACCATGCTATTCTATGATACCAACTGAGAGTCCCCGGGACCCCATAAGATTGATAACACATATCAAATTCATCACTCCTGATTGAGACGGAAGCTTAAACGAGAGATGTCAAAGAAGTAGAAAAATTCTTTATTGATAGAATCAACAGAGATTACATATCGAAAAAGTACATACCCATTTCTAGATAATCTGGACACCGCACGGAACAGATTTGAAAGCTTACAAAAGAAATTATCTAAACTCTATTTATAGACATTTCACATTAAACTCGCTATTTCCATAACCACGCTAATATTAGCATCGCTATGGATGGTAAACCCACTATCATTCTAAACCTGCTAATCTAAACATGCTAACGTTATACCGTGTTTAGCCCTTATCCATGCCAACACTTAAGCCCACCAATAGTTGTCTTTTACACTGAATTACATAGCGACCAATAACAGGCTCGATATTGCACATACAATTACCCCTTGAAACTAAAAAGAACCCTCACAAATGGCTAATAGAAAGGTGTCACCTCAAATTAACCCAAAAATCACCTAGGACCCAATTGTGGTAGGGGCAGTTACCCCCTTGATTTTGAAACTTGATTCCACCCCACAGTCAAAAGACCTTTCTCCAACGGCTCATTCCTCTACACACCCATGCGAGTTTCCCAACCCAATTTGCAAACCCATGTTGGTTGGGCCGTTGTACCCCTTAAGCTCGCACAAGCTCGCAAGTTGTGTGCTCCATCCTCCCTTATGGGGAACTTTTCTTATTATTGGTCGAAGTGTACTAGGTGCACTTTATAATTTCCTTAAATTTTAGCGCGTCTATGTGTCTTTTAATTGATTTGTATGTTTTTGTGTGCAGATTGATACAGGTGGAAACTAGTTTAGTTTTCAATGATAAAGATTCTATTTATTTTTTTAATTACTAATTCACACACAGACTTATTACTTATGTAACTTAATTGTAACTCCACGTGAACGTTGACAATAAAATTAGACTTATCAAATAATTTGAAAGAATTTATAACAATCATGAGTCCTAAAGATATCAAGCCATTTGGTAACAGTAATATAGATATGTGTTGGAGTTTTTGAATGTTTTAGTAAGTTTCACATGAACGTGATGAACACGTGTTATGTGAAATATTACACATGGAGTCGAGTCTGAAGTTTTTAATGATTTAAAGTTAAAAAACTTTTAACGAGTTTCCCAACAATGGTCGGTGGTAGTTGGCAGGTCACTTAATTGGAGGTTATAGGCGGTTATTAACATTTGTCGTACATCCAGTAAAAAATATTATTTTAGATAAGGAGCTAAGAATAACTATAATTTCTCAAACTTCCAGAATATTGTCTTGAAATTACACGCTTATTTATAACACATTACATGGCCAGATATTACCTTGAATATAATATCAATTGAGAAGTGTACCAATTCAATTACATTTATTCTTTTTAACACCAACATTTCTATTTGTTCACTAGACATCCCAACATGTCTTTAAAATCCAGTCTTTATAAGCATCTATTTTTTTTTTATTAATAATATACATAAACCCAATGAATAGACCTCACCCTTTTGATTGAACCAATAGTTTGAATTAAATTTAGGGCTATGAATTAGGGTTTGTGACCCACTAAAAAAGCCAAGTTCCTGAGAACATCTAAATTAGGGAGATTAGATTTAAGTCAGAGAATATTTAGTGGGGTTTTATTCCACGCCATCATTGTTAAAAGGGGCGTTATTTTTATCTCAAAATCTACGTGGCATGATAAAGCCCCTATAGGATTTAAACCACACCCATCAGCTAAAATATTCATCTGTAAAACACAGGAAACCAAATAATAATTATATAAAACATGTTTATTGCTAAACTTTTGAAGCATAGGTTAAACGAGTGCTCTATAAGTTAAACGGTGCTAGCCAGCAAAGATGAAGATGTGGTATGAGCTAGCTAGCTAAGAATCACTTTCTTACTATCATTACAAAGTACGTACACAAGTTAAACATCTCTATCACATTATAGAGAAGTTAATTCTTTTCTCTTTTTGTCACTTAACCAGCCAAAGGGAAAGTCAAACTTCCCCTTCTCTAAAGGAGAATGAAATCTCATCAGGGTAAGATAAGGCACCAAGAATCCAATATAAGAACACAGCTAGATTTTATTGTAACCTTTCTACACAAAATACACATTCAATTCTAATCGAATGGGAACATAACTTGGTCTTCCGTATAGAGGCTTAGCGATTAATACAACGACAAAAGAGAAGGGAGGTCCTAATTTTGTAATTGTTATATCTAAAGTATGAACATACCATTTTTATATAATTTATTTTGTAGATGTATTACAATCCGCTTTTTATAAAAAAAACACATATTTTATTGAATGAAGCAATTTCACTAAACCAATAATACATATTTAGTTGCAAAGAGTATAAAAATAACATAAGTGCGTGACTAATTATCTTGCAGTAAATCATTTATATAAAAAACTTTTATATTTGCATCTAATATATGTGTTATTTTACAAAGTAGATTTAGAGTGTGAAAGTGTGAAGCCACCGGAATATGGCACATGGCTTGTGGGTGTGGGTATATACATTCATTCTATAATTGCATCCACTATATAACAATTATATAATATATAATGTATATAATAATTACGCTATGTTTATAATTACAGGTAGAAATTATGTAAAAAGAATAAAAGTGTGAGAAGGATAAAAAAATTATGTTGGCGACACATGTCCCTTTTTATTTTTGTAGTTTAAGGGTATCATTGTAATTTTACTAATAGATCTAACTAAAGACTGAATATTTGCAACCGTCAGTTATTTTAGGGAATTCGAATTTTAATTGTTTTTGAATTTACGGATCATAGTCGCCACCCACATATCCTTACGAAAAATTATTTATAATATCTTGATCATATTTTTATTCGCAGTTATGAGATTTAGTTTATTTTATCTGGGTATTCATTAACAACTTGATCGATGGATAACGACGTTTTTAAAACACCATTTAGAATGATTCTATTGCTATTCCAGATCAGTTCGTATAAAACACCATACGAATTCCAAAACACACCACAACTTTAATCGTAATACAGCCGTGGTGTTCTAACATGTGTAATGATTTTTGCTATTTTTCAGGTATAAAACACCATACAAATTCCAAAAACACCATGAATTGAATCATAATACAGTCCTGGTGTTTTAATATTTAGAATGATTCTATTGCTATTCCAGATCAGTTCGTATAAAACACCATACGAATTCCAAAAAACACCACAACTTTAATTGTAATACAGCCTTGGTGTTCTAACATGTGTAGATTTTTGTTATTTTTGCAGGTATAAACACCATACAAATTCCAAAAACACAATGAGTTGAATCAAAATATAGTCGTGGTGTTTTAACATTTAGAATGATTCTATTGCTACTCCAGATCAGTTCGTATAAAACACCATACGAATTCCAAAAGACCCCACAACTTTAATCGTAATACAGCCGTGGTGTTCTAACATCTGTAATGATTTTTGTTATTTTTATAGGTATAAAACACCTACAACAAACCATGAATTGAATATAATACAGTCGTGGTGTGTTAACATTTAGAATGATTCTATTGCTACTCCAGATCAGTTCGTATAAAACACGATATTCCAAAAGACCCCACAACTTTAATCGTATTACAGTCGTGGTGTTCTAACATGTGTAATGATTTTTGTTATTTTTGCAGGTATAAAACACCATACAAATTCTAAACACACCATGAATGGAATCATATACAGTCGTGGTGTTTTAACATTTAGAATGATTCTATTGCTATTTCAGATCAGTTCATATAAAACACCATACGAATTCCAAAAAAACACCACAACTTTAATCGTAATACAGTCTTGGTGTTCTAACATGTGTAATGATTTTTGTTATTTTTGCAGGTATAAAACACCATACAAATTCCAAAAACACCATCAATTGAATCATAATACAGTCGTGGTGTTTTAATATTTAGAATGATTCTATTGCTATTCCAGATGTTAAAACACCATGACTGTAATCACAATACAATGTTATATACTCTAGATGTTAAAACACCATGACTTGAATCATAATTCATTATTTGCAATGTTGTGGTGTCTTATTTATGTTCATGGTGTTTTACTGTAATATGCAACTCCTTGAATCACAATACAATTAAAACACCATTGTATGAATATAGAAAAAACACCATGGACTAAAACATCTAATCGAGATGTAATTTTTTTCTCTACATAAGTATAACAATATGGTACTCATATTAAAAATAACAAAACACTTTATTATGGTGTAATTGTTTTTAAAAAAAAAGAGTTATGTATAACAAGTTATTAACGTTTAAAAAAGAAGGGGGAACTTGCATGTGCATTATTATTAGTTTCTTAGTTTAAAAATGTTAAATTTACCTTTATATCTTTAATCTAGAAAATTAATTTTTATAGTAAACACCATTTACAAGATTGCCATCAATATCTCAACCGTTAAATTAAAGATCTAATAATTTAGATTCTTTTTTACCCTTCTAAAAAACACCATTTTTACAAAACCTCACCCTATAATTACAAACATAACCATTAGTACACATGTTTTACGCATTACACATCCACGTTTTTTAAGTCAAAATTATTTTTAAAACGTATAAAAATACATATACTCAAATTAAGCTAACTAAGTTATCCATTTTATGGTATTATATGTATAGAAAGTAATAATGTGTAAAAAGTTATTTTTAATGAAAATTTTCTTTTAATACTTTTCATCTGTAAAACTTGAACTTAATAACTTTTTTTTCTCAAAGCAATGTGTTAAAAGTTTTGTATTTGCTAATAAATCATCATCCATTAGCAAATACAAAGTCAAGAGGATAATAGATAACAATTATCAATAGTGTTATCTATTTTCCCACTCTCATTCATATGCTTTGTTCATCGCTACATATATAACCCTCAACGTTTCAATCGTTAATTAGTATTTATTAATGACTCATGTTACTTTTTACGCTTTTCATGTAAAAATCACTTCTTATTTTATTTTCTCCTTCACTACAAGAAATACCCCCCTTTAGCGGCGACACCTTTAGCGGCGACAGCCAAAGTGTCGCCGCTATTGGTCGATCCGTGTCCCGAGCTCTCAGTCCAAACTCCAACCGTTGATCATTTTCAAGATCTGACGGTTGGGGATATAACAAGCAATAGCTGCGACATATATATGGCCATTAGCGGCGACGGCGTCTTCGCTAAAGGTCCCTTAACCACAATAAACCCTAGCCACATAAATCTTATCCAAGTTAACCCAATAGCGGCGACACGTTATCAATACCAGCGACGCGCCGTCACCGCTAAAAGTGTCGACGTACCAGTCCCTATACAGCGCTATTTCTTCCCTCCTTCTTCATTTTCCCCAACAAAAGTCGCCTGAGCACCGTCGGAGACCCCCGTTTTTGCCCAAATCGGTTAGTTTAACTCTCTTTATGTTAAATTTCTTATCTACATTTGTTATATTCATGTTATAGGCTTTAATTTTAGCGCGTTTTTGTGTATTTTTGTGTTTGTGGAAGAAAACTCGGATCACCACCTCTCTTCTTCGGTCACCACCATCATTTCTCCGGCACCACCTCTTCTCCGCGGTCTTCGTTTCCTTGAAACTTTAAAAAAGGTTAGTTTTATATGTATTTTTTTTTAGAAATTGTATATTTTTTTGTTTAGGTATATAAATGTGTATGGAAGGATGAATTTTTGTGTATTTTTTGTAAGAGAATAGATAAAAGAGATATTTGTGTATTTTTTGTAAGAGAATAGATAAAAAAGATCAGTGGATACTAATTAAAAATAATATATATGATTCCACCTTTTCAAAACCGATTTTAGGTTAACATCTTATCGGTCTAATGTCAAAATTTAACAAAAAATAAATGTAACTTACTATAAGTTTATTATATGTTCGTGCATTTTATCTATTCATCAATCAATTGTTATTATAAATCCATGATACTTATCTTATTTATCATTAAATTAAAAAAATATATTAAAAAAATACATTTGATGATACTGTTCGATTCAGCAAAGTGAAAACAAACCTTATAATATCAATCATATATATTAAATATATATTATTTTTAAGATATAATATATATATAATAAATAATAAAATAATAATAATAATAATATAATAATAATAATAATAATAATAATAATAATAATAATAATAATCACAATAATATTATTAATAATAATTTATAGTATATCTCTCATTCATGTATGTGACTTGTGATTCTTAATTGAAGGATGATTTGCTTATAAAACTAAATAGAGGGGGAGGCAGGCAGCATGCCTTGTCTTCATTATTAAGCAACATCTAAAAGTCTTGCCACAAACAAACAAACATTAAACTATTATGCTTTAATAATATATTACTTGTCTCTATATTTATAATTATGGGATTTGATATCCATACCTTTAATTAATGGTATCCTTAAGAGGTATAAGATAGAACTTTACACACTCATAATCATTTGATGATAGTTATAACATCTTTAAATATGATGGATTAGTTCTAGACTTCTAGTAGTGAGCATAAAAACTAAATAACCAACCCTAATAGAAAAATACAGAGTATTGAAATGAAAATGCTCTAACCAATTGAAAAACTAGAAACTAATGATATGGCTATAACTGTTCTATAAGCTAGGTTTACAAATAATATATGACTCCCAAAACTTGTTATAAGTTTTACAAATAATATATTACTTGCCTCCTCTTTTCTAAATTGACAGACTTGTTTGGAATTATTAACTGAAACAAGCTTATGTTGAACTATACCCTGACTACCAATAGATCAAATCACCTTTACAAATAACCAGAAATCTGAACCTTTTTTTGCTAAACTAATCAGTTAGCAACAAGTCCAAACCACTCACTTAAACTAAAAGTAAAGCATATTTTAAATTTCAGCAGCTTGGAATTTGTTCAAAGACATGTATACCTTATTCACCTTTTTCAAAGAGTCATGCATAGTAATGTTATGACCCCGAGATCTATGAACGTACTTTTTAAAAGGCTTAGTTTGCTATTCAAAAAGAGGTAACGGCGTAGCTTGTTGCCCGTTTACCATCTATCTCGATGTAAATTCTTATATAGAATTCAAATATATTATTAGTTGCCTACATATTGTTTTGAAAAATCATAGAACAAAAAATGTGACTATGAAAAGGCCTTAAAAGTTATTGAGATGGTGCATGAAGCACGTATATAATGTGAGTTCTGCCTTATAATATCCAACAAAAACACCAGGTGATCCCGACCAATTTAGTTTTTAGATAAATACTCGTATTTTAGACTCACATGTTGTGACGGGACCGTTAAAATCGAACACAAATTATACCTAAAAATGTTGAACCATGTACACACATTACGGCTTGGGAGAGCGGAGAGGATGGTACCGGGGGATGGGGCATAAACCGTCTTCAAATACGCCCCTGAATTTGTCGGCTTCCCAACCTGAGACTCAAGAACCCTTTTCTCAGGTAAACTACACAATTTATAAAATGATAAACGAACGCATATTTCCTTGTTAAATATATGTTTCTAGCGTTAATTAATATGCTAATATACGTTTTGATATTTATTATTGTAGGGATTTGTTGACAACTTGTTCCAAAGCTCGGCTTTCCGGAATCGACTTGACGACTACCTAAGTTCAAAAGGAAAAGCATCGGCAAATGACGACGACGACTGTTACAACCTTTATTTTGATAACGAAGAAGATGACGAAGATTAGGATGATTTCGAAGTATGGGTTGTTATTTTTATCGTTTTAGGATGATAATGTAGGACTTAAATGTTGTTTATAACTTTATTACGTTTTGTATGTGTTGTTGGAGTTTGATAAATTAGAATGAAGTTGTTTCCAGGTTGCGGTTTGATACAGTTGCATTTTTTTCGGTCGGAAACAGGTTTGGCAGCTGTTTTTAGCTACTGTCAAAATTTTTTTTTTGACTTTTAGCGGCGACAGGCATCGCCGCTATTGATAGTCCGCCAAAACCACTAAAGACAAAATAGGGCATTAGCGGCGACATATACCTTTAGCGACGACAGCCGGACCGATAGCTGCCCAGTGATAGCGGCGACGCTTTAGCGGCCACGTGTCGCCGCTATAGGTCAATAGCGGCGACATGAGGGACCAATAGCGGCGACAGCCGTCGCGACTAAACCTACCCTTTTCTTGTAGTGCTTCTTCGTCCTGGGTTGCCATTATTTCTGCTCTTTAGGCCCTCCATTTTCTCTTTTTTTTTTTTCTTGAGTGGACTCTAGCAGGGGTTATCAATTAATTCACCATTTCATTGCGTTAACTAACATACATATAAAATATAAATGTATGTTATATATTTGAAAAACCATTATACTATCTTGTTAATATGTTATTTTATTTTACTTAACATTTATATTTAAATGTGTATATTATGTGCTGATAATATAACTGTACACATGACTTATACGTGTGTATATATATAAACTAAGTAAAGATAAACTACAAGTGGATAAAAGATCAAAGGATAAGGCATGAGGCATCTTTATGAGGGGATGGTTTCTTTTCTTGTTTGGTTGTCCATTAAGTCGTTGGCCATGTTCTCATTCTATCCTTGTTTCCCATTAGACACCATGTTGACGTGTAGCTTCCCTGATGTTCCCCGTGGCACTCTTGGCATGCAGGCCTAAACATCTATATCTTGAAAGATTCTGTTTCTGGTATTTTAGACATAAAATAATATTCGATTCATAAATACATCAAATTAAAGAAAAAATATTTCAAATGCAAAGTCCAAAGATGCTACAACTTCGTTACAATACTTCGTTTTGTTTATTATTATTATTATCATTATTCAGTGGATAAGTATGCATAGGTTTTATTCGACTTATTTTGACCCGATTTGTTTTAACCTAATAGGTATGTGCTGTAGGATATGAGTCACAATTTTAATAAAAAAAATTATATAAATAAAAATAGTAAAGATACTCTCTTTACATATTTGGGAAGTACACGTACCATTAATAAATCTAAACGAAATAATATATATAATACAACATATATAACTATATTGATTCAAGCCATAGTCTTCAACAATAGCCTTAACCGCGTCTTCTTGTATGGTCCATTATATAGTCTTCAACGAACTCTTGAATCGCGTCTCCTTGTATGATCATTTGTGTGGGCTTCAACGAGGTCTTAAACCACATATTCTTATACAATAATTTCCTACAAAATGAACAAACAAGTGTTGACGGTTGTGGCCGAGGCACGTGTTCAACACGCTTTCCTTAAAACAGATTTCGCGCCTCTACTAAAGATGACGCGTCTATTTCCCAGTGTACGACAGCCGAAGTAGTATGTACTGCCGGAGATGGCTCACGCGCCCGAGGTTACACCGGATAAAATTATAGTGCTAGAACTTGTGGAAAATTATAATACGAAGGTGATGAAATCGTATAGAGAAAATATATTTCTCTAAGTACCAACACATGGGTCTTCAAGTATTTCTTCTTTCCATGAACTCTCCATATACTCATGTATTTTTCTTGTATCTCTTCTCTTATATTTTTTCTAACATTTTTCTCTATATCAAAATGAGTCACATAGCCTACTATTTTTACAAGAGTTGAGAATAAGTGAAAAGTCTCACTTAATTAGCTATTTTATTAGAGACCTAAACTCTAATAATAACAAATATATTGACATGAAAATTCTACTTAAGAGTTTAACATCCATATGAAGAGTCTAGTAAGTAATTATAATTTTACTAAATTATAATTTTCACTAAAGTAATATCCATTCACACTACATAAATTTCCAACATGTGCCCCTGTCAAAAGAATTACTGGATCCGTCACTACCTATAAGTCGTAAACACTAATTAGTATTGAAAAAAATGTTGAATGATACCAACAATGTTGGCCCATAATGTCAACGATGAAAACTTGAAAATTTACATGTAAATATACATGTATTGTTCAAGGTCAAATAAACGAAAACAAAATAGTAAAAGAAAAACAACATATAACTATTTGTTAATTCATGTATGTTTTAGTTAGTTTACATACAAGGAACCATGATCTTATATTTTATATGTCAAATAGCAATCATCGGACGTAAAAAGTAATTTAATGTCTTTTACTTTTTGTATCGCATGTGAAATTTCGTCCATAGACCATAGTCACGTATAATCAAACGAATTACGTAAATTAACATGTAAAATTTCAAAAGCTATAATGTTATATTCTTAGAACAAGTTAGAACGTATAATCAAATTAAGAATTGAATCATGTATACTTGAGATTAGAAACAACCTCCAAAATTTTGCAACACTATTATGTAATCAAGATATAACATAAAACTGACAGAGATAGAATATCGAAAATATGCAAGAGTTCTAAATATATTCTTGTTAATTAGATAAGAATATATGCGGATTTGGATACGATATGATGTATGCAAAGATGTTTAGTTACTTAATGTAATACATGGGAGGTTTTTTTTTCTATTAAATACTTGGCCACGGAATTAGCAACCAACAAATTATTTTAACTCATTTAAAAAAATTATAGGGTGCGGAATTTATTTATTATTTTTGTATTAAAAGTTTAGTGATGGAACTAAATATTTTATATCATTTTAACTCTCACAAATAAAACAAGAAGTAATTAGTAACTCTCGCAAATAAAAAAAAAAGAATATGATCATTCGTTTTGTTCGCAATATTCACGTTTTCTTATAAATATAGTTTTATCATTCTTAATTAATCTAATCGATTGAGGATATAGAAAACCCTAGATATTATCTTCTGTTTATGAACTTAATTCGCATTAAAAATTAATAATCATATGGTTTTGATATGAAAATGATTGTTTATTTATGTATGATTGATAATTATCTTCATAAGTAACTGTTGGATTACATTGTTAAAGTAAGCTATGAACAATATGACTTGAATCTAGTACATAGTAAACTAACTACTTTACTAATAAGGAACTGATGGGCAAGTATATATGATTAATAACAGGCTTGTAACAGATTTAACAACCGAAACGGATGTAAAAAATCCGGTTAAACAGGCTTTAAACGCGGTCGTGCCATTTCGGGTTCTCAGCCTATAAAAACCGGTTTAAAGACTCAACCGGTTGTTTAAGAACAGTTAAAAAAAAAACTATTTGTCTACCTCTAGTTGAAAGCCACATAAGACTATCAAAATGTTATGTTGATAAAACAAGAAGATTAAAAGAGTTTCATGCCAGTAACATACTAATGATTTAAAGTTCTGCTCTAGAAAGATGTTATATGTTTGAGTCAAAGGTGAGAGTCGTGTACTCTTGAGATTAAAAAAAAGGTTCAAAGTGAACAATAGTCAATGGTAAAAGATGACCGAAAGTTACAGTGGCGGATCTAGAAAATCTTTATAGGGTAACGTTTTATTAAAAAGGGGTAACGAAATCGAAAAAATGTAAAAAAAAGTCAATTTTTTCCAAAATTTTACACTACCGTCGGAGCGTCAAGGGTAGCGGAGGCTACCCCTTTCTGGAAAGTTAGCCACCCTAAGAAGTCAAAATCATTTAGAAGTCGATAGCAAAAAATGAAGAATCCAAGTCAAATATATGGGAAGTTAAAGTTGGTTGACAGAAAAATGGGCATTTGCATTGAAGATGGATCGGAATATGAAGAGTTATAGTAATCACGTGTTTGTTCATTTAATTGTTTACAAGTTTTGTATAGTTTTCAAACATCGATTGACTGTGAATAAAGCATAGAACTATGATGTATAGATTGATAGGTGTATTACTTGGGCCGAATGTAGCTTCAAGTCTTCAACCAAGATTTAGTTTTTGGTGGGCTAAATGGAGTTTAGGTAACTTGGGCCCGAGCATATAAGATATATTTTCATATCAGTTCGGGAGGATCTCTTTAACATTTTTGTATCCGTTAAAACTTCTTATTAATACTTTATCAGGATTTAAAAATGAAACAATTTCAAATAAAGTCATTAAGTTAATCAAAGTATGATCCGATCCATAATGCCAGCTCCAAACCGCCACATGATTTGAACCTTTAATTTCCGCTTACATTAGAATAGTTCCAAAATATAAAAAAAATGTGAACCATGGAAAAGAACCTAATAAAAGGAAATTTGAATTGAGGGTCAAAAGTGTTGAATCGTCTTAAGACTAAGAAGTTACAAGCTATATTTAATATTTTTAGACCGAGGGTTAGCAAGATAAATGCACGGGCTATATATTTTTCGAGAAAGAGTAACATACTGCCTTCCAAATTTGCAAGTTTTGATTGATTAGTGGTAATTCCTGATACTACACGAAACACAACGTGTAAACATTTAAAATTTGGCTTCTTATATCTAATCCATTTAATTAACATATTGCATTCAAGTCGATATATCTAATTCATTTAACTAAACGGATCGTGTTTGGGTTGATAACTCGTTTAGTTAATAGGTTGTTAACACTTTTACAATGAGACAATATCATAAAATTATGTGTTATAAGGTTCACATACCAAGATGTTTACAAACTATTTAACCCATTTATTTCAATCGGTCAACTGGTTTACAATTTGATCATAGTCTATATACAACCCGTAAATCCGTTTGACTTATATACATAAACGGGTTACAGTCATTATCATACACAAGAATATAGATATGGGTCATGTTCGTGTCCACTAATCTCATTCACCAACAAGACACAATTTTACACTTTGTCAAATCTATTATAACGATATGTCCTGCTACACACCATTTATTGGTATAGTTGATTTTGGTGCACATTTTGTTACACAAGGCTAGAACCCAAAATGTTGATATCGAACTTCAACTTTTTTGCATGAGATCGGCTAATGATGATGTCATTTCTGCTGTTCTGTGCGAGCATGTGGGGAGGAGTAGAGGTGCAAAAAGAAAGGGTTTGAGAACCGAAACTGGCAGCCCAGCCTGAACCGATTCCGGTCCCAATTCGGAAGGCCCCAACCAGTTTCAGTTCATGTCCAACCAGTGAGTTCTATACCGGTTCCCCTCCTTCACATTGGTTTCGAGCCGAACCAGTTCAAATCGGTTTGTACTGTTAGGAACAAGGTTTTTGTTCGCATTAGTTCCGAACAAAACCGGTTCAACACAACTTTCTAGTCATTGGAACAAATTTTGGACCTTTTTTTTCTAGAAATCACCAATTTTCCTCCTACGTTAAAACAAGCAAATGCTATAAGAAACTAAGTTACTTTCAATTTTTTCTTATAAAATTCTTTTCACCTTTTTTCATATAAAATATTAACATACTTTTTTTTGTCTTATAAAAGTTCTCTAACAGCCTTTTGCGTATAAAAATCTCTCCAATTGTTAATTTTGAATAAAATTGTATAGATATTTTTTACTTATTAATACCACTTAGAAAAGAATTGAGACAAATTAATGTTTAAAATCGGTTATATGGCAAACCAAAGTGTGTTCCATGTTTGTGTTTTCTTTTCCATTTTAAATTTAATAAATTGATGACAATAAATATTATTCAGAAAACAATATATTAAAAGTACACGAACGTTGATGAAATATAATAACTTATATTCCTCTGACACTCCCAGACTAACTAAACTCTAACCTAGTTAGCTAATGTCAGATGACATGTCACCTAACAAGTGCCACATAAGATGTTACGCCATCAAAAAGCTAAGGTAGATGCCACATCACTAAACAAGTGTCACATCAGCTAAAAAACTAACTAGGTTAGAGTTCAGCTATTTTGGGAGTGACAAATGAAAATAAGTTATAAGTTCTGAGTGGTGTATTACAATTTGTAAGTTAGGAGTGTTATGCGTTAAATGATAAAAGTTAGAATTATTTAAATCTAACATTCCAATTTAAAATTTGCGTCAACAATATTGTATTTTCATGTTTTGCCTTTTTCTCCATTTAATTCCCTTGTTTTATACAGCTATGTGAATTCTAAATTTGAATAACACTTAATTTCAACTATTGATTTTGCACACTTTACCCTTTTTTTTTTTTCCTTTTTTATAGAATAACCTTTTTCAAGAAAGACTACCTCACTAAATTAAAATTGGCTTAAAACCTTAATTTTTCAAACACTGGACATATAGAACATGCTTTACACGGTTTCTTTATATATAGATAGTCAACAAATATTAACTTAAAAATGTGGATAAAACAAGATATAAAAAGCAATCGCAAAAGTTGCTTTCTCGAGAATAGAGCAAGTGCACTATCTTATTTACAACAACGGTAAAAAGAGAAGCATTAAAGCCAGCATCAAATTCTTCGAGAACCCTATAGTAGATCCGCTGCAACCCAACTTATTGTTGTGATATGAGCATTGAGGACGGTTCCTGATATGAACATTTAATCAGGAGTATGTTAAGTTGGGTTATGAGATATGGTTTATCAAAATGCTTTTGTAGAATGAAAGATATTTATTAATATATTGTGGACTTTTTTTTGTCACGATTTATCTATCTTAAAATAATGGTAAAGAAAATGTTTGCATGTTAAGTGATAACTTAAAAAGCAAATAGTTTCAACCGAACCGAGATAGAACTCGTTATCCCACCTTTAAATACAGGTTCTCATAAACAAATTATTTTTTAAAATCTTAGATGACAAATTAATGGGGTTACGTTTTATGAAAAAATATGGATTAGTAGGTACTAACATATCATATTTTGTGTCTTGCAGTTTTCAAAAACTGAAGAAGTAACTAGAACAAGGCATTTTTTCTTGTAGTAGTTGAAGTCGTTGTTAGTATAGCAACTTTACCTATATTAGAGGTGAAGCCGTTAACCTTCAAGATAAGGCTAACACTTTTTAATATTGGTATCTTATTTACAAATCCATCGATCGATTAACCAAGCTTTTAAAGAAAAAATTGATAATTCAACATGAAACCTTGTAAAAGCAACCCATTTTTAAAAAGCCCGATTCCTAAGTGTACAAGAAATAGTATGACAAAATGAAGTTAAAGTCGTTATCTAAGTAGCAACTTCACCTTCATCCGAGGTGAAGTCGTTAACTCCGTTAACGATCTCAACTAACACAAAACAACAAGAGAGTAGTTAATCAAAATCCAATAAAAAACTGACCAATT